>CM073941.1:5440000-7940000 GCA_037179545.1 Sesamia inferens
AAGACCTACTTATGTTTTCTTGGCACTTCTAACCTCCTGAGATTTATCCAGATTAATTTTCTGTTATGAGGCGACGGTGAATGAATTACCAAGTTTCGAACTTACAAGCTCTCGTTGAAAGGACGGATCTTCTGTGTCCCACGAAGTAGTGAATTAATTGAAACAAATTTTTGTAAGGGATAATATTTTGTATCTTCACTTCTTCGGTAAAATGTGACCAGTGTTTGTTTACCAAGAGGACTCGAATAGTAATTAATGGTTTGAACTTCGTTTAGTGTCAAGAATTAGGGTTAAAATACCACAACTGTGTATTGATTTAAGCTGGTTATCTTGAATTAAAATTGAGAGACCCTAACCAAATCATGGCAACGAAACCATAACGAGATCTCACTCGACGTCAACGCCATCTATACTTTTATATTAATACTATGGTTTCTTCTTGAATAGTGTTAGCTATTATTGCGATACGTTTATCTTGGAGCTCAATCTTCTTTTTCCTTGGCTACCTCTAAGCTCCGTATGTTACCATACGGAGAACGAGATCACGTACGTACTTTAAATCATACGGATGGCGTGAAACATTATTACATTTCTTTGAGAAGCGTCACAAAACGGTAATTATTTTGTTGACTAGCTGATATAGCAAAGCTTGTTTTGCCATAGACATTATTTTTAGGAAATATATTGTTACGAATGCACCTTATGTCGATGGCATAGGGTTCATTACTGCGTGACATGCAGTACGCAACTTTTAAGCCCTATATCTTGAGACCTAGGCTTTAAAGAGGTACGAAATAAAACGCATTGCTAGACCTAGGATACAGGTTTCATCAATATCATCAACGAAGTGTTAACATCGAAATTACTAGAAACTCGTCTCCGGTAAATTACCGTAGGTACCTGCCGAATGTACTTGAAGTTATGTGCTATTATTATTGATTCTGGACGGGTCTGGAATGTTCGATCAGCTGATCTATATAAAGCCCCGTGACGCCAGCCCGTAGTTAGTCTGCGTTTGACTAGCTAAGAGGAACAAGCGACAGTTATAAAGCGATACCAAAGAAGATCTACAGCGATAATCCAACGAGAACTTTGAGGACAACGTGAAGTAATATTTATAGTGTTGTTGTTTGTGTACGATACGGACTTTGTGGACGTAAGGGAAGACTTCGGTGCGACATCAGCTACGTTCTACTTGTCATTGCCTACGATCGACTTTACCTTCGTTGCCAATAAACTTCGTAACCCTTAACCGGTATTTTAATACCTCTAGCCCGTAACAATATTATTAGAATCGCAATTATACAACGCTATTTTTTGTTTATGCCAAACTGAATATAGTTTGTTCAGAATAAGCAACTGAATCGATTCCAATCATTTTTACACCATGTTATATTTTCCCAAATACATTTATAAATTGTTGCAGTGTGGATACCGAGCGCGTGCACGCAGCTTACGATAGATCATAGACTTGCGCGTGCGCAACAGCTGACGTCAGAGGTCAGCGCACCGCGCTCGTCCCCCGACCGGAGCTTTGACCATATTTTAGTTGGGACAATCAAGTAGAATAGCGAGCTCATAACTTTGTGGATTGTCATTATAACTTTTTGAAATTTCGTACCTAGATTTTCTGTTTTCTGATTGTGTTTCGGGTTTCGCATAAACAAAAAAAATATGTTGTATAACAGGGGTATATCGTAAAAGAGTTAACGTTTAGGGTTTTATGTATTTTATAATGCTACATTATATAAAAAAAAAAAAAAAAACAAACGTGTTGCCCAAATTATAAAAAAAAAAATGATGGACAAATAGATAGTAGCCGATTCTTAGACCAACTGAATAGCACATACATAAACTTCTATTAAAACCATTTTTTCTTTCATTAAACACTGTGATACGAAAATTTTATACATATACAATATGTAAAGAAAACCCTGTCCGATCCGTGAAGGTATTATTAGGTATCGATAACTGATTCTACTAATGCCATAGTCGGGCTAAACTTAAAAAAAATACCATTAAAAAAATAAATATTATTTCGCAAAAAGAGTTAACTTAATACATGTGCGGCAGGCAACCCTTCCGCGGGCGACGAGAGGCAGAGCACGCAGCACGTGGTCGCATCGATTATAATAATACCGTCAAAATGGTGTTGTCACTATTTAAAAATTACCAAATTTCGGGGAAGTTGGAATTAATTCGCGAGAAAAAAGATTATTTCAAAATTCATTAATATTGTTACTATGATGATTACGTAAAATTTTATATTATATTTGGTCATGTGCTTACCTAACCTTTATTATCCTTACGGGTCGGACAGGGTTTTCTTTACATATTGCTTATGACAAATATCTATACTTTTCCTAATCTTTGAAACGTTTCTGATTCTCTATTTCTTTAGCTCGCTATCTCGCACAAGCTGTGATATATACCTAAGGCACGAAGCAGTGCATTCAAGCGAACGATTCAATCCGACAGCCTTATTGCGGTTGTGTCGGCCAATCCGACATGCCGACGACTGCGGCGTCGCCGTGCCGAGTAACCACTATTGCACTGATTTAGTTTCACCTTATAATGTTAGCAACAACTAGAAATTCACCGAGAAGTACCTACCTTTGAATTTGAGTCGACGATTGCCTATTTTACAGCCGATAGATTGTGTCCAAACCGGGCTTAGAATAGTGCCAACCCATATTCTCCCGTGGGTGTCGTAAGAGGTGACTAAGGGAATTCTCACCAGGGCAGCAGCGCTTCTCCTGTGGAATATCAAATTATTGTGGTCGCCAACCCGCCTACCAAGCGTGAGGATTATGGCAAACCCCCTTTAGAATGAGCTGTTAATAGTGTCAAACCCTAGCATTAGTCGGAATGACAGTTTACTAGTGCTTAGTGGTGCTATTTTTAAATCATGTCACCGTAAAAAGTTAGGTGAAATGCAGCTTAGCTTACTTCAGTATTCGGCTGCCGGCAGAAGTTACCACCCACCAGAAAAAGTCTTGCCGCCAAGCCATTCGTTGTGTTCCGGCATGATGTCTGGTGAAGCCGTACGGAGGACGGCTCTATTCTGGCGCGGCATTGTTGGTCGTGTTGTTGGGTTTAACATTGCATCACCTCGCTTACTTGCCGTCTTCTTTCCTATTCACTCAGTTTTTTGAGTGAATAGGTTCTTAATAAACTAGCGCGCTCTACCATCAACGATTGCATCACTGCTTACCAACAGGCGGGATTGCAGTCAAGTACTAGTTTATAAAGATAAAAAGGCATATTTATTTATAATACATGTGAATAGTACACTGGACACTCAGTACATTATTTGTTTCTCCTTCCCCTTGTTATTCCGTCCAAAGACCGTTTTTAAAGATAGCACTTAGCGATAAGATCGCCCCTTGTGTCCACCCTTTGTAAAATCTACATATTTATGTTCTGTAATTTAAATGACGTATATAATAAAGAGTATTCTATTCTATTCTTTTCACAATGAGATTTTTACTAAATCGATTAGCTTTTTATGTCTCATGTAACTGATTTCCTTTTCAAGTGGTTTGCCATCCCATAGTATAAAGTATTTTAGTACTCCAATAAAAAGCAAGCTTTCGTATCTTACCTACTCGCCCAATCTATATGAGGTCGAAGTTGATCACAATCTTAAGCCTAAAAACACAGTTTCCTTGTTGGGGAGATTGAATCCCCCGCTCTTGGGCCATAAAAGGGGCTTAATTAAACGCCAGAACGACCTCTGGAGAGAATGTCCCGCACTAAATCAGACACTGGTATAAAAATTGAGAATGTTCTTGTTCTTTAGCCCAATGACTTGTCTACTTTCTATAATAGAGATAGTTAAGTTATATGTTTATAACGCATGGTAAGATTACTAACGGTTTTTAGGATTTTGGCGCTGATTCCCTTGTTTACACACTAAATTAAAGGAGTTGGGCAAAGATCCGCCATGTTTCGCCGGTCGCTAAATTCATATTATATGTATATGTCGGAGACAGCGACAGCAGAGCGGTAGGGTCGACAGCATCGTAGTGTGGAGGTACAGGTTCCATTTCGTAGGTGAGTTTTGAATTGAAGCACGATGTGTAGATATACCCTCCAATCTTCATAATAACAATTTGAATAGGCAAATCAACAGTTTCGGTTCGGAGAAGTACCTTGGTCCGCGTCTCGATGCAAAGTGACCGTTCGACGAACCCCACTTTCCAAAGCGACTCTGTCCATGTGACGTCATCACAAAATAACGTCACAAGCGTTCGCCTCTCTACTACGTAAATCAAATCAGCAACTTCTATTAAAATTATGCCCACGATCTCCGACATATATATTTTTAAATCTAACACTCAGATCAATAGAGCGGCTAGGTTTTTTTTGAATCCTTAATTAAAAAGAAATAACTGGATGAAATTAACTACACAACTAGTATTTATAATAAATTTCCAGAAAAAACATACTGCTCCTTCACTTTTTCTGGCTGAATCATCACTAGACCATCCAGTAGTAGCATTTTGAAGTGAATCTGCATACGCAAGACTTGCTGTTTTTGTTTGAGTTTGATTATGGTGCCAGTACCCCAAATACTAAAGAACAGATGTCACTTTAACCACTTTTTAGAAGAATCGCCCTGTATTTTAGGTATTATGTTTATATAAAACACAGAAAATTCCTATAGTAGTTACTACGTAAAATGATGGCAAAGAAATAAAAGAAATATTTCTTTTACTAATTATAACTCGCGCGAGGTTAAGACATGTTCGAACACACGTATGACGGCGTTCTCACCTTCCACCGGACGCAGGTCCTCACCGCAGACGGCTGTTTTGGGAGGTTCCTGTTCGCGGCAGGTTCTAAACGTCAGGGTGTCACCACTGTGGATATCGCCCTGATGACATGGTGGAGTATACGGTGGAGGTCTTGCCGGCTTGGGTAGAGAACCGCCGTATCCTCGGCGATCGGCGGCAATCTCTCGCATCCGGCCCTGTTCCAGACCATGGTCCGGAGCGAGAGTGCATGGCAGGCCGTCACCTCCTTCTGTGAAGCAGTGATGCTGGCAAAGAGAAGGCGGAGTGCGTGAAGGAGCGGGATTCCCAGCGCCCTTACGCCTCTAGCCGCCGCTGAAGATGCCCTGGTCCAGAGACAACAGCAGAGTCCCGGCCGGAGGCGCGGGCTTGCGGGCAGTGAGCAGAGGGCAGTTCGCCGCCCGATTAGAACCAGGCCCGGGTCGACGGCGCGTTGTGGTTCACGCGCGCCTCAAAGAGATGTCAGCACAGCAGACAATTTTTTTAAAATAATTACAAACTAGCGCTCGACCGCAATCCCGCCTGATGGTAAGTGGTGATGCGATCGTTGATGGTAAAGCGCGCTAGTTTATTAAGAGCCTATTCACTCAGAAAAACTGAGCGAATAGGAAGGAAGACGGCAGATGAGCGAGGTGTTGCAATGTTAAACCCAACAACACGACCAACGATGCTGCGCCAAAGAGAGATTCATCTGAAGACCTTCCACGACCAAACTCCCAACACAACAACATTAGGCGCATCGTACCCGGCACACATCGCAATACAACTGCTCAGACCCGTCCTACGTACGACTTCACCAGACATCATGCCGGAACACGACAAATCGCTTGGGGGCAAGGCTTTGTCTGGTGGGTGGTAACTTCTGCCGGCGGCTGATGTTATGGCCTACCACCGAGAAAAACTGTAACGAGAACTTTGAGTACTATGTAAAGAAACATCTGTAGTGTTATTATGTGCCTATGACACGGACTTCGTAGAAGTAAGGGAAGACTTCGGTGCGACATCAGCTACGTTCTACTTGTCATTGCCTACTATCGACTGTACCTTCGTTGCCAACAAACTTCGTAATCCTTTATTTTAATACCCCTAGCCCGTAACAATATGTTTCTGTTTTTCAAATATCTTACCATCATCCTCATAATTGCGTCGGCCAAAACACGATGACACGGCTTTTAGCTGTTTGCAATTTCCAATAATTACTGTCGTAAAATGAATAATGTAGATTAAAAATAATAAGTATGTAGTAAAGTCGACTGTGATTGCGAACGCGTCACAGTATAGTCATAACCAGTGTAACAAACGTTGTTTTACAACTCTATATAATTCACCGTTCGTTTGCATAAACCACAGTGTAATGAAAACAGAGGTGTAATAGTTGCTGTTGTCTGTTATTTTTATAAAAAAAACATGAAGCTTTTATCTTGTTTTATGGAAAACATGAAACCGTTTTTTGTTGAAAAATAAATTTGCTAATTACACAAGGTAATATTTGTATACGTATTTTTTTTTAAATAAATAGTTTCTATCTAAATTAGACGCCGATAGGCACTGGCCTCTCGGCGTCTAATGTAGATAGAAAGTATTAATTAAAAAATCTATTTATTAATTTAGATCGAAGCTGTTTATAGTTTCGATCTAAATTAGACGGCGCTGGTTCGCGCTGAGTTGGCAACAAGTCTGTAGGTAATACACCTTACGAAACAAAATAAAGTTCTTTTGTTAATAGAGAATAAATAGAAATATCATTTCATTGGTATTCCTGTGTGGAAAGGGTATTGGTATTAGAAGTTCGTGTGATAACTTTAGCCCTGATGAGATCAAGAGCATATTGTGAGAGTTCAAAACATATGAAATTATTAACCAATTCAGCTCAATGACGATCTTATATGAACTGAATAACAAAATATTGAGAGTAAATTCACTTATTTTAAAATACTGATTTGTAGTATTTTAGCCATATCTGGGTTTGACTGAAAATGAGCAAGCAACTAAAGGAAAAAGTATTATCTCTGTTCTATCATCGAACGGCCCGTCGTACGGCGACCCTTACGTTGTTGACACCACAACGATCTGAACGAAGCGTTTCGCCTCGTCTCTTATACTGCGTACATTAAGGGACTGGAACAATTTGCCAGCGGCGGTGTTTCCGTGGGACTAAAACCTGAGTGTCTTCAAGGCTAGAGTGTATGGGCTCTTAATAAACTAGCGCGCTTTACCATCAATGATTGCACCACTGCTTACTATCACGGAGGATTGCGGTCAAGCAATTTAAAAGGTTTACAATTTATAAAAAAAATGTTGTTGGGGCTTTAGTGGTTCTGCAGTACGTTTGCTATGTTAGCAGAAGCGCCTACGGATAGTATTCAAGCGATCATGAACAAGAAAGCAAACACCCTGTTACAACGTCTATGAGGCAGCATATTATAGCTGCCAGCTCTAATTATCCTTTCCAAAATCAGTGGACAAAGAATAACGAATCCTTAGGCATGGACTAGGTATAGTGCTGAATGCTCAGATGGTCAATTCTCGTACATTAGAAATCTAGCAGCAGAATTAACTCTGCGACAAAAAAAAATACAAAAACATGTTGAAATTTGTTTTTTTTTTGTAATTATAAACTAGTGCTTGACTGTAATCCCGCTTGATGGTTAGCAGTGATACAATTGTTGATGGTAAAGCGCGCAATTTTATTAAGCCTATTCACTTACAAATCTTAGTGAGTAGGAAGGAAGACGGCAGTTGAGCGAGGTGATGCAATGTTAAACCCAACAAAACGACCAACGATGCTGCGCCTGAGGGAGATTAATCTGGAGACCCTCGAACTCCCGACACAATAACATATGGCGCATCGTACCCGGCACACATCGCAACACAACTGCTCAGACCCGTCCTCTATACGGCTTCACCAAACATCATGCCGGAACACAATGAATCCCCTGGCGGCAAGACTTTATCTGTTGGGTGGTAACTTCTGCCGGCAGCCGATATTAGGGCCCACCACCAAGAGAAATAAAAAATACTAATAAATATACAGAAATTAAATATTATTCCGACAGATTGACCAATTTTTTCTGTGTGTTATACTGAGTTGGTTACTTTGACCACTGTTTAATTTACTCTGTGTATTTACCGCTTGTCAAAAGACAAGATTCGTTTCATTGAAAATGTTGTTCAAGTCATTGATATAAACTGGTTTCTAGGTAATTTCAGGACAACTTTACGACGCCCGTAAATAAGCTAATCTGTTTCTGTTAACAAGAGTACAAGTTAGAGTACAAGTTTCTGAAAACAATCATACATTACAAATAGTGACTGAATAATCAACTTTATGGAACTAACTTCGAAGATTTTTATTTCTTTTCTTCATTTTTTTTAATATTTTTGTAATTTTGATTTTTTTTTTTTGGGAAATGGGACTATTATATAAACGATTAAAAAGTATATATGGTCATAAAATAAAACAATAAATCTCACCTAGTCAAAACTCCACTAACCTAAGTTTAACTATTTAATATTGAAATTATATAATTTAAGAATTTAAAAGAAAACAATGTAAAAAAAAAGTTTATAGGAGTATGGTTACTGTCAACAGTATTTCGATTGCATATTGAACACTTATAGAGAGAGAGACAGAAGAAGGAAGAAGAGAGAGGGAAGCGTGAGTCCGAAATACGAATAGAGTTGTAGTTAAAGGGAAGTCAGACAGAGGTTCCGTAACGCGTTACGTAACGGATTACTCCCCTTTGTGTTTGAATGGAAAATCATTAAATGACCTCTTCCGGCCTGGGTGGAGCGGAAGGGCGTGTCAGACTTTCACTGACTAAAACCCACGCCTGTGCGTCACGGTTTTTTTTTAACCAACCCACAACCCTGATCCAGGATGCATCGGACTTCGTAGACCACGTCACGATGTGCTGACATCTCTTTGAGGCGCGCGTGAAACACAACGCGCCGTCGACTCGGGCCTGGTCCTCACCGGGCTGCCAGCAGCGTACTGCTCGGCGCCCGCAAGCCCGCGCCTACGTTGACCGGGAGTTCGATGTTGTCTTCCGAACAGGGCGTCTCTTGCGGCGGCTAGAGGTGTGAGGGCCATTTTGTATGCCTTATGGTAGAATCACTTGAAACATTTACATTTTATACCTAACATCTTTGTATTGTGAGCGAGCGACCAGTGGGCAGCTCGCCGCCCGCAAGCGCGCTAACGGATTACCCTCGCATATGAAGTTGCCAATTCAAAAATATACGTATCGACTTGAGAAAGTCATCCGTATTTTCATTAGTAGTAAACCTACATGGCGGTTACTAAAATTTTATGTTGTTCAAGTATTTTCTCAAATATATAAATAAAAAAAAAAAAATTGGTTCTGTATCTGGAAATTTATTCGATTTCCTAAGCACGGAGGAGTCTCAATATTTATTCTTTGTTATCCATCCACATACCAACTGCAGCAAGAGTAGCTTAACCTGATCGATCGACCAGTAGGGTAATTACGTAACATACTATCAGTAGCAATGGGTTTGATTTTGACAGTTCAACAATATTCATTGCGTTATTTACGTCATTGGGCAGATACTTTTTCTGAACATTTGGAGCAATGGATACGCAATATGTTTAAAAATGATACCATTTGATAGCAATTACATTGTGTGTTACGCAATAAGGGCGCTGTGCGGCTGCTTTATTAAGCCACAGACAGTTCCTAAACTCACTATTACCACACAACAAGAATATTTGTTCAAGTTAATTCGACAAACACTATTACACTACTAATAATAAAGCCATTTATTCCATACTAGCTGTTGCCCGCGTGTTGATATAAAATAAGCGCCTGTTAAAATAATGGGAGCAATATGTACGTCCGCGTTTGCCCCCGTTTTCGCAACATTTTTTGTTACTGCTCTGCTCCTATTGGTCATAGCGGGATGTTAAATAGCCTATGTCCTTTCTCAGGCTCTAGACTATCTGTGTACCAAATTTAATTGCAATCGGTTCAGTAGTTTTGGCGTGAATGCCGAACAGACAGACAGAGATACTTTCGCATTTATAATATTAGTATAGATTTCTACATATTTCTAGTGTTGTTAGTAGTTTGTTAATATGGAATATGGATTTAAGGGGGTAAAGGCCTCCTCTATCTTCTTCTAAAACTCTCTGTCTCTACTAAGTTTCATCCAATCGTTGCCGACTACTTGGATGATATCGTCAGCCCACCGTCTCATTTGTCTTCCAACACTTCTTCTTCCTGATGAACCTTTCCATCGCCTGGATTCGATGGTCCACCTTTTGTCTGTATATCGTGAGATGTGTCCAGTCCGCTTCCACTTAAGTTTGAGTGCACGTTTAAGAGTATGCGTAACTGGTTTTTTGTCAAAGGGTTACAATCTTCACTTTGTAAATTTTCTTGATCTTCAACATGCCCCTTATCTGCTATTTGAGTGGATTAATCGTGGATTTTACTGATGGAGTGTATTGCAGTAGTACACATCCACAATCCGCCTTACAAGAAACAAACATGAACACATGATCGATAGTACAAACTCATGTCTAAGGAACTCGCACCTGCCGATAATTATCGCCGTATACGGCTTCAGCGTAATCGTGTTACACCAGACCGTGTCTACATGTCTCCAATTACGATCATTCACCCAACGCAGCATGGGCCTGATAATCACGGTGTTAGAGTTATGACCTCCAACGCAATATGTGCTCCTAGTGATTGAATGTGATTGCAGGTCCTTGTGAAGGCAATTTGCAATTTGGTGGAAGGAATTGGGGCTTGTTTTCAACAAATTTATTGAAATTGTATGCTAAAGAAATATCGAAGAAGAAGACGGAAGAAAGAGATAAAAATACTTGGAAATGGAGAACCACTGTTAGACAGAACTGTGACGAGAGCTGCAACCGCTATTGTTATATGCGGTCCTAGTAGATTTAGTAAACATTGTGAAGTTAAGCGTATTGGAAAAATATGTAAAATATCAAGAATCTATTAAAGTTACGTTTCTTAAAACAACAATTTAGTTTTATGGACGGACTTAGAATAAACCAAACTTTGTTATATTTTATTATAAAATTGAAAAAGTTTAATAGGAATAGTAAAATTTGGAATTTTACGGGTAACCTCGACTTTGGAACTGAAAAGTAAAATCCTTGGCCGAGCTGTCTCGAGAAGGGAGAAGATACCTTTAATTTTTTTTTTTTAACGCTTAGAAAGAAAAGTGAAAAGAGATCAAGTTGTTTTTAATGCTATACGAACATGATACACGTTTTTGTCCGTAGAAATTTATCTAAAATTAATGTAGTAAAGCTTAATTTCTTTTGTTTGAATGAGCTAATCGAACTATCTTGTTGTATCGATGATATCAAGAAAATCCCAAGCCAAACCTAACCTCAAGTGGCGACCACGCACCGGAAGCCGTAGCGTGGGTAGGCCCCCGACAAGGTGGACCGATGACCTGGTGAAGGTCGCGGGAAACTGCTGGATGCGGGAGGCGCAGGACCGGTCGTCGTGAAGAACCTTGGAGGAGGCCTATGTCCAGCAGTTTACGTCTTTCGGCTGAAATGATGAAACCTAGCCTAAAGTTAAAACTAAACTGGTATATTAAGAAGGAAAAGGACGGGCAGTGCTGAAAGGCGTGATAGATGGAGTTGGAAGAGTGTCTATAGAAGAGAGGCAGGTTGAACCGACTGTTAAGTGGAGGGCGCCTGTGGACGGGCCCAATCAGAAGGATCAGGATCACAGTGGCAGACAGGCTACGCTGTTCTACCGACAGGCACGGCGAGACGTCAGAAAGCGCGCTGCAAGTGTGGTGGCCTTCACACGAGGCACGATCATAGACATATACCTACTAATTTACATGCCGTACGTGTATAATCTGCAGTAAGAGTGAGAGAGATGGCCTATGCTTTCGGTCTAGCACTGTCTCTTTCCTCATAGATGATTGATGATTTTGTGAGAGATAAAGACAGATGAAACTTCGTTTCCTCTCTTTCTTTCGGAGTGCCACAATTCTCATCGCTAAGACATGCCCATTAGTATAATTATGTCGATGGGCACGATGATAGACCGACAAGTTAGCAGTAGGCGGCATTCAGACGAGCCGGGATGAGAAGTTCGACGCCTCTCATACGAGTCACGCAGGTACGGGGGTAATTCAGCTACGGGATACACGCTTCACGCGGTACCCGCTACGGCCGGTACTGGTAGATGGCCCTGGATGTTAAGCCTATCTATACTAATATATAAAGCTGAAGAGTTTGTTTGTTTGAACGCGATAATCTCAGGAACTACTGGTCCATTTTGAAAAATTCTTTGTGCGTTGGATAGCCCATTAATCCAGGCTTTAGGCTATATAACATCAAGCTGCGACCAATAGGAGCGGAGCATAACTAACTCCACGCGTACGAAGTCGTTGGCGGCTGCTAGTTTATTATAAGTTTTTACTTTAGCAGACGGATAGAGGAGTATTAGTAATTGGGTCTAGGTCCATCCCTTTGGGCACGGAACCCTACAAGGAGGCCTATGCTCAACAGTGGGTGCAGTCGGGCTCGAAGATGATGATGAACCTTTGTCCTTCAATATTAAATTAATAAGCATCTAATTATATCCCTTGATTCCTATAACGCTTATTAAAATAATACCCACCAGCCACAAACAATGCAACTGAGTCAGAAGGTTTTATTATAACTGCGCGAGCAAATTCTCTTTCATTGCTTATTATTGAATATCATTCATATTAAAATAAATTAATGTTCGTGAGCAGCGATGTCCTAATGGTTTTTGCTGCGACTTAAGTGTTGTAGGTCCTCAGGTTCGAACCACATCACGCACTTGTACCTACATATGTAAATTATTTTATCACCACTGCTAAACGACTGACAAATATCTACCCTAAAAGGCAGCCAGGACCAACTGCTTATCGTTCTTCCCGAGGCACGGAGGAGTCTTCGTATGTGAAGACGGTCACCCATCCACACACCGACCGCGGCTAGCGCAGCTTATCCTGATTAACCAACCTGTGCAACTATTATTATTTTATCCACGAAGGATTTTTCCGTCATGTTTACCGCAAATAAACGTTTCTGCTTTCTGTTTTTTCCTTTTAGCTAATCCTTTGGCCATCACAGGCGTGAGATATTATTTCATTACCTACCCTATTAAAATCTTTCTAATAAAATTTATCTCGAGTCCCGGTGATACGAGTTAATCTGTTTAGTAATTAAACGCCGATACGAAGTATGTGCCGGATGAGGAGATGAGTAATGGGCCAAGTCGAGAACTTCTCTAATTTATCGTACGAACGTGACGGCTCGTGAATTCTTACATCACACTTATAAGGGACGGACCTTCGTATAGATAGCTCTTGATAGGCATGTCGTCTTGGTAATCACGGGATTAGGAGTCGAAAATATTAGATTTCTTATCTACTTATTAGAAGTACATAAGAGGAAGTCTTGACAGCCTCCGTGGCGCAAGGAGGCGCGGGTTTGATCCCCGCGCAGTGCAAATATTTGTTTGCATGAATATGAATATTTGCACTGGTCTGGTCGTGCCTCGGAAAGCACGTTAAGCCGTTGGTCCCGGTTGCCGTACGAACATCTAATGGCAGTCGTTACGAGTTGTTGGAGCCCTCAAAAGTCCAACAATTGGTCTAATTGCAATGCTTCGATATCGCCTTCGGGTTGTGGAGGTCAGACTGGTAAAGCGGACCCCAGACTCCAAAGCTGAAAAAGCTTCGAATGCGACTGGGATTAACGCTGATATGATGATGATTTCATCACCACTGCTCTCAAAACGACGGAGGAAAATATCGTGAGGAAGCCGGCATGTCCTGGAGGCAAAACTTCGAAAACATGTGACATCTACCAACCCGCGCTAGGTCCGTGTGGTAGATAACGGCCCACTCTCTCTCAGAGAGAGGAGGCCTGTGTCCCAAGAGTGGGAACAATAAAGGCTGATTATATATAAAATAAATCTAATATATAAAATTCTCGTGTCACGGTGTTCGGCTTTAAACTCCTCCGAAACGGCTCGGCCGATTTTGATGAAATTTTTTGTGCTTATCCGGTATCTATGAGAATCGGCCAACATCTATTTTTCATCCCCATAAATGTTAGGGGTAGTCCACCCCTAATTTTTTTTTTTAATTTTTTAGACAAAATTTTTAATTTCTATTTTTTTATGATACAACATACAAAAATACATACAATCCCCAATTTTCACCTTTCTGCGATCAACCCTTATTTTTTAATAGTCATTTTAGTAATTTAATCTATTATTTATATGGCAAAACAAAGTTTGCCGGTCAGCTAGTATTATTATAAAATTATGTATAAAATAAACACACACGCACACACACCCGTACACACACCCTAACGCACACACACATTCACACACACACCCACTCAGACAAGGCAAACAATACACACGATTCTCAGTCACACACACAAATTATCAACCCACGACAGCCGACACAGTCATTTTATACTTACTTTTTTTATCTCTTTTATTTTTTTCTCTACTGTTTTTACTTTTAGTTTATCACTTTTCTTTTACTATGTTTTCAAATGCAATAAGTATAAGTAATATATTTTCCTGAACAATATCACCTTATCAGCATGTCATTCTAGTGGCAGAACACTGACTCCTAAGTTACAGGTAATTCCTAGTTTGGGAGTCAGGGTTTCAACTTTTGTGCGCCTTTAATTTTAGCCAGATATTAAGCTTTTCTGTAAGGTTTTGCACCAATAAACATTATTATTATTATTATAAACAAACAAATCGTACAGATTGAGCTAGCCCCAAAGTAAGTTCGAGACTTGTGTTATGGGATACTAACTCAACGATACGATAGTATTTATAATCGATACTTGATATTTTTGGTTTATATGTTGAGGTATACTTAATATTATTACTTTAATAGTTATCATTTTCATATTTTATTTCCTGCTTGTTCTTACACACTATTGTCTACATTTCTGTTTTACTGCCTCCTTTCGCAGGTCTGCTGGCAGAAATTTCTTAAGAAATAAGCAGAACCTTTGTACTCAGATCTTAATTTTGTTGTATCTTTATGTATTTTATTCATCATCATCGACCTTTTAATCGTCCCACTGCTGGGCACAGGTCTCCTCTCATACAGAGAAGGAATGAGCGTAATCACCACGCTTGCTCAATACGGATTGGCGATTTCAGACTTAAAGTCCAGGTTTCCTCAAGATATTTTCTTTCACCTTCAGTCATTGATGTCCAAGATGTACTTAGAAAGTACATATAACTTTAGAAAAGTTACATTGGTACTTGTCTGACCTGGAATCGAACCCGCGCACTCATACTTGAGAGGCCGGTCTTTTAACCACTAGGCCACCACGACTTGTATGTGAATGTATTTTATTGTGTGTATATAAATAATAAAATAAATAAATAAATAAACATCTAAGACCCAGGCCAATCAGGAAAAGATAGTTTCCCATCATGACCTGGCCGGGGATCGAACCCGGGGCCTCCACGTCGCAGGCAGGCGTGTTGACCGTAATGTTCGATCAGATAAATTATATTCCTTACTAATATTATAAGCGTGAAAGTTTGCTTGAATTTAAAATGGATTTGGATAAAATTTGACACACAGGTGATATATAACCAGGATTCACATACAGGATAACTTTTATATGGATATTCACGCGGATATGAAAACTTATACGACTGAAACTACGGCGTGTTGCTAGTGAGTAATATATATTTGTGTACAGGTTGGCTGAGACATCGACGCTGAAGAAACTATGAATTTTGAACAAAAATGTAAACAAATATGAGTTAATGGAAAAATATATCTGTTTTAGGGTTGCGTAGCCAAATGGCAAAAAACGGAACCCTTATAGATTCGTCATATCTGTCTGTCCGTCTGTCCGTCCGTATGTAACAGCCATTTTATTCCGAAATTATAAGAGCTATACTGTTGAAACTTGGTGGGTAGATGTATTCTATGAACCGCATTAAGATTTTGATGCAAAAATAAAACAATAATCATAAATATTGGAGGCTCCTCATACTTAGAACTGAAACTCAATTTTTTTTTACATCAAAAACATACGTGTGGGGTATCTATGGATAGGTATCCATAGATACACGGTTTTTACACGTATATAAAAAAATATTTTAGACACCTCAATATCAAATTTTGAAGACCTCTTCAAAAATGCTATTGAGGTTTTGTAAAATATTTTTTTTCTAAACCGAATAGTTTAGTTGCACCCCCCCCCTTCCCTCTAACTTCTAAAATAAGAAAATGAAAAATAAAAAAATAGATATGTAAAATACTATAAAAACTACCAACTAAAATTGTTTTGAACGAGATCTAGTAAGTAGTTTTTTTTAATACCCCGTAAATCGTAAACTGCTTATTACCGCGTAATATTTCATACAAATAACTTAAATCCTTTAATTTCATAAAGCAATGGTACGGAACCCTTTGTGCGTGAGTCCGACACGCACTAAGCCGGTTTTTTTTTAATAATCATTAACTAGTGCTTGACCGCAATCCCGCCTGATGGTAAGCAGTAAAACTTGGCTGGTTATTATTATTTGTTATTGTTATTATTTAGTTAGCTTTATTCACGCGATATATCTAGATATAAATTATATACAATATGTAAAGAATCCGTAAAGGTATTGTTAGGTATCAATAATTGATTCTACTAATGGATACAAAACCGGGCTAAACTAAAAAAAATCCCCCTAAAAAAATTAATATTATTTCGCAAAAAGAGGTAACTTAATACATGTGCGGTAAGCAACCCTTCCACGGGCGGCAGGCGGCGGGGCACGCGGCACCTGGTCGCATCGCTATTCGCTCATAATAATAACAGTGTTGTCACTTTTTTAAAAAAATCCAAATTTCGGGGAAGTTGGAATTAATTCGTGGGAAAAAAAGATTATTTCAAAATTCATTAGTATTGTTTCTATGATGATTACGTAAAATTTTATATTATATTTGGTCAAGTATTTACCTAACCTTTATTATCCTTTTGGGTCGGACAGGGTTTTCTTTACTTATTGTATAATATGAAGTTAAACGACCTCTTCTGTACGGTTCCATAATAGGATCTTTAATTTATTTTTTGTTTTAAGTATTGTATAATGAAATACAGTAAATGAGTTCTTCGAAGCGAAGGTATTTAGACTATGTAGGTAGCTTACATGATGTGTATGTCTTCCGTTATATGTAGTGTTAGCGAAATGAAAGAAAATTTCTCGGTGGTAGGCCATAATATCGGCTGCCGTCAGAAGTTACCACCCACCAGACAAAGTCTTGCCGCCAAACAATTCGTCATGTTTCGTGAAGACAAACGTAGGACGGATCCGAGCAGTTGTGTTGTGATGTGTGCCGGGTACGATGCGCCAAATGCTGTTGTGTCGGGAGTTTGGTCGTGGAGGGTCTTCAGATCAATCTCCCTATGGCGCAGCATCTTTGGTCGTGTTGTTGGGGTTAACATTGCATTACCTCGCTCAACTGCCGTCTTTCTTCCTTTTCACTCAGTTTTTTGAGTGAATAGGCTCGCACTTTACCATCATCGATTGCATCACTGTTTACCATCAGGCGGCATTGCGGTCAAGCACTAGTTTTTAAATATACACGACGATTATACCAGTAAAACAAGAATGTCTCAGTTTTTGAAAATGGAAGATAAATCTTTTTTTTCTTCTTGCAAATAGTAAAAACAGTTTTGAGAGCAATACTTAATTTCAAATAATATATTTCAAGTGCCTTTCAAGTATAATTTAATTTGTTTTGTTTGTAGTAATTGCATTCTTTTGTGATTTCATTAATTTCGTGCAAGAGTGAATTGATTGCTCACTCACATAATTATCAAAGTTCGTAGAGTAGAGAGACCATTTTCAGACCAGTCCAAGGTCTGAAAATTGACAAAAGTTATGGATGCGAAAAAGAAAGAGAGAAAAATAAAATTACTGAAAATCTTAAAATTAAACTAAGTAGACACAATTAAACATAAACACAAGTTATACATCAAAAAAAGTATCTAACAATAATATTAGAAAGTCCCTTACGAGGCCAAAAGGCTCCTATTTCAGCAAAGTGTTGACTAAAAAAATCTTAGCTAAAACTTAACAAGATGGCGTTTTATCTTTAAAAGATATAACATAGTTTCTCTGCAGTATACTTATAAAATATTGACAGTTTCTTGGCTTAAATTTCAGCGCTACGATAATAATCAGTAAATACAAAAATGTTCTGACTATAAACTTTCAATAAAAAGAAACAGCAATGCATCATGTTTAAAACATGACAGGAAAGTATAAATATTTCCTAGTTTTTGGCATTCGAACAAATAGAATACATTGCTTTTGGTCGAGTATTTTTATTCCGATATTTTTACAACATCGATACTTAAATAATAATAATAAAGCCTTTTATTCCATATTTTACAATGTTTGCATGTTGTAGTTTCGTGTTAGTATATGTTTTATATTGCTATTGTGACTTATAAATAATGTTAGTGTTAAGCAATATGGACCCCTGTTTGGGTAAAGGCCTCCTCCATCCTCTTCCACGACTCCCTGTCCTTGCCAGACTTTATCCAGTCATTTCCTGCTATATACGTTATCTCATCAGTCCACCGTTTTTTTTGTCTGCCCACACTCCTTTTTCCGTCTGGTCCTTTCCATCTTGTTGCTTCAATAGTCCATCTTATATCCGTGTAACGTGAGATATGTCCGGCCCATCTCCACTATAGTTGGAGTGCATGCCTCAAAGCGCACACCGACACTTATGCGGGTAGTATTGATGTTAATAACTTCCAAGTTAATCTTGTTTATATTATAGCACAAAACATTACGCCTGTAATCCCCAAAGCATTAGGCAGAGGTGTCCCTAAGGTACATTTCGCCACTTATATATTTTAAGTCTCATATTACAGGATATGAGCCTTTAGTTCGTTTTACTGAATATCAAGTTAATCTATTCCGTGACATAACAGCGGGCCCTATCTCTTTAATATCCTAGATCATATCTTAGGTCTTATTCTTGGTTGTAAACTATTTGTTTACCAAATTTTATTTAAATCCGTTCAGTAGTTTTTGCGTCAAAGAGCAACAAACAAACTTCCATATGTATAATACAGTCATGCTTCTTCACAACTTTTTTTTTTGTTACTCTCTAGGAATTTCTCCTGTATTGTGGATGTGTTTACATTTTACAAACATGTAAAGTCATATAAACAAACAGTCAGACCCGGAACAACTAATAGGGATGTATCCAAGGTATGAAAATCAAAAAAATAATTAGTCCGTCTTATAGATAATAAAAAAAATTAAGACCCGTATTTTTTATTTTGTCGTAATTACCAAAAATTACTGAGATATAGCCAATTAAAGTTACAGAGTGGGGGCTAATTATGTCACGCCGTTCTATATTTTGCACCATGGCGTGACGTCATGCGACATTTCAAATCAATATATCTTCCTAAGTATTTGAATAAAAGAAAAAATAAAAAATACGTGTTCAATATTTTTTATAAAGCTATCTGACGGACATTAAATTATTTTTTAGGATACAAGCCAATTGTAGGTCACACAAATATTTGATGCGTGCGGGAAGTACGGGAATCGAACGTGACGTCATTACGTCTGCGCCGGCTGTCGCATGAAAATCAGCGCTGGGCTCTGTTTTGCATAGGGTCGCAGCATAATGCTGAGCGACAGCCGTTTTGCGTAGATGTGACACATGTTCTCTCAGATATTTCAATTGTTTTGTGTTTTTGTAAACTTTTGTGTCATAAGTACCGCAAATAAAGGGTTTTTCCTACTTCCTTCTCTTTCTTTCCATCCTTCCTAAGCGCGTTGAACATCGACGTTGACGATGGATCACGTACGCTAATGAAGCCTGCGGAGCATCATTTTTCCATAGCTCCCCATCACTCCCTCCATATTTCTCACACTTATAGCGATTGTTATAAACTCTGTTGAGTCTCTATTGTAGAGGTGGCATTTTGCAGCATCAGCCCAAATCTGACTGCAGTACTCCACACGCGAACGGACCTGTGCTTTGTATAACATTAGAAGCTGTCCTGGTGTAAAGTACTGCCGGACCTTTGCAATAACGCCAAGTTTTCTGGCAGCCACCTTGACTTTGGACTCAATGAACCGCCCAAAGTTTAGGTATGAGGAAATCTCAACTCCCAAAGCTCAAGGCGGTCGGTGCACTCCAAGGATACATTCCGAAAAGTAGGAGCCAAGGTGAACGGGTCTCTTTTGGCGGTGAATAGACACGCTTGTGTTTTGACGGCATAAAATCATCATATTTACGTAAAAGTTAATAATGTAACTAATTTATGTGGTTTATATAATAAAAACTATTCTATTCTAACATTATTCATCATCATCATCATCAACCTTTTTATCGTCCCACTGCTAGGCACAGGTCTCCTCTCATACAGAGAAGGATTAAGCTAATCACCACGCTTGCTCAATGCGGGTTGGTGATTTCAGACTTAAAGTCCAAGTTTCCTCAAGATGTTTTCCTTCACCTTCAGTCATTGGTGTCCAAGATATACTTAGAAAGTACATATAACTTTAGAAAAGTTACATTGGTACTTGCCTGACCTGGAATCGAAACCCACTCATAGTTGAGAGGCTGCTGTTGTCAACCACTAGGCCACCACGACTTTAACAACTAACATTATTATAATGTATATGTCAGACATTGCCAACTATGTCTACGCTGTTAGAGGTAAAATTGTGTAAGTGGTAATAAAATCTCCATTAAGTGACCTGTAAGCCTATTGCAAACAACCAAATACATAGCATTTGTTTACTTTAAAAACGGATGGTCTCCTTCCTCCTTATGCCTTCCTGGTCCCTTTGCTTTAAAAGGTTCGTTCGCTTTAAAAGTAATTTAAATTCCTTTGAAAGTAATTTGAATTCTTCTTGAGATGAATGCGTAGGATCTATGATCCCTGCTTTCTCTCTTTCATTAAAGATTTAGTTTTAAACTTCGACAGTAATAAGAAACACATCAGAAGACCAATTCCCGTAATCTAGTCGCAATCCTCATTTTGGCGACAATCAAAGCCAAAAACTTTTTAAAAATGTATGTTGAATTATTTTGTATAAAAAAAGAAAACAAAAATCAAATATATATCGATTGACGAGTAGTCGTGTGTCATGCCCTAGAATTATGGGATGCCATGTGACCCATTTCGAAATATATAGGTAACTAAACTCGAGGTAATACGTCGAGGGCGGCATTTGAAAATTTCTTGATTATCAATTGAAAATTTTCGAAAAACCAATGAAATGTGAGTAATTTATATATTTTTCCGGTGTAGCGAAAAAACACTACAAAGTGAAAAATAACTAATTTCGAAAGTCGGTGTCTTTGGTTTTCATGTATTAGTTTTTGACACCGACTTCCGAAATTAGTTATTTTTCACTTTATGGTGTTTTTTGGAAGTCGGTTGTTTTTTTGTAAAAAAAGTTTTTATTTAAACTATGAAATTGTCGATATGTACTGAAAATCTATTTTTTTTTAAATTTTTTGACTAATTTATGTAATCAAAATAGTTAATATTGTTATCTATCCGTTGCTGCTATCTAATAGCAGGTCGTTCATGCCTTTTTTTGGGATTGGAAATCATCAAATGACTTCTCCCACTCACAGTTTTTTGGAAGTCGGTTGTTTTTTTTGTAGAATTTTTTTTTATTTTACCCTTTTTAGTTGTGAAAAGTACTATTCAGCTGCATCCGGTTAGAGTGGATGCTCACGCTAAAATACTTAATGACAAAACTTACAAACGCACTGGTTGCCCCTACGATTTTTGAAAGTTCCCCTTGATTTCTCTGATCTCCCACCATCAAACCCTGATGTCCTCATGGGACCACCTTGGGAATATCTTCTTTCCATCAGAATTTTTTTTTTATCAAAATCGGTTCATAAACGACGAAGTTATCCGCGAGCGAACATAAAAAAAAGCTTTAAAATGATGGCTCATTTGTGTATATTCTTCATAAAGAATGAAGCAAGTTATGACGTACCGACAAAAAATCCCTTGAGAAATAATTATTATATGAGATTATGTTATAATGGAGGCCTATGTCCAGCAGTGGACGTCTTTCGGCTGAAATGATGATGATGATGATGATGATGATGTTATAATGTTTGTTAGCAACGGTTCGGGGTTACCCCTAATGTGCAGCAGCGGTTAATTATAGATATCAGGATCGCATAAACGTGAAGTAGTAAAAGGTAAAATAAAATAATGCACACACACACACTCACAAACTGTCGCCTTTGTAAGTAGATAAGTAGGTAGTTAGGATTCTGATGAAATTTAATATGTTTTACAAAACATCTTGGGTTATGTACAAGGTTTTTTAACTTATCTCATAAGTGGTTTATCACCCATGAACGTATAAGTAAAAAATATAAATATTTATTTCAGCATTTTTCTGCCCTTATCCCAATTTATTTGGGGTCCGTGCAACATGTCCTTTTCCATACTTCTTCCTATTTTATTCGTCATCTCCGTGGTAACCGTATCACCATTCACTCAGTCCGTCCGTCGTTTCTTTCATCTTTCCGCTACTTTTATAGCCTTCAAGTTTGAAACTTTTCTTACGATATTTTCCTCATTTCTACGTATGACATGCCCATACCATGTCATCTGATTTCCAAACAACTTTTCAGTTACCGGTGCCCATTTCAAACTTCGTCTTATGCCAGTCGCATCCGAAGCTTTTTCAGTTTTGAAGTCTGGGGTCCGCTTTACAGTCTAACTGCTGATTTTGGCTAAACTTCGATATTTTCCTTGAAGCGATTGCCGTCTGATCTCCACAACCCGAAGGCGATATGGAAGCATTGCAGTTAGACCAATTGTTGGAATTTTGAGGGCTCCAACAACCCGTAACGACTGCCACTAGTTGTTCGTATGGCAACCGGGACCAACGGCTTAACGTGCTTTCTGAGGCACGACCAGACCAGTGCAGATATTCATATTCATGCATACAAATATTTGCACTGCGCGGCGATCAAACCCGCGCCTCCTTGCGCCACGGAGGCTGTCAAGACTTCCTCTTATGTACATATGTACTTGTAATAAGTAGATAAGAAATCTAATATTTTCGACTCCTAATCCTGTGATTACCAGGACGACATGCCTATCAAGAGCTATCTATACGAAGGTCCGTCCCTTATAAGTGTGATGTAAGAATTCGCAAGCTGTCACGTTCGTACGATAAATTAGAGAAGTTCTCGACTTGGCCCATTACTCATCTCCTCATCCGGCACATACTTCGTATCGGCGTTTAATTACTAAACAGATTAACTCGTATCACCGGGACTCGAGATAAATTTTATTAGAAAGATTTTAATAGGGTAGGTAATGAAATAATACCTCAGGCCTGTAATGGCCAAAGGATTAGCTAAAAGGAAAAAAAAGAAAGCAGAAACGTTTATTTGCGGTAAATATGACGGAAAAATCCTTCGTGGCTAATATAATAATAGTTGCACAGGTTGTTTAATCAGGTTAAGCTTCTTCCACCACGACCATCTTCACATACGAAGACTCCTCCGTGCCTCGGGAAGCTCTTTAAGCAGTTGGTCCTTTTAGGGTAGATATTTGTCAGTCGTTTCAGGACGTCAGAAGTCCGAAAGTCTGACCACCAGTCTTACGAAGCAGGTATCGTAATATATCATAATTGGGTCATAGAGGCCAGAAAGGGAGTCGCTCTATGTAACATACTTATTTGATATTTAGCTTATTCTGGTTAGATTGGAAGCTGACCCCAACATATTCGGCAATAAAAAATTACAAAAACAAAAAAGAAGAGTGTGGCCGCCTACTGGCTGTGGGTAACTGGGAATCGGGCCTCTGGCTTCAGGCGTTACCGTCACCCAACATAGGAACTTTGCTGGGTGACGCCACTTTCCGGCTCGCTACTTGTCTGCGTCTGGGCGCCCCTTGTGTGGCTCCGCATCGCTGCCAATGCGGTGAAGGTGTTGACTGCTATTCACTCAGAAAACCTGAGTGAATAGGAAGGAAGACGGCAGTTGAGCGAAGTGATGCAATGTTAAACCCAACATCTGAAGACCCTCCACGACCAAACTCCCAACGCAACAACATTAGGCGCATCGTACCTGGCACACATCGCAACACAACTGCTCAGTCCCGTCCTCTGTACGGTTTCACCAGACATCATGCCGGAACACGACAAATCGCTTCGCGGCAAGGCTTTGTCTGGTGGGTGGTAACTTCTGCCGGCGGCCGATGTTTTGGCCTACCAAAACATCCCAACAAAAATATAGACAAAGCTCCGCTCAGGCTGGAGAGCGCTGTGCGTTGACCTCTGGTGCCAACTATGGCTTGTGCTCAAGTACTATGATCTATTGTAACCGCACGGTAACCTCTGTCTAAAAATTTCTAAATGGAAAAAATATAACATGGTGTAAAAATGATTGGAATCGATTCAATTGCTTATTCTGAACAAAAATAATGGATTAACAAATTATTTTTTCCGGATATTGAAAAAATCAATTTAATTCGTGGACCTTATAACTCTTGGTGATTATCAACGCCCGTCAAAATTTTCCGATGTAACAACATTGTCCCCTTGTAAGCGATTAAGTCAAACAAACTGTCGAATAATTACGTTTGGTTTCATTCTTTGAAGAGGGGAAGGATATTTGACGTTTCCGTCCGAAATGCGAGGGGCTGAGCACCAATAGGGTACTGGCACCAGTAGTCATCCTTTTAGTGGAAAGTCTGGGTTCAAACTCATGTAAGAAAATATTAGAAAGAGTAAATTGAAAGTCTTTTGTATAAATGCACTTATCAGTTATTAAACTTTGTTACAAAATTAACAAATATTACAAACATATTCTTAAATAAAAAGAAAAAAACGTTTTAACAAAATAAGGCACTTTTTACGCACTTTTTTTTGGCACTTTTTTGTTGTACACAGCCGCCAAAAACTAATACTCAGCCATATTGCCACCAGTGGTCAGCCTCTCTTGAGACCTATAGTTTCAAGGTCAAAGATTGAGAATATTAATAAACAATTATTTCAGTAGTCAAAGAACCTAAAACCTTAAATCAGTAGGTAAATTCTTCAGTAATACGAGTATTTAAAAAGGTTTCAATTTCTGTATTACTTCTAAAAGTTTCTCGTCGATCAACATTTTTTTTCAGAAGCTTTTCTTTCTTACAGGTTTCTGTTTCAAGAGTTTCAGGTAATAGAAGTATATTACTGAGAATTTTAATTTTATTTTGTTTAATTTCTACTGCACAGCCTGTCTTCCCTGTTTCTTCAACTATCTCATTCAAGTCTTCCACTTTCCTTTTCTTTGTGCGCTTTAATTCCTGATTTGAATCATCATTTTTCTTCTTTATAGTCTCTTTCACTTTACTTTTGGTAGAATTTAGAGTTGTTTTTTTTACATTTTTCATATTTTTGTTTTTATTTTTCTTCTTTAGTTGTTTGCCTCTGTAACTTTATTTCCTGAATAGCCTCTTTCTTTTTTTGTTTTTCTTCATCTTTAGATAATTTGAATTGTCTTCATTCTTTAGATGAAATCGCGCCAATTCTGTTCATGACTCTAGGAGTGTTAGATTTCTTTATTGGTGATGGTATTGTTAGATGTTTTTCGTACAAAAGATGATACTTTAGGAGACTTAACTTGTATGATAGAATCTGTCTGTATTATGTCATCACGAAGTTCATTTTCTTGTATCAGAGAATTGTTATCTGCAGGTTAGTACCTGTAGATAACAATTCTTAATATTAAACTATTATTAACTTTAAACGATCCTATGTCATCGCCAAACAAATTATTAATATGAAAAGTAAGATCGCCAAGTATTAGATTATTTAAATTGCTATTATCTAGTGTCTCAGGTTAAGATGAATTGATTCCAACATTGTTATTTTTTTATTGCCCATCCGAAACATCTCACTTTCAATGTCAGTTTTCTTTAGGCAATTATTTTCATCTTCAGTCACAATTACGTAGAATCCTTCTTCAACTGCATCTTTTTCAACTTCGTCAATACAACACCTTATACTACCCAATACCTTATACTATTTGGTTCACATTTTTATACCCTCGGGGTGCTATCACTTTTCCTGTTTTAGGGCAAAGCTAGAAACTTGTTTCATCACCATTTAAAATTCTTTTAGGATCTTCTAACACATCCAGTGCTTGATTTTTGATTGAGATAGTCTTCCAATTTCTCAAACCATTTTCGAATACTCTCTTCGGTGATTACTGCTCTTCCCTTTGAAATAGCTTCAGGTGTCCTCATAGAAATGGATTTCGATTTGCGTTCCGATTAAGAAAGAATTCATCCATCTCTTACCTGGTCTTCCGTTTAAGAAAGGATTGGGCCTGCCATCTTCGATCATCATTTGTTGCACAGAAGTCAATAGGTTGTCTGGTTTTTTGGGAAACCCGCAAATTGCAAGATCTTTAAGCCAGGTTGCAATTTTGGGCTTCTTCATATTTGTTGAGAAAGGTTTCCGGACCCATTCTTCTAGGACCCTCAGAAACTCGTAGATGAAATCTTGAAGTGTGCCTAGGGGAACACCATAAGTTCTACTAGCTGCCCTGATTGTCATCCCATTTCTGATAGCATCTTAGGCTTGAGTTAATTTTTCTTCAGGGTATTGTAATATAATTCTTGAAAGAGACATTAGATGTGACTAAAATAAATGTTATGACTTTTAAAATAGTGTAAGAATAAGAAACTGTATAAAGGAACAATTTAAATACGGACGGCTGAACACTGGGTCTACTTTCACCAGTACTCAGCCACGTAACCAACTGTTACTATTTAAGTGGCCGATTATTGGGTTTTTGAAAAAAAAACCGTAAATGGGAAGGGTATTATACATAGTTTAAAGAGTGGACTGTGATTATCTATTGTTATTTAAATTTTGATTTTGATTATTTTTTGTTTTCGGATTTTTTATTTTTACTTCTGATTTTGTGATTATTGATTATTTTGATATATTTTTGACATTTGATGATTATTAATTTTTTTTTCATTGTTATTAATTTCAATTTATCTCATTTTATGTAATTTATGGACGTGTATCTGAAATAAATGATTATTATTATTATTTCGTTTATTTTTATACATATACATATTCATTTACATTTTTAAATATTTATAAAAAATAGTGTTCTACCGATGGCGGGAGCGGGGTCCAAGCTACCGGTGGTTAGAGCTCCAGAGACAGAAACCTCCTCACGATGCGGGCCGTATCGAGGAGTACTGCCTTTTGAATCTGGCCCATGATCCAACTGCCTAACGAGAGCCTCAATAGATGTTGGTCGAGGCTCTTGGCTATCAAACCATATTATTTTTATTATAATTTTAAAATGACACTAATATAAGTCGCTATTTGTATTTGTTTTCGACGGAAAAAGGCTGAGTACTGGTGCGGGGCTGACTACCAGTGCCAGTACCCTATTTTAACTTTATGAACTTTTTACCTAGTTGAATGAGCCAACTTTGTTCTGGTTGTCGACGAAGTAGTTATTTTTTTGACAACTCTGATGATTTACGTTTTTCAACGACTGTTTATTCTAGTAGGTAATATGATACCACTTCAAAAGATTGTTTGTCTGAGTTTCGCGCTTCTGACGTGTAACGACTTACAAATATATATTCAGTCAGCTGGGACAAAGGGACAAAGGGCACGAATGTTCTTGGTACGTAATGATGTTCACCCATCCATGGATAAGCCCATGCCACAAGCTTCTATTGATGGATGCATTTAGACCTCTCTTCAATAATTTACCGTAAAGGCAACGAAATTGATGATTCAAGCTTGTTTTTTTCAAAGAATCATCAAAGACCTCTCTTGCTCTGGGGGAAATGGAAGGCGTGTTAGACTTTTACCTTATTCGCTCACTTCACCTCAATTTACCGTGTAAATTAAGGTGAAGCGAGCTTAGAGTGAGCTTTCAATAGTGTCAATCCCTCAGCATTAGTACACACACTCACTCCAAACTATATAACTAAATTTTCACGGTAAATTGGTTACAGAATCGCACTGCTGGTATCGAAATACCAGGCGAGTAGAAACTTTAAACTAGCATCTAACCCTTGTATTCAATTATGTGGTCTCTTTAGTCATTTAGTCTTTTTTTATGGGAAATCATCAAATGGCCTCTCCCGCTCTGGCCAAGCGGAAGGGCGTGTCAGACTTTTACTGACTAAAACCCATCCGTGTTTCTTCTGCCTGTGCGTAAGGGTCACGGTGTCTTTTTTAACCAACCCGCAATCCTGACTCAGGAGGCATCGGTCTTCGTGGACCCCGTCACGATGTGCTGATATCTCTTTGAGGGGCGTGTGAGACATTGAGTCCTTGCGCTACTACTCGTATTTGGTTCTTGTAACAAGTACAAATAATAAGTATAATCTAGCTAACTACTTACAAAGTAGGTTATTGAAGAGTGTAATCATTTAGATTTCCGTGATGCATAAAAAGTCTCCCTCAGTTAGATTTAAGGGGTAGTCGAGAATTGTGGTACACTACTTGTAGATACGCAGCCCTGAAATTGTAGTAGGCTGAGTTGATTGTGGAATCTGTATTGTTTAAACGTTGAATGCCATATAAACGGCATACACTTGTTTTTTTTTGTTTTCGGGGGGAAACCTTCAAAAGGCACCCGATCGCCGAGGAATGAGGTCGGGTAGTGTGGGATTTTTACCTCACCAAAACAACCCCGGTGATCACCATCTGCGCCTAGGGGTGATCCCGGTTCCTCTTAAAAGACCAATTCCGGAATACCCCCGCGGAACGCTTCTAAGGCATATCCCAGGGAAGACTCTAAGAGGGTCTCCCCTAAACCTCCCATGAACGGTAGCACGTGACCACTGTGCCACCGTTTTCCCTGGGGTCACTCAGTGGGCAGGCAAAGTCCCCATTCTGTGTGCCCCCGACCCCAAAGATCCACCTATCTCGATAGGTAGGCGGGTTTCGGCGTATTAAGCGCCAGCGCTCCTTCTCCGAGCAGGATCAGCCTTCTCTCGATGCGGCTTCCTTCATGGCCATCACGGTCTCACAGAAGGAAGCCACTTCTGTCCAAAAACAGCATACACCTACATCAGTTTATGACGGGGGTGGAGGTTTGAAGATTAAGACCGAGTTCACGTTGTAAGTTGAGAGATGGGAATCCGGCCACAACATTAACTTCAAGTCTTTTGTGGTGCGGGACTATCTGGAGACATTGATTAAGGAATAATTGTGACCGATGGGCGCCGTGAATCGTCGTTTTCAGGGAAGACTACATGCCACCTTCACACAGGGCAATAAGTCGTCGATGTAACGAAGCTAATAATTTTTTAGAATAACATTTTTATATGTACAATAAGGGTCAAAAGTGGATTACCACTTTTGAACTTTATTGTAATTTACAATAAGTGTCAAAAGTGGTACTCCCCTTTTGACCCTTACCGTAAATCTTAGTTTATACTATATACAAGATGTTTATGCTATATATAAGATTATTTTATGTATTGAGCCTTAATTGCCTGCATCAAAATGATTACTGTATTTATATTGTTACTAGCAGCCGCTCGTGACTTCGTTCGCGTGGAATTAGTTATTTGAACATTTTATTTTAACCCCAAAATATACAGCATACATTTAAAATTTTTGTTATGCTCTGCTCCTATTGGTCACAGTGTGATGTTATATAGCCTAAAGCCTTCCTGGATTAATGGGCTATCCAACGCAAAAAGAATTTTTCAAATCGGACAAGTAGTTCCTGAGATTAGCGCGTTAGCAAACAAACTCTTCAGCTTTATATATTAGTAATATATAGATTAAAACCTAGGTACTAAGTTAAATCAGTGTATTAAGAACCAAAAAGTTGTTAATGAATCGACTATGTGTTATCAGCGTATGTTTCCATTACTGGGAGAGTTAGTAGGAGTGCCCCGAATGGGTCGTCATGCGGGCCCAATGCGGGTTGGTCTTTAAAAACTTCATTGAAATTTAGATAGGACGACCTTTGTTGGATCTCCTAGTATTCAAATAAAATAAATAGGCCCTGTTTCACAGAACTCTTTAATTACGCAGGTAAGTTCATTAAATTCCTAATCCCTTAAAATAAGGCTATATCGCGGTTTGCATGATAATCAACTACGACCGATGACACCTGACCTGAATCCGTAAAAGTGAACAATGTCTACATTACTTTGGGAACACACGGCTTCCAGAGTTGGTGAACAATATTGTTGAATGCAGGAATAAGGATAAGGTTTTTAATTTTTTTTATTTAAAAATTACTAGCGACCCGCTTCGGCTTCGCACGTGGACAAATGATATAGGTACCTAAGCCTTCCTCAAGAAACAGTGGCTCTTCAATAAAAACTCAACAAAGACTCAAGACTCAGGTCATTGTTGTTGGCAGTTCAAGGATGTTCCCCAAGATAAACTGGTCGCAACTTCCCCAAGTTCAATTTAACGGAACTGCTATTCCTTTCAGTGAGAAGGTTAAGACCCTTGGGGTTTGGTTCGACAAGCATCTTTCCTGGGATCCACAGCTACAGGATGTCAGTCGCAAAATTTTTGCATCTGGTAAGTCTCTGAGACGATTGCGGAACTTTCTTCCTACTGCCACTAAAACTGCGCTTGTACAATCACTTTTACTTCCCATCCTTGACTACGCAGATGTCAGTTATCCAGATCTTACTGAGGCACAACTAGATAAACTTGAGCGACTTCAAAACTTTTGCATAAGATTTATATTTGGCTTGCGCAAATATGATCACATATCTGAATTTCGTACAAACCTTAAGTGGCTTCCCATTCGTCTTCGCCGGAATTCTCATATCCTATTTCAGCTTTACAGCATTTTGTTTAATCCTAAAACCCCCTCTTATCTTAAAGAACGTTTTAAGTTCCTTCATGACACACATAATAGATGTCTGAGGTCATCGGAAAACCTGATATTGGAGATGCCGATGCATTCCACTAGTTTCTACGATAAATCCTTTACTGTACAAGCAGTTCGGCTATGGAATGACTTGCCCGTGTCCATAAGGCGTGCTCAAACTCTGTCCACTTTTAAAACTATGATAAGAAAGCACTTCCTCTCTCTTTAAACATGTCATTATATTTTATGTGCTCTTGTATAATGTTTATTAATTAGATGTATATATTTAGTTAAACTAGTATGATATATTTAACGTACATATTTATTGTATACTCTATGTAAATAGTACACTGTAGACTACCTACACTATTTCTCTCTCCTTCCCCTTAGTATTCCATCCAAAGGTTGTCTTTAAAAGATCGCTCTTAGCGATAAGACCGCCCATTGTGTCACCCTTTGTAAAATCTTTATATTTATGTTTCTGTAATCTATATGGTGTACATAATAAAGAGTATTCTATTCTATTCTATTCTATAATGTCTACTGTGCCGCCCATCAGCCAATATCTGACTCTGCAAGATACATCGACCTTATTGTCCATGGATAGCCAGTTCCACCACCTTCAAATAGAATGAAAGCCTACCGGGGTAGCAAGTTTGTTCGAAATAATGGTCCCCCGCTCCGGTCCACTCACTCCGCGGTTTAGGCAGAGAAACACTCAAGTAGCAGGCGGTTTTGAATAAATCGTGATATCACCTGAATGAAACAACCAATAACTTTGACTAAAAAAACTAATTAGTCCGTCAGTCAGATTTCCAAAAAATACTAGACACGTATTTTTTCATTTTTCATATAAACAAATAATTAATACGACACAGGGCGTTGAAAACTTGTGCGACGTCACTGCACGCTACACTTTTTAGCGACCAGTGACGTCACCAGCCACCACTCCTGATCTTTGATGCCTTTTATATTTGTCAATTTTTATTGATTTGATAAAACAAAATATACCTACGTATCCAGTATTTTTCTATAATCTGAATGACAGACTAAATAGAATCAATTTTTTTTTACCAAGGTAACATCCATATTCCAATAATTCAAAAAGAGATCTGCTGCTACTGAAATTGCCTTTGATATAACGTAATTTATACTCGTAGGAACAAATAGTGGGCTCTGATTTCGACTGGCATTTTAATTAACTTTTCAAACGTAAAAAAGTTGTCATAATGAAGAAACTATAGTGGGTAGACATATGGTGTCGCAGACATTTTTGTAGGCATTTTTAAGGTCTACAATACTGTGGTACATTATTTTGATCTATCTAATAGGGTTCAGCCAGCGTTTGCTGCTGAACCCTATGAGATGATGCTGGCCCCCACGCCCTTACGCCACTAGCCGCCGCAGGACACGCCCTGGTCGGGAGACGACACCAAACTCGCACCCACCGTAGGCGCGGGCCTGCGGGCGGTGAGCAGTGGGCAGCTCGCCGCTCGGTAAGGACCAGGCCCGAGTCGACGGCGCGTCGTGTTTCACGCGTAACACAGGTAGAAATATGAGTAGCGTAATAGTATATTTCATTACAAGTGCGGAAAGCCTGTCATTACAACGAGTTCCGACAAATGTCGACCCGAGCCGAGGCGCAGCCGAAGGTGAGGGTTGACAGTCGGAACAAGTTGCAATGACGGTTCCGCACGTGTACTGAACAACTATTTTTAATACAGTTGCGAAAAAATTAAGCAATTTATTAAAATAATAAAAACACAATAAACTCGCAAAGAAAATTATTGAAAAATGGCGCAAACCGTAAAAGAATATAAGCAGAGATTTTTTTTTCTTCACCCATTCGATTAGGCAAAGGGAACTATGCCCATACAGCCAAGTCTTCAGTAGAATTTTTTTATTGATATGAAATGAAAATGAAATGAGATGAAATTAAATAAAACCTAACCTAACTCATTGAATTAAATCATTAAATCTGATATTGAAACAAATTAGTAGCTTCTTTTTAGAATTATTTGCATGAATCATAAAAACTTCTATGATTTTTTTAAAGTAAAAACTTCATGGTTGGTTTTTTTTTTTTTATTTTTAATAGACAATATTTTGACAGTTGGGAAAGAGAACGCACTAGTTCGGAAAAGGTAAAGAAAAAGCACGAGTGTGTAATAACCCACTTTCCGAACGCTATACGTCCCTGTAATACACCACTTTTTGAGCAACTGTATTAAAAAATAAGTTTTTTTTAACTAACCGTCGATTTATTTTAAATTATAAAAAGTGCTTTGATCGCATTCCCGTCCGATGCTCAGTGAAGCGAACGTTGATGGTAAAGCGCGATAGTTTATTAAGAGCCTATTTACTGTAGCATTTACCTAAATTGTAGTCAGACGGAAAATAAAACTGTCTAGAGGGTGTTAAGTCGATGAGAAACTTTTTTACAAATTTTGACCGCACCTTTTTTACTAATTCAGAACATATCTTTTTACCAATCCCGATTGTATCTTTTTATATGTATGTAACGAATCTTTTGACTTTATTTTCACCTGCGATTGCGATTATCTTGAAAATTCACTCAGAGGTCAAGGGACGATAACACTACAATACTATAAAAAAAAATTGAAAAAAGATTGCTATTAAAGAGTGTATGTTTTTTTGTTTTCTTTTTAAACTACTTTTATTACATAAAAACCCCATTTTAAATCGTAAGCTTTATAATTAGTACAGAGAGAAGATACAAATTTATGCTGTCATTTCCATTAGGTAAGTATATTCAACGACTCCTCTCCAAAGTTCGCAGAACTGTGTGCACGTGTCGCTCCTACCCATTCCAAGTTAAATCCGGCGCCATGCTGACACGAACTGGGGCGATATTGCTCCCAACTACAAATAACAGGTTACATAACATACCTATAATGTCCCCACTTCTGGAACACGGGCCTTCTATCGGTGAGGGGTAGTGGACCGTAATTAACCACGCGGGTCCAGTGCCGGTTGTCACCTGTCTTCGAAGTTTTTGGTTCTACCACATGCCGGTTTGCTAAAGATATTTTCCAACACGTTTTGAGATCAGTGGTGGTGAAAAACTTACATAAAATAAAGCGCCTGATGGGGTTCGAACCTAAGAAACACACCTTGTAAGTCGCGTCTAAATTGCTGAGAAAATATCCGCGTAGGTATGTACAGTCAGGAAATGAATTGTTTATCAAACTGACACTTCATATCAGTAAGCCAATGCCAACTATTCCGCCAATCATCATCAACCTTTTTTATCGTCCCACTGCTGGGCACAGGTCTCCTCTCATACAGAGAAGGATTGAGCGTAATCACCACGCTTGCTCGATGCGGGTTGGCGATTTCAGACTTATAAAGTCCAGGTTTCCTCATGATGTTTTCCTTCACCTTCAGTCACTGGTGTCCAAGATATACTTAGAAAGTACATATAACTTTAGAAACGTTACATTGGTACTTGCCTGATCTGGAATCGATCCCGCGTACTCATACTTGAGAGGCTGGTGTTTTAAGCACTAGGCCACCACGACAATCCCCCAATGTTCCTATGTAATATAAAAAAAAACCACGAAAGAAACAGAAAAGAAGGGGTATTTTTAAAGTTTTTATTTTTTGTTAGCTTACATTGTATCCTACTGCTGGACTAAGGCCTCCGATAAATCATGATTAAATTAAGTATAACTTGTTAAGTATATTTCTTAGATTAACTGCAACTAAAAACAGAAAGAAAGAAAGTACATTTATTTAGCATACATTTATTCGTGTTCCGGTATGATGTCTGGTGAAGCCGTACGGAAGACGGGTCTGAGCAGTTGTGTTGCGATTAGTGCCGGGTACGATGCGCCTAATGTTGTTGTGTTGGGAGTTTGACCGTGGAGGGTCTTCAGATCAATCTCCCTTAGGCGCATTATCGTTGGTCGTGTTGTTGGGTTTAACATTGCATCACCTAGCTCAACTGCCGTCTTCCTTCCTATGATGATGAATAGGCTCTTAATAAACTAGCGCGCTTTACCAATAACGATCGCATCACTGCTTACCATCAGGCGGGATTGCGGTCAGGCGCTAGTTTATAATTATTAAAAAAAAAAAAAAATGGCATAGGCTTAAAAGACACACAATACACCAGATTCATACATCTTCTACTTCTTCTGTTAGACGTCCACTGCTGGACAAAGGCCTCTCCCAAGGCTTTCCACGTTGACGGACTTTCACCAAGGCATCGGTCTATCTTGTAGGGGGCCTCTCTATACTGCGTCTTCCGGTACATGGCCGATTTCTCTGCGCGATACATACATCAGATATCATCAAATAAAAGAAGAAGATCGATGTATTTATGAAAAAAGTCCATTTCAGAAAATATGCTCGAAAAAGAAAATAACAATATCTTTCCCTCATTTATACTGATGTTCAATCAAATCCACACCGGTACAAACCGTTTGATCACAGAGAAACCGTTGCAATAATCACACTTTGAATAAACCAGCCGATCTGTCTCAGATCTCCAAGGTATTACAAAGACTAATAAATTGTAGGCAATGATGAGCTTAACAAAAGCTGTGACCGTTTTAATCTAGTCTAATGTTTTAATGATAAAATATTTACTGTACTTACTGTTTACAATGGGCCTATAAGAAAGCTCAAGGTCACTTATAGGGCAATGGAGAGGGCTATGCTTGGGGTTTCACGGCGTGATCAAATCAGAAATGAGGAGATCCGCAGAAGAACGAGTATTATAGTGAGAGTAGATTGAGAGTATTAAGTACAGCAGCACCGGCTCCGTGGCGTAGCGATAGCGAACGCGGCCGCTGCGCAAGGAGGCGCGGGTTCGATCCCCGCGCAGTGCAAATATGTGAATGCATGAATATGAATATTTGCACTGGTCTGGTCGTGCCTCAGAAAGCACGTTAAGCCGTTGGTCCCGGTTGCCATACGAACATCTAATGGCAGTCGTTACGGGTTGTTGGAGCCCTCAAAAGTCCTACAATTGGTCTAACTGCAATGCTTCGATATCGCCTTCGGGTTGTGGAGGTTAGACGGCAGTCGCTTCATGGAAAATATCGAAGTTTAGCCAAAATTAGCAGTTAGACCGGTAAAACGGACCCTAGACTCCAAAGCTGAAAAGCTTCGGATAAGACTGGGATTAACGCTGAGATGAAGAGATTGAGAGTATTAAGTGGTGATTACGCATCGGAAGACGCAGCGTGGGTAGGCCCCCGACAAGGTGAACTGACGACCAGGTCGCGGGAAGCCTCAGGATGCGGGAGGCGCAGGACTATTTGGGAATCCTTGGGGGAGGCCTATGCCCAGCAGTGGACGTCTTTTGTCTGAAATTATGATAATGATATAGTAGATTGTTAACCGAGGGTGGAAAGAATCAATTCCCGAGGTATTTTGACGCCCGAGCGTAGCGAGGGCGGCTATAGTCCGAGTAGGAATTGATTCTTTTACCCGTGTTAAACACTCTACTTTTCATTTCGAATATGAGGAAAATAAAACTAGTTGTTTATCTGAACTTTTTATGGATAACACTATATAATAATGTTAGTCCTAATTTGACTATTAATTTGAAATAGGTACTCTGTTTAAAATTAATAGTCAAATTACATTGTGTTTTACAGTAAGTGTACTCTTGAGCATTGAATATCGGCTCCATAGCGTAGAAGGTTGTAGTTTGCTAGACAGTCCTTTAAAATATGTAAGATATACACTTTCGGAAAATGATTTTATGTTCTTCTCTGCTCACCACTTCATAAAATCATTGAATGTGTCTATATATCTTTCTTTTGAGATTTCTGGTAAAAGATTGTTAATAACACAATTTACCTCGTCTTTAATTGAATCTGGTGTCAATATTTCAGAATCGCTTGAACTCATTTTTAAATTAAAATCTTAACAGTTTAGATTAGGTATTAAAGTAACTACGAGTATTTTTTTAATTCCATCACTGATACTTATCAGATTAGTATCCCGCTAATTTATGTCGAATTTTAAAATTTTAAATATGGAACTCACCACGTTATTGTTGCGACCATAGAATTAATAAGTAGGTACTATCGTACTTCTTAATTCTATGGTTGCGACCTATTTCGCTCAATGAAGTTTGCGCTAAGTTCACACTGGCTGTTTAGAAACTCACATTGCCGCTGCATTTTTTTTATTACTTTTTTTTTAAACAAATTTCTTCACAGCTGACAGCAGTTCTATTTTTAAAGTTCATTCCGACCCTTAGGTGGGAAGTAATTTGTATGAGTTTTTCCCGCTCTAGGGAGGGAAATAGCACTTTCTACCCAATAATCAGATCAAGAAAATACTACTTTCCGAATATGAGAAATGAAAAAAGTATTTACTCGTGGTTAAGTTGTAATTGACCCATCGATCGGACAATCAGGTTAAACTACACTTGCTGCGGGTGGCTCGTGGGTGGACGATAATCTTTATCAGACCGAGATCACAAGGTGAATTTAGCAGCTTTACAATAGGGATGTTAAAAAAAATTGATTCTATTTAATCCGTCATTCAGAATACAGAAAAATATTGGATACGTATATTTTGTTTTATCAAATCAATGAAAATTCGCAAATATAAAAGGCATCAAAGGTCAGGAGTAATGGCTGGTGACGTCACTGCTCGCTAAAAAGTGTAGCGTGCAATGACGTCACACGAGTTTTCAACGCATTGTGTCGTTTTCATTTTATGTTTTTTTTTTAAATAATTATAAACTAGTGCTTGACTGCAATCCTGCCTGATGGTAAGCAGTGATGCAAACGTTGATGGTAAAGCGCTCTAGTTTATTAAGCCTATTCACTTTAAAAACTTAGGAATAGGAAGGATGATGGCAGTTGAGCGAGGTGATGCAATGTTAATCCCAAGACCAACACGACCAACGATGCTGCGCCAGAGGGAGATTGCTCTGGAGACTCCACGACCAAACTTCCGATACAACAACAATTGGCGCATCGTGTCCGGCACACATCGCAACACAACTGCTCAGACCCGTCCTCCGTGCGGCATCACCAGATATCATGCCGGAACACGACGAATCGCTTGGCGGCAAGACCTTGTCTGGTGGGTGGTAACTTCTGCCGGCAGCCGATGTTATGGCCTACCATCGGTGGTAGCCCACATCGGCTTGTATTGCGATGTGTGCCGAGTACGATGCGCCAAGTGTTGTTGTGTCGGGTGTTTGGTCGTAGAGGGTCTCCACATCAATCTCCCTCTGGCGCAGCATCGTTGGTCGTATTGTTGGGTTTAACATTGCACCACCTCGCTCAACTGCCGTCTTCCTTCCTATTCACTAAGTTTTTTAAGTGAATGGGTTTAATAAACTAGCGCGCTTTACCATCAACGATTGTATCACTGCTTACCATCAGGTGGGATTGCAGTGAAGCGCTAGTTTATAATAATAAAAAAAAATACCGTCGAAAAAGGTGTTGTCACTTTTTTAAAATTTATCATATTTTGTAGAAGTTGGAATTAATTCGCGGAAAAAAAAGCTTATTTCAAAATTCATTAGTGTTGTTACTATGATGATTATGGAAAATTTCACATTTTATTTGGTCATGGGTTTACCTAACCTTTATTATCCTTGTGGGAAGGGGATGTTTGTCTCTCTGTACCATCAGCTATAGACTACAGCAGAAATTGTCAAATATTCCCAGTGAAAATGTAATAAGGATATTTAACAGATTGCAGTAGCTTAATGTGCTGAGCTCTGTTAGCCCGAAGAATTGCAACACTGACGTGGCAGAGGGCTGGACACATTACCCGTAGGGCCGATGCCTGATGGGGCCGACGGGTTCTCGAGTGGCGACCACGCACTGGAAGACGTAGCATGGGTCGACCGTGGACCGACGACCTGGTGAAGGACGCGGGAAACCGCTGGATGCTGGAGGCGCAGGACCGTTCGTCGTGGAGATCTTTGGGGGAGGCCTATGTCCAGTAGTGGAAGCCTTTCGGCTGAAATGATGATGATGAAACTAGTGTGCTTTACCATCAACTATTGCATCTCTACTTGCCATCAGGAGAGCAGAGGTGGCGTAGTAGTCGTAAATTCGAACCCCAATAAGTGCTTTACGGCTGAAATGAATGAATGTACTGTCGTCTGTACATTTAAAAATGTGGGCGCATTGTGTGTAGTGTGGGTAATGGCACAATGGAACCACGATGTTCAGTGTAAATAAGATTATATAGTTTACGAACAAGTCACTCACACTAGCGTATTACATACTGTAGGTATACACATAAGAAACGTAAAACCATTTCTAAGCACGTGTCCTTCGTTCAAAGTCCAATGTTTCAATCATCCCGAGCCGCTTGCTCTATTTTTTTATAAATTATAAACTACCCCTTGGCCGCAATCCCGCCTGATGGTAAGCAGTGATGCCATCGTTGATGGTAAAGCGCGCTAGTTTATTAAGAGCCTATTCACTCTAGATTTGAAAACACTCAAATTGTAGTGTGACGGAAGCACCGACGCTGGCAAATTGTTCCAAATTGGTCATGCGGCATCTTTTAGTTCATCATCATCATCATCACCAACCTTTTTATCGTCCCACTGCTGGGCACAGGCCTTTGCTCATACAGCGGATTGAGCGTAATCACCGCGCTTGCTCAACGCGGTTTGGCGATTTCAGATTTAAAGTCCAAGTTTACTCAAGATGTTTTCCTTCACCTAGTAATCAGACTAACTAGACTTTCTAGGTATAGAAAGTACATATAACTTAGAAAAGTTACATTGGTACTTGCCTGACATGGAATCGAACCCGCACACTCATACTTCAGACGCTATGCTGGTGTTTTAACCACTAGGCCACCACGAATTATACTTACTACTTACTTTTTTAGTTGTAGGTAAATAATAATAAAATTTTGTTAAAGTATGATTCGGTACTTTATTAATTTCTACATAAAATCCTTAAATCATCCAATCGTTAGTAATTGTGATAAAATTAAGACCATAATTTTTCTTTTCATCCTAACAGAGCTTCAATGAAAGGCGAAAATCAAAAATAGAACTCCGAATTATCAAATCCGGTTTCATTTTAATTTCCTGTTAAAAATCAAACGCTTGAAATATAAAAGAACGACTAGGATCGCATAAAGGCAGATGAGTTATTGGTAAATTAATGAAACCTTACGAGTGTAAAATTATGACTGATAAATCTAAAATCAATGCCACTTTCTTTGTAATTTTATAACTCAAGAACGGACTCTCCCATCTAAACCAAATATTTAGGCTTTGTTTTGACTAATTAGTAGATGGTTTATGTGAAGTTTGAACAGAATCAGTCGAGCGGTTCTTCATTTATCACATTTTTTGTAACAAATCTATATATAAATCAATCCCACTGTCTTTGTTATTTTATAACTTAAGAATGGACTCACCTATCCAAACCAAATATTTAGGCTTTGTTTTAACTATTTAGTAGATGTTTTATGTGAAGTTTGAACAGAATCGGTCCAGCGGTTCTTCATTTATCACATTTTTTGTATCAAATTAATTCAATGGACGGTGGACCATCATTTCATCGATACAGTATGTTAAGAAAACCCTGTCCGACCCATAAGGATAATAAAGGTTAGGTAAACACATGACCAAATATAATATAAAATTTTACGTAATCATCATAGTAACAATACAAATGAATGTTTAATTAATCTTTTTTTCCCGCGAATTAATTCCAACTTCCCCGAAATTTGGTAATTTTTAAAACATACTGTATACATATATAAAAATCAAGGCCACTTTATTTGTAATTTTATAATCCATCAAACCTGTGTTATGGCACTAGATTGGCAGTGAGAAACTTATTGCCAAATTTAATTGAAGCTACCTGGTAAATCAAAAGCAGAAGTTTAATTGATACCGCGTATCCCTATGATCCCAACTGATATGCCATTTGAGTTCGAACGATTACAATATCCTGAGCGTTTTTCATTTGCTATGTCCATCTACAAAGCCCAAGGGCAAACATTTCATGTTCATTGTCTGAATTTGGAGTAATCATGTTTTTCAAATGGCCAACTTTATGTTGCCTGTTCGAGAGTCGGTACCCCCAGTCGTTTGTTTAAGAATTTTGTTTAAGAGTTTAATTTTATTGTATCATATTTTTGCATTGCATCGTGTAGGGTCAGTATTGTGCAATATATTTTAGTTCGTCTTTCATTTTGACGTGGAGTACATGTGTGCGCGCGCACGCTCTTCAAAATGGCGGGAAAAGAGAATATAAAAGTTAAGGAGAGAGAGCTTATCTCGAATGTATCCAATTATACACAGAATATCACGACTGCGATAAAAAAAATGCTGGTCCACTGAAATGAAATGAAATGAAATTGTTTATTAAGCAAGTAGGATCACTGATCACTTTCACACGTCATTCTTTATTATTATTTTTTTTATTTTTTAACTAGATGGAGCCGGCATTTCACTGACTATTCTGAGAAGAAATAGCCGAAACAAACTCAGGGATCATCGTCTTTTTTCAAGACTGCCCCCCCCCCAAGGCTTTCATTGCTTTGGGGGGTTTGCCATAATCCCCACGCTTGGCAGATGGGTTGGGGATCGCAGTAATTTTATATTCCATCTCTTACGACACCCACGGAACGGTATGGATTGTTACTATTCTAAGCCCGATACCAGACGGACCACTTAACATCCCGTCCTTGTTAAGTGGTCGGTCTGGTATCGGGCGACGTGTTTGATTACGTTTAATCATAAGCAACAACACTAAATCTGCAGCTGCATCTCGTTCGGACATGTTGCTCCAACTGAACACGAAAACATTGAGCACTTCGTATTTTTCAATATAATTGACCGTTTGGATAGAAAGCATCTTTCAATCTATAGGATGCATTTTGGAGTGTGCGAGGGAATCGCATGACTGAATTCCCCTATCTCCGTTCCATATTCGGACGTCCCGAAGCGTTTCGCCTCGTCTTTTATACCGCGTTCATCGAGGAACTAGAATAATTTGCCAGCGGCGATATTTTCGTTTGACTATAATTTAAGTGTCTTCAATTCTAGTGTGAATAGGCTTATAATAAACTAGTGCGCTTTACCGTCAACGATTGCATCACTGCTTACCCTAAGGGTAGGATTGCGGTCAAGCATTTAATAATACCTATGTAAAAAAAAAATGTTGTGGACAGGTAAACTAAACCCAGTCGATAAAAAAAAACAAGTTGTATATAAAAAGAAACAAAAAGAAAAAATAACCAGAAACTTCTGTACGAAGTATCTTAGCATGATGCTTCGGCATTTAAAAAATAAATGACGCAGCGCTGCTATTCTGATAAGGTTCACTGTTATGTTTCGAAATAGAATAGGTACCTTTTATTCCTATGTCCCCACGGTATTGCGACTTACACGGGTGAAACCGTGGGCACAGCTAGTAGAAAATGAAATGGTAAGGAATAAGTTGGAAAACGACTTAACAGTTTCCAAGGCAAAGTTTTACTAACTTTGCCTATATAAATATAAAGTTAAAAAATCTGTATATAAAGTTTTTGAAATCTATCGAATAAGATTTAGCTAGACGTTTTCATTATTTATTTAAATTGTCTTTGTTAAATGAGTGTTCGTTGTGTTACCTATTTACTGGTAGCTTGTAACAGGTACAAATCTGCACCCTAAATGCGTCAAACACTAGGGTAAGGTGGGGCACAATGTTACACGGGGTACAATGTTACAATGCACATATCTCCGTCCCAGTCTTTTAGTTTTATGATGTTGGTATACACGTTTGTTAAGCTCACAAGCAGCCATCTTTAAAAAGTTGTCATCGCCACAGTTTATACCGTGCTTGAAAAATAACAACCAAAATAGGTTTTTAGGTGATTTAACGACGAAAAAATTGTTTTTAAGTTTTTAATTTCTTTCCGGACGTAATGTATTAAGGTTTGGTACGGCAGTTTTCCTTTATTTAATGTTTATTTAGCTACATATTACGGTTAAGTAGTTTGTTGTACACATAATCTGAAATATTCATTCCAATTTTTAATTTGGTTTGCCTCTCCGAGGCACTGTGTTACGGGGCACTGTGTGACAGTGTAACAGTCAGCCTCTGTACCCCACCTTACCCTATTACTGTCAATTTGAACCATTTTGAAGCATATTACTAACCCATTGCTTCTTATGTTCGAAAAATGTTTCCGCTCAACAATGTAAATAACGCAATGAATGTTGTTGAACTGTCAAAATGAAACCCATTACTAATGATAATGTGTTACGAAATTGCTTTGCCGTACCACACTATTTCCTTGTAAACACAACACTTTTTAATACAATATAACTTTCGATTTCATTATTATAATAATATTTACAAAAATTTACCTTACTTAGGTATAACTACATAAACTTACAAACAAAATTACGTCACCATGACAACCTAGCTTTCTTTCAAATTATTGATGGCTTATTATTTTTTAGCTAACTAGACATCCAAAATCCTTCAAAGTTAAGCAATACTTGCAGGCCACTATAGTTTTTAACTATAGTTGGGCCTCTTTTAAATTTTTTAAATTGGACGCTTGCTAAGCAAGGGTACCAAAGCCCATGGTCGGGAGACAATATCGAACCGTAGGCGTGGGCCTGCGGGCGGTGAGCAGTGGGCAGCTCGCCGCCCGGTAAGGACCAGGCCCGAGTGGACGGCGTATTGTGTTTCACACGCGCCTTAAAGAGATGTCAGCACATCGTGACGGGGTCCACGAGGATCTGCCTCCTGGGTCAGGGTTGCGGGGTGGTTAAAACAGAAACTGTAGCCCTAGCGAACAGGTAACTGATGAAACAAGGGTGGGTTTTAGTCAGTAAAAGTTTGACACGCCCTTCTGTTCGTCCCAGATCGGGAGAGCTCATTTGAGGATTTCCCATCACAACAATAAAAGGAGGTGGTACTTTTTGTCGTAGATTAATTATTGTATCCAATCCAAATACATATGTAAAAAGGAAACGTTTTCCATTATTTTTACTTTTCTGTTATTGCTCCTTTTTGGATATCCAAATAAAAGCAATATCAATCTAGTATTGATATTGGCGCCTTCCTCCTATTGTCTTGTATTTTGCGCGAGAAAAATTGTGTATGGAGCCCTGCCTTTTTTGTTTTTTCCAATGGTCAATTGTCTGCTTTTTCCCTTGCGTTTAGGATTCGTTGTGCACCAGTTCTTATCGACTTCGTCTTTATGGTATTTGTATATATCTGTTTCTTGTTGTTTTGGTTCGTATGTTTTATTGGTGGGTTTTAGTCAGTAAAAGTCTGACATGCCCCTCCACTCCGCTCAGAGCTGGAGAGGTCGTTTGATGACTTCTCATCCAGACCAAAAAAAGGGTACCAAAGCCAGGTTCAACTATAACTAACCATACACGAGTTGACTTGATTTCACTAAATAAGCTACTTACCAAATGAAGGGTTAGAACTGTGACTACTTCCAAGTTGATAATACTAGAATTACTAGTAATTTTAGGACCCTAAAATTAAAGGTTCACAAAACTAGGCGGGCCAATTGTCGCACCCTGATTGCGTAATGCATTATAACTATCAATTAGAATCATTATGAAGTATATTGCTAAACCATAGCTTCATATGTTCGAAAAAGTTTGCCCAACAACGTTAATACCGCAATGAATGGTCTATTTTATTTTTATTAACCTTCAAAAACAGGAGGAGGTTCTCATTTCATCGTATTTTTTTATATGTTCACCTATTACTCTAAGATACCTTGTTTAGGCTTAACGCCTACAATTAGTTTACTAACACCTCTTAATGTGTTTTGCATGTATCATTTTGACTACCGGCGTTTTTTGTTAGGCTACTTTAGCATCTTAGCCCACTTACCTCAGAACCTCTGTACTTGCAACAACTTTTTTAATTAAAATTGTAATTCGCATTTTATGGGAGTTTTGCTTTAATTGGCACCAGTATATCCCTAAAGATATAACACCCCTGAACCAATTTGCAAAATCCTTTATTTGTTTGAAAGGGTATATTTTTTACGACAAGTGAAGCCGATGTCGACTATTCACAAAGATTGTTATTGAACTGTCAAAAGGAACCCATTGCTATTAATAGCGTGTGTACGCAATTACCCTGCTGGTAAATACACTCGATTTTAAATCATGGCGAAGTTCCCTGCAAAAAGTTCTTCCACTTAATTCACGAGTGTCAACCACCGCTTAACAATCATCGATGTATAAAGTACAACGATCTCCGTATAATAGGTTCTTGAGTCTTTGCACAAAGAGATCTGAGGCGTTTGTTCAATGTGGAGGATGTTGACCACAGTTCAATGTCCATTTACTACCTACTGTAATGGATCGCTTGTAGCGGTGAACGATAAAGTTTGCTTAAGATAGTGTATTGATATGAATGTATGGGGATGTATAGGTTATTCATTTTAGCTGTTGTCAGGATATGCGTGGTAGAAAAATAATAATAAATTATTGATTGGTACTGGTATGAAGCAATCGCTGTAGGTACGCTTTTTTGGCCGCCTGAATAGTGAATTTAATAGTCTTCTATCAGGCAGAAGTCGTGGTAGCCTAGTAGTTAAAACACCAGCCTCTCAAGTATGCGTGTGCGGGTTAGATTCCAGGTCAGGCAAGTACCAATGTAACTTTTCTAAGTTATATGTACTAAGTATATTTTGGACACCAATGACTGAAACCTGGACTTTAAGTCTGAAATCGCCAACCCGCATTGAACAAGCGTGGTGATTACGCTCAATCCTTCTCTGTATGAGAGGAGACCTGTGCAGTGGGACGATAAAAGGTTGATGATGATGATGAGGTGGAAACAAGGTGTTCTTGTGGCCTTCATTGGTTGAGTGTGCCAGTTTTGATGTACTCTTTCGGTATATTCAAGTGGACTCAACGTAACTCAACGCCCTGCATAAGAGGTAGGTAGGCTATAACATTGGCTACCGGCAGAAGACACCTACCCACCAGACAAGGCCTTGCCGCCAAGCGATTCGTCGTGTTCCGACATGATGTCTGGTGAAGCCGTACGGAGGACGGGTCTGAGCAGTTGTGTTGCGATGATGACAAATGCTGTTGTGTAGGGAGTTTGGTCGTGGAGAGTCTCCATTTCAAGCTCCCTCTGGCGCAGCATCGTTGGTCGTGTTGGTCTTTTGTTTAACATTGCATCACCTTTTTTTTTTCTTGATGCTGTGGAAATGCCTTTACGCACCATACCCCGAAGGGCGTGTGTGGGACTCGCCCAGCCGAAGCCGGGAATACCCACCAAAACCAAACAGCGGCACACCGACATCGCCTTAGTGGCGGGTTCATGGGAAATAGCATAGCCTGCACTACCAATCCCCCGCCGGCGATTCCCGCCAAAAGGCGGGCCCACAGTGGGCCTCCATAGGGAGGAGCCCGGCTGGGTGCTGGGTCTTCTTGTGCGAGAAGACGCAGCAGCCAAGGGTTTTTTAGCGGTTTCATTTCACACGCGTAAGTTTCGATTCTGTGAAAATAACGGAATGAAAAGTATCGCATGTGTTATTCCTGGTTATAAAATATCTGTGGGCCAAATTTTATTCAAATCCGTTTAGTAGTTTTTATATGAAAGCGGTACAAACAAAAAAAAAAGTTGGTGGTAGGCTATAAAATCGGCTGCCGGCAGACGTTACCATCCACCTGACGAAGCCTTGCCGTCAAGTGATTCGTCGTGTTCCTGCATGATGTCTGGTAAATGGAGTATGGAGGACGGGTCTGAGCAGCTGTGTTGCCATGTGTGCCCGGCTACGATACGTTTTTGAGCCATACATGGGCCCGGTATAGATCTGATAGCGTCCGTGGCCTAGCTGAGGCTAGGAGACTTCTTTGGGGGAACCAATGGTTATATCTATGTATATTTAAAAAAAAGAAAACGTTGCCCCTCACATGTATCATGCGTTTACAAATATTTAATCTCATATACACAAGCAGCTACAAATTAAGACCGAAGTTATATTGACAAACAATTATCGAAAATTTCTTTGATTTTCGAGAAGATTTTTATGATTGCACGGTTGACATTTGTCGGACATGACATCGGCCGGGGAAACACGGATATATTAACTCCGGGTATTCTCGTCTAGCTAACGGAGGGTACTTGCATAGACACGACCTTGTAGCCGGGATAATCCATCAGCAACATGCTCTTAAATACAACCTTGTGGCGTCGGAGGTGTCGTACTACAGATATATGCCCGACCTAGTTCTCGAAAATGGCAATATCACATTATAATGGGATCGATCCATCATCGATGATAGGACTATTCCTGCCAATAATATATACATAATTTATTAAGCATAAGGGTAGAATAATAGTAGTAAGTAATGTTCTTTTTTTAAAACTTTACCCAATACAGGGAAGTAGTTCTGTATCGTGGGTGCGTTTACAATTATTTAAACTCGCATTCACAAACAGCTAGACCCGAAACAATTATCTGCAGGCTATACAAATATTTGTTCCGTGCGACAATCAAACCGGTGACACGTAGCGTAGCAGCTAATCGCTCAGCCACTGCACCAAACGTGTAGTAAAATATTATTATTTTTGTTAATTAAAAATATTAAATTATTGATATTGTACCTCACATCAAAATAAAAATAGCGTATTTTGAAGTCTGATTGTCTGACCCCGTAGTAAGATTTGACTTGTCTTATGGGCATCAAAGTTTGCACAAAGGCAAATGCACCGTAATATAGGTACTTGTTTCCATGAAAGAAAGTGTATGAAATGTACTCAGTCAATGAACGAGAACGTCATGCCCGCATACTTTGGGACTACAGAGAGGGCAAGTTACTTGACCGCATACCATGGTCGGATGCTCTCTCTGTTTCAGTTGCTTGAGCCAGCTGTCAACGTGTCGGTGCAACGACTGTCGGATCAGGCGCGGGTCATCAGTAAGTAACCATATGCTGGATGATATGGTGCTTAATCGCCTACGCCTCTAAATGTGTTCTTAATTTGAAAAAAAAAATATTACGCTTAAATGATATATTTTTTTTTTTTTTTTTTTTTTATTAGTGCCGTCTTTCTCTTCTTGCTTGGCAAGAATTCTTTTTTGCCAGTGTATATGTCCTTCTTTTGTCTTTTTTTTTTTTTCCGCTATATTTTTTGCGGCTTCTGCCTTGTCTTTTCTTTTGGGGTATTCTTTTCCCAAGTCTATTTTCTTTTGTCATCTTTCTTTCTTTTTATCATTTTTACAACATTACTTACATACTACGTATCTCTATCATATATCTATACATTGGCGTTACTTATCCTATTCCTGCCGACGGCACAGTGCTCGGCTGTGCTGCCCTTGTCCGGTTTCGTTCTATACACATTTTAGCCACTTTGAGGCAAAACCGCTCCAGGTACGGCCTGGAGTGTTTGTCCGCCATAAGGTCGGCTATTGTTGTTTCGGTCAATTTTTTACCAGTACTTACCTCCAGGTCGTACCTGTCGCGGTCGTGCCTCGGGCATTCCAGTAGTATGTGCTGTACTGTTTCACTTGCCTGTGTGTCACACACACAGGCTGGACTCTCCTTCAACTTGAATTTGTGCAGGTACGCGGCGAAACCGCCGTGACCCGTCAAAACTTGCGCCCAGATAGACGTCCTGTCGAGGCACTTCAGGACCTTGCGCGCGCGCACCACGTCGGGGAAGAACATCCGCGTGACCCCAGCCGTGGCCCCGCCGGTGTACCTCCCATTCCAGACAGCTACTGTGCCCTCTCTCAAACGTCTCTTGATGTAAGAGACTGGACACCTGTCATACGCTGGGGCGACCCTGGACTGGGCCGCCGCCTGCCTAGCCAGTTCGTCGGCGCGCTCATTGCCGGGGATCCCGACATGAGCTTTCACCCAAAAGAATCGGAGGACTTTACCACTCCCCTCTTGCTCCCTGATATTCTTACGAATATGGGTAGCAAGGGGATGGTGCGTTTCCGGGTTCCGGATCAAGTCGAGCGAGGATCGAGAGTCGCTGAGCACCGCCGCGCAGTCGAAGCCTCTCAGGACAACCAGGTCCGTAGCCCTGGCTATCGCGCGCAGCTCCGCCTGAAAGACGGTACACATCGGCTCCAACCTCATTCGCTTGGTCCGAATCTCGGACCCATCCCGCCAGTATGAATATGCCGCCCCGACCCCTTCATCCGATTTACTACCGTCTGTGTAAATCAGATGAGCGGGGAGCTGTAGCTGTGCCACAGTTTCGGGGAGCATATTCTCCAGACACTGATAATCAACATCTGGCTCACTGGCGGGGTGAGGGGCCTCCGTAAAGGCCCTACGCTCCTCCAGTTCGCGGGATTCCAGCTCAGCAATCGGACGTCCCCGTTTGCACTCAAACAGCCGGGCGACCTCCAACACTCGAAGGTCGAGCGGAAGGAGACCCGACAGCGTGAGTGCTGCATTGAGCGACACCGTACGATGTGACTTGGCGATCTTCTGTGCAAAGCCCCTTTGGACGGTAGCAAAGGTTCTTTGCACAGAGATCTTCTCGGCGGCTTTCGCCCAGGAGCTCGCGCCGTACAGGATCGTCGGTTCGACGACTGCGGTGTATATCGTCCTGATGATCTCCGGACACAAGCCCCAATCCACCCGAGCCATCGCCGACAGTTTCCTATACAGGTTAGTTGCCTTGCAACAAGCATATGAAATATGCTTGTTGAAGGTCAACTTACTGTCGACGATGACTCCGAGGATCTTGATCTCGGTCACCATCGAGATGTCAACGCCACCCATCTGCACGACCGGAGTGTCATATTTAAGCTTGCGCGTGACAACCATCGCCTGAGTTTTTTCGGCGGAGAAGCGCAGCTTATTTATGACACCCCACTCGTGCACACAGGCTAAAGCGGCATTGGCATCCCGCTGGATCCCGAGCGCCGTGTGCCCAGAGAACACCAACACGATATCATCCGCGAACGCCTGCACGTACGCGCCCAGCGAATCCAGGTTGTCCAGTGGAGGGTCCAGCAGCATGTTCCAGAAGAGAGGCCCACCGATGGAGCCTTGGACACAGCCCTTGGTCTGGGGCTTCCGCATCGTCTTCCCCGCGTAGCGCACGACTACGCTCCGGTCCCCGAAGTAATCCTCGACAAGACGCCTAAGATTAACGGGAATACCTTTCTCTATCATTCTGCACTTTATAGCAGGCCACCATGCGTTGTCGAACGCCCCCTCGATGTCAAGAGAGACTATCAGGGCGATCTCCTTCTTGTGGAGGATGCCTCTGACGTGTTGTATCAGGTCGTACAGCGCGTCCTCCGTGCTCCGCTGCGGTACGAAGCCGTACTGCCGCGCATTGGACTTGGGCAAGAAGTGCCAACGGATTCGTCGACACAGGACTTTCTCCAATATCTTGCCCATGATGGAAAGTAGTCCAATGGGGCGATACGACTTTGCGCGGGCATAGTCTGGACGCGCCGGCTTCCTTAGCACCACGACAGATGCCTCCTTCCACGGCGCCGAGAAGCACGCCAGGTCAAGACACCGGTTCAGGATGGCCAGGAATAGCTGGATATCCTGGTTAATTGCGCGGCAGCATATATCACTCGTAAAACCATCCGGACCCGGTGCCTTCTTAGGGTTGAAGCTGCGCAGAGTCCGAACCAACTCCCCCCTGGTAATCGGGGGGTCGTCGGTCTCTCCCGGTAGGCGCATGCTGACCAGATCCGCCCGACCTCTGATGACGGTGTGGACCTCAGAGTCCACAGACGCGTCATCATCGGCGAAGAATGTTCCGGCCAGCAGCGCGACCGATTGATCCGGGCTCTGCACAACTCCACCCTCCACGAGTAGCTGGTCCTCGGGACGACCTGACGCCCTTCTCAGCACCCAAAAGATACCGTCCCACATAGACTCCCTTTCTTGCATCGAGCAGAACTGCTTCCAGCTCGCAGTTTGGGCGTTGACTGCCCTCCGCTCGTACTCCGCCTTTGCACTCAGGTAGTCGTCCACTACATACTGCCTGCGACGCGGCGCGGCACAGCGGATCCTGCGCCGCTTTGTGTTCACGTCGCGCCGCAGCCTTTCAAGCTCGTCGTTCCACCAAGGAAAGCCCCTCTTGGGTTGGGGTGGTCTGTACGGGGGGATAGCCCTCCCGCACGCTTCGGCCACGGACTCAATGTAGTCCGAGACCACCCCTTCAAGCTCGCCCTTTGTTTGGGCGTTGGATATCCGCTCCAGCTTAAATGATATTACGCTTGCTTTCTCTCGTGGAAATAAGTACCTTTGGTCAATTGAAAGAATACATTATGCAAAAAAAATACTTTTAGTTACTATTTTTAATAATTGCTTGCATTAACCACGGTCCACGATCATAAACATCGGATCTAATATGGATGTCGGAGTCAGCACCATTATTGACAACAATAAAATTCAAATTAAATAAGAAAAATAAATCATTATTAATTTTGTTGAATCCACAATTATAATCGACAACAATCTTCGCCATACATACAATATGTAAAAAAACCCTGTCCGATCCGTGAAGGAATTATTAGGTATCGAAAATTATTTCTACTAATGCATACAAAGCCTGGCTAAACTTAAAAAAAATAGCCCCTAAAAAATCAATATTATTTTGCAAAAGGAGGGTAACTTACAAGCGGAAAATGGGGGGCAGAGCAGCGTGCAGACAGTCTCATTGCTTATCCGTAATCCCTACGCGATTGTGTAGACGTTGGAACGCACGCTGAGACGGGAGCGTGGTACAAAATGGATCTCATAGTCTCTACGAGCTACTGCAAATTACAGTCACTGATATCCATCCAGACACATCAGCATGTTAAAATAATCTACGTTAGAAAACGACCTGATCATACAATACACGGAAAGTCTACACGGAAGCAATGTTTACGCGAAACTGACAATTTAAAGTAAAAGCGATTTTTATTTCACAAAAATAGGCAAACAGGTGCATCATGCACTATACAGTACTAAAAATATTGATGGATCGATCGATACGATTTACTAATACTTGTGTTATACTAATGTTATTAGTAATTAATCGATAATGAAACGAAGGTACTTTTAACATTAGGGAATCTGTGTTTTTATAAAAAATCATTCAACCAGGTACAAGTTTCGATTAATAGCGATAAAAAAACGTTATTACGCAAAAAGTACTACATCTCTAGTTATTATTTTGAGGTCGCCGAAAGAGCCTGCGCTGATCAACGGCTTCACTGACGGACGCCGCCAAAGGGTCAAATAAAATGCCGCCTATAATACTACCAAAAACCGTGTTGTCCCTTTTTAAAATTTACCAAATTTCGGGGAAGTTTGAGTTGATGCGCGGAAAAAAAAGATTATTTTAAAATTCATGAGTATTGTTACTATGAAGATTATGTAAAGTTCCAAATTTTATTTGGTCATATGTTTACCTAACCTTTATATGGCCATATTCATAATAATATGACCGGAAAATAATATAATAATTACATTTTCATTTAACTTTAGCCATTTCTTCAAAGTAAATAAAAAGGACGATGAAACCAGCTAATAACAGAATAAACTTTAAATTTACAATACAATGTATGACGTATTTTGTCTCAGAATGGTTGTGTTGTGACGTAATTACATGATTAAGGGATGAGATAGGAGATACGCCAAGTTGCCATTTGGATGGTAATTTGTATAAATACAATTTTCAAGGAGAGAAAGGTTGGGAGGGAGCGATGTATGCGAGGGAATTGAGTGAATTGCGTACATCTATATAATATTTGATCAGGGCGAATATTTTTCGTTTTCAGTGTCATCATCATCATCATCATCAACCTTTTTTATCGTCCCACTGCTGGGCACAGGTCTCCTCTCATACAGAGCAGGATTGAGCGTAATCACCACGCTTGCTCAATGCGAGTTGGCGATTTTAGATTTACCCCCTTATTCATAAACGATGCTTAAAGTTAAGTAGTGATTAGCGATTGTTTAACCATACATTTTAGACGTTTGCACGTTACTTAACTTTAATCATCGTTTATGAATAAACCCCTTAAACACTGTGGTGTTTATTCATAAACCATGATTAAAGTTAAGTTACGTTAAAAGGTCAAAAATGTATGGTTAAAAAATCGCTAATCACTAGTTAACTTTAAGCAACGTTTATGAATAAGGGGGTTAAGGTTCAGGTTTCCTCAAGATGTTTTCCTTCACCTTCAGTCATTGGTGTCCAAGATATACTTAGAAAGTACATATAACTTTTGAAAAGTTACATTGGTACTTGCCTGACCTGGAATCGAACCCGCGCACGCATACTTGAGAGGCTGGGGTTATAACCTAGGTCTTTAGTAGTGATGTTTTGTCTGTAAACAATGTTTGTGAATTCTATTGTATTCCGTTCCAAATGGTTCCTAAGGGTTTTGGCTTTCAACGTGTTTATTTAGGCTTTCTCTACAAATGTATGTACGGTCTACTTGAACTCTGATTGGTTAGCTTAACTTCACTTTAGTAGCTTAATGTAATGGTGTTTTGAATTTTTCTACAACTTCGAGAATTTTTAAAATTATGATATGCACCCTAATTGAATTGCGTATTACACTAACGATCTCAAACTGAAACATTTTGAAGCTTGTTGCTGAACCAATGCTTTAAATGTTCGAAAAATTTGTCTACTCAGTAACGTAAATATTGCAATGAATGGTTTTTGAGCAGTCAAATTGAAACCGATTGCTACTAATTGTGTATTACGCATTACGCATCGGCCGCCGGCAGAAGTTACCACCCAACAGACAAAGCCTTGCCGCCAAGCGATTTGTCGTGTTCCGGCATGGTGTGGACGGGTTTGAGCAGTTGTGTTGCGATGTGTACCGGGTACGATGCGCCTAATGATGTTGTGTTGGGAGTTTGGTCGTGGAGGGTCTTCAGATCAATCTCCCTTTGGCGCAGCATCGTTGGTCGTGTTGTTGGGTTTAACATTGCACCACCTCGCTTAACTGCCGTCTGCCTTCCTATTCGCTCAGTTTTTCTGAGTGAATAGGCTCTTAATATACTAGCGCGCTTTACCGTCAACGATCGCATCACTGCTTACCATCAGGCGGGATTGCGGTCAAGCGTTAGTGTATAATCATTAAAAAAAAGTTCACTTTCTACAGGGTGATTCCCTGTAAAAAATAAAATTTTGAAATACAAGTGACTTTGTCGTGATTTTGGCAAATAACGTAGAAAGTTATTGACCTGCGTACGGTGACACGTTAGTTACGTCTTTATTAAAAAAATGGCTGTCTGTAGAACTCCGTCTACTGCCGATATTTGAACGTGATAACGTCTATTACATGGTATTTTTTTCTGGGTGCAATGAAATTATTTAAAATAAAGTAATGTATAACATTTATATTTTTATTTAATAGTTTGTTTAAATTTTCTAAAAAATAAAAAAAAAAGCAAAAAGAAAAAGAAAAAAGAAAAAGAAAAATTAAAAAGGAAAAATTTAAAAATTAAAAAGGATAAAAAACGTCCGTTGCCGTCAGGAATCGATCCGCGGCACCTCTTGAGTGAGTCGATATTAATCCGAGCGTTTCACCACTCGGCTATCAATGCTTTAATCATGTCTGCGAAAAACTGCTACTAATTGTTTACAACCGTGCTTTTAGGTAAATAATATTGCACTCTAAAGCTACAAGGCTAAGGTTAGTTTTAGTAGGCGTGGACTCCGTGTAGTGTCAGATTCGGCCGTTACGCAGTTTTCGCGAATGACTCCCAGCATACCGATTTAATAGACGTTATCACGTCAAAAATAAATGCCTCACACTATTAATTTTTCCTGTATCTAGGGTGCGTTTAGAAACATTTAAATTCACATACACAAACAGCCAGATCCTGAACTTCTCCTTCTTCTTAGCTCACAGAGGTCCACTGCTGGACTAAGACCTCCCCCAAGGCTTTCACCGTAATCCCCATGCTTGGCAGATGGGTTGAGCATCGCAGTATTTGATATTCCACAAGAGAAGCGCTGCTGCCCGCTTTCCTGGTGAGAGTTCCCTTAGTCGCCTCTTACGACTCCCACGGGAGGATATGGGTGGGTACTATTTTAAGTCCGGTACCACATCCTCAACACCTACTTGTATTGTAGCTCACACAAATACAAAATCCCTTTTTCTATCTTCATACACAACCAAACTTGACAAAGTAGATAATGCACAGAATTTATCTTAAATTCTGCTTCGTGTGGCTTATACTCATGAATCTCATTATTTTTTCCAAAAAAAAAAAACTTACTTTATGAGAGCGGGCACAGATTTGAATTTAACAAAACAACAACTGACAATTAAATATCAGTTCTTATAGTATTTTATTTTAAATACGCTTTTAGAGACGCTCCAGAGACGTATTATAAAGGACTTGAATGGAGTGACAATATCCAAACCACTGATAGACTTAATAAAATTTAATTGGCAGCAATTGGAGCAGGATAACATTAACAGTCTCATCCATTCTATGGCCACACTTTGTACTATTATTAATTATAGGCAAGTGAGGCCTAGGGGGGCCCTCCCCCCTAGGCCTCACTTGCCTTCTCCTAGGCCTACCCCCCTGGGTAGGCAAGTTAGGCCCTTAGGGCGAGTCAGGCCTAGGGAAGGGCAAGCACATCTACATGAAACATTGGGTACTTGTAGTGTAGTGTGTAGGGAAAATAGACACTAATGATTCTGTATAAGTTTTTTTTTTTTTATTAAACTATAAACCAGCGCTTGACCGCAATCCTGCCTGATGGTAAGCAGTGACGCAATCGTTGATGGTAAAGCGCACTAGTTTATTAAGAGCCTATTCACTCTAGCCTTGAAGACACTCAAATTGTAGTCCGACGGAAACACCACCGCCGGCAGATTGTTCCAGTCCCTCGATGTACGCGGAATAAAGGAGGAGGCGAAACGCTTCGTCCGGATCGTAGAGGTGTTAACAACATAAGGGTGGAAACTCGCCGTACGACGGGTCGTCCGATGGTGGAACGGAGATGGGGGAATTAAATCGTGCAATTCCCTCGCACACTCCCCAGAATGTATCCTATAGAACACCGAAAGGCTGGCTACTCTACGCCTGTATACTTTGATAAGTAATTAGGGGAGTTCATACATATTCTGCGAGATATACAGGAGGGGGCCGGGGGGCAGGTGGTGGCACCTGCCATTCCTGGGTACGCCATTGACAATAGGGTTTCTAGAACACATAATATATATATTTTTATATATATACACAAGGTGTATCCACCATCGTAACGAAAACTTCGCGAAAAGGCTACACCGCATGTCACTAATATAATTATGATAGTCATTTATGTCTTTAATGAACGGTTACAGTGTTTAAAAAAAAGTGTCGGCTCGCCCTTTGAACGTTGCAAGCGTGCCGCCGTGCGGGTTTGTAGGTATGATGTTGATCCCTGATGTGAACTCTATTAAATCAGCTTATAAGATAGTTTTTCGAGTTTTGCTTTCATTGCGCTTTTTTGTGTTTTATTTTTTACTTTAAAATCTTATTGGGTTATAAAATTATAGCAATTATGAACGGTCTAGAGTAAAATAAAACGACATACATTTTTTTTTTTATCATGAAAAAGCCGACGCAATATTCCACCACTGGGGGGTTCAAAATCATGTACTGGATCCATGATACTCGTTTGTGCGTCGATGTCAGATACACCCTTTATATTATTATAGACTTTCCAACCTAACTTTCCATGTACTGTTTCTATACCAAAAAGTTATTATTTTAGGAAAGTTATTTTACATACTCCTAAAATATTATAGAGTCTGAATGAGAAATGGCTTGGTAACTGAATATAATAACGATGGCCGTTTGAATTGGTAAGTAGTGGAATTAATTTTGGCACATTCAGCCATTTTAATTCCACTTCAGCTATTTGATATGTCTATGTATGTTTGGTATGGTGTTTCTCTACATGATGGAATCAGGAATGAGGGGATTCGTAAAAGAACTAAAGTCGCCAACATAGCCCAGCAGATTGGCTCTTTGAAGTGGCAGTGGGCGGGGCATGTAGTACGTAGATCCGATGACCGATGGGGCAGAAAGGCTATTGAATGACGACCACTTACCGGCAAGCGCAGTGTTCGACATCCACCGAATAGGTGGTCGGATGACTTGACTAAAATCACAGGGAAGCGCTGGGTGCAGGCCGCCTCCAACCGTTCCTTTTGGAAATCTTTGTGGGAGGCCTATGCCCAGCATTGGACATCATGTCGCTGAGATGATGATGATGATGTTAGTTTCACACGCAGTAACGGACGTTACTAACTTAATGAACCTTGTTACTTGAGTTTGATATTGTTTGGTGTTTTAAAATTACAATTATCTGTCTAGTCTTTTACCTACTATGTTGGGGTCAGCTTCTATTCTAATCGCATTTAGATGACTACAAGTGCTCAGTGTTTTCACTGCACACCTTTTTTTTGTTTTGGATGTGAGTGAACGGGGGTGTCAGACTTTTACTGACTAAAACCCACCCGTGATCCTTCACTTGCCTGTGCCCCAGGGACACGATTTCTTTTTTACCCAATCCGCTACCCTGGCCCAGGAGGCATCGGTCCACTAGTTAGCAATATCGGCGTAATGCGTTGACCTTTTTTTATAATTAGTGCTTGACCGCAATCCCGCCTGATGGTAAGCAGTGATGCAATCGTTGATGGCAAAGCGCGCTAGTTTATTGAGCATATTCACTCAAAAAACATGTTAACAAAGGTGATGCAATGTTATACCCAACAGCACGACCAACGATGCTGCGCCTGAGGGAGATTAATCTGGAGACCCTCCACGACCAAACTCCCGATACACCAACATTTGGCAAATCGTATTCGGCACACATCGGAACACAACTGCTCAGATCCGTCTTCCATACGGCTTCACCAGACCTCATGCGAAGCGTCACACGACGAGTCGCTTGGAGGCAACACTTTGTCTGGTGGGTGGTAACTTCTACCGGCAGCCGATGTTATTGCCTACCACCGATAATAATTAATTAATGTATTAGATACTGTATTCAGTACACTTTGGGTTCATGCATTAGCTAGGTGTATTCGAATATTTCTTAACATTTTTTACGATAAGAATACTTCTGGTCAATAAATAGTATTCACCACAAACATTTCTTTCTCCACAAAAACACCGACACCTGCGTACCTCGACAATCAGTGTTACACATGGAGCGACTGCCTATCTGACCTCCACAACCCAGTTACTGGGTAATACGATTCCCCTTGGTAAGATTGATGGTGGTCAGACTTTCAGATTTCTGACAACCCGTAACAACTGACAAAGATCTAAAATTGACAGCCAGGACCAACGGCTTAACGTGCCTACCGAGCCACGAAGGGGTCTCCGTATGTAAAAATGGTCACCCAACCGCAGACCAACCGCGGCAAGCGTAGCTTGACTTGATGTATTTTAGTCACGAGCCCCTCAATCTAAAATTAAAAAAATTCTTAGATATTATTATTATTTTTTATAGAGAGCTTACTAGAGCTTACTAGTTTCGATCTTGTTTATCAAAGAGAAGAAAGGCCAGAACTCATCTAGTTTAAAAGAAATGTAATTGACTTTTACAGGCGTTCCTATAAAGCTACTTATAAAAAATAAATAATATATCATTTATTTATTTTATTTTTTTATCATTATGAACTAGTGCTTGACTGCAATCCCGCCTGATGGTAAACAGTAATGCAATCGATGATGGTAAAGCGCGCTAGTTTATTAAGCCAATTCATTTAAAAAAACTTAGTGAATAGGAAGGAAGACGGCAGTTGAGCGAGGTGGTGCAATGTTAAACCCAACAGCACGACCAACGATGCTGCGGCAAAGGGAGATTGATCTGGTGACCCTCCACGACCAAACTCCCGACACAATAACATTTGGTGCATCGTACCCGGCACACATCGCAACACAATCGCCCAGACCCGTCCTCCGTACGGCTTCACCAGACATCACCAGAACACGACGCATCGCTTGGCGGCAAGACTTTGCCTGATGGGTGGTAACTTCTGCCGGCGGCTGTTATTATGGCCTACCACCGAGAAATATATTATTCAATAAATGGTACGCTAATAGTATGGGCGTAGCCTGAAATAAAGATATGTTGATATAAGGATTTTGTACTAACAGTAAGGTCAAAGCTATTATTAAAAAGGGCATTCATAAGGCCTCCGTAGCTAACCCAGAATATGTTGTTTTGTCACATTATTTCTAAGTGTTATTTTATTAGAATCGCGATCAAAAAGAGGGCTTGATCGTGGAACGGTTTGTATGAATTTTTAAATGCCAATTAAAAAAAAGTTTGAAACTGATTTTATGTATTACATTTTGTGTTCTTTACTGTATACATCTTTGTATCTATTGTCCTATTGCAGATATGCTGAAAGAGATTTTTTATGAAATAAACATCACCTCTGTACCATTTTCTGTTCTATTTTTTCTCGGTATAACAAAATAAATTAATATTACATAAGTACTCTGGCATCTGTACTTCAATCATCAACCAACTAAAATCTGTCAAATTTCTTTGGTGTATTTCAAACGTTATCAGTAAATCAATAAGTTTCAGGGTTGATTGGAAAAATTTTACAGTTTCGGGTTCAGCTTGAAACGCTGGTGTCTGTGAATCAATTATATTATATGTATGCAAGGGTGAAGATGCATCTAAAATAAAAATAACTGGACCACTGTAGGTTAGTACTTACTCTGGTAGTTGTATAATATGGGACATCATCAACAGACCACACCCACTCTGGGAGAAGTAAAAGGTTGTGTCAGAATTTTACTGACTAAACCCACTCATGTCCCTTCACTTACATAATGCGCTAGGAGCCACGGGTTCTCAGTCAAACATCCCGCGGCATCTAGCTTCAATCTGCAGCTTCGACCATATGAATGACGGTAATCACGAGACGGGAACGTGCTACCCAAAAAGTAGCCGTCGGTGTCCTTCTTAGGGCGATTTTACTTTTTTTTGTTTTTTTGTTACGGAGTGGAAAATCCTCAATGGATGTCCGCCGCCCTGGGGTGGGCGACGGGGTCTGTCAGACTCCTACTGACTAAAAACCACCCCGGTGTCTCTCCGGTCACGTGCGCACGGAGCCGCGGGAGTCCCTGATTCTGACGCGGCCCCGCACTCTCGTGCCGGCCCGGTCTGTCCGGGCCTCGCCTCCTGCACGGGATAGTGAGGTGTTAAACTACCCCGTGCATCGCCTCTGAGGCGTGCGCCGACACTCGCGCGCGCCTCCGCCTCGGGGTCCAACTAATAGGGGGCGGGGACTAGGGTGATTTTACCTACTCCAGATAACTTATATTCGAGAAATAGTAAACAAAACTACCACGTGACTTAGTTAACCGACCAAAACGTATTATCAGTCATTTTAGTTGTCATGTTACCGTCACAGATGTACTCTTTAATTTGGCAACGTTATGTCGATAATCGCCCAAACCGATGAATATTGGCGAAGTTTTCACGATGTTTTGCTTGACCGCTTAGAGAGCAGCGGTAATGAACATAATAAACAAACAATGAAATACCTGCTTGGGTTCGAACTTACGACATTCAAGTCGAAGGTCGAAGGTTTTAGCTCTGTGATACCATTACTCTTTGGGTACTTTGTAACTTATCACACAGCTATTCACCATCAACCTTTTATCATCCCACTGCTGGGCACAGGTCTCCTATCATACAGAGAAGGGTTGAGCGTAATCACCACGCTTTCTCAATGCGGGTTGGCGATTTCAGACTTATAAACTTCAGGTTTCCTTTTCCTTCACCTTCAGTCGTTGGTGTCCAAGATATACTTAGAAAGTACATATAACTTTAGAAAAGTTACATTGGTACTTGCCTGACCTGGAATCTAACCCGCACACTCATATTTGAGAGGCTGGTGTTTTAACCACTAGGCTACCACGACTATTATCTATTATCATCACACAGCTATTATCATATGCTAATATTCCTTTCCCTTGGTATTTCATCCTAAGGTTTTCTGTAAAAGATATCCTATTGTACCAAGGATGCTATCGCTACTGTGCGCTTACGGCGAATGCGGGGCGCCGTGCGGGGAAGCGGGAGAGGGGTCGCATTCCAGCGTGATTTTTGGTCGCTAAGTTTATAATCGTCTCTAAACAGTCTATGGAGTATCTTAATATGACTAATATGTTATCTTCTATATTTTCTTCTTTTCCCTTGGTATTTCATCCTAAGGTTGTCTGTAAAAGATTGCTCTTAGCGATAAGACAGCCCATTGCGTCACCCTTTGTTAAAATCTTCATATTTAGGTATGTACAAAATAACGAGTATTCTATTCTATTCTATTTTATTACCTTTTTTTTAATAATTATAAACTAGCGCTTGACCGCAATCCCGCCTGATGGTAAGCAGTGATGCGATCGTTGATGGTAAAGCGCGCTAGTTTATTAAGAACCTATTCACTCAGATTGAGCGAATAGGAAGGAAGACGGCAGTTGAGCGAGGTGATGCAATGTTAAACCCAACAACACGACCAACGATGCTGCGCCAAAGGGAGATTGATCTGAAGACGCTCCACGACCAAACTCCCAACACAACCAACAAAACTGCTCAGACCCTTACTCCGTACGGCTTCACCAGACATCATGCCGGAACACGACAAATTGCTTGGCGGCAAGGCTTTGTCTGGTGGGTGGTAACTTCTGCCGGCGGCCGGTGTTATGTCCTACTACCGAGAAAAATAAATACCACCTTCGATTAATTTCTTTGAAACATTCTAGCCTGTTTGTTAATATTTTATTCGAAAGGTTTATACCGCTACGTATATAATGTATAAGCTACTAGTTCAGTCGTTAATAAATAATGTGTGAATGTAATTTATATTTCGTCTGTATATACAAATATAATTATTGTCAAGGTAATAATTGTTTCCGCTTTAATTTGAGTTGTACCATTTTTTTAAACGATTTCAAAAAGGAGGAGGTTAATCAATTCGACCGTATATATGCTTTTTTATGTTTGTTCGCGGATAACTTCGTCGTTTATGAACCGATTTTGATAATTCTTTTTCTGTTGGAAAGAAGACATTCTCAAGGTGGTCCCATGCTAAGGGCATTAGGGTTTGATGGTGGAAGACCAGAGAAATCAAGGCGAACTTTCAAAAATCGTAGGGGCAACCAGTGCGTTTGTAAGTTTTTTCATTAAGTATTTTAGCGTCAGCATCCAGTCTAACCGGATGCAGCTGAACAGTACTTTTCACAACTAAAAAGTGTGAAATAAAAACTTTTTCCAAAAAAAAAAAAAAAAACGAATGTGCTTATGACCACACGACTGAATAGCCCAGTCATATTAGGGCTTTCACCTCGGAATGAAAGATAATAAGCTGAAAATTGGTATGAACCTTTGTTTTGTCATTCTAAATGTTGTCTCAAAAGTCACAATCGTTATCGTGTCCGCGTCTCAAGATATTCAAGGTCAAAGGTCACAAAAATCGGTTTTTCGCGAATATCTGGCTTCCTATCGGTTAAATGAGATTTGCATTTACTATAAAAGTTGTAGGCTATAAAATTCCCTACAACTTTTGTTTAAACTTTTTTTTCATACGACCAACCGTTTTGAAGGTAGAGCGCGAAGAGTGCACATCGTACAGTCATATACGACCTAATGCAAGGTCAAGCGTGAGTTATGGTTATCAGTACGTTATAAAGTCAATTATTTACTTGGAAATTAGATTTAACTATTTAAGTATAAAATATTATTAATTCTGGATTATATATTTTAGTTTTATTTTAAGTTAAAATGATAGTAAGAGTATATATTTTACACATATTTTTATTTATTATTAAATACGGCATAATATACATTTATCAAAAGGTGAGTTCAAATATCAAAAGTATCTTTGTTGATTTTAATTGTAATGAAATTGGAAATGGAAGCTAATTATCTTCTTCTTCTTCGTCGTTAGTCGTACTTCGTCTTCGTGATTAGGTAAAGTAGGTAAGTATGTAAGATAGTGTAGGTATAGGGTTTAGGTATTTAGGTAGGTATGTTAGATAGTGTAGGTATAGGGTTTAGGTATTTAGGTAGGTATGTTAGATAGTGTAGGTATAGGGTTTAGGTATTTAGGTAGGTTTGTTGGATAGTGTGGGTAAAGCTTTAGGTAAGTAGGTAGGTATGTAGGTTAGGTAAGTAGCCTACAAACTAAAATATATAATCCAGAATTAATAATATTTTATACTTAAATAGTTAAATATGAATAATTATATATAAATAATCAAGTTACTTACTTTAATTAAATATAAATAATTAATAGTTAGTACATAAATAATGGGCATTGTTTAATAATTATAATTTCCAAGTAAATAATTGACTTTATAACGTACTGATAACCATAACTCACGCTTGACCTTGCATTAGGCCGTATATGACTGTACGATGTGCACTCTTCGCGCTCTACCTTCAAAACGGTTGGTCGTATGAAAAAAAAGTTTAAACAAAAGTTGTAGGGAATTTTATAGCCTACAACTTTTATAGTAAATGCAAATCTCATTTAACCGATAGGAAGCCAGATATTCGCGAAAAACCGATTTTTGTGATCTTTGACCTTGAATATCTTGAGACGCGGACACGATAACGATTGTGACTTTTGAGACAACATTTAGAATGACAAAACAAAGGTTCATACCAATTTGCAGCTTATTATCTTTCATTCCGAGGTTGACCCCTTTTTTTACCTAATATGACTGGGCTAGAAGTGAAACTTCTTTCGCGCCATCTGTATGTATATATATATATATATATATATATATATATATATGTGTGTGTACAATATATACATGTATACACATATATGTATATATTAATTTTCTATAAATATTTAAATTTATTTCATGGTTTCATTGGTAAATTAATATTTTTGCATAGATCTTCTATTTTTAATGAAAAGAAAAAAAAAAAGTGGATTTCCTCGGGGCCCCCTCCCCCGGGGAGGGGGTAGGTTTCGTGGGGTTGCTGGGGGGGTAGGTTTCGTGGGGTGGGGGGAGGGGGAGAGGGGGGGGGGGGGGGGAGTGGATTCCCTCGGGGGCAAAAGGTCGGGCTCCTCCTCCTGATTCAGGGGACCCCAAACTCGGATAGTCCACGACCTCTGGTTCCCGAGATAATCCACGGGGGGGTGAGGTAATCAATGAGGGGCGTGGGGGGGGGGGGGGGGGGGGGGCTAGTTTCGTGGGAATATTAAGGGGTGAGGGGGGGGGATACAGGAGGGACTAAATAAATACATAAGTGTATCCGTGTCTCAAAATTAAAAAAAAAAAAATGTTTGCATAGATCTTGTATTTTTATTGAAAAAAAAAAAAAAAAACTCGTTGTAGACCTTGTAGTACCAAGCTCGCGCCACGGGCGCCTCTGTGCTTATATCCCCCACTTAACTTCCGTTCGCCTTGCCCGATCATTTTTCGTAACGCTTTCGCCAGTTTACTCCCCAAGTCAAGCGTGCCTAAAGAAATTTCACTTCAAAAAAATATAACCGACTTCCAAAAAACACTACAAAGTGAAAAATAACTAATTTCGGAAGTCTGTGTCAAAAACTAACATACAGAAACCGAAGACACCGACTTCCGAAATTACTTATTAGGGTTTTTTTGGAAGTCGGTTGTTTTTTTTGGAATTTTTTTTTTATTTAAACTATGAAATTGTCGTTAAGTACTGAAAATCTTTTTTTTGACTAATTTATGTAATCAAAATAGTTAATATTGTTATCTATACGTTGCTGCCATCTAATAGTAAGGTCGTTCATGCCTTTTTTTGGGATTGGAAATCATCAAATCACTTCTCCCACTCTGGGCTAAAACTCTGACACGCCCTTCTTCTTCCTCCAGAAGGGCGTGTCAGAGTTTTACTGACTAAAACCCACCCGTGTTTCTTCACTTGCCTGTGCGACGGCCAGGGTTCCTTTTTTAAGCAACCCGCAACCCTGACCCAGAAGGCATCGATCTTCGTGGACCCCGTTACAATGTGGTGACATCTCAATGAGGCGCGTCTAACACAACGCGCCATCGACTCGGGCATGGTCCTTACCGGGCGGCGAGCTGCTCACTGCTCATCGCCCACAGGCCCGCGTCTGCGGTGGCTGGGAGTACGATGTAGTATCCCGACCAGGGCGTCACCTGCGGCGGCTTGTGGCATGAGGGCGCTGGGATTCCGGCTGCCTCACGCGCTCCGCCTCCTCCTTTGCCCGCATCTGTGCTTCGCAGAAGAAGGTGACGGCCTGCTTTGCACTCTCGCTCTGGACCATGGCCTGGACCAGGGTCGAACCAGAGAGATCGCCGCTACGAGGACACAGCGGAGCACCGCGGATGACGCGGTGGAGGTCCACCAGACCTCCACCGCGTCATCAGGGCGATCGAAACAATGGTGACACCTTGGCATTTCCTCCCGCCTTATACGGAACAGGAACCTCTCGAAACAACCGTGTCCGGTGAGGACCTGCGTCAGGCGGAAGGTGAGGGCATGTCGACTCTCTAGCCACTCCTCAAAGAAGGGACTTACCCCCGCTACTGTGGCGTGCCCTGCAGTGAATTGCGACAATCGCATTCTCCATGTCGCCATGAGATCCCGATGGAGCTCTGTCTGCCGTACCGCGATTTCACGCGACAGCGGAGTTATGCTTCGGTGTTTTGCCTCCTCTCACCACTCCCACATGTGGGCGTGAGCTTTGGCCTCCAGATCCCATGTCGGCAATCCGACAAGGAAGCTCGCCGGTCATGGCAGGGACGAGGTCAGGCATCGGGCTAATCGCTTCCTTAGCGACCGCGCCCACGCCGGTGTCCCATAAAGGGCAAATGGGTAAAGCCTCCGGCTCCGGTTTGGTGCCCCTAGATTGGGGACGAGCCGCCTCAGGGCTGCCCCGGCTCTGGTCATTCATGCCTTTGCGATAGAACTCTGAGGACCTAGACTGCATAAATTGTGTCAAAGCATTTTGGACTGCCTACTGGAAAGAACACTTCTCGTCACGTAGATAATTGACCAAAACACGAAAAAATAGTATTCCGTTGGAGCAAAGTCTGGCAAAAATGGAGGATGACGAATGGTTTCTAACTGCAGTTCCTAAAGGGTCAAAGGAGGTCAAAAAGGTCAAGGAGCAAAAGTGATGAAGTTCATTCATGAGTCGGGGCTGTTTTACTGCTAGTTTTGTCTACATTGTTCGGAGTTCGGCAATATAGACATCTACCGTTGACCAGATAGGAGAAAACTATAGTGAATAAACCACCAAACAGTTACCAATACCTATTTATTGGTATGTTTCTGAGACACTGTTGTGGCGTTTGACCTGGGGTCAGCTATTGCATTTTTCTTTTACGGTTATCATAAAGAATCCATTTTTCATCACATGTCACAATTCGATCCAATATTCCTTCATTTATTCATTTAAAGTGTCTTTGGTTTTTGTATATTAGTTTTTGACGTCGGTGTCAAACCGAAATTAGTTATTATTCACTTTATAGTGTTTTTGGAAGTCGGTTGTTTTTTTTTTGTAATAAAAGTTTTTTATTTTTATTTTGTGATTTGTCGCAAATTAGGCAATGGCGTGGATATGGTAACGTGCCGTTAATTCCTGGTAGTTTGGTAGTTCTGTGCGGGAATCTAAACCGCGACACGCAGCGCAACAGTCCATCGGTCAGCCACTACGCCAACCGTATCGTAACTAAAATAAATATGGTCGGTATGTTTGTTTGATATGCTTCAACTAAAACGGTTGAATAGACCGGATGAAATTTGGCACATCGATCACAGACGATGTCACGGGCAACAGCCAGTTAATTAGAAATAAATAAGTAAAAAGTTGTATATACAAAAACGAAGGAAATATTATGGGGTAACAAGAAAGTTGTACACTTCGCTGTCAACAGGAAAACAGCTCAAAGTAGTGTGTAGTTTTATAATTAGAGATCGAAAATTCATCATCATCATCATTTCAGCCGAAAGATGTCCACTGTTGGACATAGGCCTCCCCCAAGGCTCTCCACGACGGCCGGTCCTGCGCCTCCCGCTCCAGCGGTTTCCCGCGACCTTCACCAGGTCGTCGGTCCACCTTGTCGAGGGCCTTCCCACGCTACGTCTTCCGGTGCGTGCTCGCCACTCGAGAACCCGTCGGCCCCATCGGGCATCGGTCCTACGGGCAATGTGTCCAGCCCACTGCCACTTTAGTGTTGCAATTCTTCGGGCTATGTCGGCTACTCTCGTTCTTCTGCGGATCTCCTCATTCCTGATTCGATCGCGCAGTGAAACCCCAAGCATAGCCATTGAGTGGCCTTTGAGTGACTAGTGATCGGAAATTACGACGCTTATATTTTTGTGCCAAGCTCGATAAAGAATAGAGATAAACAAATATATTTAAGGTTATCACAACTCACATTTTACAAATCTCCTGTTATTTACATGATTATCGTCTTTTACATGCTAACTGTGTGTTAACAATTCCTATAGCGGCATATTTCGATATAATCACTAAAATAACATGCATAATAACTTGCTATTTCGAAAAACCATAAAAAAGCCGACATACATTTTACGTGGTAGCCCTACAAAAAAAGATTTACATGGCTGAAATCCAGGTATTAAACACATTTTGTGGAATTCAGACTATGAATAAATTTGTGTCATTTGTCAATACAGTTTTGTGTATTATAACTACTTTTCAAATCAATTGCGTAAGACATGCATTATAATTATTTCAAGCATGGACTAGGTATAATATATGTATCAAAAATTTAATCTATTAGGAAATTAGCTTACATGTGTCATATTTTATTCAAAATCTGTTAAGCGTACAATGCTAATTACAAATATTTCAAAACAAATAAACTGTTTCATTTAGAAAGTACGATTATTCCGCATCTAATTAGAAAATGATGTTAACATCTCCCTTTTAGGTATAAACATGTCGTTGCCCAGCAACTGTTTGTTTACTTCTATTCTTTATCGAATTTGGCCGTATAAACTTGAACAAAATGCCCACAAAAAATAATGTGGATACGCCATTTAACTAACAATTGTATAAAAGATTTTAGTTTTTGTATTTTTCTAACAAAATATAAAATATTATTATTATTAGTAACAAAACCTATAGTGGCATAAGTACAGCGGGCCAAAAATAAGCATGCCCATATAAGAAAAATTTCGCGCGGAAGCGCAGCTATTGAGAAATCCCGCCTTTCCTCCAATGAGAGACAATGTGTATTTGTGTAAGTGCAGGGCGCACAACAAAATAATAACAAAAAATATAAGCCAGTGGCAATTTGCAATCCGCAACTTCCCTATTAATACTCATTATGACAGTTTGTTTGTGTGTTACGCTTTCATAGTATAGCGCTTGGACGTAATTAATTTCAGATTTTTATTTATTTGTAGCTGATAATTAAGTTTTACCTTACCAGCAAACATGGTGTCATAAATTCTATACTATTGTAAAAAAAACACACAAACAAGAAGCTGACTGTGTGAAGTAGCAGACTGTGATAGCTTTTCATATTAGATTAAAAAAAATATTTATCAATTCATTTTATAATTTTTGAGTTACTTATATGTGAAACCGATAACTAAGTTTGTTTCTTTGTCTACTTCTTTTGTTAATATTGGCTTGTTCAAAGACGACTTTTAGCCCCTAAACAATGGCCCTTTATTTAGAGTCGCCGATGCGGGCTTATTTTTTTTAACTTTGTGTGGCCTTATGCACTTGAAATATAGCTAAAGTTTGCTTGGGAAAATTTCATGCAATGTTGGAATTTGCGCTATGAATTATTGTATTGTGTTAAATATTTGGTTGTTTGCTACTTTACCCCTCTATACTAATGCCTAAACATTTTTTACAAATTTAAATAGTAAAAATAAAATTAAACCGACAGTTGCGATTCAAATAATATTATTACGATACTGTTATGACTTAAATATTTTCATACCTTATAATAATATTTTATATTAATTATTCAAAGATAATTTTATTTTTCACTACCTGTTAATATAGGCATTATTTTAAATATATTTTATGTATTAAATCAATAGGTAAACCATTTTCAGGAACAAACAGAAGGCATAAGAAACTCATTACTTTTTGTCAACATTCAATATTCTAAAGAACTTAAGTCGGTCGGTTGTATTCATAAAGATCCTTCAAACAGGTTATCGTGCCACGCGCCATGTCTCAGTGTCACACCAATGTCTTGCTCAATTATACTAATTACGCACACAGCTAAAAACGCTTTGTTGCTTCCTATTGGTCAAAAATCACGTGTCGAGACACCGAGCCCTGAGCCGTGCTATGCGATTATGGCCTATAAGGTGGGCAAGCGGCAGTTTGTTCGACTGTACATACTAACGGGAATTATTTTTTTGACCTGTTATTTAAATATTCGAGATGTTATTATGATCGATTGAAAAACATATTGAGCTGTTATTTAATTTAATGATGGTTACAATAAAACATGGACATTAATAAAAAATCAATTTGTCGGTTATTTACCACACAATTCGGGCATTAACCGCCACCCTGAGCTTCTCTAGAACCTCTTCACTGGTGTCCTGATCATTCACAGATGATACAACTACCGAGTGAGGTTAGGTTAGAAAAAAATAGGTTAGGTTAGTTTGAAGGCATGAGGAACGGGGTGTAAAGTTCACTTATCCTCCATAGAAAAGGGAGGATCCTCCGACCAGACGGGTGTTATTTCTGGCAGGCACTTGCCAAACTGCTGAAATTGGGAAGTTATATATATGCTAGTTGCACGGTAAACGCTAGAATTCGTGTGACGTCAGTACGATGCGTCGTTAATTTTTGGCGTTTGTAGGTACGGCTACAGTTAGGTTTCTTTTTTTTGTTTTGGCAGGAATGGGATATCCTCATGGATGCTCACACTACCTCACTGGTGAGCCAGTTTGAACAGTGCCGGACTCTTAATTTTTACCACCACTTTAATTATTTTCCTGCTCAATTATATTTTCGCGCTCAATTATATTTTTATGCTCCCACGGCCTACCCACGTACCGTAACACGGTACGTGGGTAGGCCGTGGGAAACCGCTGGTTGCGGGAGGCGCAGGATCAGTCGTCGTGGAGATCCTTGGGGGAGGCCTATGTCCAGCAATGGACGTCTTTCGGCTGAAATGATGATATATATTCACTGTCGTGGTGGCCTAGTGGTTAAAACACTAACCTCACAAATATGAGTGTACGGGTACTATTTCAGGTCAGGCAAGTACCAATGTAACATTTCTAAGTTACATGTACTTTCTAAGTATGTCTTGGACACTAATGACTCACTGCAAGGTCAAGGAAAACATCTTGACTCAAGATTGGATTTGGTCAAGGAAACCTAGACTTTAAGTCTGAAATCGCCAACTCGCATTGAGTAAGCGTGGTGATTACGCTCAATACTCCTCTGTATGAGAGGAGACATATGCCCAGCAGTGGGATGATAAAAAGGTTGATGTTGATGGTGATGCACTGATCCAAATCATTATTTTTTATTACTCACTTTAGTTTACTGCTTAGTTTTTACTGCTGAACTAGTTATTAAAGGTAAGTTTTACTCGGTAAAAGGCCTAAGATCGGCAGAAGTTACCATCCACCAGACAAAGTCTTGCCGCCAAGCGATTCGTCGTGTTCCGGCGTGATGTCTGGTGAAGCCGTACGGAGGACGTGTCTGAGCAGTTGTGTTGTGAAGCTTGCCGGGTACGATGTGACAAATTATGTTGTGTCGGGAGTATGATATGAAAAGGTGCTATTTATAACTCTTAACTTACTAAAGCCGCTATTTACAACTGCCTCTTTAAATTAGTGCCCATACTAATTACGTGTATCGAAAGGCATATCCATATTTTTCTTTCATCAAATCACGTTTAGGTATTTAAGCGCTCTCTAGTTATGATATATGTTAAAAATAGTTATTTTAGGGTTATTTTTTTTAATTAGGTGGCCAACAACGATACAATATAATAAAAATAATTTACAACTAGCTGCGTTCCTTGGGTTCTCACGGATAAAATACGATCCGGTGCGAATCCAAATTCCTTTTCAAATTTCTTTATTAGATTTTCAATTTTATCTCTCAAGCATTAAGGCTCAAGGTTGGTGAGGCAGCGGGAATCCCAGCGCCGTCACGCCACTAGCCGGCGCAGGAGGCGCCCTGGTCGGGAGACGACATCGAACTCTCAGGCACCGTAGGCGTGGGCCTGTGGGCGGTGAGCAGTGGGCAGTTAGCCGCCCGGTAAGGACCAGGTCCAAGTCGACGGCGCGTTGTGTTTCACGCCCGCCTTACAGAGATGTCAGCACATCGTGACGGGGTCCACGAAGACCGATGCCTCCTGGGTCAGGGTTGCGGGTTGGTTAAATAGAAACCGTGGCCCTGGCCGTCGTACAGGCAAGTGAAGAAACACGGGTCCACGGTCACGCTCCGCCCAGAGCAGGAGAAGTAATTTCATGATTTCCCATCCCAAAAAAAGGCTCAATAATATATGTTGGGAATATTCGCGGGACGTTTAGGTATTTTTATGGCTAACTAGCTGACCCAGCGAACTTTGTTCCGCCTTAAAGGCAATAAATATCACATGATAACATTTTTTACTTTTTAAATTAGGAACACCGTAAATAAAAAAAAAAGTATTCCATGATTTTTTTATTTGTCATTTATTTAGTGTAGCATCTTGTGAAAGAAATGAATTTCTACTTGTGCTTCGTAAATTATCTAGCTATTGATCTCTGAGATGTCGTGGTGGCCTAGTGGTTAAAACACCAGCCTCTCTTGTATGATTGCGCGGGTTCGATTCCAGGTCAGGCAAGTATCGATGTAACTTTTCTAAAGTGATATGTACTCTCTAAGTATAATATCTAGGACACCAATGACTGAACGTGAAGGAAAAAATCTTGAGGAAACCTGGACTTTATAAGTCTGAAATCGCCACCCCGCATTGAGCAAGCGTGGTGATTACACTCAATCCTTCTCTGCATGAGAGGAGACCTGTCTCCAGCAGTGGGACGATAAAAAGATTGATGATGATGATGATGATCTCTGAGGTTTGTTCGCCGATTTCGCATTGTCAACGGAACAGTTTCACGGACTGCCGCCTCCCTTTGCTCTTGTGAGTGAGAAGCACGAAGTCGAGTCATACTAAAACGGCGCTCTGCACGTGCAATTTCTTGCTCTTCTTCAGTGCTTTCATTCAGAATGTTTCGATTTACTCTTGCATTACCGCTTTGTCGAGAAAGATTTGATGGTCTTGGTCACGGCATGATATTTTTATTGATGATAAATGGCACAGCAATACAATATTAGAAATTTTGAAGTTGAAGTTGGCTTTGTGGTTTTTTATTAGAAACTTTAAGCGAGCAGAGAGTATTTATATTCTTTGCTTTAAACGATTGCTTCAACCGGTTAGACTTTTTTTTAAATATGCTCAGCTGTCATTTGCTTTTCGTTATACCATTTTTGGTATATGAATTGCTGACTTACATTTTGAATGAGTTGGACCATGTCTTATGTCACGTCACACGGGAACGACGGGGACGGGTTCTTAACTACCTCCCACCAATATTCAGCTAAATCGGTTCAGCCGTTCTTGAGTTATATATAAATAGTGAATAAGCAACTGAATCGATTCCAATAATTTTGACACCATGTTATATTTTGTCCCAAATACATTTAGAAATTGTTACAGTGTAGTTACCGAGTGCGTCACGCAGCTTACGATACATCATCATAGTATTGTGCGCGCGCAACAGCTGACGCTAGAGGTCAACGCACCGCGCTCACTCGCGCGCGGATCTTTGACCATATTTATGTTGGGACAACCAAGTGGAATACTCGTAGCAAGCTTATTATAACGTTGTGGTTTTTCATTATATCTTTTTGAAATTTTGTACATAATTATTAACTTAAAAATACTGGACACGTGTTTCCTACTTTGTGGAGGTGCAGGGTACCAGGGTAGCACAAAAGTTTAGGAGAAGTCGAAACAATAAACCTCATTCATCAAATAATCGTAATACATGAAAGAAGGTTTATTGTGCATATTTTTTGACGTGCAAGGTACCAGGGTAGCATAAAAGTGTAGGAGAAATCGAAACAATAAAAAAGCTCATTCATCATTATCAAATCACCATAATACATGAAAGAGGTTTTATTGTGCATAGTTTGTGGACGTGCAAAGTACCAGGGTATCACAAAACTGTAGGAGAAGTCGAAACAATAAACCTCATTCGTTCATCATTATCAAATAATCGTGAAAGAAGGTTTATTGTGCATATTTTTTTGACGTGGAAGGTACCAGGGTAGCACAAAAGTGTAGGAGAAATCGAAACAATAAACCTCATTCATTAATTCATCATTATCAAATAATCATAATACATGAAAGAAGGTTTATTGTGCATATTTTTTGACGTTCAAGGTACCAGGGTAGCATAAAAGTGTGGGAGAAGTCGAAACAAAGAAGCTCATTTATTCCCACAGGAACGACGGGGAGCGGCATAGAAAGTATCCTATGTCCTTCTCCCAGTTCTTAGCTACCTCCTTACCAATTTTCAGCCAAATTGGTATAGCCGTTCTTCAGTTATAAATGATGTAACTAACACGACTTTCTTTTATATATATAGATTATAAATTTCCTTGTATATAAAACTGGGATATAAGTGTAGAACATCCGAACGGACTAACGTCAGATTATATTTTTTATTTTTTTTTATTAAATTATAAACCAGCGCTTGACCGCAATCCCGCCTGATGGTAAGCAGTGACGCAATCGTTGATGGTAAAGCGCACTAGTTTATTAAGAGCCTAAGCTAGCTAGTTAGCTAGCGAGCTAGGTTATTAAATCCAATTAAAAATTGAAAAAATGTAAAATTACAAATGGTTAACAGGTATGGTTGTGTTAGAAGGCTGTTTGAGGCAGTATCTTGGAAGGTAAATTACGTAACAAACTATCATTAGCAAACTATTATTAAAATTTTGACAGTTCAACAACATTCATTGCGTTAATGAAATGAAATGAAATCGTTTATTAAGCAAGTAGGATCACCGATCACTTTTACACGTCATATGTTTTTTTTTTCTTCTTTTTTTTTTTTTTAAACTAGATGAAGCCGGCATTTCCTAACTGACTACCTCTGAGAAGAAATAGCCGAAACAAACTCAGGGATCATCGTCTTTTTTAAAGTCCAGACATTAAAAATGAAAATGTTTACAATAATTTACGTTATAATTACGCATATTGCTTAATAAAAATGCTTAACAGAGCGAGCAGCTCAGTCCCAAGCCTCTCTATCCTCTAAATAATCTGAGATTTTTGTATGATTGTCCCGTTGGTAAATATTAAAGACTTTAGATAATTAGACTGGTTTATTACACTTGTAGAATTATTACATTGGAATCGACCTCTTCTAGGTCAGATCCTAAGTTACAATGACAAGACTATAGACTATATTCATAGACACTAATACATAGAGATGGTATTAGTTACTCGACTACAGAGTAGTGATGTATGATACAACATCCCCCCTGTTTAAGTTTAAATTAACCCTTGACAAACAATATTATACAAACCTGACTCAGTTACAATTTAGACAATGACTTAAGACTATAGTTAGGTCTTAATCTAGTATACAATGTTCTACTTAATCTATTTCATCAATTAGCCTTCTGGTTGGCTTTACAACTCTTCCAGAACGAGTTACATGTTGACTGACTGAGGATTGAGATGAGAGCTCTTGAGGTCTAGACTCCTGCCTGTTACCTTCCTCTCTCCCCTGCGACGAATTGGATAGCATAGGAGAATATTTGTGTCTTAAATGAACCCTATTCTTCCTATACCTAACTCCATTGACATCCTCAACGACATATGACCTATTATTAGCCAACCTTAGCTTGACAATGGCTTGTTCCCAATTGCTATCAGGCTTTCTTTTAAAGTATACATGATCATTGGGATACAATAATGACAATGACTTTGTATTTCTATTATAATATTTAGACTTATTTTTATTATTTTGCTTGACACATTCTTTATAATTTTTGAATGTAACCACTTTAGGTTTTAATTTCTTATAAGACATAGGAATGTTATTTCTTAAATTCCTGGACATTAACAATTGAGCTGGAGATGGTAAATTATTCTTAGGTGTGTTTCTATACTGTAATAAAGCTATGTATGGATCAGATGAGTTTCTTTTACATTTTTTTAACATATTTTTGATAATTTTGACTGAACTCTCTGCTTGACCATTTGACTGTGGATGATATGGGCTAGTTACAATGTGTTCTATGTCCCATTCATGCATAAAATTCTTAAATTCTAATGACTGAAAAGGAGGACCACCATCAGACACTAAAGATAAAGGTATTCCATGACGAGCAAAAATGGACTTTAAATGTGTTATTACATTCTTTGCTGTACTGTTTTTATTTAACAAAGCTATTTCTATAAATTTAGAATAATAATCTGTGACAATTAAATAAGTAAGGTTATCAAAATACATTAAATCAACACCTACTTGTTGCCATGGATATTTATTAATTTCAAAATTTTTTAGTGGTTCCTTTGGATTATTAGGTTTAAATTGTGCACATACATAACATTGTTCTACCAAGTTTTTAATATCAGCTGACATGCTTGGCCAGTACAAAGACTCTCTAGCCAGTTTTAAGCATTTATTTATACCTTGGTGACCTTCATGAATTTTACCTAACATTTCCTTATACATTGCCTGTGGTACTATTAATTTTGACCCTTTGAACAACAAATCTTTGACTACATGAATTTCAGCTTGTATATTCCAAAATGGTTTTATTGACAGACTGACATTATTTTTATTTTTTGGCCAACCTTCATAATAATACTTTTTTAACAATTGCAAAGTATCATCTTTCATAGTGTTCTGTAACAATTTTGTACAGTACTCCTTTGTGACTGCTAGACTTGAATGCATTAAATTGACATGACAAGATATTTCTGACTCATTCTCAGGTATATAATGTTCTTTCAATGCTGCTCTAGACAGAGTGTCAGATATAAACATTTCTTTACCTGGAACATGTATAACTTCCAAATCATATTTTTGTAAAGTTAACATCATACGTTGCAATCTTGCTGGTACATCATGTAATGGTTTTTTAAAAAAGATAGACTAAAGGTTTATGATCAGTATGAACAGTTACTTTATGACCGTACACATACTGGTGAAATTTTTCACAACCAAACTGAATGGCTAACAATTCTTTCTCAATTTGAGCATACCTTGACTGAGTTTGAGTTAATGTTTTTGAACTATAAGCAATAGGTTTATTATTCTGCATAATGACTGCTCCTAATGCTGACTTTGACGAATCGACTGACAAGACTAATGGTACATTGGGATTATAATGAGCTAAAACTGGTGACTTTGTAATTTCATCGATTAAACTCTTAAGACATTGACTATGATTTTCATCCCAAGTCCAGACTGAATCTTTCTTCAAAAGATTTCTTAAAATTTGAGTTTTTTGAGACAAATTGCTAATAAAGGGACCTAAATAATTGATCATACCTAATATTCTTTGCAATTCTTTGACATTTTTTGGTGTGGGCATATTGACAATTGCTTTTACTTTCTCTTCATCAACCCTAGCACCATCTTTACTAAAAACATACCCTAAAAAACAGACTTCTGATACTAAAAATTTACATTTTGACTTATTGAACTTTAAATTGACTTCACGTGCTCGTTGCATGACTTTATGTACTCTCTCATTATGTACTGACTCGTTTGGTCCATATACCAAAATATCATCGATGAATATTAGAACTCCTTCTAAATCACCGAACAAATTCATCATGACTCTTTGAAAAATTTCAGACGATGCATTAATACCAAAAGGTAACCTTAAATATTTATATCTACCGAAAGGTGTTTGAAATGTACATAAATCAGAACTATATTCATCTAGTTTAAGCATCCAAAATCCTGAAAATGCATCTAAATGAGAAAAACAAACAGCTCCTGCTAGTTGAGATCTGATCTCATCTATTGACTTAAGTGGATAAATTTCCCTTATAATATTCTTATTCAAATTTCTAGGATCTAAACAAATTCGTAACTGACCCGTGCTTTTGACTGTTATCACTATACTGTTCACCCATTCTGTAGGTTTAAAAACCTTTTCAATGACCTGCATTTTCTCCATGCGATCCAATTCATCGCGCAGTTTGTTCAGTAAAGCGAAGGGTACTCTTCTCGGAGCATCCACGCATGGCACTGCTTCCGGTTTGAGTTTCAGGCGACAGACTTGAGGTAGACATCCAAGACCCTGAAATACATCATTGTATTGTGTAAGAATTTGTTCACTAAAATTTTGTTGAGACACAGAGAAAACTCTTTGAATTATACCTAATTTTTCACAAGTTGGTAGACCTAAAACATTCGGACAAACTAAATCTGCGACTATAAACACTATATTTACACTAATAGTGCTATTATTTAAAGATAAACTACATTTTACATTAACTTTACCCATAATGGGTATTGATATACCACCAAACCCACTAACGTTTATTTGACATTTCTCAAGTGACATTTGACTTTGACATTTCAAAGATTGAAAAGTTTTCTTTGACATAATATTAATATCAGCTCCTGAATCAATAATGCAATTAATTTGTGTGTGACCAACTAAAATGTTTATGTTCCATGACTGTTTAGAATAGTATTTGTTTTCTTTTGACTCGACTGTATTGACCTGTTTACTATGTGTTGACTTTGCTGTAATAATTCTACAAGTGTTTGTTGTGTGAGATTCCTCAGACTTGTGTCTGTACTCATCATTAAGATATGAATCTCGACTAAGACTTTTTGACTTTTTTGACTTGACTGTGAATCTCTCAGACTGTTTAGTGTTTTCATCATTGAGATACGACATATGACAAGATGAGTCTTCATGAGATCTCTTAGACTTATCAGTCACCAGACTTTTTTCATCACTGAGGCATTTTTTATTAGACCTCTCAGATATGACATTATCACCACTTTCATCACAGAAATATGACACAGGATATTTTTTATGACAAGATGAGTCTTCATGAGATCTCTTAGACTTTGACTGCGACTGGCCTATGTGCGACCTGACCGTTGATTGTAACTTATGATCTGACTGTGTGTATGACAACCTGCTATGTCTGCAATGATTTTGATTGTGATGACTTTGTGACTGTAAATGACAATTATATTGACTAGACTTATGACTATGACTGAAGTTATGACAATTTAAAATTCCAACAAAATTATCTTGACTACCAGTTGAACCAAAAGACTCTAAATGACTGACTTTTTTATTATTTGAGTAACAAAATTTTGCAAAATGACCATAAGAGTTACATGACCTGCATTTAGCTCCCTGCGCTGGACATTTGTAGCGGTGGTGTTGTCCACAGCGGCTACACGTCTTCGAGCGCTTCTCAGGACTGGGACTTGACTTTGACCTCCCTGCGCTGGATCCCTGCTGACTGACTGGTGAAGCTCGCCGTCGCTGACGCTCCGCTGGACCACGGCTCCTCCGACGCAGATGCATGACTTTTTCAGAGTCTTGACTAGTGGACCTCTTGACAATTTGGTCTGCATCCTGCTGTGCGACGATGAGTGTCCTAGCTAGCTCTCGCATCCTCTGATATGTCAGATCAGGTTCCTGCAGCAGTCTCTGACGTACATGTGCTAAGTCCAAACTCAAGTTGGCGATAAAAATATCTCTGATAAGAGATTCTCTGAGCGTTCCAAATTCGCAATCTTGGCTCTTATTTTCGAGATCGGTTAAAAAATCCTCGATGCTTTCCGATTTCTGTTGACGTGTGGTAAAAAACATGTAACGATACATGGTAATATTTTTTCTAGGTTGAAAAAATTCGTCGAATTTGGCCTTGACGTCATGTAATGTGCTTTCTCCAATATTTATGTTGAATGTGTTGAAAATATTTAAGCATTTTTCACCAATGTGATGTAGTAAAATGGCGATCTTGCGTTTCTCACCGGACTTGTCCAAACCCGTTGCCAACAAGTATAATTCGAACTGTTGCCACCAGCGCTTCCAGGTTTCGTAATTGTTGTTTGTTGCATCTGACGATATTTTAAGCGCCTTCAAGCCATTGTTCATTGCAGTTCCGGTGTCATGGTTGCCACCGACACCATCCGACTTTTGCATTTTTTGAATTTTCTTTCTTCGTATTGGGTTTTTTCACTCTTCTGACACCATGTATGATTGTCCCGTTGGTAAATATTAAAGACTTTAGATAATTAGACTGGTTTATTACACTTGTAGAATTATTACATTGGAATCGACCTCTTCTAGGTCAGATCCTAAGTTACAATGACAAGACTATAGACTATATTCATAGACACTAATACATAGAGATGGTATTAGTTACTCGACTACAGAGTAGTGATGTATGATACAACAATTTTATAATACCCCTTTTTGCAAAGTTTGGCCTTTATATAGGTTTTATATCGTTTAATGGGTAAGTTTCGAATGTCCATGGGAAGCTTGTTGTAAAAGTGTATACATTGACCCATGAACGAGTTGCCTACTCTGTGGAGACGAGTGTGATGTACAGCAAGATTGTGTTTGTTCCTGGTATTTATATTATGAATATCGCTTATTTTCTTAAAATTAGATATATTTTTATGTACATACATAAGATTTTCAAATATATATTGCGAAGCTACAGTCAGAATGTTCACCTCTCTGAATTTTTCTCTAAGAGAATCTCTAGGACCAAGGTTGTAAATGGCTCGAACAGCCCTTTTCTGTAAAACAAAGATGGTATTGATGTCCGCACAAGTTCCCCAGAGAAGAATCCCATAAGTCATAAGACTATGAAAATAACTAAAATAAACAATTCTGGCTGTATTCACATCAGTTATCTGTCTAATTTTCTTAACAGCATAAGCGGCAGAACTGAGTCTACCCGACAGCTTCTCAATGTGAGGACCCCATTGTAACTTGGAGTCAATAGTCAATCCAAGAAAAACTGTTGACTCGACAGGGATCAACTCTACTCCATTCAGTTGAACATTGGTACTTAACTGCCTGACATTTGGCGTAGAAAATTTAAGCGTTATTTACGCTATTGAGCAGACACATTTTTCTAAGTTTTGGAGCAATGGATTACGTACTAGTGTGTTATTCAATTAGGATGCGGAGCGAACCACACTGCAGAAGAGATCACTGATCTTCATCATTGAAGAAATGATAAGACTGTAAAGGGAACTTCTATTCTTCATCATATATCGCAACGAAACGATAGATTGACGACGCGGTTGGTGCAGTGGCTGAGCAATCAGCTGCTGCCCTGAGTGCCCGGTTTCGATTCCCACACCAAACAATAATTGTATAGTCTACAGGAATTTGTTCCGGGTCTGGTTGCATGTCGGTTTAAACGCAACCACGATACAGGGGTTAATTCCTAGTAAGATTTTTGTAAGAAAAAAAAAAAATTAGAACAAAGTTCATCTTTTAGCAAACCATCACCCATTCAGGTAAACTTCCATCTTCCATCTCCGTTCCACCATCGGACGACCCGTCGTACGGCGTGTTGCCACCCTTACGTTGTTAACACCACAACGATCCGGATTTGCCATCGGCTGTGTTTCCGTCGGATTACAATTTGAGTGTTTTCAAGGCCAGAGTGAATAGGCTCTTAATAAATTAGCACGCTTAACCGTCTACGATTGCATCACTCTTTACCATCAAACGGGATTGCGGTCAAACAGTAGTTTATAATTTACCAAAAAAAACTTCACGTTTAAAAACAAAATAATTACCTACCCAAACAAAACTTACGAATAAAATCTTTGTTTTTCAAACAATTTAAACCTTCTCTTCCTAACAGACTTTCACACTTAATGGCAATAAATTATTTCCAGTACACTTGATGTCAGCCTAATTAGGATACGAATTTTAGATCGTTACCCGTTACCGATGCTATAAATTTTGTAGACAGTGTATGGGCTTTACTGGTGACATTTTATGCTTGTTAATTCAATTTAAATGCACGGTGTGTAATAAACTGCTCGGTAGAAAGGTTTATTAGTTATAATGCTCACTTCGTAATATATCGGCACATTTAAGTTTTTAATATTTTATGGAAACAAGAATCAAAGATATTATAATTCTTATTCAGCCTATAGTGTGGCACTGGCAATGACGATGAATCTAGCGTCATACTATTATGTGGACTGACTAGTTATTAAGTTTAATTTTATTTTTACTGTGTTTGTTTTAATTTAAATTCATGAATTAATTTTGATTGTATTATAATTCATAATTTATAATTTTTTTTGACATTTTATGTTTTTATTCTTGGATAAAGTAGTTTTATTTTTTATTTTATTTTGTTGTTAAATTTTAATTTTATGCTTTAATTCTAATTTTGTTTTTATTCTTAATATTATTTCTTTTGCAATTTTTATTTTAATTTTGGATGAATCTTTTTTGTATACCTAATGTTGTTGCTATTTTATATGCTATTTCTATGGGTCATGGTCTGACAATAAAATTTATTATTATTATTATAGAGGTCCTCTACTGGACAGAGGCGGAGGCCTCTGTCCAGTAGAGCCTGGGGGGCAGGGAGCCCAAGGCTTTCATTCCATTGGGAGGCATTGCCATAATCCCCACGCTTGGCAGGCAGGTTGGAGATCGCAGTAATTTGATATTCCACAGAAGAAGCGCTGCTGCTCGCTTCCCTGGTGAGAGTTCCATTAGTCGCCTCTTACGCCAACCACGAGAGAATATGGGTTGGTACTATTCTAAGCTCGGCACCACACGGGGCGTTAAAATTGTTTGTAATTCATTTATGAGTTAATTTTACGTTTTCTTATAGACTCATGTCTGTAGGTACTAGTAATCAAACGCATTGTTTAGTGGGATCAGTGTACTAGTAAGTCACCAATAAATATAAAGGATATGTAATAAACTCTAAAATTTTTATTCTACATTTTATTAAGGGGATTTTGTCCCAATATGGATATGTCAGCCCCATCGTACCTTATGATATAAATTATTTGACAAATTAAAACTTATAATCTAAGAAACAAGTAAACAAATAATAAATTCAATATGACAGATCATTGCTGAACGACCGCTATCAAACGATATAATTTTCTGGCTGCCTCCGATTTCTGTTTTAAAGCCCGCTAACTCTCTATAAGCAAATAAATAAATAAAGCAAACCCGTTTTTAGATAATATATTAAGCTAGTATTTTTAATAATGTAGACTTTATTATACTTATCAAATAATGTTAAATCGTATAAAGCAATGGATTCGCAATATCCTTTGAAATCATTCAGAACGTGATTGAATGCGTGTTAAGTAATCAGGGCGTTGAATGAGGTCACATGGAAGTGGGAAGTATGCATTTAAGACATGTTCGCCAAAACCTATGAGTTTAATTTGGACCTACTTACCGAATATGAGAGATGTTAAATCAACTCAATGATAATTGAAATAAAGTCGATATTTGTTTAACTCGAATAGGACCAGAAAGGGTCCTATTCGAGTTAAAAAAATATCTCAAGTAATAAAAATAATGCAGGACTAAACGATTATTTCTGTCTTTAATGAAATAGAAAGAAATAGTTGCTGAATTTTTTAGTTTAGTTTTTGAAGGAGCAATACGGCTGCAAGACCCAATCTACTTAGCAGTATAGAACCAAAGACTATTGATGAAATATTCCCAAAAAAAAATAAAGCATATTGGTGTAGAAAATCCTACTATAACGTTATTTTCTCGTTATGCGAAACTTGACTATAGTTTGTTCAGTATAAGCAACTGAATCGATTCCAACCATTTTTAAACCATGTTATATTATTTCCCAAATACATTTAGAAATTGTTGCAGTGTAGTTACCGAGTGCACAACACAGCTAGCGGTAGATCACAGTGAGACAGGTACCCCCGCGCTACGTCGCTTCAGGCGGGGGTTGGTGAATGGTGCGTTGACCATATTTTTGTTGAGAAAACCAGATAAGATAACAAGCTCATAACTTTGCGATTTTTCATGATATCTTTTTGAAATTTTGTACATAGATTCTTTACTTAAAAATACCTGACATATGTTTCGGATTTCACATATAGATACAAAAAATACCATTGTATCTATATTAGGTAACATATAAAGCTAAAGAGTTTGTTTGTTTGTTTGTTTGAACGCGCTAATCTCAGGAACTACTGGTCCGATTCGAAATGTTATTTTTGCGTTGGATAGTCCATTAATCCAGGAAGGCTTTAGGTTATATAACACCGCGTTGCAACCAATCGGAGCGGAGCATAACTAACTCCACGCGAACGTAGTCGCTGGCGGCCGCTAGTATAATATAAATGCGATATTTGATCTCTTTTACGCAAAAACTACTGCATGGATTTAGATGAATTTGGCACACAGATGGTTTATAACCAGGAACAACACGTAGGATACTTTTATCCCAATATTTCCACGGAATCGTACGTACTCGGGTGAAACCATAGGGCGCAGCTAGTAAATTTATAGATTTTTTCGTCCCGGAAAGAGAGGTTTAATTTGGTTGAAGGAATTCATTTCGTCGTCGTCTCGCTCCTAAATTGAGTATGTACCCTAATACCGCTCCACTTTGAGGGCGCGTTATTTGTGGCTTAATATAAAAAGAGTATTACGTTAACACCATCGTTTGCTTTGCGTCTAGTACAAAATTTTATAATGGGGAAAAATAATGATTATGCGGTGTCCAGAATCTGGAGTTGATGGAAAAGGAACATATTTCAGGATTAGTTTTTGTAGTTATTATGTATATTATTATAACAATCAACATGTATTATTTTCGGAAGAATAATATAGAGTTTTGACAGTTTTTTCACACAGAAACCTGTTAAACGTCAATTTTATTATACGAATAAAAAACAGCTGTCGATTGGTAATTTAAGTAACTATAGTTGTCATTTCAATATGTTATCAATCTATTAAAATAATCAACTAACCAGAAAATTTAATATTTCAAACGCTATTTATTATTATTAAAATTGGCACGACGAAATAAGCATCCGTAGATAAATAATGGCACTCGACACGCGCGGGTCGTTGGTATCGATAATCCAAATACTTACGAGTTATGTTATGGTTCTTTTATCACATAATCGAAAAAAAAAGCTTAATGTAGACAAATACTATAACGGGAAAAGGGCGCCACGGCTAGAATGCTAATCGTAATTGTTTAAAATACGACTTTTTTAAATGTTCTTGTCCGCGAACCGGCCTGATGGTAACATAATCGACCTTTCATTATCATCATCATTACTAACCTTATCGTCCCACTGCTGGGCACAGGTCTCCTCTCGTACAGCGAAGGATTGAGCGTAATCACCACGCTTGCTCAATGCGGGTTGGCGATTTCAGACTTAAAGTCCAGGTTTCCTCAAGATGTTTTCCTTCACCTTCAGTCATTGGTGTCCAAGATATACTTAGAAAGTACATATAACTTTAGAAAAGTTACATTGGTACTTGTCTGACCTGGAATCGAACCCGCGCACTCATACTTGAGAAGGCTGGCCTTTTAACCATTAGGCCACCACGACTAACTAAATCAGCCTTTAAAAAAGCCTAAAAGAAATTAATAACTTTCTACCCTTACCAAAAACGTCCTTAACATTAGACTTCACCTTCAACAACTCAAAATTTGAAACCGTTAATGAATTTATCTTACTCGGACTAGTTATAGACACACACATAAACTTGAAACCACACATACAAAAACCCACTCACTCAAAAATTTCCAAATTCTCTTACGTCCTCCGTGAAATAAAAAATATTACCAATTTCGAAACAGCGCTCACCACCTACAATGATTACGCTTATGCATGGCTTAGCTATGGTGTTACCCTTTGGGGTATCAGTACAGAAGTACAAACACTTTTCACCCTGCAAAAGAAACTGATAAGAATCCTCGTAAACATTGAGCAAACAGACAGTTGCAAACCATTCTTTCATAAACATAATATCTTAACTCTTCCCTGTATTTACATTCTAGAATCATGCAAATTTGTTCAGAAACACCAAGAGCTGTACTCAAAACGAGATGACAACCAGTCACGCTACCACACACACCCCCTCCCTCATGCATGCGCGAACACAATACAATAGATGTAAACTTTATACATATTTATTAAGTATCTTTAATTATTGTACTAAAACTGTATACACCTAAGAACTCTCTTAAAAATAAATTTAACATAGTGTTAGTAAGCAACGTAGTAAAGTAAAAAAAAAAAAAATCTTCCTCTCTCCTAACTCACTTATTTGTTGTTCCCGACAGGGTCCACATGAACTAATTTTAAGTATTACCACCTAAGAATACATGTGGAAAGCAATAAAAGTATTGAGTATAATGTTCCCATTGTTAGAAGGCAGGCCTCCCTTCGGTGAGAGGGACCACGTGTGCCCAGTCCTGGTTAGTATTGTCACATGTCGGCGACATGACGGATTGGTGAAAAAGACTTTCTAATCGAACCAGATATTGACGCTTTCATATAAACAAACTGTTCAGTTTGATTAGTAAGCACATACATAAGTATTAGTATTGTGGATATTAGTCATCATTATTTCAGCTGCTGGACATAGGCCTCCCCCAAGAATCTCCACGACGACCGGACCTGCGCCTCCCGCATCCAGCGGTTTCCCGCGACCTTCACTACACTAGCTTATTAATAGTCTATACACTCTAGCCTTGAAGACACTTGCCGCAGGCAATTTCTTTCAGTCCTTCGATGTAAGCGGATTGTAACGGTGTCAACAATATAAGCGTGGATACTTGATGAGTTGATTGACGTCCGATGATGGAACGAAGACATCGGAATTAAGTCATGTAATTCCGGCGCATACTCTCCAAAATCCTTTCTAAGTATATCTTGGACACCAATGACTGAAGGTGAAGGAAAAACATCTTGAGGAAACCTGGACTTTAAGTCTGAAATCGCCAACCCGCATTGAGCAAGCGTGGTGATTACGCTCAATCCTTCTCTGTATGAGATGACACCTGTGCCCAGCAGTGGGACGATAAAAAGGTTGATAATGATGATGATGATGATGATGACTCTCCAAAATGTAACCTATAGAATACCGAAAGGCTGGCTAATCTAAGTCTATTTCCAGGTTTTGGACGTAAGTGATGTAGAAAACTTAGTTTCAATAAATGTGATATTCGAAATGTTACACCGTAAAAGGATGATCATAATAAAAACTGTTTTTACAAAAAAAAAAAAAACACAATCGATTTCCAAAACACTACAAAGTGAAAAATAACTAATTTCGGAAGTCGGTGTCAAAAACTAATATACAAAAACCAAAGACGTACCTAGTGTTTTTTGGAAGTCGGTTGTTTTTTTTGTAAAAAAAAATTTTATTTTACACTTTTTAGTTGTGAAAAGTACTGTTCAGCTGCATCCGGTTAGACTAAATGCTGACGCTAAAATACTTATGAAAAAACTTACAAACGCACTGGTTGCCCCTACGATTTTTGAAAGTTCCCCTTGATTTCTCTGGTCTTCCACCATCAAACCCTGATGTCCTTATCATGGGACCACCTTGGGAATGTCTTCTTTCCAACAGAAAAAGAATGATCAAAATCGGTTCATAAACGACGAAGTTATCCGCGAACAAACATAAAAAAAGCATATATACTGTCGAATAGAGTAACCTCCTCCTTTTTGAAGTCGGTTAAAAAACTTTGTATATCCTTTTGATATCCTGGAAAATTTCAAAGTAATTCCCTTGCTCTCAGATTAATTCTACGCCAATAAATCTTCATTGAAAGCAAGCCGAAACCTTTCATAAAAATGTGATATAGGAGTATACAATACACGTATAAATTATTGTGCGATATTTGGCAACACCTTCAAGTAATTTCGGCATATATTTGTTACAAAATTAATTGCTTTTCAAATGTAGTGATGCGTAAAAAATCTCCTGAGGGGATAGCTTAAAAAGTCCGAAGATACATTAAATTGGACCTGAGGGTTACTTTGATGTATGTGTGTGTGGTAATGTAATCGGTGGTCCGCACATTTGAACAGCGTATCACTTTTTGACGAGTCCGATTTCAGTTGTATTGATTTATATGTTGGTAGAAAATTATTTACAAATGATAGAACATTCTTTGACATATCTCGTTGTTAGAAAATTGTTAGCAAATGTTTGCTATTAATATTTTAGTTTGTGAGTGTAGGTAGATGTTTGTTACTCTATAACGTAAAAATTACATGACTGATTTTGATGAAACTCTATAATAATATAGCCTACATCAGAATAATATTATATAGGATACTTTTTATTTGTATGTGGTAGGGCATAACATAGGCTGCCGGCAGAAGTTACCACCCACCAGACAAAGTCTTGCTGCCAAACGATTCGTCGTGTTCCGGCATGATGTCTGGTGAAGCCGTACGGAGGATGGGTCATATCAGTTGTGTTGTGTTGTGTGCCGGGTACGGTGCGTTAAATGTTGTTGGGTTGGGAGTTTAGTCGTGGAGGGTCCCCAGACTAATCTTTCTCTGGCGCAACATCGTTGGTCATGTTGTTGAGCTTAACATTGTATCACCTCTTTTCTTTCATATTCACTCGGTTTTTTTGAGTAAATAGGTTCTTAATAAACTAGCGCGCTTTACCGTCAAGTATTGTATCACTGCTGACCATCAGGCGGGATTGCGGTCAAGCACTAATTAATAATTATAAAAAAAATATATACGATATTCTCCCGAAATCGACATTTGCAGCCGGTGCATCCGTACTGCTAGCATTCATTTGTACTAATTATTAAGCTTAAGAGTTTTTTTATTGGTTTGTATGCACTAATGTCTGATTATAGGCTATTTAACATTATGCTATGTTTCTTAGTAACTAAGCGAAAATTCAAAAATAACTTTAAGCGAAAACACGGGCGGTGCAATGCAACGCACATCGCGCTGGGAGAAAGGGAAGAAAAGAAGAGAGAAAAGAAATGTTACGCTGACAAAGTTACGGGCTAGTAATATAACAGATGTGAAAGTTTGGATGTTTCTCGCAAAAATGGCGGAGCATTTGGATATGTAGACAGAAGAAAACTTTCAGGAGAATGTTATCAAATGATTGACTCCGCATCAAAGTTGCGACAAACAAATACGCGACAAATGTTGAGACGAGTGGTGGCCCGTATCACGACTTAAAATTTGTGGGTCTTAGATTCTCCAACCTTGTCAGGTGCTGAACTTTTTGTAAATTATGTCATAACCATTGCTCTCAAAACGGCGAAGGAACACTTCTTAAGCCATTCCCGTCATTGTGGAGAAACAAGCCTCCTATGTCTGTGAAGTATTAAGATGTACCCCACCACGTAGGTCCAATGCGGGTCGACGGTTGTTTTCAAATGATTTGTTCATCTGGACGGGATGAAAAAGACCGTTTCATAGTATACGGTTATTTTCTTGAAGCTGAAGACTATAGGTTTGAAAAAAAAAAAACACTGTCTATTATTAATAGTACCGGACGACCGAGCTTTGCTCGGCATCTTTTTTTTTTTTGTTAGGTACATCGCGTGTCTCTATATTTTCAAAACAAAAAATACATAACGAACGAATTTTTTAAATAATATTTTTTGACTAATGTTTTTCAATCATACCGACATAATAATAAAAAAAATATTATCAACTGTTATTTAAATATAAAATTACGAGTGCAATTTAGTTTAACATTTTATTATAAATAAGTACTTATAGTTTATCAATCAGTTACATCAGTTATATATTATCATCAATACATAGTTTAAGGTTAACCTAATACGTCCTTCCATACTATATTGCGGGTATGCTGAGGGTTTTCATTAATAATAATCATTTCACGTTCTGACGCACGCTGCCGCATATTTTGCAGACGTCGCTCCCTTTGCTCATCATTTTCGGCGGCCACACGTTGTGCTGCACGCTCTCGTGAAACATCTAAATAAGACCTTTCTGTTCTTAAAATGTTAGTCAAGTTTTGCAAGCATCTTACTTTAGCAGCACGTGTGAGATGAGCGGAAACCTGATGATTTTCATCAAGTTCTTCTTCAAATGGGTCCTCGCTGGGCGAAGTTTAACAAACACGTGTGGGACGAGCGAAAATCAGATTGTTTTCATGGAGGTTTTCTTCTGCTTCTTGAGATGAGTCACGGCTTCGTGGAGGTAAATTGTTCGTAAGCGGTTTTTTTAATGTTCTTTTTGGCATTTTCTGGGTCTAACCTCAAACCCAACATTGGCTTCGTGTACCATGAATGTAAACGTCATCTATATCAAATCAAAGTATTATATTAATTATCAGTTTAATTTTATTTTATTTATAATAGTTCATAAATATGTAATTTAAATGTATTTTGTGTACTTATGTGTTTATATGAAGACTATGAACAATTGTCTGATGTAAATAAATCAATAATAATAATTATAACACAAAAAAAGATCCCGAGCAAAGCTCGGTCGCCCAGGTACTGTGTTTTTATGAAGACTATGAACAATTGTCTGATGTAAATAAATCAATAATAATAATTATAACACAAAAAAAGATGCCGAGCAAAGCTCGGACGCCCAGGTACTTCATCATTATTATTAAATCATATTATATGGATGAATTTTATTTTGCCTACTTTGAGGAGGTGCTAGGCAATAATACTAATCCATCATCACTGACAGGACTATTGTTGCCAATAAGCCTGATATAGTGATGGTGGATCGATCAGAGCGGCGTGCAATGATTGTTGACATAACCATCCCGCATGATGAGAACCTCGTGAAAGCCGAGAAAGATAAACAAATCAAGTATCTTGACTTGGCTCACGAGGTTGTCGACATGTGGGAGGTGGATTCAGCAATCATTGTGCCGATAGTCGTGACAGCCAATGGCTTAATAGCCAAGAGCCTCGACCAACACCTCAAGAGGCTCTCGTGAGGTAGCTGGATCAAGGGCTTGATTCAGAAAGCTGTACTTCTGGACACGGCTCGCATTGTCAGGAAGTTCCTCTCTCTGGAGCCCTGACCGACGGTAGCTTGGACCCTGTTCCCGATGCCGGTGGGTTACTATTTTTTATATTTTTAAATGTTTTTTATATATATTTTTATGTAGAAATATTTAAAAATATAATTTATAAGTGTATCATAATGAAATAAAGGAAATAATACTAATATTTCAGTTCGTGTTGTGGCAAGTCTGAAATGTTGACACTGTTGAGAAATTCTGTTGTAAATTCGACTGCTCCTTCAGGCTGATCTTTAAAATGAATGAGCTTCATTGTTACGACTTCTCCTACACTTTTGTGATACCCTGGTACTTTGCACCTCCATAAAGTAGGCAAAATAAAAGTTCTTCGAGGTATTATATATTTACAACAAAAAATATTGTTGTTTATATACAACATCATTTCTTTCACAATTGTTTCGACTTCTACACTTTTGTGCGACCCTGGTACATTGCATTTCCACAAATTAGGCAAAACAAAATTTCTTCCATTGATTTAATAAACGAAAAAGAAAATTCGTTGACGCCGTTTTCAATTATATAAAATGTAATAAAAAGTATTAGACAACGCCATCATTATTTTTTTAAAACTCCAAAAAAAAAAAAAGAAAAAAACAATAAAATGTAATAAAAAGCATTAGACAACGCCATCATTATTTTTTTAAAACTCCAAAAAAAAAGGAAAAAACACTATACCACCCGGGATTTGAACCCGAAGTCTACGAGCTCCGAAGCAGAGGGCGAAGCCCCTCAGCTATTCGTATCATTAAGGACAGTGGCGAAATTTAGCTTCTTATGAGAAGTTTAGCAATTGTTCAGTGCCTCAAAATATGGAAAAAAAGACATTTTCTGAAAATTAAACCTAGCTAGATCGACTTATCGTCCCCGAAGCCCCCTGCACACAAAATTTCATGAAAATCGTAGGAGCCGTTTCCGAGATTCCAATTATATATATATATATATACAAGAATTGCTCGTTTAAAGGTATAAGATTAAAATTGTTCCGTAACTTTAATTATTTTGATCTAATATTATCGTAATTGTTTTTGCATGATAATTTTCTTGTAGAAAGCCTTTTATGAAAACCAAATAATGTAACGTGTTCAGGAATGAGGAGATCGGCAGAAGAACGAGAGTGACCGACATAGCCCGAAGAATTGCAACACTAAAGTGGTAGTGGTCGGGCACATTGCCCGTAGGACCGATGCCCGATGGGGCTGACGGGTTCTCGAGTAGAGACCATGCACCGGAAGACGCAGTGTGGGTAGGCGCCCGACAAGGTGGACCGACGACCTGATGAAGGTCGCGGGGAACCGCTGGATGCGAGAGGCGCAGGACCGGTCGTTGTTGAGATCCTTGGGGGAGACCTATGTCTACGCAATGGACCTCTTTCTTCTTAAATGATGATGATGATGTGTTTCATAACACTTCATTTCGTTTCGCTTAAGATATACATATCTTGGTATGATTTCTAGATAAAATAGAAATACAAATGAACCATTGAGAACCAATGTGTCTAAAACAAATATTTACTTTGAACTAAAACTTAAAATTTAAAACATGCACACCTTTTTATCAAAGCTTGAAAAAAAAAAATCAAAGCTCAAAATAAAGAAATACAAATTGTTCGTTTTATGTTTCCGAACGACAAATTTTTATTCTAAAAACAAAACACTCAAAAATCTGGCCAGTGTCAACCGCAGACAAATTATTTTATGACGTGTCATCAATCACGCTTGTTCAACAAAAGCAGAGGGCATCCTGACAAGCTAATCTGTATGAAATAGGTGAGACAAAGGTTATGTTTAGGTTGACAAAATAACATATCATAATCATTATAACACCGCCTATAGAGACATGAAGAACATGGTGTAAGGTTCACTCATCCTCCTTAAAAAAAGGAGCATCTTCCGACCAGAGGGGGTTCTGTCTGATGGGCAAATGCCCAAACTGTGGAAGTTGGGAAATTGTATTTATGTTGCACGGTAAACTCTGCTTGAGGTGTGTGTGTGTATCTTTGTACACATGTATTTCGCCTTTATGTAATAAGAGGCGACCTATTGACATCTCCTGGGTACAAATCCAGGCTGCTACTGAGAAATTACTGATGAAAAAATGTAATCCGTTCCCGAACTTGGAAATCGAGCGTAGCCAGCTCAGCAGTAGCGTTTTGCGACCATTAGACTAACTAGGCAATTCAAGTAATCTACTCAACGTTAACTGTCGTTAAGTAGATTAAAGTAAAATTTTGTGGCAGTATAAAATAAATGTTTTTAAAGTATGCCCCGCCAGGTAAAACTTTTAAACAACCTCTTCTTTTGAGTTTTAACTTATTTTGTGAGAAAATATACCAGGCAAGCAGCTTTGAGCAGGCATCTTTTACTAAAATAATCAAGTCCTTAAATGAACTAACTACTCTTTGATAAAACACGAGATCGTGGCGATTGACGTCTTCTAATGTAGCACTAAGAGTTGCAGTATTTGCTCCAGTCAGCGCTGTAAAATACCCGCTTAGTTTCTGATCGAAGATAAACGTCCCGCTAGACGTGCTAGATTTGTACCAGGGATTCATAATGTGTAGAAAACGTTTGTCAGTGAAGATAATAACATTAAAGCAAGCAGAAGGCTAATTTCTTGGGATTTGAATTGTTCAAAATCTAGTCTCATTTCGGTGACAAAAAAATTAATGTCAAAAGCTTGGTAAATTAAATGCATTTTTGACAAGTTGAGACTGAGATCAGACCGTGAATGTATTTAATACTAGCTTACCGCCCGCGGCTTTGCCCGCGTGGAATTCGGTTATATCGCGGTTTTTATATTGTTGTGTTGTTTTATGTTCTTTCTCAGGGTCTAAAGATTGTCTGTGCCAAATTTCATCAATATCGGTTGAGAGGTTTAAGCGGGAAAGCGTAACAGACAGACAGACAGACAGACAGAGTTACTTTAGCGTTTATAATATTAGTAAGGGTTAGCGGATTGGCCTGTTTTATAGTGTTACCTATCCACAAACCGATAAGAAACCATCAGATGAACTCTACCGCTCTGGGTGTGTCAGACTTCTACTGAATAGAACCCGTCCGTGTTCCTACTCTTGCCTGTGCGTCAGGGGCCACAGTTTGGGACAGCCCCCGACATCTTTCAATCGACCCTTACAACTGTTATAATTTACCCACGAAGCCTTCTTCAAAAATCACTTTGTATCAAATGTTCATTTCACTCACGTTTCGTCAATTGATGTTTGCGCCAATAATCGCCGTTCAGATCAATCGTTTTCATATGTCGGCGCTTGACAGCTACCATCAATTTTAATGACGCGGTATATTGCAAGAAAAATGTCTACTTACACATCGATTGCAGAGTAATAACTTTTTGGTATTGACGTTTTTTTTTCTGGATTTGCGGAGATTCTTGAAGGAACACAACTTATCGTTATGATTTTGTTGTCCTATCATTTAGTTTTTTTTTCGTTGCTTACCTATAGTTTTTTTTTAGTAATTATAAACTAGTGCTTGACCACAATCCCGCCTAGCTGCCTAGCCTGCCTAGCTATGCGCGCTAGTTTATTAAGAGCCTATTTACTCAAAAAAACTGAGTGAATAGATAGGAAGACGGCTGTTGAATGAGGTGATGCCATGTTAAACCCAACAGCACGACCAACGATGCTGTGCCAGAGGGAGATTGAACATTTGGCGGTTCGTACCCGGCAAACATCGCAACACAACTGCTCAGACCCGTTTTTTTTTTTTTTTGATATGGCATCTCATAGTTGACCTTGAGAGGCCGTGACTACTTAACCGGACTTTCCTGTGGATGCCTTAAATGAATTTAAAGCCTCCAGCCAGGGCTACTAAAAACTAAGCGACTACGCGCTAAGGGCACCCCCTTTGGGGTACGAACATCGGCTTAGGACGTCGCTGGTGAGAACAGCAAGGGAAGGCTGGATCGAATATTTGTTTACATTCGGTTTGATGACCGCGGCGTTTCCTAGTACTAGCTCTGAGAAGAAACGTCCGAAACAAACTCAGAGGTCATGGTTGGGAAGTTATGTTTACTGGCTCAGCTGCGGCGCGGGCTGGCCTTCGTCGGACGAGTGCTCAGACCCGTCCTACGTACCCCTATATATTCAGTATGTATTCAGTCCACTGCTGGACATAGGCCTCGCCATCGGCCACTTTCATGCAGTTACTACCAGCCATCCTGCGAAGATTGTCGCTTCACCTAGCCTGAGTATTTATTTATGTATGTATAATGTTAAATATGTATGTGCCTGTGTATTTATTTTAGTCATTTAATTTGTGTATTTATTTATCCAGAAAAGTCTGTTAATTCTTTAAATACCAGGGACAAACACAATCTTGCTGTACATCACACTCGTCTCCACAGAGTAGGCAACTCGTTTATGGGTCACTTTTACAACAAGCTTCCCATGGACATTCTAATCTTACCAATTAAACGATTTAAAAACTATATAAAGGCCAAACTTTGCAAAAAGTGGTATTATAAAATCACAGATTATTTAGAGCCTATTTACTCAAAAAAAAAAAACTGAGTGAATAGAGAGGAAGACGGCTGTTGAACGAGGTGATGCCATGTTAAACCCAACAGCACGACCAACGATGCTGTGCCAGAGGGAGATTGAACATTTGGCGGTTCGTACCCGGCAAACATCGCCACATAAACTGCTCAGACCCGTAGAAGACATAAAAGCTTGGGACTGAGCTGCTTGCTCTGTTAAGAATTGTTATTAAGCAATATGCATAATTATAAGGTAAATTATTGTAAACATTTTCATTTTTAATGTCTGGACTTGGAAAAAGACAGTCAAAGTTCAAAAAAGTCAGTTAGGAAATGCCGGCTTCATCTAGTTTAAAAAAAAACATATGACGTGTGAAAGTGATCGGTGATCCTACTTGCTTAATAAACGATTTCATTTCATTTCATTTGGTTGCCTGGAAGAAATTGCATTAGCGATAAGGCCGCCCATTGTATGTATATATTTTGTAGTAGGTATTGAATGTACTTTTTGTATAATGTATTTTTTGGTGAGGGAGAATTGTCATTATTTTTAGAAAGTTCATAGTCTAACCTCAATCTGTCATAAAGACCTGTCATTTCATGACATTATTGAAGGATATTTTAATTATACATTGATTATCGCTGAGATGACATGGCGAATGAAGGAACGTTGAGGATGGGAATTTGCCTGTAGCTCGTGCTTTTACGAGAAATTTAGCCTGTCAAAATATTACGTTTAGACAAAGCATTTCAAAACTCTGCTGTCATCATCATTCATCATTATCAACCTTTTTATCGTCCCACTGCTGGGCACGGGTCTCCTCTCATACAGAGAAGGATTGAGCGTAATCACCACGCTTGCTCAATGCGGGTTGGCGATTTCAGACTTAAAGTCCAGGTTTCGTCAAGATGTTTTCCTTCACCTTCAGTCATTGGTGTCCAAGATATACTTAGAAAGTACATATAACTTTAGAAAAGTTACATTGGTACTTGCCTGACCTGGAATCGAACCCGCGCACTCATACTTGAGAGGCTGGTGTTTTAACCACTAGGCCACCAAACTCTGCTGTACAACATTATTTTTTGTTTATGCAAAACCTGAAACACGTGCCCAGTATTTTTAAGTAAAGAATCTATGTACAAAATTTCAAAAAGATAAATACGATCAACGCTCCGCTCGGGTGGGCGAGCGGTGCGTTGATCTGTGACATCAGCTGTTGCGTGGGTGTGCTCACGCCCTAAGTACTATGATCTACCGTAAGCTGCGTGGCGAGCTTGGTAACCATAATGCAACAATGCTTATTCTGAACAAATTATATTCAGGTTTCGTATAAAGGATAACATTGTATAAATCGAAGACTGAGCAACTGCACTTTGATTTTCAGCCTTGCCTTGTGCCTTGAATAAATAAATTGCACCTGATTATGTTTATCAGTTCCAGTTGAATTCATTTAAGCATAATAAATCACATAATTCGGTTGACAGCGCTAAACCGAACCACAGTAGCAGCGCCACAAATAACGCTGGATTGGTGCCAGCTATCGCGATTGCCAATATGAACACAAAGTATGACCTCCTCAAACCTATGCATCACTGGTGGTAAGACTATGGTACCAGGAGCATTTGCAAATAAATGGAGCGAAGACAATTCAGTAATGTTTTCTGCAATTTACTGACTCAATTTTTGCTGGACGCAGTTCAATGAATTTGTATACCGTCTGGATTTTATGATCTCTTTCAATTTATGTGCCACTGGTACTTTTTAAAATTTCCCTAAAAAGTAATCTAACGAACTAAAGATCTTCAGATAATGCTTCTTTAAAAGTTTTTCGATTTATTCTAAGTTGAAATTAATCTACCACGAAAGAAATTGATCTTACAAGAAATTATTTTTTGAATAAAATTAAATTTATTAATCATTTGGTATGGTTGGCAATAAATGTAGAACAATTATAAATTTTTGCTCCATTTAATATAGCTAGATATATAACAGTGCTTCAATTAATATTTCATACTCGTTGCATATAACATTGGATAATTAATGTACTTATGTGAATAATTCTGTTTCTACTTAAAATATTAATAAGTAGGTGAGGATGCAAAAAAGGGATTTTCAGAAAATAAATTCACTGAATTTTACAAACCTGACTGTAGTGTAGTTATTATAATGGTGAAAAAATATACTAATCAACCCGCGAGTAACTAAGGGCATTTATAAGATGCATGTTCCGTATAAAGCTTTTTTTATTATAACCCTTTTGTTTGTACATAGTTTTTAATTTAAAAAATGTAAGAAAAAAATCTCTGCTGTAATTGTCCTGTCTTCTCCTCATAAAACTCCTCAAATCCCTGATCTCCTAATTCTACCAGTAACAATGCACATGTATTGTGACAAGAAATACATATTATCAAACCACTTAGTGACGTTAGTCAGCCGAGGACGTACGTGGCTTCGTAAAATGTGTCTTCCTTTATAGAGATTCAATTACACTTATTTGTCAATTTCCTTACCACACATTGTTTCTAAGTATTTTCGCAGCGACCCTAATTTGACTGCCTCGGCAAAATTCTTTGTCGCTTTCACATACACGGTATGTTTTCTGTCTATCTCATTCATTACTGGACTGCACTGCGCTGTGAAAAACCTTTAGGTCTTCTTATTGCGAGTATAAGTTTAATATGCTTTGAGTTAAAAAAAAAATTCCAAAGTCGTTACGTAGTTGAAACTATTTTTTAATTATGCTTCGAAACTATTCTAGAACACGTTCTAAGTGGAGAATTTCTAAAATTGAACCAATTATTTCCCTTTGCTCCCAGGAACACTTGCAACTTATTCGAGTGATTTTCGCTTTGAATTTCGAATTAATGGCATAACAAATTTTATTCAATGAAATGTAGTGCGTTGTCTCGACGAATTCGAGTGTCACGGGTCAGTCTCTCTCACTCGATTTTATAATTCGTCAATTTCGTTGATTAGTCTGTTTCCTTGTTATAAAATTTTGCGGATTAGTCAAATGTCGACTGTTTCTAAATTTCGTCAGTTCCCTCGATTCGACGGTTTTATTAAAATCGTCGTTCAAAGTACAGTCGGTCGAGAAATTGACAGGACTGCTAATTTAATTGAGAACGTAAATTAACAACTGAGAGTAACGAGGCGCAATTACATACATATTGTATTATTACCTAACTTTGTAGAATTGTTTAACAAACCAGGGAATTATATTACTTAACAGCAAAATATGTGTAGCTAAAGGACATCTGTAAACCCTATGAGGGAACTATGTAGCTTGATGTTATGGCACAAAGGCCAAGGAGCCAAGCCACAAAATTAAAAAAAAAACAGCTTGGTGTTTTTTTTTTTGTAAATATTTTGTGGCATGAGCGTCTTTTGGCTACCCTTATTTTACCACTCATGCTTGAGAAGCATGTTATATTGTGGGAGATTGTGTATTTATTACTCTTTTAAGGTTGGATAATTGTGTTTGCGAAGCCGGATGTGCTAAAACAAAGATAATCTGTAGTAATATGGGACACTATTGAAGATAGGTGCTCCCTTGATTACTTTTTACAAATTATAAACTAGCGCTTGACCACAATCACGCCTGATGGTAAGCAGTGATGCGATCGTTGATGGTAAAGTGCGCTAGTTTATTAAGAGCCTATTCACTCTACCTTTAAAGACACTCAAATTGTAGTGTGATGGAAACATCGCCGCTGGCAAATTTTTCCAGTCCCTCGATGTACGCGGTATAAAAGAAGAAGCAAAACGCTTCGTCCGGATCGTAGTGGTGTTAACAACGTAAGGGTGGGAAGTCGCCGTAAGACGGGTCGTCCGATGGGGTAATTAAATCATGCAATTCCCTTGCACACTCACCAGAAGGCATCCTATAGAAGATCAAAAGGCTGGCTACTCTTCGCCTGTGCTCCAGGCTTTGGAGACCGTTTCGAGTTAAATCTGGGTCGCCAATCAGCCTCTTCGCACGCCTCTCCACTGAATCTAAAGTAGTCAGGTGACATTTCGCAGCACCAGCCCAAATGTGGCTGCAGTACTCCACACACGAGCGGACCAGTGCTTTGTACAACATTAGAAGCTGCCTTGGTGTGAAGTACCGCCGGAACTTTGCGATGAAGCCAAGTTTTCTGGCAGCCACCTTGGCCTTGGACTCAATGAACTGCCCAAAAGGTAGGTTTGAGGAAATCTCAACTTGGTGCACTCCAAGGATACTTTCTGAAAAGTAGGACCAAGGTGAATGGGCTCCTTTTGGCGGTGAAAAGACACGCCTGTGTTTTGGCGGCATTGAATGCTACAAGATTGGCTTTGCCCTATTCGGAGACTGCCTGTAGTGCTCTTTCGGACCGGATTGATTCCTTACTAGAGCTTCCTACTTGAGCTTCCGGCAGGTATCTCTCCACAACTGTGCTGTCATCTGCATACCCAGAAATACCGGGCATCAGCAGATCATTAATATAGAGCAGGAACAGAGTTGCAAAGAGAACAGTGACCCCTGAGGAACACCGGCATTTGTTGACATGGGCTCCGATGAGCATCCGTCGACAACAACTCGGGGGGACCATTCAGTCAGGAAGTCTTTTACCCAACCAGTCAGGCCAACGGAAATGCCGTACGCTGAAAGCTTACTCAAAAGGCCAGCGTGCCATACCCGTCGAAGGCCTTCGAGACATCAAGGGAGACGACAATCGCTTCCCCATGTTTCTCGAGGGCCTCGCCCCGTAAGTGAGTGGCATACACTAGTAGGTCCCCAGTTAACCGATTGAGTTGAAACCAGTACTGTCGGTCACTGAGGAGATCGTTACCTTCCAGGTAAGTCGAGTTAAATATACGCTCCATAATCTTGCAGAGTATGGAGGTTATTGAAATCGGAATGATCGAAGACTCTTGTTAATAATTTCTTCCAATATCCCTTCCAGTTTAGAACTTAACGTAGAAATTATAATAACCTTATTGGTAACTAGCTTTTTCCCGCGGTTTCGCTCGCGTTGAATTCGGGGTCACACGGTCCCCTTTCTTGATTTAGAATACAGAAAAGAACTTGGAACAGAATATTATTTTAATACGCTACTATAGACGATTCTACCTAGAATACTGCTAAAAGTCCCATACTAAATTTCGCTTTCTCTTTAGAGGACTTGGCAGATAAAAAAAAAGATGCATATTTTTTTTTTGTTACTTACAAATAAATAGTTTGCAAAACAATTTTTAGCTCTCTACCTTGAAAATTACAGTTTACTACCTTAAAAAACTAGCCTATGTTACACAGACACTTTCCTATTTATAATGTTAGTATGGATTATGGCTTCTTATTGGTGATTCGAGCTGTTTGGTGTTAAAACTAGTAAAATCTTCAAACGGCTGATTAAGATTTCCCGTGACCAAAGATCATTTGGTGATCTGATCGGGTGGTCTACGAACTCCGCATCTTAAGGTTGGAGTTAAGTAATTGCCGCTTGTATCACTTTAATCAGAGAGATATATTTCGAAGGCATCATTAAATATTTGGCTATAGTTTCTAATATATTGATATCCAAAATACAGTCCACTTGTCTTGTCTTGTTTTAAAATCTTTCGTGGCACGTTGCAAATCAATAGTAGCAATTGCGTAACACATTATCAGTAGTAACAATTGACGCCTTATCAGTAGTAGCAATGGGTTTCATTTTGACAGTTCAACAGCTTTCATTGCGTTTTTTATATTGTTGAGCAGACACATTTTTCGAACATATAGAACAATGGAATTTAATCTTCATATTTCTAAATTATATTACTAGTTTTATAAACCAAAAACACACTCTATTAAGTAAGATATGCGGTTAAAGTTCCCCCGCTTTTGCTTGACTTTCGCATTCGCATATTAAGCTTTCCGGAATAAATTAACTTCAAGTTTTCCTTGGAAGAAAAATGCACTAAACACGAAGAAGAAACTTCCATCCCGTATCAAGTAATTGAAAGTTTGTTATGACGTGCTCTGTTCATCTTATGAAGCCCTGATACAGTATAGGGATTACGCCCATTAGCCACTACTTAAACTGCCATCTAATAAACTAGCTAGGTTAATAAAACAATCATTAAACCGTTGTGAAAAAGTGATAGCGCTACCCGCGGCCACTAGCGCACAGGCAAGTGAAGGAACACGGGTGGGTTTTAGTCAGTAAAAGTCTGACACGCCTTTCCGCTCCGCCAAGAACGGGAGAGGTCTGCTAAAAGTAATTTGAATTTGTAGCCTTCTTGGTAGTTTGTATTCTTTTTTGTTATTATGTTATCTGTGGTGCTTGCTCTCTTACACTTCCCCTTTTTGTTTTTATCCATCACGTAGCCATTCTTTGCTAATATATTACATTATTCTAATTGCATAATATATTTTATTTCAACAGGTTATGGGCCCAGACGGCCGATTAATTTAGAATAGGAAAAAGTATTATAAAGTTCCGAGCTTAGATTCGAAATCTCATTTTCTTTGGTTTTCATCTACCGTGGCGTCAAATTTGAACATGAGTCAAATTGAAAAAATAAAAGGACGTTATAATTATGCTACATGGAGCTTCGCCGTGCGTAGTTATCTCGAACACGAGGAATTGTGGAAATGTGTGGATGACAGTAAAAAATTTAGCAAATCCGAAGACACCAAGGCCAAAAGTAAAATACATAATCACCGATATAACTGAGAGGATTAGCAAGCTGAAGTGGCAATGGGCTGGTCACATATGCCGCAGGGCCGACAACCGTTGAGGTAAACGAGTCCTCGAGTGGACACCGCGTCGTGGCAAACAAAGCGTAGGACGCCCTTGGGCGAGATTTGAGCGACGACATCAAAAAGGTGGCTGGTAGTGGCTGGCGGAGAACTGCTCAGGATCGAACTTGTTGGCGTACGTCCAGCAGTGGACGAGTAGAGGCTGATGATGATGGTACGATGAATTTAAAGTTATCTCAATTAAATGATCTTCAATGAAAACGAAATCTACCCTCCAACTTGCCAGACAGATTGACCCCACACTCTATTGTATAAAATCAAAAAAATCAAAATCAAAGCATTTATTTCAAATAAACCAGTTACAGGCACTTTTGAATTGTCAGAAGGTCGGTCAGTCAGTAAGGTGAAGCTAGTCGCCCATTCCAAAGAGTAGGTACCTATGGAGAAGAACGGGCAAGAAACGCCATGGACACTCTTTTAAATTATCAAGCTATTGATACAAATATTTGATTACATCATTCATTTTGAAATCAATCGTGTGAGAACGATGCAGAAATATATTGTACGCTGAGAGCGTCCATTATGAAAAAAAAAACAACAATTCAGAATTTAAAATACGCCGTAGCAGCTAAGAGATGACCAGTCCCCTCTGACGGCGTCCGTTCACGAACATGACGTATGGATCAGCATCATTCAGCTCAACCATATTGAAGGGAACCTAATGACCCAACACACAGGCCACCACCAGCGAGACATTTGAGTGAGCATGACATACTCTCAACAGCCATAGCACTATCAACGATGGAGACGGGAATCAATCTGTTACCACCTTACAAGAATCTATTTCGAGCCTCCCCCAAGTCTTTACCTACTTTGGGGGGTTTGCCATAATCCCCCCAAACACACACAAAAAAATGTACGCGAATGCAAATAATTAAAATACTTTCTATAAATAATAATTATATTTTATATTGCTAAAAATACATTTTATATTGCTGTTCTTATTATGAGAAAATTATTTCGTTTATTTGTCTATGTGTACATATTTCATAATATTATTTATATTTTTAAATATTTCTATATAAAAAATACGTATAAAACATTTAAAAATTAAAAAAAAAAATCTACCGATGTCAGGAGCAGGGTTTAAGCCTACTGGTGGTTAGGGCTCCAGAGACAAGAACCTCCTCACGAAGCGGGCCGTATCGAGGAGGCTTCCTTTTGAATCAGGCCCTTGATACAACTGCCTAATGAGAGCCTCGATAGATTTTGGTCGAGGCTCTTGGTTATCAAACCATTGGCCGATACGACAATCGGTACAATGACAGCCCAGTTCACATTCCACCTGTTAACAATCTCGTGCGCCAAGTAGAGATATTTAATTTGTTTCTCTTTGAGGAAATGACTATTATTGTTGACGTACCTTATTATGTGAAGATTATTATTATTGTTGACGTGCCTTAATAAGTGAACATTATTATTGTTTTTGCTGTGCCTTATTCTGTGAAAATTATTATTAATGTTGACGTGCCTTAATAAGTAAACATTATTATTGTTGTTGCTGTGCCTTATTCTGCGACAATTATTATTATTGTTGCTGTACCTTATTATGTGAACATTATTATTAATTATTGTTGCTATCTCTTATTTCTACTATACTAACTACTATAAAAACTAAAATTTGCAGATGAATATAATAAACAAATATTATTTGATTGAAATGAAAAACGGAAATGCAATCCATTGGTAAGCGCCTCGCTTGTGAATGAAGAGGCCGTTTTGGCTATTTTATGTTTTAAAACGTTCGGCACTGTTTGTTTGGTTTTACTGGACGTCCATTTTCCTATAGGATTTCTTTTTGTATGAACGAGAGAAATTAATTGTTATTGAAATTTACTCAGGGCAATCTCTACGGGGTCAATTAGTAATGAAAATAACGGTAACCAAAGAAATGACACCCCTGTCTGAAATCGTAAATGTAACTATTTTTCTTGATTCCCTTTTGTCTAAAAACCATTATTCAAACAGAAATCGGTCAGCGTAATCCAATACGGGTACCAGGATAACAGCAACGAGAAGTTATGTGATTACGCACAACGTCGGGATCAGTCCCGGATTACGAGATGACGTAGTACATCACTCAATCGGATAGGGATGGGAACTCAGGAGTCGCTTGTAGAATGGAGACGGTTCGTTTAATATACCTTCTAGCTTTTGCTCGCGGCTTCGCTTGCGTTAAATTCGGGGTAACATGGTTCCCCTTTCCTAATGTAAAACACAGAAGACAACTCAGAATAAAATATTAATTTAATACGCTACTGTAGACTATAATACTAAATAGTTTCGTGCGGATTAAAAAAAAAAGATGCAACATGTTTTTGTTAATCCCAAATAGTCCCCATATCAATTTTTAGCTTTCAACCTTGAAAATTTCGAAATACTCCATAAAAACTTCCAACCCTCTTTTTCGGGAAGATGGAGGAGGGGGGGTAGCTTATGTCCCTCTCCATTCGTTCAAATATGCTCCGTTTTGCCGTGAAAGACGGACAAACAAACAGACACATACTTTTTTAGAATTAAAAACTAGTGCTTGACTGCAATCCCGCCTGATGGCAAGTAGTGATGCAACCGTTGATGACAAAGCGCGCAAGTTAATAAAGAGCTTATTCACTCTAGCCTTGAAGACACTTAAATTGTAGTCAGACGGAAACACCGCCGCTAGCAAATTGGCCAGTCCGTCGATGTACTCGGTATAAAAGACGAGGAGAAACGCTTACATATATAATATTAGTAGGAATAGTGATGCACTCACTTTCTTGTTGTTACTGTTTTGAAGCTTCCCGGAGTTTCTCGTACTAGATTACTGTATAGTAAAATTGTTAAAGTTTCTTCTTAGAGATCAACTGCTGAACAAAGGCCTCCCCAAGGCTTCCATTCCATTGGGGGGGTTTGCCATAATCCCCACGCTTGGCAGGCGGGTTGGGGATGGCAGTAATTTGATATTCCACAGGAGAAGCGCTGCTGCCCGCTTCCCTGGTGAGAGTTCCCTTAGTCGCCTCTTACGCCAATCACGGGAGGATATGGGTTGGTACTATTCTAAGCCCGGTACTACACTGGCTCATTTTTTTTTTCATGTTTTATTTAATATTGAAGTTTTTATTATAAGAAACCTATCGATAATTTATGCACTAAATAAATTGATGGGTGAAATAAGCCGCTTATTTTATCGTTTTTAGCGGTTGGGAAGTCGTTAAATGACGAAGCCTAGCTTACCCTTTTCCCCACATGTTTGGGGCAGCTTCTAGTCTAACCGCATTCAGATGCATACCAGTGTTCAGTGTTTTCAACGAACACCTTTTTTTGTTTTGGATAGGAAATCATCAAATTTTAATGACCTCTCCCGCTTTGGCGGAACGGAAGGGCGTCTCAGACTTTTACTGACTAAAACTCACCCGTGTTCCTTCAGTTGCCTATGCGCCAGAGGCCACGGTATCTCTTTCGAACGACTCCCAGCCCTGGCAGGCTTATTTTATCCTTTGGTGAATTAATGTTGTGTCTTTTTTTTTTGGGACAAAACCCGCCACACAGTTTCCCACCCACTGCAACTCCTGAAAGCCAGAATCAACAGTGGAGACCGCTAGAAAAACGCCGAGCAATGAAGCTCGATGAGTCCCGGAGAAACAATTCAACTGTCTTGGGTCCCGCAACTAAATTAATCAGAAAAGAATAGCGGAGGAGTAAGAAACAAGATATTTTTTCCACTTCCCTCCATAACAAGCAGGAGACAGAACAGAACTAGGGCAATCGGCACAAAGCGACATTATTGCAACTGGGAAGCTTCTCCCAGTTGCAATAATGTCGCTTTGTGCCGATTGCCAAGCACCACGGAATAAAATTTGATTAAGTTAATGGATCCTAAGAAGGTATGTGCTGTTACAATTGAATCCAATAAATAGGTATGGCAAAAGCGCTTGAACGCACGGAAATTGGTTCTAGTTTCTACAAGGTCCGTATAATAAACTTAATGTTAGACTGCCAAGATACATATTTAGGATAATGATTGAGCTGGGATCTTATTATCCAAGGGGTATCCTTATTACCCAATAACTGGGTGTGAAGGTCAGACTGGCAGTCGATCCATGTAAAATATTGAAAATCAGCCGTATCCGGTTTTATTGGAAGCCAATCTTAACATATGTATGTAGTTGAAGTTATCTGGTAAAGCCGTACGGAGGACGGGTCTGAGCAGTTGTGTTGCGATGTATGCCGGGGACATTGGGGGGGGTATTGGGAGTTTGGTCGTGGAGGCTGTCCAGATCAATCTCCCTTTAGGGCAGCATTGTTGGTCGTGTTATTGGGTTTAACATTGAATCACCCCGCTCAGCTGCCGTCTTTCTTTCTATTAGCTTAGTTTTTTAAGTGAATTGGCTTAATAACCTAGCGCGCTTTACCATCAACGATTGCATCACTGCTTACAATCAGGCGGGATTGCAGTCAAGCACTAGTTTAGTGTGGTGTCCCACATAAGCTCTTGCGGTGAGAGTTTTACAGAATCATCAGTTGTCTGGTTTCGAAGGTCGAGGCTCGGCTACCACCGGCCCACAAGTATTAAGTTTATAAATCTATGAAAATAAGGTGCAGAATTGACTGCTCAGAGTATACACAGGGTCTCACATATACCTACTTACTATAAATAAGCTTTTTTATTCGCTCTGGCGAATGTGTACCAATAATTAGCCTGTCTTGTAAGTACTAATGTGTAATATCAATTTAAATGTCAATATTTTACATAAAACCTTTTGTAAATGTTTTTAAACGTTATAGACTAGCACTTGACCGCAATCCCGCCCGGTAAGCAGTGATGCAATTGTTGATGCTAAAGCGAAATAGTTCATTAAGAGCCTAATCACTCTAGCCTTAGGCCTCTGCCTCGAATCTCGCGCCGCTGCCGCCACCGCCCCGCTGCCCGCAAGATTCGAGGTAGCGCGCGGCCTTAAAGACACTTAAATTGTAATCAGACGGAGAGACCGCCGCAGGCAAATTTTTCGATATATGTCAATTAATTATTCTCGATTCAATAATACTTGCCTACTTTTATTAAACTAACACAATTTTTAAGTTAAATTACTGTGTTTAAATTAAGTATAAAATAATAATAATTGCGTAATATACTGTCATTCTCGATCTGCATAATTTTAGAGAAATTTGCTAATCTATTGCTTTGTATGTTCGAAAAATTTATCTGCGCAGTAACTTAAATGAAGTAATGAATATTGTTTAAATGCCATTGCTACTGATAGTTGTGTAATGCGGTTACCCGGTCGTCGGTCCAACGATAAATATGTGTAAGTAGGTACGTATAAGCATTATTCAAATTCAAATTCCTGCAAAAACATAGGCTGGCCTCACTACCCCTAGCAGAATGCCTACGTCCACCCCTACTTACAATTCCACTGACCGAATGTTCCCAAAACCATTGTTCCCTATTTTATAGTTTAGCATAGATTTTTCCTTGTCCTGAATGCTATAAAGGCAATTTGGTACATATATAAATGTTCTTCAATAATCTATTGTGATTGTTATTACGTGTGATATGGAAGAGTTACAATAGTGAAAAAACGATTTTATTTCTCGAAGGAGGTTTGTTCAAACACTTGAATGTGTCAAACATATTTAAGAACTATTATATATATTCGACTAGTTTTGTAATGTAATGTATCCTTTGGTGTAGCAGTACCTACAAATGCCACATGGAACAACGAGTCATACTGACGTCACACGAATTCTACATCTCGCAATCAGAGTTTACCGTGCAACTAGCATATATACAACTTGCCAAATTCAACCGTTGAGCAAGTGCCCGCCAGGCATAACGCCTGTCTGGTCGGAGAATCCTCCCTTTTCTATGGAGGATGAGTGAACTTTACACCCTGTTCCTCATGCCTCCACAGATGGCAATACATTTTCCTTCTAAAAACAATACATCTAATATATAAAATTCTCGTGTCACGGTGTTCGGATTTAAACTCCTCCGAAACGGCTCGACCGATTTTGATGAAATTTTTTGTGCTTATCCGGTATCTATGAGAATCGGCCAACATCTATTTTTCATCCCCCTAAATGTTAGGGGTAGTCCACCCCTAAATTTTTTATTTTTATTTTTTAGACAAAACTTTTAATTTCTATTTTTTTATGATACAACATACAAAAATACATACAATCCCCAATTTTCACCCTTCTACGATCAACCCCTATTTTTTAATAGCCATTTTAGTAATTTAATCTATTATTTATATGGCAAAACAACGTTTGCCGGTCAGCTAGTTTTAATATAATAGAGGTTACGATTTCATTCTATCTCTCGTTGGTAGGCCATAACATCGGCTGCCGGCAAAAGTTACCACCCATCAGAGAAAGTCTTGCTTTTTTTTTTTTTTTTTTTTTTTGTTGTGATGGGAAATCATCAAATGACTTCTCCCGCTCTGGGCGGAGCGGAAGGGTGTGTCAGACTTTTACTGACTAAAACCCACCCGTGTTTCTTCACTTGCCTGTGCGACGGCCAGGGCCGCGGTTTCTTGTTAAACCAACCCGCAACCCTGACCCAAGAGGCATCGGTCTTCGTGGACCCCGTCACGATGTGCTGACATCTCTTTGAGGCGCGCGTGAAACACGACGCGCTGTCGACTCGGGCCTGGTCCTTACCGGGCGGCGAGTTGCCCACTGCTCACCGCCCGCAGGCCCGCGCCTACGGTGGCTGGGAGTTAGGTGTCGTCTCTCGACCAGAGCGTCTACTGCGGCGGCTAGTGGCGTGAGGGCGCTGGGATTCCCGTTGCCTCACGCGCTCCGCCTCCTCCTTTGCCAGCATCACTGCTTCGCAGAAGGAGGTGACGGCCTGCCATGCACTCTCGCTCCGGACCATGGCCTGGACCAGGGTCGGACGCGAGAGATCGCCGCCGATCGCCGCTACAAGGACACGGCGGTGCTCTACCCAAGCCGGGCAGACCTCCACCGTATGCTCCACCGTGTCCTCAGGGCGATCCACACAATGGTGACACCCTGCGCTGAAGTGTCGATGGGTGGGCGTTTTGGGGGACTGTCTTATGTAATATTGACGTTCAAAATGTGCTGATTCTCAGCCTAATTTGAATAAATGATTTTGATTTTGATTTTTGATTTATCGTGGATGATTATTTTATTACATATTATTTCTGTTGTATAGATTCCTTGTTATCCCTTTATACGCAACTAAACTAAACAAACCAGATATCAAAATGTACAGCATTTATCGCAGATTTTGCCTCGCGAACATTAATGATTATCATAGGTTTTTCCATTAAGAACATTAGAACGGACGCTGGCCGCTCGTTATCGTAATTCTAAGAATGTTTACAATCTGAATCTCAGACTCAATCTCAACCAAAAATACTAGTAATTTCCCTATATAACTTGCCAATATTGATTGTTACTTTTTAATTAGCCTTCGGCTTGCCAATTAATGAGAAATTTCTTCTATCAGAATAGTACATTTTTAGGACTTTTAGGACAAAGGACATTTAGGACAAAGCAAAAATTCTACTGAATAAATCTAAGATACCTCTAATTTTTTAGCGTTGTTTAAATAAAATATTTTTGATTATACTTTGTTCATAAACGGTATTACAATTTACCTGATGATGATTGTGAAACCGCCGATTTTGTTGCCCAAAATTAAAGTAATTTTAAGTTATGTGCATGTTTTCTTCCCATTTCGTTAAGAAAAGGATTGAAGATAACATTTTAATTGAATCCTGTCAAATTAAGAAACTCCATAGACAGTTTAGACGCGATTATAAACATGGCGACTAAAAATACGCTAGTTTACGTCAGGAGCGCACTAATTTGACAGGTCAAAACTGTCATTTTATCTTCTGTCCTTTTCTCAACGAAATGGAAAGAAATAGATGCACATAACTTAAGATTAGTTTAGTTTGTCAACAAGGGAATCGGGGCCATTGTCTAGTTTTAATATACAGGAAATTATAATTAAAATCATATGTCACCGCTGCCACTCTGGGTGGAGCGGAAGACGTGTCAGAATTTTATTGATTAAAACCAACCCGTGATTCTTCACTTCCCTGTCCGCCAGTAGCTTCGCTAACTCCTTCATCGGAGGTCACAGTATTTCTTTCGAACATCCCGCGAACTTGGGAGACATAAGTCCTTGTGATTCTTAGAATTCCTTGGTAAGGTAGGTTATCAGTTATCACGCTTTCGGGTTTCTGGCGACCAGTAACTGTCAAACATCCACGAATGACAGCCAGAACCGACGGCTTTAAAAACTCGGGTGACATTTCGCTTGTTTGCCATATTTAAATGGATACAGTGCTCAAATACATGACTGATACACTTTGAAGGCTATAGTTACCTCTGAGTATGTATAGCTCATGTGTGTGCATACATAAAATGTTAAACTTTTCTTTTTTTATCGTTATAAACTCTACTTGACCGCGATCCCGCCTGATGGTAAGCAGTGACGCAATCGTTGTCGGTAAAGTGCACTAGTTTATTAAGAGCCTTTTCACTGTAGCCTTGAAGGCACTTAAATAATTGTGATCAAACGGGATGACCCCCGCAGACAAATTTTTTCAGTCCCTCGATGTACGTGGTATAAAAACGAGAAGTAGACAGCCTTTCGGTGTTCTATAGGTTGTATTTTGGTGAGTGTGCAAGGGAATTGCATGATATAATTCCCCCATCCCCGCTCCACCATCAGACGACCCGCCGTACGCCGAGTTTCCACCTTTATGTTGTTAACACCACTACGATCCGGACGAAGCATTTTGCCTCCTCTTTTATACCGCGTACATCGAGGGACTGGGCTCTGTCGGACTACAATTTGAGCGTCTTCAAGCCTAGAGTGAATAGGCTCTTAATAAACTAGTGCGCTTTACCATCAACGATTGCATCGCTGCTTACCATCAGGCGGGATTGCAGTCAAGCGGTAGTTTATAATTTATAAAAAAAAAACATATGCTTCGTCCGGACAGTAGCAGTCACTGTCAACAACGTAGTGGTAAATACTCGCCGTACGACGGGCTGTCCGATGATGGAACGCCGATGGTCGAATTATGCCACGTAATTCCCGCACACACGCTCCAAAAGACACCAGACACATCCAGACACCGAATTCATAGCTCCGCTGCACATAACTACAAGTCCATTACAAGTTCATTAATACTAACTCCAATCCTAAACTAAATAGTTTGTTATAAACAGCAAGCTGTCTAAACTTGAGGTTTGGTTGTCACACAAACTTAGTGATTAATATAGGTCTACGATACAGACTAACTTTCTAGTTTGGGGCTTATTAGCAAATACCACATAGTAACCTAGCAGTAGGTAATAGATTAAGCTACTCATATCATCTTAGCCTGCTGATAAACTTACATAGGTACCTGATTAATGTGTCACCTAGGCAATAAATATTTTTCTTACTAAATAATGTTACAGTGAGTATAGTCTACGCCATTTTCTATTATTACCGTGTAGTGTAACATTGACATTGATGACTTACGGAATTGAGACGTGGTCGCTAACAATGGGCCTTATAAGAAGGCTCAAAGTCACCCAAAGGATAATGGAGAGCGAGATCCACAGAAGAACGAGAGTAACCGACATAGTCCGAAGAATTGCAACACTAAAGTGGCAGTGGGCTGGACAAATTGCCCGTAGGACCGATGCCCGATGGGGCCGACGGGTTCTCGAGTGGCGACCACGCACCGGAAGACGTAGCGTGGCTAGGCCCCCGACTAGGTGGACCGACGACCTACTGAAGGTCGCGGGAAACCGCTGAAGAGCCTTGGGGGAGCCTTGATGATGATGAGTGTAACATTGTTAAGACTGATGCAATATAGGAAAAGTTCAGTTTTCAAAATTATATAAAAATCTCCCTATAATTTTCCACTCTTGGAACACAGGCCTGATCTCGACGAGAGGGAGTGACTCGTAATCTACCACGCGGGTCCAGTGCAGGTTGCTAGATGTGACATGACTTCGAAGTTTGGTTCTAGGACTTGAGGGTTTCCTCATGAAATTGCTCAAAGCCTTGCCGCCAAGCGATTTGTCGCGTTCCGGCATGATGACTGGTGAAGCTGTACGGAGGACGGGTCTGAGCAGTTGTGTTGCGATGTGTGCCGGGTACGATGCGCCTAATGTTGTTGTGTTGGGAGTTTGGTCGTGGACGGTCTTCAGACAAGTCTCCCTTTGGCGCAGCATCGTTGGTCGTGTTGTTGGGTTTAACATTGCATCACCTCGCTCAACTGCCGTCTTCCTTCCTATTCGCTCAGTTTTTCTGAGTAAATAGGCTCTTAATAAACTAGCGCGCTTTACCATCAACGATCGCATCACTGCTTACCATCAGGCGGGATTGCGGTCAAGCGCTAGTTTATAATTATTAAAAAAAAAATCTATTCCACAGAGGCCATTGATCAAGAGTTAAGGTTGAATCTCACCTTGAAAAAGGAAAAAAAAGAAGAAGACTTAACCTCAATGAAATTCTAATGACAAATACTGAAGGAAAGGTTTGGACATTATGGAAAGCCTTGGGGGAGGCCTTTGTCCAGCAGTGGACATCCATAGGCTGAAGAAGAAGAAGAAGAAGAAGAAGATTTGACCTTTTCAAACTAGTTATTGGGATTATCCAATAACTAGATAGGCAGTCGCCCATCTAATATATTGGTACTTCGCTACATCTTATTAGACTAAAAGCATGGGCGACTGAAATAATAGGATACAACCCAATTCCCTCACACACTCACCAAAATGCATCCTATAGAACACCGAAAGGCTGGCTACTCTATGCCTGTGCTCCAGGCTTTGGAGACCGTTTGAGTTAAATACGGGTCATCAATCCCGCACGTCTCTTCGCACGCCTCTCCACTGAATCAAAAGTAGCCAGGTGACATTTTGCAGCACCATCCCAATGGTCACCCATCCAAGGAGCAACCGCGGGAAACTTAGCTTTACCTCAACACATACGGTTGTTATTATTCAGCCAGTAGTGTTTCTAAATGCTCAATTTTCTCGTTTTCAATTTGATTCCAACTGGATTGTACTACAATAATCATAATTATGTTTCAGGTAATCGCGTCAATATGCGACATGACAGCTCACGTCAACTCTGACAGTTAATCAAGGTAACTATAGATTTCTTTTTCCTAATTTAAAATTGTTTTCCTTTGGTTAACTGTATTTAAATTAAAATTATTTAACTGAATATAAAATTAAAGATATTATTTACAAAATTGTAATATTAAATCAACTACAAATTATTAAATATATATATATAACGGAGTGCCATGGTCATTGGAATTCGTAGAAGGTATGGCGTCAACAGGGTTGACGCCATTGTCTCTAAGACTAGGCTCAGATGTAGCAAAAATGAATACAACTATTTGTTTTTACGTACATTTCTATTGTTCTCGCTTAACAGCGATCACAAATACAATAAAATAAACCCGTACATCTCAATTAATTACATAAATCGTACTTACAAGATATTCTAGTGAAAAACAACATATTCATCAAATTCTCGTTGACAATCTGTCCTCACAGCCGCTAGGCATTCCTTTTATGAAAAACGTCATGGCGTCGTTGTTATAAGTCCTATTATAATAATTTGCAGGTAACAATAATTAGAGTTACAAACTATAATTTGCTAATTGCTTTTACTATTTCTAACACTCAATTTTAACATAGAATTAATTATTCATTGCGTAACACGTTTAAAAATTTATTTAAAACATGCGCCATGCTTTTTCGTTTGATCAAGAGTCTATTTCTATTAAACAAATATTAAACCAAATCCATCCAGCGACATGCTTTAGAATACGCATGTTGCTTATTAATCATGAAATGAATCAACTATAGATAACTATTTTCTTAGACCTCAGTTTGGATAAACCCTCAATTATGGGTTGCAATCAAAGCAACCGGAAATCCTAACCTGGATTTCTACATTGAAAAGGAGCAAACTGACAACAACAAATAAATCTAAAGAAATTTACACTTATCCAGTCATATTAACTGTTAAGTCTGAACTTAAGGTTAACATATTAAAGGTTTAAGTTAGCCTTGCGCCGACATATATAATAACCGTATTTAAATGTCCAACTCATCCCACCTATGAAGTTTAAAAAAACATTAACAGTTTTTTTTTCCCAAACCATGGTTGTAAGAAAAAGAAAAAAAAACAGTTTCTTTTTGTTACCGATATTCCAAGTGACTGCAGTAACTGCGGTCGATAACCCAAAAAATTAGGCATTCTATTTAGAGGACCGATTTCAACAGCAGTTTCCCGAATCGCACATGGACATTTCTACTAGTCTTACATCATATCGTATCCTATCGTAGTACTACATCAAATTGTCGAATCATTACTTATTTTAACGCTAAAAAGAGCATTCGTTAAAAACTAAAAATATATACTTAAGTAGTGAAAATTAGATGATCCAAAATTGAAACGGGAAGTTACAGTCTTTATTTTTACATTTGGGCTTAGTTATCCCCTGACGGAGCTTCTCTAAGGGGGAATAGTGGGATAACTCAAAAAGAAAAGGCGACTTTCTGAGCGTTTTCTTTTAAGGTTTAGATTTCCTCGTGAGGGAGATTTTCTCAGGGTGAAATTGCGTAATAATTCAAAATTAAAAGACTTTTTGGATTTTTTCTATCCAGATTTCTCCTTCCTGGGGGGAATAGTGGAATAAACCTTTTGTTTTATCCTGTTAAAATACAGTTACCCACGACTTTGCGATTTTTCACTAACTAGTTTAACTTGACCTTGTATCGCTGATCAAAAACCTTTTAATTACTTACTTAGGTTTATCATATGTACAATCATTACCGCACGGAACAAATATTTGTATGGTCTTCAGATAGTTGTTTCGATTCAGCTTGTTTGTAAATGTTTTTAAACGCACCTACCAATCACGATTCAGGAGTACCTAATTCCTAATGTGGGACGAATTTGTTGAGAATACGTCAGACAGTCTAATTAAGACACAGCACGGAAAAAGGGACCTTGTCTAAATGATCTTTAAGACGATTTCATTTAATGGACCGAGCTTGCAATATTCTTTCGCTCTAATTCTATCACGGCCCGCGGCGATGCTAGAGAAGGTGCGTTATCAGACTGACCTACATCGTCTCTAGTATATTTTGCGGGCACGATTTATGTTGATTACAAAGTTAACAATTACTTCGAATCTGATCAGGGAAGTGAACAATGTGTTTCCTTTAGGTTGTCAAAAATGTTTTTTATTTATTTCTTTCTTCTTTGACTTCGCACGGTGTGTGCATTTAGCCAATGTCACGTAATGAATTTTCATTCATGTAGAAAAAGACGGCCACGTGAACCGTCTACGAGGGAGGTTTGAGGAAAGTCATGATGAGGCCACTATGTTGCGATATCTCAATGTTCTTAATAAATTATTTATTAAATGCACTTTTTGCTACATAAATCACGCACTTTTATTTAGTAAACAACAAAATAAATAATTTAAAAGTCCAATGAAAAATGTGCGTGACACTCAGCTTAACTTTCCCGCCAAAACACCGTCAAAAATGTTAGTTTTTATTTGTGTTTAATATTCTACCAAGATGTACTTTTCCGAGTCCATTAACCCTAGATTGGGCGCGTCTTTTTGCAAAACGTTAGTGGGCGCGTGGGGAGCCTTAGTCGCACGTTTTCTTTGACCATTTTAACTAGTAGGTAATACAGCAATTTAATTTTTTTTTCCCTCAGGATTTAAATAACACAGGAATAAGTAATAATAAATCAACATGTTTATTTAACTTCGTCTTAAAAATTATGGTGTACAAAAGACTAAAGGAAACTTTAACATTTTACTTGACTTTTTTCCCTTTTCCTACACAATACTCTATGAAACTGTCAAAATTGGAAAAAAATAATAGAATTATATATTTTCTAAATTAAAAGGATATGTTTTATTAAAACAGTCTTCACAAAGGTATGTGCAATGTTCATTGCACAGTAACATTGGGTATCTGGAACATCCGTTTTCGTGCGCCTGTTTTTCTTTGTGGGACATATACTGCAAATCTTGCAGATCAGTTAGCAACTGATCAGCAAGAGGTATCGAAGTAAAACTGTTATCTACAGTGATATTTTCTGATAATTTTTGTACTAAAGCGTTTGCTGTTGAACTACCCTTGATCAGATGTTTTCTCTAGCGAAGACACAATTGGGTTGTATCCTAAAAAATAATTTAATGTCCATCAGATAGATTTATAAAAAATATTGAACACTTATTTTTTATTTTTTTATTTCATTCAAATACTTAGGAAGATATATTGATTTGAAATGTCAAATGACGTCACGCCGTGGTATATTTTGTATTACTACGTAACTTTAATACGCTATATCTCAGGAGTTTTTGGTAATTTCGACAAAATAAAAAATATTTTTATTTTTTTTTATTATCTATAAGACGGACTAATTATTTTTTTGATTTTCAAACCTTGGATACTTCCCTATTTGAGTGTCCATTTTGTCTATTCTTATTTTTTATTATCAATTAATATTTTAAATGCTAAACAAACATTTTTTTTTTTAGTTTTAAGCATAAATTCACCATGAAATATAGTCTTCATTTCAATTTTGCAAAAAATACATTTCATAATTTTATGTACGTGAGTAGGCGCGCGATGAGTAATTTGCCCCCCGGCAACACCTGGTGGTAAGAACCGTCCCCTCAAGCGGTCCCTGCGCACTGACGGCGTCCAGCTTTTCGGTTACGAGATTAGGGTCAGCTGCTAAAAAGCGCTAGGCTAACGGACAGTTGTTTTAAAAATTGCGGGCGGCAAATTGCTCATAGGGCGCTCACTCTAGGATTAAAACCATTGTAGACTGCATTAATGGTCCGTCTTTTTCGATATAAATAATTAATTACTTGACATTGGCTAAATACACAAACAGTGCGAAGTCATAAAAGAAAGAAAGAAGAAATTTTGAAGATTATTCTTTTACTTGAAATAATACAAAAAAAAAACATGCATCTGTTCGATTATTTAATCTCATCATTAAATGCCTAGCCTTTTCACAGCTATAATGGGGTTGGTTGCTCTGACCAGATTTTATAAGAATCGACTGCTTATCTGACTTCCGACTTCCACAATTCAGACGTTTATTTTAATCTGCCTTTCAGAATTCTATAGCTCTCCATTACAAAGATTTTCCTCGTATAATTAGCAGGATTGTTCTAACCAGGCCGCTTTTTTATGCCTTTGTGGTCTATACGTATTTCATTCAAGTCTAACTATGGCCCCAGGTGCACAGGCAAGTGAAGAAACTCAGGTAGGTTTAAAGTCATCATCATCATCAATCTTTTTATCGTTCCACTGCTGGGGTCTCCACAGGTCTCCTCTCATACAGAGAAGAATTGAGCGTAATCAACACGCTTGCTCAATGCGGGTTGGTGATTTCAGACATAAAGTCCGGGTTTCCTCAAGATGTTTTCCTTCACCTTGTAATCAGTCATTGGTGTTCAAGATATACTTAGAAACTACATATAACTTATAGTAGTCGTGGTGGCCTGGTAGTTAAAACAACAGCCTCTCAAGTATGATTGTGCTGGTTCGATATCAGGTACCAGGCAAGTATCAATGTAACTGTTCTATATAAATGTATATCATCAGCCAATAATTTTGTAAAACATCACAGGGAACTGTTACCAAAAAGTTTTTGGCTATATTAGATCGCTTAGAATAGATTGTATTCGTGTCATTGAACATACAAATGATATTGTTGGCATAACTTTCAACAAGTTAATTTTATTGGTACGATGGATTGGCGATAGTGATTTACGGTTCACTAGTAGCGTTAAATTGTTATTGTTCCTTATTACATTGAAGTTTCGGCTTTAGTTTGATTTATTTACTGGGCCTCTAATGGAGGCTACATAATTACAACCAGCATTGAAGTTGAAGTAATATTCGGATAATCCTGAAAGGTCTTGGGACCTTTGCCTAGAAGAGGGACAGTATGGGCCTAGCAAAAAAAAAAAAAAAAACTTCCTGTAGAATTATGTCCAATAGAAGCTTTACCAGTGCTTTACCGATGCTCCAGGCTTTGGAGACAGATACGAGCTAAATCTGGGTCACCAATTAGCCTCTCCACCGAAATCAATTTCACAAGGCGATCTAAAATCCTTACTAATATTATAAATCGGAAAGTGAGTTTGTTTGTTCCGGTTTCACGTAGTAACTACTAAACCGATTGCTTTGAAAATGAATTTTAAAGCAATCGGTTTTTTTGCAAATTTCAGACGTAAACTTAGAACTCCGGATTAAATAATACAGTACTTTTTATCCCCGAAAAATTGTTATTCCCGAGGGAAAACAAACATACCAGTTTGGTGATAGATGGCGCTGTGTGTCGTTTAAAACACGGTAACATATTGCAAACGAATATGCACATGTACATTTAGAAGCTAAATGATACGATAATTAATCCCCAAAAATGCCGAATAATGCATGCGAAGCCGCGGCGGAAAGCTAGCAGTGGCGAAGAGTCCATACAAGCCGATTCCCACCGGGTTACCTTTCAAAAATCAGTTCCATATTCATACAAAAGTATTTACATTCTATTTCATTAACAAAGTATCCGTTCCACCATCGGACGACCCGTCGTACGGCGAGTTTCCACCCTTATGTTGTTAACACCTCTACGATCCGGACGAAGCGTTTCGCCTCCTCCTTTATACCGCGTACATCGAGGGACTGGAACAATCTGCCGGCGGCGGTGTTTCCGTCGGACTACAATTTGAGTGTCTTCAAGGCTAGAGTGAATAGGCTCTTAATAAACTAGTGCGCTTTACCATCAACGATTGCGTCACTGCTTACCATCAGGCAGGATTGCGGTCAAGCGCTGGTTTATACTTTAATAAAAAAAAAAATAAAAAAAATAATAAAAAAAAAACAAAGTATTATTAATTAAATGCCTGCGCGATTTACAATAGCAATAGTAATTCTTAGCAATACCCTAAGTATCACATTTCATTTTATAGTCGTAAATTAATCAGTACTTCAATTTTTCGTACATTACATTGAAGGCAACTCGACGAATTACAGCTTACCTCGGTCAACGTTTTACTATGAGGCGAAAAGAGACAGAGCGTGTCAGACCATCTCTTTCTAATGCTCGCTAACCGTCAGTAAAACTAGATAAATATAGGCTAATGCCAAACGGCTTGCAGTTCTCTCCTCTCCTCTATTAGAAAGAGACAAAGAAACCACGCCACTACGAGAAAGGAAACACGACAAAATTAAAAAGAATTAGCGTTATAATGAAATCCTTCGCAAGTCATATTTTTTTTATTTTGGCATATTTTCGTGTTCCATTTCGTTTAGTTGAAAATAAATTATTGTTAGTATGTGTTCCTATACCACTGGTGCGTGAGTTTTTCGTTTGTTATATTTTAATATTTGTGTTATTTAAACTGTGACTGATTCTGTAAGGTAATTTAATCGCAGATTTGGTTAAATACTGTGGATTTTGTTTGTTATTATGGCTTTAATTCATATAGAGTGCTGCTCAACAGACTACCTGCTTACAAAAGAAACTTCATTTTCAAAACTAAGTTATGCATACAAGAAGCATGTTATTCAGTTAGGTCGAGCACTCCCACACATGATTATTGATTGCAAAAGGCGAGATGGATTTTTTAAACATTTTCACGCGTCGTTATATGATAAATATACATGGATGACAGGCAGTTGCAAACTGAACAAAATGTTTTGTTTTCCGTGTTTGTTATTTTCTGATTCGAAATCTGTTTGGAGCAGTACGGGTTTTACGGATATTAATAATTTGTCTAACTCAGCCAAAAAACACATTCAGACTGAAAAACACATCCGTAGCTGCTTGTTACTCCACGAATTTGGAAATAATGGCAGAATCGAGTCATTTTTTTCCAACGCTTTTGATGTACATAACAGAAAAGTTGACCGTAATCGCGAGTTAATGAAACGTTTTATTGACACGGTCATTCTTTTGGGGAAGCAAGAATTACCATTTCGCGGTCACAATGAAAGAGCAGATTCGGACAATCGCGGAAATTACATTGAAACGTTAAATTATTTGTGCAAGTACGATACAGTCCTTGATTCTCATTTGGAGCAATGTTCCTCGACCCAAAATTATGTATTTTCAGGACTTTCAAGTGACATCCAAAATGATTTAATTCATTGTATCGCGTCTTCTATGCGTGACGAGATAAAGTCGGAAATAAATTCAGCTTCATTTGTATCGGTTATGATCGACGAAACGCCGGACGTCAGTCACAGGGAACAGTTGAATGTTATATTGCGGTACTTGTCCAGCAGTGGAATTGAAGAGCGTTTTCTGGGCTTCTATGACGTAAGTGGTGGTCGAAATGCCGACATTTTGACCACCATGTTACTCGGTATTCTCGATGACTTTCGTTGTAAAGATAAATTAATTGGACAGTCTTACGATGGTGCGGCAGTTATGTCTGGAGAGCACGGTGATGTACAAACTAAAGTTCGTGAAATCTGTCCCATGGCGATGTTTATTCCATGTTATGCTCACATTTTAAACTTAGTCTTGAGTCGGTCTCTTGAACTCGTACCCGAATTAAAAGCTTTTTTTGGTCATATTAACAGTATCGTACGCTTTTTTAATAAAAGATCGAATCTTCTGAAAGAAGTTGCTCATCGTCGTATGCCGGGGGTAGCAGAAACGCGATGGCATTATCACTCGCGCATAATTAACGTAATTTTCAACTGCAGAACCGACATGATCGAAACTTTGAATTGTATTTTAGATTCATCGGAATCATGGGACAGCGAATCAATTTCAATGTCCGAGTGCTTGTTACACAAACTGGAAGATATGCAATTTTGCTTCTTATTGCGTGTTTTCTCAGACATTTTCGAAAAGTTTCCTCTTTGACAGCGAACTTTCCGGGAATTTTAGATTTTACCGCGTTGAAAAATGAACTTAAAGTCTTATTTACGTCAGCGTCGTTAAATAAATTGGACACCTATGAGCTTTTTTACAGCTCCAGAATACGTCTTTTAAAGACGCATTTTCTCAAGTTTCGACTCTTTGCAGTTTAATTGTGACCCTCCCCATTTCAGTAGCTTCAGCTGAGCGGTCATTTTCTGCTTTAAAACGCATTCACACGTATGTGCGAAACTGCCAAAAAGAGCAGAGATTGTCCGATTTGGCTATCATGTCAATTGAAAAAAATTTGCTTAATAAAATGAAAAGTAATCCGAATTTTTATAGCAACATTTTAGCTCATTTTGTTAAAAAAAAACAGACGCATTGCATTAGAATATAAATATCGTTGTGATTGTGTATAATTTGCTTTATTTTTGCTTAATATTTTTGTTGGTTTTGGATCGGTGTTTGTGTGGTTCGGTTTTTAACACTTTATTATTTTTGTAATTTTTTATTTTATTTTTTCTTGACTCTTATTCCTAACAATAGGTACTTAACTTAGTACTTACTAACAAGCATGCATGTGTGGTATAGAGATGCACGTCGAAAAAGGCTTTTCACAAAGCCGCTTTTATCATACTTGAAAGACACTGTTATCAAATCATCAGTCCTTTTTTGTATGGTGATATTATTCGTATCTGAAGCCTCCTCCAAGAAATCCTGCAGTAGGTAAGTGTTTAAGTGTTTATTTTTTTGGACCGGCTTCCCTTTGTCTAAATTTCACCCTTCGCCACTGAAAGCTAGTATTAATATAAATCAAAAATAACCACTAAAATTATTTGAAGAAAACAAAATGTTTTCATATTTTTCTGAACAGAGTTTTCCCAACTATGTCCGGGACGTTTAAGCCTTCTTCTAGCATAAAAAGATGTAGTCGAATACCAGTTTTACACAGAGAGATTGCCTATCTGAGGGATTAAAGGGATCAATCTATAAAATGGATTGTGGAGCCCAGTTTATAGATAATACAGGGTATCCCTTTGATAAAGTGTATCGCAGAAGGATCAAATATCGACTGGTACCAACTGTATGAAATACTTTCCGGGACAAACGAGGTAGTACTAAGTAGAAATAGTTACCCTTACACACCTATTTTCTTTAAAAAATGGTGGTAAACATTTTAATGGACCAGCTTCTGTCCAGGACTAGTTGGTTTACCAATGTAAAATATATTCCCTCTCGACTCACCGCGTAGCGTCCACCAGCGCACTGTCCTCTTTGAGATTTTCCTTTAATTGGTCTTTTTAAGATCGTTTAGGACTGTAGTAGGATGTCAATTAGGATGCTATAACCTCAAACTCAAGAATTGAGCTTATTAGAATAGGAATATTTCCTGAGTTAAAAAAAATTAGTCCGTCATTCAGATTATAGAAAAATATTCATCATCATCATCATCATTTCAGCCGAAAGACGTCCACTGCTGGACATAGGCCTCCCCCAAGGTTCTCCACGACGACCGGTCCTGCGCCTCCCGCATCCAGCGGTTTCCCGCGACCTTCACCAGGTCGTCGGTCCACCTTGTCGGGGGCCTACCCACGCTACGTCTTCCGGTGCGTGGTCGCCACTCGAGAACCCGTCGGCCCCATCGGGCATCGGTCCTACGGGCAATGTGTCCAGCCCATTGCCACTTCCGTGTTGCAATTCTTCGGGCTATGTCGGTTACTCTCGTTCTTCTGCGGATCTCCTCATTCCTGATTCGATCGCGCAGTGAAACCCCAAGCATAGCCCTCTCCATTGCCCTTTGAGCGACTTTGAGCCTTCTTATAAGGCCCATTGTTAGCGACCACGTCTCAATTCCATAAGTCATCACTGGCACCACACACTGGTCGAAGACTTTTGTCTTGAGACACTGCGGTATTTCGGACGAGAAGATTCTACGTAGCTTCCCGAAAGCAGCCCAGCCGAGTTGGATTCGACGATTGACCTCTTTCTCGAAGTTGGACCTTCCTAACTGGATAGTTTGTCCCAGGTACACGTAGCTGTCAACAACTTCGAGAACAGAGTCTCCAATCTTTATAGCAGTCGGTACAGCATGGGCATTAGACATGACTTTCGTCTTGCCCATGTTCATTTTAAGACCGACTCGCTTGGAGGCCCTACTGAGGTCTTCGAGCATTGTACTCAGGTCCTCCGCGGTCTCAGCCATGACTACGATATCATCAGCAAACCGAAGGTGTGTCATGTATTCGCCATTGATGTTGATGCCCAGTCCTTTCCAATCCAGAACCTTGAAGACATCCTCCAATGCAGCGGTGAACAGTTTCGGAGAGATAACATCTCCCTGTCTGACACCACGCTGCAGAGGTATTGGTTTCGAGGTCTGGTCCTGTATTCGGACTGACATGGTGGCGTTTTCGTACAAACCCTTCAGCGCTTCAATATATCGAAAAATATTGGATACGTATATTTTGTTTTATCAAATCAATAAAAAATTACAAATATAAAAGAAAATCATTTATTAACGTGCCATTCTTCCTCAAAAATTGGGCTAATAAATCCAAAAAGACTTTCTAATCCGACCAGATATTGACGCTTTCATATAAACAAACCGTTCAGTTTGATTAGTAAGCACATACATAGGTATTAGTATTGTGGATATTAGTCATCATCAACATCATCATTTCAGCCGAAAGACGTCCACTGCTGGACATAGGCCTCCCCCAAGGATCTCCACGATGACCGGACTTACGCCTTCCGCATGCAGCGGTTTCCCGCCACCTTCACTAGGTCGTCTGTCCACCTTATCAGAGGCCTACCCACGCTGCGTCTTCCGGTGCGTGGTCGCCACTCGAGAACCCGTTGGCCCCATCGGGCATCGGTCCTACGGGCAATGTGCCCGGTCCACTGCCACTTTAGTGTTGCAATTCTTCGGGCTATGTCGATATTCTCGTTCTTCTGCGGATCTCTTCATTCCTGATTCGATTACGCAGTGAAACTCCAAGCACAGAGCTCTCCATTGCCCTTTAATATTAGTAATATATAGATATTAGCGTTGCTATAGAATTTAATACCGTCATTCTGTCTGAAGAGCCAACGTGTTTAATATCACTATTAAACTATTTGGGACTGCTAACTGTCATCCAAATGACAGAGAAGTTAATAGCTGCTATTAAGGGTTACGGCTTAATAAGAGTAAATTAGTTGATTAACACTAGAGGGTATGATAAGTCAGTGTATTAGTAATTTTTATTTTTAACTAACTGAATCGACAGTTGTTGTTCCCTCCAAAAGATTATATAAAATCCCTTAAGGTATGCGAGATTAGAAAAAACCTCGCCCATTTTTTTTTCATTTCCTGGATATCATGTGGGACAGGACTCAAATAATAGTTATCTTTTGTCTTTTCTTAATGAAAGAAAACATGCACTGAACCTAAAGCTCGTTTAGTTTATGAGGAAGAGAATCACGAAACCTAGAACAATAAGGACTCGGCGCCAAAAGAGCGTCAAGAATTATATGAAGTGACGTTTTCTCAAAAATTAATTAGATGAGTAAATCTAATTAAATTTCTTTTAATATTATTTATTATCTTCAGGTATAACCTAGTCAGATGTAGAATATTAATTTTGTAAATAAAGAAAATTGCGTTTCACAGAATTTGCAACATAAATTTAGAACTCTGCATTTTTTTATTCAAATAAAGATTCGAATTTATACACATGAAATAAGATAGTGTTTATAATAAAGAAGAAAGAAAGATTTTTTTTTTATTCCGCACAAACAAAACGAACTTTAAAACTAAATACCATAAAATTATATTACAAAGAAAATACAGGAAAAAAAAATAGTACCACCAAAAGTCTCGTACTCTAACATGCAAAACTGCCAAACTATAAACAAAGTTGATTTGATGTCAAAGCCAGGGTCATAGACCATAGACGATGGAAGTAATAAGTGCTACGTACAACGTAGTTCTTACTACCTCCATGCCGTAGGCATTAGACAGCACACATTATTTGACAAAAAAAAAAAATGATTAATTTGACTAAAAATATAACTAATAAATATTTATTTATAACTATATTGTTTGAAAAAGGCTTACAAATTAAAAAAAAATGCACCATTTATGATAAGGTATGAATGCGATCAAAACAAACTTTATGGTATTGTTACCAAATGCACTGCTGCACACACTGTTGCTGGAAAATTGTTCTATTTCCTCGATGTATGCTCTATAAAGAGGCGAAATGCTTTGCAAATTAGGTTTAATGTTGTTAACTACTCAATTGAAAACAGTTCCAAGAATACATAGAATGTTAATTGTTATTAATTATATATTTTAAAAATTGTGTTTTAAACATATACAATAAATACATGGTTTCAATTAATGTGATAACGTAATCAACACACTAATAGCACAGACACAACAAAACGTCACGATATTATTGATTTACTTGCTACAAATTGTATTTGATAGAGGTATGAAGATCAGGCTGTTTTTTTATTTTTTTTATAAACTAGCGCTTGACTGCAATCCCGCCTGATGGTAAGCAGTGATGCAATCGTTGATGGTAAAGCGCGCTAGTTTATTGAACCCATTCACTTAAAAAACTTAGTGAATAGGAAGGAAGACGGCAGTTGAGCGAGGCGGTGCAATGTTAAACCCAACAACACGACCAACGATGCTGTGCCAGAGGGAGATTGATGTGGAGACCCTCCACGACCAAACTCCCAACACAACAACATTAGGCGCATCGTACCCGGCACACATCGCAACACAACTGCTCAGATCCGTCTTCCGTACGGCTTTACCAGACATCATGCCGGAACACGACGAATTGCTTGGTGACTTTATCTGGTGGGTGGTAACTTCTGTCGGCAGCCGATATGGCGTACCACCGAGAAGACTGTTGAAGCTTAGTTAGACTGGTAAAGCGGACCCCAGACTCCAAAGCCGAAAAGCTACGGTTGCGAGTGGGATTAACGCTGAGATGATGAAAGGTATGAGGATCAGGATAAAAAGTTCATCTACCATCCATAGAAAAGGGAGAATCCTCCGACCGGACAGGAGTTGTCCGGCACTTACCCGATGGTTGCTATCGAAAAGTTGTATGTATACAAATAAAGTATGTAAACTCTGCTTGAAAGATGCAGAATTTGCGAACGCCAGTATGACGCGTGGTTCGGATGTGGCGATGTATTTACGTTAGTTTTCGGAATCCTAATGACTGAGGAATACATAGTTATTTATGCCACTGTCAAGAATGATAGCTGTTGTAATATGAGTGATAGCTTGTGCCATGAAGCAAAGCTGAGTGGCACAATAGATCAGCACGAGTATTACAATAGCTGTTTGCGACAGTAGAATATAAAACTTTTTCTACGACCTTGAAATAAACGCAGACAAAAAATTAACAATGGCGCGAAAACAGCGCGGCACGCGCAATTTGCTTGTTGTTATAATCCCACAAATGAAAGGCAAAGGAAATTCATCCATACAGCCTAATAACATGCGATGTTTAATGCCATAAAAAAGTTTCATTGTAGTACGGTTTACTCGTGTGGACATGGTCATTGTAACACGACTTGGCAGGAATGAGTACTATTGATATGTGACTTATGGCGATGTATTAAGCAAATTACCAAATGGTAGTAGAAAAAATATTTTGTTATACATAAATTGAAAACGAAGTGAAATTTCAATAAAGAACAGCATTCTGATTCTCTCTGGTCTTTAACTCTTAATTTCTAATATAATAGTCACCACAATATTGTTTTATAAAATAATTTGAAACAAAAACGAACTAGGATTTATTAATATATCGTGGGTGCATTTACAAACATTTAAACTTACATACCCAAACAGCCAGACCCGAAACAACTACCATACAAATATAATTATCCGTGCGGGAATCGGACCCGCGTTACGGAGTGCAGCAGTCGATTGCTCAGCCACTTCACCAATGGTGTCGTCAAATGTTGAGGGAGACTGGTGCTTAAGCTAAGCCGTAGCCTGTGTTTCAGGTCACCGGGCCCCGCCTCAGATATACGATTTTAATTATAATTTCCTGTATATTAAAACTAGACAATGTCCCCGATTCCCTTGTTGACAAACTAAATTAAATTTAAGTTCAGTGCATCTTTTTCTAACTCTTTCATTAAGAAACGGACAGAAGATAAAATGTCAGTTTAGACCTGTCAAATTAGTGCGCTCCTGACGTAAACTAGCGTATTTTTAGTCGCAATGTTTATAATCGCGTCTAAACTGTGTATGGAGTATTTTAATTTGACAGGATTAAACTAAAATGTTATCTTTTATCCTTTTCTTAAAGAAATGGAAAGAAAAAGATGCACTTAACTTAAAATTAGTTTAGTTTGTGAACAACAGAATCGGAGTGTTTGGGAGGGTGAGTGTATGGGTATCTGAGTGTGAGTGTGTGGGTATGTGAGTGTGAGTGTGTAGGTGTGTAAGTGAGTAGATATGTGAGTGTAAAAGTTGATCGATGAAAGTGTTGGTGTTAAATTGCTTGATGAATACTATAGTTATCTACTTATAGAAGACAAATATAGACAATATATAGTTACTATTTTAGGATAGATAGTGAATTTTAGGCTGTGTCGTAGTCGAGGGTTATACATCCATTCATTATTGTTGTGAAGTTTGTTTATTCTGTTATAGCGGCAGCCTCGAAGAAAACAAAAAAAATCGTTTAGTAAAACTAGTTATAAGTTTATCAACGAACGCTCGACGGGGTTGTAGCGCCTTTTACCGATCATAGGTGTGGGACTATAGTAAAGCGGACTGTGTTACTTCAGGGTGGTCTGCAGAACGAATATTTAGCGAATTGTGAGAACCTCACTTTCTTGGTAAAGAAAAAGAAACATGGTTGAGAGTCGCAAAATGGCTGTTACTTAGCATGATGTTGCAACCCCCTTTTTTGTTTGGGATGGGAAATCAACCCGTGTTTCTTCACTTGCCTGTGCCCCAGGGTCACGGTTTCTTTTTTAACCAACCTGCAACCCTGACCGAGGAGGCATTGGTCTTCGTGGACCTTGTCACGAAGTGCTGAGTTTAATCTCTTTGAGGCGCGCGTGAAACACAACGCGCCGCCGACCCGACCTGATCCTTACCGGCGGCGTGCTGGCCGCTGCTCGCCACCCCCAAGTCCGTGCCTACGGTGGCCGGGAGTTCGATGTCGTCTCCCGACCAGCGCGTCTCCTTCTTTTTTTGTTTTTGTGTGTTGCAACCCCTCACAAAACACTGCACAGCGCTGGTGTTCAGCGACACATTGCATCATTGCAGATTTCAACATTGCATCACCTCGCTCAACTCCCATTTACTCAGTTTTTTGAGTGAATAGGCTTAATAAACTAGCGCTCTTTACCATCAATGATTGCATCACTGCTTAACATCAGGCGGTATTGCAGTCAAGCACGAGTGTATAATTATTAAAAAAAAAACATCTCTCATGTTTCCTAACATCACAGACCCGATCCAAAATGTACCCGCAATACACTTGGTATTGCATTCAATAGCCATTGTTGGCATGGATATCGGCTCTAACAACATATTGTCTATCGCTCTTGTATAATAAAGATATGCGGGCCTTCTGTGGTGTTTGTTAAGGGAACCATTAAAGCAAGACAAAATTTATGGAATTCAGCATTGAAGCAAGATTTTTTTTGGCGACACAGTTGTTCCAGAGGTTGAGCGATCGACTCCTGGACTACGTGTCGCGCGTTCGATGCGGGTATGGAACAAGTAAGAAAACGTACGGCCGTTTTTGCGACGACAAACTTTAGAACGGAACCCACGATATGCAGCACAGATTTATTTGCAAGTAATTGATCTGTGCTGAGTGTAGCGGGTTAGATTCCCAGACGGAACAAATATTTGTATGGCCTAAAGGTAGTTGTCCTGGGTCTGGCTTTTTGTGAAAGTGAGTTTAAATATTTGCAAATGTAACCACGATACAGGTGTAATTAATAATGTCACCATCATCAGCCTCTACTCGTCCACTGCTGGACTTAGGCCTCTTCCATGGCACGCCAACAAGCTCGATCCTGAGCAGTTCTCCGCCAGCTACTACCAGCCACTTTTTTGATGTCGTCGCTCCATCTCGCCCAAGGGCGTCCTACGCTACGTTTGCCGAGACGCGGTCTCCACTCGAGGATTCATCATCATCATTATCAACCTTTTTATCGTCCCACTACTGGGCACAGGTCTCCTCTCATACAGAGAAGGATTGAGCGTAATCACCACGCTTACTCAATGCGGGTTGGCGATTTCAGACTTAAAGTCCAGGTTTCCTCAAGATGTTTTCCTTCACCTTCAGTCATTGGTGTCCAAGATATACTTAGAAAGTACATATAATTTTAGAAAAGTTACATTGGTACTTGCCTGACCTGGAATCGAACCCGCGCACTCATACTTGAGAGGCTGGTGTTTTTAACCACTAGGCCACCACGACACACGACACGAGGATTGGTTTCCCCCAATTCCTAGTGTGGAGCAACGTATTTTTAATTTTTTTTTAAAAACAAATTTCCTTCACTTTTGATAGCGTGCTTCAGTCCCTTCACATCTGTATAAGATATTTGACTATATCCATATTTCGCCCTTTGACTGTTAATTACGTATATTGCTTGAAATAGAGGGCTAGTCTGTTACCATAAACTGAGCACCTTTTCGGGCAATTATATGAACATTCTTAACGAAAAATCTCATAACACTTTACTCAATCATAAATACGTCATTATACAATCCTTTTTATTTTATAAATTATGAACTAGTGCTTGACCTGAATCCCGACTGATGGTAAGCAGTGACGTAATCGTTGATGGTTAAGCGCACTAGTGACACCGTGCTTCTGATCCCGCTACCCTCCGCGACCAAACTTCCGACACAACAACATTTGGCGCACGTACCAGGCAAACATCGCAACACAATTGCTCAGATCCGTCCTCCTTAAGGCATCACGAGACATCATGCTGGAACAAAAAGAACTGCTTGGCGGCAAGACTTTGGTGGGGGTAACTTCTGCCGGCAGGGGGACACCGGGGATCTACGTGTAGAGGGGGTGACAACATGAACAGAACCAAAAAAATAAGAAACGCTGTATAAATCTTCTTATCTCTTTTTCTTTTAATTTTCTACACGTAGAATCTTATGAATTTACATGTCTGTCACTTTTTGGTTTCATCGACTTTAAAATCACAAAGATACTAAAGAGATTTACACTTAAAAAAATAAAAAAGTACATACCTACGTTTCCAAAATACGCACAAACTCATTTAACACGATCAAAGAATAAAAATATTCAGTTGCATATTTCGCCATAGCGGCGCCGAGTCTATGAAGGTACGTCAAAGTTCGTTATTAAAAAATCAATACAAAAGTTAGATTGAGTTCGTGTATTATACGTTGGAGTCGACGCGAAACTCAGGAAGTGACAATTGACGCTATAGGATATTATTCGTCTTGATTTACGCTAAGCATGTCTTAATACGCATTCAGCGTGAATAACGGCGTGTCTGAGTTTCGTGCTGTATGTGTACTACTTATTAATAAGAAAAGAAATTAAAATCAAAGTCATTTATTCAAATTAGGCCGAGGATCAGCACTTTTTGAATGTCAATATTACATAAGACAGTCCCCCAAAACGCCCACCCATCGACACTTACTAGTGCTTTCGCTGGGAAGAAGAAGTGGCGGAACAAACTCCACAGCAGCATAGTTGCTACAGCTGAGTGGCTGGCCCCTGTATTTAATAAAAACTTACCGTCAAACTCTGGTAGTATTATGTACGGTAAATACTACTAGGTCTAGAAATTTATTGAAACTAGGTCTGGTTGTCTTGGTTGGGATCCTGGTCACGACCTACCTCTTGCTCACCCATTGTTACATTCGGATTATTTTTTTTTTTTTATTAATTTATAAACCAGCGCTTGACCGCAATCCCGCCTGATGGTAAGCAGTGACACAATCGTTGATGGTAAAGCGCACTAGTTTATTAAGAGCCTATTCACTCTAGCCTTGAAGACACTCAAATTGTAGTCCGACGGAAACACCGCCGCAGGCAAATTGTTCCAGTCCCTCGATATACGCGGCATAAAGGAGGAGGCGAAACGCTTCGTCCGGATCGTAGAGGTGGTAGAGGTGTGCTCGAGCGGTATGGCATTATCGTCTATGACAGTGTTATACAGTCCTGTGTCACTGGGTCCTGGTTCATCTTGTGTGGGCACCTGAATTGGAATGTAGAATAACTACTGAGCAAACGTGGTTTTTCGGGCTTACCTGCTGTACGCATTGTTACGTCCGATGACACTGGTGTTGTAAATGTTCTGTCTCCTGCTTGTTATGGAGGGAAGTGGAAAAAATATCTTTTTTCTTAATCCTCCGCTATTCTTTTCTGATTAATTTCGTTGCGGGACCCAAGACAGTTGAATCGTTTTTCCGGGACTCGTCGAGCTTCATTGCTCGGCGTTTTTTCTGGCGGTCTCCACTGTTGATTCTGGCTTTCAGGAGTTGCAGTGGGTGGGAAAAGTGTGGCGGGTTTTGTTGACGCTGTTCAGGGGTTAAATATTTGGTTAAGGTACAAAGTTTTGTAAAGGAATAATGAAATCAGTAGGATTACGGAAGGGATTGTTTAGATAACTCCTTTGGCTTTGCTTGTGACGTTGGCGGATTATTACCAACGGAATTAGCTCTATTATATAACAGCTTAGCCTCTTCTTGTCTAGCCGCTATGATGTCCTTCTCAAAGGTGTCTGGTTTGGCGATTCGAACGCGCAAAGATACGCGAAAGTCTAGCTGGTTTATAAACTATTCAATAACCATCTTTTCGTAACTTATTATTACCATGCTTTCCTACAGAATACAAAGTATCCAACAGCTCACGGAGGCGTTTGCCGAAATTTTCAGCATCTTCTGCCTTAGACTTACGCACTCGTGTTAGCTCCTGCATAACTTTAATTTCATTTCGTGGTTCACCAAGGCGCCTGATTAATGCATCTTTAATTGATTGCCATGAGTTAAGGTAGCCTTCGTATGCTATAGCGTCTATAGCTAGACCACTGAGCCTACTTTTAATTAAACATATGAATGCTGGGTGCGAACGATCTGCTTCGGATGTTAACTGTAATAAGTTTTCTAATTCCCTAATATAATAGTTAAGTAATTTATGATTGCCATTAAATCTGCAATAAGTTTATATGGTTTATAAGTGGCATCATAATCTCTTAGCGACATTGTCTTACCGTTGCTTACCTGTATAGTGGCGCTTAACGCAAAACAATAGTGGTATCAAATTTATCATTTGGAAGTTGTTCGTGGGAATTTAAGTTATAATAATTACGTTATTGGCTACTGCAATTTTAGCTCATAGACAAACACATCGATTAACTTAAAATGCACAAATTAAAACTAAGACAGGAAATATAGCAAGGACACATGGTAGAGCAAGAGCACTTACCAAAGCAGCCACTGCATCTCCTGCCGAGTCAAGTCTCGTTCAACGCAGCTCGCTCCACCAATTCTCCGGAAGATTTATCCCAATGACTGTAGAGGTGTCCAACGCGCGATAGGTTCTTTGTAGACCGCGAAAGAACGATTTGAGAACCGTCGCTCATAAGACGAAGAGTTTGATTCGATCTTAGAACGTCGCGATCCTACCGACTGCGCCAGTTAAGTTTCGGCGGTCAGGACTTTTGTTAAAAAAAATTTTTTTTTTCAAACACTAATTTAATTTCAAAACATACAGGATATGAGCTGGTGGCTGAGGAAAGACTGCATATAATGCAAAGAAAAATAACTATCTTTGATTTCCAGTAAAATGCATAGTTGCAATATAACGCATGACAACAGTAGCTGTAGACTCAGCGTAAATGCCTGTTACGTTGAGTTAACTCTTGTTCAGGACTTTTTTTAAATAAAACTTTACCTCACATTAGGAATTTCTCCTATATTGTGGGTTTGTTTGTTTACAAAGATTTAAACTTTCATAGACAAACTGCCAAACCTGGAACAACTACTTATAGGTTATGCAAATATTTGTTCCGTACGGAAATCTGCCGCGACACGTAGTGCAGCAGTCAATAACTTAACCACTGCGCTAGCCGTGCAGTCATTTATTACAATGATATAATAACACTATACTAATCTGGGCTAGTCACATATGCCGCAAGATCGACAATCGTTGGGGTAAATGAGTCCTCGAGTGGAGACCGCGTCTCGGAAAACGTAGCGTAGGACGCTCTTGGACGAGATGGAGCGAAGACATCAAAAAGGTGGCTGGTATTCCCTGGCGAAGAACTGCTCAGGATCGAGTTTGTTGGCGTGCCATGGAAGAGACCTATGTCCAGCAGTGGACGAGTAGATAGGTGGTGATACTAATCACTCAGTCAAAAACAAATTAGTTTAATAAAAGTGAATCAGTAAGTCACAGCACGATATTTTGACAATTGAAAAAAAAAATGACGCAGCGCTGGTATCTGGTATAAGGCCCGCTCTGATGTGACTGGCAATAAGTATGATAAGTATGTATACTTCTTTTGCGTTACATTTAGACAATAGAGGTTCATAAAAGCGGAGATGCACAACAGTTAATGTTCAAAATAAATTCATTTTTTGTAAATATAAATTACGCTTCAATATAACATTTTCAAATTCAAATTCAAATTCTTTATTTCAGGCAAGGCCCATATATTGTTAGTTAAAAAAAAAAAAAAAAAAAAAATATCCTATGTTAGTAAAAAGAGAAACAGAGTTAAACATCAGTTGGCGACATGAATATGTGCGCGCACATGTCTGTCCGCCCAGAGCCTAATAAAAGGTCCGTCGACCTTGTCTAACGAAAATCGTCAAAAACAAATGAGATAGCTTTGGCAGCAAGTATAATTTTGGGATTTTTCATACTATTAATAAAAGTCGTTTCTCGGCAGTTTTTTATTCAACTTTTACTTAGTTTCATGTACGTACATTAAAAAAAATCGATTTCAAAGATTTTGTTACATTGTTATTTAGTTACAAGTAAAGCTAATAAAACCGTGTTAAAAGCAGTAGGTTCCATTAAGTTAAAGAATAATACGATGATCGGAAAACAGATTTCATCAGAGCCTTACAGCTCGTCTTACTGCGGGGTAGAATTTAAGCCAGCTGACTGAGTTGCGGTGTTCAGATAGCCAATCACTCCAGTAAAATACTGGGCTTGATCCAATCAGAGTGGAACTCGACCCGAACACAGTCGGGTAAAAGATTCTTTGATCATTTCCTGTCTGCCATTCGATCTGCTAGTGATCCATATTTTATGTTTCTGGGGATGATTTTTGATTAAATCTATTATATACCAAACCTCAGGTGCATAGTTCGGGCAGATTTCGTCAAAGCCATCGAATAAGATAACTAGTTTATTTGTATTATTGTAATAATGCAGAAACATTTGTAATTCGAATACAGTCCACACATCACCCGTACATTCCTTCAGAAGTATTGTGCCATTTGACGTTACTAGCGTTATTTGTACATCCTTCGTTTTGCTACTTTCTTCACTGAGTGCAATTTGACATAAGAATTTTAATATTTCGACAGTGCGAAGGACAGATGGTAGAGTAGTGAAACGAGCTTTCTGCCACTTAAGGAACTGTCCGGACTGCTGACATAGGTTAATTCTAAGTATCCAAATTGTGGGATCCTGTTTTTTCGTTTTAAGAGACACGCTTGTTAATAGTTTTGATTCTCCCACTGCATCTTCTCCATCAGCAAGAATAAGTAAGACGTTATTTTCTACATCGTTTACCGAAGTGATGTCATCATAAACCCTTTCTTCATTTTCTTCATCAGGTTCCATCAGGTCCGTTGTAGGATCAGAGTTGTAATATATTTTTTGTTTTTCGTAAAATAAATTTTGTTCATAATTTAAATGACTTACCGGTCTTCCAATAGTATTTTTATTACAATATATAATTTTATACAAGACGGCTCCTGCAACATATCTGATCGATTTGTCATCCAAGAGTTGATCTAGGGTTAATTCGTCATCTTGAAATATAACTTTTGAGTTCTGTAAGATATTTTTCTGCGATTCTTCACTCATATCAATTAGATTATTTCGTTTATCATTAACTACGTTATCTTTAATTGAAAAATATTTTCTAGCAATTTCAATAGAGTTCAGGTCTGTAATTATAATAACTTTTTTATTCTTTATTGATATTGCAATATTTTCCAATTTGTTGCTAGAAATTGTCGTAATTAATGATTTGTCAAAGACAACAATAACTGTTTTTACTGCGTCCGTATTTGTCAGTTCTCTACGTAAGGTTTTGTCGTCTCTTGCAGATAAATTAAAAATATATTTCAAATCTAATAGGACACAGTCCTTATTTATTAAATATTTTGTAAGCTTAGCAATAGTAAGTATACTGTTCTCGGTAACGATAACAGTTCCTGTTAGCATGTCTTCCAATTTAATTGAATTCACAGCATCTTCACTGAAAGTGTTATTCTTATTTTTTATTCTTTGCATCATATTTAAAACGCTAATTAACGGCTGAATTGAAGTATGTTTCACTGCTTTTTTATATTTATTGCCTTCTTTGGTAAGATATTCTCCAGCTTTGGGCTCCATCCACCATTTTTGTATCTCATCGTGATACTTGAGAAATATTGCATCCGATGTAATTTCTCCATTTTGTATGTCATCACTTAAACTATCATTAATTTCATATATCATTATTGTCTCTACTCTATCCTCATTAGATTGGGATGTGTAAAATAGTAACATTTTGGAAAACTCGCTTAAAATATTTTTAGTATATTCATCAGTGGTGAATGAGAGTTTTGGAAATATTTTAACTTTTATATTAAATTTATATTCATACAAATTTTCGATTTCACTATTCAGTCTATCAAATAACTTCTTAGCAAGTTTTCCCAGTGAATTGTAGTTATCATTGAACTTCATCAGCTTGGATATGTCATCATAAACTAATAAATTACCAACGGCAGAAGCTATACCGCCGCTAAGCTGCAGAAAACGTGGTCCCATAGATTCATCTATAATGACAATATTATCAGGCCCTGCTTGTTTTATCAATCCTACAATTTTAGATGACAAATCTTTTAACTTTCTTTCAATTTTTGGGTCGCCTCCTTTTATTGTTAAATCTTTATTACCGAACAAAGTGGGTACTTTAAATTCTAGTGATGGTAAACACTCCTTTACTGCCAGTTTAATAGTTTTTTCTATGGTTTCTTCTGATTCATTAATTTTGTTTAGCAATAGCTTATGATGATCTGATATTGTTTTATCAAGGAATTCAAATTTTCTGTTTTTATATGTCACATCACATGAAATTTGTTCTTTAACATTTTCACTATCAAGTACATCGCAGGCAGCCAAATTAAATGCATGCAGTAAACTGTCCATAATAACTGAGTTGAGTTTTCGTCTTTTAAAAATCTCTGTGCATAATTCTTCCTTAAATAATCGCAGAAATCTTTCATTGATATGAAAAAAATCTTGTTTAAAGCGTGCGATACGGTATCCTCCAGTTTGATTCTCAGAAACATCGAAAGCTTTTTGTGTCAAAATTACGTGGTAACGTAGTACGTGCTCATCCTGCATCAACATTTGGATATCATTAAATTCTCCAAAAATACACTTCGCCATCGGACGTGCCAGTGCTGTCATTTGTTCTTCCAAAACTAGTTCGTATAGCTCCTCACTGATATAACCATGCATTGGCTGTGAATCTGGTTCCCCAGTTCTTAGCAGAGCGTTTAAATGTTCACTGAAAACACCATCGTATTTAGTGGTAAGATGGTCAACTTTAGCGGTGGTGTAAATAACGAAAAGACATTCTGTTTCACAAAAAGTTCCATCGAATAGCACGTTACCACTTTTGGGTTTGAATTTGCGTCGAATTTCCAAATAACTGTTGAAATATGTGGCCAAATCACTTTTAAGATTGAGAGCTGATACTGCATTATTTTCTCTGTGTTTTGCTTGAATAAATACTATAAGTGGCCTATCGATTCCCTTCACTTTAGCCCTAAAACAAATGTCGTCAAACGAACCTAATTTGTCTACATTTGTGGCTAAATGAAACTCTTCAATTCTATCATTATGTATAGCTCTGAAATATATTAAGCTAAGTAGCTTAGTCTCGTAAAGGTGACCTCTTATCCCGGATGTTCCAGAACGTTTTGGGTATTTCTTAGAAATAGTTCCAGTAGAGCTTGTCATTGTTGCAGCTGTATCTGCTACAGTTCAATATACGACAGCACAATAGCGAGAGAACGCCGTTTGTAGCCGCAGACCATCTCGTGGGAAGTTCCTCGAAGCTTAACTACCTCTTGACTATCATGATCTGAAAAAACAAAAGTTTGTTTCTTGTATTCAAACTCATCATTCTCCTGCCCATATCTCAATTTGGGTTCGGCGCAATATGTCTTTTTCTTCCACTCTTCTCTATTAGACGTCATCTTCTTAGTCACACCCTTTTTAACCACAGCATCGTTCACAAATTCCATGCATCTTTTCTTTGGTCTTCCTCTACTCATATAGCCATTGACATTCATACTTAAATTCTTGTGAACAAACAATTGTGCATATATAAACAGTGACTTGTGTGTAATGGTACTTCCATAGGTATTCGTAAATATATATTTTCCTATATATACGTAATATATTTTCCTATATGAACGTCGTGGTGGCCTAGTGGTAAACACCAGCCTCTCAAGTATAAGTTTTCGATTCCAGGTCAGGCAAGTACTAATGTAACTTTTCTAAGTTATATGTACTTTCTAAGTATATCTTGAACACCAATGACGTTTTATTAAGGTAAAGGAAAGCATCTTGAGGAAACCTGGACTTTAAGTCTGAAATCGCCAACCCGCATTGACCAAGCGTGGTGATTCAACATCAACATGAACATCAAATAATTACAAATAAAAAAACTATTTTCTTTAGGTTACACAATATATATTATTTTTTAATTTATTTACTTACATCATTCTATATTTTTAAATTTTATTTGATTATCTGAATATTATGAAAGTATCTTGATGGAGTCTTTATTAAAATGAAGTTTCTTAATTTGAGGCTATAATTTACCGTATCGACGGGATGAACCTTACATTTTTGACAGTTACGAAACCCATATGAACATTTTGCAAGGGAAAATATTTTTTCTTGTATTTTATTTTTCGAAAAAAATTCCATCTTTTAAATACACACATCAAAAGTGTCTAGGGATCAAGCATTTTTATGCGGATTTCTTGAGATTGAGATGTGGCTTTGTAATAAATTTATGATTTTATAAATTTATATGGATCCTTTTTGGTGCATTTCATAATTTGAATCAGGAACTGTGAATCAAATTCGAGTACAAGATGAAAATCAGCTGTCAATATTTTCCCTATAAAAACATACAACGCATTGAAGACATTATTAGTGCTACTGTTTCCCTACTACTGATTAAAACCAGCGTTATTATGGAGCGGCAACGTCATTTAAGCAGGGAAGAAATGCTCAGAGCCGTGGGAATGATAGAAGCTGGTTCCCGGCAACGTACTGTGGCTTTAGCTCTGAATACAAGTCAGAGTGTTATCAGTCGACTTTGGACACGTTACCGAAGCACTGGTACCGTGGCTGAGCGCCATGGAGGACGGTATCGCTGCACCACACGGAGACAAGACCGATACATTCAAATCTTAACTCGAAGAGCTCCAACAGTAACCGCCATGATGTTAGCCGTGAGGCTTCATCACTCTTCAGGGAACTTAATTAGCGACCAAACAGTCAGAAACCGCTTGCATGAAGTGAACCTTCATTCCCGAAGACCGCTACGGGTGCCACCTATAGCAATGCACAATCGTAGGATTCGATATGAATGGGCTCTTGAACACAGAAATTGGGCAGAAGAACAATGGCGTTTCGTGTGCTTTTCTGATGAGTCTCGTTTTGGTATGAGACCGCATACAAGACGTATACGACACTGGAGAACCCCTGGACGCCAACAGCGATTAAAATCCTGCCAGGAAGTCCATCCTTATAGTGGTGGAACCATCATGGTATGGGCGGGTATTTGGATCGGCGGAAGAACTGAGTTGATTTGGATCAGAGGCAACCTCAACGCTCAAATTTATGCTGAGACGATTGTATCAGACGTCATCGTTCCTCTACAAGTGCAAATCGGTCCCTTATTTCAGTTAATGCATGATAATGCACGACCGCACACCGCAAGAGTTGTAAGACAGACTCTCGCCGCAGCTAACATCAATGTCCTGCCCTGGCCTGCTCAGTCGCCAGACTTGAACCCGATTGAGCATGCATGGGATATGCTACAGAGAAGAGCTCTGCCGAATATGGAGGGTATCCAGTCGCAAGAAGACCTTTTTTTGTTGTTGCAACGAACATGGGCGGCCATTCCACAGCGTGATTTGGATGAACTCATTTTGAGTATGCCAAACCGATGTTCTTGTGTTGTTAGTGTTCGCGGTAGAAACACGGATTATTAATTGTTTAAGTTACCCAATAAAATTTTAGAGAAAACTGTTATTTCAGTCTTTTTTTCGAACTTTTGTGTTAGTGGTTCAAATGTCAAATATCCCTTTATTAGGAAAATGGCAAATTTCTTTATTAATGCAAAGGTGACTTGGTTTATCGTTACTGTGACCAACGAAAACACTTTATTTGATGAATCTTTAAAGAAAATTTTAATTAATATCAATCAGGAGAAAAGTTATTGCAAAAATATATGTTGATCCCTAGACACTTTTGATGTGTGTAGTTATTGTATATTCAGGAAGGAGAGAAACACAACTAATTAATCAAAAATCGTGAAATTCGATAGGTCCGTTTTTGAGTTATATGTTTATGCTATGTTTTACATTAAGAAAACATTTAAAACAATTATAATATAAAAGACATGGCCTTTTTTAACATTTTAAAGTGTTGCATAAGTGGGCAATCAGCCACTTTAACGATGTCAAAGTGCTGACTTTACGACACTTAGAAGAAAGTAAAAAATCAGAAAAAGAACAATAAAAGTGAAGTTGAAATCACCAAAGGACTAGAACAATTTGTCTGCAGCAGTTTTTCCGTCTGACTATAATTTAAGTACCTTCAAGGCGTCAATGAAAATGCACTTAATAAACTAGTATTGTATAAAGTCATGTGTTTTTTTAAAAGAACAGACAGCCGAGCTGCTGGGGAGTTTCTTCCGCCACTTCTTCTTCCCAGCGAAAGCACTAGGAAGTGTCGATGGGTGGGCGTTTTGGAAGACTGTCTTATGAAATATTGACCTTCCAAAAGTGCTGATTCACAGCCTAATTTGAATAAATGACATTTGATTTGATTTGAGTGGGCCTTACCCGTGTGGCACCGAGCTTAGAATAGCAACCCAAATTCTCCCGTGGGTGTCGTAAGAGGCGACTAAGGGAACTCTCACCAGGAAAGCGGGTAGCAGTGTTTCTTCTGCGGAACATCAAATTACTGCGATCCCCAACCCGCCTGCCAAGCGTGGGGATTATGGTAAACCCCCCAACTTAGGGGACGACTTTGTCCAGCAGTGGACAGTAAAAGAAGAAGGGCCTTACCATAACCGATTGCATCACTGCTTACCATTAGGCAGGAGGCGGTCAAGCACTAGCTAATGTTAAAAAAATATTAAACGTAACGAGGACGAAGTGGCGGCATAAGCATCTATTTTTATATTTTATCTTATATGATGCTTGGTAGCCGGTAAAAAAATTTATTATTATATTATTACTAGCGACCCGCCCGGCTTCCTCATGGGTGCAAAGCTGATACTAAATACATAACAAAAAAACTGTTAACGTTGTATAAAAAAAAGAGCGGCCCGCCGCCCAAACGGCTGGTACCGCCGCAAATGCGACGCCCCACAATTTTTAAATTTGTAATATCTTCGAAACTATTTATTTAAATCATGTGCTGTAAAGGGCGATATAGATCTATATTTAAAAAAAATTAGGGGGATAAAAAATAGACGTCCGATTCTCAGACCTACCCAATATGCACACAAAATTTCATGAACATCGGGGAAGCCGTTTCAGAGGAGTTTAACCACAAACACCGCGACACGAGAATTTTATATATTAGATAAATTATTATTTTTGGGACACTAAGCATTATTGTTGCGTTTTTCCTTAATATATTGCTAGGCAACATTTTATATTTGTAGTTACAGTTTATCCTATTTTCATTTTAAGTCTTACTGCAGATATCAAGTAATTTAGAACATATTACGCGTAGTATTAAATTAGCGCGTTGTAAATTCTGTTTTATAGCGCGGGCTGAGTTATGGTGTAGCTTCTTGTTTTCTTTATTTATTTTCTAACTGCGACCTGCGGCGTTACCCGCATAATTTTCGATATTGTGGAAATATCGGAATAAAAAGTTTTTTTTTTTTATTATGAGTTATAAACTAGCGCTTGACCGCAATCCCGCCCGATGGTAAGCAGTGATGCGATCGTTGATGGTAAAGCGCGCTAGATTATTAAGAGCCTATTCACTCTAGCCTTGAAGACAGTCAAATTGTAGTTTGACGGAAACACCGCCGCTGACAAATTGTTCCAGTCCCTCGATGTAAGCGCTATAAAAGAGGAAGCGAAACGCTTCAAAATCAAAAAATCAAAATCAAAGCATTTATTTCAAATAAACCAGTTACAGGCACTTTTGAATTGTCAGAAGGTCGGTCAGTCAGTAAGGTGAAGCTAGTCGCCCATTCCAAAGAGTAGGTACCTATGGAGAAGAACGGGCAAGAAACTCCATAGAACGGGCAAGAAACTCCATAAGCTTCATCCGGATCGTACTGGTGTTAACAACGTAAGGGTGGAAAGTCGCCATACGACGAGGTGTCCGATGGTGGAACGGAGATGGGGGAATTAAATCATGCAATACCCTTGCACACTCACCAGATCCTATAGAAGACCGAAAGGATGGCTACTCTACGCCTGTACTCCAGCCTTTGGGGACCATTTCGAGTTAAAACTCGGTCGCCAATCAGCCTCTTCGCACGCCTCTCCACTGAATATAAAGTAGCTAGGTGACATTTCGCAGCACCAGCCCAAATGTGGCTGCAGTACCTACTCCACACACGAGCGGACCTGTGCTTTGTACAATATGAATGTTGTGTATTTCATGTAGTAATCTTAGTTACAAACCACCTTTTTGTCAAATTTCATCTAAATCCATTATTTATTTTTTGATTGAAGCAGTAACAAACATACAAACACACTTACACACTCACTCAAAAAGTTTTTCCTATATAATATTAGTGTGATTTAATACTTAAGTTACTTTAATAACTTAGCCTTGGGGAGGCCTTTGTCCAGCAGTGGAGCTGTACAGGCTGAAGACGATGAAGGATCTCTATTTCCTTTGATCATTGCATCACACACTAACTGTCAAAAATCTACGAATTACGGCCGGGACCCGAGGTTTGACGTGCAATCCGAGGCTTGGAAGGGTCTTGATATGTTAAGAGGGGGCTCTATTGGCGTTTTCTACATATAAACGTATTCCGCTGTTTTCTTCGTCGATATCGCTTTTAGAGCATTAATTTTTGAAGTGAAACTTCTTTACGCACGCTTGACTTGGGGAGTAAGCTGGCGAACGCGTGACGTAAGCGTTACGAAAAGTGATCGGGCAAGGCGAACGGAAGTTAAGTGGGGGATATAAGCACAGAGGCGCCCGTGGCGCTCGAGCTTGGTACTACAAGGTCTACAACGAGTTTTTTTTTTTTTTTCAATAAAAATAGAAGATCTATGCAAAAATATTAATTTACCAATGAAACCATGAAATAAATTTAAATATTTATAGAAAATTAATATATGTATATGTGTATACATGTATATATTGTACACACATATATATATATATATATATATATATATATATATATATATATATATATATACATACAGATGGAGCGAAAGAAGTTTTACTTCAGTCGTGTGGTCATAAGCACACTCGTTTTTTTTTTTTCTACAATTTCACACCTTGATTATCCGCGCCCCCATCATTTGATTTTTTCGAAAACTTAATTAATAAAACAAATATGATGTTTCAAAGTTCCGAAAAATAACCCATTTTTACCGCGATGTTCCGTCGACTATTTCACAAATGTGATGAGTTTTTGACAAAAAAGAAAATAATGCAGGCATAGGTATACTCATCCTCCAAATTTTGATATAAAAATAATTGAGATCTGTCGTGTTTTGAAAAAGAAAACAGCGGAATGCGAAACATCTTTTGGTCAACGTTTTTGTAGGTAAAATCAGCCTGAGTTGCAACTGTCCCTTTCCCACTTTACGGGGAAGGTTGAAAGCGACGCGACGGCAATAGTTTATTCAAATACCTATTTCTCAAATTCCTCAGCACTAGAGTCCACTCTTAAGTACCCATCAACGGATCAACCGCGGCAAGCGTACCTTAACCTTATTGATCGCTCCGTGCGACTATTACTAGTAAGCCACCGCTGGAAAGATGTAGTACTTTGTTTGTCTGTAACGTATCGCTCTTAGCGATAAGACCACACATTCTAAAATCCTCATATTGTTACGAATGCACCTTATGTCAATGGGATAAGGTTCAATATTGCATGACATGCCTTACGTAATTTTTAAGCCCTATATCTTGAAACCTAGGCATTGTATAGGTACGATCTAAAAATACTTTGCTAGGCCTAAGATGATATAATGGACGGCATAGGTTTCATCAATATTGATAACGAAAGGTCTAGATCGAAATTACTAAAAAGTTGTCTCCTGTGAAGTACCTGTAACTACCTGCTGGATTGTAAATAAGGACGTAATCGAAGTTAAGCGCTTTTATTTTCTGAAATGTTCGATTAGCTGTTCTATATAAAGCGGCGTGACTCGATCCAGCCGTCCCTTGCTGTTCTCTCCAACGATACCCTAAGCCGAGGTTCGTACCCCACAGGGGGTGCCCTTAGCGTGTAGTCGGTTAGTTTTTAGTTACCCTGGCTGGAGGCTTTAAATTCATTTAAGGCAGCTACAGGATAGTCCGGTTAAGCAGTCACGACCTCCCGAGGTCAACTACGAGATGGCATAATCTTAAAAAAAAAGCACATCTGAGTCAGTCTGCATTTGACTAACGAAGCGAAATAAGCGATAATAGAGAACAGCACTTCAAGGACTACGTCGTTCACACTGAACAACACCAAAGAAGTTACTAATTCTTGTGTGGTGTTGTTGTGTGTGTGCGACACAGAGTTCGTGGACATAAGGAAAGACTTCTGTGCGACATCAACATGTTCTACTTGTCATTACCTACTATCAACTGTAACATCGGTGTCAATAAACCTCGTAACCCTTAACCGGGATTTTAATACCCCTACCCCGTAATAATATTTGTGTTCTGTAATTTATATAGTGTACACAATAGGAATGTTTCCTAGGTAAAAAAAAAAAATTGATTCTATTTAGTCCGTCATTCAGATTATAGAAAAATATTGGTTACGTATATTTTGTTTTATGAAATCAATAAAAATTGACAAATATAAAAGGCATCAAAGATCAAGTGTGGTCGCTGGTAACGTCACTGCTCGTTAAAAAGTGTAGTGTGCAGTGACGTCACACGAGTTTTCAATGCACTGTGTCGTCTTCATTTTTTGTTTATATGAAAAAAGAAAAAAAAAACGTGTCTAGTATTTTTTGGAAATCTGATTGACGGACTAATTACTTTTTTTTAGTCAAATATCCTATTATACAGTTTTATATTCTATTGTATTCTACTTACTTTAGTGTGAATATTTTCCTTATTTTAGAATCACTCATAAGTCGGATAATATAGGTCACTCCTCGTTGGATATCACAGGGACATTGAATAAATAACAAATGATTGCATTGGAATTAAACATTGTGACCAATTGATTGAGTCAACCACACGATCGTGCCACTAAATAGTCTTAATAAATAGTGCGAGTCGTTTACTGATTACATAGGTTATTGTTTTTTCTCAGTTATTTTTATGATAATTCTCTGAAAGAGTTCTTTATACGGTCGGCATAAATGCCCTCTCTTTGGTATCGTTCGTCAATTCATTAAGGTACTTCATTTATGAGTTGAGCTGCACGATTAATAAAAAAAAAAAATATTTCGAATAATCTAAATTACAGGCACTTTAACAGGCTTATTTATTACCCGACTGCCAAAGAAGGGTAATGTTTTTCGAGTGTATGTAAGTATGTATGTATGTCTTTTCCTTTGTGACCTCCTGTAGCCTAAACGGCTTGATGGATTTTGATGTATGAGGTATCGTTAGATTTGTCTTGATTACGGGAGTGTCATAGGATACATTTTATCCTAAAAGTCCCACGGGATAAAGACATAATAATATTTTTTCTAAATTTCCCTTTAAAAAAATATGTATGCGGTATCATTAGATTCATTTCAATCACGGGAGTAATTAATATAGGATACGTTTTTTCTCAAAATTCCCACGGGAACATGTTAATTCTGCGTCAACGCAAAGCAACTCATGCGTTAGCAAGCAAAAAGATAGGGCGTGGCCTGGCATGCGGCGCGCGGCGCGGTGCGGAGGGGGATATGCTCGAGTATACAGCCCGAATGCGGGCACACGCATAAGGGCACACGTCGTTGACGGTCGTCTCTAAATAGCGATTTTTTCGATACTTCGTCGTTAAAAAATTATGCCAATAACGACTTTGATGCGCTTCGCGGACAAGGGAAGATTGAACGTCGGATGCTGCCTTTGATACTTTGTTGGGCTGTAACGGTACACAAACTGCAAGGTACCACCTTGGATCGGGCTGTCGTGGACCTATCAAACGTGTTTGCAAAGGGCCAGGCTTATGTAGCCCTAAGCCGTGTTAAAACACTTGCTGGGTTAGCAATAAAAACACTTGACCCAAAAAAGCTGTTGGACCGGCCCCACGACGAATGTTCTTTAACTGAACTTAAACGTTTGCGGGATCTTCAGCAGTAATGACTCACCTAATTCTTTTTCTTCTTCACTACCAACAGTCCAGATTGGCGGTAAATTTATGTTGCGGAGTAACATCACTCGTAATCTAAAGCCAAATGTCGTCGAAGTAATTTAAAATGGTACTTACATATACATAGTCTTCTACATCTACAACATTTTCGTTAAATAAAAACAGCTAAAAAGTTATAAATAAAAAAATTATTATTAAAAAAACAAAATACCCGACTGCACACTAAAAAAAAATTATTATTAAAAAAACAAAATACCCGACTGCACACTAAAAAAAGAGTAAAACAAGCCCCACAATAATATTGATCAATCAAATGCTAAAAACTAATTATGTAATACCGTTTAAACAATACCTATATTAAAATACACTACAATATGTGTTCGTAATCGATAGTTAAATAAACAGAAACTTATTTTGAATACAAATTTACTGAATATAATTTATAAATGTTGATGGAAAGCATAAATTTGTTGGGAGTTTGGTCGTGGAGGGTCTTCAGATCAATCTCCCTTTGGCGCAGCATCGTTGGTCGTGTTGTTGGGTTTAACATTGCATCACCTCGCTCAACTGCCGTCTTCATTTCTATTCGCTCAGTTTTTCTGAGTGAATAGGCTCTTAATAAACTAGCGCGCTTTACCATCAACGATCGCATCACTGCTTACCATCAGGCGGGATTGCGGTCAAGCGCTAGTTTATAATTATTAAAAAAAAAAAAAAAACCATATTACTTAGGTAAATCACATGTCACGTTAGGTAACAGAAATTCACATGTGTACCAAATTACAACTCCATCGCTCTATAATATTCGCGTTAATGAGCACGTGCGCCTATCATTGTTGGTCTTTGTTTGGAGCTGACCTTCTGCACTATAGTCTCTACTGTAATATTTCGTCATTGATAAACTTTAACCCAAATAATGATGTATTGTGTGTGTACTTTATCTATTTATAGAAATACGAGTTGCGTCCGCTGTATCAGCCGAGTTAGATACGATCCCGTAAGAATACTGGGATAAAGAGTATCCTATAATAACCTGTCTGTGTACCAAATTTCATCCAAATCCATTTAGTAGTTTTACTGTGAAAGAGTACCAAACATCCATCCAACCATAAATGCATTCATAAACATTCGCATTCATAATATTAGTAGAATTTAAGGTGAAGCCGTACGGAGGACGGGTCTGAGCAGTTGTGTTGCGATGTGTGCCGGGTACGATGCACCTAATGTTGTTGTGTCGGAAGTTTGTTCGTGGAAAGTCTCCAGATCAATCTCCCTCTAGCGCAACATCGTTAGTCGTGTTGGTCTTGGGTTTAACATGGCATCACCTCGCTCAACTGCCATCATCCTTCCTATTCCTAAGTTTTTTAAGTGAATAGGCTTAATAAACTAGTGCGCTTTACCATCAACGATTGCTTCACTTCTTACCATCAGGCGGGATTGCAGTCAAGCACTAGTTTATAATTATTAAAAAAAAAATTACAGATTATGACGTGGGCTATTGAACTGACGTTTTATATAAAAACAAACAAGACAATATACAAACTGGGTTTAAAATTAAAAACCACAAGTACAGTGTGTACAGCCTGTAATGTTGCACACAGACAGCCTCCACGGTGTAGCGGTAGCGAACGCGGTCGCTGCGCAAGGAGGCGCTAATTCGCGAATATTTGCACTGATCTGGTCGTGCCTCGGAAAGCACGATAAGCCATTGGTCCCGGTTGCCATACGAACATCTAATAGCAGTCGTTACGGGTTGTTCTAGCCCTCAAAAGTCCTACAATTGGTCTAACTGCAATGCTTCGATATCGCCTTCGGGTTGTGGAGTGTAGACGGCAGTCGCTTCACGGAAAATATCGAAGTTTAGCCAAAATGAGCAGTTAGACTGGAAAAGCGGACCCTAGGCTGGTAAAGCTGAATAGCTTCGGATTCGACTGGGATTAACGCTGTGATGAAGAATGTTCCCATACATTCCTCCTCTTGGTGAGAGGGAGCGGGCCGTAATCCACCACGCTGGGCCAGTACGGTTTGATAGATATCATATGTCTTCGAAGTTTTTGACTCTAGGACATACCGGGTTCCTCACGATGTTTTTCTTTAACGTTTTGAGAGCGGTGGTGGTAAAATAATTGACACAAAGTAAAGCGCCTGATGGGGTTCGAACCTACTACTAATAACTTGTAAGTCGCGGCAGTTAGCACTAGGCCACCGCTGCTCTCCTGTGTAAACATAATATTTATATGTAACTAACTTTCCGCCGAATTCGGTTATATCGCGCTTTTTAAATTTCCCTCGGAATATATTTTTTTTTAAAAAAAAAGGTAGCCTTCTTTCTCAGGGTCTAGATTGTCTGTGCCAAATTTCATCAAAAACGGTCGAGAGGCTTAAGCAGGAAAGAGTAACAGACAGACAGACAGAATTACTTTCGCATTTATAATATTAGTATGGATTCAAATAATAATAAAAATAACGCAACGTTTATTCAATAATTGTTTACAATGTTATAGTTATTTATGCCGCTGTCGCAAACAGCTATTGTAATATGAGTGATAGTTTGTACAATAGATCGCGAGTTTGTGCCACGATGCGAAGCTGAGTGGCACAATAGATCAGCACGAGTATTACAATAGCTGTTTGCGACAGTGGCACACAAAACTTTTTCTACGACCTTGAAATAAATAAATACAAAAAATCAATGTTGAACTTTATTAGGAATTATAGTAATTTACATTCTGGATGGTAAAACTATGTATTAAAGTTTATAACGGGCGTAGAAGAATTTCCTGGAGTATAGTGGAGCATCCATTTTCAAAACAATTTTATTTATAAAAGTGAACAATGGCGCGAAAATAGCGCGGCGCGCGCAATTTTGTTTTGTTGTTATAATCCCACAAATGAAAGGCAATTCATCCATACAGTCTAATAACATGCGATGTTCAGTCGTGACGTAAATACGCGCGTTTTTTGGCATAATCATAATATGTTGATTTTTTGATGCCATTACCATAACAAAAATGTTTCATTGTAGTACAGTTTACCCGTGTGGAAATGGTCATTGTAACACGACTTGGCAGGAATGGGTACTATTGAGATATGACTTATGCTTATGTATTAAGCAAATTACGAAATGGTCGTAGAAAAAATATATTATAGGCTATAATTTCTTGTTACAATCGAGTTAGACATCTAAAGCAAACTAGGCAAAAAGCCTGTGTTTCGGTTATCAGCGCCCAAGCGCTTAAAAATATACAGACAGTAGAAGTACCCATTGAGTAGAGTCAACATTTTTACATTTACAAAATCAAATAAAATAAATAAATTTAATATTAATTTAAATTTATATATTTCATTTATAAATACATTTTGGTTTACATTTCCTCAAATTATTGGTTAGCCGTAGTCATAACGAGGAGTCATTATTTCATCAGGAAAAAGAGTCTTAAACTTAAATTAATAGGGTCCAAAATACAAAGTGTTTCATAACATAATTAAACTTATCTATAGTTTAGTATAAATTATTATCAACCATAAGTTCTGATGGGTATGGATATTTTTCGCTTAACGAAATTCTGGAGATGGGATCGTTTGAAATGGGGATGGGATTTGAATCGGACTGAGTGTCTTTAACATCCTGGCTGAGAGCAAAGACCTGGAAATAAAGATAAGAAACATTCAAATACAATTCTTAACACGAAAAATGAATTGATAAGGAATCCTACTACTGTAGTAGTATTGAATTATAAAGTTTTCATTCAGCCAACAAATAAAACAAAAAATATAATATACTCAAAAGCCTCGTACTAAAAAAGGAAAAATAAAAAAAAAAAACGAGTGTGCTTATGACCACACGACTGAAGTGAAACTTCTTTCGCACCATCTGTATGTATATATATATATATATATGTGTGTACAATATATACATGTATACACATATACATATATTAATTTTCTATAAATATTTAAATTTATTTCATGCTTTCATTTATAAATTAATATTTTTGCATAGACCTCCAATTAAAAAAAAAAAAAGTGGATTCCCTCGGGGCCAAAAGGTCGGGCTCTTCCTCCTGAATCAGGGGACCCCAAACTCGGGTAGTCCACGACCTCTGGTTCCTGAGATTATCCACGGGGGGTGAGGTAACTAAAGGGGGGGGGAGAGGGGGGAAGGGGAGAGGGTGGAGTGGATTCTCTCGGGGCCAAAAGGTCGGACTCCTCCTCCTGATTCAGGGGACCTCAAACTCGGGTAGTCCACGACCTCTGGTTCCCGAGATAATCCTCGGGGAGGGTGAGGTAATCAATGAGGGGGGTCGGGGGGTGTTCGCAGCGTCATGTTCTCGAAGAAATTCATAGTTCTTAATCAATCAAGGTACTTAGCTTAATAATTGAGCTTATGAGGCTCGAAAGCAATTTGTACTTTGTGTCCAATTATCGTATTGTGACGATATCTTCTTCTATACTTTCAATTATATCAGAAATGTTCAGCAAAAATATATAAAACAATATAAAAGCCAGAACAGAACGAAATTTATAAATTATTTGTGCTCTTAGGTAATCAATTGTTAACAAATCTTAAAAAGATCCAAAAAATATATATTGCCTTCGGCGAGATGCGAACTCACAACTTCATACTCGACTCAATTGTTAACAAATCTTAAAAAGATCCAAAAAATATATATTGCCTTCGGCGAGATGCGAACTCACAACTTCATACACGACATGTCATGCAATATTTACATGAGCCAACGCCTTGGTTGTAGTACAGACGAAATAGGACTATACTTTGCTTCCGTTCGCCTTGCCCGATCATTTTTCGTAACATTTTTCGTAACGCTTTCGCCAGTTTACTCCCCAAGTCAAGCGTGCCTAAAGAAGTTTCACTTCAAAAAAATGTTTACCTGATGTCATAACCCGGGCCAAAGACTCCTTATTTGACAATATTAGAGACTCAATAGAGAGTTTTGACGGGAAAGCTGAGTACGGTGTCACGCGTATTTTTAGTTGGACTTTTAAAATTATTTATAGTGTCATTTACTAAATAAAAGCGCGTGATTTATATGGTAAAAAGTGCATTCAGTAAATAATTCATAAAGAACATCGAAATATGGCAGCATAGTGGCCACATCATGACTTTGCCTCAAACCTCCCTCATAGGCGGTTCACGCGGCCGTCTTTTTCAAATGTCATTGGCGATATCCACCATTATTGTGAAATAAAATTTTCAAAGAATTTCTATAATTTGTTACACGTGTTATTGGCAAAATTGTGATATCTTTTCCACAGAGGCCAATGATCAAGAGATGAGGTTGAATCTCAACTTGAATAAAGAAGAAGAAGACAATATTAGACATTGACCACGATTCTGGTCTTAGCAAACTATTTCTATTTCAAACTTCTTTCTATTTCATTAAGAAAAGGACCGAAGATAAAATGTCAGTTTAGACCTGTCAAATTAGTGCGCTCCTGACGTAAACTGGCGTATTTTTAGTCGCCATGTTTATAATCGCGTCTAAACTGTCTATGGAGTATCTTAATTTGACAGGATTAAACTTGAATGTTATCTTCTATCCCTTTCTTAAAGAAATGGAAAGAAAAAGATGCACATAACTTAAAATTAGTTTAGTTTGTGAACAACAGGTCCAGCGCCACTGACGATTATCAACTATAAAATATCCATTTTTTCTTATCACTTGAGACAAAAAAAAGTATTTTCTGTCGGTTTGTATCTGAAAAGTTACCTTGAAGTCGTTGGGACCCCTCTTCTTCCGCAGGTAATTGAAACAGCACGTTCGGAAGCGCCTCGTGCCACATGCGCTGACGCATTCGCTCCCACATGAGTCGCATGAAGACCACACCGAGCTCACTGCAAAAATAAAATTATATAATCCACAATCCCAACTTATTCAAAAATATTCATCATCATTATCAACCTTTTTTTTATCGTCCCACTGCTGGGCACAGGTCTCCTCACATACAGAGAAGGATTGAGCGTAATCACCACGCTTGCTCAATGCGGGTTGGCGATTTCAGACTTATGGTTTAGGTTTCTTCAAGATGTTTTCCTTCACCTTGTAGTCATTAGTGTCCAAGATATACTTAGAAAGTACTGATAACTTTAGAAATGTTACATTGGTACTTGCTCGACCTGGAAAGACCTGTGATGTCGTGGTGGCCTAGTGGTTAAAACACCAGCCTCTCAAGTATGAGTGTTCGGGTTCAAAAATATTAACAAATATAAATTTATGTACAAATAACTGTAACTCCTACATAATAAAGTTTAATTTCACTCGGTTGTATGCTATAACATCTGCTATCGGCAAAAGTTACCACCCACCAGACAAAGTGTTGCCGCCAAGCGATTCGCCGTGTTCGGTGTCAGGTGAAGCCGTACGGAGGACGGGTCTGAGCAGTTGTGTTGTGGTGTGTGTCGAGTACGATGCGCCAAAAGTTGTTGTGTCGGGAGGTTGGTCGTGGAGGGTCCCCGGATCAGTCGTGTTGTAGTGTTTAACATTGCATCACTTCGTTTAACTGTCGTCTTAATTCCTATTCACTCAGTTTTTTGAGTGAATAGGCTCTTAAAAAAACAGCGCGCTTTATCATCAACGATTGCATCACTGTTTACCATCAGGCGGGATTGCGCTCAAGCAGTAGTTTATAATTATAAAAAAATCCCTAGTATTAGGTGGGGAATGATAGCTCACCCCACATAACTTTTCGCTGTGAGGTGATTCTGTAAATCACCCTGCTAATCGATCGACCAGTACGGATTTTAGCCATAAGAACCTCAATCTCAAGGTAGGTTCCTTAATTACAAGCAAACACACTCACAGACAAAAAATATATGGCTTTACTTTATGGTGCACTGAATTTTCGGAGCGTTGCTTGGGAATACAATAGAAGGCCAATAATTCTCGAATAAAAAATATTCAACCTCTAGTCCCAGTATCATCTCGGTGACAAATTGTTGACATCACTACAATCCGGTCAATTACCAATGGAACAATTTACCAGTGTCGGTGTTACCGTTTGACTACAACTTAGTGTCTTTAAGGCTATGAATAGGCACTTAATTAACTAGTGCGCTTGACATCAACGATTGAATCATTGCTTATCATCAGGCGGGATTGTGGCCAAGCACTAATTATTAATTATAAAAAAAAATGACAAAAGTTTGTAGGGATTTTTTGGTATTTTCGACAAATTGAGACTAAGTTTTTAAAATACCGAGAATTTTCTCACTGATCGCATCTTAGCGATAATCCGGTGCGCGAAAAATTACCGTCGCGATATTTTTACGTCCGTCCACGGGGGCTTAAAAAACCATGGGCAAGTAACACTAAGAGCCGGTTGCAAGAACGCCTTCGGGGAAGAAAGGTCACCAAGGAGATAGTAACCAGGCCCGTCCGGTATTGAATTGACCAGCCATTTACAAATTAATTTAATTCCAAAACGTCCATTGTTTTCGATTTAATAGATTTACGTTCATTGTTTCATTAGCCGTTTGTTTTCCATTAATTAAACTAAATTAAATCCAAAAACATTCATCCGTTTCTTGCTAAACTTCAACTATGCCCAGCGACCCTGATATCACCAAGAAGATAAGTATATCTCCTTTGTGATTGTACTTCCCCGGAGGAGTTCTTGCCCCCGGTTATTCTTGCTTTTGCGCTTACATACAATAAGTAATAAATGTTTTTACTCACCGATAAACATGAGGCTAATGATTGCTGCGATCTTCAACATTTTAGTAAGAAATATTCTTGGAGGGATGATACTGTTTCTGGAGTCGGTGTTGGAATGTTTTGCAGGGGTTGGCATCCCCTTTATATATGAGTTAGTGTTTATTTATGCGTTGGCGTTGTAGACAAAGCTTTTAGCTTAGATTCATGATTCTTATTCCATATTTGTTTTGACACGATAGAGTGCCATGTAACTGTTTGCTATTATATATGAAAACAGGCCAAGTACGAGTTGATCTCACGCACGATGTGTTCTGTACCATTTGGCTGCCGGCAGAAGTTACCACCGACCAGACAAAGTCATGCCGCCAAGCGATTCGTCGTGTTCATGATGGCTGGTGGCGGTTGTCGTGTTGGGGGTTTGGTCGTGGAGGATGTCCAGATCAATCTCCCTCTGGCGCAACATCGTTGGTTGTGTTGTTGGGTTTAACATCGCTCGCTCAACTGCTTTCTTCCTTCCTATTCACTAAATTTTATTGATTGAATAGGCTTAATAAACTAGCGCGCTTTTAACTTATCCAAATCGGGCGGTATCAAGTCCAAAGTTCTTTTCAAGTGCAGGTGAATTTGTTTTTATGTCATCTGAGTCGGAGGAGAACTAACTATAGCTCTTTCTTGTAAGATGTCCCATGCCTGTTCATAATCCTGACTTCATGTTTCCTAAGCACAGTTGATATCAGTTCAGCCGCATGGGCACGTCCATTATCGTGAGTTGGAACTTATAACTCATTTATACCACGCGTGGGATTATCAGAGGTTCCGCTACCTCATTGCGGTATTTTAATGCATTTGTGTTCCCTTTTATCTAAATAAGATCGGTTCATGCACTCATGCGAATATCAGCCCATACCATGATAGTCCCGCCTTGATATGATTGGATTTCTTGTGGATGCTGGAGATGAATTTATCTACTAGGAACTCACCAAATTCTTAAGCTTCGTGAATCCGGATGAAATCCAAACCGACACTCATCAGAAAAGAGTACCATGGACCATTGCTCATCACAACAGTCTCCGCCTGCGATTACCACGCCGCCAAGCTGGAATCCGAAGTGGTCTACGGGAATGAAGACCAGCTTCATGTAACCTTCTCCTTACATTTTTGTCACTAACCAAAAATTGGTGGACAATTTGTGACCTTTGAACAATTTGCATAACCATGATATTGGGTTGTCTCCTAGCGATACATATTTTGAAGAAAACGATCCTGTCTAGGAATCAAAATACGATTTCTGCCTGAAAGCCGTTCAGCAGCATCGCCGGTAGCACAATAACGTGACCATAACCTGAAGATTACATTTTGCCCGGTTTGCAGAGTTTCAGGTTTCCTGCGTTGTATAGCGCCATTTTTCAACATGCCTACAGCTCTAATCTGCACTTCCCTTGTCAAATGTCGATGTGACATCCATCACCTCACATCACTAGTTGTCTGCCATTTTTGCTGACCTGGGCAGTTTTGGAGCAGTCGTGGGGCACACTCTTCCGTTATTTTCTTACATCAGTCTTCACATTAACTATTTGATGTTTTTGTTGCTTTCTTATGTGTCTTTTAGTCTACGCTAAATAATTGTATTTTCTATCTTTCATTAAGAACTACTTCGTTCTAAAACACAAAACGCGGACGCTGGTCATACAGATGCTAGACTAAAGTGAAACTGGCCTGGCCATATCTGTCAGCTATAGCGAAATCATTTCCTGAGAGTTAATTAGTATATAGCCTGCTATTTTTATAAATTTATCATTCCAACACGATTCCATTGTCATTTCATTGTCATTGTGTTCAAAAATTCGTAATCTGCTAAATTCATAATGATTGATCAGTTATCTTAGTCGTTTCGTAATGTATTATAATAAAACCTGTTAATAGAAATGACCACCCATTAGACAAAGCCTTGCCGCCAAGCGATTTGTCGTGTTCCGGCATGATGTCTTGTGAAGCCGTACGGAGGACGGATCTGAGCAGTTGTGTTACGATGTGTGACGGATACGATGCGCCTAATGTTGTTGTGTTGGGAGTTTGGTCGTGGAGGTTCTTCAGATCAATCACCCTTTGGCGCAGCATCGTTGGTCGTCAAGTTGGGTTTAACATTGCATCACCTCGCTCAACTGCAGTCTTCCTTCCTATTCGTTCAGTTTTTCTGAGTGAATAGGCTCTTAATAAACTAGCGCGCTTTAACATCAACGATCGCATCACTGCTTACCATCAGGCGGGATTGCGGTCAAGCGCTAGTTTATAATTATTAAAAAAAAAATTGAACATTATTATTAATATGAAGTGGAGTGTCAGTGATTGACCACTGGAAAATCACAATGACGATATTTTGTTAGTAGATTACGAAAACTATCAAAATCGACCATTATGAGATCAGTGATCGATCATTCTGAAACTGTTGTAATGACAGATTAGGGCCCCAGTGGATCGAACTGAATTGATAGAAAACCTTTCGACTGGTAGGAAATGACTGCGCTCCAGGCCCAGAAAGAATTGGCAAGATGAATATTGTATTGTCTAAGTCCGTCCATACACACATTGACACCAATACTTCAGAAGGCACAAGAGTTGAAAAGACAGAAGCAAGCACAAGATAGTCAATAGCTGGATATAGCACGTACAAAAATGGCACAGTATAGGTTTTAGCACATGCGGTATATAGGGAAGTAGAAATTGAAAGTCACAGCGAAATGCAATAAGATTTTCGATACGTGTAGATACTTAAGGACGCATGTAGCTTAGGCAAGCGACATGCGTTCCGCGTCGGAGATATATATGTATGTGTATTTTGTTAGTGTAATTTGATGTTTTGTTTAAAGTAAGGGATCCTAAAACGTAATAGCCAGAAAACAGTGGATATTGGGAATAGGATACTCGTAGTTGTATTAATTCACAGTGTTATCGCAAGGGACTACGAATCGTACCACGGCGAAATGGATTCTCCTTCTAATTTAACAAAACGGGTAACTAAGGGCTTTGACAGTAAGCAAGCTCTAGATTTTCGTCTGTTTTATTGGATCTGACAAAAGATTTTACATTTTAATGACCTGGACAAGAAATTGCTTGGCAATGAAGTGTCATGACTAGTCGTTAGAAAGGTATTGAAAGCATTTTGGAGTGTTTTGTTAGTACATGTAAAAAGATTGGCTGATTTTAGTCAACCTCATATCTGACAAGAGTTTCACTTGAAATATACAAAAACTCTTTTATTGTTGCCTATATTGTAGCATAGTTTTAGTAAATTATGTGTTGAAAACATTAGCTTGTAGATTCTTAGAAATGCTGTGAAAATAACTTAGTAACTGAAATTACTTATAGTATTTTAGACAAGCCTGTCGTTTGGTCAGTCCAGATCATATATTATATACAATAGGTACAAGTACAGGTCCCTGTTAAATATGCAGTCATAGTCACCTCTGCGCTGCTACCGATGATGCCGTACAAGTGGTGAAGTTTTGGTTCAACAACTTCTAAAATACAGTCGTGCTAGACACACACAAAATAAAATACAAGGTTCATTATATAGGATCGCGTATTATAATTGTGCACACATACATAAATTAACAATAAACATAAATATTACGTTACAATAATAGAGTAGAATACATTTTATTATGATTGTATACCCACCATATAAATTATACAGGATGTTTGGTGCATCGTGTGGCAAATTGAAGTGGTAGACTAAAGGGGTTATATGCTGGTCTTTCAGACTCTTAACACCACTCATGCATGGATTTTTTTATCTACTTTTTATTGTTTTTTACCTAAATTGTACATTTAAATACAAATAAAAAAATATGACACTTAAAATATCGATTTTATTTCAATATGTACAATTACAAAGCATGTTCGAAATACAAAATTAATGACATAAGTCACCTAGTTTTTTAGGGTTCCGTACCTAAAAGTTAAAACGAAACCCTATTCATGAGACTTCGCTGTCCATCTGTCCTTCTGTCTCTCAACAGGCTGTATCTCATGAACCGTAATAGCTAGACAGTTGAAATTTTCAGAGATTTTTAGTATTTAAGGGGGGTCCCATACAACAATCGTGATTTTTGTGCCGTGTTTTGCTCCATATTAATAACGGAAATAGACAGACCTTTGAAATTTTCACAGTACCTATATTTGGTTATATATTAAAACTACCTGACCCGGCGAACTTTGTTCTGCCTTAAAGGCAATATCACATGATCACATTTTTTTTTAAACAGGATAATTGTTAATAAGAGAACATATATAAATATTTTCTACGACCATTTGGTAATTTCCTTAATACATCACCATAAGACATATCGCAATAGTACTCATTCCTGCCAAGTCTTGTTACAACCCCCACAAACCGTACTACAATGAAACTGTTCAATTATTTTTATGACTATAGCATCAAAAAATTAACATATGATTATGCCAAAAAGTGCGCGTATTTGCGTCACGGCTAAACATCGCATGTTATTAGGCTGTATGGATGAATTGCCTTTGCCTTTCATTTGCGGGATTATAACAACAAAACAACATTGCGCTCACTCGCCCAAGCGGATCTTTGACCATATTTTTGTTGGAACAACCAAGTAGAATAGCAAACTCATATAACTTTGTGGTTTTTCATTATATCTTTTTGAAATTTTGTACATAGATGCTTTACTTAAAAATACTTGACACGTGTTTCGTCGCATAAACAAAAAATAATGGTTTATATATAGACAATACATGAAAGAAGTTTTATTTTGCCTACTTTTTGGAGGTTCAAGGTACCAGGGTAGCACAAAAATTTAGGAGACAATGAAGTTCATTCATCATGATCAAATCATAATACATGGAAGAAGTTTTATTGTGTATAGTTTGCGGAGGTGCAAGGTATCAGGGTAGCACAAAGTGTAGGAGAAATCGAAACAATGAAGCTCATTCATTCCCGCGGGTATGACGGGAACGGGGTAAAAAGTATATGCCATATCCTATGTCGTCCCAGTTTTTAACTACCTCCTTACCAATTTTCAATCAAATCGGTTCAGCCGTTCTTAATTTATAAATAGTGTAACTAACATGGCTTTCTTTTTAATTTTTTTTTTTAACAATTATAAACTAGTGCTTGACCGCAATCCCGCCTGATGGTAAGCAGTGCTGCAATCGTTGATGGTAAAGCGCGCTAGTTTATTTAGCTTATTCTCTAAAAAAAAAATACGAGAGTGCTTATGACCACACGACTGAAGTGAAACTTCTTTCGCTCCATCTGTACGTATATACACACATCAAAAGTGTCTAGGGATCAACATATATTTTTGCAATAACTTTTCTCCTGATTGATATTAATTAAAATTTTCTTTAAGGATTCATCAAATAAAGTGTTTTCGTTTGTCACAGTAACGATAAACCAAGTCACCTTTGCATTAATAAAGAAATTTGTCATTTTCCTAATAAAGGGATATTTGACATTTGAACCACTAACACAAAAGTTCTAAAAAAAGACTGAAATAACAGTTTTCTCTAAAATTTTAATGGGTAACTTAAACAATTAATAATCCGTGTTTCTACCGCGAACACTAACAACACAAGAACATCGGTTTGGCATACTCAAAATGAGTTCATCCAAATCACGCTGTGGAATGGCCGCCCATGTTCGTTGCAACAACAAAAAAAGGTCTTCTTGTGGCTGGATACCCTCCATATTCGGCAGAGCTCTTCTCTGTAGCATATCCCATGCATGCTCAATCGGGTTCAAGTCTGGCGACTGAGCAGGCCAGGGCAGGACATTGATGTTAGCTACGGCGAGAGTCTGTCTTACAACTCTTGCGGTATGCGGTCGTGCATTATCATGCATTAACTGAAATAAGGGACCGATTTGCACTTGTAGAGGAACGATGACGTCTGATACAATCGTCTCAGCATAAATTTGAGCGTTGAGGTTGCCTCTGATCCAAATCAACTCAGTTCTTCCGCCGATCCAAATACCCGCCCATGCCATGATGGTTCCACCACTATAAGGATGGACTTCCTGGCAGGATTTTAATCGCTGTTGGCGTCCAGGGGTTCTCCAGTGTCGTATACGTCTTGTATCCGGTCTCATACCAAAACGAGACTCATCAGAAAAGCACACGAAACGCCATTGTTCTTCTGCCCAATTTCTGTGTTCAAGAGCCCATTGATATCGAATCCTACGATTGTGCATTGCTATAGGTGGTACCCGTAGCGGTCTTCGGGAATGAAGGTTCACTTCATGCAAGCGGTTTCTGACTGTTTGGTCGCTAATTAAGTTCCCTGAAGAGTGATGAAGCCTCACGGCTAACATCATGGCGGTTATTGTTGGAGCTCTTTGAGTTAAGATTTCAATGTATCGGTCTTGTCTCCGTGTGGTGCAGCGATACCGTCCTCCATGGCGCTCAGCCACGGTACCAGTGCTTCGGTAACGTGTCCAAAGTCGACTGATAACACTCTGACTTGTATTCAGAGCTAAAGCCACAGTACGTTGCCGGGAACCAGCTTCTATCATTCCCACGGCTCTGAGCATTTCTTCCCTGCTTAAATGACGTCGCCGCTCCATAATAACGTTGGTTTTAATCAGTAGTAGGGAAACAGTAGCACTAATAATGTCTTCAATGCGTTGTATGTTTTTATAGGGAAAATATTGACAGCTGATTTTCATCTTTTACTCGAATTTGATTCACAGTTCCTGATTCAAATTATGAAATGCACCAAAAAGGATCCATATAAATTTATAAAATCATAAATTTATTACAAAGCCACATCTCAATCTCAAGAAATCCGCATAAAAATGCTTGATCCCTAGACACTTTTGATGTGTGTATATATATGTGTGTACAATATATACATACATGTATATACATATATTAATTTTCTATAAATATTTAAATTTATTTCATGGTAAATTAATATTTTTGCATAGATCTTCTATTTTATTGAAAAAAAAATCTCGTTGTAGACCTTGTAGTACCAAGCTCGCGCCTCTGTGCTTATATTCCCCACTTAACTTCCGTTCGCCTTGCCCGATCACTTTTCGTAACGCTTACGTCACGCGTTCGCCAGCTTACTCCCCAAGTCAAGCGTGCGTCAAGTAGTTTCACTTCAAAAACTTAGTGAATTGGAAGGAAGACGGCAGTTGAGCGAAGGTGATGCAATCTTAAACTCCACAACACGACCAAAAATGCTGCGCCACAGGGAGATTGATCTGGAGATCTTCCACGACCAAACTTCCGACTCAACAACATTTGGCGCATCATACCCGGCACACGTCGCAACGCAACTGCTCAGATCCGTCCTCCGTACCGCTTCACCAGACATCATGCCGGAATACGACGAATCGTTTGCCGGCAAGACTTTGTCTGGTGGGTTATGGCCTTTCACCGAGAATATGTTATATTTATATATACATATGCTTATATTTATATATATAAGATTGCTACAAATCCTGTTCAAATTGTTGGCTTCTGTTGCGATTGCAGGCCCGACATCTGTTTCATATTTCGAACATTATTGTACGAAATCGTATTTACGAAATGAAAGTATCGCGGAGTACGGTAACTGTTTTCGTTTTTTTTTTTATAATTTTATTAGTTGCATTGCCATTCGTATAGATATCGGGGTATCGTATTACCTAATAACTATCTTGTGGAGGTCCGATTCTATTTTATCATTAATATGAAATGTTCGTGTGTAGTCGTGGTGGCCTAGTGGTTATAACACCAGCCTCTCTCAACTACAAGTCCATTACAAGTTCATTAATACTAACTGCAATCCTAAACTAAATAGTTTGTTATAAACAGCAAGCCTTGTAGTCGTGGTGGCCTGGTGGTTATAACACCAGCCTCTGAAGTATGAGTGCGCGGGTTCGATTCCAGGTCAGGCAAGTACCAATGTAACTTTTCTAAAGTTATATGTACTTTCTAAGTATATCTTGGATATCAATGACTGAAGGTGAAGGAAAACATCTTGAGGAAACCTGGACTTTATAAGTCTGAAATCGCCAACCCGCATTGAGCAAGCGTGGTGATTACGCTCAATCCTTCTCTGTATGAGAGAAGACCTGTGCCCAGCAGTGGGACGATAAAAAAGGTTGATGATGATGATGATGATGTTCGTGTGTGGAGTAGGTACTGCAGCCAGATTTGGACTGGTGCTGCAAAATGTCACCTGGCAACTTTGGATTTAGTGGAGAGGCATGTAAAGAGGCTAATTGGCGACCCAGATTTGGTTTAAAACAGTCTCCAAAGCCTGGAGCATAGGCGACGAGTAGCCAGCCTGTGGGTTTTCTATAGGATGCATATTGGAGAGTGTGCGCGGGAATTGCATGACTTACCCACCAGACAAAGTCTTGCCGTCAAGCGATTTGTCGTGTTCCGGTATGATGTCTGGTGAAGCCGTATGGAGGACGAGTCTGAGCACTTGTGTTGCGATGTGTGCCGGATACGATTCGCCAAATGTTGTTGTGTTGGGAGTTTGGTCGTGGAAGGTCTTCGGATCAATCTCCCTTTGGCGCAGCATCGTTGGTCGTATTGTTGGGTTTAACATTGCATCACCTCGCTCAACTGCCGTCTTCCTTCCTATTCGCTCAGTTTTTCTGTGTGAATAGGCTGTTAATAAACTAGCGCGCTTTACCATCAACGATCGCATCACTGCTTACCATCAGGCGGGATTGCGGTCAAGAGCTAGTTTATAATTATTAAAAAAAAAAAACTTAATTCCTTCACCTCCGTTCCTCCGTACGGCGAGGTATCAACAACGTAAGGGATCCACCTTTATCGGGCGATCGTAGTGGCTGCAGCACTACGATCTGGACGAAGGGTTCGCTTCGTCTTTTATACCGCGTATATCAAGAGACTGGAATAATTTGCCAGCGGTGGTGTTTCCATTTGACTACAATTTAACAGTCTTCAAGGGATAGTGAATAGGCTCTTAATGATCTAGCGTGCTTTACCATAAACGATTGCATCACTGCTTACCATCAGGCGGGATTGCGATCAAGCAATACTTCATAATAAAAAATAATGTTCATAATAACGTTTAATAATGTAACATTACAATCTTAAACATCACTAGTCCCGAGTCGTAATTCGTGCACTAATTAGAACAAATTTACTAGTTTGTAGGTATTCTCCATTTTCTGCTAGCTTGTTAATTATCCTTCAAAAAGCAAATGCACTCGAATTCTCTTGAACTCTGGAGCTAGTTGGTTCTCTTAGTATGCACCTTTCGTACTAGTTTAAAGGTAATTTAGAATGTTCAATGCTAAACTATACTGTGGGGAGTAATAAAGCTTTTGTAGGAGATTTGTGATATTTACAATAGACTTAAAAATAATGTAGTTATTTAGAAGGTCTTCTACTAAAATCTGAAAAGGAAAATGCTATCGTCATCGCGCTTGGAAGAAGTGAGCAAATGTTACGCTGTTTTTTACGGGAATTATTTTGAAGTAGAATATAATACTCTTTATTAAATTTTTACAAAGGCTGATCCATTGGGCGGTCTTAAAATTGTGAGTATTTCATTACTTTATTTGCGTTACTTAGTGATAACGATAAAGCTACACTTACCGCGATCAGTCCGTAGATGGGTTCTTTTTCATCTTTCCAGCTTGTAGAAGTCCACTGCTGGGCAAACGCCTCCCCCAAGGCTTTCCACAATGACTGGTTATGTACTGCTCGCATCCATTGATTTTCCGCGATCTTCACCAGGTCATCGGTCCACCTTGTTGGGGGCCTCCCGACGCTGCACGTTGCGTCATCCCTTCCCCTTCATGCTCCTTCGGCCATCGGTTCTACGTTCAATGTACCCCACCCACTGTCACTTTAGTTTAGCGACTTGAAGAGCTATGTCAGTGACTTAGGTTCTTTTGCGGATCTCCTCATTTTTGATTCGATTGCGCAGTAAGACTCCGAGCATAGTTTTTTCTATCACCTTTTGTGTGACATCGAGTCTTCATATGAGGCTCATTGTAGATGGGTTACCATCTTTAAATACCGAAACCTCTCCGTGCCTCCGGTAGCATGTTAAGCTGTTTTGCCGGCTGTGGTTCTTGAGTCTTTGACAGTCAAATCTTACCTAGGGATGTCGTGTTACCTAGTATAAACTGGATTGTGGAAGTCAGATACGCAGTCGTTCTACTTACGTTACTTACTTACGTTATACTGGTTCTTTAATTCAGCTACATCTGGTTAGACTGGAAGCTGAGCCCAACATAATTAAGAAAAGGCTAGGCCGATTGATTTACGTAATATTAATGCTAAAAAAACCCCAAATTACGTCGTGTTCCGTCATGATGTCTGGTGAAGCCGTACGGAAGATTGGTCTGAGCAGTTGTGTTGCGATGTGTGCCGGATACGATGGGCCAAATGTTGTTGAGTTGGCAGTTTGGTCGTGGAGGGTTTCCAGATCAATCTCCCTCTGGCGCACCTCGCTCAACTGCCGTCTTCCTTCCTATTCAGTCAGTGTTGTGGATAGGCTTAATAAACTAGCGCGTTTTAATTACCACAAACGGCTGCATCACTGTTTACCACCAGGCGGGATTACAGTCAAGCACTAGTTTATAATTATTAAAAAAAAAAAGCACACTAATGTATTGAGGCAATAAGTAACTCGAGAAATTTATTTTACCTGTTTTCTTATATTAAGTATACTCACTCGCTTACGAGTATATTTAACGAACAATTAATGAAATGTAAATTTCCAACACAATAAAAGTAAACATCGGTCTATAATAGCCATCTAAGTAATAAACTTTTTATTGGTGTGTTCCGTCAAAATTACGTTTATTAGAATGCCTAGATGTAACTCGCCCTCGGCTTTGATGTGGAGACGGTTTCTTGGGATATTCTGTGGTATTTCTCATTCCCCGTTTTGAGTAATTGCTGAGATAGAGGGAGGGAATATTACTGTAGGCCGAGTCCATTTACTTTGAAGCCCAGTCTAACGAAAAATAGGATTAAAGAAGTTACCACCCACCAGACAAAGTCTTGCCGCCAAGCGATTTTTCGTGTTCTGGCATGATGTTTGGTGAAGCCGTACGGAGGATAGGTCTGAGCAGTTGTATTCCGACGTGTGCCGGGTACGATGCGCCAAATGTTGTTGTGTTGGGAGTTTGGTCGTGGAGGGTCTTCAGATCAATCTCCCTTTGGCGCAGCATCGTTGGTTGTGTTGTTGGGTTTAACATTGTATCACCTCACTCAACTGCCGTCTTCCTTCCTATTCACTCACTTTTTCTGAGTTAATAGGCCCTTAATAAGCCAGCGCGCTTTACCATCAACGATCGCATCACTGCTTACCATCAGGCGGGATTAAGGGTTAGCAAGCGCTAGTTTAAAATAAAGAAACGTTGCCGACACTTAAAATTTCTCCTGTATCGTGGGTGTGTTTACGAGTTTATAAACTAACATACACAAACAGCCAGATCCGGAACAATTACTTGCCACTTAAATTGAATGTAATTTAAATTGAATTTTGTTTGACTGCAGCATTCAAGTAAGTTTACCATCTTCGCTGCGATAATAGAATAAACGGCTGTAACAGCTTAAGGTTGTCTAAACAAAGACTAGGAGTTTATAAAGTTCAGGAGATATATTTTAATCCAAACTTTCCGGCAGTGCAGTGGTGCCAGTTCTCGAGTGTGTTCCACTTGAAGAACACAGTGCAATTTGGAATAGCTTTATGCAGTATTTTACGTCCGCTTTTCTTCGGAAATTACCTCTACCTTTATTCTGTACATTCATTTTAATTTTATTATATTCTTAAAGCAATGCAATAATGTGTTTTTATTAATTTTGGTACGGCGACGAAAAATCCAAATTATGTGTCTGTCAACTACACTAAAGACAGTTTATCCAATTTCGTTTTCGAGTACTAGGGCGTCAAATGTCCTTGACACTGTGATCGGTTCTCGGCAGACATTATCAATATTTTTTCGGCGGGAGACCCGGCGAGTGCTGTCGTCATCGTGATGGACGTGTTGTAGAGACAGCCCTACGTAATGTTCCCTTAGGTTGCGTACAATGTTTGTGTGTTGAAGATCGTACAGGCATTAGGGAAAATTCACAAGTGTATTTGGGGGATGTTGCTATGCATCCAGAAAATAGACTAGCTAACGCTCTGAAGATTTCTAATTTAAATGTTAATTTTAAATGTTTAATTTAAATGAAAATTATCAATAACAAAAGCAGCGAATAAATATAATTTTAAAGTAAATAATAAATGAAGGTCATAAAATTCAATAAAACTTGTTAAACTTGTAGAAATATTTCTATGAACCAAACTGCCAGTGTATTGTTTAATAATTATAAACTAGTGCTTGAGCGCAATCCCGCCTGATGGTAAGCAATGATGCAATCATTGATGGTAAAGCATGCTAGTTTATTTAGCCTATTCACTAAAAAAAAATAGTGAATAGGAAGGAAGACGGCAGTTGAGCGAGGTGATGCAATGTTAAACTCAACAACACGACGAACGATGCTGCGCCAGAGGGAGATTGATCTGGAGATCCTCCACGACCAAACTCCCGACACAACAACATTTAGCGTATCATACCCGGCACACATCGCAACACAACTGTAGAGGCCCGTCCTCCGTAAGGCTTCTCCTGACATCATGCCGGAACACGACAAATCGCTTGGCGGCAAGACTTTGTCTGGTGGGTGGTTACTTATGCCGGCGCCGATGGCGATGTGGGGGTACATTGTTTTGTGATTAAGTCTATCGGTTAATTTGTATGTAACAAGTTAACTGAATACACAGTATGTTAAGAAAACCCTGTTCGACGCGTGAAGGTGTTGTTAGGTATCGATGTTAGATATTGATTCTACTAATGGATACAAAACCGGGCTAAACTTTAAAAAAAAATCCCCCTAAAAAAATAAATATTATTTGTTTGGTCACACTTCTGACACCATGTTTGATTCTTGCCTTGGTAAATATTAAAGACTTTAGATAATTAGACTGGTTTATTTCACTTGTAGAATTACATTATAATCGACATCTCCAGGTCAGATCCTAAGTTACAATGACAAGACTATAGACAATATTCATAGACACTAATACATAGAGATGGTATTAGTTACTCGACTACAGAGTAGTGATGTATGATACAACATCCCCCTTGTTTAAGTTTAAATTAACCCTTGACAAACAATATTATAGAGACCTGACTTAGTTACAATTTAGACAATGACTTAAGACTATGGTTAGGTCTTAATCTAGGATACAATGTTCTACTTAATCTATTTCATCAATTAGCCTTCTGGTTGGCTTTACAACTCTTCCAGAACGAGTTACATGTTGACTGATTAAGGATTGAGATGAGAGCTCTTGAGGTCTAGACTCCTGCCTGTTACCTTCCTCTCTCCCCTGCGACGAATTGGATAGCATAGGAGAATATTTGTGTCTTAAATGAACCCTATTCCTCCTATACCTAACTCCATTGACATCCTCAACGACATATGACCTATTATTAGCCAACCTTAGCTTGACAATGGCTTGTTCCCAATTGCTATCAGGCTTTCTTTTAAAGTATACATGATCATTGGGATACAGTAATGACAATGACTTTGTATTTCTATTATAATATTTAGACTTATTTTTATTATTTTGCTTGACACATTCTTCATAATTTTTGAATGTAACCACTTTAGGTTTTAATTTCTTATAAGACATAGGAATGTTATTTCTTAAATTCCTGGACATTAACAATTGAGCTGGAGATGGTAAATTATTCTTAGGTGTGTTTCTATACTGTAATAAAGCTATGTATGGATCAGATGAGTTTCTTTTACATTTTTTTAACATATTTTTGATAATTTTGACTGAACTCTCTGCTTGACCATTTGACTGTGGATGATATGGGCTAGTTACAATGTGTTCTATGTCCCATTCATGCATAAAATTTTTAAATTCTAATGACTGAAAAGGAGGACCACCATCAGACACTAAAGATAAAGGTATTCCATGACGAGCAAAAATGGACTTTAAATGTGTTATTACATTCTTTGCTGTACTGTTTTTATTTAACAAAGCTATTTCTATAAATTTAGAATAATAATCTGTGACAATTAAATAAGTGAGGTTATCAAAATACATTAAATCAACACCTACTTGTTGCCATGGATATTTATTTATTTCAAAATTTTTTAGTGGTTCCTTTGGATTATTAGGTTTAAATTGTGCACATACATAACATTGTTCTACCAAGTTTTTAATATCAGCTGACATGCTTGGCCAGTACAAAGACTCTCTAGCCAGTTTTAAGCATTTATTTATACCTTGGTGACCTTCATGAATTTTACCTAACATTTCCTTATACATTGACTGTGGTACTATTAATTTTGACCCTTTGAACAATAAATCTTTGACTACATGAATTTCAGCTTGTATATTCCAAAATGGTTTTATTGACTGACTGACATTATTTTTATTTTTTGGCCAACCTTCATAATAATACTTTTTTAACAATTGCAAAGTATCATCTTTCTTAGTGTGCTGTAACAATTTTGTACAGTACTCCTTTGTGACTGCTAGACTTGAATGCATTAAATTGACATGACAAGATATTTCTGACTCATTCTCAGGTATATAATGTTCTTTCAATGCTGCTCTAGACAGAGTGTCAGATATAAACATTTCTTTACCTGGAACATGTATAACTTCCAAATCATATTTTTGTAAAGTTAACATCATACGTTGCAATCTTGCTGGTACATCATGTAATGGCTTTTTAAAAAGATAGACTAAAGGTTTATGATCAGTATGAACAGTTACTTTATGACCGTACACATACCTACTGGTGAAATTTTTCACAACCAAACTGAATGGCTAACAATTCTTTCTCAATTTGAGCATACCTTGACTGAGTTTGAGTTAATGTTTTTGAACTATAAGCAATAGGTTTATTATTCTGCATAATGACTGCTCCTAATGCTGACTTTGACGAATCGACTGACAAGACTAATGGTACATTGGGATTATAATGAGCTAATACTGGTGAATTTGTAATTTCATCGATTAAACTCTTAAGACATTGACTATGATTTTCATCCCAAGTCCAGACTGAATCTTTCTTCAAAAGATTTCTTAAAATTTGAGTTTTTTGAGACAAATTGCTAATAAAGGGACCTAAATAATTGATCATACCTAATATTCTTTGCAATTCTTTGACATTTTTTGGTGTGGGCATATTGACAATTGCTTTTACTTTCTCTTCATCAACCCTAGCACCATCTTTACTAAAAACATACCCTAAAAAACAGACTTCTGATACTAAAAATTTACATTTTGACTTATTGAACTTTAAATTGACTTCACGTGCTCGTTGCATGACTTTATGTACTCTCTCATTATGTACTGACTCGTTTGGTCCATATACCAAAATATCATCGATGAATATTAGAACTCCTTCTAAATCACCGAACAAATTCATCATGACTCTTTGAAAAATTTCAGACGATGCATTAATACCAAAAGGTAACCTTAAATATTTATATCTACCGAAAGGTGTTTGAAATGTACATAAATCAGAACTATATTCATCTAGTTTTAGCATCCAAAATCCTGAAAATGCATCTAAATGAGAAAAACAAACAGCTCCTGCTAGTTGAGATCTGATCTCATCTATTGACTTTAGTGGATAAATTTCCCTTATAATATTCTTATTCAAGTTTCTAGGATCTAAACAAATTCGTAACTGACCCGTGCTTTTGACTGTTATGACTATACTGTTCACCCATTCTGTAGGTTTAATAACCTTTTCAATGACCTGCATTTTCTCCATGCGATCCAATTCATCTCGCAGTTTGTTCAGTAAAGCGAAAGGTACCCTTCTCGGAGCATCCACGCATGGCACTGCTTCCGGTTTGAGTTTCAGGCGACAGACTTGAGGTAGACATCCAAGACCCTGAAATACATCATTGTATTGTGTAAGAATTTGTTCACTAAAATTTTGTTGAGACACAGAGAAAACTCTTTGAATTATACCTAATTTTTCACAAGTTGGTAGACCTAAAACATTCGGACAAACTAAATCTGCGACTATAAACACTATATTTACACTAATAGTGCTATTATTTAAAGATAAACTACATTTTACATTGACTTTGCCCATAATTGGTATTGATATACCACCAAACCCACTAACGTTTATTTGACATTTCTCAAGTGACATTTGACTTTGACATTTCAAAAATTGAAAAGTTCTCTTTGACATAATATTGATATCAGCTCCTGAGTCAATAATGCAATTAATTTGTGTATGACCAACTAAAATGTTTATGTTCCATGACTGTTTAGAATAGTATTTGTTTTGTTTTGACTCGACTGTATTGACCTGTTTACTATGTGTTGACTTTGCTGTAATAATTCTACAAGTGTGTGTTGTGTGAGATTCCTCAGACTTGTGTCTGTACTCATCATGAAGATATGAATCTCGACTATGACTCTTTGACTTTTTTGACTTGACTGTGAATCTCTCAGACTGTTTAGTGTTTTCATCACTGAGATATGACATATGACAAGATGAGTCTTCATGAGATCTCTCGGACTTATCAGTCACCAGACTTTTTTCATCACTGAGGCATTTTTTATTAGACCTCTCAGATATGACATTATCACCACTTTCATCACAGAAATATGACACAGGATATTTTTTATGACAAGATGAGTCTTCATGAGATCTCTTAGACTTTGACTGCGACTGGCCTATGTGCGACCTGACCGTTGATTGTAACCTAGGATTTGACTGTGTGTATGACAACCTGCTATGTCTGTAATGATTTCGATTGTGATGACTTTGTGACTCTAAATGACAATTATATTGACTAGACTTATGACTATGACTGAAATTATGACAATTTAAAATTCCAACAAAATTATCTTGACTACCAGTTGAACTAAAAGACTCTAAATGACTGACTTTTTTATTATTTGAGTAACAAAATTTTGCAAAATGACCATAAGAGTTACATGACCTGCACTTAGCTCCCTGCGCTGGACATTTGTAGCGGTGGTGTTGTCCACAGCGGCTACACGTCTTCGAGCGCTTCTCAGGACTGGGACTTGACTTTGACCTCCCTGCGCTGGATCCCTGCTGACTGACTGGTGAAGCTCGCCGTCGCTGACGCTCCACTCGACCACGGCTCCTCCGACGCAGATGCATGACTTTTTCAGACTCTTGACTAGTGGACCTCTTGACAATTTGGTCTGCATCCTGCTGTGCGACGATGAGTGTCCTAGCTAGCTCTCGCATCCTCTGATATGTCAGATCAGGTTCCTGCAGCAGTCTCTGACGTACATGTGCTAAGTCCAAACTCAAGTTAGCGATAAAAATATCTCTGATAAGAGATTCTCTGAGCGTTCCAAATTCGCAATCTTGGCTTTTATTTTCGAGATCGGTTAAGAAATCCTCGATGCTTTCCGATTTCTGTTGACGTGTGGTAAAAAACATGTGACGATACATGGTAATGTTTTTTCTGGGTTGAAAAAATTCGTCGAATTTGGCTTTGACGTCATGTAATGTGCTTTCTCCAATATTTATGTTGAATGTGTTGAAAATATTTAAGCATTTTTCACCAATGTGATGTAATAAAATGGCGATCTTGCGTTTCTCACCGGACTTGTCCAAACCTGTTGCCAACAAGTATAATTCGAACTGTTGCCACCAGCGCTTCCAGGCTTCGTAATTGTTGTTTGTTGCATCTGACGATATTTTAAGCGCCTTCAAGCCACTGTTCATTGCGGTGTCATGGCCGCCACCGACGCCATCCGACTTTTGCATTTTATGAATTTTCTTTCTCCGTATTGGGTTTTTTCACTCTTCTGACACCATGTTTGGTTACACTTCTGACACCATGTTTGGTCACACTTCTGACACCATGTTTGATTCTTGCCTTGGTAAATATTAAAGACTTTAGATAATTAGACTGGTTTATTTCACTTGTAGAATTACATTATAATCGACATCTCCAGGTCAGATCCTAAGTTACAATGACAAGACTATAGACAATATTCATAGACACTAATACATAGAGATGGTATTAGTTACTCGACTACAGAGTGACGGGCGGCAGGGCACGCGGCACGTGGTCGCATCGCTATTCGCTCATAATAATACCGGGGTCGTCACTTTTTTAAAAATTACCAAATTTCGGGGAAGTTGGAATTAATTCGCGGGAAAAAAAGATTATTTCAAAATTCATTTGTATTGGTTCTATAATGATTACGTAAAGTTTTATATTATATCTGGTCATGTGTTTACCTAACCTTTAATATCCTTATGGGTCGGACAGGGTTTTCTTAACATACTGTATAATGAATATATTATAGTTATTCAATTGGATGTAACAATCATTAGATCATCTTTTATTGGGTCTAAGTAAAAATCGTATCAAGGTGCCCCGTCTCCCCCTACGTACAGGTTTCACCAACAAAATAGCAAGTCATCGAGGAGTCACAGAAAGTCGTATGCTGCCTGCGCGTTTATTGCGTCTTTATGGATGTGTACGCATTCTTACCGCGTGGCCACGGACTTACTATTTAAGCGACACGTGTCTTGCGACAATGACTGTGAAGGAAATAAATGAAAGAAGTTATTAGAGCATGCTACGAGTCACCGCGGTGGACGTAAACAAATGAGGCCCGTGCCTGTGGCTTGAGGCAAGTCGCATCTCTAAGGGATGTGAACGTAGCCTTAGGGGCACTAAATGGTTCAAATTCTTAATGTCCAGCACATTATTTAACGTCAACTGGACAAGATTATTCCCTACAGAATAAAATTAATGGAACTACCTATAAGTTTGGATTGTTTGAATAATGCTTTGCTTTTTTCTATGGCGTTCCTTGTAAGTAAAACTTATAGTGTGGCTTGACTTAGTACATTTTTTTTATTTCTGATAAAAAAATGTACTAAGTTAAGCCACAGCTTTGATAAAAACATACATTTGTACCAAGTTAAGAGGGGACTCTAGTGCTGAGGGATTTGAGAAATAGGTATTTGAAGAAACTATTGCCGTCGCGCCGCTTTCAACCTTTCCCCGTAAAGTGGGAAAGGGACAGTTGCAACTCAACTGATTTTACCTACAAAAACGATGACCAAGAGATGTTTCGCAATCCGCTGTTTTATTTTTCAGATCTCAATTATTTTTATATCAAAATTTAGGGGATGAGTATAGCTATGCCTGTTTTATTTTCTTTTTTGTCATAAACTTATCACATTTTTGAAATAGTTGTCTGAACATCGCAGTAAAATGCGTTATTTGTCGAGATTTTGAAACATCATATTTCTTTTATTAATGAAGTTTTCGAAAAAATCAAATAATAGGGGCACATATAATCAAGGTGTAAAATTGTAGAAAAAATTCATTGCTCTAAAAGCGTTATCGACGAAGAATACAGCGGTATACGTTTGTATGAAGAAAACGCCACTAGAGTCCCCTCTTAAGCCACACTAGCCCTCTTATCCACAAACGTTACATAAAGTTAACTAGTGATTAGCGATTTTTTAATCATACATTTTTAACCTTTTAACATTAACTTAACTTTAATCATCGTTTATGAATAAACACCACAGTGCTTAAGGGGTTTATTCATAAACGATGATTAAAGTTAAGTGACGTGCAAACGACTAAAATGTATGGTTAATAAATCGCTAATCACTAGTTAATTTTAAGCAATGTTTATGAATAAGGGGTTTATGTTTTACTTATAGGGTGACTTAACTTAGTTAATTTTTTTTTATTCGTGCCTTGAGAAAATATTTTACACTTCCATTTCAGCTTTTAGGAAATTTGAGTTATTTTGCAGTGTTTGATGTCAAAATTATTTTTTATATTCTGAAAGTAGGTCTTTTCAGAAATTTTACGATAATTTATGAAGTTTTATAAGTAAGTCGCAATTATCGAAGAAAAGTCGAAATATGTATTTCCTCGTGGTTTCACATGGTAATCGCAATCTCTTCGTGGACATAGTAATCTTCTATCATTTCTATTTTCCTGGTACTCATACAATAGAGTTCAACTTTGCGTTCCTTACACCATCTTGACAACTTTATTCTGCTGATACCAATGTGTCCGAAGGGGTCTTTTGTAAGCTTTTATCTGATAAAATATAAGGATTTTCCGGTAATCGAGCCCAAAATTCCACGCTCAGCAAGCTTTTGTAAGTTTAATGCCGTTGGGAGTTTTATTCACTAGTTGTGCCCTGCGTTTTCACCCGAATAGTTCTCGATCCCGTAAAATAGCCGGATAAAGTTTCCTAAGTTTTATTCCTGGCTATAAATAAATATGTGTGCTTTGCATCCAAAATAGTTATTTAGAACGGATATGTAGGCCATAACATCGGCTGCCGGCAGAAGTAACCACCCACCAGACAAAGTCTTGCTGCCAAGACATCACTCTATCGACCCGGGCCTGCAGTCCTTATCAGGCGACGAGCTGCCCACTGCCCGCAAGCGACATTCATTCCCATGTTATTAAGCCTTGCATCAAACGATCCTTGACCAGTTATAAAGTACAAACGACAACACATCAAACTAATACAATCTGTAAAATTTCTTTATTCGATTTTTAGCTTTGTCGCAAAAAAATTGAGGCCCATATTTGAATGGGAATATTTGACAGTTTGAGGTACATTGGCCTTTTTTTTTTTGGGACAAACCCGCCACACTTTTCCCAACCACTGCAACTCCTGAAAGCCAGAATCAACAGTGGCGACCGCCAGAAAAACGCCGAGCAATGAAGCTTGACGAGTCCCGGAGAAACGATTCAACTGTCTTGGGTCCCGCAACGAAATTAATCAGAAAAGAATAGCGGAGGAGTAAGAAAAAAGATATTTTTTCCACTTCCCTCCATAACAAGCAGGAGACAGAACAGAACTAGGCCAAACGGCACAAAGGGACATTATTGCAACTGGGAGAAGCCCAGATTGCCAAACACCACGGAATAAAATTTGATTAAGTTAATGGGTCCTAAGTAGGTAATTAGCTGTTACAATTGATTCCAATAATAGGTATGGCAAAAGCGCCTGAACGCACGGAAATTGGTTCTAGTTTCTACAAGGTCCGTATAATAAACGACTCCGGATGTAACTTGTACACTATCCAACATAATATTGCGTTCATTCTGCCAAAGAACACACTCCCACAAGATGTGATGTGCGGACTGTTCAAATTCACAGTTCGATGTAGAACACTGACACAAAGGGGAAGGAACAAGTTTAAAAGAATACAGTTTACTTTTAAAGTTGCCATGACCTGTGAGAAATTGGGCAACGCAGTGGTCAACCACCAGCCATGTCTTAGCCAGCCGATCACCAACGGATGGAAAGAACAGATGGAGGTGCCGGCCCTTGATGGAATTATCCCACCTACTTTGCCATTCGGATAAGAGGTCCTCCCAGACTTCAGTCTGAGGTTTAAATAATCTAGAGATTTTATTAAAGTCGCGTTGTGTAACAAAATTAGTGTCCATGGCCTCCCCCCTCGCGGAGTAGTACATTGAAGCACGTCGCTGTACCTCAAGGTCGACTGGAAGTACACCTGCCAGTACCGGTAAGGCTTCAGTACTGACCGTTCTATACACCTTGCATAAAAATATCAGTGCCAAACGTTGGCTTTGAAGCAGTTTACGTCGTGCCGCTCCTATGCTGGCCCTATCGGCCCAAACAGGTGCACCGTAGCACATACATCCTAAGTAGGTAGCTCCATATATAGTTTTTAAAGTTAGGAATGATAGACCCCAAGTTGCTTTGGATATTCTGGTTAGGGCATAAAAGTTCTTTTTAGCTTTTTCACCAACTATTTTTATATGTTCGATAAATGAAAAATTCCTTTCTAAGATCATACCAAGGTAGCATACGGATTGCTGTTTTTTAATGGGAACGTTGTTAAATTTAATAGTAGGCAATGATTTAAGATTACCTTTTAGTAGAAGTTGATAGGTTTTATGTGGCGCAAATGCTAGGCGGTTACGATCACCCCACTGAGATATTAAATTTAGGCAAGTATTGGCCAAGTTCTCAAGTCCAGCTCGGGTACTTGACTGAATGAGCAGTAGGCCATCGTCCGCGTAACCAGTAAGTGAACAGCCGCAAGGAAGCGGGATCGCGAGGAAGTCATCAAAACCCAAATTCCATAAATAAGGACCGACAACTGAACCCTGAGGACATCCCATGGTTAGTGTTTTAGTACTAGAAAAATGACCGAGCTTAAGTACCGCGGAACCGTTTATAAAGTAAGAGTAAACGAGATTATATATGTTTCTATAGCAACCGCGGGTTTTTAATTTTAACAACAGCATAGGCCACCAGGCGTTATCAAAAGCCCCAGAAATATCCAGGAAGATCCCAATTACGTACTTGTTTTCAGATTGGTTAACGGTTCTTCTGACAGAAAGCGCCGCGTCGATTGTAGATTTACCTATGGTGAAGCCATATTGATTATTATGGAATTTTGGACCGTTCGGTAGTAAACGTGGAACGATGAGGCGCTCAAGAAGTTTACCCAAAGATGGTAGAAGAGTGATAGGACGATATGACTTCGGATCATCCGGTGGTTTGTCACCACACTTTGGTATTATTCGTAAGAAACCGCGTCGCCATTTACGAGGAAAAACGCCTTCAGCAATGCATCGGTTATATACAGTTAAGATGGCATCACCCGCTGTTTTACACGCTTCTTTAATCATCCTATTAGATATTTTATCTTCACCTGATGATTTGTTGACCGGTAGTTTTCTAACAATATTTATAAATTCGTCATTAGATGGTACGTCTGACATTGGTGATTCAGGTGGCACAGGAGCCCACGCTCTAATCTGTTGGTGGTAGTCGCTATCGTTAGCCGGTGAATCATCAGGGATAAGTGTATTTATTAGTACTTCTGTTGTTTCCTCTATGCCTGTGGTATGCCTATCATTGACTTTAATGTTTTGAACGTATGCAAGGTCGACCGATCTGTTAGCTTTAAATTCGTAATATAAGGGAGACCACGGACCCTCCCTGTCAAGCTTATCAACAATTTTTCGCAACAAATTACCCTTAGATTTTTCCACCGATGCTTTGTAGCGTGACTTGGCAACTCTAAAAGCATTTAAAGCGAACGTAAGAAGATCTCCAGTAATCTTTCGGCTCTTGAGTTTATTTAACTGTCTACGCGCTCTGCGATATCGTTTACGCTGCTCAACTAAGTAATCACTCCACCAGTCACATCTACGAATATTGGTCATAGATCCGCGACCAATGGCAATGTCAGCACAGTAGGTAAAGGTTTCTGACATAATGTCAGCACTTTCTTCGGCTGACAGCCCGTCCCGAGTGAATTCTTTGGCGTGACACGCAAAAAGCGAGCCGAAAAATTCCCAGTTCGCGCCTTTACATCTATATCTGAAATTACCGGGAATATGAGACGGACCCTGAATATAACCAGGAACAAATTCGTACACGATCAGGCGATGATCACTACAAGACGCGTCCGGTAGGACACGCCACCTGTCCAAACGTACGTCGGCACTTGAAAGTGTGACGTCAATACAAGATTCGCCCATTTGGCTGCAGAAAGTAGGTGGTGCATCAGGGGTATTATGAATCGATAGGTTCATCTCAGCAATGAAATCCTCAACAGCGCAGCGTCGTTCGGTATCGGTGGCCCGAACCTTGCCATACCACAGAGACGATGACGCGTTGACATCCGCGCCAACGATAACTTTGCAGCCCGCGAGTGACCGCAAGACATGACGGAGATTATGTATATGAGGAGTAACAGGATCTGAATATTGAAAGTAACAGCTTACAACGAATACTTTAAAAGAAGCTGATGATACTTCGGCAACCGCACAGTGTGGCGTCATGAGGTCACGTAAAGACGTTACCGTAAAGTCAGAAGACCGCGCAACATAAATTCCGGCTCGTGCCCTGCAATCCAGTTGAACTACCCTGTGACGTAAACGTGAGTTTTGATATTGTTCTTGAATGAGTACAAGGTCTAAGTTGTAGTCAATAATTAATTTATCTAACTCTGATGTCGCCACCTTATCGTTGTGAAGGTTTAATTGCCCTATTTTTAACCTATCCATCTTAATTAGTAATTAGTATGTAGGATAAGTTGTTCGAGTTTTAATTTATAGGTACCGCACTGGTCCGACCCGCATCTATGATCATAGGGTTTTTTAAATCGTTTACACGCCGCGCAAACCGGGGTAAAATTCGAATCGCCCTTATGCGGGCAAACATTGGTTTCGTGAGCCTCGGAACAGACAGCGCAGGTTGGTGATTTATTAGCGCAATGCTTTTTAACATGACCGAATTGTTGACAATACGCGCAACGAACTACCTCGATATCATCAACAAAACGGCAAGTGGCCCAGTCAATAAATAATTTATCCTTGGTAGTCACAAGATGTTTACGTACCGCAGGTTCAATTTCTATGCCTATCCATTTCCGACCGGTATCGGTAGAACGCCTACGGACTATTTTTGTGGATTTAATAAAATCGTCTTCTTTTATTGGCAACTCATTTTTAATGTTTTGGCGGTATATAGCTTGCAAAAAATTTTTGTCTTCCATTGAGGCGGGAATGTCCTTAACTAATAGACGGGGGCGGCGACCCTTTGGTTTTTCTAAGCGGAGACCGGCAGCCTTTATAGCGTCTACCGATTCTAATCTTTTTAATTGGTTTTGATTAGCCACCCGTAGTACAACTCCCGATTTGGCGGTTTTTTTAATACCGACTATTTGAAACCCATCGTCACTCGGTCTAATCGCTTTCATAAGAGCTTGTTTAGTGGCGGACGATGACGCATAGTCAGCTGATCGCTCCTGGGTCGGATAGGCGACGACACAAGGCAGAGGCACTCTAGATTCAATAGCCGGGGCCACTTTAGGCAACCGCAGTTTCAAAGAATCTGCGTACGACATTTTATTGTCCTCATTAACGGTTTTAACGCCGGATTTTAATTTGATTATTTCTAATTCGCGCTCGGTATTAGCAAGCTTTGTTTCGTTACACGAAGATTTTAAAGCTAACAAAGACACGATACTTGTAACTCGTTGAGTCATATCCATAATAGATGATTTATTCGCGACATTTATACGAGAACCGTTATCGTTAACCAGTTCGTTTATTTTGGACAGGTACACAGACGCCTCCGAAACCAAATCGTAATAACTATCACTGTTACTATTGGACATATTTAATGTAGGCGAGGACTGTTCTGGAGAATTAGGAGCTATTTGTAAGCGTTTCGACCTATCATCTACTAATTTGTCGGTCGGAGACATTTCACAAAATAGACGCTTAGCCGTCTGCGTTGGCGGCGACCTAAGTGTTTTGTTATTTCTACGAAAAATATCTCCACCACGATCAGGCGGGTCATCATTGTAAGTCGACATAAGTAATTAATAAACAAGAAAACAAATCTAACTTAACTAAAAGAAAATAAAACTAGTGAGAAGAGAAGAAAAAAAAAAAAAATTACGTTACCCTCACAAAAAAGAAAATAAATGTACTCACCGAGATTGATTGATTTACAGTAATTACAAAACAAACACTAAAAATAAACTTACGATACCAAAACTAGACACAAATTGAACAATCCTAGAAAGAAAAACACCAGCCGGAACTGATCGGAACACGATATTCGTAAATATAACCGGAGCGTATTAACTTCACACCACACGGCGCGGGGGCGCGAAGAGAAGTGTCCTTTGTGAAGGTACATTGGCCTGCTGTCGTCTGTATGTACGTCACGGTGGTAGGCCATAACATCGACTCCCGGCAGAGGTTACCACTCAGCAGACAAAGTTTTGCCGCCAAGCAATTCGTCTTGTTCCGGATGATGTCTGGTGAAGCCGTACGAGCGGCGGATCTGAGCAGTTGTGTTGCGATGTGTGCCGGGTACGATGCGCCTAATGTTGTTGTGTTGGGAGTTTGGTCGTGGAGGGTCTTCAGATCAATCTCAATCTGGCGCAGCATCGTTGGTCGTGTTGTTGGGTTTCATTGCATCACCTCGCTCAACTGTCGTCTTCCTTCCTATTCGCTCAGTTTTTCTGTGTGAATAGGCTCTTAATAAACTAGTGCGCTTTACCATCAACGATCGCATCACTGCTTATCATCAGGCGGGATGGCGGTCAAGCGCTAGTTTATAATAATTATTAAAAAAATAACTTTTTTTAAATCTTAATTGGGTTTAACTTTGTTAAAGTTTATGATTTTCCTGTACTAGTGAAATTAATGATGTCTGGTGAAGCCGTACTCACCAGGCATCATGCCAGAACACAACAAATCGCTTGGCGGCAAGACTTTGTCTGGTGGGTGGTAACTTCTGCCGGCGGCCGATGTTATAGCCTACCACCGAGAAAACGTTCTTAACGAGACCAAAAGGCTCCTACCACAGCATACATAATGCTTCGATATTTTAAAGTGAATGTCGCTGATCAATCACAGAGATACTGAAGACTCATAAAATTTTATCATTGAGATAAAACTAGTTTTTCATTACGCGGTCTCTTCATACATTCTAACTTTGAATTTCAGTCTGCTCTTCGTTAGAAAAACAGAAATCCCACAATCAATCACTGACACATTGAATTGTTTGATTTCATTTGGACCTTCTATAATTTTAAAGAAACCGCATCAATGAGGCTTGGCGAACCCCTAGGGGGTCGAGACCCAAACTTTGAAAAGCTCTGTCCTAACTAAACCTTGTCCAAAGTTTGTTTGTTACCGAGAACCATTTTCCAACCGAAACCGAAAAACATTTTCTTCTTTGCAAAAAGATTTTCTTTTGTAACAATAAAACAAATTCGATGCTTGTATGAATCTCGCAGTCCCAAACCGTAGGTAAAAGTGGAATAGGTGGATAAGAGACATACGCTACTGTCACCCCTACGATGGAGGGAGTCTCTGAGAATTACTTACCATCACAAAGTCAAAAAAGGATCAACCTTTCAATCAATATATTTATACAATATGTAAAGAAAACCCTGTCCGATTCGTGAAGGTATTGTTAGGTATCAATAACTGATTCTATTTATGCCTACAAAGCAGGGTTAAACTTTAAAAAAATCCCCCTAAAAATAAATAATATTTCGAAAAAGCGAGGTAACTTAATACATGTGCGGTAGGCATAAATGCGCGGGCGAAGCGGGGCAGGGCACCCGGCATGTGGTCTCATCATCATAGTAATACTGTCCAAATTTGTGTTGTCACTTTTTTTTTAAATACAAGATTTTGGGAAAGTTGGAATTAATTCGCGGAAAAAAAAAAGATTATTTCAAAATTCATTAGTATTGTTACTATGATGATTATGTAAAATTTCATATTTTATTTGGTCATGTGTATACCTAACCTTTATTATCCATTAGGGTCGGACGGGGTTTTCTTTACACATTGTATGTGACGATGACGTCAGAGTCGAGAAGTGCCCTGGTCCGCGTCTCAAAGCGAAGTGACCGTTCGACAATTCCCAGTTTTCAACGTTATTTTGAAATGGCGGCACTTGAACGGAGTCGCTGTTCAAGTGCCGCCTTTACAAAATAACGTCACAGCGTTTGCCCCACTACTACATAAATCAATGATATCGTTATCCACGACATATATTATAACAGTTTAAACTGATATCATATGACTTTCTACATTATCAAAGACACAAATTTACTATTGTAACACGTGGACTTTGGAAAATATTCCGCGGGAATGTACTACCGGGATTAAAAGTGTGTTTCAATTATTATTCATTTAGAATATATGCTGTCTGTTTACCAATAATTATATCTACACTTCTGGACACATCTATTGGCCCACCTTGCATTTTCAGTTTCGTTTGGTCCTAGCTAAAATTTTATATTAGGTTGAGCAAAAAGTTTTTATGCAGTTTTGAACCTGGCACATTCACAATTTCATTCAATAATATTTTTTGAATTTCGAACACAGAATTTAAAGAAACAAAAGATAATTTGGAGCTTGTTTGTTGATATCAAACAATCGAATACTAAGAAAACTTGATTTTATTGGTTTACTTGAATTTAATTCTTGAAAAAGTGATTGATATCTTTGGTTTTGCAACAAACATTACTTATTCTTAACATTAAGGTCGAAGTCGCTGCCCAAGCTGTGGCACTTATTCAGGCTGGACACAGCCAAAGAAATGTGAGTGCTCAACTTAATTTAAAAAATCCGAAATGTTTATCGGAGGTACCTAGAGACTGGTAACTTTGTTCATCGCAAGGAAGGCCACGATCTCGGGTCACAACTGAAAGGCAGGATCGATTCATCGTGATGACCAGCTTGAGAAATCGTCACCTTACCTCCATTGAGATACAAAACCAACTTCGCGACTTCACGTATCTGTGAGCGCTCGAACTGTTCGGAGAAGGTTAAAAGAACCCGATATGGTACCACACAAGCCAGCTAATGGCTCCAAACTAACGCGAGCCCACCGACCAGCACGCCTTCATTTCACACGCACTCATTTAAATTGGACACAGCAAGATTGGAGCCGTGTAGTCTTTTCTGATGAGTCTAAAATTGTGTTACATGGCAATGATGGAAGGAAGAAGGTCTGCCAACGTAAGGGAGAGCGTTTAGCACAATGCTGCTTTGAAGAGAGGGTTGCTTATGGCGGTGGCTCATGGACTGTCTGGGGCGGTATATCCGCGAGCGGCAAAACTCAACTTGAGGTTGTTACAACACTACGGCTGCTAACATTAAATGCTGAAAGGTACATTCGTGAGTGCTTAGAACCTCATGTGATACCATACGCGAACTATGTGGACCCAAATTTCCTTTTTATGCATGACAATGCAAGGGCCCATACGGCCATCTTCAGGGAATATCTTCAGGATGTGAACATCACAGTTATGGACTGGCCAGCCAGAAGCCCAGACATGAACTCCGTTGAGCACATATGGGACGAGCTAAAAAGACGTGTTAGGGCTCGTCAGCCAGTTGCCCAGACGATGCAGGAGTTGAAAACTGCCATAGAAGAAGAATGGGAGATGATCCCTCAAAATTTCATAGAGCGGTTGATAAATTCTACGCCTAATTGTATGAGAGCTGTGTTAGATGCCCATGGAGGCAACACGCGTTATTAAATTAAACCTTTATTTGATAAAACATGTTTATTCAAAAATCAATTGCCTTTCACAAGGCGCATACCCGACTTTTAGGCGTAGCTCCATGTCGTATGGTATTCTGAATTCAAATTTAAAACTATACGATCGAAAAAGATTGTAAAATGTATCAGGTTTAAAACTGCATCAATAGTTTTGGTTCAATCTAGCAATCATATTTCAGTAGGGGCCATCGAAACTTAAACTCTAAGGTGGGCCAATAGATGTGTCCAGAAGTGTATTTCGTTTTTGCGCCAATCCGGAACAAACATATAGACAAATGGCAAAGTTCTAAAATATTAATGCTATTGCTAATCGAACAATCTGTTATTATACGCGAGAAAAAGGAACTTCTGTATTTTAAAAGTACTAACTTTTAAAATACAGAAGTTCCTTTTTCTCGCGTATAATAACTTTTTCTTTTTAGTGTGTATTTTTTTCGACTTCGATGAAAATTGATATTCTGACTAACCTCTTTGCTGGTATTGGTGAATGCAGCACTACCAAATCATTCTTTTTTTAAAATAATAATAAACTAGTGCTTGATCGCAATTCCGCCTGATGGTAAGTAGTGATGCAATCGTTGATGGTAAAGCGCGCTAGTTTAATAAGCCAATTCGCTCAAAAAAGTGAATAGGAAGGAAGATGGCAGTTGAGCGAGGTGATGCAATGTTTAACCCAGAGGGAGATTGATCTGGAGACCAGGCACAAATCGCAACACAACTACTCAGACCCGTCCTCCGTACGGCTTCACCAGACATCATGCATGACTTTGTCTGGTGGATGGTGCTATGTAACAAAAATCCTGTTATTCCTTTCAGGGACATTTACCTACAAGCACACAATGAAATTATAATTTTAAAAAAGGCTTTCACTGCTTTGGGGGTTTAGCCAAAATGCCCACGCTTAGCAGGCGGGTTGGGGATCGCAGTAATTTGATATTCCACAGTAGAAGCGCTGCTGCTGTTCGTTTCTCTGGTGTTTCCTTAGTGGCCTCTTGCGACACCCACGGGAGGATATGGGTTGGTTCTATTCTAAGCCCGGTAATGTTGTACAAAGCACAGGTCCACTCGTGTGTAGAGTACCTACTGCAGCCACATTTGGGCTGGTGCTGCGAAATGTCACCTGGCTGCTTTGGATTCAGTGGAAAGGCGTGTGAAGAGGCTGATTGGCGATCCAGTTTTCAGTTTTTCCCGGTTTAGCGCAGTGGTTAAGCTATTGACTGCCGCCCTCCGTGTCGCGGGTTCAATCCCCGCACGGAACAAATATTTGTATGACCTAAAAGTAGTTGTTCCGGGTCTGGATGTTTGTGTACGTGAGTTATATGTTTGTAAACGCACCCACGATACAGTGGAAATTCCTAGTGAGGGGCAACGTCTCCTGGAGCACAGGAGTAGAGTAGCCAGCCTTTTGGTGTTCTATAGGATGTATTTTGGTGAGTGTGCAAGGGAATTGCATGATTTAATTCCCTCATCTCCGTTCCATCATCGGACAACCCGACGTACGGCGAGTTTCCACCCTTACGTGGTTGACACAATTACGAACCGGACGAAGCGTTTCGCTTCCTATTTTATACCGCGTACATGGACGGACTGGAACAATTTGCCAGCGGCGGTGTTTCCGTCGGGTTACAATTTGAGTGTCTTCAAGGCTAGAGTGAATAGGCTCTTAATAAACTAGTGTTCTTTCACATCAACGATTGCATCATTGCTTACAATCAGGCGGGATTGCGGTCAAGTACTAGTTTATAATTTATAAAAAAAAAAAACTTAACAACAGGATGTTTTCCTGAGAAAATAATCCTAACTTTTTTGTAACGTTCAAATGATTATTATTTATTCACGCCTCAAGTAACATTACGTTTGATCAAATATTTTCAAAGTTACATGTGGCAATAAAATGATAATCTCCTTAGCAAGAATATTTTATTTCTTTTTCGCTCTTCGGTCGTGAGCTTAGTATTATCAACCGCACTTGCCGATCGATCTGGTTTAGCTTTGCGTAGCTCAGTTGATCCATTAATGTATCCTTTTTTACACACTGACTCTCCGGGCCTCGGAAAATACGTTAAGCTGTCATTCGTGGATATTTAATAGTCGTTTCGGGGTCATCAGAAGCCCAAAGATACCAGGGGTCCTAGTTTGCTATTTTTATAAAATTTTCATTCCAACACGATTCTATTGTCATTGTGTTGAGAAGTTTGTAATCTGCTAAATTCAGAATGATCGATCAATTCGGTTTCGGCCTTGTAATGGAATGGTAATAAAATGACATTGCCGTATTGTCAATGATTTTCTATAAACTATTACTTAATTAGAACATTTGTTCATATGGAGTGGAGTATCAGTGATGGATCGCTGAAAAGTCACAATGACGCCATTTTATTAGTAGATTACGAAACATGTCAAGATTGATCATTATGAGATCACTGATCGACCTTTCTGAGACTATTGTAATAGCAGACTAGGGTATAAATAAATAAATAAAATAAATATACTGGGTGTATCTGACATCGTAACGCAAACTTCGCGAAAAGGCTAGACCGCATGCCACTAATAAAATTATGATAGTCATTTATGTCGTTAATGATGGGTTACAGAATTCATATTGTTTAAAAAAAAAAGTGTCGGCTCGGGCTTTCAACTTTGCAAGCGTTGATCCCTGATGTGAATTCTCTTAAATCTGCTGATAAGATAGTTTTTCGAGTTTTGTTTTCATTACGCTTTTTTGTGTAATTAGCGAATTAATTATTTTTTACTATAAAATCTTATTGGGTTATAAAAGTATAGTAATTATGAATGGTTTAAAGTGAAAAAAACTACATATATATTTTTTTTAGATCATGAAAAAGCCGACGAAAAATTCCACTACCACTGGGGGATTGAGAATCATGTACTCGATCCATGGTACTCGTTTGTGCGTCGATGTCAGATACACCCTTTATACAAACAAATCACACAGACTGAGCTAGACCCAAAGTAAGTTCGAGACTTGTATTATGGGATACTAACTAAACGATACTATATTTATCATAGATACATATATAGATAAACATCCAAGACCCAGGCCAATCAGGAAAATATCGTTTTTCATGATGACCTGGCCGGGGATCGAACCCGGGGCCTCCACGACGCAGGCAGGCGTGTTGACCGCTGCGCCATGGAGGACATAACATGGGTATAATGACATATATCTAATATATTATAGCATCACATAATCCAACGGCCTGAACCAATTTAGATGAATTGCTAACGTTATGAGAAATGGTCTGCCATTCGTTGAAACTGCTCTCATTGATTTTTAATATGAACAACATCTTTACTAAATGATCTAGTCACTACTGGTAGTTTGAAGTCTGACACTCTTACCAAGGGCATCGTATTGCCCAATAACTGGGTTGTGAAGGTCAGATAGGTAGATGCGCCATGTAAAATACTCGTGTTCAACTGCATCAGGTCAGACTGGAAGATGACCTGTTAGGAAAAAAAATATTATTTAAGAGTTTATTTGTCCTCGCTAATCTCTCGAACTGCGGAAGGATTTAAAAATATATCATTTTTGTATTTTTAAGTCCAGTTTTTGAGGAAGACACTGAGCAAATCATATATTGTCTGAATATTTACTAAAAAACTGCTATTATTCTATTGAAGAATACCTAAATTAAAAACCTTGATAATTTAATCCACGCACACACTTTCTCTCCATCAGACGCACACGTATTTGTGCTCTTTAGCTCTCTCTTTCGCACATATATACGATCATACACAACGTTGACAATATATATCTACCTACACTTAAATAGATACTACTACTTAGCAACATCATAGTACTAAAACTAATAAATGAATGAAAGCACCCACCAAAATACACCTACCCACATTTATAAAATTAATACGGCGTTCACAAAAATAATAACCACTTCGATTTATATAAACTATTCGTTACTATGAAATATAATATTATAAATGTTAAGTATATATTAAAATATTATTAGCCTCACTAACCTCAAATTTTGTAATGCCTGAAAAAGGCCGCTTAGTTGTAAGGACTAATTGTTATATATACAGTATGTTAAAAAAACCCTGTCCGACCCATGAGGATAATAAAGGTTAGGTAAACATATGACCAAATAAAATATAAAATTTTACGTAATCATCATAGTACCAATACAAATGAATTTTGAAATAATCTTTTTTTCCCGTGAATTAATTCCAAGTTCCCCGAAATTTGGTAATTTTTAAAAAAGTGACAACACCGGTATTATTATGAGCGAATAGCGATGCGACCACGTGCCGCGTGTCCTACCGCCCGCCGCCCGCGGAAGGGTGCTTACGCACATTTATTAAGTTACCTCTTTTTGCGAAATAATATTTATTTTTTTAGGGGGATTTTTTTTAAGTTTAGCCCGGTTTTGTATCCATTAGTAGAATCAGTTATCGATACCTAACAACACCTTCATGGGTCGGACAAACTAACAAATACATTGAATACATTGAATTGAATATTTACTTTTGCTCAGTAGCTTTAATATTTATAAACGCTAGTTGAAAACGGTGGAATAGCAAGGGAAGGCGATGCGATGCGACGGGGTGGAACAGAGAACAATAAATTTATTGCGGATTGTCGTAGGTAGAAATTAGTTTTGTTTAATTATGTTGGTACATTACACAGGCAGCAGTGGAGGTACAGTGGTAATAGACGTGACGTAACTTGAGAATTATTCTTAAAAGTATAAATAAAATAAATATATACGGACAAATCACATAGATTGAGCTAGCCCCAAAGTAAGTTCGAGACTTGTGTTATGGGATACTAACTCAACGATACTATATTTAAAATAGATACATACACACATCAAAAGTGTCTAGGGATCAAGCATTTTTATGCGGATTTCTTGAGATTGAGATGTGGCTTTGTAATAAATTTATGATTTTATAAATTTATATGGATCCTTTTTGGTGCATTTCATAATTTGAATCAGGAACTGTGAATCAAATTCGAGTAAAAGATGAAAATCAGCTGTCAATATTTTCCCTATAAAAACATACAACGCATTGAAGACATTGTTAGTGCTACTGTTTCCCTACTACTGATTAAAACCAACGTTATTATGGAGCGGCGACGTCATTTAAGCAGGGAAGAAATGCTCAGAGCCGTGGGATTGATAGAAGCTGGTTCCCGGCAACGTACTGTGACTTTAGCTCTGAATACAAGTCAGAGTGTTATCAGTCGACTTTGGACACGTTACCGAAGCACTGGTACCGTGGCTGAGCGCCATGGAGGACGGTATCGCTGCACCACACGGAGACAAGACCGATACATTCAAATCTTAACTCGAAGAGCTCCAACAATAACCGCCATGATGTTAGCCGTGAGGCTTCATCACTCTTCAGGGAACTTAATTAGCGACCAAACAGTCAGAAACCGCTTGCATGAAGTGAACCTTCATTCCCGAAGACCGCTACGGGTACCACCTATAGCAATGCACAATCGTAGGATTCGATTTCAATGGGCTCTTGAACACAGAAATTGGGCAGAAGAACAATGGCGTTTCGTGTGCTTTTCTGATGAGTCTCGTTTTGGTATGAGACCGGATACAAGACGTATACGACACTGGAGAACCCCTGGACGCCAACAGCGATTAAAATCCTGCCAGGAAGTCCATCCTTATAATGGTAGAACCATCATGGTATGGGCGGGTATTTGGATCGGCGGAAGAACTGAGTTGATTTGGATCAGAGGCAACCTGAACGCTCAAATTTATGCTGAGACGATTGTATCAGACATCATCGTTCCTCTACAAGTGCAAATCGGTCCCTTATTTCAGTTAATGCATGATAATGCACGACCGCACACCGCAAGAGTTGTAAGACAGACTCTCGCCGCAGCTAACATCAATGTCCTGCCAGACTTGAACCCGATTGAGCATGCATGGGATATGCTACAGAGAAGAGCTCTGCCGAATATGGAGGGTATCCAGTCGCAAGAAGACCTTTTTTTGTTGTTGCAACGAACATGGGCGGCCATTCCACAGCGTGATTTGGATGAACTCATTTTGAGTATGCCAAACCGATGTTCTTGTGTTGTTAGTGTTCGCGGTAGAAACACGGATTATTAATTGTTTAAGTTACCCAATAAAATTTTAGAGAAAACTGTTATTTCAGTCTTTTTTTCGAACTTTTGTGTTAGTGGTTCAAATGTCAAATATCCCTTTATTAGGAAAATGGCAAATTTCTTTATTAATGCAAAGGTGACTTGGTTTATCGTTACTGTGACAAACGAAAACACTTTATTTGATGAATCCTTAAAGAAAATTTTAATTAATATCAATCAGGAGAAAAGTTATTGCAAAAATATTTGTTGATCCCTAGACACTTTTGATGTGTGTATATAGATAAACATCCAAGACCCAGGCCAATCAGGAAAAGATCGTTTTCCATCATGACCTGGCCGGGGATCGTACGACTCGACGTATATCGAAGGACTGGAATAATTTTCCTATTTTTGGTGTGAATGGGAACCATCAATGACCTCTTCTTTATGGACGAAGCGAAAAGGCGTGTCAGACTTTTATTAACTAAAACCCACTCGTATTAATTCACTTGCCTCTGCGCCAGGGTCATGGTTTCTCTTTTGACCAACCCGCAACCCTGATCCAGGCATCGTCGTTTACTCCATCACGACGTGCTGACGTTTCTTTGAGGTGCGCGTGAAACAAAACGCGCAGTCGACCAGGGCCTGGTCCTTGGAACAATTTACCTGCGGCCATCTTTACGTCTCAATACAATTTAGGTGTCTTCAAAGCTAGAGTAAGTAGCTCTTAATAAAATAGTGCGCTTTACCATCAACGATTATATCACTGTTTTCCATCAGGCGGGATCGGAAAATAATATACGTGAATTAGGTTGTTTCCTAAAAAAAAAAAAAATTAATGGCCATCAGATAGATTTATAAAAAAAAATTGAACACGTATTTTTTATTTTTTCTTTCATTCAAATAATCAGGAAGATATATTGATTTGAAATGTCGTATGACGTCAACCCGTGGTACAAAATATACCACGGCGTGACGTAATTAGCCCCCACTCCGTAACTTTAATACGCTATTTCTCAGTAGTTTTTGGTAATTTCGTCAAAACAAAAAATACGGGTCTTTTTCATATTATCTATAAGACGGACTAATTATTTTTTTTCTTGGACACATCCCTATATTGTCCCTTTGGTTGCCCAATTAATCTTTGCGAAGTACGACCAACTACAAATGCAGCTTAGCAATGCAGGATTTTCCTGACTAAGTTTAATTTGGCTTTTGGCTCTCGTATTCAATTTCAACCTGCTTAGTATTCATTTTTCGTTTAACAATTTTGAATAGGGCTGATTAGTTTGCTAAAAAGGTCAGATAATTTGATTGTGTTGGGTAACTTTTGGTAATTAAAAATTTGTTGTTTGTTTTTTGGTCAATTTAGTGAGTTGGTAGGCATTGAGAAGATTGTCTAATAAAGTGAACCTTATGTTGTATTGGTTGGTAATAAATTAACGCGGGTTCTATTCGAATATTAAAGTAAGTTTAATTAAGTACAGTCTATATATACGAAAATATATCAAGTACTTTTAGTTTGAATCATTTTGAAGCAAATTGCTAATTCATTGCACAATATATTTGATGGTTATACTTGAGGTTTCGATGCGTGATCAAATCAGAAATGAGGAGATCTACAAAAGAACGGGAGTAACCGACGTAGCCCGAAGAATTGCAATACTTAGATGGCAGTGGGCGGGGACATTGTCCGCAGTAGCGATGCCCAATGGGGCCGACGGGTTCTCAAGTGGTGACCACGCACCGGAAGACGCAGCGTGGATAGGCCCCGACAAAGTGGACGGACGATCTGGTGAATGTCACGGGAAACCGCTGGATGCGAGAGGCGCAGGACCGGTCGTCGTGGAGCTCTTTGGGGGAGGCCACTCTCCAGCAGTGGACGTTATTCGGCTGAAATGATGATGATGATGACGATTTATCCATTGTGAAAAAAATCCATTGTGTAAGATGTTGCTGAAAGAAACTGTATGTTAAATAATAGTGTATTTTTATGTTTGGATTGAAGAAAATACATGATTTTGGTTAAATATAGATTTCCAAGTTTTAATAAACTAATAAAATTGTAATTCAATATTCAATTCTTTATTGTCTTCCATGTGTGTAGTTGGTGTGTTAAAATGAATCAATTATCGACTTTGTCCTGTGTGACCTTGGGTGAGACAGAGAAAGGTTAATTTATTAATAAAATAGAGGATGTTTGTCTGTTTTTCTTTTACTCAAAGCCAGTACACACTATGTAGCCAAGCATATTGTATGTTACGGAATTGCATCGCTGACAGGGGTATTCGGCACTGGTGCAGCTACACAGGAGCTAAACTTAACATTCGGGAACACTGTTGCAGCTGCTGAATCTTGGACAAAATTATCTTTGCATTGTGTAGATTCAATTTCTTAGTATTGTATAATTGCATGGCACACGTGTGAGCACAATGTACTTGCTGTAAAGCATCTACTCATATTTGTTGGGTTAGTCTTTTTTGTTGTTGTTTTTTTTTGTGTGTTTTCCATAATGGACGCTCTTAGCGTACAATATATTTCTGCCTCGTTCTCACACGATTTATTTCAAAATATATGATGTAATCAAATATTTGTATCAATAGCTTGATAATTTAAAAGAGTGTCCATGGAGTTTCTTGCCCATTCTTCTCCATAGGTACCTACTCTTTGGAATGGGCGACTAGCTTCACCTTACTGACTGACCGACCTTCTGACAATTCAAAAGTGCCTGTAACTGGTTTATTTGAAATAAATGCTTTGATTTGATTTGATTTGATGACTTCCATATATTTCTGACACTTTCATAATTTACTATATTATAGACTTAATATTACTCTATCCCTAATACGTTTTTAATTCAAATACTGCTCCTAATTCGAATTTCATGGTAATTCACAATCCCTTTGCAAACTTTTTGCTTAACTCGCATACGTGAGTCTGGCGGGTATTATTCAAAGATTTTGCGGGTAGTTGGGTAGTATGCTACCAGGGTAGCAGGCGACGCAAGAGATAAATCACTCCGATTCCGAGATAAACAATAGGGAAGATAGATCATTGTGCACGTGTTAAATTAGTGTAACTGTTACGTTACGTATACTTTAATGTTACGTACGCGTTAGCGTTTTGTTACTGATTTGTTTGAAGATACATCTTCATATTTCTCATACAATACATTATATGAAAAATAGTGTAGTTCTTTTTAAATATAGGTCCTTCTTTTTGTTTTTCGTCTTTCTTTCTTCTCTTGATTACTAGAGATAATAAATAATTCGAGGTACGATTATCTACCTACCTGAGTACCTACGACGATAGAATTAAAAATGAGAAATACACAAGATACTGGTTGGGTTTCAACTCAAAATTAGATACTCTAAGAATTTATATAAAATTTTCGGTTTCATATTTCTTAAATACAAGTCAAATATGTTATTCAACGACTACATTTTCCACGTCAAGTTACTTGGCAAAATTCCTATAAATCTCTTCCATTATACTGCGCGCCTAGTACCTACCACAGGGGTGATCTTTTTATAACTTCCGAACATGTAGCAAGAGGATTAAAAAGCTCTCCAATATCGTTTGATATTATCTAAAGACGTTTATTTATATTATACTTTCCGTTACACCCAGTATATCTGCAAGTATTAAGAAGAATAATCTCTATCTATAAAAAACAATGCCACTTTCTTTGTAACTATATAACTCAAGAACGGACTCACCTATCCAAACCAAATTTTTAGGCTTTGTTGTAATTATTAAATGGTTTATGTGAAGTTTGAACAAAATCGGTTGAGCGGTTCTTCATTTATCATGTTTTTTGTAATAAATGAATTCAATGAACGATGGATCATCGTCTCACCTATATATATATAAAAATTAATGCCATTTTCTTTGTTATTTTATAACTCTTGAACGGACTCAACTATCCAAACCAAATAGGTGTTTAGGCTTTGTTTTGACTAATTAGTACATGGTTTATGTGAAGTTTGAACAGAATCGGTCCAGCGGTTCTTCATTTATCACATTTTTTGTAACAAATGAATTCAACGAACGGTGGATCATCATCTCATCTATATACGAGTACATAAAAATCAATGCTACTTTAATTTCTAATTTTATAACTCAAGAACGGATTCACCTATCCAAACCAAATATTGAGGCTTTGTTTTGACTAATTAGTAGATGGTTTACGTGAAGTTTGAACAGAATCGGTCTAGCGGTTCTTCATTTATCACATTTTTTGTAACAAATGAATTCAATGAACGGTGGATCATCATCTCACCTATATATATAAAAATCAATGCCACTTTCTTTGTAATTTTGTAATCCACCAAAACTGTGTAATTGCATCAGATTGGCAGTGTAAAACTTATTATCAAATTTAATTGAACCTACGATATTAACTGGTAAATCAAAAGGAGAAGTTTGTTTGATACCGCGTATCTCTATGATCGCAACTGATATGCCGTTTGAGTTCAAACGATTACAATATCCTATGCGTTTATCATTTGCTATGTCCATCAACAAAGCCCAAGGGCAATTATTTCACGTTTGTGGTCTGAATTTGGAGGAATCATGGCAACACTGGCTTTCCCCCAAAGCTTTCCACAATGACCGGTCTTGTGCTGCCCGCATCCATCGGCTTCCCGCGACCTTCACCAGGTCATCGGTCCACCTTGTTGGGGGTCTTCCTACGTTGCGTCTTTCGTTACATTTATTAATGTAATAATGATAAAATAACTAAAAAGAGTTTTGTTTCTTGACAAGTGATTAGTGTTGAACTTTAATATTGTAAAGGAATATATATTCTGTGGTCGGGATACATGACGTAGAGAGCTTTGAAGAGAAGCTAGGGGCTATGGTCTATTTTTGGAACAGAAGTTTTTTTGATAAACTCTGATGATACTCAATGTCGCGTTAGCAGAAGGAATAGAAAGGAAAGGAAGGAATGAAATGAAGGATAGTGTTAGAGATTATACCACGAATTGGATACATGTACATTGAGAAATTCTCATGTGATATTTTCTTGTTAACAGGATTCAATTAACTATTATGATAGTTTATTATAAGTATTTTAAAGAAAATAAGGTCTCCTCAAGGGTTATATACGGCTGCGTGTAGGTCTATTGATAGTTTGCAATGGGGTGAGGCAACAGGCACAATGCTAAGTCTATAAGCATCACACAGGCTGGAGATGCTGTCTGCGACGTCGGGTCCGTGGATTGATCTACGTCGGGGTAATGTAACATACCCATTGTAAGTGTTAACCTGAACCTTTTTCTGAACTGCAAAAATCATAGTGTCAGTTCAGTGTACGCCTTGTATCCATTAAAATTCTTGAGAAGACTAAACCCCAATTTCTTTTATTTCATTCAAGATCTCGTGCGTATCTCATACCCAGGTCTCATGAAAGTGCTCTGTTGTTACAAGGTTTCAGGTATATATTAATGATTATATTAGATTTAATAGGTCCAATTTTAATTAAATTAATTATTAGAGAAGCGTATTTAATGAATTAAAGTTATTCCTGTGGAAATGTATACGTCGGTGTGACGGGCTCACAATCTTCTTGAGAAGGGTAATTAACAATTAAATTGTTCGTAATGTCACTGTCTATATTGCGGGCAAAGGAAATGCGTAATGGTTATATATCCACTTCTTCTTATTATCAGAATGAGGCTATTTCAGGAGCTCAAAAAAGGCAGTTGTGGGTCTGATCGACAAAAACAAAAACTGGGAATTATTATTATGTTAACAACAAAAAAATTGTATATACTATGCATTCAGAGTATATATTTGTATATCTCGCTGTAGCGATCACGATGTCGGATCGGTCACGCTTCCGCGAATTTAATGTTTTTTTCCTGATCTAACGAAAATTCTCAACGTATGAGCATTTTTGTTTGTTGAAAAAGAAGTTATAAGTTCAAAAAGCAATTTTATATCATTGCTCATGTTGATATTAGCTTGACTAGCACTCTTGAAATAGTCATAAAAATATTTGAAGTTTTACTTAACTAGAGCTACAACTCGCCGCAATTTCAAACATTGTTTATTGGATAGATGAAGTGGGCTATTTTTACAAAACGAATAAAATTCCACAGTATATAAATAAAATTAAAAAAAAAATAAAATTTATGTCCGGCAATGAAACAATCTTCTTCTTCTTCTCCAGCCTATGGATATCCACTGCTGGACAAAGGCCTCCCCCAAGGCTTTCCACCCTGACCGGTCTTGTGCTGCCCGCATCCATCGGCTTCCCGCGACCTTCACCAGGTCATCGGTCCACCTTGTTGGGGGCCTCCCTACGCTGCGTCTTCCAGTACGTGGCCGCCACTCCAGAACCTTACTGCCCCATCGGCCATCGGTTCTACGAGCAATGTGCCCTGCCCACTGCCACTTCAGTTTAGCGACTCGCAGAGCTATGTCGGTGACTTTGGTTCTTTGGCTGAGACCCTGGAAGACTTGGGCAAAATGCTCAATGACCTCAGCAGAGCTTCCCAACAAGTGGGTCTAAAGATGAACATGGATAAGACGAAGATCATGTCGAACTCTCATGTCGCACCCACTCCAATTCTAGTTGGTTGCTTTACACTCGAAGTTGTTGACGAGTACATATACCTGCGAAAAACAGTCCAACTAGGTAGGTCCAACTTCGAGAAAGAGGTGTCTCGTCGAATCCAGCTCGGCTGGGCAGCGTTCGGGAGGCTACGATACATCTTCTCGTCGTCCAAGATACCACAGTGTCTTAAGACTAAAATCTTTGACCAGTGTGTGTTGCCAGTGATGACTTACGGAACTGAAACGTGGTCGCTCACAATGGGCCTCATACGAAGGCTCAGAGTCACACAAAGGGCAATGGAAAGAGCTATGCTCGGAGTTTCTCTGCGTGATCGAATCAGAAATGAGGAGATCCGCAAAAGAATGAAACAATAATGTCTTCGAACCAAACATTTTTAATTTGTGATGTCAACCAACAAGTACTCGGCGTAGTGGAAAATGGCCCCCTACCTATCACAAAGAGGAAGCCTTTTTATTGTTTTGAATGGGAAATCATCAAATGACCTCCCCTGATCTGGGCGGGACGGAAGCGCGTGTCAGACTTTTACTGACTAAAACCCACCCACTTACCTGTGCGCCAGAGCCATGGGGTCTTTTTTAGCCAATCTGCAACCCTGATCCAGGAGGCATCGGTCTTGTTGGACTCCGTCATGATGTGCGGCGCCTCTTGCGGCGGCTAGAAGCGTGAGGACGCTGGGATTCTCACTCCCTCACGCGCTCTTCTTCCTTTGCTAGCATCACTGCTTCGCAAAAAGAGGTGACGGCCTGCCATGCACTCCGTTCCGGATTATGGCCTGCACCAGGGCCGGGCGCGAGAGATCTCCGCCGGTCGCCACCATGAGGACACGGCGGTGCTCACTCAAGCCGAGCTGACCTCCACCGTGTGCTCCACCGTGAACCCAGGGCGATTTCCACAGTGGTGACACCCTGGCGTTTCCTCCCGCCTCATTTGGAACCGTAACCTCCCGAAACAGCCGTGTCCGGTGAGGACCTGCGCCAGGGGGAAGGTGAGAGCACCGTGGCGCCTCTCTAGCAACTCCTCAAAGAGAGGACTTACCGCCGCTACTGTGGCGTGCCCTACAGAGAGGAAACCTCTGTCCCAGATATGGGTATATTATCGGCTGACTATGCTGCTTATCCTTCTAAATAAAGTAATTTGTTTAAAAAAAAAATGTACTGTATTTTAAAGAATTTTTCATAAAACTTTGTGTTAACGCTCGAATTTTTTCGATTTATTATCAAGCACTGGTAAAGTTTTTGAACATGAAATATATCTGGTTCTAATTAAGGTTATGGAGGTAAAGTAACTTTTCCAGTGGAAATAAGGTAATGGTGGTAAGTATTAACCTTTTATTTTTACCTTTTTAATGGTTGACGATGACTGAATCTCTCTCTTTATCAACTAATTAAATCCGATATTATTAGTCACTACATTTATAAAAATGTTGCAAAATCCGTTTTCAGATTGCTTTTAAATTTGTGAGATCCTGAATTTTGGAGTGTGCGCGGGAATTGCTTGACTTAATTGTCCCATCTCCTTTCCATCATTGGACGACCCGTCGTACAGCGAGTATCCACCTTTACGTTGTAGACTCCACTATGATACGGACGAAGAATTTTACTTCATCTCTTATACCGAGTGTTGAGGTTGAATTTTAATATTGTCTCTGGCTGATAATTTTTATAAAGAAAATTAATTCAAGTTTAGAAGACAAATTCGTTAGACAGGAGAAAAATGTTTTGTTGTTTTGTAGTAGTTGTAAAAATACGGTCGAAAAGAATGGTTTGGTTTGGTTACTTATAGATACTGAAATTATAAGATGTGGTGTGAACGTAATGTGATTTTATAAAGAGTCTTTTATTAAAACATAAAGTAAGAATAAACGAAGAATGAATTATATTGGATTTTATTTTTGAAGCATATACTACAGGATCCCAGAAGAGCTGCACCATATTTATTTCATATACGAGTATACAATACCGCGTACATCGAGGGACCGGAACAATTTCAGGGAATAAAAAAACAGACGCGGTGTTTCCGTCTGACTACAATTTAAGTGTCTTTAAGGCTAGAGTGAATAGGCTCTTAATAAACTAGCGCGCTTTACCATCAACGATTGCATCACTGCTTACTTTCAGGCGGGATTGCGGTCATGTGCTACTTTTTCTAATATGTAAAAAAATACGCTTGCTTGCGATGCTTATACGATCCTCTCAAAATTGTAGTGTGTATGCTTAGTTTACCGATTTTTCGCTTTAATAGAAAAGCTGGGTTACCCATCATCATATTACAACAGTGCAGTAAACCCTTACCCTGTTATGAAACTCGTGTAATGGGGGAATTAATGAAGCAAAAAAGTATATAAACCTTTTTGGGATCAATGAGCTTAGCCCTGTGACTGTAGGCGTCACGTCGTTATTAGTTCATCAAAGGTTCCGTAGTCACGTGAAGCGCCGTGGGTGGTACTCATATATTGTTATACAATGGGCTAGAGACCGTAGAGATGACGATAGGTCGTTTACAAAATCAAATATGTTACAACACAATATATCTGACACTCAATATAATGCTTTTGTAGGGGTATCTTCAAACGCCACATAGTAACAACGCGTCATACTGACGTCACACATCCTGCACCTCGACAGTAGTTTTCCGTGCAACTAGAATATACACAAACTTCCCAATATTACCTTTATTTTAGAGATGCGTAGCCAAATTACAAAATACGGAACCCTTATAGATTCGTCATGTCTGTCTGTCCGTCCGTATGTCACAGCTATTTTTTTTCGAAACTGTAAGAGCTATACTGTTGAAACTTGGTAGGTAGATGTATTCTGTGAACCGCATTAAGATTTTGATGCAAAAATAATAATAAATATTCGGGGCTCCCCATACTTAGAACTGAAACTCATTTTTTTTTTCATCAAACACATAAGTTCTTTATCATACTCAGATATCACTTCGAGGATAATAATGTGGGTTATAAGTTATGTCGACTATTTTTATAATGATAATAAAATTTATATATTGATGCAGGCTACATGGGGCCCATTACGTTAGTAACAATCTCACTTAGTCTAAGTTAGTAGTTTATAATTATAAAAAATTATGCTTATAAATTAACACGATAGTGCAAAAATTAGAAATATATGATTAAACAATCGCTTATCACTAGTTATCTTTAAGCAACGTTTATGAATAAAATCAAAATCAAAGCATTTATTTCAAATAAACCAGTTTCAGGCACTTTTGAAATGTCAGAAGGTCGGTCAGTCAGTAAGGTGAAGCTAGTCGCCCATTCCAAAGAGTAGGTACTTATGGAGAAGAACGAGCAAGAAAGTTCATGTACACTTGGACACTCTTTTTTAATTATCAAGCTATTGACACAAATATTTGATTACATCATTCATGTTGCAGAAATATATTGTACGCTAAGAGCGTCCATTATGGAAAACACACAAAAAATAATAATAACACAACAATTCAGAAATTAAAATACGCCGTGGCAGTTAAGAGATGACCAGTCCCCTCTGACGGAGTCCGTTCACGAACATGACGTATGGATCCGCATCATTCAGCTCAACCATATTGTATATATATAACCATATTGTATATTGTATAACCAACACACACGCCACCACCAGCGAGACATTTGAGTGAGCATGACATACTCTCAACAGCCAGAGCACAATCAAGTCAATAAAAAAAACTAACCCAACAAATAAATGCTTACAGCAAGAACATTGTGCTCACACGAGTGCCATGCAATTATACAATACTAAGAAATTATATCTACATAGTGCAAAGACAGTTTTGTCCAAGGTTCAGCAGCTCCAACAGTGTTCGCGAATACTAAGTTTAGCTCCCGTGTAGCTGTACCAGGGCCGAACACCCCTGACAGCGATGCATTTCCGTAATGTACAATATGCTTGGCTATATAGTGTATAATACTGAGTAAAAAGAAAAAAAAAATTACAAATTAAAAGTACAAGAGGAAAAATCAAAGAACAATCAGTGTATAGAAATTGGACGCAGCTCAAGGCCCAAGCCTTTTTGTCCTCAATATAATCCTTAGCACTATAACATGCTTTCTGATACAACTTTCGTTTAATGAAGGATTTGAATGTATTCAGGCTCAGATCTTGAACCACCTCTGGAAGTCTATTGTAGAAATGTATACATTGGCATCTAAAAGAGCCACCTATTTTCTTGAGCCTTGTTGTAGGTACAATAAATTTGTGCCTGTTCCTAGTATTTATATTATGGACATCACTGTATTTTTTAGACAATTTTATGTTTTTATGAGCATACAAAAGATTTTCAAGAATATATTGAGACGACACGGTCAGTACATTAATCTCTTTAATTTTTTTTCTGAGAGAGTGTCTCGGACTTAAATTATAAATAGCACGAACAGCTCGTTTTTGCAAAACAAATGTTGTTTGAATATCAGCGGCATTTCCCCACAAGAGAATGTCGTACGACATTGAAAAAAGCTAAAGTACACTAAACGGGCCGTCTCATTATCAGTCCAATTACGAATTGTTCTAACTGAGTATGCAGCAGAACTTAGTTTTTTGATAATTTTTCTATATGTGGACCCCATTGAAGCTTAGCATCCAGAGTTATATTCAAGAATACTGTGCTGTCTTCACATTTCAATTCTTCGCCCTTTATCAACACTTTAATTTCCACCTGCCTAACGTGAGGTAGTGCAAATTTAATGCAACAAAGGGGAATATGATCATGTGAAATACAAATAATAACTCTTTCCTAAAAAAATTCGCTTCGCCGAATTGAAAAATGATTTTCTCAGAGTACTAATGCAATGGCGAAGAGTTTATTTTCTGGGGTCGACGGCTTCACTAACTGTAACGAAGTTAATTAACACCAAATTACCTTTACGGCCTTCATAATTTTACTTGAGTTTTCTAAGAATTTCGCTACGATAAAAATTCTTTATTTTAACAAGACTTTTTCTCTGAGCTGCGATGGTTCCGTAAAAAGTAATAGGTAGCTGTTTAGTTTTATAAAGATAGTATGGAAATACTCTATTATGTAAGCCATGTGCGCGATCTTATTGCTAAGAGCGATCTTTTAAAAACAACCTTTGTATGGATTAGAATGTGGAAGGAGGGACAAATACCGTAAATAATATGTGTTGAACTATTCACATACTGTAGGCAGACTGTAGTGAACTTCAAGGCTAGAGTGAGTAGGTTCTTAATAAACTAGTGCACCTCACCGCCAACGATTGCATCATTGCTTACCATCAGGCAGGATTGCGGTCAGGCACTAGTTTATAATTACAAAAAAAAAAAAATACATTATGCATTAAAAAATAAAGTAAATCATGCTTCATCATCATTTCAGCCGAAAGACGTCCACATAGGATCGGCGACGACCGATCCTGCGCTTCCCGCATCCAGCGGTTTCCCGCGACTTTCACCAAGTCCTCGGTCTACCTTGTCGGGGGCCTATCCACGCAGCATCTTTCGGTGCGTGGTCGCCACTCGAGAACCCGTCGGCCCCATCGGGCATTGGTCCTACGGGCAATGTGCCCGGACCACTGCCACTTTAGTGTTGCAATACTTCGGGCTATGTCGGTTACTGTCGTTCTTCTGTGGATCTCCTCATTTCTGATTCGATTACGCATCAAATTTTGCTTAGCTAAATAAACATATACATAGAAGCATAGAAAATACAATGATGGGGAAGGAGAGGAAGTATAATACATAAGGAAGTATTATGCATAAAAATTAATGATTTTAGACTTTCTTTGTCCGCGGTTTCACCCGCATAACTCTAGATCCTATGGGAATATTTCTTGTCCAAATCCAGGCTTTGATTTAGCCACATGCCAGATTTTATCTTTACCTCTTTAGCAGAACACAACCAGTAAAAAGTAGTAATAATAAGCGTGTTCATATCTGAAACTATCTATAGTTCGGATTTGGAGCCTAATTTTTAAGGAAAACTATTCAGCATCCATATCCTTCTTCTTCTTCAGACTAGTAGACCTCCCACTGCTGGACAAATGCCTATTTAACATAAAGGACGGATTTATTAATAGCCGAGCAAATAAAAGAAATATAAGCGAAATCAAAGTGCAGACATCTGATATATTGGACAATCGGGGAACAAGTCATGCGACATGAAGCTAGGTTCTCGTTCTAATATTAGTTTTAGAACTTTTACGGAAATTGAAAATATAAAAAAAGTCGATAATTTTGCAAGCATTTGCTTAACATAGTTAGAGCAATTCAAAATTGAGAATTGATTCAATTCTGTAATTGTCCGTGAAGTGTTCCGATCTATTTATTAATTAATTGCTCGCACACAATTGAATGGGAAATTCAATTGGTTAATATGTTCCACTACCTTCATTTCATGAAAGGTCCCATCATCCCATTCATGCATGAAAAGGGATTCCTGTAACAGAATATGCGTTCATTGTATGGAAGACATTGTCGGAACACTTGACCTGATTTGCGTCTTGAGAGCGTAAAGCCTAAGTAATGAAGTGTCTGAGCATTTTCAATGTTACTAGGAGAACATTTTGATAAGGAGTTCAGTAATCTGGTTGACGTATAACTTACTTAAATTTGAAATTTAACTAACTTATATTGTTAAGCTGCAAAACTACTCGTTGATTGACTAAATAGTGCTTTTATTTCTAATAAAAAAAAAAGAAAAGAAAAATTAACCTACACAGTAGATTTAATTTGGCATTTTAAGAATGCACATGCTAAAAAGCTTGTAAAAGAAACACGCATCTTAAAAATAAGGTGCATAAAAATCACCTCTTAATTTGTAACTCGGTGCGAAAGTACTCGGAGCCCATACACGAGGAGAGCTCTCTAGAGGGTGCTCAGGGAACAACTGAAGGATGCAATTATAGAGCGCACAGAAAACAAAGAGATGCCACGTCGTGTTAAGCTACCTTGTCTTGCACACTGCCAGCTAGAAAAAAAATACCAGGAAAGTAGAATTTATGAGTGCTAATACTTAACTACTTGGAGGTGTTGAACATTTTGTAAATTACACACTTACCAGGCCTGAAAGTGTAATTTAAACACTTCTTAAGTGAAGAAAATGAGGTGAGCATTTAATTTTATGAATTATTAATTTGAGGGTTATATTTATAACGCCTCGTATTTAATTCTTTATGTAATTTTATAGAACATTAGTCAAATTACTGGAAAAGGAGTAAACTTCCTTATTCCTCATTGTAAAGGGTGTCGGGTGATGAGTTTTATGATTACAACATATACCTAGCTTCTTTTTACACGTGTCCGAAATCCGTTCTATACTAAAAGTAATAAAGACTCTTTCTTTGTTTCTTGCTTTAGAAATGAGTATAGTGTCCAAATCATTTCCCGGATATTTCTAAAGTTTAATTAAATTCATAAACGCTTTTTTACATAGGATTTCTTTTTCGAGTCCATACAGTTTTCAAATAAAAGATTGACAATCTAGATGTTGGGGGCCTGTCTACCTTGCGTCTTCCGGTACGTGGCCGCCACTCCAGAACCTTATCGCCCTCATCGGCCATTGGTTCTACGAGCGATGTGCCCCGCTCATTGCCACTTAATTTTAGCGACTCGAAGAGCTACGTCGGTTACTTTGGTTCTTCTGCGGATCTCCTCATTTCTGATTCGATCGTGCAGAGAAACTCCGAGCATAGCTCTTTCCCTCGCCCTTTGTGTAAGCTTATACGATAGATACACTAATAACACAAGCGTGCCGCTCTTTAGAGATAAGGCACCAGAATTATAAAGACGATAATATTAACCGCGCGAAAAGAAAACTATTTTAAAGCACCGCTGTTTCTTATTTACCAGGGTATTATGAACGAGGTGGAATTTAAAGCGGTGGGTGTGTTGTGGGAAGCGGTTTGTTTGTTTAAGGATTTAGTTACAGAGAGCAGAGGGCTCAGGAATAATAGTAGTATTGTGTTTTAAAGAGCGGAAGTTTTAGCGAACTATTTGTTTCACGATTTTTTAAATTGTATTCTTTTTGCAATAAACACCACACATTAAGAGCTTTCGATCATTCAGCAGGCCAACAAATTTAGACAGCATAGTTTAAATATTTCCCTTTACGGTTACTGTTAGCCTGCATTCATCCCACTGCTGGGTAAAGGCCTCTCCCCACAAGCGGCTAATCTGAAGTGGGACTGGGCTGCCCACGTCTACCATATGCCCAATAAGAAGTGGGCCAAAACAGTTCCACGTTGTGGTTATTTTGGCCCACGATGCAATAGGGTAGTTGACTAAAAAAACTAATTAGTCCGTCAGTCAGATTTCGAAAAAATACTAGACACGTATTTTTTATTTTTTCGTGCGTTGAAAACTCGTGTGACATCACTACACGCCACACTTTTTAGCTAGCAGTGACGTCACCAGCCACCACTCCTGATCTTTGATGCCTTTATATTTGTCAGTTTTTATTGATTTGATAAAACAAAATATACGTATCCAATATTTTTCTACAATCTGAATGAAGCTTTTTCAACTTTGAAGTCTGGGGTCCGCTTTACCATTCTTAACTGCTGATTTTGGCTAAACTTCGATATTTTCCGTGCAGTGACTGTCGTCTGACCTAAAAAACCCGAAGGCGATATCGAAGCATTGCAGTTAGACCAATTGTTTGACTTTTGAGGACTCCAACAACCCGTAACGGCTGCCATTAGATGTTCGTATGGCAACCGAGACGAACGGCTTAACGTGCTTTCCGAGGCACGACCAGACCAGTGCAAATATATTTTGCCTTTGTTCAGGAGCCTATTTTTATTTTTTTTATAAAACCTGGCTAGGAATTTCTTCTGAATCGTGACTACACAAACATTACGGCCCGGGTACGGTAAACCTAATTTGTGACTTGACAGCCTCCGTGGCGTAGCGGTAGTGAACGCGGCCGTTGCGCAAGGAGGCGCGGGTTCGATCCCCGCGCAGTGCAAATATTTGTGTGCATGAATACGAATATTTGCACTGGTCTGGTCGTGCCTCGGAAAGCACGTTAAGCCGTTGGTCCCGGTTGCCATACGAACATCTAATGGCAGTCGTTACGGGTTGTTGGAGCCCTCAAAGTCCAACAAAGGTCTAGCTGCAATTCTTCGATATCGCCTTCGGGTTGTGGAGGTGAGACGGCAGTCGCTTCACGGAAAATAGCGAAGTTTAGCCAAAATCAGCAGTTAGACTGGTAAAGCGGACCTCAGGGTCCAAAGCTGAAAAAGCTTTGGTTGCGACTGGGATTAACGCTGAGATGATGATGTTAATGATGCTAGGGCCGGCTTTCAATCTTCTTGTTAAACCTATACAGATCCACTGCCGGACAAAGGCCTCCTCCAAGGCTTTCAATAATGACCGGTTTTGTGCTTCCCACATCCATCAGCTTCCCGGGACCTTCACCAAGTCATCGGTCTACCTTGTTGTGTATGTGGCCACCCCTCCAGAACCTTACTTTCCCATCGGCCAACGGTTCTAGGAGCAATGTGCCCCGTCATTCATTTAATTTTAAAAATAATAATCATTTTGTAAATTGTTTTTGTTGACTGTTATTTCAAGCTTCATATCAGTAGTATATAAAACCAATGTTAATATATTTACGAAAGGTAGTCAATCGTATATGGAAAAGTTAGATTGCAGTCACTCACAACTTTTTCGGTACGCGGAAACTTTTAGCATTCTCTCATACGAGCGTTTGTCATTACTTTTCTCGTTTTGAAGGTAGGCATAAATCTTAGGAAATATAAAAAAAAAATCAGTATAAAACCCTGTACGATATGTACACCAATATTATAAAGCTGAAGAGTTTATTTGCTCGAATGAGCTAATCGCTGGAATTACTGGTTTGAATAGAAAAAAAAAAAAGTTACTACTTTTTGTAATAGATAGTCTTTAGGTAAGAAGGCTTAAGTCTATATAACATCACGCTGCGACCAATATCAGCGAAGAACAGTAGCAAAAAACGGGGAAATTTATACACATATTTGAGGGGTTCAAGTTACTCAAAAACATATAATACTTTTTAATCGAGATCTTGGTAACAAAAATTAATAGCAGTTAGTTAATAATAAAACGTCAGTTAGTTGCTTATGAGAAACATTTTTTGATGTGACGTCTTATAATTCGATGGAACTGGCTGCACGATAAAAAAATGACTCAGGCGGCGTTACTCCGTTCTGAGGCGTTCTATTTAAGGCTTGAAGTGCAAGCGAGAGCGTGGGACGAGCGACAAAGAGGCACAAACGGCCTCCGCGTTCGTCAGCGTTCGACATCTGTCTCTCTCCTACTTGATTGAGCGATGCGTCTGCGTGGACAGCTGCTATACAATAATACATTGACGTGTTTTCATCAAGTATGAAGTGCAGTGAAAAGTGAATGTGGTGTCAATTGTTTATAGCAACGACAATTGCGGCGATAAAGGTTCTTTCGATATTAAATATATATTCAGTGTGTGTGTGTGTGTTTCCGTCACATTACGATTTGAGTGTCTTCAAGGCTAGAGTGAATAGGCTCTTAATAAACTAGCGCGCTTTACCATCAACGATCGCGTCACTGCTTACCATCAGGCGGGATTGCGGTCAAGCGCTGGTTTATAATTTATAAAAAAAAAAATAAAAAAAAAATGCTGTCAAATATTTGTGCTTTCATCATTAAAATAAATAGCATCGGTCCGCTCTCAATCACTGCACTAGGTGCACTGATTGTAGATTATGCTATAATTGACAAAACTATAACAATAAGTTAACCATTCCATCAGTATTTTCTTATGACGTTGTCACGTTCAACCATCGTCAGTGACCGGCGTTTCTGCAATGTGTTTTTTTGAAATCACATAACTGTAGAGTATGAATGAAATCATATCAAAGAATCAAAATAAAATATGAATAATTTTACGATTATGAATTCTTTATGTTTTAATTTTTCATACATTATTTTATTTTAATGTTTTCAGTTTTCATTTTTCAACAAATGGCATTTCTAACAGAAAAAGAAACTGTTGAATTGTTTTAAAGTTCGTGTTTATGATGGTGGCTGTCAATACTTTGTTAAAAAATTTAAAACAAATTTATTTCGAATCATTTACATTTATTAACAATTGATTGTAGGTAAATATATATTACTGGATACGCAAGCGTGGTTATTGATAAACACTTTCTACTCGATATTATAACCAACAATAACCGTTTAAAATTATACTACCAGATTATTGTAATTGCTTTCAATTTATTGAACATTTCGGAACAAGTTACAACAACATCAATGAACTTGTTTCAAACTGATTCGGTAAATACATACTTTACTATAAAAACAAACCACTTTATTGATTAAATTACTTTTATTATTGCTGTTGTTATGTTATTTCAATTGAGGAGTCGTGAAATTGGGATCATGGTCGAATGTAGTTAAGCTACATTCACCTCGATTTGTCCGTGGACCTATCCTCGGGCATCATATCCTATCCAGTCGAAGTCGCCTATTTTTTTTTTTAAATAATTATAAACTAGCGCTTGACCGCAATCCCGTCTGATGGTAAGCAGTGATGCGATCGTTGATGGTAAAGCGCGCTATTTTATTATGAGCCTATTCACTTAGAAAAACTGAGCGAATAGGAAGGAAGACGGCAGTTGAGCGAGGTGATGCAATGTTAAACCCAACAATACGACCAACGATGCTGCGCCAAAGAGAGATTGATCTGAAGACCCTCCACGGCCAAACTTCCAACTCAACAACATTTGGCGCATCGTACCCGGCACACATCGCAACGCAACTGCTCAGACCCGTCCTCCGTAGCATATTAGAAGAAACCTGCTACGAATATGCTACGGTTTAGTGGGCTTATGCGATGTATGCAAATCTTCCAGATTATAGGACACGCATTGTTATTCTACAGCGGTTACTCAATTGTATAACAACGTAGATGTTTCCATAAAAAACCCTCGGTCCTCCATTCATCATCATTTATATTTGGCAAACAACCCAGGGCGGAGAGTTTATTATGTAGATAATTTTTCAAAATTAAAATCCCTGCATGCTCATGTGACCCTGGTAGACCTTTGCGTCCGCTGAGGGACGATATCATATGACAAATGGAGTGAAGGTGAAAGCGAAGCGTTACAAAATGCTTTACCTCTGCTGTTTGTGTTTTAAGTGAAAATTAAATTGAATCATTTTGCAAATTCTTTTGGTTTATTTGTTCAAAATCAAAAACAGAAGTCATTTATTCGAATTAGGCTGAGAATCAGCACTTTTTGAACGTCAATATTACATAAGACAGTCCCCCAAAACGCCCACCCATCGACTCTTCCCACTGCTTTCGCTGGGAAGAAGAATTGGCAGAACAAACTCCCCAGCAGCACAGCTGTCTGTTCATTAAAAAAACACATGACTTTATACAATACTATGTATAATAATGAACAAAAGAAAATAATAAGTACGTTAAAAAAATTGGAATTGTTACATGCTGCGCCCTAAATGATTGACTGAAAGGCTTTTTAGACGGCTTTTAAGATTAAGTGTAGGGGTATGAGGAATAGGGCGTAAAGTTCACTCTTCTTCCATAGAAAAGATTGATCTCCTCCGACCAGACAGGTGTTGTGTCTGGCGAGATATTACCGACGGTTGATCCCGAGAAGTTGTATGTATGCTAGTTGTGCGCTAAAGTATGCTTGCGAGAAGCAGGGTTTGCGTGACATCAGCATGACTCGTTATTCACTTGTAGATATCGCTACACACATGTACACATTTTATTTAAAATCTATCTCGTTTTTAGATTGTATAATTTGAAATCTCAAGTAGAAAAATTTATTTAAAGAAATGAGAAAAATCCATGTTACAATTTAAGTAATGGACTAAGTACACATGTAAACAAAACAATATTATTGTTTAGATAATATATTTTATGTAAGATTTGTATATGAAATGTCTTCATTTTCTTTGTGTCGTGGTGGCCTAGTGATTAAAACACGAGCCTCTCAAGTATGAGTGCGCGGGTTCGATTCCAGGTCAGGCAAGTACCAATGTAACTTTTCTAATTTTATATATACTTTCTAAGTATATCTTGGACACCAATGACTGAAGGTGAAGGAAAACATCTTGAGGAAACCTGGACATTAAATCTGAAATCGCCAACCCGCATTGAGCAAGCGTGGTGATTACGCTCAATCATCCTCTGTGTGAGAGGAGACCTGTGCCCAGCAGTGGGACGATAAAACCGTTGATGATGATGATGATGAAGATTTGTAAAGTATTTATTTTGTCGAATAAAAATGGTATACGTGATTTGATTAAGATTTTTCTTTTTTTTTATTAGGAATCTTGTTGAAAGTCAGTAAATGTTTGATAATTAAAAGTATTCACTGACTTTTTGGTGGTAATCACGAGAAATAAGAAAACAAAAGTCACTTAAATAATAATAATAATATTTTTGAAACGAACAATTGGAAACGTGCACCTAGCTTCAAACATAAGTGCCCATGTTGGTTTGTGTCAAATAAAATATTTAATTTTAATTGAAAATCTCTATTATATAAAATCTTAGTTGGTTTGTGATATAATTTGTACACATAATTGTGTTTATAAAGTGACAACACCATTTTCGACGGTATTAATGAGCGATGCGACCGCGTGCCACGTGCCCTGTCTCCCTTCGCCCGCGCATGTATTGCCTACCGCACATATATGAAGTTACCTCATTTTGTGAAATAATATTTATTTTTAGGGGGATTTTGCTTTTATGTTTAGCCCGGCTCTGTAGGCATTAGTATAATCAGTTATTACCTAACAATACCTTCACGGATCGGACAGGGATTTCTTTAGGTACATATAATAGAATACTTTCATCCCTATATTTCACTCATACGGGTTGTGAAGAAACAAAAAAAAGTTCTTAGTTACGCTTTCACGCTAATACGGCTGAACAGATTTAAATTTGTTGACACTAGACTAGACATGGATGGAAGACCTACGAGGGACATTTGACACTTTCTACCGCAATATTCCCACTGGATCAAGACTGATGTGGGTGCTAAAAAAGAATCACAAAAAACTCGCATGATAACAAGATTGAATTTTTACTTTTCTCTATGGACCGTGCTCTGACAATAAAATTTATTATTATTATTTAATTTCTAAATTGTTTTTGTTTTCTATAACAGACACTTTTATCTCCCGTCTTTCTGTATACTTCTCACATGATTAATTTAAATCGATAGCCACGTATCGAAGCTTTTGTTAGCCAGTTGGATCAAAGGTCTGATTCAAAAGGCAGTACTCCTTGATACGGCCCGCATCGTGAGGAGCTTCCTGTTTTTGGCAACCACGGGTAGCTGGATATTGGTAGATAACAATTTTTGAAGTGAAACTTCTTTACGCACGCTTGACTTGGGGAGTAAGCTGGCGAAAGCGTTACGAAAAGTGATCGGGCAAGGCGAACGGAAGTTAAGTGGGGGATATAAGCATAGAGGCGCCCGTGGCGCGAGCTTGGTACTACAAGGTCTACAACGAGTTTTTTTTTTTCAATAAAAATAGAAGATCTATGCAAAAATATTAATTTACCAATGAAACCATTAAATAAATTTAAATATTTATAGAAAATTAATATATGTATATGTGTATACATGTATATATTGTACACACACATATATATATATATATATATACATACAGATGGAGCGAAAGAAGTTTCACTTCAGTCGTGTGGTCATAAGCACACTCGTGTTTTTTTTATATTTTGAAATATTTCTAAGCGTATTTTTCATAATAATATTTTAAATTGCAACACTACTGGACAAAGGCCTCCCCCATCCAACTTGTTGTCCACGAAAGCTCTCTTTTTCTTCAGCCTATAGAAGTCCACTGCTGGACAAAAGCCTCCCCCAATGTTTTCCACGATGAACGGTCTAGTGCTGCCCGCATCCATCGGCTTCCCGCGACCATTACCAGGTCGTCGGTCCATCTTGTTGGGGGCCTCCCTACGCTGCGTCTTCCGGTACGTGGCGGCCACTCCAGAATCTTACTGCCCCATCGGCCATTGGTTCTACGAGCAATGTGCCCCGCCCACTGCCACTTAATTGTAGCAACTCGAAGAGCTATGTCGGTGACTTTGGTTCTTCTCCTTCTTTTTCGAAAGCTCTCAAAGAGATTATTTTTTCTTGTTATTTCTACGTTCCTTTTGATTGCAACGTGATGTTATATATTATAACTTCAAGCCTTCGTCGATATATGAACTATCCGACACATAAAGAAATTTTCAATTCGAACCAGTAGTTCATGAGATTAGCGTGTACAAACAAACAAACTCTTCAGCTTTATAATATTAGTATATAATTTTTTATTTGTCTTTTATACTGCGTACATCGAGGGACTGGAACAATTTGCCAGCGGCGATGTTTCCGTATGACTACAATTTAATTATCTTCAAGACTAGAGTGAATCGGCTCTTAATAAACTAGCGCGCCTTACCATCAACGATTGCATCACTGCTTACCATCAGACGGGATTGTGGTCAAGTACTAGTTTATATAGGGTATTTGAATAAAAAAACTAACTAGTCCGTCACTCAGATTTTCAAAAAATACTAGACACGTATTTTTGTTTTGTCAAAACAATAAAAATTCACAAATATAAAAGGCATCAAAGATGAGGAGTGGTGGCTGGTGACGTCACTGGTCGCTAAACAGTGTAGCGTGCAGTGACGTCACACGAGTTTTCATCGCACTGTGTCGTCTTCATTTTTTGTTTATATGAAAAAAGAAAAAAATACGTGTCTAGTATTTTTTGGAAATCTGACTGACGGACTAATTAGTTTTTTTTAGTCAAAAAAAATTTAGTACTAATAAATCCATGTAACAATAAATATTGTTCTATTTAATCAAATTCCCTAACCATAGGGTTGTGGCAAGGTATTTATAACATTTGACCTTAACAAACAAGGTGTAAGGTAACACACCGTATAAACATACATATATGTGCATAACAAATAGTGTTCTATCAATCTATGATCTTCGGGTTAGGAAAGGACTTATCGAGTTTCTCTTTAAGAAATGATTCTCATTCATTGGTATCGGCGGCGATCAGTCGCGTCAGACCCTGGTCCAGGCTATGGTCCGGAATGAGAGTGCATGGCAGGCCGTCACCTCTTTCTGCGAAGCAGTGATGCTGACAAAGGAGGAGGCGGAGCGTGCGAGGGAGCGGGAATCTCAGCGCCCCCGCGCTTCTAGCTGCCGCAGGAGACGCCCTGGTCGGGAGAGACAACATCGAACTCCCGGCCACCATAGGCGCGGGCCTGCGGGCTGTAAGCTGTGGGCAGCTCGCCGCACGGTAAGGACCAGGCCCGAGTTGTCAGCACATCATGACGGGGTCCACGAAAACCGATGCCTCCTGGGACAGGGTTGCGGGTTGGTTAAAAAGGAAACCGTATTCTTGGCGCACAGGCAAGTGAAGAACACGGGTGGGTTTGAGTAAATAAAAGTCTGACACGCCCTTCTGCTCCGCCCAAAGCGGGATGATTTCTTAGCACAAAAAAAGGGTCATTCATTGGTGCGTTTCAGTTTCATAATAGTGGCTTATAATTGGTTAAGTATGAAACGCTTCTTTGCTTATTACGCAAAATTTTAGAAGAAAGAAGAAGAGAAGAAGTTACCACCCACCAAACAAAGCCTTGCCGCCAAGCGATTTGTCGTGTTCCGGCATGATGTCTGGTGAAGCCGTACGGAGGACGGGTCTGAGCAGTTGTGTTGCGATGTGTGCCGGGTGCGATGCGCCTAATGTTGTGGTCTTCAGATCAATCTCCCTTTGGCAGCATCGTTGGTCGTGTTGCTGGGTTTAACATTGCATCACCTCGCTCAACTGCCGTCTTCCTTCCTATTCGCTCAGTTTTTCTGAGTGAATAGGCTCTTAATAAACTAGTGCGCTTTACCATCAACGATCGCATCACTGCTTACCATCAGGCGGGATTGCGGTCAAGCGCTAGTTTATAATTACTCTTAAAAAAAAATTACTAACAAATAAATATAATGTAAAGCTTCAACTTAGAGAGCAGCGGTGGCCTAGTGGTATCGGGCGCGACTCACAAGTTATAGGTCCTAGGTTTGAATCCCATCCGGGGCGTTACCTTGTGTAAATTATTTCACCACCACTGCTCTCAAAGATGGTGAAGGAAAACATCGCAGGGAAACCGGCATGTCCTAAAGGCAAAAACTTCGAAGACATGTGACATCTACCAACCAGCACTGGACACGCGTGGTAGATTACGGCCCACTCCTTCTTACCGAGAGAAGGCTTGTGTTCCAACAGTGGTTACATTATGCTGATTATGGAAGCTTTAACAAACACGTTGCGTCAGTCTGAAGACAGAGCAGGATAGAAAATGTTAGCTACTTGGTTGTCCCAACAAAAATATGGTCAACGCTTGGATGAGCGAGTGTTGCGTTGACCTCTGACATTAGCTGTTGAGCGTGTTGATCTACCGTAAGCTGCGTGGCGCGGTTGATAACCACACTGCACCAATTTCTAAATGTATTTGGTAAAAAAATAAAACATGGTGTAAAAATGATTAGAATTGATTCAGAATAGAATAGAATGGAATACTCTTTATTATGTATACCATATAGATTACAGAACATAAATATAAAGATTTTATAAAGGGTGACACAATGGGCGGTCTTATCACTAAGAGCGATCTTCTACAGACAACCTTTGGATGGAATACTAAGGGGAAGGAGAGAGAAATAGTGTAGGTAGTCTACAGTGTACTATTTACATAGAGTATACAATAAATATAATGTTAACTTACTACACTTTAACTTTTAATACACTGTTTTAATTTGACGATACGGTTGTTGCAATGGGTCGGTGATCGACTGCTGCGTTGCGTGTTGCGGGTTAGATTCTCACACGGAACAAATATTGTATGGCCGGATAGTTCTTTTTTTTTTTGTTAATTAGACCAGATGTTTGCAGAATGTTTGCAAACACATTTAAAGTCAGATACACAAACATCTAGAATAACTATCTGTAGGCCATACAAATATACCTTCAGTGCGGTAATCGAACCCGCGTCACGCAGCGTAGCAGTCGATACCTCAGCCACTCCACCTGCCTTGTCAAAACTCTGGAACTGCTAGATTGTGATTGTGAGGGGCTTACAGAGTAACTGGTATAACACTTAAAACGTTACAGGACTCGATTACCAACTGTAGCGGTAACTACAAACGCCACAAAGAATCAACGCGGCATACTGACGTCACACAAATTCTACATCTAGCAATCAAAGTTTACCGTGCAACTAGCATACATACACTTTCCAAAAACAACAATCAACTATTGGGCAAGTGCCCGCCAGAGATAACATCCGTCTGGTCGGAGGATCCTCCCTTTTCTATGGAGGATGAGTGAACTTTATCTGTTCCTCATGCCTCCACCTAACATTATACACAACAGTTTTTTCTAATACTGTTTACGAAACATTTACCTAAAACAAATCTTAAAGATTTCCTTGTTATATCTAGCTGCCGCTTCTTCCCGCTGTTTGTACAATATCACATACACCTTGTTTACCTAACTTTATTTTGTTTCGCGTAAAATTCGTTACAGAACATCGAATATTTGAATTCTTTGGAGATAAAGATTTTTATTTTTGTATTCTAAATAATAATCCTGATTATTTATTTATCACTCTTACAACTGTCCTTACAGGCCTTAACCTAATCCGACAGTGTCATTAGTTATGCACTTATACTTAAATATACACTAATTCTTAAATATAACTAACAATATTTAATAAAGCTCTTGCGAGTTCACACAAAGAACACGAAAATATGTATATCCAGTCTTTCATGGATTTCGTTCACCAGTAGGTTGGTTCTGGCCACAGGCACGTTTAGCAGTTGCGTGCATCGCCGCTTCCACACGTACCGGTCCGGCACTTGAAGCTCTAGCGACGGGGTCTGTCAGACTCCTACTGACTAAAAATCACCCCGGTGTCTCTCCGGTCACGTGCGCACGGAGCCGCGGGAGTCCCTGATTCTGCCGCGGCCCTACACTCTCGTGCCGGCCCGGTCTGTCCTGGCCTCGCCTCCTGCACGGGGTAGTGAGGTATTAAACTACCCCGTGCATCACCTTTGAGGCGTGCGCCGACATTCGCGCGCACCTCCGCCTCGGGGTCCAACGAATAGGGGGCGGGGACTTCCCCATGTCTCTCGCCCCTGGACCCATTCATGGGGGCCGGAAGAGGGCGTTATCCGCCCTTCCTCGGCGCCCGGTGCGTCTTCTGCGGCCCGAGAAGGGAGTTGAGATCTCTCTCTCCCGTTCCGCAGCTTCCTTCTGCGACATCACGTCCTCCCAGAGGGACACCACGACTCTGCGCTACCGACCATCCTCCGCACTACTGCCGGCAGCGTCAAGTCGCCTTCTACTTTGTTTGTGAGGACACGGCGCTACTCCTCCCAAGCCACACACTCGGAGAGCGTGTGCTGCGCCGTGTCCTCCCCACATTGGACGCAGTGGTGGCACCGAGCGTCCGGCTCCCTGACCGCCACATAATAACTTAACTAAATATGCAGGAAGACTGAACTCTCGGCGAACCGTGACCTCATTATACCCCACCATACCAAGTACAAACAGTGTGGGGTATATCAACGGGTAGAACGGATACACTCCATATAGTTTAAAATACAAATGCCTTGTAAACTTGTTCTGTACCAGTTCCAACATGACACTATATTTGATTTCATGTGGTGCCCAAATTACCGCACTCATGATAGCTTCTAACTAGTGCCTCATACAACACCTTGAACGTGGTAATGTTCGTAAAACCCTGTGAAATAACCCGTTTTTCAAATTTCATCCATACCCGTAATTTGAAGTAAGATAGCTTTGTGGCTTATTGAAAATATTTAGTGCAAAGAATACATATCCTAACTTAGTTCATTTATCAAGTAATCACATGCCATTTCCCGTTCCAAAGACACAACAAACGAAATTCTCCAGTTTCTCCATATTCACCATTCTTCTCCACAATTCTCCATTGTTCGCGGTGTTCCCCGCAGTTCTCCGGCGCTCCCTGTAGCGCGGCGTTGACGCGAATGTTTTGATATATTGAGTGTCACAACTTGTAAAGCAGAAGTTGTCCCCTTTTTATTTAAGTTTTTTTTACTTTGTGATTTTTTTTAGTATCAAGTTTTTTTTTATCTTTTTAGTATTCGTTTAAGAGAAAAGCCACTGTTCGCTTCTTTATAGGCACCATTGTTTGTGATAGGATAAGGATATTATTGTTTAGTCTAGTGGAATCCCTACTAATATTATAAATCGGAAAGTGAGTTTGTTTGTTTGTTTGTTCCACTTTGACGCCGTAACTACTGAACCGATTACTTTGAAATTTTACAGACGTAAATTTAGAAGTCCGGGTTAAATAATAGGCTACTTTTCATCCCGAAAAAAGTTGATTTAAAATAAAAATACCGAATTCCACGCGGGCGAAGCTGCGGACATGAAACGACTCTTGGTTGTTGATAAAAGTTTACAGTGAAATGTTAAAGAAACTGGTTCTTGCTATAAGAATCATTATTTTATATCTTGTTTTCTTTTTGTATAGTTTTGCTTTTTTAAGTAGTTTAGAGGGGTGAAGAACAGGGTGTAAAGGTCACTCATCCTCCAAAGAAAAGGGAGGATCCTCCGACTGGCGGCCATACTGATATCAAGAGAAAGCGCATTCCACAGAAGAATGGATTGAATATGAAATGAAGCGTGAACAAAGTCAGACGTATGTGAAGGACAGAGTAAGAGAAGGTTGTTAGAAGATCGCAGATTCTTAGCGTGTGAAGAACATAAATATTGAGTCTCAAGATAAGCAGGAGGAGTGGGTGAGTTAAGAAGGGAGATAAGCGTGGTCAAAGCGCGCACATTTCTTCTCCGGCGAATGGGCATCCATTTGAGTTCAGACCTGTAGCTCGACACATGGTCATATTTCTTGAGATTGAATATGAACCTGATCCCATTGTTGAACAATCTATCCAGCTTATCCAGCAAAGCCGCATTCAGATCATAGTAGCACACAACACCATATTCGATTATTAGCTCCACCGAGTCCTCGTGGCAGCGATCGGCGACAATCTTTCGCGTCTGTATGTGTTGCGTGTTTGATGATTTCCCATTTACACCAAAAAAATAAAAATGAATTATGAACAGGTTGTAAGGTACACTCATCCTCCATAGAAAAAGGAGGATCTTCCAAATGGGTGTTGTATCTCGCGGGCAACTGCCTTATGATTCATGTTAGGCTGTTGTATAATTAACAACGTGTGGAAGTACGTTAAGCATTGATCTCGGTTACTATTAGAAAATTTATTGTCTTTACCGAGAGTCAGAACCCCGAAATTCTGGCAACAAGTCTTACTAAGAAGTACCGTGTTACCCAGTAACTGAGTTGTGGAGGTCAGGTAGGCAGTCACTCCATGTAATATAGCTGCATTCCGTTCGATTGGAATCCGATTTCAATATAGTCAGAAACAGGCTGGTGGATTGATTTGAGTTCAGTATGGCTAAAAGGATGGCTGTGTTAGACTGGATGCGGAAAGCAGAGGACAGGGTATTGTGACACAGTCTGGGATAGGCCTCTGTCCTCAGCTTCTCTTAATGAGTCCAGATTCGGGGACGTCAGTCGCCCCAAACATCGGATCCGAGGTGGCGGCGCGAAATGTTCACGCGTGCCACTCTTAAACGACGCGGGGCTTGTCAAAGACTTCCCCCGCTGACCTAAGGAGGCCCACAGGCACCAGTCGGGCGTCGCGGAAGCATCTTTCGTTCTCGCGACCCCTGACATAGGCATGAGGTGGAACACTGGGGTGGGTTTTGATCAATAAGAGTTTGACAGGCACCGCCGTTCACCCCAGGATGATGGACATCCACGAGAATTTTCCACCTCGGAAAAAAGGCCTTTGTCCAACACAAGGCTGAATTATCATTACTTGATAGTTAATCATCAGCCAACACTCAGTGTTAAATACAGGCCACTAATTTAAATAAATCGAAAGATCGTGATGTTCAAACCAAATACAAAATTAATTCAAATTGTAATGAAACCAAGTTTAATGATTGAGAAAGTTTTGAGCACGATTCGGCAATTTTCACTTTAATGTTTTCCGTTTCGAAAACCATCTATTAATATCTGGCAAAAACAGCTTATGATAAGTACATCTCTTCTTAGCTGGTTGCAGGCAATCTATGTAGATGTCGCAGCCAACTGACTAAATGAGCCATTTAGTTTCTTCTCGGTGGCAGGCCATAATATCGGCTGCCGGCAGAAGTTACCACCCACCAGACAAAGTCTTGCCGTCAAGTGAGTCGTCGTGTTCCAGCATGTGAAGCCGTTCGGAGGACGAGTCTGTGCAGTTGTGTTGCGATGTGTACCGGGTACGAAGCGCTAAATGTTTTTGTGTCAGGACTTTGGTCGTTCCTTCTGCGAGGGTGTGATGTCGCAGAAGGAAGCTGCGGAACGGGAGAGGGAGATCTCAACTCCCTTCCCGGGCCGCAGAAGACGCACCGGGCGCCGAGGAAGGAGGGATAACGTCCTCTTCCGCCCCCCATGAATGGGTCCAGGGGCGAGGGACATGGGGAAGTCCCCGCCCTCTATTGATGGACCCCGAGGCGGAGGCGCGCGCGAGTGTCGCCGCGCGCCTCTGAGGCGATGCACGGGGTAGTTTAACACCCCACTACCCCGTGCAGGAGACGAGGCCCGGATAGACCGGGCCAGCACGATGGTGTGGGGCCGTGGAAGAATTTAGACTCCCGCGGCCCCACGTGCGCTCGTGATAAAAGAGACACCGGGGTGATTTTAGTCAGTAAAAGTTTGACAGACCCCGTCGCCCACCCCAGGGCGGCGGACATCCTATGAGGATTTCCAACCCGGAAAAAAAAGAAAGGACTTTGGTCGTGGAGGGTCTCCAGTTCAATCTACCTCTGGCACAGCATCGTTTGTCGTGTTTTTGCGTTTAACATTGCATCACCTCACGCAACTGCGATCTGTTTAAGTGAATAGGCTTAATAAACTAGCGTTTTACCATCAAAGATTTAATCACTGCTTACCATCAGGAATTAAAGTCGAGCACTATAGTTAATAATTATTTAAAAAAAGTCAACTGCCTGGCTTTTGGAAATAGTTCTCGCCTCGCTTTGCTCTCTCAGCCCGCATGCGCTAGATTACAGTTCTAATCTAACCTACTTGGTCGCGGTGCCTTGACTTCTTCTTCTTCCAGTGCCTCTTTAATCCTGAAGGTTGACGGTCAGCTTCTTGTACCCGGTCTTGTCAATCGCGAGTCGGAACAGTTTTTCGATGGAAGTAATCAGCCGGTTCACTCCCTGATGTTTCGCAGCCACGATTCTCTTTTCTCTCCAGCGGTCCCATTGAGAAAGTTGACCAAATTGATGGTGCGATTCATACACTGTTTTTTTGGGATAAGGACATCCTTAAATCAATGACCTCTCCTGCTCTGGGCCGAGTGGAAGGGCGTGTCAAACTTTTACCAACTAAAACCCATCCCTGTTCTTTTATTTGCCTGTACACCAGGGCTTTTTTAAAGAAAACGGTACCCCACACTAGGACATTCACCTGTATAGTGGATGCGCTTACAAACATTTAATCTCACATACATAATCATCCAGATCTGGAACAACTACTTGTAGGTCATATAAATATTTGTTCCGTGCGGGGATCGAACCGCGACTCGTAACGCAGTAGTCGTTCGCTCAGCCACTGCGCTAACCGTATCTTTTTATTTTTTTATTTATTAAAATTATAAACTGGCGCTTGACCGCAATCCCGCCTGATGGTAAGTAGTGACGCAGTCGTTGTTGGTAAAGCGCACCAGTCTATTAAGAGCCTTTGCACTCTAGCCTTGAAGACACTCAAATTGCAGTCCGACTGAAACACCACCGCTGGCAAATTGTTCCTGTCCCGCGATCTACGCGGTATAAAAGAGGAGGCGAAACGCTTCGTCCGGATCGTAATGGTGTTAACAACGTAAGGGTGGAAACTCGCCGTACGACGGGTCGTCCGATGGTGGAACGGAGATGGGGGAATTAAATCATGCAATTCCTTCGTACACTCCCCAAAATGTATCTCTTTCGAACCTCTGGTAGTCTGAACCATACTGAACAAACTCAAGTAAAAAAGCTAGCAAAAATACATTTCTCCCCAAGCTATTTTTAATACCTAGTGTAAATCTTAAAATCTCCTTCAAAGGAAGAGTATTATAACCTCTAAAGTATCTTCAACTTTCTTTATTAAACTGGCTGTCTCTATGAACGGTCGACGAGTCCATATCACACAATGATGATTTTTAAGTTATTGCAACACTATCTTTAATAGTTTGCAGTTTGGACGAGGATTTTGAAAACGTATAAAGTGCAATATTTTGTGAGTCAGTGAACTGACGAATGAATGTAATGAACATGTATTTATGTTGCTATACGATAGAACGAATGATATTTTTGTGTGAGGTAACTGATAATAGTAACCATATGTACTCGTATTGGCGGGAAAGTCAAGATCAGTGTCAAGCTCATTTTTCATTGGACTTTTAAAATTAGTCCGTGATTTATGTAGTAAAAACTGCATTCAGTAAATAAAGGAACAGAAATATCGCAGCACAGTGGCCACATCATAACTTTGTCTTAAACTTCCCAAAAGAGTTCATGCGGCTGTTTTTTTTGACATGAATAATATTCGCTAAATACACAAACCGTGCGAAGCCAAAAAAGAAAGAAAAGAAACCATAATTATGTATTTTTTTTTTTTTTTGGGACAAAACCCGCCACACTTTTCCCAACCACTGCAACTCCTGAAAGCCAGAATCAACAGTGGCGACCGCCAGAAAAACGCCGAGCAATGAAGCTCGACGAGTCCCGGAGAAACGATTCAACTGTCTTGGGTCCCGCAACAAATTAATCAGAAAAGAATAGCGGAGGAGTAAGAAAAAAGATATTTTTTCCACTTCCCTCCATAACAAGCAGGAGACAGAACAGAACTAGGCCAATCGGCACAAAGGGACATTATTGCAACTGGGAGAAGCCCAGATTGCCAAACACCACGGAATAAAATTTGATTAAGTTAATGGGTCCTAAGTAGGTATTAGCTGTTACAATTGATTCCAATAATAGGTATGGCAAAAGCGCCTGAACGCACGGAAATTGGTTCTAGTTTCTACAAGGTCCGTATAATAAACGACTCCGGATGTAACTTGTACACTATCCAACATAATATTGCGTTCATTCTGCCAAAGAACACACTCCCACAAGATGTGATGTGCGGACTGTTCAAATTCACAGTTCGATGTAGAACACTGACACAAAGGGGAAGGAACAAGTTTAAAAGAATACAGTTTACTTTTAAAGTTGTCATGACCTGTGAGAAATTGGGCAACGCAGTGGTCAACCTCCAGCCATGTCCTAGCCAGCCGATCGCCAACGGATGGAAAGAATAGATGGAGGTGCCGGCCCTTGATGGAATTATCCCACCTACTTTGCCATTCGGATAAGAGGTCCCCCCAGACTTCAGTCTGAGGTTTAAATAATCTAGAGATTTTATTAAAGTCGCGTTGTGTAACAAAATTAGTGTCCATGGCCTCCCCCCTCGCGGAGTGTACATTGAAGCACGTCGCTGTACCTCAAGGTCGACTGGAAGTACACCTGCCAGTACCGGTAAGGCTTCAGTACTGACCGTTCTCTACGCCTTGCATAAAAATATCAATGCCAAACGTTGGCTTTGAAGCAGTTTACGTCGTGCCGCCCCTATGCTGGCCCTATCGGCCCAAACAGGTGCACCGTAGCACATACATCCTAAGTAGGTAGCTCCATATATAGTTTTTAAAGTTAGGAATGATAGACCCCAAGTTGCTTTGGATATTCTAGTTAGGGCATAAAAGTTCCTTTTAGCTTTTTCACCAACTATTTTTTTACTATTGTACATAATTATGTATGTTTACTATTGTTGTTTATCATGTTGGCACCAATTTAAGGCTTGCTTTGGTTGCCTAGAAGAAATCGCATTAGCGATAAGGCCGCCCATTGTATGTTTAGTATTCAATGTATTTTGTTCGATGTTTGATTGGTGTACAATAAATAAATAAATAACTTTTCCACTTATCTTTTACATGTGGTTAAATTTTTTTATCCACTTTTCTACAGTAGGCATGCTGTACGTATTATCTTTTTGCTTCTTCATATGTGTGTATATTTACTCGCTTAAAATGTTGCTGAAGTATTGTCTCTAATATTAAACCGAAATAGTCAAGGCGCACGACGGGAAATTGTGCAATATCATTAATTGTAGCGGGTTCGCTACAAAAAATTGTGTGGATAGGCATACTAACTATTGTCCCCGATTTGGTTTGCGTGAAATTTCTTACTACACCCCCATCGTATTGCATCACCTGTCCAAGATATTATTTGGTTATCGTTTTAGAGTTTATGCTCAGTTCCTAATAGTCCTATCGTGATTTAAAATAGTTTTAAGATTAGTTTGAATGCTAATGTCTGAAACTGAAGTGTCTTCAAGGCTAGAGTAAATAGGCTCTTTATAAACTAGTACGCTTTACCATCAACGATTCCATCACTGCTTACCAGTAGGTGGCATCGCGGTCAAACACTAATTTATAATGTTATAAAAATCACTGAAACTAGCTAATGAACAAACTCTACAGCTTTACTATTAACATAGCTTCATTATATGCATAGATATATATACTAAGGTACAGGATGAAAAGGAAAAATCGTCTATATATGTATGTACATATGTAACTTTAACTTATTATTCGATAACTCATAACAAAGCTTGACATCACAACATAATTTGTTTGTTTAACTCATATAACATCGTTTGATGTCGCACCAAGTTTAATGAGATCTACCTTACAGTATGTGATATGTGTCAGTAATAATATCTCTGTTGGGTAACAGCAAGAACCTCATCTTGAAAAGTAGGGTGAAATGAGCTTGGAGTACGTTGTTTTTTTTTTCTAAACTATTGCTTGACGGCAATCCCGCCTGATTATAAGCGGTGATTTAATCGTTGATGGTAAAGCGCGGTAGTTCATTAAGAACGTATTCACTCCAGCCTTGAAGCCACTTAAATTGTAGTCCAACGGGAATACCGCCGCTACAACGTACATCGAGTGACTGGAACAATTTGGCATTGTTCCTGTCACTCGATGTACGTTGTATAAAAGTTGAGGCGAAACCTTCATCCAGATCGTAATGGTGTCAACAACGTAAGCATGGAAACTCGCCGTACAACGGGTCTTCCGATGGTGGAATCAAATCATGCGATTCCCTCGCCCACTCACCAAAATGCGTCCTATAGAACACCGAAAGGCTGGCTTTCCTACGCCTGTGCTCCAGGCTTTGGAGACTGTTTTGAGTTAAATCTCGGTTGTCATCCTCTTCGCACGCCTCTTCACTGAATCCAAAGTAGCCAGGTGGCATTTTACATCACCAGCTCAAATGTGGCTGTAGTACTCCACACATGAACGAAGTCGAACGAGGTGGAGTCTAAGATGTAAACAACCCAGTTATTGGGTAATACAATATCCCTTAGTTAGACTTGTGGTCAGACTTTTGGAGTTCTGACGACCTGTAAGGTCAAATATCTACGGATGACAGCCGAGACCAATGGCTTAACGTATTTTCCGGGGCACAGAGGGGAATTGGTATGTACAGTAAGGGGTGAAAAGTGGTACTCCACTTTTGAACTTTATTGCACTAACAATAAGTGTCAAAAGTGGTACTCCACTTTTGAACTTTATTGCAATAACGATAAGTGTCAAAAGTGGTACTCCACTTTTGAACTTTATTGCAATAACGATAAGTGTTAAAAGTTGTACTCCACTTTTGACCCTTACTGTACAGATGCTCACCCATCTACTTTACAACCGCGGTAAGCTTAACTTAAACTTATCTATCGGCTTTTCATCATCATTTCAGCAATAATCTCAGTCGCATCCGAAGCTTTTTCAGCTTTGGAGTTTGGAGTCCGCTTTACCAGTTTAACTGCTGATTTTTGACTAAACTTCGATATTTTCCGTGAAGCGTCTGCCGTCTGACCTCCATAACACTTTCACTTGAAAGAAGGAAAGAAAGAAAAAACGTTTATTTGCTGTAAAACATGACGCAAAAGTTTACAAAATGCAAAAAATAAGACATAGTTGAGGGAAACATGCGTCACATCCACGCAAAACGGCTGTCGCTCAGCATTATGCTGCGACTCTTGCAAAACAAAGCCCAACGCTGGTTTTCAGCGACAGCCGGCGCCGACGTAAAGACGTCACCCAGTGCAACAAACAATTAAAAGTGGCAGTTACACCAATTGTTGGACTTTTAATGGCTCCAACAACCGTAACGACTGCAATTTGATGTTCGTTTGGCAACTGGGATCAACGGCTTAACGTGCTTTCCGAGGCACGACCAGACCACAGCAAATATTCATATTCACAGATCGAACCCGCACCTCTTGCGCTGCGGCCGCGGTCTCTACCGCTACGCCACGGAGGCTGTCAATCGAGTTGTGTGGTTGTTATTTAACCAAGGAACGGGGTAAAACCAATATCTATCCGAATAATTAAAAAAAATAATTCATCAGTGTCCCTCTAGAGGTTTTGATTTCACAGACAAACTATGCAGAAACTTTTCATAATATTTGTGTCATTTGGGTCAAGAATTTGGGCATAAAATAGCAATATACCACAGATAACTATAAATCATTGCCTTACTCCAACTGGCTCCATTAGGCTGCCCTCAAAATGGCTGTTTCCTTAAATTGCCTCCATAGCTTACGAGAGATGATAGACAGATAAAATGCGTCCTTTATGAGGTACTGTGGAAATAAATTTGCATAAATAATTAGACTACTGAGCGTGGGGTTCTAAGGCGATGTGTTGCTGGGTTTTGGGATTATTAGCTTCATCATCATCAACATTATCTTTTCAGCCGAAAGACGTCCATTGCTGGACATAGGACTCCCCCAAGGATTTCCACGACGACCGAACAGACCAAAGCTAATAACGACTGGTCCTGAGCCTTCCGCATCCAGCATTCCGACGACCTGGTGAAGATCGCGGGAAACCGCTGGATGCGGGAAGCGGTAGTCTGTAAGCTTATTATAAATATTTGTATTAGTACAGTACAGGTGGTTGTTCGATGTCTGGCAGTTTGTATATATGAGTCTAAGTGTTTGTAAGCGTACCCACGATGCAGGGGTAATTACTAAAGTCGAAAGCTTAATTTAACAAACGTTTGCCTAAAAAAAATTAAAACCAATGCGAACCAACTCAGATGTTTATTTATTTACTACCTAACTGCCATTTGAAGCTCTCATAAAACAACAATTACGGAACGTATATTTTTTATTGAACCGCTCGCTGCCTCTTTTATTGAACCCGGATCATGTTGATTACATAAACAAAAAAAAAAAAAGCGGCCGAGGTGGAGTCGGAAGGGCCGCAGGTTCTTCAAAAGGATACCGTGGCGTCTGGCGCACAGGCATTTGGGTTGTATGCTAAAAAATAATTCAATGTCCATCAGATAGATATATAAAAAATATTGAACACGTATTTTTTATTTTTTCTATCATTCAAATACTTAGGAAGATATATTGATTTGAAATATCGCATGACGACACGCCGTGGTACAAAATATACCACGGCTTGACATAATTAGCCCCCACTCCCTAACTTTAATACGCTATATCTCAGTAGTTTTTGGTAATTTCGACAAAATAAAAAATACGGGTCTTATTTTTTTTATTATCTATAAGACGGACTAATTACTTAAACACGGGTGGGTTTTAGTCAGTCAAGGTCTGACACGCCCTACCGACTATGGCAGTCTCGGTAGTCTGTTATAAAGTCTACTTAATACGGTTCAAAAGATACAGCCCATTTTGGCATATAGCTTTAGTAAAAAGCTTCTGTTTCACAATAGGTACGGAACCCACAAAAACTGTCTCATTCCCTCATTATGCGAAAACAAAACATCGGCTTATCATAATTATCCGTTTCGCCTACCACTTGACTTTTAATATCAGTCTCTTTCAGTAATGGCGACCATAAATTATTTCGAGCTGCGGCGCTCTTTTAAAATGCTCTATTGTCATTTTTTTTATCTGTGAGCTTTTTGTATTTATCTGTGATATTTATGAACATTTTCGTCGTTATGTTGGTAGTTTGAATGGTAATGTGAGAAAATGGCTGATTTTGAACTTCGAATATGTTTTTGTCATTTTGAAACATTTTAGTTTTAAAGGGTAGTGGAGCTGTGATTTAATGGAACGGCCAAGAAACGATGCAGGAATGGTGTTCAGTGTAATAGCCATGACTTACGACTTGTAAGATTTGAATCTAGACAGGCGCATTACTACTGTGTAAATATTCAAAGAAAAAGTGACTATTCCGCATAAAAGAAACGCATATAAAAAGACAAAAAAATAATTTAATATAGTCAATTACCTCGTTTTCTTATAAATAAAGTTTGTCAAAAGGCTAATCTCGTAATTTCAAACGGTAAAAATCTTCTTGGTGGGGAACTTATGCGGGTAAAACCGTGGGGCATAGCTGGTGAATAATAATCCCAAAGGCATTAAACTTAGAAAAGCTGCTGAGCGTGGAATGTTGGGCTTGATTTCCGGGAAATCCTTATATTTTATCAGATAAACCGCTACAATAGACCCCTTCCTACACATTGGTATCAGCAAAATAAAGATGTCAAAATGTGTAAGGAACGCAAAGTTGAACTTGATTGTCTGAGGACCAGGATAACAGAAATAATAAAAGGATACTCTTATGTCCAAGAAGAGGTTGTGATTGTCAAGTTATTGTGCTTTCTTTATAATTATTTACAAATAAATGTCTTTTTATTTATGAGCTTTTATTAAACTTAAAATGTTTTTGTTTTTCTGTAGGTTAAAACATTAAAACTTATGAAATTGTTGCTACATGTTAAGAATGATTTTACAATAACTGAATAATACTCAGTTTATGGCAATAACTTCCGTACTAATGTTCCGAATCAATAAATATAACAAAAAGTCTCTTTAATTATTTTGTTTTAAAGTACAAATATTTCTGTGTGCCGAGAACTTTTTTTAAAATTATTAACTAATAATAATACTGTCAACTACGATACTAAAGCAAATATACTTTTAATTGAACTTATTATTATTATCTGTTAAACCATATATTGGCGAGTATCCACCCTTAAATTATTGACAGCACTACAGTTCGGGCGAAGCGTTTCGCTCGGAATATGTTAGCTTATAGTTTTAATATAATTAAATGTTCTTAGTAAACTGTCTTCTGGTACTCAGAATGTCGTCTCCGATTGGTCAAAACAAGTCGTTGCAAACTGGATTAAAGTTTTATTTCCATAAGTTGCTTAGCATACCAACTGGTGGCCGTTTTTAAAATGTAAAACTGTTTAAAAACTTATATAATCTAATTTTAATTAGGTCATTGATATTATTTTACATAATATTTACATAATTTAAAAAGTCTTAAAATAATAATATGCACAATTATATAAAACGGAAATATACATAATTAGAAGGCATCAAAAAATTCAGTCGCATCGCTGTCAACAGGAAACGTGCCCAAAAGGCTATCAGCACTGCCACGTTGTATGGCGAAAACAAACTAAGTTCTGTATGGAATAAAAATACGTAACGGTATTATACGTTCATCATTATCAACCTTTTATCGCTGGGCACTGGTCTCCTCTCATACAGAGAAAGATTGAGGAGGATTGAGCGAATCACCACGCTTGTTCCATGGTATTTGGCGATTTGGGAATTTTAGGTTTTAGAAACACCAGCCTCTCAAGTATGAGTACGCGGGTTCGATTCCAGGTCAGGCAAGTACCAATGTAACTTTTCTAAGTTATATGTACTTTCAAAGTATATCATGGACACCAATGACTGATTAAAAGGTGAAGGAAAACATCTTGAGGAAACCTGGACTTTAAGTCTGAAATCGCCAACCCGCATTGAGTAAGCGTGGGCATTACGCTCAATCCTTCTCTGTATGAGAGGAGACCTGTGCCCAGCAGTGGGACGATAAAAAGATTGATGATGAAACTGGAGGTGTACCTACAGTTCTACCTAACCCTCATAGGAATATAAGCGTGATGTTGTTACAACAGTCCTTTCCAGATAAATAGGGTACTTTACATACCTACAACGCCTTGAAAGTTCTTAGGAAAGTTACTGTAGGTAAACTTCCACGTCGCTTTCTTAACCTTAGTGATAAATATTTACCTTTGCTTGTAAATTAAAGGATACCGTGGGTAAACTTTACTTTAACGAAAGCTTTAAATCTCCGCCAAGAGAGTAAATAGAAACACTGGTATATCAACCACATGTTTTTTGAAGAACGTTACCCCACACTAAGAATTTCTCCTGTATCCTGGGGGCGCTTACAAACATATAAAATGACATACACAAATATCCAGACCCAGAAAAACTACTTTTAGGTTATACATACAAATATTTACACGTAAAAACACAGACATATATTCACGTACACATTCACACACACACACACACACACACACAGACATACTCGCAGGTACATAAATACATAATTTTTAGTACAACACTAGTTTAAAATATTATGATGACGTACTGTGCTTGTCCCGATGCACCAAATGTTGTTGTGTCGGGAGTTTAGTCGTAAAGAGTCTCCAGATCAATCTCCCTCTGGCGCAGCATCGTTGGTCGTGTTGGTCATGGGTTTGACATGGCATCACTTCGCTCAACTGCCGTCATCCTTCCTATTCCTAAGTTTTTTAAGTGAATAGGCTTAATAAACTAGTGCGCTTTACCATCAACGATTGCATCACTCCTTACCATCAGGCCGGATTGCAGTAAAGCACTAATTTATAATTATTAAAAAAAAAAATGCTCCACCCTTATTGGTTGCGGCGTGATGTTATGTTGCCTAAAGCCTTCCTGGATTAATGGGCTATCCGATGAAAAAATAATTTTTCAAATCGGACTCGTAGTTCCTGAGATTAGTGCGTTCAAACAAATAAACTCTGCAGCTTTATATATTAGTATAGATTTATAATAAATAATAAAACATATAAGAAATGTTTGCCCTGACGATTTTTTAATATACCGCGATTTTTTCTAGCAATGAGATTCCAACAACCTACAAGTTAGCGCGTCACAAATCACACTTTTGTGTTTCCAACTCTCAACGCCAAGCAGAGCGATGTAAAAACAGAGCGCGGTATTAAAATGGCTACGTTAAAAAATCGCCTGATGAACTCACTACCCCACTCTATCCGAAAAAGAGCATATAAAAGCCGCCAAGTGCGAGTAGGATTCATACAAAAAGGTCACGTACGGTAAAGCTGTAGACACTGAGTAATATTGTTCATCTTGTACGATGAGATGTATGTATAATATTGGTTTCTGCATAATTTGTATGTACCATTTCTTTTATAAATACCCTTATATAGTTATTACTCCTGTATGTCAAGAAATCTTCAGGAGATTTCTGCCAACAACCCGTGTCCGGTAGGAATCTCCAGGAGATTTCGTGGATCGGGTCGGATTAAATGACAAATATTGCCTGTTTAGAGTATACTTTTCTTACTCTAACTTACACAGACTAAATGCAGAAAAAATAAGAAAGGCATAAAACATCACATTCAACGAAGTTTGTTTACGAAATTTTTAAAAATAAAAAGCGTTTATGTCAACGGATGCGGCAGGTGTATGGGTTGTCTACCTGAGCCGTATTTTTGTACAGCTTGCAAATGCAAAATATGTATGGAAATGTCTGTTAGTTTACTTGATTATTGTACAATAATGTGTTGTTATGTAAATAAAACAATAACTTTGAAAAAAAAAAATTAAAATGACGACTTTACGACTTTTGTACCAAAAACTGGGAAAAAGTAGCTAACCCTATGTTCAATTTCGAATCGACAATAGATTCCACGATAAAACTGTACATAAAATGGAAAATCACATAGCTTATTTCATAACGATTTCAGTGACATACGGTGTGTCGAGCAGCGCTCTTTGATTTCAGAGCTATAGTAGATTTAGTGAACGCGCGTTCAGCCGAGCGCACTTTTACAGATCCGCGGAATTGCGCAATAGAGGCCTAACATTAGGGAGTAATGAATAGTAGTACCTACATAAAGCAGCGATGGTCTAGTGGTATCGACTGCTGCTTACAAATTGTAGAGCGTAGATTCGAACCTCAGTAGGTGCTTCCCTTGGTGTAAATTGTTTCATCGCCAATCGCCATCGCCGCTCTCAAAACAGTGAAGTGAAGGAAAATATTGTGAGGAATCCGGCATTTCATAGAGCAATGCACACAAAGGGCAATGGAAAGAGCTATGCTCGGAGTTTCTCTGCGTGATCGAAACAGAAATGAGGAGATCCGCAGAAGAATGCAGTAGAACCGATGGCCGATGGCAGTAAGGTTCTGGAGTGGCGGCCACGTACTGGAAGACACAGCGTAGGGAGGCCCCCAACAAGGTGGACCGATGACCTGGTGAAGGTCGCGGGAAGCCGATGGATTCGGGCAGCACAAGTCCGGTCAGCGTGGAAAGCCTTGGGGGAGGCCTTTGTCCAGCAGTGGACATCCATAGGCTGAAGGAGAAGAAGATAGAGCCTAAAACTTCGTAGACATTTGTGACATCTACCAACCCGCACTGGGCTGCGTGGTAAATCATGGCTCACTCCCTCTCACCGAGAGGAAGCCTGTATTACAAGAGTGGGTACATTGAGTGTGAGAGAGTGTTGGTACATACATAATAAGCTAAAAAATGTCTATAAAATGTTAAGTGTAGCCATTTCAAATTTAATTAATGCGCTTCAAAACATTTAGCCAATCCAAATCCAGCCAAGCCAGCCAAAAATTTTATCGGTGGTAGGCCATAACATCGGCCGCCGGCAGAAGTTACCACCCACCAGACAAAGCCTTGCCGCCAAGCGATTTGTCGTGTTCCGGCATGATGTCTGGTGAAGCCGTACGGAGGACGGGTTTGAGCAGCTGTGTTGCGCAGTGTGCCGGGTACGATGCGCCAAATGTTATTGTGTTGGGAGTTTGGTCGTGGAGGGTCTTCATATCAATCTCCCTCTGGCGCAGCATCGTTGGTGTTGTTGGGTTTAACATTGCATCACCTCGCTCAACTGCCGTCTTCCTTCCTATTCGCTCAGTTTTTCTGAGTGAATAGGCTCTTAATAAACTAGCGCGCTTTACCATCAACGATCACATCACTGCTTACCATCAGGCGGGATTGCGGTCAAGCGCTAGTTTATAATTATTAAAAAAAAAAAACAATATGGAGACACCCTACGGGTACGGAACCCGAAGAAAAATAGCTACAATTAATTATGTAAAAAAATTTTTTCTTTTGGCTCTGTGTTATCTATCGTGCTGAGTAACAGGATTGGAAGAATGATAAATGACTTTAGATATCTCGACTAAGTCCAAGTTCGCATGAATGATTTTTAAAAAACCAAAAGTGTGTTTTTGACGCGCTGGGATTGCACTCTGCTACACTGCGTAATATTATGTACATTGTACATTTATACACATATACTCACACTTATTATTTGTATTTATACTTATATTTCAATCATTTCTGTAGGTCATGGACCATGACCTACAGAAATGATTGGGATGTATACCATGACTCATGGTATACATTCCAGTACTATGAGGCGCTGTTCTGATCATATTCCACTACACCAGGACTCATTATTCAGCTCACAGTCCTCAACATTAACCCTAAGTTTCGATGACCTAATGACATCTTAGCGTAAGGAGCTGTACCTTCGCTGGTATAACAATACAGTGCGACGAAACGATGGAATAATAAAAAAAAATGGAATAGTTTTTTTTTTTTGTAAACTCGATTTTTAGTGCTCTGCTAAGCACTGGAAGTTAAAAAAATCAAAAGCGTGTCTTTTGACGCGTTGGAATTGCATTCTGTTGTTACCAATGCTCGGCAAAATACTAAGACATTATACGATATTAGTACGGCCGTACATACGGTCTAATAGCGTGCCTTTGGCACTTTTCACTACGGAACCCAAAAAATTACTACAATCAGTTTCATACAAAAATCTTTTCTTTTGACTCGGTGTTATCTGTCGTGCTGAGTGACAGGATCGTTTGAATGATAAACGATGTGGAATCTCCCGACTTCACTCACATAGATACGGATTTTTCTGTTCCATTAGCGTTAAATATGTATGTATGATAACGATATATAATATATAGGTATTTTATCTCGCTCTTCCTTGTTAATATCTTTATCGGAATACTATATAATATAATTCCTGAATGAGAGATGAATAGTTTATAATGTTTTTTTTTTATTTATTGTATAGTTGATATTTTAGTATACGATTATAACGAGTACTTTTGTTGGCTCTGTCGGGTAGCTTTATTTATTTATTTTGAGCCACCAAATAAACTAATATTGAAATACGAAAAACACTATATCAAAATAAACAAAAACAGAATAGTAATACAAATTCGTTCTCTATGTATTTTCGATAAAGACAATTACATTGAATTCTATTAATATTCATTTGTTCGAGAACATAATACACACATCAAAAGTGTCTAGGGATCAAGCATTTTTATGCGGATTTCTTGAGATTGAGATGTGGCTTTGTAATAAATTTATGATTTTATAAATTTATATGGATCCTTTTTGGTGCATTTCATAATTTGAATCAGGAACTGTGAATCAAATTCGAGTAAAAGATGAAAATCAGCTGTCAATATTTTCCCTATAAAAACATACAACGCATTGAAGACATTATTAGTGCTACTGTTTCCCTACTACTTAAAACCAACGTTATTATGGAGCGGCGACGTCATTTAAGCAGGGAAGAAATGCTCAGAGCCGTGGGAATGATAGAAGCTGGTTCCCGGCATCGTACTGTGGCTTTAGCTCTGAATACAAGTCAGAGTGTTATCAGTCGACTTTGGACACGTTACCGAAGCACTGGTACCGTGGCTGAGCGCCATGGAGGACGGTATCGCTGCACCACACGGAGACAAGACCGATACATTCAAATCTTAACTCGAAGAGCTCCAACAATAACCGCCATGATGTTAGCCGTGAGGCTTCATCACTCTTCAGGGAACTTAATTAGCGACCAAACAGTCAGAAACCGCTTGCATGAAGTGAACCTTCATTCCCGAAGACCGCTACGGGTACCACCTATAGCAATGCACAATCGTAAGATTCGATATCAATGGGCTCTTGAACACAGAAATTGGGCAGAAGAACAATGGCGTTTCGTGTGCTTTTCTGATGAGTCTCGTTTTGGTATGAGACCGGATACAAGACGTATACGACACTGGAGAACCCCTGGACGCCAACAGCGATTAAAATCCTGCCAGGAAGTCCATCCTTATAGTGGTGGAACCATCATGGTATGGGCGGGTATTTGGATCGGCGGAAGAACTGAGTTGATTGGATCAGAGGCAACCTCAACGCTCAAATTTATGCTGAGACGATTGTATCAGACGTCATCGTTCCTCTACAAGTGCAAATCGGTCCCTTATTTCGGTTAATGCATGATAATGCACGACCGCACACCGCAAGAGTTGTAAGACAGACTCTCGCCGCAGCTAACATCAATGTCCTGCCCTGGCCTGCTCAGTCGCCAGACTTGAACCCGATTGAGCATGCATGGGATATGCTACAGAGAAGAGCTCTGCCGAATATGGAGGGTATCCAGTCGCAAGAAGACCTTTTATTGTTGTTGCAACGAACATGGGCGGTCATTCCACAGCGTGATTTGGATGAACTCATTTTGAGTATGCCAAACCGATGTTCTTGTGTTGTTAGTGTTCGCGGTAGAAACACGGATTATTAATTGTTTAAGTTACCCAATAAAATTTTAGAGAAAACTGTTATTTCAGTCTTTTTTTCGAACTTTTGTGTTAGTGGTTCAAATGTCAAATATCCCTTTATTAGGAAAATGGCAAATTTCTTTATTAATGCAAAGGTGACTTGGTTTATCGTTACTGTGACAAACGAAAACACTTTATTTGATGAATCCTTAAAGAAAATTTTAATTAATATCAATCAGGAGAAAAGTTGTTGCAAAAATATATGTTGATCCCTAGACACTTTTGATGTGTGTAGTTCGGGCTTGTTATTTTTACTTTGAGTAGAGTAACAGGATTAATTTTCACATAGATTTTGACGCAAAAGCATGAAAATAGATCTATTCGACGTGTTCCGGCATGATGTCTGGTGAAGCCGTACGGAGAGCGGGTCTGAGCAGGTGTGTTGCGATGTGTGCCGCCAAATGTTGTTGTGTCGGCAGATTGGTCGTGGAGGTTCTCCAGATCAATCTCCCTCTGGCGCAGCATCTTTGGTCGTGTTAGTGGGTTTAACAATGCATCACCTCGTTTAACTGTTTTCTCGTTTTCTTCCTTCCTATTCACTCAGTATTTTTGACTGAATAGGCGCTTAATAAACTAGCGCGCTTTACCATCAACGATTGCATCAATAAAAAAATATGCAAGTTGGTCACCCGTGGAACGACCGCGGCAAAAATAGCTTATCCTGGTCGGTTGAACTCTTTGACTATTATTTCTTAGGCACCAGTCCCTAAATACAATCAATTTAATGTTCTTACTCCATAATTATGGTTCAACAATAACTTATATAAAGCGATTAGTATGCTCGTGACTGTTACATCATCATGTTCATGTTGTACTGGTTGCTGTTCATCTAAAATGCTAGTCTTATTGAATATACTGATTATTATAAGGTAGGCTGCAGGCACACAGAGCGGGGACTCTGCCTGCCCACTAAGTGACCCCAGGGAAGACGGTGGCATAGTGGTCACGTGCTTTCGTGCATAGTAGGCTTAGGGGAGGCCCTCTTTGAGTCTTCCCAGGTATGTGCCTGTGTATGTGTTCCAGGTATGTCTTTTTCACGACCTCATTCCCCGGAGGTCGAGTGTCTTTTGAAGGTCTTTCCTCGAAAACAAAAAAGATCGTATGTTCGAAACTACTGCTATCGAAACCGTGAAGAAGTGAGAAAACCGGGCATGACCTGGTACAAAAATTCTACGATGTATTATATCTACCAACCCGCGATAGGCTTGTCTCTTACAGAGAAGAAGGATTGTGACTCAGCAGTGGGAGCATTGCATTGCATTGCATTACTAATGTTTTATTACAGGTATGCTAAGTAGTGTCGTGGTGGCCTAGTGGTTAAAACACCAGCCTCTCAAGTATGAGTGCGCGGGTTCGATTCCAGGTCAGGCAAGTAACAATGTAACTTTTCTAAAGTTATATGTACTTTTTAAGTATATCTTGGACACCAGTGACTGAAGGTGAAAGAAAACATCTTGAGGAAACCTGGTCTTTAAGTCTGAAATCGCCAACCCGCATTGAGCAAGCGTGGTGATTACGCTCAATCCTTCCTTCTCTGTATGAGAGGAGACCTGTGCCCAGCAGTGGGACGATAAAAAAGGTTGATTATGATGATGATGATGCTAAGTAACGTACATCTATACTAATATATAAAGCTGAAGTGTTTGTTTGTTTGTTGGAACGCGTTAATCTCAGGAACTACTGGTTCGATTTGAAAAATTCTTTTTCCGTTGGATAGCCCATTAATCCGGGAAGGCTATATAATATCACGCTGCGACCAATAGGAGCGGAGCATAACTAACTCTACGCGAACGAAGTCGCTGGTGGCCACTAGTACTGTAATATGCATTACGTATTTTGACATTAAAATGACACATTTATTTTTTGAATGAGAAATCATCAATTCAAGGAATGTCAAAAAATCCTCTCTTGTTCCTTCATTTGCCTGTATCCGGACCACGGACCACTCTTTCGAACAACTCAATGCCCTGGCTGAAAAGAGAGATTTCAAATTGATTTAAATGAAGAAGTAATAGAAATTAGACGGTGTGTCGTTCCCCGATATCTTTTATTTCCAAGTTAACAAGATATTCTCAATATAGCTACCTAGGAATGTCAATCCCAATACTCAACGTCACCTAAATACGACGTTGACGCTAAAATTCAGTTTATATTCTATACTCGCGACGACGATCTCATATCAGCCGTCTGGCGCCGCCGGTATGAGAAATTGTTACCAACTGCCAATATTGAAACGTTTTCAAATTATGATTTATAGTATCACACGGTTATATTTAGAGTAGAAATTTCTAGATTTATGCCTGCATAATAAGCCCATAATGTGCCTAGTACTAGGTTTTAATCCACAGTCGTGTTCAGTGCTGGTTGGAAGTTTTGGTTTAATAATATGCAAGTCATGCTAGTGAATTTATTTTTTATTTATTTATTTATTTAGTGCAACCAACAAATCTTACACTAGTTACATTTAAATATTACAATTATGTAAAAGCCTATGTTGAGTGCAGATTTATTTATAGGTTTCCTCAGCATGCATCATTTTGGACCCGAGGTGGCGGCGGCACGGGGGGAGTTCTACATCTCACATAAATAAATATAAAATAAAGCAAATAAAGCGCCTGAAAAAGTCGTGGCCTAGGGGTACACCAGCCTCTAAAGTATGAATGTGCGGGTTCGATTCCAGGTCAGGCAAGTACCAATGTAAATAAAGTTATATGTACTTTCTAAGTTTATCATGGACACTAATTACTGATTAAAAAGGTGAAAGAAAACCTGGACTGTCAGTCTGAAATCGCCAACCCGCATTGAGCAAGCGTGGTGATTAAGCTCAATCCTTCCCTGAATGAGGGGAGACTTGTGCCCAGCAGTGGGACGATAAAAAGGTTGATGATAATGTCGGCACTATACACACCTAATCGATTCAGATTATCGAGTTATGACTTGAGTAGCAGGCCAACCAGGAATGCATTCATGCAGTTTGCATAGATTTATAAGTTATATAACACCTTGTTCCTGGGTTCCTAGTAGAAAAAAACTTTGCTTTGCTTCAACTCATATGAACCTACGACCTACATACAACCTGTAAGGTACGAGCAAAACCACTAGGCCACCGCTACTCTCTGTTTTGAAAAATTCAAGTGATATTTGCTCGAATTTAATGTAATTTTTGTAATCGATGCGATTAAGCCCGAAAGTGTGTGTATAAACGCTTAGGTTATCGATTCGAGTCCAATCAAGGACTATTTTTGGAAACTGGACTGTAACTGATTACATTGTTAGCAACCCCTTGGAGAAGGATATGACTGCAAGGTTCAATCTCAGACGGTCTGAACACGTGTTAACTTTACGTGGTCGTATATTTGGAGCCTCCAGTTTCCTTATTTATCCTATTTATTTGATTTTATACGGGACGTGGAGGATATTTGTGTTTTATTGATGTTCTTATATGTTAGTGACGAACTATCCTTCTGATGTGTAGGTATTAAATCAATCTATATATATAAAAATCAATGCCACTTTCTTTGTAATTTTATAACTCAAGAACGGACTCACCTATCCTAACCAAATGTTTAGGCTTGGTTGTGACTAATTAGTAGATGGTTTATGTGAAGTTTGAACAAAATCAGTCGAGCGGTTCTTCATTTATCACATGTTTTGTAACAAATGAATTCAATAACATAGGCCATAACATCGGCCGCCGGCAGAAGTTACCACCCACCAGACAAAGCCTTGCCGCCAAGCGATTTGTCGTGTTCCGGCATGATGTCTGGTGAAGCCGTACGGAGGACGGGTCTGAGCAGTTGTGTTGCGATGTGTGCCGGGTACGATGCGCCAAATGTAAAGTGCGCAAGTGTTGTGTTGGGAGTTTGGTCGTGGAGGGTCTCCAGATCAATCTCCCTTTGGCGCAGCATCGTTGGTCGTGTTGTTGGGTTTAATATTGCATCACCTCGCTTAACTGCCGTCTTCCTTCCTATTCGCTCAGTTTTTCTGAGTGAATAGGCTCTTAATAAACTAGCGCGCTTTACCATCAACGATCGCATCACTGCTTACCATCAGGCGGGATTGCGGTCAAGCGCTACTTTATAACTATTAAAAAAAAAATGAAATTTATATGTACCTACATGCTAGAAATGGAAAAACAAAGAATACTGTTTATCTAAAGTTTTGGATTAAGTTTTAAAATTGGTAGCAATTAAAAGAAATATTTTATGTTTGGATAAATAATTTTGATGATGCAATAAATTAGTTTTTATTATTTCACTTTATACGTAGCGAAGCACGTATCGGGCCGCCAGTATTGCCTAATATTTTATGCACGAGTGTCCTGTGGCTAAAATATGACAGTAGCACAGTTCGATTGACCAAGTTTTTTAAGATTTTTTTAAGGTTTAACATTGCATCACCTCACTCAACTGCCGGCTTCCTTCCTATTCACTCAGTTTTTTGAGTAAATAGGCTCTTAATAAGCTAGCCCGCTTTACCATCAACGATTGCATCACTGCTTACCATCAGGCGAGATTGCGGTCAAGCACTAGTTTATAAATATATAAAAAGAAATACGGTCAGGCTGGGAGCCAACCCCAACATGGTGGGGAAATAGGTAGGTGAATGATGATATTTTATGTTACCGAGCTTAGTCAGGTTACGTGAAACCTTGAAAGTTTGTTTATTTTATGCTGTTAATTAACAAATAAAGGGTGATACAATTTCAGTTGTTTTCAAGTCGGTCCGTTGGCTTCAGGTGTACAATTCAATTGTCTTTTATATCTTGAACAAGTTTAGCATCTGAATTACTCTGTTGTGTAAAGGTAGTGCCGATTTTAGTATACAAAGGAAGTGTAGAGTAACTTAATTACGTCTTTAAGCTATTATGATTGTTAATGTTATTTTAAGAACCGGTCAGAATGGTTCTTAGAAGGTACACTCTTAAGTGTTATAGCATTATTTCTTTTAGTGAAATTGATTAATTAGTAACAGAAAAGTAGTTGAAAGCTACATAATTTACCGATGTCGCATTTTGCTACGTAACTTATGTCGTAGCTCAATGCTACGGCGTAGCTGAAGAGCTACGGCGTAACTAAAGTGCTACGCCGTAGCTCGTACTATGCGACGGTGAAGCTGTTCTTAGCTTAACTAAGATAAGAATTTAATTTATCAATGACTAGCTTTCCGCCCGCGGCTTCGCCCGCGTTAACATCGGTTATGTCGCGCTTTTTAGATTTCCCTCGGGAATATCAAATGTTTTCGGGATAAAAAGTACCCTATTATTTAATCCAGACTTATATCTTTACGTCTACAAAATTTCAAAGCAATCGGTTTAGGAGTTACGGCGTGAAAGTGGTACAAACAAACTCACTTTCCGATGTATAATATTAGTAAGGATATATTTGGTGTACACATACAAATATACCAGTAATCTCCCTTGGGAACTTGATGTTTTTTTAGGACCAAAAGTAGCCTATGTTACTCTCCATCTTTTCAACTAACTGTATGCCAAAAATCAGGTCGATTGTTTGCTTAGCTACGGCGTGAAGGAAGGACAAACAAACAAACAAACACACTTTCACATTTATAATATTAGTATGGATTATTTATTATCATAAAATTAAGCATAATTAGAAACTTAAGAATTCTCCATTTCATGAACAGATTATGGCAAATATAATAAATAGGATTTGAGGAAGCCAAATTACATTATAGTTTGCCAAATGATATCAAAGTATTAAAACCTGTAAATATGTTTAAAGTTAGGTTAAAAGCATAATTAGCAGAAACAGTTTTATTTTAACATTATAATACGGGAAAACACTGTAATATTCGGCCACCAGAATGCAGTACTAGCGCATAAACAAAAATAAATTTTTTCTAAGTGTATTTTCTGTGTGTGTGTATATGTTTTTGTATGTGGTTTTTTGTAACCACACGCTTTTGATGACACGGAAATTCTGCATCTCGCAAGCAGACATACATAAAACTACTCAACATCAACCATCGAGTAATAGGGATGTATCCAAGGTATGAAAATCAAAAAAATAATTAGTCCGTCTTACAGATAATAAAAAAAATTAAGACCCGTATTTTTTATTTTGTCGTAATTACCAAAAATTACTGAGATATAGCTTATTAAATTTACAGAGTGGGGGCTAATTACGTCACGACGTTCTATATTTTGCACCATGGCGTGACGTCATGCGATATTTCAAATAAATATATCTTCACAAGAATTTGAATAAAAGAAAAAATAAAAAATACGTGTTCAATATTTTTTATAAAGCTATCTGACGGACATTAAATTATTTTTTAGGATACAAGCCAATTGTCTGTCAGACACTACACCCGGCTAGTCGGATCTTCCCTTGTCTATGAAGGCTGATTGAACTAAACTACCTGGTCCTCATACCTCTGTATATGTTTGTTTATAACGCATTCACGCCAAAATGGCAGACCAGATTTAGATGGAATTTTGCACATAAGTAGACAATGGCATGTGTCAAGATATATCATACAATTTATCACAATATTCCCACAGCATCGAGTCTTATACGGTTGTAACCGCGGAATGAAGTTAAATAATATCTGTGAAAATGTGGACTTAGACGGGCAGCGCAGGTCGTTGGCTGTCCGTTGCAACATGCTGGCCCGCAGGTTTGTGCGCTGTTCTAAGTCTATTATGAAAACGCTTTTTAATACCTTCTGCTAGTCGTTTTACACGTGCAGCCTGTAGATCACGTACACTCAGCGGGCATACAGTGACTTGCGCGTATAGTACAATAATGCATTCAGGGTGCTCTTGGTATTGCCGTGGTGCTGTAGCACGGGATCAGGGATGATCGCGGAGCCGAGGGTCGAAGGGTTCGCCGCGTTGCACTTTCACTATTGCTTGACGCATCTCCTCAATGGCATCCTGTATGTGTTTTCAAACCGGTGGGACTTTCCCCTATTGGTAGATAAGAGTGGCCAGACGCAGTTAAGTTAATTTATTACTAACCTTATATGGAAAATTTATGTGAAATAAAATGTTTGAATTTGTATAATTATAATTCCAAGATATACTCCCAAGTAATCTGGAATATTTTGTCATTATATTTTGTGCCATAAAATATAAGTAGCTACAGTATTATCCTGCATTTTTCTTTCCCAGTAAAAGAATACATTCTGAAACGAAAAAAGGGGAATAAAGTAAGCGGTCAAAGACTACTCTCGTAGCGATAGTCTTTATGTAACAATAAAGTTGTTCGTCTCACATAAACTATGGAAATTATTCAACTATTCGTATTTACAATTCAATGCAACGTTTTGTTTCGATTGTAACTCTACTTTGTATTTTAAGAGGTATTGGAACGGATTTTTTAGACAGCCTCCGTGGCGTAGCGGTTGCGAATGCGGCCGCTGCGCAAGGAGGTTCGGTTTCGATCCCCGTGCACTGCAAATATTTGTATGCATGAATATGAATATTTGCATTGGTCTGGTTGTGCCTTGGAAAGCACTTTAAGCCGTTGGTCTGACGGCTGTCGCTTCACGTAAAATATAGAAGTTTAGCCTAACCAGCAGTTAGACTGGTAAAGCGGACCCCAGACTCCAAAGCTGAAAAAGCTTCGGATGTGACTGGGATGAACGCTGAGATGATGATGATTGGAACGGATTTTTTTCTATTATTGTTTGATATTAAAGTTTCTTTAATAGTGGTTAAAGCCACTGTAAAAACACACACACTGACAATTTTCACATCTCTTAGTAAACCCAAAGGTTTACTAACTGTTGACAGTTCAACAACTTTCATTGCGTTATTTACGTTGTTGAGCAGACACATTTTCCTAACAAATGGAGCAATGGTTTAGCAATTCCAAAATGATAATAATAGTGTGTTACATAATCAAGGTGCTGTTATAATAATTTCATGTCGGATTGAGCAAAGTGTCAGTGAGTTTATCTATCTAGGTAGCAGCCTTGAGTCTAGATTTTTGGTTGAAGCTTCGGACCGAGGACTTCTAAGGACTATCACAGTCCACAGCTGGGCATAGACCTCTCCTAAACTGCGCCACAACACTCTCTCGTTCACCTATATCCAGTCCACACCTTTTTGTCCTTTTTATACACGCCTGCCTGCGACGTGGAGGCCTCGGGTTCGATCCCCGGCCAGGCCATGATGGAAAATGATCTTTTCCTGATTGGGCTGGGTCTTGGATGTTTATCTATATATGTATCTATAATAAATATAGTATCGTAGAGTTAGTATCCCATAACACAAGTCTCGAACTTACTTTGGGGCTAGCTCAATCTGTGTGATTTGTTCGTATATATTTATTAATATTATTAATAATGGTTACTAGTAGGTACTTGAGTCAGTTCGAATGAAGGCTACGTATTTTATTGTCGATTCCTCCAAGTCTAGATACAACCGAACCTAGGATATTACAGTGGCGACGAGGAGTAAAATAAATATAATTGTTACGCGTGGAGTCTGTGAAACTATTATCAAAATGGCAGTCGTTAAATTGCGAGAGTTTGACGTGCGAGCGGGGTCGTGGTCGTCGTACGTGGATCGCCTTGAAATGTATATCAAGGTTAATAGCGTGAATGAAGAAATGAAATTACTAATGTTAATCGCATCTATGGGAGATGAAGCATACGAATTGTTAGTAAACTTATCAAGTCCGAAGAAACCCTCTAAGATGTTGTAAAACTACAATAATTATAAATAAGATGTATTATTAATGTATTTGTCGTGTTCCGGCATGATGTCTGGAGAAGCCATACGGAGGACGGGTCTGAGCAGTTGTGTTGCGATGTGTGCCGGATACGATACGCCAAAAGTTGTTGTGTTGGGAGTTTGGTCGTGGATGATCTTCAGATCAATCTCCCTTTGGCGCAGCATCATTGGTCGTGTTGTTGGGTTTAACATTGCATCACCTCGCTCAACTGCCGTCTTCCTTCCTATTCGCTCAGTTTTTCTGAGTGAATAGGTTCTTAATAAACTAGCGCGCTTTACCATCAACGATCGCATCACTGCTTACCATCAGGCGGGATTGCGGTCAAGCCCTAGTTTATAATTATAAAAAAAAAATGGTTACACTTGAAGTTTAGATTAAGATTTGAAGTTGAGATTAAGACATTAGCATTAGAGTAAGTAAATGGTAATTATTAATGATAATATAGTGTTAATTATGGGTGGAGGAATGTAGTGTAGGTACATTAATAAAATTGTTACTAGTGGGTACTTGGGTCAGTTCGGAATAAAGGTGTGTCACTACGTGTTTTATTTTCGGTTCCTCAAAGTCTAGATACAACCTAACCTAGGATATTAAACTTTTTTATTGCCTCTGTCGACATAGCTGGAGGGCGTCACATACTACGCTTGCCAATTCAATGTCTCCACTCCAGAAGTCTTCTTTTCTACCGGCCGTTGGTAACTTCGATAGGCAAATAACAGCCCAATGCTCCATCAGTTTGGTTTTTTCTATAAGGCCTGTTACAGGATATTTAGGCGACGTGTTTTTTTAATAGGGACTTTTCCGCTCTCTCTTATTACACCTTTCGGATTTCGGGAAAAGGTCACTTGGAGTCGCATAGTGAAACAAGGCTCTCACAAAACGTGGTTACATATATTTTAGGTACATCTTTGCTTAATATTAAGGGAAATATAGGCGTGGTATTAGATATGCCTTCATTCCCGGTAGTAAAATTGTCATTAATCACTCAGTTAATTCCCGTAATTAAAACTGTTCAAAATCTGAGAGGTGATTCTCGTATTTTAAATAACGTTCGTAGTCTGTCTGAATGTGTCGGAAAATATCCCGAAATTTCCTACAAGTTTTTCTCGGCGGTAGGCCATACTATCGGCTGCCGGCAGAAGTTACCACCCACCAAACAAAGTCTTGCCGCCAAGTGACTCGTCGTGTTCCAGCATGATGTCTGGTGAAGCCGCACAGAGGACGGATCGGAGCAGTTGTGGTGCGATGTGTGCTGGGTACGAAGCATCAAATGTTGTTGTGTCGGTAGTTTGGTCGTGGAGGGTATCCAGATCAATCTCCGTCTGGCGCAGCATCGTTGGTCGTGTTGTTGGGTTTAACATTGCATCACCTCGCTCAACTGCCATCTTCTTTCTACTCACTCAGTTTTCTTGAGTAAATAGGCTCTTAATAAACTAGCGCGCTTTACCATCAACGATTGCATCACTGCTTGCCACCAGGCGGGATTGCAGTCAAGCACTAGTTTAAAATAAAAATTAAAAAAAAAATCGATGCTTATTTTGTTGCTGAGCTAAGACTAAGAGGGTGGGATCGCAATGAAGCACTAGTTTAATGATTTATTTGATCTTTGTTTCTATTTTTTTAGCTGAATTATATTTTTATACTAAAACCAGTAATTATAATATACAAAATCTAGTCTCAATCTTACCTTGGTCGTTAAGAAAACAAAATCGGAAATTTGTCAAAACGTATGGAATTTAGTGGTATTTTTGATAGAGATGAAACGTGCTTAAAATTATCAGAATCGCCTTCTGAAATTCTCTGGTGCATTGTGTGTCTTCTAGTCTAATAAAATGTGAAAATAAATGTGTGTCGTGGCAAAACCGGCGTGTGTGCAATGGGCCTTATTCGTCCGTATTCGTTCAAAATACTTCGAATGTGGCAGACAAATGTTACAATTTGTTCGAAGGAATCAAAATATGTCGGGGCCGCTGTAAGGTACTATCATTTACTGCGACGGCAAAAAGTTAATGTTGATTTACTGCCAGCATTAAGATGTCCAATTTATTTTCTTCTTTCCGATTAAGCTGGTTTTTGATGTAATAGATCAGTTTCTTTAGATTAGATGAAGGTTTTTTTGTAGGTGTTGAAGACGGGAACTAATCAAGTTGTTCTTAATCGACTTAGTACTATTAGTGTTGAATATCTCCTCTGATTTCTATGTTAAATCGGCGGTGAATGCTGCCAAAAACTTAAAGTAAATGGAATATGGCCATAGTAGTACCACGTTCTTCCGTAAATGACGTGGCGAGTGCACTTCCTTTCGAACTGGCAAGCTAGCGAGTCATAGCCACGATCTTTTAACGGTCACAAAATTTAATTAGTTTTAAGTATTTAAAGTAACCCCCGAGGAAATTTAGGTCTCAAATTACCAAATTAATAAAGTTAGGGAGTCTGCCAATGATGCAGAGTGAGCATCAAAAATAAAAAATACAATCCCTTAAGCGTCCGCTCTTAGAATAGAATAGAATACTTAACCGTTTTTGTATACACTATATTAATTACAGAACATGAAGGTTATATTTTACAAAGGATAACACAATGGGCGGTCTTATCGGCCCATCACCACTTTTTCAAACGTGAAGATAACAACGAGAAGTCTGTTCAATTAAAAAATACCTGACTACATGTACAGTAGCCATGTGTCAGCTAGCCACTCCAATATTTTTTTCTAGCTATGTTGTTATAAAACCAATCAAATATTATATGATTAAAAATTTAAATAAAAAAGCCTCAAGGCATAAAGTTACAGCTTACATATTTTTGAATGACTAGGTTCGAAAAATAAAAAGTTATATGAACTCGTAAAACTTGTCAGTAAGCTAATTCTGGAGATAAAACATACATATAGATTACATGTGCTTTTTAAAGAAAGGGTGCTGTGGGTATTTTACTATAAACAAGTTTTATTTTAGACTAACTGACCTATCAGTTATTGTTCAGTTCAAAAATCAAACATTTATATAAAGTTCCATAGAAAATATTTTCAGTTTTCTTGAATAGGTATATCAATTGTTTACAGTCGGATATTTTGCGTAAACAACAATTTTCTCGAAACCTGTTAATGCTGTAATAAACCTTTAATAGAAACCACAATATCAGATTTCCGATACTCTTCATTTCTACAAGCAGACAAAAGATAAGATGTTACAATGAAATAACAATCAATTCATTCGAAGGGTAGTTAATAATTTTTCATCCGACATCATTGTTTAAAAGTTGTATTAGTAGAGATCGGAAATTCGTGTTCCGGCATGATATCAGATGAAGCCGTACGGAGGACGGGTTTGAGCAATTGTGTTGCGATGTGTGCCAGGTACGATGCGCCAAATGTTGTTGTGTTGGGAGTTTGGTCGTGGAAGGTCTTCAGATCAATCTCCATTTGGCGCAGCATCGTTGATCGTGTTGTTGGGTTTAATATTGCATCACCTCGCTCAACTGCCGTCTTCCTTCCTATTCGCTCAGTTTTTCTGAGTGAACAGGCACTTAATAAACTAGCGCGCTTTACCATCAACAATTGCATCACTGCTTACCATGTTACCAGGTGGGATTGCAGTCAAGCACTAGTTTATAATAATTTAAAAAAAATCAGCTTATTCGGAAATAAAAACTTTTCAGAATAAAATAACAACCGACTTCAAAAAAAACACTGAAAACGAAAAAATAATTTTGCTTTTGTCATGGCTCTAGAAGTCGGTGTCTCGAGGTTTCTGTTGTTTAGCTTTTCACCGACTGTGGTTTTTTTTATGTATTTCGTTTCTTTCTTTTAATATTATAAATGTGAAGATTAAGTTTTTCTTTCATGCACACACACAAATTACTGAAAAGATGAAATTTGGCACACGTATGGTTATAACTAGAGGGATACTCGTAATTTTAACAACGTTCACAGTCTGATCTCTATCTGTTAAAAAAAAAAAAATACTTCTAGTTTCCTTACATTTTGACAAGCTTTTGTAATTTTTTTGTTTCCGAAATGAGACAGACTAGGTTTTAAACATTTTAAATTACGATAATTGCCTTTTTTTTTTGGGATGGGAAATCATCAAATGAACTCTCCCGCTCTGGGGAGAATGGAGAGGCGTGTAAGACTTTTACTGACTAAAAGCCACCCTCGGTCCTTCACTTGTTTGTAGGCCAGGTTTACGGTTTCTTTCTTAATTAGCCCGCAACAGGTTTAGAATATAGCATTTTAAGTCGTGGTGGCCTAGTGGTTAAAACACCAGCCTCTAAAGTATGAGTGCGCGGGTTCGATTCCAGGTCAGGCAAGTACCAATGTAACTTTTGTAAAGTTATATGTACTTTCTAAGTATATCTTGGACACCAATGACTGAAGGTGAAGGAAAACATCTTGAGGAAACCTGGACTTTAAGTCTGAAATCGCCAACCCGCATTGAGCAAGCGTGGTGATTACGCTCAATCCTTCTCTGTATGAGAGGAGACCTGTGCCCAGCAGTGGGACGATAAAAAGGTTGATAATGATGATGATGATGATGATTTTAAGTCAGGATTTTAAATTTTATCTGGATATTCTGACGCAAACAAAACTTATACAGACAAGACTCCGGAGCACAACTAGTCCTAAATATTTGTATTTAAACGGTTCTATTGAAAAGGCAAACTTCCTTTTTAACTTAAGACCACGACTACGTGAGTACACGGCACTGTTTGCCGAGCGTTTTAGTATGGATCCTTAAAGGGGGAGTGAAATTGGCAGAAAACACAATAAAGGAACAATGACGTGCACGTGACCAGAAGAAGGTGCGTTTACAATGGCCCGTCATGACGTCACATATGTTAGACCAAGTTGTTTCTGAGAATTAGCGAATAACTTCTTAAAGTGATAATTTTGAATAGTTAATAACCTCATTTTTATATGTATAATTAAATAGGTGGTAGCCCATAACATCACCAAGTTACCACCCACCAGACAAAGTCTTGCCGCCAAGCAATTTGTCGTGTTCCAGCATGATGTCTGGTGAAGCCGTACGGAGGACGGGTCTGAGCAGTTTTGTTGCGATGTGTGCCGGGTACGATGTGCCAAATGAACAAAATATGGCGTGTCGGGAGTTTGGTCGTGGAGGGTCTCCAGATCAATCTCCCTTTGGCGCAGCATCGTTAGTCGTGTTGTTGGGTTTAACATTGCATCACCTCGCTCAACTGCCGTTTTCCTTCCTATTCGCTCAGTTTTTCTGAGTAAATAGGCTCTTAATAAACTAGCGCGCTTTACCATCAACGATTGCACCAATGCTTACCATTAGGTGGGATTGCAGTCAAGCACTAGTTTATAATAATTAAAAAAAAAAAATACGCAAAAATGGCAGATGTCACATGTCTTCGATTTGTTTCTAGAATAGGTCTCCTCAGAATATTCTCCTTCTAATTTGCACAATTTAAAGCGCCTGAAATCAAACGTCCTATGACTTGTAAGTCACGGCTGATACCTCCAGAGCAGCGCTGCTTTCCTGCTCCGTATGTCTATAAGTGCTTCTTAAAAGTATGTCGAAGTTGAAGTCGAGGAGTTTGCATACATCCTGACTTGTAGTTCTTAAAGACCAGCATAGCTATTAACAACTGTTCTTCATTTTGGCTTATCACTGTTTTTTTGTTGTTCGAGGGAAACCTTCAGAAGGCACCCGATCTCTGGGGACCGAGGTCGGGGAGTGTGGTGAACACCATCCGCATATAGGGGTGGTCCCGGTTCCTCTTAAAAGACCAATTTCGGAACCGCCCTCTAAAAGCACATTTCTGAGGATACTGTAAAGGCTAGCCCTCGTTGTGTACGGCAGCACATGACCACTGTGCCACCGACTTCCCTGGGGTCCCCACTCTATGCGCCCGCGACCCCGAAGGCCCACTTACTTCTGTTAAGTTAGCAGGTTGAGGCGTATTAGGCGCCTGTATTAGGCTCTCGACCCCGCTCAGCGGCCTCCTTCTTGATCATCACGGTCTCATAGAAGGAAGTTACTTTCTATCCAATTTTTGTCGCTGCCAGCATAGCCTACATACATGGACTACAAGTCACGGTTGTTTCCAATACGTCACTACTTTTCCGTATTTCTAAGTCCCAGTATCGATAGAGATGTATAAAACTCATGCTGTCCTAGTGACCGCGATCTCTCCTGATTGTAATTGATGTAAAGCGCAGTAGTTAATTAAGAGCCTATTTATTTACTGTAGCCTTGAAGACACTTATATTGTTATCAGGCGGGAATACCGCCGCAAATTGTTTCAGTCCTTTGATGTATGCAGTATAAGAGAGGAGGCCAAACGTTCGTCCGGATCATTTGTGTTTTCCAAAGAATCACATGGGGTAAACATATGATTATTTACAGTATAGGACCAGTTCGTAAAAGATTTCTCGGAAGTCTTGAACGATATTTGATTACTCTGAGTTTCCTTTTAAGTTAGAAGGGAGGCCGTTTAGTATGGGTGAGATTTACTTTGAGAATTTGTAACGAGTGTGTTAAACAGTTTTAAGTAAAGACTCAAGAGCAGTGACTGAAGAGTTGGTGGGCTATTAATGATTATTTCCACCTTATTAGGAGACATAAAAATGTAACGCAATAAAAATTTTGTTACTGGGGAGTTTATCGCCCACTTCTTCTCATCGAAAACAATTTAAGAAGTGGTGAAGGGTGGACGTTTTGGAGGCCTATCTTATGTAAATTTGACCTTCGAAAATTGGCGATTCTCAACCCTATTAGAATAATTGATTTTGATATGGTATGAATTAATAAACAAATACAAATATTTATTGGTACAAAAAATACATTTTTCAATTTTTGTTTAGGTACATTAATACTGAGTTTTTATGACTATGGGTGGTAGCCACTAAATAGTGACCACAATTTAATGTAGAATGAATTACGGCACTTTATTTATGAAAGTAAGTTGTTTTTTTTTCCATGAGAAGATTTTGATACTGTAAAGTCAAACACTGCTGATATAATTTTGATAACAACCAAGACCAGAAGATTTTATTAGTAGATATTATTAGTTTAGTTCCGTCAAACTAAAATACTCCATAAACAAATAGCCAAATTCATACCAGACGATCCAAAATGGATCGGCGATCCGCGATCCAAGATCGAGATGCGTGGAACGTATATCGTTCTAAGTCGATCCAACACCAATCTTTTGCGATCCTGACTAGCTGCACCAACGCGCTCCTGCCGATCCATACTGATCCATTAATCAGTTGAATTTTTTCTGACTATGGAGTCTTACATGCGACGACGGCGACGAATAGCCGTAACAGCAGCAAGCTACATTTTACTTGTAAATGTATTTACGACAAAAATTATGAGAACGAAAAAGACAGTATTGAGTTAAAACAATAAATAATGAATATTGTTCATAGGAAGGAATATTGTTAAATCATAGGAAATTGTTCCTGTGCCGACTAATTTTCCGCCAGGCATCTTCTCTTACACCTCTATTTGTGTAATTGGTATCATTAGGATCCCATAAATATTTATTCTCCCTATATAGGGAAATTAAAGGCATACATTGCGAAATATCCATAATGGCGGATCACGCGGTTCAAAATCACAGCTATCCAGACCGCACGCGTCAAGCGACTGAGGCCCCATTGTACATGACCAAAAAACTGACAACAAATGGATCGCGCGCGCTGTCCGCCGCGCACATGGATCGCGCGCGGCACATCTACACTTCACGCTCCGTGGGACGCGCTCCATGTCGCACGCGATTGGAGCGCTTTGTATCGTCCGGTGTGAATCCGGCTATTTAGACGCGATTTACAACGTGTCAACTAAAAATACGCCTATTTAGGTCAGACACTAGGACTAATATAATCCTTAACTCAATGAAATAGAAAGGAAAACAGAAATGTAATAAAATTGCACTCTCGATAAAGTGAAAAAAATGGAGCCGTCACGGGACGCCTGGTAGATGTGAAACATCGACGTTATTTCGTAAAAGTAGTATGCAGAAAAGAACAGATTGTGGTAGGAACTAAAAATGTCAATAAAATAAGATAAAAAATATAACGATTTTTTTTCTAGATAACGATGATTTTTTATTAAATAAACATTCATTTTCATTAAATACAAAAATTTACATATTTATTTTAAATCGAAACTACTCAATTAGTTTAATCAGTGACTTCGGTAATAGTTACATTCGATGTTGCCTCTGAGAACGGTATTACTGTGACAATTGGTCGATGGTAACTGAAGTACGATACGAAAGTATTGGACATAACATTATTAAGATATCTAATAAATACAGCATCTATTGTTCGTAATTAATGGCGTTTAGTGAACTCAAGAATCTTAGCTAGTTTTTTCAATATACTACTAAAGATCGTAAATTATAAATATAAATAATGAATGTTTCACTATAAACTCCATTATGATTAGAAAAATTAATTAATTTTTTAAAGTTTAAATTAATAACAAATAAGAAAAAGATTCGTGCGCTGCACGCCATCAGCTGATTTTAAAATAAAGTTCTGTCAGTCTAATAAATTTATTCTCTAAGCAATTGTTTTAATGCATTAATTTCAATAAGAATGAAATTAAAATTAATAATTAATTTAAAAACATGATATGCAATGAAATTTATGTGAATTTTAATCTACCTAGAGAGTAGATTTTACATTTACTGGCGCTCAATACACACCAAATATACGCGTGCTAAATGCACAGATAAATGCATACTTTAATTATAAAAATATAATTAACTTACTGATGACTTGATAATGTGTCATAGTGTGATTTTGCTTTCTTTGCAGGAGGCTGATCACTTCCACTCTCTAAATTATCACGGTCAGACATTTTATTATCAGAACAGAAAAATGATTTATTTACCAGAAAAACACAGGTTATGAGTACTGTAATAAACAGAGTATACACTATAGGTATCCGAGCTCAGTGGAGCGAAAGAGATGGCTTAACGCCGGATCGAGTGAGAGAGAAACGCACAGTCGACTCAGTGGAGCGAAAGAGATGGCTTAACGCCGGATCGAGTGAGAGAGAAACGCACAGTCGATTGCGCGTGGCGACGGGTCGCCACGCCAGAAATCGGTCTCACGTGCGCCTATAGATGTTTCACATCAAAAACAAACTATCTGTAATACGGAGGCTTATTTTAAACTAACATGCGTTACCATAAATAATTTACTAATACAATATTCATGAATTTAATTAAGCTAAATTTTGTATTGAATACGAAAATATGGTTGCTTGGAACCGGCGCTGGCATCGGCGGAAGTATCAATGAGCACTGCTATGCCACGGCCGCTCGGCGTCTGGCGCAGGTCCCTCGCCTCTGTCCCCGCGCGCAGCAAAACCACCCGCCGACGCCTGCGCCAGCTCCGCATAGCTAGGTTTAAACTTGCAAAAGTGCTGTTCACCACACAAGTATAAATTTTTCTAATAATTATTTTTCTCTGTTTTCAGGTACTACACGCATGCCTAAAAATAATGATAGTACACTCGGGATCTATGTAAAGGTTAGTCAATCAGGCTATCTAGTTAACAAACATATATTCCTCCACCACATAGTATGTACAACCTTAGTTTAGGAACGCTAACACACCTACATACATATACGTAAATGTGCTATCATCTCATTTAGCGCTGCGCGGTTTACTTGTGGATACCAACTGTGGGTATAAATAAACGCGCTGCAAATGTGTTTATTTAGAATCTCTCAGAACCATCCAAGACCACAGTGAAGTCTAAAGGGTGTGTGTGCATTTTTTGTGTGTATTTTGTAAAAAGTTTATTGTAAGGCTAAGTTCTCAAAAGAGGAAAATAAAATCTGTGAGAAATCTTTGGTGTATAAATCTAAAGTGTAACATCCTTTTAAAAAGTGTTTACAAAGGCTATATTGAAATATACAACAATTCACTTTTAAACTAACAAAAACTCCTGTTTACTTGACGCCAGCCTGCTGTCAGTGGGGTACAATAAAATTGAAGCAACAAAAGATTTGCACCGTCTAAACACTATAAGTAGCTGAATCATCGTCATCATTATCTCAGCGGTAATCCCAATCGCATCCGAAGCTTTTCAGTTTTCGAGTCTGGGGTCCGCTTTACTAGTCTAACTACTGATTTTGACTTTGGCTAAACTTCAATATTTTCCGTGAAGCGACTGCCGTCTTACCTCCACAACTCGAAGGCGATATCGAAGTATTTCAGTTAGACCAATTGTTGGACTTTTGAGGGCTCTAATAATTTGTAACGACTGCCATTAGATGTTCGTATCGCAACCGGGAGCAACGGCTTAATGTGATTTCCGAGGCACAACCAGACCAGGGTAAATTTTCATATTCATGCATACAAATATATGCACTGCACGGGGATTGAAACCGCACCTCATTGCGCAGCGGCCGCGTTCGCTACTATACGCCACGGAAGCTGTCACTATAGCAACTGAATATCAGTATTTTTCCCTCTCTCAGTGGTAGGCCATAACATCGGCTGCCGGCAGAAGTTACCAACTTACCACCCACCAGAAAAAGTTTTGCCGCCAAGCGATTCGTCGTGTTCCGGCATGATGTCTGATGAAGCCATACAGAGGACGGGTCTGAGCACTTGTGTTGCGATGTGTACCGGGTAAGATGCGCCAAAAGTTGTTATGCCCGGAGTTTGGTCGTGGTGGGTCTTCAGATCAATCTCCCTTTGGTGCAGCATCGTTGTTCGTGTTGTTGGGTTCAACATTGCACCACGTCGCTCAACTGCCGTCTTCCTTCCTATTCACTCAGTTTTTTGAATGAATAGGCTTAAAAAGTGCGCTTTGACATCAATGATTGCATCTTTGCTTACCATCAAGCGAGACTGCGATCAAGCATTTGTTTATAATAATTATAAAAAGAAAACGTGAAGCCATGGCCTATGTGCCCTCCGCACTCCAGTTACCGGGTATAACGATACCCCTCGATAAGAATGGTAGAGTCTTGGGGTTCTGACGTCACGGAACGACCGTCATTACGATCGATCGATGGGCGCGGTTGTTATTGCTATATCACAAATCGGTCTTCCTCAGCCTCGATTATCCTTCATTGTATCATCATTTTTATTTTATTTTATTTATTTTCCTGTCTACAATTATTCCACAATAACTTAACAACGATACAAGCAAAATAGAAACATAGTGCACAATATGATGCGATAGGCACAGCGTTCAAAAACAAAATTATGACGCAAATAAAAGTTACAAAAAGGGCAGAAATAACTTTGTAGCAATTTATGGGAAGTTAAAAAGAGAATAAAAAAATTAGCGCTGTTGTTATATGTTTTTAGTACTTGCCTCTTGAATTTTTGAAGTGTTTTGGAAAAAATATCAATTGATTCATTTAAATTATTAAAAAGCCTGCAAATTCAAGATATGGGCGAATTGGATCCTGAAACAGTTGTGCGGAAAGTGAAAAAAAAAAGTGAAATAGTTTGATTTGTGAACACAGCTGGGCAATCGACTGCTGCGCTCCGTTTCCGGTTCGAGTCCCGCACGGAGTACATATGTATTTGTATGACCTACAAGTGGTTGCTCTGGTTCAGGCTGTTTGTGTATGTGAGCTTAAATGTTAGTCAACTCACCCACGTTACTGGAGTAATAGGGTAGTTGACTAAAAAAAAAACTAATTAGTCCGTCAGTCAGATTTCCAAAAAATACTAGACACCAGTGGCGAAGAGTCCATACAAGCCGATTCCCACCGGGTTACCTTTCAAAAATCAGTTCCATATTCATACAAAAGTATTTACATTCTATTTCATTAACAAAGTATTATTAATCAAATGCCGGCGCGATTTACAATAGCAATCGCAATTTTTAGCAATACCCTAAGTATCACATTTCATTTTATAGTCGTAAATTAATCAGCGCTTCAATTTTTCGTAATTCTTTTCGTAGTTCTCTTGAAGGAAGCCGTCGAATTTCAGCTTACCTATGTCAACGGTTTACTATGCCGCGAAAAGAGAGAGCGTGTCAGTCCATCTCTTTCTAATTCTCGCTAACCGTCGCGGTAAAACTTGATAAATATAAGCCGCCCGCGAGCGGCTTGTATTTCTCTCCTCTCCTCTATTAGAAAGAGACAGAAACCACGCTACTACGAGATAGCGTTCTATACCTACCTATGGTGCGTGAGTTTTTCGTTTGTTTTTAATATTTGTGTTATTTAAACTGTGACGGATTCTGTAAGGTAATTTAATCGCAGATTTGGTTAAATACTGTTAATTTTGTTTGTTATTATGGCTTTAATTCATATAGAGTGCTGTTACTGTTAATTCGTCTTTGAAAGACGCATTTTCTCAAGTTTCGACTCTTTGCAGTTTAATTCTGACCCTCCCCATTTCAGTAGCTTCAGCTGAGCGGTCATTTTCTGCTTTAAAACGCATTCACACGTATGTGCGAAACTGCCAAAAAGAGCAGAGATTGTCCGATTTGGCTATCATGTCAATTGAAAAAAATTTGCTTAATAAAATTAAAAGTAATCCGAATTTTTATAACAACATTTTAGCTCATTTTGTTAAAAAAAAAACAGACGCATTGCATTAGAATATAAATAACGTTGTGATTGTGTATAATTTGCTTTATTTTTGCTTAATATTTTTGTTGGTTTTGGATCGGTGTCTGTGTGGTTCGGTTTTTAACACTTTATTATTTTTATAATTTTTTATTTTATTTTTTCTTGACTCTTATTCCCTAACAATAGGTACTTAACTTAGTACTTACTAACAAGCATGCATGTGTGGTATAGAGATGCACGTCGAAAAAGGCTTTTCACAAAGCCGCTTTTATCATACTTGAAAGACATTGTTATCAAATCATCAGTCCTTTTTTGTAAGGTGAAGGTGGGGCTTTTCATATTATTCTTATCTGAAGACCTCCTCCAAGATATCCTGCAGTAGGTAAGTGTTTAAGTGTTTATTTTTTTGGACCGGCTTCCCTTTGTCAAAATTTCACCCTTCGCCACTGCTAGACACGTATGTTTTCTTTTTTCATATAAACAAAAAATGAAGACGACACAGTGCGTTAAAAACTCGTGTGACGTCAATGCACGCTACACTTTTTAGCGAGCAGTGACGTCACCAGCCACCAATCCTGATCTTTGATGCCTTTTATATTTGTCAAGTTTTATTGATTTGATAAAACAAAATATACGTATCCAGTATTTTTCTATGATCTGAATGACGGACTAAATATAATCAATTTTTTTTTACCCAGGAAACATTCCTATTCCTAGTGTGGGGCAACGTTTTTTAAAAATGATAGATTAAAGAAGAACGTAATATATCATAATCAGCCTATAATCACACTTAATTATGTACTCCTTTCTGCAATTATCTTTTTGAATTTTTAAGTTGTTGTTTGGTTTGTTGACATGAGCCAGTGTCGCGAGCGCATTGCGGATGACAGACAGATCGAGTCATAGATAATATACTATACCTGGATCGAATTGTTAAAGAATGTCTGCTGTCTATGCCTATGGCATGGGGGTAGTAAGTACTACGTTGTACGTAGTGCTTATTACTTCCATCGTATATGGTCTATGGCTCTGGCTCTGACATCAAATTAACTCTGTTTATAGTTTTGCATGTTAGGTTAGGAGATTTTTGATGATATTATTATTATTTTTTTCTTGTATTTTGTTTGGTTTTTATGGTATTTAGTTGTAAGGTGCGTTTTGTTTGTGCAGAATAAAAAAAATTTCTTTCTTTTTCTTTCTTTCTTTCTAATGTTCCCACTATTGGAATACACCCCAACAGTGCCTCCTCTAGGTGAAAGGGAGTGGGCCGTACAAACCCAGTGCGGGTTGGTAGATGTCACATGTCTTCACAACGTTTGGCTCTAGAATATACCAGTTTCCTCATGGTGTTTTTCTTCACCGTTAGATATACATCCGTTACATACCATTTTCCTATCATCAAAAAATTAGAATTGTTAGAAGTACAATGTATGTACTATGTACCCAGGTTTCACTTATAGAATATTTTATATTTTTAAGATTCTCATATTGTCATTTTTTTTTTTGTAAAAGGGGGAATGTTGTAGCGGCTATTTATTTGCAGCGTAAGTTAACCCCGCCGCTTGGAGCCGAACAGCGGCGAGCCACGCCAGTCGGTTCCGGACACCCAGTATGGTCGTACATATGTAATCCTTCTGATATTTGTATTAGGGAAAAGTTAAAGTAAAGTATAGAATCAGTACAAGTTGAGTTTTATTTATATAGGGAGTCACCCACCCCCTAAAAAATCATCTTTGAATTACAAAAATACATCGACAGTTCCAGTCTTACCGACAAAATATCGGCCAAACAGATCACAAACATTGATAGGAAGTTCGCATAGCATCGGATCTATAAATAGTACCAATTAATTAGAATCGGGACTCTTTGAGAGTTGTATTTAACTCCAAGATGCTTCGGATTACCGATATATTATTTATTCAGATTCAAAGACGGGAGTTCTTTTAGAACTTAAGGACAGGACTGGCGGATCGTATTAGCGAAAAAGTAGCAAAACTGAGTTAATCTATCTCGGCCTTCGGGCAGTGGAAATTACGAGATAGATCTGAGAAAAAACTTCATCAAAACAAATTAAAAACTTTTCGGTTGGGACATACTTATAATGGATATAATAGAGTCTTTTATGTTTTGGATGGGAAATCATCAAATAACCTCTCTCGGTCTGGTCATGTCAGACTTTTACTGACTAAAACCCAAGCATGTTCCTTCACTTGCCTGTCCGCCAGGGCCATGGTTTCTTTTTTAAGCAAAACGCAACCATGACCCAGGAGGAATCCGTCTTCGCGGACCCCGTCCCATTGAGGCGCGCGTGAAACTCAACGCTCCGTCGACCCGGACCTGGTTTTTACTGGGCAGCGAACTGCCCACTGCTTACCGGCTGTGGCCTTGCGTTATGGTGTTTGATGTTGTCTTCCAACCAGGGCGTTTCCTGCAGCGGCTAGAGGCGTGAGGGCACTGGGAATCCCGCACTCTCACGAGATCAGGCTCCTCCTTTGCCAGCATTATTGCTTCGCAGAAGGAGGTCACGGCCTGCCATGCACTCTCTCTTCGGACCATGGCCTAGATAATGGTCGGACGCGAGAGATTGCGGCCGATCGCCGCTACGAGGACGCGGAGGTGAGAGTCGTCATCCTTGTCTTTTAAGGATGTTAGTTCTTTTTGGTTTCCAAATTAACAAATCAACCTTGAACATCGGTACTTTCTTTTGACAGCAAATGTAAACTGATATTACTGTATAATAGGGATGCATCCAAGGTATAAAAATCAAAAAAATAATTAGTCCGTCTTATAGATAATACCACCACCAAAAAACCACTGAGATATAACGTATGAAAGTTACGGAGTGGGGGCTAATTACGTCACCCCGTGGTATATTTTGTACCATGGCGTGACGTCATCCGACATTTCAAATCAATATATCTTCTCAAGTATTTGAATGAAAGAAAAAATAAACAATACGTGTTCAATATTTTTTATAAATCTATCTGATGGACATTCAATTACTTTTTAGGACACAACCCAATTGAATACTTTTTCTTCCACCCGCATCTAAGTTCGATAAAAACGTCTTAGAGTCTAGAGTTATACAAACATTATCATTATTTTTTTTTATTGTGTTTAACTATTAGAAATTTATATGCTTATATAAAAAATAATGTAGGTACTTAACGCTTCAAGCTATTTCTATCAATATATCTTTGGACGAGGCAGAGAAAAATCGTGGTAGTGTAGGGTTGAAATAGCCAGGAACAGATTATAAATTACAATAATAAATACTAATACATCAGACATACAATAAAAAAAAACCAGATGCGCCACAAGGTTTTAACTACCCTACGTAAGTTTCGATTTCGTGAGATTATCGAGACAAAAAGTTTCCTATGTATTATTCCTAGTGCCAAATTTCATCCGTATCAGTTCGATAGTTTTTGCGTGAGAGAGTCACATATAAACGTACATACATAAATCCATTCATACATTCTCACAAACTTTCACATTTATATTAGGATAGTAGGATGAATTGTTAGGAGTAAAAAACAATTCCGGTAGAAGAGAAAAGGAATCTAGCATGTCAGCGCTGCAGTGATATGGCCAGCTTTTAACGGATATGTTCACCAGCCTACACTTTAAAAGAAAACCGACTAGTCCCGCTTGATTTTAGTCAGTCAGGTTTTAGTTTACCAGAGGTATGATCCATGACAACCGACTAACATCTTTGGAGGCTCTCGAAAGCCTCTGCAGTTGGATCAAGATCCTGATTCAAAAGGCAGTACTCCTCGATATGGCCCGCATCGAGAGGATGTTCCTGTCTCAGGTGCCCTAACCACCAGTAACTTGGACCCTGCTCCCGACATCAGAGGATACACTATTTTTTTATATTTTTAAATGTTTTTCATGTATTTTTTATATTGAAATATTAAAAAGAATAATTTATTATGTATATAACGGCGCGTGACTGGTTAATTTTGAGTATTATGATCTATTTTATCGTATCAGTATCAATTGCCCGTAAATTACTCTACTATTTTTTTGAAGTCGATTAAATGTCGGTATTCGGATAAATTATGATTTTTATTAAGAGCGGGTAACACCATGGAGCGAATGGTAATACCAACTGGAGTTGCGTTTGACATAGCGAGCGACCGTTTGCACGGGCATTATTCTTTGCTCAAGCTTCGATCGAGTGGGTTGGTCATGCTCGAAACCGGTGGCTCTTGTCTGTTTTAATCTGGGATTATCATTATGATCCCTTGGTATTGGAGTGATCTAGGTGTCTGTACGGTTGAAATGGTAGGGGTCGAACATCGCACTATGGTTATTTTTCGGCGTTTTCTCGAGGTGCCGCCCACGATGGATGCTCGTGCGGATGGGAGAGCGTCTCGGCTGTCCGGAGCTTCGGCCCTGCCTTCCTGACGTTTTCCCCCACATATATATATATATACCTATACAAATAAATAAAATAATAATGATTGATTAATATGGCCAACTTTTAACGGATATGTTCACCAGCTAAAAAAGAAAGCCTGCTAGTTCCGCCTTGATTTTAGTATTTTTTGTATGGAACCTTAATACTGGGTAGGTTTTTTTTCATAACAAAATATAATAAAAATATTTTTATCGCGTCAAAAAAGCAACAGATTTGACATGATTCATAGAATAATAAAAGTAAGCTTAGGTAGAAAACACAATGCATTACAAGTCAAGAACTGTAATCTGTAAACCATAAGGCAAAACTCTGTCTATCAAACTAGGCAGTAGCCTGTATCTTGAAATACAGTGACTCAGTACTCAAACTAATTTATTGCGAAAATGGGTATTATAAACATCGATACATAAAATAGTTTGGTATCTCCATAATCCGCCTGACGATGTGCGATGTGTGATATACTTATTGTACAATTACTAATAATCCTCTAAATTTTATTAATTCATTCGAAACAAATTAAATAAAAAAAAGGAAATAAAGACATAAAATAATAAATGTCAGGAAATTTCGTCATGGACAAGTCAATTGAAAATTTATAAATATGTCAAACAATAAATAACCTATAATTAAAAATAACCTATAATTTATAAATATGTCTAACAATAAATAACCAATAATTATAAACAAGTTAAGTCAATAACCAAATACAATAACGTCATCTCTCATTATTAGATTGCATGTCATTTATAAATTCGTTTACACTGTAATAGGCCTTTTCCGCGAGATTTTTTTTAACTTTATGTTTAAATATATTATAGCTTATGCTTTCTAATAATTGTTTTGGTAGGTGATTATAAACGCGTGGCGCCATACAGAGTACACTATTTTTCATCACTGCACTTTTTGATTGAGGACAGTTAACTTTTAAATTGTGACGGTTACTTTTATAATTTTCGTACATCGTTAAATCATTTTTTTTTATAAATTATAAACTAGCGCTTGGCTGCAATCCCGCCTGATGGTAAGCAGTGATGCGATCGTTGATGGTAAAGCGCGCTTGTTTATTAAGAGCCTATTCACTCTAGCCTTTAAGACACTCAAATTGTAGTTTGACGGAAACAGCGTCGCTGGCAAAATGTTTCAGTCCCCCGATGTACGCGGTATAAAAGGGGAAGCGACAAATATCGCCAACTCATATATGTACAGACACGGTACTGTCAATATTTTTAATTTTTTGAAAGATGGTCTACAGCTATCCATTTCATCGAGCTTGCACATTGCCCTGATGCACTTTTTTGTGCTTTGAATATTTGTTCTTTTTCGGTACAGTTTCCCCAAAATATGATTCCGTATCTTAAAATACTTTCAATGTTCCCATAATATGCTGTCAGAACTGCGAAACCGTTAAGTTTTTTTGTGAGCATTACAATGCATACGATTGAGTACTCAACTGTTTACAAAGAATCTCTGCGTGCACTTTCCAATTTAGGCTACCATCTACGTTAAGTCCTAAAAATTTAGTTGCAAGTGTTATTATTATTAGATGTAAGTATATTATTATTATTAGCGCTATAAGTATTATTTATACAATGGTGGACTAGGTCAATCTACTTGAACGATTGGTTGTATTACTGCTAAAAAATTAAAGTTAAGTTTCCTATGATACGAATATGTGCATGTTTGCGTGTGTGTACGTGTGCGTGGAACTCCAACCCTCCAAAATTAGCGTCATCAGCTAATAAATATATTATTTAGCATTTTAAGTATAAATCAGCAGACGTTATCTAGGACATGCGTCACTAACATAGATGCTCACTTAACAATAAGATTAGTATATAAGATAAATATTTTGTGGAATTAATTCATTACTATTACGATGTTACTGGGTAGAAATAAAGTTATTTTTAAACTCCTTCGTAGTCGTTTACTTAATTTAAGCGTGCCCGCGCGCTTGTGTTTATCTGTGTGTGTCTGTGTGTGGGTATGTGTGTGTCTGTGTGTGAGTGTGTTTAGGTATTCAGTTTCAAGATAGTCCTGCTCCAGTAGCCATTCTATTATTATAACAACATTCTATAACGCCACTCTTAACTAATATTAAAGAACTAATATTAAAGAGAAACTTCACAAAGCCAATTCTATTTTCCACATACATGAGTACGTGCATCACTTCAATGTGCAAGTAGTGACTATAACACGCCCCTCACATTTCTCTTTTCACCAATCACAGCACCGCTCACAAAAAACTGCTTGAATCCTTGTCAAATTTCAATATTATTTGAATGAAAGAAGAAACTTCGCAACGCTTATATGTATTTCTGTTTATAAAGAGAAAGCTACAGTGTACGTGTTTTTGTTTACTGAGATTGTTTCTGATGTCAGACCTAAAGACAGGCACGTTTCGAGGAAGATAGCGGATGGTATCTTATTACTAAGTTATTGTTATTTTAAACTCAAAGCGGTCTCCAAAGCCTAGAGCACAGGCGTAGAATAGCCAGCCTTTCGGTGTTCTATAGGATGCATTTTGGTGAGTGTGCGAGGGAATTGCATGATTTGATTCCCCCATCTCCGTTCCATCACCTTACGACCCGTCGTACGGTGAGTTTCCTCCCTTATGTTCTTAACACCACTACGATCCAGACGAAGCGTTTCGCCTCCTCTTTTATACCGCGTAGATCGCGGGACAGGAACAATTTGCCAGCGGTGGTGTTTCAGTCGGACTGCAATTTGAGTGTCTTCAAGGCTAGAGTGCAAAGGCTCTTAATAGACTGGTGTGCTTTACCATCAACGATTACATCACTGCTTACCATCAGGCGGGATTGCGGTTAAGCGCTAGTTTAAAATTAAAATAAATAAATAAATAAAATCCAGAAAATAAATATACTCAAATTGAAGAAAATTTGGATTTTTGAAGACTATATTCGTTAAATTATCATCAGCCTACGGCAGTCCACTGTTGGCAATCTTTTTCTTCTTCTTCAGCTAATAGACCCAGACTAACCCGACACTACACCGACGATATCCCGGACGTCGGCCTATACGAGATTAGTATGACCCTGAAACAGCTCAAGAACGATAAGGCGGCTGGAGATGATGGAATTACGGCTGAGCTTCTGAAAGCGGGTGGCAAACCGGTTCTTAAAGCGCTTCAGAAGCTATTTAATTCCATCATTCTTATAGGCGAAACGCCTAAGGCGTGGCACAGGAGCGTGATGATGTTGTTTTTCAGAAAAGGTGACAATACCCTCCTGAAAAACAACAGACCGATATCCCTCCTGAGCCATGTCTATAAGCTGTTTTCTAGAGTCATCACGAATCGTCTCGCTCGCAGGTTCGACGACTTCCAGCCTCTCGAACAAGCAGGCTTCCGAAAAGGCTTTTTGCACCATAGACCACACACATACGCTGCGGCAAATTATACAGAAATCTGAGGAGTCAAGCCACTATGCTTGGTGTTTGTGTACTATGAGAAGGCATAGGCTGAAGAAGAAGCCTATAGAGGTCCACTGTTGGACAAAGGCCTCCCCCAAGGCTTTCCAAGATGATCGGTCTTATGCTGTCCGCATCCATGGGCTTCCCGCGACCTTCAATAGGTCATTGGTCCACCTTGTTGGGGGCTTCCCTATTTTCGGTCTTCCGGTATGTGGCCGCCACTGCTCTCAATAAGCCTCTCAAATTCCACATCTTGTATGTAATTCAATTCTCGGCAACTCCAAATGAGCTGCTACCCCCTGTGAAGATCGTATCTCCGCCTGGCATGACGGCGTACCTCATGTTTACTTACCGACTCCCGGTCTCCACTAAGAACACGTCTACCCCAAGGGTCATTGGTCCGTGCGCAAACAATTTACCTTCTCTACAAAGAAAGAAAAATATTTTAAGAGAGAGAATTGAAGGTTTATAATGAGATTTAATTTTTAATAGCAGACTGTAATGTTTTAATCTTTTGTGTACAAACAAATTAAAATGAAGAATTCTTTTTTGTATATTTTTAATCCGTTTTCACTCCAGATGAAACAGGATCCGGGTTAGTTAACAAGATCAGTCCAATTTTCTCTTAGTTCATAATTTTTCGTTTTCTTGATATTTTACGCTTGTTGTTTGTGTATACAAATATTAATTTTTTCTTATGTTTTTAAAGCTATACTTAGAAGCACCTTCAACGAAATAATATTTCACTAACAATTTAATTAACTTAAAAGATCCTGTCTAGCTTTATAATGTAAAGGAATATTTTTCAGGTCAGTTGATTATCTTCTCATTATTCGGTACTTGACAACTAAGCTAAAAAAAAGTCCTGCAAGGTAAATTCTTCCTCTAAAATATTTCTAGGTATATTTTGGATATATTTTTCATTTTAACTTTAGATCAGCTTAAGTATTGTATTTTTAAACTATTAGTGATCCGGCTCGGATTGGTTTAAATAAAATAAAAACATTTGGGAGTAAACAGTAGACAACTTTAGGAAAATACAGAGACTAATTTGGTTATCCTATTTTTATTTCAAAGCCTTTATTGAAACGGTTTTTGTTTGTATAAACATAGACTGTATAATAGGGATGTACGAAAATAATAAAATCCCAATAAAAATACGTAGATTGCTGTCACGTTTTGTGATTCAAATTTACAAAGCGCTGTTGTTGTGATATCAGCGAACCATTACATGCAAGCTGCTCGGTTTTATGTAATCCAAAATCCAGTGTTACGAAAACGACTTAGTAATACCTCAATGTCTCGTTGTTGGTATAACAGTCCGCCCAAAAATTACACATAATTTTCAATTACAGGCATTTTTTAACCCTTTACCGCATAGGAAATCATATATGTCCCGTCATGTTTACAGTTAATTTATTCTTAATAAAATAAAATACGTATTAACCCTAATGGGGTGTGTTTGTTATATCATTAGTAATAACAAAACACAACTATTTTGTACACAGTCGCATGCCATTTGGATATAACTTCACTTTTCCAGACATTCTCAGTGAATGTTCATGTGCACGTGCGACGCTCAACTTTACAAAAAGAAATAAAAATGAAAAGGTGAGTTTTTCGAGTGAAAAATAAATATTTTGTTGTGGCTCAGAGTCTCTAGTTTGTATTCCCTGTAATTGATTTTCACTTTCTATTTGATTTCACCTATTTTCAACAACAATTGTTTCGGATCCATATTTGGCTTCATATGCATTCAAGCATTATTAATAATTAAGTACGAAAATATGGTTTCGCTTCAATTTCCTTTAATTTTTCTTTATGCTAAACTATCATTTTCTTTCTTATTACTAGACCGTGCGAAGCGTGCAGGGTCCACCCTGCACGCTTTTTGGGCATAATAGGCATACTTTTTTTTTCTTTGTTATGTCTGTAACCTGGCGATCTGTGTTATCTGGTGAAACCGTAAGGAGAACGGTTCTGAGCAGTTGTGTTGCGATGTGTGCCGGCTACGATGCTCCAAATGTTGTTGTATCGGGAGTTTTGTCGTGGAGAGTCTCCAGATCAATCTTCTCTGACGCAGTATCGTTGGTCGTGTTGGTCTTGGGTTTAACATTGCATCACCTCGCTCAACTGAGATCATCCTTCCTATTCCTAAGTTTTTAAAGTGAATAGGCTTAATAAACTAGTGCGCTTTACCATCAAAGATGGCACCACTGCTTAACATCAGGCGGGATTGCAGTCAAGCAATCGTTTATAATTATTAAAAAAAAAAGATAACAAACATGGCGACTAAAATACGCCAGTTTTACTGACACAGACATTTTACTTCTGTCCTTTTCCTAATGAAATAGAAAGAAAATGTGCACTGGACTTAAATTTAATTTAGTTTGTGGACAAGGGAATCGGCACCATCGTCGCATTAGATTAAGGCCTGTAATGAAAGTTATCATCATCATTTCAGCATAGGACATAGGACATAGGCCTCCCCCAAGGCTCTCCACGACGACCGGTTCTGCGCCTCCCGCATCCAGCGGTTTCCCGCGACCTTCACCAGGTCGTCGGTCCACTTTGTCGGGGGCCTACCCACACTACGTCTTCCGGTGCGTGGTCGCCACTCGAGAACCTTCGGCCCCATCGGGCATCGGTCCTACGGGCAATGTGTCCAGCCCACTGCCACTTTAGTGTTGCAATACTTCGGGCTATGTCGGTTACTCTCGTTCTTCTGCGGATCTCCTCATTCCTGATTCGATCGCGCAGTGAAACCCCAAGCATAGCCCACTCCATTGCCCTTTGAGTGACTTTGAGCCTTCTCATAAGGCCCATTGTTAGCGAACACGTCTCAATTCCATAAGTCATCACTGGCAACACACACTGGTCGAAGACTTTTGAAATGAAAGTTATAAGTACGATAAATAAATTTTAGAGGGATGAGGGATATGGTATGAAGTTCAACCCTCCATAGATAAGGGAGGATTTTTCGACCAGACTGGTATTGTCTGGCAGGCACTTGCCCAAGAGTTGATGTCGTGAAGTCGTACGCGTGCTAGTTGCATACCACGCAACTAGCACGCATACGACTCTGCTTGTGAGGTGCAAGATTTGCGTGACATCAGTTTTTATTTTAATAATTATAAACTAGTGCTTGACCGCAGTCCCGACTCATGGTAAGCCGTGACGCAATCGTTGACGATAAAGCGCGCTAGTTTATTAAGAGCTAAGTCACTCAAAATACAGCATACAGAAAGGAAAACGGCATTGAGCGAGGTGACACAATGTCAATGCCAGAGGAAGATTGATCTGGAGACCCTTCAGGTCAATCTCCCTCTGGCGCATCATCACGACCTAACTTCCGACACAACAATATTTGGTGCATCGTTCCCGGCACACATCACAACAAAACTGCTCAGACTCGTCCTCCGTACGGCTTCACTAGACATCATGCCGGAACACGACGAGTCGCTTGGCGGCAAGACTGTCTGGTGGGTGATAACTTCTACCGGCAGCTGATGTTATGCTGGCCTACCACCGAGACGTATGACGCATTATTTGCCTATGGTGTTGTAAGTACCGCTACAAGATGTATTTTTGTTGGAAAAAAAGAAAAATATAAAATGTTTATCGACAAGTGATAGTAAAGTTTCCTTTTCTATAACTTATCTGTAACTTACTATTTATGCATTTACATAAATAAGGCTTATTTATCAGCCGCCGAACCCGGAATACTTCGCGTCGACATGTAAATCAGATAGGGTTCCGCATATTGACGGGGTCAAGCAGACCGGACCCGAATTCATATGTCAAGTGGCGTGCGAATCATTTATTTATGTTAAGGAGGAGATAAATGGAGGGAAGAAGGAAGTTTGTCGATCTTGCAGATCTAGCTACTACAATCAATAGATTTTCGAATTTATTGACTAAGCAGTAAGATTCAAAGATGATTGGTAAAATGTGACAGTGGATTGACCTACTGTCGTCTGTACATACAAGTTTGAGCTTTGTGACTATATCATAAACATAAGTGGTCTGTGTTCCCACTGCTGGGAATATTATGGGAACATATTAAAATCCATATCATAATATAAATATATTTACAGAAATACATACTAACACATACAAATTACACATGCATTCACTAACCTACATTTTATAAACTCGTCCCAGAGACAAGCAATGATAGAAAATGTAGGAGGAACTTAAGAGGTGTTCCGGCATGATGTCTGGTGAAGACGTACGGAGGACGGGTCTGCGCGAATTGTTGAACTGTTGCGATGTGTGCCGTGTACGATGCGCCAAATGTTGTTGTATCGGGAGTTTCGTCGTGGAGGGTTTCCAGATCAATCTCCCTCTGGTGCAACATCGTTGGTCGTGTTATAGGCTTAATAAGCTAGCGCACTTTACCATCAACGATTGCATCTCTGCTTACCATCAGACGGGATTCAAGAAGAACTAGTTTATAATTATAAAAAAAAACCGGTTTCAGACTGGGAACTTACTGTGAACGTCATTGAAATTATGAGAATTCTCCTTTTGTTATTTCGTTAAGCGCACTACACACCAAAGCCTGGCGGCACAGCCCGCCGACACAACCCGGGGCTAGCGTACGCAAGAGCTCACTTGCCCGGCGACATTTGAGCTGTAGTGCGTGCTAGTATTTTTGACTAGTATTAGCGTCAATTCACACGTACCACAATCACACCACGTCGCAGCGACAAAATGTGGTCAAGCTGTGGTTACATGTGAATAGTGTGGCTTAGTGGCTTTGTGCAGTTGCGTTGTGGTAGCGACAAAATGTCGATGTGGTTGTGTTGTCGCTATCGTGGCGATGTGGTGGCGGTGCCGCTGTAGGTGGTGGCGTTGCCGTCGCGACGTGGTTGCGATGTAGTCGTATTTGACAGGTGGTCGATAACAACGACAAAATGTGGTACGTTTGAATAGGGATGTTTCCTGGGTAAAAAAAAAAAAATATTCTATTTAGTCCGGCATTCAGATTATAGAAAAATATTGGATACGTATATTTTGTTTTATCAAATCAATAAAAATTGACAAATATAAAAGGCATCAAAGATCAGAAGTGGTGCCTGGTGACGTCACTGCGCGCTAAAAAGTCTAGCGTGCAGTGACTTCACATGAGTTTTCAACGCACTGTGTCGTCCTCATTTTTTGTTTATATAAAATACGAAAAAATACTTGTCTAGTATTTTTTGGAAATCTGACTGACGTTCTAATTATTTTCTTTTAGTCAAATACCCTATTGTAATATTAATTTTCAATACAAAATATACGCCCGATCACTTGGTGTCGTTGTGGTGTGGTTGTGGCCGGGGTGTGGTTATGGTACGTGTGAATTGACCCTAAACAACCCAGTTACTAGGTAATACAATACCGCTTGATAAGACTTGTGGTCAAACTTTCGAAGTTCTGACTGCCTGTAACGTCAAAGATCTACGAATGACGTCCGAGATCAAAGGCTTAACGTATTTTCCGGGGCACAGAGGGGTTTTGGTATGAGACATGGTTTTACGTTTACCTTTAGTTTACTACCTAAACTGATGAAGTATAGTGAAATAGTTTCTATTTATTATTACCTATCTACTTAATTTTTTTTTTATAAATTTTCAACTAGCGCTTGACCGCAATCCCGCCTGATGGTAAGCAGTGACGCAATCGTTGATGGTAAAGCGCACTAGTTTATTAAGAGCCTATTCACTCTAGCCTCGAAGACACTCAAATTGTAGTCCGACGGAAACACCGCCGCTGACAAATTGTTCTAGTCCCTCGATGTACGCGGTATAAAGGAGTAGGCGAAACGCTTCGTCCGGATCGTAGAGGTCTTAACAACGTAAGGGTGGAAACTCGCCGTACGACGGGTTATCCGATGGTGGAACGGAGGTGGGGGAATTAAATTATGCAATCCCTCGCACACTCACCAAAATGGCCTTGGACTCAATGAACCGCCCAAAGTTTCATCATCATCATTCATCATTTCAGCCGAAAGACGTCTACTGCTGGACATAGGCCTCCCCCAAGGTTCTCCACGACGACCGGTCTTGCGCCTCCCGCATCCAGCGGTTTCCCGCGACCTTCAGCAGGGCGTCGGTCCACCTTGTCGGGGCTACACGCTACGTCTTCCGGTGCGTGGTTGCCACTCGAGAACCCGTCGGCCCTATCGGGCATCGGTCCTACGGGCAATGTGTCCAGCCCATTGCCACTTCAGTGTTGCAATTCTTCGGGCTATGTCGGTTACTCTCGTTCTTCTGTGGATCTCATCATTCCTGATTCGATCGCGCAGTGAAACCCCAAGTATAGCCCTCTCCATTGCCTTTTGAGCGACTTTGAGCCTTCTTATAAGGCCCATTGTTAGCGACCACGTCTCAATTCCATAAGTCATTACTGGCAACACACACTGGTCGAAGACTTTTGTCTTTAGGCACTGCGGTTAAGTTTAGGTTCGAGGAAATCTCAACTCCCAAAAGGTGAAGGTTTGTATTGACTTATAATTTATTTTAGAACTAGATAAAACTTCTACTTTTATTCCATTCTAATTGACTGGTAGTTCTACCAAAGAGCTTACAGCGTCTAATCAATAGCAGCGCATCTGCCTAGACGTGGCAATAAATCTGACTTGCCAACTTGCTATCTGGCACATCTGGCACAGATGGAAGTGTCGCCGCGTTCTACCACTGTGTTGACTTACGAGCCTAGTTCTCAAACATGTTGGAGGCCGTTTACAATTTATATTGAGGTTCTTAAAGGAGGATTTGGTAATATTCAACTTTAACTTATGTTAAAGTACGGCACTTTGCACATAGATCAACTATTGAAGTAACTGACAACTAATTGTTTACGATTAAATTGCACTCTGCACACATTGAGACTTGAAATTCGAGTTCTGTTGTTCTGTTGATCGCCAAGAGTTTCGGTGATCATCAACAGTTCAGGTGATGGTCAACAGTTATCAGTTGTTATAAGTTAGATCCTAATTACCGTAAATAGCAAATGTTATACAATACTAGTTGCGCCTCGCGATTTCACTCGCGTAGCTTTCGATATGTTTTTTTTTTACATGTTCCGCTCCTATTGGTCGCTGCGTGATGTTATATAGCCTGAAGCTTCCTGGATTAATGAGCTATTCAATGCAAAACTAATTTTTCAAGTCGGACCAGTAGTTCCTTGGATTAATAAACTCTTCAGCTTTATATATTAGAATACATAATATATTATACACGTTTTAAAAGTTTCCGGCTTCCTCAAAAGTTAATTTGGTTGAATGGTATTATTATAATATGTTAGTATTTAAGTATTTACTTGATAAAACTAGGAAATTAAATAATAACACGAACTGAGCAAAACGACGGAATGATATATATATTGTAAAAGTAAAAAGTGACAAGAACATAGATTACAGAGTAAGGTTGCCAACAAAGAAAAAGTTATTGACAGGTACAAAATATAAACTATGGATGGCGTTCAGTGTTGCAATTAATCATTTCAACAAATGGCAATTTGAGTGTCTTCAGGACTAGAGTAAATAGGCTTTTAATAAACTAGCACGCTTTACCATCAACGATCGCATCACTGCTTACCATCAGGCGGGATCCCGATCAAGCGCTAGTTTATAATATGTATAAAAAAGCTACTTGTAGGTCATACAAATATTTGTTCCGTGCGGGAATCGAACCCGCGACACGCAGTTCAGCAGTCAATAGCTTAACCACTGCGCTAACCGTGCAGTCACTTATCACAAGGTAAGGTGTATTTGGTGTAATAAAACCACTATTATAGTCACAAGTACTATTTCGTAATAGTCGTGCTATACATGCCGTCGGCTTGGTGACCCCCACCTCGCGCCTCGCGCCAGTACTTATACCATTGATACATTAATCAACACAAATGACCGAACGAGAATAAATGATCAAAGGAGCTGAAAAAACCTTAGTTTCCTTATGAAATAAAATATAGCAAGTTTTTCTAGTGCTAGACCGAAATCCTGCCTGATGGTAAGCAGTGATGCAATCGTTGATGGTAAACTTCTTCTTCAGCCTATAAAGGTCCACTGCCGGACAAAAGCCTTCCTCAAACTTTCCACACTGACCGGTCTTGTGCTGCCCGCATACATTGGCTTCCCGCGACCTTCACCATGTCATCGGTCCACCTTGTTGGGAGCCTCCGTATGCTGCGTCTTTCAGTATGTGGCTTAAAAACTTAAATCTAAATAAATTACTAAGCAATTGAAGTTGTTGCGGTAAAGTAGGGTACTGATTTTCTTTAAAACAAATAAACCCAAAGTGTTGGACAACAAATTGTTACTTCATCCAATAATTCAAGTCTTACAAACGGTTAAAAGTTCTTTGTTCTGGAAGTCTATTGTTTCTTGTGTCCGCAAATATTTCGAATTGTCGGGTAAGCTGTCCAAAGTAAAATTAAATAGGTAATTGTGAGTTCGAATTGTTACAAGTATTTTGGTAACCGGCTTCAGAAACGAGAAGGTTCTCAATTCGAGCGTAATGTTTTTGGAATCTACACTAATTATAATGTGAAAGTGTTTATGTCTCTTTGTTTGTCCGTCTATTAAGGCAATACGTACGACAGCAACAAATTGACGTGTTTTTTTAAGTGGCGATAGTTGAATAGATGGACAGTGACATAGGCTACTTTTTGTCTCCTTCTAACCCTCTACCACCATAAAATGGGGGATGGAAATTTGTTTGTATGTGTGTACACAGCGTAGATTGTGCAGCGTAGCTTGGCGTTATCGCAATGGTTCTAATGTTGTACAAAGCACAGGTCCGTTCGTGTGTAGAGTACTGCAGCCACATTTGGGCTGGTGCTGCTAAGTGCCACCTGACCACTTTGGATTCAGTGGAGAGGCGTGCGAAGAGGGTGATTGGTGACGCTGTCTAACTTCGGTGTTCTATAGGATGCATTTTGGGGAGTGTGCGAGGGAATTGCATGATTTAATTCCCCCATCACCGTTTCATCATCGGACAACCCGTCGTACGACGAGTTTCCACCGTAAGGGTGTTGTTAACACCTCTATGACCCGGCCGAAGCGTTTCGCCTCCTCTTTATACCGCGTACATCAAGCGGCGGTGTTTCCGTTGGACTACAATTTGAGTGTCTTCAAGGCTAGAGTGAATAGGATCTTAATAAACTAGTGCGCTTTACCATCAACGATTGCATTACTGCTTACCATCAGGCGGGATTGCGGTCAAGCGATAGTTTATAATTTATATAAAAAAAACAGATTTTTACGATAAATACCGGTATTATTTTTTTGAAAATTATCCACCATCCTCGAAAATTGGGGATGTAAATTTGGAAAAGGAGTAGAAGCTAGTTATTATTGTAATTTAATAAGTCATATAATATGTAGCCTGCCAAGCCATTGGGTTCTAAATCAGCTGGCACCCCGCGGACCCGACGGATGATGTTGGTAATGTTAGCGTGCCTTGTCATCCGACCAGCGCTCTTGCTGTTGAATGGGCCATGGTGTCCGGGACAGTCGACTGCTTCACTGCTTAGAGCACCGCAAGGAGTGCCCAGACGCAAACATATATAGCGATCCGGAATGTGGTGTCACCCAACATATTACGTGTCTTGGGTGATAGTATCGCCTGAAGCCAGAGGCCCGATTCCCATTCATTTACAGCCAGCAGGCGGACACGCTCAGCAGTATTGGTGGACGTATCAATAAGTTTATTCCGTACCAACCCGCAGAGCGGCTCATCCCATTGTCCCTGGGAAAACGGGTTATCGGATCTCTATCTGAACCGTGTCCGGGCAAGCCAATTTCCAGGCATTCACCGCATCTGTCAAACAGAGTCAACTTAAACAGGAATCAAAATTCTTCTTCAACTTGTTCTTCAGTTAACTTTTCGGTGCTGTCGACCGAGGATAGGAAACATCGGTAGGCTTATACTACAAATTTTGCGGAAGCCGAGCCCACCAGCCTTTTTTTTTTGCCCCCATAAAGAAGAAGAGTGGAGAAAATTCTGATGCTGAGCGTAAATTCATTTTAGAAAGTCCATCCGAAATATCCTTCAAATGTTGAATTTTTTCGTCTACGAAATGGGAAAACTGTCTTCTAAAATTATGGAACCTAGGACATGCAATGAACTATTTTACAAAACTTTGATTATTTTCAATCTAGATTAATATTTAATTTCAACTCTTAGCTTTTATTTTACTTGAAAGATAATGATACAATTAACAATAGCGTTAATTTGTACGCTTAAACAATTCCTTAGCGTCTTTTTCTTTTATATGTCTCATGATTATCTTCCAGATTTCCTCTCCAGAAATCTCGTCTTCTCTCTTTTCAGGTACCACGCCCCTGCACCCCTTTATATGTACAGCACAGTATTTCTTTTTCTATTATTCTTTATACACTACACTTAATCACTACGACCGTGTTATCTACCAAATGAATTGCTTCAACATTAATATTACAAACTAGCTTTCCGCCCGCGGCTTCGCCCGCGTGGAATTCGGTCATATCGCGCTTTTTAGATTTCCCTCGGGAATATCAATTTTTTTTTTCAGTGAAAGGTAGCCTATGTTCTTTCTCAGGGTCCAAATTTCATCAAAATCGGTCTAGAGGTTTAAACGGGAAAGCGTAGCAGACAGATAGACAGAGTTACTTACGCATTTCTAATATTAGTATGGATAATGTAAAAGAAGCTAAAACGCATCCTTATACAGAACACGTCCTTTGCTAAACATAAGTTTAATGTTAAAAAACGTCTTAAAGTTCTGTAAATAAATACAAAGTGAAATTTAAATGTCATCCACAGCGTAAAATAAAACGAGCTCTTGCACTCTAATACCTTTAATTCAGCAAAAGTTTTCCTAACTGTGGTCCGCGGCCGGACAGAGATCCACCCCTGCGGACACCCGTTGGAGTGTCCGCAGGGGTGGATCTCTGGGCCCGGTCCGGTCCGGTGTCCGGGTGATGACGGACGCCCGGACACTAAACCCCAAGCGGTCAGTCACCCGATAGAACGCTCCCTAGCCGGATTCACGCTCGGTATACTTGCTAAGCTTTTAACTGTTTTTTTTTTTGTTCGTTTTTAGGTGCCTGATATCCGGCGGCGAGGGAACTGTGGTGTGATTCAGAATTTCCTGCAATGTTTTCATTTCTGAAATGTTTTTAAAATGTAGTCTTTTTAGTTTATGTACCAAACTTTTGTGATAAGTTAGGGTTTTGTAAAGAGATTTTCAATGACTGATTGTGATTGTTGAATTGTCAATTGTCAAATAATGTGTGTTAAATTTTCGTATCTATATTTTATGTCTTTTTTCATTACTCTTATTTTCTTGTCATGTGTGTGTTTATTTTTCTACGAAATAAACAATTTTTCTTTTTTAGATACTTAATCAAGTTGAATTATTTTCCAATTTTCTACCGTGTATTGTTCACCTGTGTCAGTACTTGTTACAATTATCCTACTAACATTCTAAATGCAAAAGTTTAACTGGATAGATTGATGTTGGTTTTTTCTTTTACGCAAAAAAACTAGTGAAGGAATGTAACTAAATGTGTGCCAAACACACATTTAGTTTGTAACCAGAATAAAAAGTATCAAATGTAACACATACTTTTTGTCCAGATTCCCACGAGATCCAAACTATAAACAATAATTCTTAACTATTTTGAAAGCAAAAAAAAAAAAAAATAATAAAACGAAAAAAAGCTGCCAAGCTGTGAGTCGGATTCACGCATGAAAGGTTTGTACACCTCGTACACCCACACAAAACCGTTTGTATACCTATACAAAAAAACTGTTTTAGTATTTGTTGTTATAGCAGCAACTTCAACCGACTCCGTGGTAACAGACAGACAGTATAGTTGTTCGCGACGTCGACGTTTACTTACATATTATGTTAATTGAAACGTTTTAAACTAGACGAAGCCGGTCTTTCCTAACTGAGAACCTACCTCTGAGAAGAAATAGCCGAAACAAACTCAGGGATCACGGTCTTTTTTCAAGTCCAGACATTAAAAATGTTCACAATAATTTACGTCATAATTACGCATATTGCTTAGTAACAATGCTTAACAGAGCGAGCACCTCAGTCCCAAGTTAACCAAATTAGCTTTAGTGACCGTCGCTCGTCTCCACCATCTTTTAACACTAATATACTGTCGAGTTTCAACTCACGAGTTTCACTTCAACCAGTAGGGTGATTACGCAACAGACTGTCAGTAGCAATAGATTTCATTTTGTCAGTTCAACAATATTCATTGCGTTATTTACGTTGTTGAGCAGACACGTTTCGAATATATGGAGCAATGGAATAGCAATATGCTTCGAAATGATTCCAACTGACAGTAATAATGTGTTACGCAATTAGGGTTCAGCTCCCAGCAAAAAGGTCACAGTAGTCTAGAGCCTATTACTAAATAGGGTCCCGTTTTTACCCTTTTGTTACGGACTCCTAAAATGTCTGAAAGATGACAGAATAAATAATGATGATGTCACTAAAATTTGTGAATTCATCTGACAAAAAATTAGGACCGGTTCACAGATATTTCTTTTCCTAAAAACGGCATTAGTAAACCCAGGTAGGGTAATATTTTATTTAAATTGGTTTAGACCCTGATTCTTCGACCGATATTTTTAGACGATTTTTTCTCAAAACCTTTAAAAACACAGATTATCGACGAAAAGAAAAAAATATAGTGAGAAGAATCTTCAAACATTGGTTAGCAATGTTTTACTTCAATGTGATTAGATATAGAGAATAACAGTTGAAAATGTTTTAAGAATTTGAACCTAAAGTTTCTTTATGTTGTTATTACAATGAGTACGAAATAAATGTAGTTTAAAAAATTAAAAAAGCATGCTTTTAAAAAATATCAAACTAAAATGTTAACAATACTAGTAAAATGAGAAAAAAACGTGAGGCGCTTAATATACAAAAATTATGGCACAAAGTGCCTCACGCTTTTTTCTCATTTTACTAGTATTGTTTATATACTATTGTCATAAATTAAATTTTAAAATTATTTTTAACTTTATAGTTTGATATTTTTTAAAAGCATGTATTTTTAGTTTTTTAAAGTATATTTATTTTCAACTTTTTAGTTCGATATTCTTTTTTTAAATAATATACGGATAACACGAACGCTTAAGTAGTGCTCATTTGTTTTTACCAAACTTTTCTTGATCTCCAACAGACAGAATAGCAAGTGCTAAAATTCGTAATGATGCGTTACCCAAGTAACTAAATCTAAATCTTAACTAAAAATACTTTGCCTGCACAAATTAATGTAAGGTAAGGTTGAAAAAAAAATTGAGTTAGAGACGGACAAACAAACAAGCAAACATACAAGTGAAGCTAATATAAAGCATGTAAAAAAACAGAAAAGTCGGGCTTACATGTAATAATTCTTATAATTGATTTTCCTTTCCTCCTCACTCCACACGTCGGGAATGTGAATGGCATGTTACTTCACACGCCAATTCTCGTTATTATTTCACAGCTCACCGGTTTGCTTCCTTTTACTTCTGTTCTCCTGGTTGCCTTTATCTCGGGGTACTAGCTGCGTCCCGCGATTTCACCGGCATAGGTTTCGGTGTGTTTTTATTTTATATATGTGCTCCGCTCCTATTGATCGCAGCATGATGTTATATAGCCCAAAGACTTCCTAGATTAATAGACTATCCAACGCAAAAAGAATTTTTCTAATCGGACCAGTAGTTCCTGAGATTAGCGTGTTCAAACAAACAAACTTTTCGGCTTTATTTATACGACTTTATTATAGATAGATTATTCCTATACTAACTTTTACTTACGCCTTCATTCGTATCAAATTCGTAGTTCCTCTTTCCTGATTCAGAACACAAAAAGAATAAATAGAAAAAGTACAGAATATTTATAAATAGTTTAGGGCTGATTAAAAAAAAATCATCAATCATATCAGTTTTTAGCTTTTTACCATGAAAATTGCGTAATGTTCTTTATAAACTGCCACTTCCCACTTAAGGGAAATGGGAGTTAGATAGAGACAAAAGTAGCCCATATCACTCTCCATTCCTTCAACTATTGCCACTCAAAATAATCACGTCAATTTGTCGCTCCATTTTGGCGTGATAGATGGACAAACAAACAGGCATACATAGTTTCCTATCTTTATTATTAATAATAATTATTATTTATTTCAGATTCATCATCCATATAATTTGTTATAACACAAAAATTAGTATTAAGTAGTAAATTCAATTAAATAAAATTAAGGTGTTATTATTAATTCGGATAAAATAATAGGTGATGCTCGAGACTTCGTCGGCCCACGTATTTTAATATAATCGTAATGAAATACTTAATGTATACTACACACAGTTTCTGTAAGGGTTTTTCATTAAAAAGATCAGTCTCATGTTGTCAAAAACGTGCCTTTAAAACCCCTAGATTTTCAGAAATATCGTCGCGAAAAAGGGATACCAAAAATATTTTGAACGTTTCAGTGGGAATTGGTTTTCTGCCTTTAATTGGTTAAACCCATAAAACGTTAAACAAACACAGGCGAAGAAGTATGTTAACTATGTAAGTATTTGTCAAACATTCCCTCAGTGATACTCTGAAATCTCATAATGCAATTACTTGTGATGCTTCTCGTCCTCATGTACTTGCGCGAACTCCATTACAAAGTTGTGCCGGCTTACCTCAACTTTTAATACGTCCAGGGCTTCAAAGGCTGTTTTTTAATCGATAACGCTGATTTTATAGTTTTAATAACAGTTTTATAGTTGGATTTTAAAAGAAGGTAGTTTATTGAATAAGGATATCTCCTGGGATGATGAGTCGACTGCTGCTGATGCCATCATACATAGTACACTCCTGTTTCACAGCACAGCCGTTGTCTGACACAGTATCAAGCTGATAGATACCATTAACTTGAGTACATGTAGCTAAAATTTCATCATTGCCATAAATAGTACATGAATTACTATTAAAAGTGACAACATATCCCTTTTTAGTCATAGCACTGACAGACAATAGTATATATTGCCGTCTGTTTAGTTAGTATCATGGTCATCAATTCAGCCGAAAGACGTCCATTGCTGGACATAGGCCTCCCCCAAGGATCTCCACGACGACCGGTCCTGCGCCTTTTGCATCCAGCTGTTTCCCGCGACCTTCACCTACACTCCTTGTCGGGGCCTACCCATGCAGCGTCTTCTGGTGCGTGGTCGCCACTCGAGAACTCGTCGGCCCTATCGGGTATCGGTCCTACGGGCAATATGCCCGGCCCACTGCCACTAAGTCTTGCAATTCTTCGGGCTATGTCGGTTACTCACGTTCTTCCGCGGATCTCCTTATGTCTAATTTGATTTTGTATATACAATGCTAAACATATACAACATACTGATGTCACGAAAATTCTGCATCTCGCAAGCAGAGTTTACCGCGCAACTAGCGTACATATACCGTACAACTTCCAGACAGCAACTGTCCGACAATACCTCGCTAGACACAACACTCGTCTGGTCGGAGGATCCTCCGTTTTTTTTTTTTAATAATTATAAACTAGCGCTTGACCGCAATCCCGCCTCATGGTAAACAGCGATGCGATAGTTGATGGTAAAGCGCGCTAGTTTATTAAAAGCCTATTCACTCAGAAAAACTGAGCGAATAGGAAGGAAGACGGCAGATGAGCGAGGTGATGCAATGTTAAACCCAACAACACGACCAGCGATGCTGCGCCAAAGGGAGATTGATCTGAAGACCCTTCACGACTAAACTCCCAACACAACAACATTAGGCGCATCGTACCCGGCACACATCGCAACACAACTGCTCAGACCCGTCCTCCGTACGGCTTCACCAGACATCATGCCGGAACACGACGAATCGCTTGGCGGCAAGGCTGTCTGGTGGGTGGTAACTTCTGCCAGCGGCCGATGTTACCCCACATGGAAGTACACATTTTTGACATTATAATGATTCAAATTCATTTTTCAAATATTTTTTTGTAACATTCATAGCACACCCGCATATCACCAGTTCTGTTTAAGCCCCTATAACTAGCGGATAAGCCTAATAACCAGGCACAAATTCAAATTCCGGACTACTAATGAGAATTTCTAATTAAAAATATCTCGCATGCTGAAATTGTCATCAAATTAATCGCCTACTAAAATAAACGAGTTACTGAACCTTGAGGCTGGGCACTGAAAATCAAAAGCACAAAGCTTTTAGTTTTTAGTAAACAAACGAGGATTAAAAGTTTTAAATATATTTTGGTCGCGTACAATTTTAGTTGAGTGAAACTTTTAGGTAAGTACACTTGGTTTAGGCAGAGCTAATTTGTTCATGAATAAATGAGCAGATTATCACTGCCAAGTGTTTCACGATTAAACAATTAAATAGATGATTTTAACTTTGTAAACAAAACTTTTGCTAAATTATTTAGCTAAATTAAAGCTAGGCTTCTCTGTGAAGCTAGGCTTATTCGGTGAAAAAAAACATCGTGAGAAATGGGGCATAATCTAGGACAAAATATTTTAATACATCTGAGAAAACTAACCCGCACTGGGTCCGACGTTGTATGTTGTGTTGTATTACGGTTCACTTCCTCTCAACTAGAGTAGACATTATTTTTTGTTTAAGCAAACCTCGAAACACAATATGTCCAATATTTGTAAGTAAAGAATCTATGTATAAAATTTCAAAAAGATATCATGAAAAACCACTGATGTAGATACAGCCAGAATTGTTTATTTTAGTTATTTTCATAGTCTTATGACTTATCGGATTCTTCTCTGGGGAACTTGTGCGGACATCAATACCATCTTTGTTTTACAGAAAAGGGCTGTCCGAGCCACTTACAACCTTGGTCCTAGAGATTCTCTTAGAGAAAAATTCAGAGAGGTGGACATTCTGACTGTAGCTTCATAGTATATATTTGAAAATCTTATGTATGTACATAAAAATATATCGGATTTTAAGAAAATAAGCGATATTAATAATATAAATACCAGGAACAAACACAATCTTGCTGTACATTACACTCGTCTCCACAGAGTAGGCAACTCGTTCATGGGTCAATGTATACACTTTTACAACAAGCTTCCCATGGACATTCGAAACTTACCCATTAAACGATTTAAAAACTATATAAAGGCCAAACTTTGCAAAAAGGGGTATTATAAAATCACAGATTATTTAGAAGACATAAAAGCTTGGGACTGAGCTGCTCGCTCTGTTAAGCATTGTTATTAAGCAATATGCGTAATTATAAGGTAACTTATTGCAAACATTTTCATTTTTAATGTCTGGACTTGAAAAAAGACGATGATCCCTGAGTTTGTTTCGGCTATTTCTTCTCAGAGGTAGTCAAAGTGGTCGGTGATCCTACTTGCTTAATAAACGATTTCATTTCATTTCACAAAGTTTTATAACTTTGTGGTTTTCCATGATATCTTTTTGACTACCACCCGGTAAATTGTGTTGGATAGTCCATTTATCGAGGAAGTCTTTGAGTATATAACTTCACCCTGCACCCTTAGGAGGAATAAACCTGGAAAATGTGGAAAAAACGATAAAAATTAATCATCTTTGAGGGCTCTGTTGCATGCGCTGCGTAACCCGTTCAAGTGGAAAGGGGTGGTAGGCCATAATAGGATGCCGACAGAAGTTACCACCCACCGGTCAAAGTCTTGCCGTCAAGCGATTCATCGTGTTCCGGCATGATGTATAGTGAAGCCGTACGTAGGACGGGTCTGAGCAGTTGTGTTGCGATGTGTGCCGGGTACGAAGCACCAATTGTTGTTGTCTCGGGAGTTTGGTCGTGGAGGGTCTCCAGATCAATCTCCCTCTGGCGTAGCATCGTTGATCGTGTTGTTGGGTTTAACATTACATTACCTCGCTCAACTGCCGTTTTCCTTCCTATTCACAAGTTTTTTATTCAAAATTTTTAAGTGAATAGGCTTAATAAACTAGCGCGCTTTACCATCAACGATTGCATCACTACTTACCATCAGGCGGGATTGCAGTCAATCGCTAGTTTATATTTATTAAAAAAAGTTGCTTTTAAAATATATACGTAATATAAAAATTCTTAATCGCGATCATTATAGTAGAAATTGATGCGTACGAAATCGCAGCCAAGAGCTTGTTCTTAACAAAATAGTTTCAATATTTTAGGGAATTATAGAGTTTATAACGAAGGTAGTTTTAAAAATTTCAAGATTTATAAAGAAGACTTTTTGTTTGTTAAGGAAAATAACTAGGTCCTAAAAAGATTATAGCATATTGTTAATTATATTAAGTACTAATCTTAATCAGGAATGAGGAGATCCGCAAAAGAACGAGAGTAACCGACATAGCCCGAAGAATTGCAACACTAAAGTGGCAGTGGGCCAGGGACATTACCCGTAGGACCGATGCCCGATGGGGCCGACGGGTTCTCAAATGGCGACCAAGCACCGGAAGACGCAGCGTGGGTAGGCCCCCAACAAGGTAGACCGACGACCTAGTGAAGGTCGCGGGAAATCGCTGGATGCGGGAGGTGCAGGATCGGTTGTCGTGGAGATTCTTGGGGGATGTCTATGTCCAGCAATGGACGTCTTTCGGCTGTAATGATGATGAATGAAGTACCAATCTTTGCCTGCTTATTTGCTCGCATGGATATCCGATAATATTCAACCGTGAAAACGTGTTACTGGTATTAAAAGTACCTCTATCTAGATTTAGCTCAAAATTGTCTCCATAGCCTGGAGCACAGGCGAAGAGTAGCCAGCCTGTCTGTATTCTATAAGATGCATTTGCAGGACAGCAAAGGTATACTTTGGCGATTCGCGACATTTCAGGATACGCGCGGATAGCGCGCGAACAAGCTGAGAACAAAGACGTACGGTAATGTACGAAACCAAGATTGGCCTAGCCGACTAGTCGGCTAGTCGGCCTCATTACAGCCGGCTAGTTGGCTAGTCGGTCAATGTGGTAGCTGGCACATCTCTAATTACAATGCATGTGTTATGCATTTCAACTATAATTAATTATGTAATTAGAATGATTTAATGAATGTTTCTAGTATATTCTTTATTTATTTTATTTTATTTTTCTTTTGTTTGTATTTCATGTCTGCTGTGTATTTGTATTTACTATGTGAAATTATGGGTATCTTACCTGAAATAAATTATTATTATTATTATTTCGTTTATTTCTATATATATACATATTCATTTACATTTTTAAATATTTATAAAAAACATAAAAACATTTAAAAATATAAAAAATAGTGTTCCACCGATGGCGGGAGCGGGGTCCAAGCTACCGGTGGTTAGAGCTCCAGAGACAGGAACCTCCTCACGATGCGGGCCGTATCGAGGAGTACTGCCTTTTGAATCTGGCCTTTGATCCAACTGCCTAACGAGAGCCTCAATAGATGTTGGTCGAGGCTCTTGGCTATCAAACCATTGGCCGATACGACAATCGGTACAATGACTGCCGAGTTCACATTCCACATGTCAACAATCTCATGCGCCAAGTCGAGATATTTAATTTGTTTTTCTTTCTCAGCTTTTACGAGATTCCCGTCATGTGGAATGGTAACATCGACAATCATTGCAAGGCGCGCTAATCGATCTATCACTACTATATCAGGCTTATTGGCAACAATAGTCCTGTCAGTAATGATAGACCGATCCCAGTATAACGTGACATGGCCATTTTCAAGAACTGGGTCGGGCACATACTTATAATACGGTACCTCAGAATCCACAAGTTTATATTTCAAAGCAAGTTGCTGGTGGATAATCCTAGCTACTTGGTTATGCCTGTGCAAATACTCGCCGTTAGCTAAACGAGGACAACCAGAGATAATGTGTCTGATGGACTCACCCGGATGGTGACATGCCCGACACACGTCAATCGTCCCGTCCTTCATGATATATCTCCGGTAGTTATTCGTCAAGATAACTTCGTCCATAATTGCACAGACGAAACCTTCAGTTATTATTATTATTATTATTATTATTATTATTGACATGTGCCTCAACTTATTCATTGGGTGAATTCCACAAAATGTGTTTAATACCTAGATTTCATCTATCTTTATGCTATGCATGTTATTTTAGTGATAGTATTGAAATATGCTGCAATATGAATTGTTAATAAATAGTTAACATTTAAAAGTCGATAATCATGTAAATAACAGGAGATTTGTAAAACGTGAGTTGTGATAACACTAAATTGGTTTGTTTATCTCTATTCTTTATGGAGCTAGGCGTTGGTATAGATATGGTGACACTCCCGACATTCGCGACGCACGACACTGTCTGTGTCTCTGGTAGCCGAAATTTTAATTTAATAATGTTCTCCAGAATGTTACTCAAATGCCTTATGATGCTTTAGTTCATTTATTATAACAGTTAGAACAAAATGTTCCATTTTCAAATAAGCATATTTGACAAATCTATATATATATATATAAAAATCAATGCCACTTTCTTTGTAATTTTATAACTCAAGAACGGACTCACCTATCTAAAGCAAATGTTTAGGCTTTATTTTGACTAATTAGTAGATGGTTTATATGAAGTTTGAACAGAATCGGTCGAGCGGTTCTACATTTATCACATTTTGAGTAACAAATGAATTCAATGTACGGCGGATCATCATCTCATCTATATATATAAAAATCAATGCCACTTTTTTTGTATTTTTATAATCCACCAAAACCTGTGTAATGGTACCAGATTGGCAGGGAAAAACTTATTGCTACATTTACTTGAAGCTACGATCTTAATTGGTCAACAAATCAAAAGGAGAAGTTTGTTTGATACCGCGTATCCCTATGATCCGAACTGATATGCCGTGTGAGTTCAAACGATTACAATATCCTGTGCGTTTATCATTTGCTATGTCCATCAACAAGTCCCAAGGGCAAACATTTAACGTTTGTGTCTTAATTTGGAGGAATCATGTTTTTCAAATGGCCAACTTCATATTGCCTGTTCGAGAGTCGGTTGTTTAATAATCTAAATGTCTTGGATTAAGTTTTAAAATTGCTAGCAATTAAAAAAAAATGTATTTGAATAAATAATTTTGATGATCCAATAAATTTGTTTTTTTTTATTTCACTTTATATGTAGCAAAGCACGTATCGGGCCGCTAGTGTACATATATAACTAATAAATAAATGCATATTTCCATATCTACAATACAACAAGAACTATTCGAAAACCATTCGTACACGTACGTTTACTGTGAGCGTGTGTGTAAGGAGGTTTAGCTATATGGTATATAAAAAACATCTCACTGTTATGCTGCCCTGGTACCTTGACAACAGACACGCCTGTCAATCCGTATTACTCGATATCTGGTTTCATCTTTGATAATGTTTCCTAAAAGTTGGATGTTGCTACGTATCAAAATAACTCCACCGGATGCATACTTTTAAACCGACTTCAAAAAAGGAGGAGGTTCTCAATTCGTCGAAATATTTTATTTTTTATGTATGTTCCCCGATTACTCGAAGACGCTTAGACCGATTAAATTTTTTTTCTTTGGTATCCCAAAGAAAAAAAATTCATCTCATAGGTGGTCCCATTGTCACCAAGTCACGATCTGATAATGGAAGACCAGAGAAATCAACGGGGAACTTTTAAAAATCATAGGGCCGACAAATGAGTTTCTAATCTAAGTATTTTCATTAAATCACTACAATTAGATAAAGGTCTGGAGTAGATCTGATGATGGAGCCGGGAGACAATCGAAGGAATTCTTCTATGATTCACAGCAGCTACCTAGAATTTGTGCTTGATTAATTTGTATTGATAAGAACTTTACACCTAGATGGTTGTGACTGTCATAAGGGCTCTGATGATGAAGACAAAGGCCAGTTCTGGGAATTCCTCAACAGTTTACAGTAGCTACTTTGTGTTTGGACTTAATTCATTCTTATTGATGAGTACTTTACACCCGTGTCGCTTAAAATTAAGGCCTGCAGTAGGGGGAACTCCTCAACGATTCACAGCAGCTATTTTGCGTTTGTGCTTGATTAATTTCTATTGATAGGAACTTTACACCTAGATGGGTTGTGACTGTCATAAGGGCTCTGATTATGAAGACAAAGACCAGTTCCGGGAACTCCTCAACGGTTTACAGTAGCTACTTTATGTTTGGACTTAATTCATTTATATTAATGAGAACTTTGCACTTATATGGGTTATAATGATGGTTTGCAGTAAATCTGACATTGAAGACCATAGGTAGTCGAGGGAATTCCTTAAAAATTTACAGCATTTAAGTATAACATAGGACAACCACTACCTACTCGTCACGTCAACTATGAGACTGAATTTAAGTTCCTTAATCACGTAATGTCTAGCATTGTTTATACTGTCATTATGTTTTCATGAAAACTTTATAGAAATCGGTTCAGTGGTTTCGTTTTTAAACCAAAATTACGGCTAAAAATTAAAGTAAATAAAATTACGTAGTTTGCTTATATACCTTTTCCCAACTATATTAGCGTCAGCATGCAGTCTAACCGAATGCAGTTGAAATGTACTTTTCACAACTTAAAGGTGTAAAATAAAATCTTTTTTTTTTAATAATAATAAAACAGCAGACTTCCAAAAAACACTATAAAGTGAAAAATAACTAATTTCCGAAGTCGGTGTCAAAAACGAATATACAAAAACAAAGGCACCGACTTCAAAAATTGGTTATTTTTCAGTTTATAGTGTTTTTTTGGAAGTTTGTTTTTTTTTTATTTTTTTTATTAATTAGATGAATAATATTTATTCAAATCACTAAGATACACTTTTTATATTTATTGTATAATCTATGTAAGTAGTACGCTGTAGACTACCTACATTATTTATCTCTCCTTCTCCCTTGGTATTCCATCCAAAGGTTGTATGTAAAAGATTGCTCTTAGCGATAGATCTCCCATTGCGTCTCTCTTGGTAAAATCTTCATATTTATGATCTGTAATTTATATTATATTGTACATTGTAAACATGACTCTATGCTAATCCTCCGTGTGGTACCGGGTTTAGAATAGTACCAACCCACCCATCACCTCTTGTGGGTGTCGTCAGAGGCGACTAAGGGAACTCTTACCAGGAAAACGGGCAGCAACGCTTCTCCAGTGAAATATCAAAATACTGATCGCAGTATTTTGATATTTCACTGGAGAAGCGTTGGCCCATTGGTTATCCCCACGCTTGGCAGACGAGTTGGGGATCGCCCCAACTCGTCTGCCAAGCGTGGGGATTATGGCAAACCCCCAATGTAATGGAAAACCATAGGGGATACCTTTATCCAGCAGTGGACCTCTATAGGCCAAAGGAGAAAATGCTTTACTAATATCTCAACAAAATTGTGCCTCTAACATGTTGCCCTACTGCGGCTTGCAAGAAGAAAAAATCAATCAACAAACTTTAGCAATTATAGAGAAGGATGTGCTTTGAGTACCAAATCTATCGCAACACTACTGCAAGCGCAGGCAATAAGTACGCATCATTGGCCAACTAACATGCGGCGCGGCAGCGATACGGCTACTAGCTTTTCTGGACTCCACTTTGTGGAATACGCGACGAGAAAACTCAACGACGCTTCCCGAACGTTGTCCAGGCTCCCTCTCAAAATTATTCTCACCGAGCTGCAGAGAATATTATCATGTTATTTCTCTCGGTGGTAGGCCATAACACCGACCACCGGCAGAAGTTACCACCCACGAGACAAAATCTTGCCGCCAATCGATTTGTCATGTTCCGGCATGATGTCTGGTGAAGCCGCACGGAGGACGGGTCTGAGCAGCTGTGTTGCGATGTGTGCCAGGTACGATGCGCCAAATCTTGTTGTGTTGGGAGTTTGGTCGTGAGAGGGTCTTCAGGTCAATCTCCCTCTGGCGCAGCATCGTTGGTCGTGTTGTTGGGTTTAACATTGTACCACCTCGCTCAATTGCCGTCTTCCTTCCTATTCACTAAGTTTTTTAAGTGAATGGGTTTAAAAAACCAGCGCGCTTTACAATCAACGATCGCATCACTGCTTACCATCAGGCAGGATTGCGGTCAAGCGCTAGTTTATAATTATTTAAAAAAAATGTGCAAGGCATACATAGGAGGGAAACAATTAAAGGGTATCACAAAATTTGTCCGCTATATTACCTTGATAGTTAGCAAACTGGTGCTTGTATATACACAAAGGAATTGCGTATCGTCAGCACTATCACATTGTGAACCAATGCGATCTCTTTTTACGCAGCTCACGTATCAGATTAACAATCGATATAATTGGAGCGTAGGTATATGCTTTGTGGAATACTCCATGAATTTGTGCCGGTTTGTAGAACGGAGTAGCATTCAGAGTATCAACGTTTATGTTGCAGTTCTCGAGAACTGCATTATTATTTTTATCGCTATACGCTTTTAAAGGCAGTTTTATATTCCGTTATTCTACTTTCATATCTTTAAGGATTGAAGAAAAGCTAATCCAAGCTAATTATCAATCATGTACACTGTCACTGCTTACCATCAGGCGGGATTGCGGTCAAGCGCTGGTTTATAAATTAATAATGAAAAAATAAAAAATGTACGGTGAAACCAAACACTAATAATGACATGAATACTTATTCGTGCATATTTACCTTATTTCGCTATTTTGTTTTTATTTTTTTTATTAAAATTATAAACTAGCGCTTGACCGCAATCCCGCCTGATGGTAAGCAGTGACGCAGTCGTTGATGGTAAAGCGGACTAGTTTATTAAGAGCCTATTCACTCTAGCCTTGAAGACACTCAAATTGTAGTCCGACGGAAATACCGCCGCTGGCAAACTGTTCCAGTCCCTCGATGTACGCGATATAAAGGAGGAGGCGAAACGCTTCGTTCGGATCGTAATGGTGTTAACAATGTAAGGGTGGAAACTTGCCGTACACTACACCTTTAGTTCGGACAGTAAATTTAATATATATCTTTATAATCAGCATTGGTATTTAGCTATCTTTCTATCTTCTAAAAATCTGTAATATTAAGTCTTCCAATTTTAGAGATTTTTTTATGTCTTTATATAGATGTAGAATAAGGAATAGAACAGATTCAAAAAAAAAAAAATCAAAATCAAAGCATTTATTTCAAATAAACCAGTTACAGGCACTTTTGAATTGTCAGAAGGTCGGTCAGTCAGTAAGGTGAAGCTAGTCGCCCATTCCAAAGAGTAGGTACCTATGGAGAAGAACGGGCAAGAAACTCCATGGACACTCTTTTAAATTATCAAGCTATTGATACAAATATTGCTATTTATTATGGTCACCATATAAATTACAAAGGGTGACACAATGGACGGTCTTATCGCTAAGAGAGATCTTTTAAAAATAATCTTTAGATGGAATATCACGGAGAAGGAGAGACAATTAATGTAGGTAGTCTACGGTGTACTACTTACATATATTAAAAAAAAAAAAATATGTATACAATAAAAAAAAACCCCGTCCGGCCGAAGGATAATAAAGGTTAGGTAAACACGTGACCAAATAAAATATGACATTTTACATAATCATCATAATAATACTGATGAATTTTGAAATAATGTTTTATTTTTCGCGAATTCATTCCAACTTTCCCAAAATTTGGTATTTTTTTAAATAGTGATAACACCATTTTCGACGGTATTATTATGAGCGATGCAACCGCTTGCCGCATATTTATTTTTTTAGGAAGAATTTATTCTTATGTTTAGCCCGGCTTTGTAGGCATTAGTAGAATCAGTTATCGATGCCTAACAATACCTCCATGGATGGGACAAGATTTTCTTTACATCTATACTAATATGTAAAGCTGAAGAGTTTGTTTGTTTGTTTGTTTGTTTGAACGCGCTAATCTCATGAACTACTGGTCGGATTTGAAAAATTCTCTTTGCGTTAGATAGCCCTTCAATCCAGGAAGGCTTTAGGCTCCATAACATCACGCTGCGATCAATAGGTGCGAAGCGTATAAAGAAAAAAAATCATATCGAAACTACGCGGGTGAAGCTGCGGAGCACAGCTAGTATTGTATAAAATGTCTCATACTAATCTAAATAAATATATACATCTAGTTAATAAACATCATACAAACAAATAAAATATAGTGATAATGTTAAAGAGAGAGGAAGTGCTTCTTTCATCACAGTTTTCAAAGTGGACAGAATTTGAGCATGCCTTACGGACACGGGCAAGTCATTCCATAGCCGAATTGCTACATAATCTTACTAAAAGTTAATTAGGTAATGATTAGCGATGACTTACATATTTATTTTGCGTTAACCATCTCTTAACTGTATACCCTTATCCTGTATACCCCTTTATTCATAACCTTCAGTTATTGTGTGTTCATTAATACCTCAAAATTAATCTACATATTTTTCATCTTTAACCTTATCAGTCAAGTCTGGCGCCTAATCTCTTCTAATGATAAATTAAATTAATATTTGTCTGTAAAATTTTCTGTCTGTATAAAAATATCTCATGCAGGTTACGGGTTCTCGAGTGGCGGCCACGCACCGGAAAACGCAGTGTGGGTAGGCCCCCGACAAGGTGGACCGACGACCTGGTGAAGGTCGCGGGGACCGGTCTTCGTGGAGACCCTTGGCTGAAATGATGATGATGATGCTCTCATGCAGACCTGTGCTTGTGACTTAGTGATACACAAAGCATGGGTCGATCGATCAGGGGTGATGAAGGTCAGCTGGGCAGTTGCTGAATGTAAAATATTGGTGTTTTCCATTGTGTCTATTATTAGTACGTCTGGGCCGTTTCAGCTGAAAACGAACATCAAGACCCTACTCAAGCCTAGGGAAGGAGGGATAAAAATAGAAGATTATATCTCGTCATCTCGCGGGCGTTACTCTATACGCCGGAAATTGATACCGTTTTATTGGAGATGACGTGATTTGGTTATCAAGAACTCAGGCGTTCTATATGCATGAAGCGAAATAACCTAAAAAAAACATTATTTGGTTAGCATCACTTTCTTTGTGAATGACGGCAAAACGAATATTTAATAAGAAAGAACATTTAGTTCGTATGGAGTTAGTTATTTGAAAATTTTATTTTAACCCCAAAAGAGTTATTTTAAAATTGTAATATCTTATAAGATGTTAATCGAAATTAGGTGATTTCAAGGACAAGTTTGTTTAAAATTAAATACCATTAATTTATTTGGATAAGGATTATTTTTTATATATACTCCGCTCCTATTGGTCGCAGCGTGATGTTATATATAGCCTTAAGCCTTTCTGGATTAATGAGCCATTCAACCCTTTTTTTTATAAATATAAACTAGCGGTTGACCTCAATCCCGCCTGATGGTAAGCAGTGACGCAACCGTTGATGGTAAAGCGCACTAGTTTATTAAGAGCCTATTCACTCTAGCCTAAAAGACACTCAACTTGTAGTCCGACGGAAACACCGCCGCTGGCAAATTTTTCCAGTCCCTCGATGTACGCGGTATAAACGAGGAGGCGAAACGCTTCGTCCGGATCGTATAGGTGTTAACAACGTAAGGGCGGAAACTCGCCGTACAAATTGTTCAAATCGGACCAGTAGTTCGTGAGGTTAGCGCGTTCAAACAAACAAACAAACTCTTCAGCTTTATATTAGTAAGTATAGATTTTTCTAAATATGAGAGTTTATTTCAAAAGAGCTTTGTTGAAATACTTTTATTAACGATTAAAACTGGATTTGATTATTTTTAAACGTTCAATATTCTCAAAAATAAAAATCAAAATCAAAGCATTTATTTCAAATAAACCAGTTACAGGCACTTTTGAATTGTCAGAAGGTCGGTCAGTCAGTAAGGTGAAGCTAGTCGCCCATTCCAAAGAGTAGGTACCTATGGAAAAGAACGGGCAAGAAACTCCATGGACATTCTTTTAAATTATCAAGCTATTGATACAAATATTTGATTACATCATTCATTTTGAAATCAATAGTGAGAGAACGATGCAGAAATATATTGTACGCTGAGAGCGTCCATTATGGAAAAACACACAAAAAAGACTAACCCAACAAATAGATGCTTTAAAGCATGTACATTGTGCTCACACGTGTTCCATGCAATTATACAATACTAAGAAATTGAATCTACACAATGCAAAGACAGTTTTGTCCAAGGTTCAGCAGCTCCAAAAGTGTTCCCGAATGCTAAGTTTAGCTCCTGTGTAGCTGCACCAGTGTCGAATACCCCAGTCAGCGATGCAATTCCGTAACGTACAATATGGCTTTGAGTTAACATTACAAATTAAAACTACAAGAGGAAAAATCAAAGAACAATCAGTGTAAGTATAGAAATCGGACGCAGCTCAAGCCCAAGCCTTTTTGTCGTCAATATAATCTTTAACACTATAAAATGCTTTCTGACACAACTTACGTTTAATGAAGGATTTGAATTTATTCAGGCTCAGATCTTGAACCACCTCTGGAAGTCTATTGTAAAAATGTATAGATTGGCATCTAAAAGAGCCACCTATTTTCTTGAGCCTTGTTGTAGGTACAATAAATTGTGCCTGTTCCTAGTATTTATATTATGGACATCACTGTATTTTTTAAACAATTTTATATTTTTATGAGCATACAAAAGATTTTCATAAATATAGTAAGTCGGCACGGTCAGTACATTAATCTCTTTAAATTTATCTCTGAGAGAGTGTCTCGGACTTAATTTATTATTTGCACGAATAGCTCGTTTCTTTCTGCAAAACAAATATTGTTTGAATATCAGTGGCATTTCCCCTCAACAGAATGCCGTACGACATTACGCTATGGAAATAGCCAAAGTACACTAAACGGGCCGTCTCAATATCAGTCAAATTACGAATTGTTCTAACTGCGTATGCAGCAGAACTTAGTTTTTTGACAATTTTTCTATGTGTTGTTTCTGCGTATAAATTTCTGTGTGCTATATTTCATCAAATCCTTAAATCGTTTTTGCTATAAAGAAAATAAATAATAAACATCCACCAATCTTTCTTTCGATTCATTCAAACTTTCATTTTTTTTTTTCATAATTTTAAAATAGTCATCATCATCTCAGCGTTAATCCCAGTCGCATTCGAAGGTTTCCAGATTTGGAGTCTGGGGTAAGCTTTACCAGTCTAACTGCTGATTTGGCTAAACTTCGATATATTCCGTGAAGCGACTGCCGTCTGACCTCCACCACCCCAAGGCAATATCGAAGTATTGTAGATAGACCAAATAATTTATAATTTTAAACTAGTCTTTGATCGCAAAACAGTGATGCAGTCAATGATGGTAAAGCGCGCTAGTTTATTAAGAGCTTATTCACTCTAGCCTTGAAGATATTCTAGAATTGTAGTCAGACGGAAACACCGCCTCTGACAAATTCTTCCAGTCCATCAGTCTCCATAATTTATAAGTAAGATTATTGTCAGTACAGATTATCCTAATAAAAAAAACGACTGTCATTGTAATCTCCTCTGTCGTCCTCACGATAAGCGAACAAAAGTTGGAGCGGCTGGATATTGAGCTACGAACTGTTTAATTAAGATAAGCCGAACAGAATAGCAGCCTAATTGCCTTCAAAGGATATTCCCTTCTTAGCCCTTTCGTTCCTTAGCCCTTCTCTAAAATGTTCATACGGGGTTAATTAATTAATCACTTTTATAACGAAGTACAAAAGTTCAAATAGATATTTAGAAGTGCTGATGAAGTAGTAATATAATAGTGGCAAAAGTTGAATTTGGATTTTCTCGAATCCACTTTCTGGTTAAGTGTGGCAAATGCTACACTTTTTAGAAATACGTCAAATTACAAGTTAGTTTACGGCACCTCGCTGGAATGCGATCCCTCTACCGCTTCCCCGTGACGCCCCGCAATCGCCGTAAGCGCTGAGTAGCGACAGCATCTTTGTTACCAGTGTCTAAATATGGTTCAAACCAAAAACTCCACAGAAACAGTAATCTGTTTCTGTGGAGTTTTTGCTTTGTTATTTTTTTTATCAAGTCTGTTTTTTACATTTTTGACGCGTTAGTGAAGCCTGTTAGTTGCACCAACATTATATTTCAGTCCATATGTATCAATTTAACTGCAAAACGTCATGAGTAAAATTAACTAGTATTATGAGTATTATGACGCTTTCTCATCAAAACGACCTTTTATAAACATAAAAAAAAAAATTGTTTAACATAATTCTCATTTTTTAACAAACGCTACCGTCAGAATGACGTCACAGAGCGAGGTGCACAGTTAATTCACACGAGTAGTAACAAACATAAATAAAACAATATTTTTTTTTCGCTAAAATCCTTCTGATCTTTCAAAGGTTGCATAGTGTCACTTTATGACGTTTACCTTTTTGTCATTGATACTTTGCCAAATGTCCACAGTCATTCCTATCATAATTGTTACCTTGCCAGATGTGTACAACTTTCCTATCACAATGAACGATCGTCCATCTTACGCTTTCTAAATTGTTATGCACAAATGTCCTATTCTAAGTAATTAATATCAAATCTATACTGTATACACTATTCGTAATCAGTTCTTGTATACTATTTAAAACTATTCGTCCCGCACATATAGTACAATAGAAATATCTGACTTCAGTAAAGAGAAAATAAAATACGAGTTTGACGTTCAAAATTCATCATTATTTCAGCCGAAAGATATCCACTGTTGCATATAGGCCTCTCCCAATGATCTTCACGACGACCGGTCCCTCGCCTCCTATGTGCGTGGTCGTCACTCGAGAACGTGTCGACCCTATTGGGCATCAGTCCTACGTGTGCCCTAAAGTGGCAATGTGTCCGGCCCACTGCCACTTTAGTGTTGCAATTCTTCGGGCTATGTCGGTCACTCTCTTTCTTCTGCGGATCTCCTCATTCCTGATTCGATCACGCAGTGAAACCCCAAGCATAGCACTTTCCATTGCGCTTTGAGTGACCTTGTGAGTGACCTTTGAGTGACCTTTGAGTGACCTCGTTCAAAATTGCATATTTGATATAAATTTTTCGATTTTTCCGTACAATTTAAAACAATTCACTTAATAAAAAAATATTATTATTATATTACAAAGTTATTCTGAGCCTATCAATTTTTTTCCAGTATTAATTTAAAGCTTCTTTCTGCTCCATCTTGAATGTTAATGAGCTTGTCGATTTCTTCATAATATTCTGATTGGATTGTAGAATGCTTCCTTTACACAAGGAGCCTGCTTGTGGCATATTTTATATAGCGACAATAGCCAAGAGAAACAAAAGGCTAACTAATTATATTTACTAAATTGATTTACGAGAAAGTTATGTATCAGACAATGTTGGTTAATTATTCTTTTCTTAAAACACACATCAACGTGCAGAGTAGGTAGGTCTTTAACATCCGTTTTTCATCCCAAAAATTAAATACATATTTTATAAGAATGGTGTTTGAGGTACTTTGGTCACTAAAAATGCTTGACTTAGACGACCCAGATTTAGCTCAAAACAGTCTCCAAAGCCTGGAGGACAAGCGAAGAGTAGCCAGACTGTCGGTGTTCTATAGGATACATCTTGGAGAGTGTGCGAGGGAATTGCATGATTTAATTCCCTTATCTGCGTTCCATCATCGGACTACCCGTCGTACGACGAATTTCCACACTGTTTACGTTGTTGACACCACGACCCGAACGAAGCGTTTCGCCTCTTCTTTTATACCGCGCACATCGAGGGACTGGAACAATTTGCAAGTAGCGGTGTTTCCGTCGGAGTACAACTTGAGTGTCTTCAAGACTAGAGTGAAAAGGCTCTTAATAAACTAGCGCGCTTTACTATCAACGATTGCATCACTGCTTACCATCAGGCAGGCTTGCCGTCAAGTGCTAAGTAGTTCATAATTTATAAAAAGAAAAATGTTCATATTTCTCTAAGCATAACAACTATAACATAGCTTGCAGAAATTAATCATAATTATATTTAAAATTATGATTAAAACTCTTGAGCGTTTTTTATGGCATTTTACGAAAACAAATACTAAATTTGGATCATTTTTTTGGTCTAGCAACCCTTTTTTAACAGATTAAAATCATTTCCGGTGCCATTTTAAGTGTCTACTTGCCTACCACCAATTCTCATAACGGACAGATTTCCATCAACAATAAAAATATTTCGAAGTCTACTTGAGTAAAGAATTTCGAAAGCTGCTCAACCTAATCGATTGGAATAAATTTTGAAGATATTTAAGATTGAAGTATCGAAACTACTCGCCTCCAAGCGAGAATTTTAAACTAAACATCTAATATTAGCTTCGCAGTTTTTACTCTTTGCTCTGGAATTGGTGTTATGTCACTGTCATGAGAACTAGCTTCTAGTTTAGGCGAAAAACAAAATGGCTGTGTATCTGTAGCGATATGAATTTGAAAATGGAACACATCTTTGAAGTTATTCTTCTTTTTTATTAACTCGTATCTTGTAACCAACCAGTGTTATGTTTGGTGTACCTTCATTTCATTTCCCTATATTTTGAAAAGTTTTTGACATTAAGGCTTTATACTTCAATATTCGGCCAATACAATAAATATTTTTTAAGATAATTGTTTTTACTTATCGATGCGAACAATATTAAAAAAATAGTAATGTAATTGTTATTTATTACATTACAAAAAAAATGGTTCCGAACAAAAATCCCTGTATTTTTTCAAAATTAAAAACATTGAAGAGAGATTGTCTTTGTTCTTTTCTTTACCAAAATAGGTATGACAGAGGCTTACGTCTATCAAGAAGATAAGTAAAAATATTTTAACAAAGAAATAAATAATCAGTATCCTACTGATATTAAAAACGCGAAAGTTTTAGTGGATGGTGGCGACTTTATTCGCATGGAGTTAGTAATTTGAACATGTTATGCTCCGCTCCTATTGGTCACAACTTGATGTTATAGGGTCTAAAGCCTTCCTGGATTCATTAATCCAGGAAGGCTAGATAGCCCATTGGCTATCCAGCGTAAAAATAATTTTGCAAATCGGATCAGTAGTTCCTGAGATTAGCACGATCAAACAAACAGAGCTTTATATATTAGTGTAGATTTGTACTCTTTCACTCAAAATTCGTTCAAATTCTAGTCGCAATCAAATCTCTGTAACAAACAATAGGGAACATTACGTAAAACTTGGCACAGAGTTCCTCTCAAGCACATATGTACAGTGTATGTTAGTTTATATGATTGTACCTAGTTTTTCCGGGTCTGGCTGTTTATGTATGTGAGTTTATATGTTTGGAAACGAACCCACAATACAAGAATTCCTAGTGTAGGGCAACGTTAGCTTAAAAAAAAACTACCGCCATATTGCACAATTTCGTATCCTTGTCGTACTAAGTTATACGTATGCGAAAACTAGATATACACTATTCTGTAAAGATATATCAAAGTTTCCATTATTTCATGTTCTGGCATGATGTCTGGTGAAGCCGCACGGCGGACGGGTCTGAGCAGCTGTGTTGCGATGTGTGCCGGGTACGATGCACCTAACGTTGTTCTGTTGGGAATTTGTTCGTGGAGGGTCTTCAGATCAATCGCCCTTTGGCGCAGCATCGTTAGTCGTGATAACCCGCCACACTTTTTCCCACCCACTGTAACTCATGAAAGCCAGAATCAATAGTAGAGACCGCCAGAAAAACGCCGGGCAATGAAGCTCGATGAGTCCCGGACGATTCAACTGTCTTGGGTCCCGCAACGAAATTAATCAGAAAAGAATAGCGGAGGAGTAAGAAAAAAGATATTTTACTTATGAGATATACAATATGTAAAGAAAACCCTGTCCGATCCGTGAAGGTATTGTTAAGTTTCGGTAACTGATTCTACTAATGGATACAAACACAGCCTAAACTTAAAAAAAAAATCCCCTTAAAAAAATAAATATTATTTCACAAAAAAAGGTAACTTAATACATGTGCGGTAGGCAACCCCTCCACGGGTGGCGGGGGGCAGGGCACGCGTCACGTGGTCGCGTCGTTCTTATAATAAAACCGTCAAAATGGTGTTGTCATTTTTTAAAAATTACCAAATTTCGGGGAAATTGGAATTAATTCGCGGGAAAAAAAGATGGTTTCAAAATTCATTAACATTGTTACTATGATGATTACGTAAAATTTTATATTATATTTGATCATGTGTTTACCTAACCTTTATTATCTTTACGGGTCGGACAGGGTTTTCTTTACATATTGTATAAATAACAAAATAAACGAGTTCTCTGGAACCGATGAAACTAATACTTTCTCAAACATAATTAGAGGACATCAGAAGTAGTGACCCATGCCAAATCGAGCACGTGTTCGTGGTATGTACAGTCATCAAAGGAGATAAGTAAGCAGCACCCTAATTCCTTAACATATTATTTTATCGTCTCACTGCTGAGCACAGATCTCCTCTCATACAGAAAAGGATTGAGCGTAATGCCCACGCTTGCTCAATGCGGGTTGGTGACTTAAAGTCCAGGTTTCCTCAAGATGTTTTCCTTCACCTAGTAATCAGTCATTCGTGTTCAAGGTATACTTAGAAAGTACATATAACTTAGAAAAGTTACATTGGTACTTGCCTGACCTGGAATCGAACCCGAGCATTCATACTTTTTTTTTTCGGCAAATCATACAGATTGAGCTAGCCCCAAAGTAAGTTCGAGACTTGTGTTATGGGATACTAACTCAACGATACTATATTTTATAATAGATACATATATAGACAAAAAAGATCGTTTTTCCATCATGACCTGACTGGGGATCAAACCCGGGGCCTCCACGTCGCAGGCAGGCGTGTTGACCCCTGCACCAAGGAAACCGACCGACTTGAGAGGCTGGTGTTCCTAAAATCGCCAACCTCCTTTGAACAAGTATGGTGATTCGCTCAATTCTTTTCTGTATGGGAGGAGAACAGAGCCCAGCGATAAAAAGGTTGATAATGATGAACGTATAATACCGTTACGCATTTTTATTCCATACAGAACTTAGTTTGTTTTCGCCATACCACGTGGCAATGCTGATAGCCTTTTGGGCACGTTTCCTGTTGACAGCGATGCGACTGAATTTATTGATGCCTTCTAATAATTATGTTAATTTCCGTTTACTCGGTGATAGGCCACATCGGCTGCCGGCAGAAGTTACCACCCACCAGACAAAGTCTTGCCGCCAAGCGATTCGTGTGTTCCAGCATGATGTCTGGTGAAGCCGTACGGAGGATGGGTCTGAGAAGTTGTTTTGCGATGTGTGCCGGGTACGATGCGCCAAGTGTTGTTGTGTCGAGAGTTTGGTCGTGGAGGGTCTCCAGATCAATCTCCCTCTGGCGCAGCATCGTTGGTCGTGTTGTTGGGTTTAACATTGCACCACCTCGCTCAATTGCCGTCTTCCTTCCTATTCACTATGTTTTTTTAAGTGAATAGGTTTAATAAACTAGCGCGCTTTACCATCAACGATTCCATCACTGCTTACCATCAGGCGGGATTGCAGTCAAGCGCTAGTTTATGATTATTAAAAAATATATATATGTACATATAATTCTGGCTGGGGTTTTAACTACCATTGCCACCAGGACTGTATGAATCGTGGTGGCCTATTATCATTTGAAATTGCCCGTGCGCCATCCCCTATTCCTCGCGTTCTTTCCGCACTGAATAGCCTCATGGAAGCTAATCCGAACTGTGATATATTCGCAGATGAATTTAATATTTTAATGCACGCTCTGCTTAGTGTTTTGCGAAAACAATTAATTAATTTGTTTATTCTGTTTTATTTTATTTCTGTTTATATTGTTGCTCTGATTTGTCTTTTTCTGTTTATGTTTTGATTTGTTTTATTATTTGAATTCTATGATGCATTTGTGTTATTTAATTTATTAGCACAAAAATAAATACATGTTCGAAAAATGTGTCTGCTCAACAATGTAAATAACGCATTGAATGTTGTTGAACTGTCAAAATTAAACCAATGTGTAAATCCTTTACCATCGTTGAATATCAGAGGCTCGCAAATGCATTTAACGGACAGATTACCGACACGTCTACTTTCTCCTGTGGCTCTAGTAAGAATGACTGACGTCGTGCGTTCGAGACAGTGCTGGTCTGTGACTAATGATAAAACGCATACACTACACAATGATTTTTTTTAATCAAAGAAATTAAATGTTATTTGTAAAAAAATAATTTTCATTCTTTCTTCTTCATCATTTGCCTAGCTTTTTTGCAACATGTTAGGATATTAAAATATTAAGTTAAAATATTGGCTTTTAGCTAAATACGCATAACCAGATGCCGGGTTATGCGTATTTAGCTAAAAGCCAATATTTTCCATGAAGCGACTGCTTATTTGACCTTCACAGCTCAGTTACTTAGTAATATGATGCATTTGGTAAGGTATTCTTCTTCTTTTTTTTTTCAAGGAGAGATTCTACCTCAACTCTTGATCATTGGCCTCTGTGGAATAGATACCACAATTTTGCCAATAACACGTGTAACAAATTATTGAAATTCTTTGAAAATTTTATTTCACAATAATGGCGGATATCGCCAATGACAGTCGAAAAAGTCGGCCGCGTGAACCGTCTATGAGGAAGGTTTGGGGCAAAGTTATGATGTGGCCACTTTGCTGCGATATTTCAATGTTCTTTATGAATTATTTACTGAATACACTTTTTGCTTCATAAATCACGGGCTTTTATTTAGTAAACGACACTATAAATAATTTTAAAAGTCTAATGAAAAATGCGCGTGACACTCATCTTAACTTTCCCGTCAAAACTCATTGGTAAGGTCAAGGTGACGACTGTCAAAGATCTTCGAATGGCTTAACGTGCTTTACGAGCAAATAGAAAAAGAAGCAGTTAATAAGAAAGAAGGTTTTTTTCTTATGAAATGTTTTGTTATATTATTATGTAAATTAAAGTCATGGGGTTTTTTAATGAACAGACAGCTGTGCTGCTGGGGAGTTTGTTCCGCCACTTCTTCTTCCCAGCGAAAGCACTAGGAAGTGTCGTTAGGTGGGCGTTTTGGGGGACTGTCTTATGTAATGTCGACGTTCAAACAGCGCTGAGTCTCAGCTTAATTTGAATAAATGACTGATGGTAAGCAGCAATGCAATCCCTGATGGTAAAGCATTCTAGTTTATTAAGATCCTATTCGTTGTAGCCTTTAAGACACTTAAATTGTAGTCAGACGGAAACACCACCGCTGGCAAATTGTTCAAGTTCCTCGATTTTCTTTAAATTAAATTTTAATCGAAAATATCAGTCGGTTTCGTACTAAACTTCAACTATATCTGACCCTGGTTACCTATCTACTTTGGTGACAGTACCTAGTGACATCGTATTTGTTACCCTAGAGACAGAGTGCGAGCAGGATACTGAGTTTTGTGCTATATATTTTTTTTGTCTATTATCTGAGAGTTTCCTACAACTGACGGTTGACTTTTCCAACGCCAAGAGGCACCTATCACATAATAAACCTTTTTTTATATATTATAAACTAGAGCTTGATCGCATTCCCGCCTAATGGTAAGCAGTGATGCAAGCGTACTAGTTTATTAAAAGCCTATTCACTGTAACCTTAAATTGTAATCCGACGGAAACACCGCCGTTGGCAAATGTTCCAGTCCCTCAATATACGCGGTATAAGAGACGAGGCGAAACGCTTCAGCAGTTTATTTTTCTATATATATCAAATTACATTTTTATATAATATTTCGATATAACATTTGAAAATAGTGATCCACCGTTGTCAGGAGTAGGATCCTAACTGCGGATGGTTAGGGGTCCTGAGAGAGCCGGCCCATGATCCAAGCATCTAACGAGGGCCTCAATAGATGTTGGTCGAGGCTTTCGACTATTTATTTCTATTTTATAGGAGGAAATAAATATTCCAAAATTTTAGCCAAACTGACCGGCTAAACCGCATTATCCATACATTTCGCGGGGGCTGAATTTATGTACAACATTTCAAAAGGATATCATGAAAAATCACAAAGTTCTGAGTTTGTTAAGTTACCTGGATGTCCCTACAAAAATAATTATGATCAACGCACCAGTCGCCGGCTGGTACCTGCAGCGGCGCGGCGCGGTTTGGGACGCTATGAGCCACTGTGAACTGTAATATGCGATCGGTAACCACACTGCATCATTTTTAAATATATTTGGGAAACAATATAACATGATGCAAAAATTAATGGAATCGATTCAGTTGCTTATTCTGAACAAACTATAGTCAGGTTTCAAATAAGGAAAAAATAAAGTTGTTTTATAGTATGATAAACAAAATCTTCATTTCTTCTTATAAAACGTTTCGTTTTAAATAAAATTTAAAAAAAAGTCTCATATAATCCAATCATTAATCAGTGTTACCAACACTTTTATTTAAAAACGTCATTGTTCCGTTGTGAAAAAAGGATAGCGTTATTCGGTATGGCACTATCCTCGTCTAACACCGGAATAATGATCATTTCAACATTTCATAGTAACCACCCAGGTACGAATTCCTTGAAGAGTATGGCCATTATGTCTACCTACATATAGCCTCTGAGATCGATCTGCTTCTGAGAATGACCATAAAATATCCAATAATACTTTGCCTACGCCATGAGAACACATCACGCTAGACGGAAATCGATTGCAATAAAATCCTGTCAAACATACCCATAGAAAGTCATAAAATTACTAAAAATAATTATTTATGAATATTCAGTCAAGCACTGAATCTTACTGAGTATTCAAGATGTATGCACATTTTTTTATTCTGTTGAAGCTAGCACAATTGTATTGACATTGATGTGGCAGTTAATAGGTGTAGTGTCTATTGGTTGACACCTCCTCTGTTAATATCCCTTCCTAGTGTCTCAAAGAGCCTTTATATGACACACGACACTAGCATATACAGTGAAAATCCTCTTAGGAACATTCAAACAATAGTGACCCTTCCACGAACATGCTCCCCTGGTACTTCGAACCGCTCAACACAACAGTTTATCAGAATCATAATATCTGGCGATGACAGAATTACAAAAGACGCGGTATTGGTACATCTTTACCGATTAATTCTGAAGGCAATTAATTAATCAGAGTTGCTTGCCCTTCTTCCACGCACAAACAAGATGGATGATAATACCAGTTGACAGCAAAAGTTGATTAACACTTTCGTTCTCGAAATCTTAATCTCTAAGCGAAATACTTTATTTTAATCGAAACTGAAGTGACATTTATTTCAAGAACAACAAGAATTCTGATTTTCGCTCTTTTTCTCTCCTCGTAACTTCTTTTATAAAATGCCATGAAATATATCTTGACCTAAAAAGCATTAATTAGGTCGTACATATGTATAGGTCAACCATACCAACTAGGCAAGTCTCATGGAGCTGTTTGTTGATCTCTTAAAAGTAATGAAATCTGGATAAAGTCGTACCAGCTCTAAGATTCCTTACTGCGATTTCTTTATTATTATGGTTAATGCTGTGTGACTTGCCTAATGTTTCTTAGTCGAGCTATACATACGACCTAATGCTTCTAAGGTCGAAGATATTTTTGAATAATTTCGTGTTAATTGAGTATTGTTGCTAATCGTATTTCCTACTTATGAAATCTTTCATTGAAAAGGTATTTTTATGAATGTTATATTAATATAATAATATATAATTCAGGTATTAAATAAATGAATTACTAAAATTGTCGTTCTTTTTTTCCAGGTACTGGTGTTTTCTGATATTATATTGGTGTAAAATATGTGAGTTAATTTTTTTTAAGGTTAACTAAATAATTGTCTATGCCATGCCTCTTCAACTCCGTGTTATTTTTAGTTCTCTATGATAAAAGGAATCCAAGTCCCTCGAGACTGCATAACTGCATTACGTTTCGAAAATGTAAATTTAAAAATAAAACACAGAATATGCTATGAAACGTCTTCTATCTGTTCTTTAGAATTCACACTCACACATAAGCTAGTCCTAATAAAAAGCGAAGTACAAACTAAAGAAAAAAACATCCTTAGTCCACAAAATCGTCACATAAGCAAAGCAGCCACTCTCATGAAGCGTTCTACGTGGCTTCGTGGCAGGGTTCATTAGCGTTAAGGCACCTGACAAGGCTCGAGTCGTTTCTAGAGTATCTCTTGTATCCACGGCATAACTTCGGAGTAAACAAACCTTTAAAGTCGGTTTCTTATAACATGTGTTTTTTTGTAGTAAGGTATGGCTTATAAGTGTCCTGTAATTAGTGCATTCAGAACTTGATATCCAATTTTCTGATACATCATTATCATTATTATTCTATAAATATAAACTTAACTTAACCGCAATCCCGTCGCAGTGATGCAGTCATTGACGGTAAAGCGTGCTAGTTTATTAAGAGCCTATTCACACTAGCCTTGAACATACTTAAATTGTAGTCAGACGGAAACACCGGCACTAGAAAATTGTTCCAGTCCCTCGATGTACGCGGTATGAAAGACGAGGCGAAACACTTCGTCCGGATCGTAGTGGTGTCCAATGGTGGAACTGATATGGGGAAATTAAGTCATGCAATTATTAGATTTGTTATAACAATAGTTGAAATAAAAAAAAAAAAAAAAAAACAAAGCATTTGTTCCAAATAAACCAATTACAGGTAGTTTTGAATTGTCAAATGATCGGTCTGTAAGACGAAGCGATTCCAAAGTGAAGGTCTGTCTAGAGAAGAACGGACATCCCTCTCACTTTTTTCAAACCATAAAATACTGGAGATTATACACGTACAGCATGTCTATTAGTAAGTATATGAGGGGTATAGTTACAAACCCGCAAAGTCCATTTTTTCACGAAGCAACATTTTTATGTCTCTGGAAACTCCATCTTTTTTCGCACGTTTTACATTTATCAGACCTTACAATAAACAGCTATGTTTAATAGAAAATTCACTTTAAAGTAGGCTTTTGTCTTTAAAACACTGCCAAGTCCATCTAGTTTAAATAAAAAACCGCAATGTCCAAACTAACCTATGGCAAGCCACCATTTTGGTCATGGCCAGCTTAGTTTTTGTTGTATTTTTCCAGTTAAAAAGTTGAAAAAAATATTAGATACTGTATTGTTTTCGATGTTAAAGTACCAAAATTACGAAGATGGATATATCCCCGATCGTTGTAGATAAAAATACAGCTAGGAGACGGTAGAGAAATCCAGAACATTGGAAGAGAAATCTGCAGAAATTAGGAGGTAAGTAGATACTAAAGTTTAGTAAAGAAAAGTACTTAATTTAAAATACTAATTGATTTATTAAATGTGTTTTTCATTTCTGTCCCTTTTCAATATGACTATGCTTTCATCACATACGATAAAACTATCAAAATAATCTTTTAAGTCGCTGTATACATAATACTAGTCGTAGCAAATACAGCAATGTCCACGTATGTCTGATTCAAAACTAACAAAGTCCGAACTTCAGTTTCAAATTCAGCTAAGTCCATTATTGTTTTGCATGTTATACGTTTGTAAAATATGACAATTGATTAAACAAGTAACAAAACGTTTGTGAAGTGATCAATTTGTCAAAAGACAAAAAAGCATAATTATTTAAATAATGCTACAACAATTTATCACAAATTTTCTATTCCTGCAATTTTAACGTCACTGGACTTGGTGGGTTTTGAAATAGCCCCTCATATGTCGATGGACTTCACCATTCGGAGTCTGGGGTCCACTTTACCAGTCTATCTGCTGATTTTGGCTAAACTTCGATATTTTTCCGTGAAGCGACTGCCGTCTGACCTCCACGACCCGAAGGCGATATCGAAGCATTGCAGTTAGACCAATTGTTGGACTTTTTAGGGCTCCAACAACCTGTAACGACTGCCATTAGATGTTCGTATGGCAACCGGAACCAACGGCTTAACGTGCTTCCCGAGGCACGACCAGACCAGTACAAATATTCATATTCATGAAAACAAATATTTGCACTGCGCGGAGATCGAAACAGCGCCTCTGCGCAGCGGCCCCCTTCGCTACCGCTATGCCACAGAGGCTGTCACCCAGAGACAGGCTGAGACCCAGCCTAGTGACAGACAAATACACACGGACTCTTTTGTTTTATTATTATTAACTAGTGCTTGACCGCAATCACGCCTGATGGTAAGCAGTGATGCAATCTTGATCGCAAAGCGCGCTAGTTTATTAAGAACTTATTCACTCAAAAAAACTGAGTGAATAGCAAGGACGGCAGTTGAGTGAGGTGATGCAGTGGAAATTGTTCTGGAGACTGGCACAACAACATTTGGCCTATTGTACCCGGCACACATCGCAACACAGACCCGTTTTCCATACGGCTTCACCAGACATCATGCCGGAATACAACAAACCGCTTGACGGCAAGACTTTGTGTGGTAGGCGGTAACTTCTGCTGCATTTGCATATACATAGGTGTACCGGAAAGTTTTTACCTGATTTTTAAATGAAGCGGTCGCTAATCGTTTCTTGTGCCTCATTTATTTATTTATTTTTTATTAAAACATAAACCAGCGCTTGACCGCAATCCCACCTGATGGTAAGCAGTGACGCAATCGTTGATGGTAAAGCGCACTAGTTTATTAAGAGCCTATTCACTCTAGCCTAGAAGACACTCAAATTGTAGTCCGACGGAAACACCGCCGCCGGCAGATTGTTCCAGTCCCTCGATGTACGCGGTATAAAGGACGAGGCGAAACGCTTCGTCCGGATCGTAGAGGTGTCAACAACATAAGGGTGGAAACTCGCCGTACGACGGGTCGTCCGATGGTGGAACGGAGATGGGGGAATTAAATCGTGCAATTCCCTCGCACACTCCCCAGAATGTATCCTATAGAACACCGAAAGGCTGGCTACTCTACGCCTGTGCTCTAGGCTTTGGAGACCAACTCGAGTTAAATCAGGGTCACCAATCAGCCTCTTCGCACGCCTCTCCACTGAATCCAAAGTGGCCAGGTGACACTTAGCAGCACCAGCCCAAATGTGGCTGCAGTACTCCACACACGAACGGACCTGTGTGTGTTTTTGAGTTTGGGTTGGGTCTTCGTCCAAACACTCCTCCAATTCCACGTCCAGAAACTTTTTTTTGTCTACTCGAACATCTACTCTCTGTTAAATCAAAATCTCCAGTTTAAAATTTTCGAAACGACGTTTCACACATTTTTACTCTTGGAGCTTGCTCACCGTAAGTTTCTACCAGCAAACGATGCCTTTAAATAGCTTTTTCTTTTGAGAAATGATGAAATAAGAAAAGCAATGCATGCCGCAAATGCTCTTTGTCAGGTATGAAATTTGAAATATTTACAGAGCTACAACACTATGACACTATTATTTAGTGAATGTAAATAAATAGTTTTGAAGGTTAATGACAGTATAATTGTATAATTGCATGGAACACGTGTGAGCACGATCTACTTGCTGTAAAGCATCTATTTGTTGGGTTAGTCTTTTATTGACTTGATTGTGCTATGGCTGTTGAGAGTATGTCATGCTCCCTCAAATGTTTCGCTGGTGGTGGCGTGTGTGTTGGGTTCCCTTCAATATGGTTGAGCTGAATGATGCTGATCCATACGTCATGTTCGTGGGCGGACGCCGTCAGATGGGACTGGTCATCTCTTAGCTGCTACGGCGTATTTTAATTTCTGAATTGTTGTTTTTTTTTTCATAATGGACGCTCTCAGCGTACAATATATTTCTGCATCGTTCTCACACGATTGATTTCAAAATGAATGATGTAATCAAATATTTGTATCAATAGCTTGATAATTTAAAAGAGTGTCCATGGAGTTTCTTGCCCGTTCTTCTCCATAGGTACCTACTCTTTGGAATGGGCGACTAGCTTCACCTTACTGACTGACCGACCTTCTGACAATTCAAAAGTGCCTGTAACTGGTTTATTTGAAATAAATGCTTTGATTTTGATTTTGATTGAGTAGAAAAAAATTACATTAAAATAAATATCTTCATTATTATTATTATTTATTCCATACTAACGGCTAACGGCATCCGTCAGAAAAACCGGTAAAAACTTTCGGGTAGACTTGGTATACATACAGTAGTTTATATTAAGTTTTCACTATCATTCAGACAAAAAACTTGGCTATAAATCAAATAAATTCATAATGGCATCGATTTTTTTAGTCATTATAAACAAGTGCCTGATCGCAATCCCTCCTCATGGTAAGCAGAGATGCAATTGTTGGTGGTAAAGCTCGTAAGTTTATTAAGCCTATTCACACAAAAAAACTGAGTTAATAGGAAGGAAGACGGCAGTTAAGCGAGATGATGCAATGTTAAACCCAACAACACGGCCAACGATGTTGCGCCTGAGGGTGATTGATCTGGAGAACTTCCATCAAATTCCGTCATGCACGTTGCTGTGTTGGCACAGCAACGTTTGGCGCATCGTACCCAATACACATCGCAACACAAGTATAGATAGTTGCAGAAGAAATGTACTGAACTTAGAAGTTCAGTACATTTCTTCTTTCTGTTTTAATAAGAAAAGGACAGAAGATAAATATTAGTTTAGTCCTGTGAAATTAGTCAATGCCTGGCGTAAATGGATGTATTGTTAGTAGTCATGTTTTGACCACGTCTAAACTGTAAAAGGAGTATTTAAATTTGGCGGAGTTTTATATCGGTAACGCTAATACATCGTATATGAAAATTTAACTATCTGGCTACCGCGGTTCGTGAGATATAGCATCTTCATTGTCAGTAATAATCCCATCAACGAAACTGCTTTTTCTTTAGAATATTAAAAGGGCCAGCACTAGTTAAATTTAATTAAAGGAAATACATTTATTTAGCACAGTCTAAAAGACAAATCATACGCTAGAAAAAAAAAAAAAGAAAGAGAGCCGGCACTTGACTTAAAGTCACGTGTTATTAGATCAAGTCTAAACTGTCTATGGAATATCTTAATTTGACATGACTAAACCAATGTTTTATCTTCTGTCCTCTTCTTAATGAACTAGAAAGAAAAAGATGGACGCATTTAAATTTAGTTTAATTTGTGAACAAGGAAATCTGGACAAATGACTATCTTTAATCAATATCTCAATATCTTATCAATCTGAGGGATTGATGAAACACAATATATAATAAGTAATTGATGAGTTTAACATCTAAAGTCTCATTTTTCAATCTTCAAAGAAAAGGAAGTATATTTCAAAGTACCCGCGAATCGTTCAGTGCCATAAATCCTATAAAGTCAGTGCACACAATGAGGATACTGTCAGAGTGACTTCAATTTATTGCGTCAATATATTGAAGACAGATAATGGGTGCTTCTATACTAGTGGTGAGCTCTTAAAGACTTTTCAATGTGAAATTACTTACGGTCTTTGTATGTTGGCTATTTCTAGTTAAGCAAATATGAACTTTATTTTAGCAATCATTAACTTGATTTCAAAGTGACTAGCATTTTTTAAAGTCTTGTAAATTATTGAAGTTTTATCTTAACTTGAAGTTTATGAATTAAAGTTAATTTTACAGTAACTCATAATTATTTATAATGTATAGAAAGTACAATGAACACAAAATACTTACAGATAAGTTTATTTTTTGTTGATATTATATTTATCTATTATATAATAAAAGAGTATACTTACTCATGATTTTATTGATATCACATCTATACTTTATTGTTATGTTTCCTGAGTTTCCTATCCAGCCCTAAAAAATCTATAGTAGTCTATGGCAAAATCCTTACAAAATATCACATCAATTATGTGATGTCATTTATTGTCCAACGCGAACAAGCCAACATTTACGTCCAATGCTAAAATGTAAATCCAATAGCTAAAAATAGTAAAAATATATTGGATTTAGGAATCATTGCACCGGTAGTCGTGATAGCCAATGGCTTAATAGGCAAGAGCCTCAACCAACACCTCAGGAGGCTCTCTTTGTCAGGAGGTTCTTCTCTCTGGAGCCCTGATCGACGGTAGCTTAGACCCTGTTCCCAATACCGATGGGCTACTATTTTTTATATTTTTAAATGTTTTTATACTATAACCTGTTACTATTTAAAAAGGTCGTCCTCCGCAGCGGTCAACACGCCTGCCTGCGACGTGGAGGCCCCGGGTTCGATGCCCGGCCAGGTCATGATGGAAAATGATCTTTTCCTGATTGGCCTGGGTCTTGGATGTTAATCTGTATATGTATCTATTATAAAATATAGTATCGTTGAATTAGTTTACTCGGTGGTAGGCCATAACATCGGCCGCCGGCAGAAGTTACCACCCACCAGACAAAGCCTTGCCGCCAAGCGATTTGTCGTGTTCCGGCATGATGTCTGGTGAAGCCGTACGGAGGACGGGTCTGAGCAGTTGTGTTGCGATGTGTGCCGGGTACGATGGGCCTAATGTTTTTGTGTTGGGAGTTTGGTCGTGGAGGGTCTTCAGATCAATCTCCCTTTGGCGCAGCATCGTTGGTCGTGTTGTTGGGTTTAACATTGCATCACCTCGCTCAACTGCCGTCTTCCTTCCTATTCGCTCAGTTTTTCTGAGTGAATAGGCTCTAAATAAACTAGCGCGCTTTATCATCAACGATCGCATCACTGCTTACAATCAGGCGGGATTGCGGTCAAGCGCTAGTTTATAATTATTCAAAAAAGAATAGTATCCCATAACACAAGTCTCGAGCTTACTTTAAGGCTAGCTCAATCCGTGTGATTTGTTCCTATTTATTTATTTATGTTTATAAAAAAAAACAAATGTGGTAAAAATATAACGTTGTTTGTACACCACAGTTGACATATCTCATAACTGAGGTGTTCAATCGAATTATGTCAATTTATATCGACTTCATATTGTTATAACGGTCACAAGTAATTGCAAGAACGCGTCGCGTAGATTCCGCGCGTTTCTCTGTGAACGTCCACATTCTTTGGCATCATAGAATTAATTGCACGGTAGTAATGAGGTGCCCTATCTAATAGACTTTTTTAATTATTCTATTCTTTTACCATTAGAAAGTCAAGAAAGCTTAGTCAATAAGAAAGCTCAAGGTCACTCAAAGAGTAATGAAGAGGGCTATGCTTAGGGTTTCACCACGTGATCAAATCAGAAATGGGGAGATCCGCAGAAGAACTAGAATAAACGACATAGCCTGAAGAATTGCAACAGTTAATTGGTAGTGGGCTGGGCATATTGCCTGTTGGACCGATGCCCGACGGGGTCGACTGGTCCTCGAGTGTCGAACACGCACCGGAAGACTCTGCGTGGGTTGGCCGCCGATAAGGTAGACCTACGACCTGGTGGTCGCGGGAAACCGACGATGCAGCTGGCGCAGAAGCGGTCGTCATGGAAATAATTGGGAGGCCTATTTCCAGCAGTGGACGTCTTTCGGCTGAAACGAACGAACGAAAAAGTCACGTGTTTGTGAGTATAACGGGCTATATATTTACCAGAAAAATGAAAATATTTTTTGTGGTAAGTGGTCTGATTTCATTACAACTAAAATTGAATCCGCCCATCTAAGTGAACGAGAAATTAAATATTAAGAATAGTACTAAGCTGGGATGTTTATAAATAACTAAGCAATCAGGCTCAAGTTTCAGTGTTCGTTGAACAAATCAGCTGGAGATTATTCCCCGCCTGCAGCTATAGAAGCATTGGATTTTTGAAATCCGACTCTTGTTCATAGCCGTTTTTGTTTTGTTTTAAAGATATAACAACAGCATGGCTATAAAAAAATAAGTATTATTAACAAAGAGAAAAAAAATACGAGTGTGTTTATGACCACACGACTGAAGTGAAACTTCTTTCGCTCCATCTGAATGTATATATGTATATATATATATATATATATATATATATATATATATATATATATATATGTATGTGTGTGTGTACAATAAATTTATTTCGTGGTTTCATTGGTAAATTAACATTTTTGCATAGATCTTCTATTTTTATGAAAAAAAAAACTCGTAGACCTTGTAGTACCAAGCTCGCGCCACGGGCGCCTCTGTGCTTATATCCCCCACTTGACTTCCGTTCGCCTTGCCCGATCACTTTTCGTAACGCTTACGTCACGCGTTCGCCAGCTTACTCCCCAAGTCAAGCGTGCGTAAAGAAGTTTCACTTCAAAAAACGTTGTAGACCTTGTAGTACCAAGCTCGCGCCACGGGCGCCTCTGTGCTTATATCCCCCACTTGACTTCCGTTCGCCTTGCCCGATCACTTTTCGTAACGCTTACGTCACGCGTTCGCCAGCTTACTCCCCAAGTCAAGCGTGCGTAAAGAAGTTTCACTTCAAAAACCTTTTATTGGTTTTAGTTTGCTCTGTAATTGTTAGTAGGTATTCTACTTCAGCCTATAAAGGTCCACTGCTGGACAAAGGCCTCCTCCAAGGCTTTCATTGCTTTGCCATAATCCTCACGCTTGGCAGGCGGGTTGCGGGTCTCAGTAAGTTGATATTACACAGGAGAAGCGCTGCTGCCCGCTTCCCTGGTCAGAGTTCTCTTAGTCGCCTCTTACGACATCCACGGGAGGATATGGATTCGTACTATTCTAAGCCCAGTACCATACGGGGGGGGGGGGGGATAGAAATTATAGTGAAGTTGTAACAGTACCCTAAAATAACAAACACACTTGAACATAGCAATCCAAAGGTATTTTAAGGAAATTTCTTTCATTGCTTCATAACATTAATACAGTATATAGGCTGGTCTATGGCCCAATAGGGATGTATCCAAGGTATGAAAATAAAAAAAAAATAATTAGTCCGTCTTATAGATAATAAAAAAAATTAAGACCTGTATTTTTTTTTTTTTTTTTTAATAATTATAAACTAGCGCTTGACCGCAATCCCGTCTGATGGTAAGCAGTGATGCGATCGTTGATGATAAAGCGCGCTAGTTTATTAAACCCATTCACTTAAAAAACTGAGTGAATAGGAAGGAAGACGGCAGTTGAGCGAGGTGGTGCAATGTTAAACCCAACAACACGACCAACGATGCTGCGCCAGAGGGAGATTTATATGGAGACCCTCCACGACCAAACTCCCGACACAACAACACTTGGCGCATCGATCATATTATGTCGAAATTACCAAAAACTACTGAGATATAGCGTATTAAAGTTACGGAGTGGGGGCTAATTACGTCACGCCGTGGTATATTTTGTACCACGACGTGACGTCATGCGACATTTCAAATCAATATATCTTCCTAAGTATTTGAATGAAAGAAAAAACAAAAAATACGTGTTCAATATTTTTTATAAATCTATCTGATGGACATTAAATTATTATTTTGGATACAACCCAATTCCCCGATGTTACGAGGGCGGATGCAGTTCTACGAAGTATTAGGTAATTTTATGTATTTACATCTGAATCTGTAATGTACTAACACCATAAGTTAAGTAAATTTGATACTAACCTTATGGCGTCCTGTCTAGAATAAAAGTTTTATTAATGGTCGATGTTGAATTGTCCAAATAAAATGCTTTGCCTTTTAAGTGTGTTACGCCATTTTATTTTTCCTAAATTTTGTTTTGACCAAAGTATGGCCAGTAATACAATCTAATGATCCATATTTATGTGAAATTATCCAAATTAATGTGAAACTAGAAAACAGCTCCTACAAATTTTTCAATCGAAAGACAATGTTAGTTTAATTTCATTAAAAGTACGTTAGGTACGTACGTTGACAGCCTCCGTGGTGTAGCAGTAGTGAACGCGGCCGCTGCGCAAGGAAGCGCGGGTTCGATCCTCGAACAGTGCAAATATTTGTATGCATGAATATGAATATTTGCACTGGTCTGGTCGTGCCTCGGAAAGCACCTTAAGCCGTTGTTCTCGGTTGCCATACGAAAATCTAATGGCAGTCATTACAGGTTGTTGGAACCCTCAAAAGTGCAACAATTGGCTTGTATCCTAAAAATATTTTAATGTCCATCAGATAGATTTATAAAAAATATTGAACACGTATTTTTTATTTTTTCTTTCATTCAAATACTTAGGAAGATATATTGATTTGAAATGTCGCATGACGTTACGCCGTGGTGCAAAATATACCACGGCGTGACGTAATTAGCCCCCACTCCGTTACTTTAATACGCTATATCTCAGTAGTTTTTGGTAATTTCGACAAAGTAAAAAATACTGGTCTTAATTTTTTTTATTATCTATAAGACGGACTAATTATTTTTTTGATTTTCATACCTTGGATACATCTCTATTGTTCTAACTGCAATGCTTCGATATCGCCTTCGGGTTGTGGAGGTCAGACGGCAGTCGCTTCACGGAAAATATCGAAGATTAGCCAAAAACAGCAGTTAGACTGGTAAAGCGGACCCCAGACTCCAAAGCTGAAATGCTTCGTATGCGACTGGAATTATCGCTAAGACGATGATGATGATTATGTACGGTACGTACGTTTACATCAGATAGATTATTTTGTGTTAAGTGACTGAAAAATTAAAAAAAAAATATCTTGAATAAAATTATGTTGCATAAATGCATAGGTAAGTAAGCAAAATAGAAGAACCTTAGAACCAACCAACCATTTTTTTTTTTTTTTTTGTCGCTGTGGAAATGACATTTACGCACCATACCCCGAAGGGCGTGTATGGGACTCGCCCAGCCAAAGCCGGGAATACCCACTAAAACCGAACAGCGGCACACCGACATCGCCTTAGTGGCGGGGTCATGGGAAATAGCATGCCTGCCTACCAATCCCCCGCCGGCGATTCCCGCCAGAAGGCGGGCCCACAGTGGGCCCTCCATAGGGAGGGGCCCGGCTGGGTACGTCTTCTTGTGCGAGAAGACGCAGCAGCCAAGGGTTTTTTAGCGAAGTGTCCTTCCTCTTAGCCTCACTCGTTTGCCCGGAAGCAAACGGGGCCCCAGTTCCTCTCAATGAGGAGACCGGGTTGCCCGACGGTGACCCGGAGTTCGGGTCACGTCAGCCACCTGGAGTGGTGGCCGACCCGCCGCACGTGTGACCGCCGAAGCAGTCCCCACTTCTGGTTTTGGTCCGCGCCGGTAAACCGGTAACCCTCATATCTGGGGGCCGTTCCCCTATCCGCCACCTGGGGACGCGTCCGATGGCAGGCCAGAAACTGCACACGGAGAACCAACCAACCAACCTTAACCTAACCTTACCTCGGTGGTAGGCCAAAACATCGGCCGCCGGCAGAAGTTACCACCCACCAGACAAAGTCTTGCCGCCAAGCGATTTATCGTGTTCCGGCATGATGTCTGGTGAAGCCGTACGGAGGACGGATCTGAGCAGTTGTGTTGCGATGTGTGCCGGGTACGATGCGCCAAATGTTGTTGTGTTGGGAGTTTGGTCGTGGAGGGTCTTCAGATCAATCTCCCTTTGGCGCAGCATCGTTGGTCGTGTTGTTGGGTTTAACATTGCATCATCTCACTCAACTGCCGTCTTCCTTCCAATTCGCTCAGTTTTTCTGAGTGAATAGACTCTTAATAAACTAGCGCGCTTTACTATCAACGATCGCATCACTGCTTACCATCAGGCGGGATTGCGGTCAAGCGCTAGTTTATAATTATTAAAAAAAAAAACCTATAAAAAAGCTCAATTTTCGCAAGTTATGTAAGTCACTAAAAGTATGAATGAAAATATCTCTTTGAATATGATTTTGCGCGAAAGCTTACATAACATCAAGCCATATTTCTTTGGTCCATAACCCATACCCAAGTATATTTCGGCAGACAAGCGTCTTAAATATTACAGCTATGAAAATAAATATCTTAATAATGTTATGTTTAATGAACATGAACCTGTGGAGCGTTTCTCATAATTATAAGAGTTAACGTTCAAAGTCTCAATATGCCAAAAATAACTCCAATTTCGCTTCGTTTTTGACAAGTCTTTGACATCGAATGTCATTGCGATGAGATTGAGACTAGATTTCAAATGTTTTTAATTATAGAAATTGGACTTTTGAAGTATTTGAAAGCTTTTAACTTTTTCGTAGTGAAATTATTATTTTGTAGTTTGAACTGATTATGTAATTCCCTCTCGCCGAGAGGAGGTCTATCCCAGGCATGGAATATTATAAACTGCTTATGGAACCCCCTAAGATACAGGCCTAGCCTAGTTTAGGGGACAGGGATAAACCTATTGTACCTATTGTAATGCATTATTGATGTACATAAAAAATGAAAAATTGTTTAATAATTATAACCTAGCGCTTGACCGCAATCCCGCCTGATGGTAAGCAATGATGCGATCTTTGATGGTAAAGAGTTTATTAAAAGCCTATTCACTCAGAAAAACTGAGCGAATAGGAAGGAAGACGGCAGTTGAGCGAGGTGATGCAATGTTAAACCCAACAACACCACCAACGATGCAGCGCCAAAGGGAGATTGATCTGAAGACCCTCCACGACCAAACTCCCAACACAACAACATTAGGCGCATCGTACCCGGCACACATCGCAACACAACTGCTCAGACCCGTCCTCCGTACGGCTTCACCAGACATCATGCCGGAACACGACAAATCGCTTGGCGGCAAGACTTTGTCTGGTGGGTGGTAACTTCTGCCGGCGGCCGATGTTATGGCCTACCACCGAGAAAAATGTGTTTTTTGGCCCAATAAATATTTGTTATTTGAAATATAAAACCTTCAAAAATGTAAGGTTTGAGTGTGTTTTTGCGACGCGCCTGTAAATCTTTGCTATTTTGTTAAACTTAGGTCTTAGTTCCATTTGTAAGTTTTTAACCTATTTATGTGGTTTTTATTAATAATTCAATTATTTTATCACTATTCGGTTCAACTAAAGCTCATATCATCTTATCCATTCACCATTTGTGTTTGACTGGTAGAAAACGCTTTTAATAAAGTCTACCTTTGTACCTTTTTGTGTACTTTTTTTTTAAATAATTATAAACTAGCGCTTGATCGCAATCCCGCCTGATGGTAAGCAGTGATGCGATCGTTGATGGTAAAGCGCGCTAGTTTATTCAGAGTCTATTCACTCGGAAAAACTGAGCGAATAGGAAGGAAGACGGCAGTTGAGCGAGGTGATGGAATGTTAAACCCAACAACACGACCAACGATGCTGCGCCAAAGGAAGATTGATCTGAAGACCCTCCACGACCAAACTCCAACACAACAACATTTGGCGTATCGTACCCGGCACACATCGCAAAACAACTGCTCAGACCTGTCCTCCGTACGGCTTCACCAGACATCATGCCGGAACACGTTAAACCGCTTGGCGGCAAGACTTTGTCTGGTGGGTGGTAACTTCTGCCGGCAGCCGATGTTATGGCCCACTACCGAGAGAAACGAATAAAATATTTTTTCACATATTATAAATTAGTGCTTGACCGCAATTCCGCCTGATGGTAAGCAGTGATCTAATCGTTGAGGGTAAAGCGCGTTAGTTTATTAAGAGCATATTCTAGCCTTGAAGATACTTAAATTGTAGTCAAACGGAAAGATTGCCGCTGGTAAATTGTTTCTGTCCCTGGATGTAAGTGGTATAAAAGACGAGGCGCTTCGTCCGGATCGCAGTGGTGTCAACATGTAGGTGGATACTCGCCGTACGACGGGCCGTCCGGCGTAAGTGACTCTTAACACCAGATATAATACACGCTCAATTCCAGCCTACTCCACCCAAATTTTACTATGCGATCATAACAGATCATGTCAGCCACATGAAGTTCACTGCTGGACATAGGCCTACCCCAATAATTTCCAAAAAGAACGGTTGGACGCGGCCTGCATCCAGCGCCTCCCTGCGATTTTGGACAGGTTATCCGACCACCTAATCGATGGGTGTCCGACGCTGCGCTTGCTGGTACGTCATCGCCATTCTAATGCCTCGCCCATTGCCACTTCAAAGTCCTAATCTGTTGGGATATGTCGGCAACTTTCGTTCTTCTACGAATCTCCTCATTCCTGATTCGATCACACAGAGAAACACCTTGCATAGCCCTCTCCATAACGCTTAGTGCAACCTTTAGCTTTCTGAGGCCCATAGTTTGTGATCCGTATGTCATCACCGGTAACACGCATTGGTTAAAGACTTTTGTCTTTAGGTACTGAGGTATTTTGGATGAGAAGACACTACAGAGCTTCCCGAATGCTGCCCAGGCGAAATATAAATAGAATTCAATAACAAGAATTTATTAAACATAAATTGTTCAAAACCAAATCGCTGCACATACATTTTCGATCCGGAAGTAACCCATTGTGTGGCAGGTCGATTCCAATGCAATATGTTAGTGTCGAACATTCAATGTCGTCATTATTCCTCTTCCCTTTCAAATCCCGTACGTTAGAACGAGATAGATGACAGTAAATCGTTGCAGACTATCAGATTTAAGAGAAGACGTTCTATTCTCTGACTTGTACTGTCTTATCACCAAACGAAATCTAACTTTAGTTCCAGCCTTAACCTTTAAGTCAGTATTTGCATTTCAAACTTTATCGAGGTTAAGTCAACGTTCAGGGACAACTTAGTATCGAACGTAGCTGTCATTTTTTAAATTAAGAACTGCATTTCTGTAATGGTTAAGTGCTTAATTCAATGACCATTTAGAGTATATACATCTGATCTAAACTAAATCCATGTTTTAACATTAAAGGCCGCGGGAAACCGCTGGATGCGGGAGGCGCAGGACCGGTCGTTGTGGAGATCCCTGGAGGCCTATGTCCAGCAGTGGACGTCTTTCGGCTGGAATGATGATAATTATTAATGTTAAAAATGTATGAAAATGATTAAATAATAACGTTAACGCGATTAAGTAATACAGTTTTGTATCCAGTATCAAATAGCCGTACTTTCCCCAGTAATGATGATTTTCATAGTGACCAAGCGTGGTGATTAGGCTCAATCCTTCTCTGTATGAGAGGAGGCCTGTGCCTAGCAGTAGACGATAAAAAAAAAGTTGATGATGATGAATACTGAGATCAGAGTGTGAATGTTTCTTAAACCAGAGTGCTCTGGTATATACCAGCACCATAATTGTGAACACATTTTTACTTTCTATTTAAAGCAGATTACTAATCCATTGCTTGCCATATGTTTGAAATATGTATGTGCTCAGCAATATAAACAACGTAATGAATGTTGTTGAACTGTCAAAATGAAATACAATGCTACTGTGTTACGCAATTACCCTGCCGATGTCTGCGAACTTGAATGAAATCGAAAATGATTTGAGAAAGTTTCAACTTGATTTGACAGTTATTTGAATCAGAGAATTAATTGGCCCTCCAAGCAAGGAGAAGTCGTTTTTTTTTACCTATTCACGTCCTATTAAGTTATTAATCTGTTATGGGCGGAGTATATAGGAGACCATAGCTTACAGAAATTTACTGACTTGTAAACCAGATGGCCTAAGAAGTCAAAGACAGCTTAAGCTCAGATAGTTGGATGATGTAGACCAAGAAAGAGAAAACCGGTTATAGTTCACGTTAGAGATCCCACATCCATCTTGCCTTTCCTCTCCAAGGTTCTAGAACGCCTTGTACATAATCAGCTCAGTACTTTTCTTTGTAATAATAGTCTACTAAATCCTTTCTAATCTGGTTTTCGTCCTGGTCACAGTACCACTACAGCCTTAGTTAATGTCGCTGACGACATACGCTTGGGTATGGAGCAAGGAAATCTGACGGTTCTGTGCTTATTGGATTTTAGTAATGCATTCAACACTGTCGATTTTGATATCCTACTACTTCGCTCGCTTAACATATCTCCAACGGTGATTGACTGGTTTCGTAGTTACCTGTATGGCCGTCGGCAACTTATATGCATAGAAGAGTCTTGCTCTTCGTGGTGCTATACTTCTGCCGGTGTACCTCAGGGTGGCGTTTTATCTCCTTTACTTTTCGCAATATTTTTTAATTCTGTCACCAAAAACCTTTTTTCCTCCTACCACCTTTATGCAGATGATTTGCAGATTTATAAACAAGCTGGATATTCAAATATAGCTGATGTCATTCAAACTATCAACAAGGATTTCTTCTCTATCTGTGAGTGGAGTGAGGCGCATGGGTTGCATGTTAACCCATCGATGACTCAGGCCGTTGTTATTGGCAGTTCAAGGATGTTGATAGACTGGTCGCAACTTCCCTAAGTTCAATTCTAAAAAGTTCAAAACGGAACTCCTGTTCCATTCAGTGCGAAGTTTGAAAACCTTGGGGTTTGGATCGACAAGCATCTTCTCTGGGATTCACATTTACAGGATGTCTTTGAGACGGCTGCGTAATTCTCTTCTTACTGCCACTAAAACTGCGCTTGCACAACCACTTTTATTTCTTATCCTTGAATACGCAGATGTCAGTTATCCAGATCTTACCGAGGCACAACTAGATAAACTTGAGCGTCTTCAAAACTTTTGTATAAGATTTATATTTGGCCTGCGCAAATATGATCACATATCTGAATTTCCGCCTTCGCCGAAATTCTCATACCCAATTCCAGCTCTACAGCATTTTGTTTAATCCTAAAACCCCTCTTATCTTAAAGAACGTTTCAAGTTCCTTCATGACACACATAATAGATATCTGAGGTCATCGGAAAACCTGATATTAGAGATGCATTCTACTAGTTTCTATGGTAAATCCTTTACTGTACAAGCAGTTCGGTTATGGAATGACTTGCCCATGTCCGTAAGGCATGCTCAAACACTGTGCACTTTTAAAAGTATGATAAAGAAGCACTTTCGAAAGAAAGTACACACCACTCAAGAGCAATTAAAATATAATAATATGTTAAAATATTTTAATTACTCTTGAATAGTATTTATTAATTAGATGTATACATTTATATAAACTAGTATGATACACTTAACGTATATATTTATTGTATAATCTATGTAAATAGTACACTGTAGACAACCTACATTATTTTCTCTCTCCTTCCCCTTAGTATTCCATCAAAACGTTGTCTGTAAAAGATCGCTCTTAGCAATAAGAACGCTCATTGTGTCACGCTTTGTAAAATCTTTTTATTTATGGTCTGTAATCTATACGGTGTACATACTAAAGAATATTCTATTCTATTCTATTTACTCTAGCCTTGAAGACACTTAAATTGTAGATGGAAATACCGCCGTTGGTAAATTGTCCCAATCCCTCCGTCCGATGTACGCGGTATAAAAAACGAGGTGGTTCAAATCTCCGGAGTTATCGGTCAGATTAAACCCAATTTAAAATATTGCATTTGATAGGGTAATTTTTGAAAAAAGCCATGTAATTAACATCGCCAGAACCCTTAAGAGCCATGAAAACAGAAATAAGGTCATAAAGAATCCTAAGTGATAGCACGGTTAGGCGATGCGATGCGATGGATGGAAAAGCTAGTGTCGAATAGATGAAGAACGAATAACTCGATTACGAATTATTTACAGGCTGTGTTATGCGATTCACGGTTGAATCGTCTCGATCTTGCTTCAAAGCTAATGGGGCGCGAAGCTAAGCTCTGTGATGCGGTAATCGAGTACTCGTAACGATTCTATATCGATTGTTGTTTGATATACACAAATATTGAATGTTAAGCGTTATTTTTCGGTAGTTAAAGGCCATTGTTGTGTAGCATAGAGATTGTTTTTTAGGTTTGTTGAATAAAATGCTTGAATGGATTCGGGGGGTAGATTTGCATTGCGATTTTCGATGTTCGATTCTTTTTTTTTTTGTTTTGTGGCTTCGGATCTGTTTTTATTAACGTATCTAATATTTAAATATTTGTGTGTTGCTAGGTTTCATTTTAAATTATGAAAGGTTAGGGTGACATTCCTAATAGACAACTTATGTTGCACGAACCAAGTTTTGTTTCGAACCTTCGTCAAGAACTTTATGCCGACAAGTGTCTGGAATGGAATAAACATGTTATAGATTCTGAGGCTGTCCATTTACAGGGCACGACAAAATTGCGGCTTAACATATCTTTGAGGCCCTTCTTGAGGGCCTTTGCCGAGGCTTTGAGGGCCTTCCTTCCACGCCGGACAAGATTTCCGTAGGAAGGTCCCTGCTTAAGATAAGGCGGAATGAAATGTCAGGTTGTCACAACCCTGTGGATCACCTGGAGCACATGGTGGAGCACACGGTAGAGGTTTTCTCGACTCGGGCGAAGCACCACCGTGGTCTCGTGGCGGCAATCCATCGCATTCGGCCTGGTCCAGGCTATGGTATGGAGTGAGAGTACACTGGAAACCATCATCTCCTTCTGCAAAGCGGTCATCATCAACCTTTTTATCGTCCCACTGCTGGACACGGGTCTCCTCTTATACAGAGAAGGATTTAGCGTAATCACCAGGCTTACTCAATACGGGTTGCAAAGCGGTAATGCTCACAGAAGAGGTTACAGAGCGGATAAAGCCTCCCCACGCCCCTAGTAGTCTTATAAAGTGTGTATCTGACATCGACGCACAAACGAGTACCATGGATCCAGTACATGATTCTGAACCCCTTAGTGGTGGAATTTTTCGTAGGCTTTTTCATGATTTAAAAAAAAAAAGTTGTTTTTTTCACTTTAGACCGTTCATAATTACTTTACTTTTATAACCCAATAAGATTTTAAAGTAAAAATTAATTAACTCGCTAATTACACAAAAAAGCGCAATGAAAACAAAACTCGGAAACTATTTTGTCAGCTGATTTATTAGAGTTCACATCAAGGATCAACGTCATACCTACAAATCCGCACGGCGGCACGCTTGCAACGTTCAAAGGCCGAGCCGACACTTTTTTTAAACACTGTGAATTCTGTAACCGTTCATTAACGACATAAATGACTATCATAATTTTATTAGTGGCATGCGGTCTAACCTTTTCGCGAAGTTTGCGTTACGGTGTCAGATACAGCCTGTATAGGAGACTTCCTGGATATCGGATGTTAGTAGCCGCCTCCCTGTCACTGTAGGCACGAGCTTGGAGATGGTGAGCAATGGTTATAACCTGCCGCTAGGTGTGGACTAGGCTCACGTATCTATTATCCTGACAACAAATTTGAATATAATATACTGAGGACAAATTTGATAATTCCATCCAAAAAAAGGCTGTTCATCCGCGACTTGCTTTTATAAATAATCAGGAAATTGGGAAGAAAATATAATGTTCAAAACGAAACGCAGACCTTCATGATCTGTAGGCGAGTAACGGCTAAATCAATTAACTGCTCGGCTAGTAACGGCCAGCGGTTAAAGTAATAATGTGCGTTTAACTAGCACTTAGCGGCTCGTTTGTTATACGGACGCTTTGACGGTACTACCTTTGGTATAGTACGAAATAACTCTAAATTGTAGTCCAAAAGCTGCAAAAAAGATTACGTACCTATTTATTTATTATACAATTTATGTACACGTGTGTATATGAAGCAGACTAGAAAAATAGCTACAGTAAGAGGTCATAAGTGCATTACCACTTTTGAACTTTATTGCACTAACAATAAGTGTCAAAAGTGGTACTCCACTTTTGACCCTTACTGTAAAAAGGTAATAGCTATTAATCACAACATCAATCCGTCAGTTAGATTTCCAAAAAATCTAGATACGTATTTTTTTCTTTTTTCATATAAACAAAAAATAAAGACTATACAGTGCGTTGAAAACTCGTGTGACGTCACTCCTTGCTACACTTTTTAGCATCGAGTGACGTCACCAGCCCCCACTCCTGATCTTTGATGCCTTTTATATTTGTCAATTTTCATTGATTAGATAAAACAAAATATACGTATCCAATATTTTTCTATCATCTGAATGACGGACTAAATAGAATCATTTTTTTTTACCCAAGAAACAGCCCTCTTGATGAAGTGAAAATATTTTATGAAAATGACTACGGAAGTGTTATTATTATTGTTATTTTTATTTAATACAACTTTTTTTTTTTGTTTACCCGAGACCCGAAACACGTGTCCAGTATGTTTAAGTAAACAATCTATAGTACAAAAAAAAAGACGTGTGGCACTCGGGGACTGCCGCGGTAAAGCTATTGCATAGCATTTTGTATCAATTTATGCAATTATAATTATTTATTTATTTTATTTATGCAGTATTTCTTTTTCTTTGATATTAATTCAAGTTACACTTTTTGAGCGTGGTGACCGATAAGAACTCACTCGAGTCAGTAAGCATGTAAAATGAGAAAACTAACATAGAACGATCCGTGTGAGAACTAAACGATCACTATTACACAACAACACTGATACCTTTGAGAAAGCGGACTTCCTCTACAATAGGGCAATTCCTCCGTAAGGTCTGTCTATGCTATTACTTATAATCTCTGTCATTGTGTGCTGTTTCGGTGCAATCGCAAGACCGGCCGGGCACTGAGGGGCAGGCAAGACAGCTATAGTATCCTTATGACTCCACCAACTGGTATTTCGTTGACTCGGAAACGGCGCACAGGGAGCACCACGAAATGTACTCAAAGACTCCGAGGTTCTTTTTCAATATACCCCACTGTTTTGTCGTGGTGGCCTAGTGGTTAAAACACCAGCCTCTCAAGTATGAGTGCGCGGGTTCGATTCCAGGTCAGGCAAGTACCAATGTAACTTTTCTAAAGTTATATGTACTTTCTAAGTATATCTTGGACACCAATGACTGAAGGCGAAGGAAAACATCTTGAGGAAACCTGGGCTTTATAAGTCTGAAATCGCCAACCCGCATTGAGCAAGCGTGGTGATTACGCTCAATCCTTTTCTGTATGAGAGGAGATCTGTGCCCAGCAGTGGGACGATAAAAAGGTTGTTGATGATGAACGGCGTCGGTGTCGAATTATATGTTATCAATTTAATATTTTCGAGCTGATCTTCAGTAACATAATCACTTCTGATTGCGTTAACATCTGACCGTAGAATTAATAAATCCTTCATCAACTTCTTTACGTACGTTCTACGTAGTCAAAGCAAACTGGTGGCAATTTGTGAAGGTCATATGCCACAAAAACTGGGATTGTTCGGGAGCCGTGATTTTAAACACCGTAATCGTATATTTTAGGTCTTTCTGCTTTTTGTTCTTACGCCTCTATACATGTTTTTGTCTTGTCCTCGTAGAAACAAACAATAACTTTTTTGCCTCATCAATGTCTTCCTCAGAAAAAGCCGACGAGCATATTTTTATTAAACTTTCGTTGTTTCGTTTCGGAGATAACAATATTACAACTCGTACACTTAAATGTACTCGTATTAACATTGTTCACCGACATCTTTCTGTAATATTTTATTTAATAAAAACTTCAACTTCAACTCTTGATCTGGTCCCTGTGGATAGATACCACAATTTTGCCAATAACACGTGTAACAAATTATAGAAATTCTTTAAAAAAATATTTCACAATAATGGCGGATATCGCCAATAACAGTTGAAAAAACGGCTGCGTGAGCACTTTTTACTCTATAAAATCACGCGCTTTTATTTAGTAAACAACACTATAAATAATTTAAAAGTCCAATGAAAAATTAGCGTGACATTCATCTTAGCTTTTCCGTTAAAAAAAAGCTATTTTATAAAAACACTACTAAATTAATTTGAATAAAAGTACTTAATAATTAATTATATGAAAAGTTTTTAAGGTAGCCATGACAACGTCGATGACGTCTATGACATATCTCTATAGAAGACCTATTTCAGAGAGAAAATTTATCGCAAGTTTAGCACATCGCGGCTATCAGTAACATGGCAAGTGTGTAGAACTGAGTTCGCGCTCTGCAATATGCATGCTCTTTTTGAAAATCTATAAATTGTTTTCAAAAGATGTAGTCGCACGCACACAAACATACCGTGCCGAAGACTGCCGAACTGAAACGACGTTAGACGATGTACGGCCTTCAAGCCACACCTCCGTGCCCGTCGGAGTGGGGAGCGTGAGGTTTTTTCGTTACGGAATTTCTGGATTCGGTCCCCGCGCTCAAGGCCCGCGATAGAAGCTATGCAATAGCTTAAAATTCAAAAAGATATCATGAAAAATCACAAAGTTATGAGCTATTCTATGCCCAGTCTAAAAAATTTTGTTAGCGCAAACAGATGCATAGAACTCTACTCTTTCTTTGTTCTAATCTTTTTTGGGGATATTTTCTGGAATGTTCTTAGAACATTCGCTCGCTTAGTGGTGTCAACGGCGCATAACAATACGTAAGGGCTCTCTAATGTGTCAACCTTTCAGTAACCGAAAAATGAGGTCGACGCTCGACGCTTTGCTACAAATTGATTTTGCAAACAAATAATTTTTTATAACCTTTTTGGTCAAAGACACATGTGAAGGCACAACGGGCGACACGGAGTGTGGTGCACAAAATGGAAAGTAATTTTATACTGAAATACTTACCTACTCGCTGTGAGAATTACTTCGACTATATAACTAATCGTGGAAACGGTACATTACAAAGAAATACCTTTTTTGAGCTTCTGCTTGAAATGCTGAAATTCAGACGTTTTAAGCGTCGTTTTTCTATTGATAGACAAAGAAGGAGCTATACAGAATGAATAGCGTTATCGCTTTTTCGATGATGGCGACTTCATATTTGCGGCCCCTGAAGCATTCGTAAAAAACGTTACAATACATGAGAAAAACCATATACAATCACCTTTATTAGTACCATGAATCTGTCGAAAATTAAAGCCCCTCGTAGAAAAAAATGCCATGAGATTGAGTGTTGGTTTTTTATTGTAAAATGACGTCACGAAGCTATCCGTGGACATTTTGAACTCTTAGCGGTTTTTTGAAAAACGCAAAAAAAATTTTTGAAACGCATTTTCGCAACTTTTCAATTTAAAGTTTTCCATTAAAATGATATTTTGAGGGTGAAAAAGTGAAAAAACACTTTTGTTGATACTTTGGCGCCACCTACATTGCGCGATTTTTATTGTACGGCATTGCAACAATGACATAAATTGTAGAGCGCAGCGCCCTCTACAATTCTGTTAAAAATAATTTTCAAAAATGCATACAAATCGAGAAAAATGCGATTAATTTATTTTTTTATTTTTTCAAAAAACCGCTATAAGTTCAAGATGTCCACCTTCAGGGTAGCTTCGTGATGTCATTTTACAATAAAAAAAACCAACACTCAATCTCGTGGCACTTTTTTCATTACTGAAACGACAGATTGACTGTACTATTATGTCAAGGCTTAGAAACGGGAATTAACAGACAGTTGCCATGACAACGGTTAATATGTTTTCTACTACAATGCGTTTTTGTTTTTGTTTTTGTCTTGTTCCTTAATATATTATGTATGCGAGCTTGTGATTTGGATTCATCCGCAAATATAACAAGCCAGATGGATTTTTTGATTTGAATGGAATATTTTTGTGCGTCTATTTTGATTTGATTTATTTTTGTGAATAATAAATGCATGCATAACTACTTAGTTATGTAATCAACTTTGATACAGACATAGTAATTATGTTATTTTTAATACATAATTATGTGTGTTACATAAATCCAGAAGACCTCGTCCTACCCGGAAAAACAGCGCACCCTGCCGGGTCCAATAAGTTTTCAAACATTTAGGAATCTATCGAAATATAGGGACAAAGTTTTATCCAAATCAATTTAAGCGTTAGTAGGTGTCAGGCGAAAAACAGACGTAACGAGATATATATTGAAAATAATATTAGGTATAATAAGCAATAATATAATATCGAATTCATCATCTGGTTAACCCTCCATACTATTGCTCAATTTGTACCCAAGATGCAGACTTGCTACCCTGGCGCACAGGCAAATGAAGAAACACGGGTAGGTTTTAGTCAGTAAAAGTCTAACACGCCCTTTCGCTCCAGCCAGAGCGGGAAAGAAAATACAAAATCTCTGAATAGAAAAGAGAAATCAGAAATCATTTCATTTTTCTTTTTTATAAATTATAAACTAATGCATGACCGCCATCCCTCCTGATGGTAAGTAGTGATGCAATCGTTGGTGGTAAAGCGGACTAGCCTATTCACTCTAGCTTTGAAGACACTCAAATTGTAGTCCGGACGGAAACACAGTCGCTGGCAAATTGTTTCAGTCCTCGAGGAGGCGAAAGGCTTTGCATTTGAGCAATAAAGTTTTATTATTCTTCTTCATCTACTTCAGCCTATAGGTGTCCACTGCTGGATAAAGGCCTCCCCCAAGGCTTTCCACACTGACCGGTCTTGTGCTGCCCGTATCCATCGGCTTCCCGCGACCTTCAGCAGGTCATCGGTCCACCACTCCAGAACCTTATTGCCCCATCGGCCATCGGTTCTACGAGCAATGTGCCCTGCCCACTGCCACTTAAGTTTAGCGACTCGCAGAGCTATGTCGGTGACTTTGGTTCTTCTGCGGATTTCTTCATTTCTGATTCGATCACGCAGAGAAACTCCGAGCATAGCTCTTTCCATTGCCCTTTGTGTGACTCTGAGTCTTCGTATGAGGCCCATTGTGAGCGACCACGTTTCAGTTCCGTAAGGCATCACTGGCAACATACACTGGTCAAAGACTTTAGTCTTGAGACACTGTGGTATCTTGGACGACGAGAAGATGTATCGTAGCTTCCCGAACGCTGCCCAGCCAAGCTGGATTCGACAAGATACCTCTTTCTCGAAGTTGGACCTACCTAGTTGGACTGTGTGTCCCAGGTATATATACTCGTCAACAACTTCGAGTGCAGAGCAAGCAACAAGATTTGGAGTGGATGCGACATGAGAGTTTGACATGATCTTCGTCTTATCCATGATCATCTTTAGGTCCACTTGTTGGGAAGCTCTGCTGATGTCATTGAGCATTGAGCCAATGAGTTTAAAATATACTAAGTTGGTTAGATAAGGTCTGAAATCGTGGCCCTGGCCGTCGCACAGGCAAGTGAAGATACACGGGTGGATTTTAGTCAATAAAAGTCTGACACGCCCTTTCGCTCCACCCAGAGCGGGAGAAGTAATTTGATGATTTCCCATCGCAACAAAAAAAAGGTGCTTACTACACCGTGGGTCTAACCCTCCCGTCTTGGAATCTTAATATACTGGATTCAGGGAAACAGTTGCGGTCTATCAAAAAACCTACCAAGGCAGCAGAAATATTAGGAAGTTTTTCGAAAACGTTCAACGACACTAATCTCCTCAGCAATACTGAAGTTACACTACAGGACGTCACTTCTCGAACTGCCACGCATCTGTCAGAGAGACATTCCCTACCCTCTTATCCGTGAAGGAGGGTTCTGGGAATCGCCTTCAATTTACGACAACATTCAAATATAAGATTTATATGTTTGCTTAATCTATACTTATATTATAAAGATAAAGAGTTTGTGCCATTGAATGCGCTAATGTTAGGTTCGAATTGAAGAAATCTTATTGTTTGTGATAGTCGATTAATCGAGGAAGACTACAAGCTATAATAATAACATCACACTGCGCCCAATAGGAGCAAAGAGTCAGTGGAAAATCTGGAAAAAACGGGGAAATTATTAATCTTTGAGAGCTTCAGTTATCTGCGCTGCGTTGATGGTTCAAGTTACCCAAAAAATCTATACTTAATATATAAAGTTGAAGAGTTTGTTTGCTTGTTTCTTTGAACGTGCTAATCTCAGGACCTAGAGGACCGATTTGAAAAATTATTTTAGCGATGGATAGCCCATTATTCCAGGAAGGCTTTAGGATATAACATTACGCTGCGACCAATAGGATAGGAACATAATATTATAAAACTTCCTAATCGCGATCATAGTAACAGAAATTGGCACGGACGAAATCGTGGGCGTAAACAGTAAGTCCATGTATAATAAGGTTTATTTTGAACGAGTGTTACGGGTTTATTTTGCCCAACGTTTAAAAGGTTTGCGCAAATTATAGATGTAATAATTAGTTCTATTTTTTAACTAAGTATTATAACTTCTCATGTTTTTGTATCTATTTCCCTACCTTCTCATAAATCCTGTTTCATGTTCTTCTGGTCCTTTCTTTACAATATAATAAAGTTAAATCACTCCCGTAATCCTCGAGGGAGTAGCCTTTAGTAGGATTCACCCGCTTTCAAACAGTTACGGGTAGGTCCTATGTAATAAATAGCGTTGAGCTTAATGCTGTCATCCGGACACAATATGCTATTCGTCTTGTCTGTCTGGTGAAGCCGTACGGAGGACTGGTCTGAGCAATTCTGTTGCGATGTGTGTGGGAGTTTGGAGGGTCTTCAGATCAATCTGCCTCTGGCGCAGCATAGTTGATCGTGTTGCTGGGTTTAACATTGCATCACCACGCTCAACCGTCTTCCTACCTATTCACTAAGTTTTTGAGTGAATAGGCTTAATAAACTAGCGCGCTTTACCATCAACGATTGCATCACTGCTTGCCATCAAGCGAGATTGCACTCAAACACTAGTTTATAATTATTAAAAAAAAAGGATCTATGTACAAAATTTCAAAGAGATATCTTGAAAAATCACAAAGACATGAGCTTTTCATATGTTACCTGATTGTCCCGACAAAAATAGTATGTTCAATGCACCGCTCGCCCGCCTGCACCTGTAGCGGCGCGGCATCATCCTACGTTTATTGACAATAAATTCTGTTTGTATTGTAATTAACTAGTGATAACATTTTCCATCACACTTGTAGGTTTTAGACGGTCGTAACGATCATTTGTAATGCTGCTGCTCATGGTTTTAATAGAAACAAAAGGATTTAAGCAGAATTGAAGCCCGTTCAAAGCACCCGCGTATGTAATAGCTAGGCAGCACACGGTACTAGGCATCATTAGCTATCCTAACCCCAACCTAACTGCGTTGTGGTCATTTCCAGTGAAAGCGGATGCAGCTAAATATCAATGTTTTGCGTGTATCTGACATATGTTCCCTTAACTATTTGTTAGTTTTTTTTTTTGTAGACTTTGCGTCATGTTTACCGCAAATAAAAGTTTTTTTCTCCCCGTGACCAGGTCCGGTGATCGCACGAACGTATGTCCTTGCATTAAGAAGCACATACTGTGTACTACTTTTGCATAGCCTGACTGCTCGAAAAATTCTATTTCCCTATTAAAACGCACCCAATTTTTTTTCATAATTATAAACCAGCGCTTGACCGCAATCCCGCCTGATGGTAAGCAGTGATGCGATCGTTGATGGTAAAGCGTGCTAGTTTATTAAGAGCCTATTCACTCAGAAAAACTGAGCGAATAGGAAGGAAGATGACAGTTGATCGAGGTGACGCAATGTTAAACCCAACAACACGAAAGAACTCTCAAGGAAGCCGTGTTATTTAGCTCGGAGTTTAGCAAACTTATTTGCATATAAAATTCATCACATACGCCACTGAATTAGTGCCGGTATAAGCTTATGCAAGCGTTTATTCAAGCAATGTGAACTAATGTAAACTATACCTCTAGTTTTATAGTGGAATGCTGAATGAATGGTACCCATTTAAACTTCAGTAGGTATGTGGTATGTTAAAATTTGACCCTTGTTTTACAAATTAGTATCATTGGTGATTGCAAATTGATGTAATGCTAAGCCGTTTTTAAACTGGCAAATACATGTTCATTTTACTGTCATTACGCTTTTTTCATTATAAATAATTACAGCTGACTTGAAGAAACGCTACACAAAAATCTTTCCAGCCAGCGAAGTGAACATGGCTAGAATTTTGGTACAATATATGCTGTTTTTGTACTTTTTATATCTTTTTATTATTACGTTTTTTATTTTTACTGTATTACAGGTTTGGTGCTGCTTTTAATTGTTTGTTGCACTGGGTGACGTCTTTACGTCGACGCCGGCTATCGCTGAAAACCAGCGCTGGTCTCTGATTTTGCATAGAGTCGCAGCATAATGCTGAGCGACAGCCGTTTTGCGTGGATGTGACGCATGTTTCCCTAAACTATTTCTTATTTTTTATGTTTTTGTAAACTCTTGCGTCATGTTTATTGCAAATAAACGTTTTTCTTTCTTTCTTTCTTCTTCTTTCTATGTTCATGTATGTGTTTACTTAAAAGGCGAACTGCGGTAAATCTTGGCTTTCAGTCCGTAAATCCTAGATTTAACCGCCAGACACCGCTAAATGTTCGAAATCAATGATTCAAAGAACATTTTGGGCTTTTACCGGTGATCCGAGGATTTACAAAGAGCAATTGAATTTAAAAAAAAGCTCGACAAAAGATTACGGTAGTAAGTCATCAGGATTACATTGTAATACTAATTGTCATAATATTTCACCATGTTGCAACAACTAAATAGCTATTTTTTAACTCTTACTAATAATAACGTTTAGATTTTTTGTACTGAAATTGGTGTCATTAGTGAAAATTTTACTATACTCAGACTAATAATAATAAAGATTGTTCCGAGTAACGAAATTAGTTATTTATTTATTTTATTATTTATGTACATTGTACACACAATAAAATACATAAGAATATGATAAAATTAAGATCTGAATACAAATTTCTTCCAGCAGACCTGCCAAAGGAAAAGTAAAACAAAAATGTAGAAAATGGTGTGTGAAAAAATATGAATGTTACCAGTACAAAAGTAATGATCTATACTAATAAGTTTGTTTGTTTGAGCACGCTTATCTCAGGAACTGTCGGTCCGATTTGAAAAATTATTTTTGCTTTGGATAGCCCATTAAGCCAGGAAGGCTTTAGGCTATAAATCATCATGCTGCAATCAATAGAAGCGGAGCATTAAAAAAAAAATATCGAAACCTACACGGGTGAAAACGCGGTGCGCAGCTAGTATTAACTAAACTAAACTGTAAGTATTAACTAAAACTAAACTATGAGCATTAACTAAAACTAAACTGTAATTATTAACTAAAACTAAACTGTAAGCTTTCAAGACTTGACTAAACATCACTTACTTAGCATTTCCTCAACCATGTTTGGGGTCGGCTTGTCTAGCCGGATTCAGCTGAAATCAGTATTTTATATGGAGGAATTAGCCTTTCTGATTTCCACAATCCAGTAACTGCGTAATACGACACCCCGGCTTGGTAAGACTTTCAGACTTTTGGCGACCAGTAACAGCGATCAACGGCTTAACGTGCTTTCTGGGGCTTGTAAGGATCTCCGTATGTTTCTTGAGTTGCATGATTACACATAGACCAACTACGACCAGCGTAGCTTCGGCATGTTCTATGAATTAAAAAAGAGACTTGCGTCCACCAGTGTGACTGGGTATGTACATACCCAGTCACACTGGCTCTGCGTGATAGATTTTAGCCCAGGGAGTGGGCTCATAGGGAGGAGGCTTCTTAGCAGTGGAAATTTTCTTCTTCTTCGGTCTATAGAGTCTGTTGTACAAAGGCTTTCCACAATGACCAGTCTAGTGCTGCCTGCATCTATTGGCTTCCCTTGATCTTCACTAGTTCATTGGGCCTCCCTGCACTGCGTCTTCCAGTACGTGGCCGCTACTCTAGAACCTTACTGCCCCATCGGCCATCGGTTCTATGAGCGATGTGCCCCGTTCTCTTAATTTTACTTACTCGAAGAGCTATGTCGGTGACTTTGATTTTTCTGTGAATCTCCTCATTTCTGATTCGTTCGGGCAGAGAAATTCCGAGATTACCCTTTTCCGTCGCCCGTTGGTGGGAATATTATACGATAATTATGTTATATTTTCACTATAAATTGCTGTAAATAATCTGCCTATTATGAAATGAAATGAAATCGTTTATTAAGCAAGTAGGATCACCGATCACTTTTACACGTCATATGTTCTTTTTTTTTTTAAATCTTGTTGAGGTATGAACTGACTACCTCTGAGAAGAAATAGTCGAAACAAACTCAGGGATCGTCGTCTTTTTTCAAGTCCAGACATTATAAATAAAAATGTTTACAATAATTTACCTTATAATTACGCATATTGCTTAATAACAATGCTTAACAGAGCGAACAGCTCAGTCCCAAGCTTTTATGTCTTCTAAATAATCTGTGATTTTATAATACCCCTTTTTGCAAAGTTTGGCCTTTATATAGTTTTTAAATCGTTTAATGGGTAAGTTTCGAATGTTCATGGGAAGCTTGTTGTATGTTAGGGGGAAAGGCTTCTTAGAATTCTTGGGACACAGGTCTTTTCTCGGTGAGATTTAGTAAGCCGTAATCTGACCACGCAGGCCAAATGGGGGTCGGTAGATGTCACATAACTTCGAAGTTTTGCTTCTAAGACATGCTGGTCCCTCACGATGTTTCCCTTCACCATTTTGAGAGCAATGGTGACGAAATAATTTACACAAGGTAAAGCGCCTGAACCTATGACCTACAACTTATGAGTTGCTGCCGATACCACTTTCCCGATTCCTTCTACGTCACCTGTTCGTCATCCTTTTTATCGTCCCACTACTGGGCACAGGTCTCCTCTCATACAGAGAAGAATTGAGCATATTCACCACGCTTGCTCAATGCGGGTTGACGATTTCAGACTTATAAAATCCAGGTTTCCTCAAGATGTTTTCGTTCACCTTCCGTCAATGGTGTCCTTTGTACATTACAGTACCAATGTGTACATACATTGGTACTTGAGAGGCTGGTGTTTTAACCACTAGGCCACCACGACGTCAACTGTAAATTACTGTAACTACTAGTTTATTAAATAAAATATAGACTGTCTGTTCTAAGAGGAAAACATACAAAATAGCGTCGATAGCCTTCCATTAGAAATATAATATCTCAGACACAATACAGGTTATGAATTGAAACGTATGGCAATACCGTTCGTCGGATCTCTCGGAATCCGTATAAGAATATACGTTTGGCTACGAAGATAGAATTCATTGGATTCTGATCTTATTTGATTTGATAGTGAAAATCAATCGTCTATTCAAAAAGATCTTGCTTCATTAGCTTTTTCGTTTTAGTATTAGGTTCTTACATATGAAATTGGCGTTTTGTATGAGAGGAATAAAAGTGGTTTTTTTATATCTATATATATAAAAGAAAGTCGTGTTAGTTACATCATTTATAACTGAAGAACGGCTATACCAATTTGACAGAAAATTGGTAAGGAGGTAGCTAAGAACTGGGAGAAGGACATAGGATACTTTCTATGCCGCTCCCCGTCGTTCCTGTGGGAATAAATGAGCTTCTTTGTTTCGACTTCTCCCACACTTTTATGCTACCCTGGTACCTTGTACGTCAAAAAATATGCACAATAAACCTTCTTTGATTTATTATGATTATTTGATAATGATGAATGAATGAGGTTTATTGTTTCGACTTCTCCTTCACTTTTGTGCTACCCTGGTACCTTCCACGTCAAAAAAATGTGCACAATAAACCTTCTTTCATGTATTATGATTATTTGATAATGATGAATGAATGAGGTTTATTGTTTCGACTTCTCCTACAGTTTTGTGCTACCCTGTTACCTTGCACGGCCACAAACTATGCACAATAAAACCTCTTTCATGTATTAATTATGGTGATTTGATAATGATGAATGAGTTTTTTTATTGTTTCGATTTCTCCTACACTTTTGTGCTACCCTGGTAACTTGCACGTCAAAAAATATGCACAATAAACCTTCTTTCATGTATTACGATTATTTGATAATGATGAAAATGAGGTTTATTGTTTCGACTTCTCCTAAACTTTTGTGCTACCCTGGTACCTTGCACCACAAAGTAGGAAACACGTGTCCAGTATTTTTAAGTTAATAATATTATGTACAAAATTTCAAAAAGATATAATGAAAAACCACAAAGTTATAAGCTTGCTATTCTACTTGGTTGTCCCAACAAAAATATGGTCAAAGATCCGCGCACGAGCGAGCGCGGTGCGTTGACCTCTAGCGTCAGCTGTTGCGCGCGCACAGTACTATGATGACGTATCGTAAGCTGCGTGACGCACTCTGTAACTACACTGTAACAATTTCTAAATGTATTTGGGACAAAATATAACATGGTGTCAAAATTATTGGAATCGATTCAGTTGCTCATTCACTATCTATATATACAGTATGTTACGAAAACCCTGTCCGACCCACAAGGATAATAAGGGTTAGGTAAACAAATGACCAAATAAAATATAAAATTTTGCATAATCATCATAGTAACAATACTAATGAATTTTGAAATAGTCTTTTTTACCAGCGAATTTACTGTAACTTCCCCAAAATTCGGGAAATTTAAAAAAGTGTAAACACCATTTTAGACCTTATAACTGTCGGCGGCGTCAGTGTGTCTAGCCGCCGACGCGCAAAGGAATAATTAGAGCTGTACTAGTTTTTGCGTAATAAAGTTTTGTTTTACCTGCTCGAATGATTTGTTGTAAAAACGCAGATTACCTAATGGTAAAAGTACTTTTTTTGATTATCGATTAATTTTATTCATAACAATATTGTAACACAAGTACCTATTATTAGTAAATAGGAACTAGAAAGGTCTTATGAAATACGATTTTAGGAGAATATTATAAACAATGTAAAGCATTTAAGTTCACCTGATTTAAGTTATGTGAAAGTTCTAAAATCTAAAGAATGCCATGCGATGTTGAATCGATGCGTGAAATTCTGAAATACAAAATTGATACCAAAAATCGATACGAGAAATATTTTGAATACTTTCACACCTCTAGTCAAAGGGCACCGCCGTGCAGTTAGAGTACCTATTTTTATGAAATAAAAATCATTTTTATTTTAAATTTATTAGTTTCGCGTAGACATCGCGTCCGTGTAGACGTATCGTTTATTGTGTGATCATATAGTTTTCTAACGTAATGTAACCTGCTGATGGAAGGTACCTAGTAAAACTGAAATTGTGATGTGTTGTGATCAGGTGTTGAACGATTCGGATGTGACTACTTCTTGGTCAATGTGGTTCCAGCATGACGGTGCCCCACCATATTTTTGCCGACCTGTACGTGAGTACCTCCACTATCAGTTCGGCGAGCAGTGGATTGGTAGGAGTGGACTAACGTTGTGAAACACCGTGCTAATCTCGTGGGACGGTGCCAGGCCGGTATCGTTCTTAGTGAACGAAATATGGAACAACATCTCCGCCACAGCCATTGTGCTCATCGAATGAAATTCGAAGATACATTCGGAGGGTCAGACGACCTTCCTACTTAAAAAAAAAGTTCTTTTCACGAGCTGCCTAAGTAGGTATCATTGTTTCTTTCTAGAGTCGATAAACGTGGTTAGACTACCAATACCTACATGCATGAGGTTAACTAAGGTCATGACCTGTGCCTGTGTTGCCATGAAATTACCTATTTATTTTATTTAAGTTATTTATTTTTAAGGGGGTATTTTTTTTTAGTTTAGCCAGGTTATGTACGCATTAGTAGAATCAGCTAACGATACCTAACAACACCTTCACGGGTCGGACAGGGTTTTTGTAACATACTGTATAAAAGAAAGTCGTGTTAGTTACTCCACTTATAACTCAAGGACGGCTCCATCGATTTGGCTGAAAATTGGTAGGGGGGTAGCTAAAAACTAGGAAAAGGACATAGGATACCTTTTATCCCGTTCCCGTCGATCCCATGAGAATGAATTAGCTTCATTGTTTCGACTTCTCCTACACTTTTGTGCTACCCTGGTACCTTGCACGTCCACAAACTATGCACAATAAAACTTCTTTCATGTATTATGATGATTTGTGATAATGATGAATGAATGAGGTTTATTGTTTCGACTTCTCCTACAGTTTTGTGCTACCCTGGTACCTTGCACCTCCACAAAGTAGGAAACACGTGTCCAGTATTTTTAAGTTAATAAATATTATATACAAAATTTCAAAAAGATATAATGAAAAACCACAAAGTTATAATAAGCTTGCTACGTGTATCTACTTCGTTGTCCCAACAATAATATGGTCAAAGATCCGCGGGCGAGCAAGCGCGGTGCATTGACCTCTAGCGTCAGCTGTTGCGCGCGCACAGTACTATGATGATGTATCGTAAGCTGCGTGACGCACTCGATAACTACACTGTAACAATTTCTAAATGTATTTGAGACAAAATATAACATGGTGTAAAAATTATTGGAATCGATTCAGTTGCTTATTCACTATTTATATATAACTCAAGAACGGCTGAACCGATTTAGCTGAATATTGGTGGGAGGTAGTTAAGAACCCGTCCCCGTCGTTCCCGTGTGACGTGACATAAGACATGGTCCAACTCATTCAAAATGTAAGTCAGCAATTCATATACCAAAAATGGTATAACAAAAAGCAAATGACAGCTGAGCATATTTAAAAAAAAGTCTAACCGTTTGAAGCAATCGTTTAAAGCAAAGAATATAAATACTCTCTGCTGGTTTAAAGTTTCTAATAAAAAACCACAAAGCCAACTTCAACTTCAAAATTTCTAATATTGTATTGCTGTGCCATTTATCATCAATAAAAATATCATGCCGTGACCAAGACCATCAAATCTTTCTCGACAAAGCGGTAATGCAAGAGTAAATCGAAACATTCTGAATGAAAGCACTGAAGAAGAGCAAGAAATTGCACGTGCAGAGCGCCGCCTTACTATGACTCGACTTCGTGCTTCTCACTCACAAGAGCAAAGGGAGGCGGCAGTCCGTGAAACTGTTCCGTTGACAATGCGAAATCGGCGAACAAACCTCAGAGATCATCATCATCATCATCAATCTTTTTATCGTCCCACTGCTGGAGACAGGTCTCCTCTCATGCAGAGAAGGATTGAGTGTAATCACCACGCTTGCTCAATGCGGGGTGACGATTTCAGACTTATAAAGTCCAGGTTTCCTCAAGATGTTTTCCTTCACCTTCAGTCATTGGTGTCCTTAGAAAGTACATATCACTTTAGAAAAGTTACATCGATACTTGCCTGACCTGGAATCGAACCCGCGCAATCATACAACAGAGGCTGGTGTTTTAACCACTAGGCCACCACGACATCTCAGAGATCAATAGCTAGATAATTTACGAAGCACAAGTAGAAATTCATTTCTTTCATAAGGTGCTACACTAAATAAATGACAAATAAAAAAATCATGGAATACCTTTTTTTTTTTAATTTACAGTGTTCCTAATTTAAAAAGTAAAAAATGTGATCATGTGATATTTATTGCCTTTAAGGCGGAACAAAGTTCGCCGGGTCAGCTAGTATAATATATATGTCGGAGACAGCGACGGCAGAGCGGTAGGGTCGATAGCATCTTGGTGTGGTGGTACAGGTTCCATTTCGTAGGTGAGTTTTGAATTGAAGCACGACGTGTAGATATACCCTCCAATCTTCATAATAACAATTTGAATAGGCAAACCGACAGTTTCGGTTCGGAGATGTGCCTTGGTCCGCGTCTCGATGCAAAGTCCGTTCGACGAACCCCACTATCCAAAGCGACTCTGTCCATGTGACGCCATCACAAAATGACGTCACAAGCGTTCGCCCCTCTACTACGTAAATCAAATCAGCAACTTCTATTAAAATTAATCGACGATCTCCGACACGGCCAGCCTGACGATTTGCACGTCCTCGTGCATCATCATCTTCATCATCATCATCATCATCATCATCATCATCATCTCAGCGCCAATCCCAGTCGCATCCGAAGCTCCTTCAGCCCCGGAGTCCAGGATCCGGTTTACCAGGCCAACCGCCGATTCCGGTCAAACCTCAACATTTCCCGTTGCACGTTCTAGTGCATGTCTGTAACAAATTTAAAAAAAACACAGAACACCAACTTTGAAGCATTTTTGAGAACTCGGCCAACCTGACCATCACACGTCACGTTTAGTTACATTGACTATTAGAAAACCAAACTTAATTATTTTAACAACTTAAACAAAAGCTTCCTTCAAGCCTCATAATTATCAAATTTCAAAAAGAAAACACAAATGGTTCCTTCATGCCTCATAATTATCAAATTTCAAAAAGAAAACACAAAAGGTTCCTCCAAGCCTCATAATTATCAAATCAAAATCATAATTATCAAAAAGAAAACACACCATCGCCCGCTACCACAGTAGCTAGTGACAACTCATAGTCGACACCCATATCGTCATCACCTCTTGTGATACGACCAACTCTAGAGTCCACGACTCCCAGGTCAACACATGACCGTACAACTAATAGTCTCCTCCGAGACCCAGGTCCCCGCCACATCACTAGCTGCCCATCGCCCCCTGAACAACTCCTCACTGAGTTGCAGTTACGACTACAGACTAGTGCATGCAGTGCGACCATATCTACAAGAGTCCCCGCCACATCACTAGCTGCCCATCGCGCCCTGAACAACTCCTCACTGAGTTGCAGTTACGACTACAGCCTAGTGCATGCAGTGCGACCATACCTACTAGTGTCCCCGCCACACCACTAGTTGCCCATCGCGCTCTGAACAACCTCTCACTGGGTTGCAGTTACGTAGCCATGATACGTGTTCTATTTGCCCTCCTCACCATCTTCTACATTTTGAAAATCTAACTCAGCAGACATTACTTGGAAAAATCTTTCGTACTTATGCGACCATGGGGTACTTATAAGTTCTGTTTCCAATCAACGATTTAAATAGGTAACGATCGCCATTATCGCCATCAAACAACTCATCAATATTAAATTTCATTACTTTAGCTCATTTCTATCAAATTTGTATTTTTCGTAAATAGCACTCATTTCTATGTTCGTTACCGCTTGTTCTCTTGAGAAGATATTTTAATAGTCTAGCCACATATACTATCAGAAGCTCAAGTGAGCTCGTAACTATAGGCCACAGTGAACTTTAGTTTCGAAATAAAGACAAACCAGACATCATAATTTTAAAACCCTCATTTAAAATTTCTCAGTCCATTATAACAAACAATAATCGGGTAGTACAAGAAATAAAATTTGCAAATAACTCTTATTATCATGTCGCAAAGAAATTGTTCAGTACACAATACACTGGCACAACCTTGTACACTGTATATATACTGGCGCGTGTGTATATACACCAATGAAATTACAGATTGCTTGACAAGAGAACATTCGGCCACGGAATCAAAATAAAAATAGTACGACTCACCGGATTATGGCAATTTCCCACAAACACCTGCCACTTGGCAGTTGTCAACCGTTGCACACCAGACATCTCCGAGCTCTCATAAAACCCCTTTACGTTACCACAAACGTTTTGAGTATTTTGAAACCTTCTCATCGCCTGCAAAGGCTCAAGACTTGAAACCTTGGGCGTTCCGCAAAGCGCACGTAGCTCTGACTCCGCACCACACGCCATTGATGTGATTCACCAAGCAGCTAGAAGCGCGCTCCTCAAGCGCACTTTGCACGCTCCGCAAGCGCACCCTGCGCGCTCCGCAAGCGCACCTTGCGCGCTCCGCAAGCGCACCTGGCGCGCTCCGCAAGCGCACCTGGCGCGCTCCGCAAGCGCACCTCGGTCGCCAAGCAACAGCCAGCACTGTCGCGCACCAAGCAACAGCCAGCACTGTCGCGCGCCAAGCAACAGCCAGCACTGTGGCGACAGCGCCGCGTCCAGCCGCACGTGCACGCCTGCAGCGGACTCCTGCAGCGCACTATCACGCTGAGCGATCTCTTCGCCAGCAATTGAGCGCACCTCGTAACTTCACGTTCACTTCCAGCCTCACGTAATTCTGTTTCTTGATTTATAACGAGATTGTGAGTAGTGTAGTTCTTTATCCCACTTCTGATGTCGGAGACAGCGACGGCAGAGCGGTAGGGTCGATAGCATCTTGGTGTGGTGGTACAGGTTCCATTTCGTAGAAAAATGACGTCACAAGCGTTCGCCCCTCTACTACGTAAATCAAATCAGCAACTTCTATTAAAATTAATCGACGATCTCCGACATATATATTTAATTTGGATGTCTTAAAATCAAAAATCAAAATCAAAGCATTTATTTCAAATAAACCAGTTACAGGCACTTTTGAATTGTCAGAAGGTCGGTCAGTCAGTAAGGTGAAGCTAGTCGCCCATTCCAAAGAGTAGGTACCTATGGAGAAGAACGGGCAAGAAACTCCATGGACACTCTTTTAAATTATCAAGCTATTGATACAAATATTTGATTACATCATTCATTTTGAAATCAATCGTGTGAGAACGATGCAGAAATATATTGTACGCTGAGAGCGTCCATTATGGAAAAAAACAATAATTCAGAAATTAAAATACGCCGTAGCAGCTAAGAGATGACCAGTCCCCTCTGACGGCGTCCGTTCACGAACATGACGTATGGATCAGCATCATTCAGCTCAACCATATTGAAGGGAACCTAATGACCCAACACACACGCCACCACCAGCGAGACATTTGAGTGAGCATGACATACTCTCAACAGCCATAGCACTATCAAGTCAATAAACGACTAACCCAACAAATAGATAGACATTCCAATTGAAGCTCCTCTAATTTGGTAGCAGTCTGTTGTGCAGGGTGTTGTCTCGCGTTGTCCTGAAGCAGCAGTAGCCTTGTGCGATTGACCAGTCTCGGTTATTTAGCGGCTAGTTTACCCATCATTATGTATAGCTGCTCACAGTACAGATCTGCAGTAATCGTCTTGCCAGACTTAAGGAAGCTGTGGTGCACCACACCGGCACTAGTCCACCAAACGCTGACCAATAAGTTTTTTCTAGTCAATTCTCCCTTGGATCAATTCTCATTTGGATGGTTCCATTGCGACATGCACTTCTTATTGTTGTAGAGTATCCATTTTTCATCACAGGTAATGATTCGATTTAAAATCCCTTCATTATTGGGCCAATTCAGTAATGTAACGCAGCAGTCGACGCCGGTTTGCTTCACTCAATTCTTCATGAGGTACGCACCTTTCGAGCTTTCTTATCTTCCCAATTTGATTCAAGTGGATTAAAACAGTTTTATCACTAACACCGCAGTCTGCAGCTTACTCAGACATAGTTTGCAATAGATCTGCTGCCACTATAGGCTTCAATTATTCATTGTCACTTTGGTCTCCGGCGTCCATGGGGATTGTTCTGTAGGTTGAAATTTCTAGAACGAAAACGTTGGAACCAAAAACGCACTGTGCTTTCTCTAGCGACACCACTGCCATACACATCATTAATTCTTCGAGCCGTTTCTGAACACTAGTGTCACGGCGGTACTCATAATCGTAAATAACGCGAAATTTTCCATTTTATAAACTCAAAGATGCAGAGAGAAAACCAAAAGAAAAAAAAAAAAAAATACAAAAGAAAGACGGTGTTCGGGCACCAATTGATGAGTAACTAGCTGTATAAATTTGAATTTGGAATTCTAAACCCAAGAGGAGATATTTGAGATCAAAGTGGCCAGTACGACAAAACGCCAATTTCATATGTAAGGACCTAATGTTATATAAACACTTAGGTTTTTGTTGCCATTTTTTATTTATTTAATCTGTAAAAAATTACGGGCTCATTTTGTCAACACTGCATGGTTAGCACAGTAGTTAAGCTATTGACTGCTGCTCTGCATGTCGCGGGTTCGATTCCCGAACGGAAGAAATATTTTTATGATTTGCAAATAGTTGTTCTGAGTCTGGCTCTGTGTATGTGAGTTTATATATTTGTAAAGGCACCCATGATACAGGAGAAAAGTAGTGTGGTTGAAGGCATTATTTAAAAAAAAAAACGACCGATCGGTCATACAACACCCAGAGCAGCAGTCGATCACCGAGCCATTAGGCAAACCGTATCGTCAAATTAAAACAGTGTAGTATAATTTATAATGTAATCTAGCAAAAGGAAAAGATACCACTGATGGCGCACGTTCCACCCGCTCATGTTATTACTGTCATAACATTTTCTAGCCTGCTCTGTATTCAGATGCAAAGTGTATGTTGAAGCTTGAGGAATAATTTTGATATTTTAACAGTTATTTCATTTTAAAACTGTTAAACGTCAATTACGTTCCTCTTCTTTTTTCAAGATTCAACCTCAACTCTTCTGTGCTTCTGTGAAATAGATACCACAATTTTGCCAATAACAGGTGTAAAAAATTATAGAAATTCTTTGAAAATTTCATTTCACAATAATGGCGGATATCGCCAATGACAGTTGAAAAAGACGGCCGCGTGACCGTCTATGAGGGAGGGTTTTCAATGGTCTTTATGAATTATTTACTGAATGCACTTTTTTACTACATAAATCACGCGCTTTTATTAATTAAACGACACTATAAATAATGTTAAAAGTCCAATGTAAAATGCGCGTGACACTCATCTTAGCTTTCCCATCAAAAACTCAATAACGTTCCTCAATTAAAAGTTATTAGGCGTTTGAAAAATAAACCTATAGTACTAACTAGTTTTTACGTTCCTCAAATAAAAGATTGTAGGGTTTGAAAAATTTGCCTTTAGTACTGATTGATTGTATATTGTTTTATACTTTTCAAAGAGGAAAGTTTTTAGTAAAACTCTTTTAAGTGGGTTACCCAAGCGAATAAAGTATAAATAGCCTTTTGTTTATATTCGTTTCTCCTTTTTCTGATAAATTCAATTCATATATCGAACACTGTTAAGCCATAGCCGGATTTCTGATTCTCAAAGTGACGTAAGAACAGTTATAATCAATGAATCACACACACATATACACTTTACTACACCACACACACTCACATTTACTCGGTGTAGAATCGCAAAGCAGTTTTTGTTGCTATTTTTAAACTTTCTTAAAAAATAAAGATTTACAATAAAGGCCCTAGGAAAATCTATAGGCCATATGTTACCGAAACGCTTCCGAAGCTTCATTGTACACAAGTATTATGTGAACAACTTAAATAAAACGAGACTACGATTTCTATCTCATTTTGAATTCCTCAAAAACTTCAAACATTTGCGTTACATCACTCCGTTTGCAGCATTGTTATTTTAACGTTCTTCCTTGTCGCTATATAGACTCAGCAATGGACTATCAAATAGGGCTTTAGATTGTGGGGCACAATTTTCTTTAGAAACGTGCACAGACGAAGAAATGGGAACGCCACAAATATGTACAGTTTGTTTCAAATAAAAGTAGAAGAGATTTTGCCCCACGTCTATGTACGAGGCTGTGCTCGTTGGCAACACGTTTTGGCAAAGGACGTATCGAAATAAAACTTACTGTTATAACAATTTAGGGGTGTGAAGAACAGGGTGTAAAGATTACTCATCTATAGTAATATATTATTTTCTCGGTGGTAGGCCATAACATCGGCCACCGGCACAAGTTACCACCCACCAGACAAAGTCTTGCCGCCAAGCGATTCGTCGTGTTCCGACATTATGTCTGGTGAAGCCGTACGTAGGACGGGTCTGAGCAGTTGTGTTGCGATGTGTGCCGGGTACGATGCGCCAAATGTTGTTGTGTTGGGAGTTTGGTCGTGGAGGGTCTTCAGATCAATCTCCCTTTGGCGCAGCATCGTTGGTCGTGTTGTTGGGTTTAAAATTGCATCACCCCGCTCAACCGCCGTCTTCCTTCCTATTCGCTCAGTTTTTCTGAGTGAATAGGCTCTAAATAAACTAGCGCGCTTTACCATCAACGATCACATCACTGCTTACCATCAGGCGGGATTGCGGTCAAGCGCTAGTTTATAATTATTAAAAAAACAATATAAAGCTGAAGAGTTTGTTTGTTTGTTTGAACGCGCTAATCTCAGGTCTACTGGTCCGATTTGAAAAATTCTTTTTGCGTTGGATAGCCCTTTAATCCAGGAAGGCTTTAGGCTATGTTATTACATAGCCTAAAGCCTTCCTGGATTAAAGGGCGATATTAGGCGTGATATTTCACGCTGCGATCAATAAGAGCAAAGCAAATAAAAAAATCATATCGAACCTAACGCGAGTGAAACCGCAAGGTGCAGCTAGTCTATACAATTAAATAAAGCTGACGAGTTTGTTTGTTTGAACGTGCTAATCTCAAGAACCATTTCCGATCCGATTTGAAAAATTCTTTTTGCGTTTGTTAGCCGATTAACCCAGGAAGGCTTTAGGCTATACAATATCACGCTGCGACTAATAGGAGTGGAGCATAACTAAACCACGCGAACGAAGTCGCTGGCGGCCGCTAGTCCTCCATAAAAAAAGGGGGGATCCACAGTCTGGGTGTTGTCTGGCGGGCAATTGCTCGATCTGAATTTGTATTTGTATACTAATTACGTCGTTAACTGTGCTTGCGAGATACAGGATTTGAGTTAGAATTACACGGTGTTCAAATGTAGCGTTATAGATATCGCTACACTAATGAAATTTCGCCTCTCAAGTATGAGTGCGCGGGTTCGATTCCAGGTCAGGCATGTACCAATGTAACTTTTCTAAGTTATATGTACTTTCTAAGTATATCTTGGACACCAATGACTGATTAAAAAAGGCGAAGGAAAATATCTTGAGGAAACCTGGACTTTAAGTCTGAAATCGCCAACCCGCATTGAGCAAGCGTGATTACGCTAAATCCATCTCTGTAATAGAGGAGACCTGTGCCCAGCAGAGGGACGATAAGAAAAAGGTTGTTGATAATTAATAAAATTTCAATGTTGGTGTATAAGGACATGTCATTTTGTCGTCAGAGTGTACTTACATGTAGTGGATGCCGTAAGCTTTTTGTACATGGTTCAGTTTTTGTTCAACACAGTTTGATTAAACGCACCGTAGAGAAAACGTTTCAGTCAACAAGATCCATAGTGATCCATAAGACACTGACGACTGTGCCAGCATAGAGCAAATAAATATTAGTTTATCATGAAAAAAAAGCGTGTGTGTACTTGTCGTGATGCCAATGGGGACATGCCTTTACTGAATTTCAGTAGAGTTTTAGACAGGTTCAGAAGCTGTTTTATGACTTCAAGGAACAACTATTTAGACTTTTTATGTCTGATCTAAATTGGTTTTACAACTGGAATGGTTCGGCAAGAATAAATAGGTAAGACCAACGAAACCATGGATGGAATATGTGAACGTTACGAACGGTTAGAAAGGGAGTGTATACCGTGATAACAATTTTAGAAACTTTGGATTTGGTGGAGAGGCATGCGAAGAGGTTATTTGGAGACCCAGATTTGGTTCACAACGGTCTCCGAAGCCTGCAGGTTCAGTCTTAGTGTTCTTCTTCAGCCTATAGAAGTCAAGTCAAGTCTGGACAAAGGCCTCACCCAAGGCTTTCCCATTTTGGGGTTTGCCATCCTCACGCTTGATAGGCGGGTTGGCGATCGCAGTAATTTGATATGCCATAGGAGAAGCGCTGCTGCCAGCTTTCCTGGTAAGAGTTCCCTTTGTCGCCTCATACAACACCCACGGGAGGATATGGGTTGGTACTATTCTAAGCCCGGTACCACACAAGGTGACAGAGTTCTATAGGATGCATTTTGGAGAGTGTGCGCGGAAACTGCATGACTTAATTCCCTCATCTCCGTTCCATCATTGGAGGACCCGTCGTACGGTGAGTATACAACTTTACCTTACCTTATACGCTCATAAAAATATAAAATTGTTTAAAAAATACAGTAATGTCGATAATATAAATACTAGGAACTGGCACAAATTTATTGTACCTACAACAAGGCTCAAGTAAATAGGTGGCTCTTTTAGATGCCGATGTATACATTTTTACAATGGACTTCCAGAGGTGGTTCAAGATCTGAGCCTGAATAAATTCAAATCCTTCATTAAACGTAAGCTGTGTCAGAAAACATTTTATAGGGTTAAGGATTATATAGAGGACAAAAAGGCTTGGGCTTGAGCTGCGTCCGATTTCTATACACTGATTGTTCTTTGATATTTCCTCTTGTAGTTTTAATATGTAATTGTTTTTTTTTTTGTGTATTTTCCATAATGGACGCTCTTAGCGTACAATATATTTCTACATCGTTCTCATACGGTTGATTTCAACATAAATGATGTAATCAAATATTTGTATGAATAGCTTGATAATTTAAAAGAGTGTCCATGGAGTTTCTTGCCCGTTCTTCTCCATAGGTACCTACTCTTTGGAATGGGCGACTAGCTTCACCTTACTGATTGACCGACCTTCTGACAATTCAAAAGTGCCTGTAACTGGTTTATTTGAAATAAATGCAAATTTCAAATCAAAGATTTGATTACGTTGTTGACACCACTACAATTCAGACGAAGCATTTCGCCTCGTTTTTTACATCGTGTTCATCGAGGCACGAAGGGGTGTTTTCGTCTGACAATTTAAGTGTCTTCAAGGCTAAAGTGAAGACTCCTAATAAACTAGTGCGCTTTAACAACAACGATGTTTTTTTTATAAGTATTAACCTGAAAGTGCTTAACCGTAAGCCCGCATGATAGTAAGCAGTGATGCGGTCAAGCACAAATAGTATCTAGTGGTAGTGGCTGGTGGAGAACTGCTCAGGATCGAGCTTGTTGGCGTGTCATGGAAGAGGCCTATGTCCAGCAGTGGACGAGTAGAGTCTGATGATGATGATACTTAAATACATATAGGTATAATACAGAAGTGTGGAAGAAAAAGATGTGTTGAGCCGAGCCGAGCCCAAATAAATTGGGACAAAGGAATGATAAACAGGAAGTCTTCGGCAGGCTTCCTGTAATAATTAAAACTGGAGGTTCAGAGGGACGAACTCCGAAATTCAGATTATAATAAATTGGCATGGAATTGTTTAAAGTTCTATTATTTCTGGTCTAAAGTTTTGTTATAACAATTGACGACACGACTTTGTTTTGACGGCCAGATTGACTCAGTGGCTGAGCAATCGACAGCGGCGCTGCGTGTCGCGGGTTTGATTCCCGCACGGAACAAATATTTGTATGTTCCGCGTCTGGCTGTTTGTGTATGTGACTTTATATGTATGTAAACGCATCCACGATAGATATAGGTGAAATTCCTAGAGAAAGGCAGTGCTGTTTGTTTAAAAAAAAATTGGCAACGTCTTTTGTGAGGCAATGAAAAAAAAAAGTACTAAAAGGTATTTGGCGTAGGGTCAAACAAGGATGGCTTGTAGGTATATTTTTAGTTTGAAGGTTCAGTTTTATGGGTACTGTGTTAGTTTAATAAGCTCTTTTTTTTTCTTAATTTCAGGAACTTTTTAAATTGGACACAAGATCATTGAAAAGTTCTTGTGTCCAATTTAAAAAAATTCTATATAACGCAATGGACGTAGTTGTACTCTCAAAACGATTACCGTTATACCCGGATCAGCAATCGCCCATCGACTTTACTACACTATTAGTTAATTAAATTGATCAGATTCGGCTCCAACTTCGGAGCTTACAAGTAAGGTACCATATTGACTACATATCCCTGAAGATTAGCAAGTAATAGCTTTATTAATTAGGCCGCACAATAAGGTACCATTAGATATTACAGGATACTTTCCTACTTATCTAATAATCTTCTTGATTTTTTGCCAAACAAACATGAGTATGTGGAAAAATAATTAATATCCACTCAATAAAGTTCAAGTTACATTACAAGTTTTAATATTCTTATATTTTTTTAAAATAGCAATAGTTACTCAGAAATCAACTAAAGTAAGGTAAAATATTTCATTTCTTTTTACTTGAAATAACAACAATAGGGTAGTTGACTAAAAAACTAATTAGTCCGTCAGTCAGATTTCCAAAAAATACTAGACGCATATTTTTTCTTTTTTCATATAAACAAAAAATGAAGAAGACACAGTGCGTTGAAAACTCGTGTGACGTCACTGCACGCTACATTTTTTAGCGAGCAGTGACGTCACCAGCCACCACTCCTGATCTTTGACGCCTTTTATTTTTGTAAATTTTTATTGATTTGATGAAACAAAATATACGTATCCAATATTTTTCTATAATCTGAATGACGGACTAAATAGAATCGTTTTTTTTTACCCAGGAAACATCCCTTTGAAAAGACATTTTTAAATACACCTTAGGTAGGTCCTCATTTCATATTTGAACGTCTCTAAGCAGTCTCCCTTAGTATAGGAACCCTCATTATTTGCCATCAATGTGTTGACGCAATCAATTGACGTCATTCTGACAGTGTCCTCATTGTGTGCACTGACTTTACAATATTTATGGCACTACACGATTCGCGGGTACTTTTAAATATTCTTTCTTTTCTTTGAAGGATGAAAAATGGGTGTCATTTATTACTTACTAGCTTTCTGCCCGCGGCTTCGCCTGCATGGTGTTTGGTTATATCGCGCTATGTAGATTTCCCTCGGGAATATCAAATTTTTGCCCTAGTACCCTATTATTTAATCCGACTTCTAACTTTACGTCTGCAAAATTTCAAAACAATCGGTTCAGTACAAACACGCTTTAGCCCTTGATGATATATCCCGAACTACTAACATCGTTTTGTTCGCAGTTCGGTATCCGCTTACCCGCATCTCGCCCCTCACACCCCGCAAGATTGCCCTGTCTAGACGTCTTCGTTGAACGACTGTATAATTTTAGACTGTGGTATTATTATGAGCGAATAGCGATGCGACCGCGAGCCCCGTGCCCTGTCCACTTCACCCGCGAATGTATTGCCTACCGCACATGTATTAAGTTATCTCTTTTTGCGAAATATTATTTTTTAAGGGGATTTTTTTTTAAGGTTAGACCGGCTTAGTAGGCATTAGTAGAATCAATCGATACCTAACAATACCTTCACGGATCGGACAAGGTTTTCTTTACATATTGTACATGTTAGTTGCACGGTAAATTCTGCATGCGAGATACAGTATGCGTGTGACGTCAGTATGAGGCGCTGTTCGAATGAGGCGTTTGTAGATACTTATTTATTTTCTTTCTTTCTTTTTTGGCTTGGCGCGGTTTGTGCATTTAGACAATGTCGCGTAGTGAATTATTCATGTCGAAAAACACGGCCGCGTGAACTATCTTACGAGGGAGGTTTTAGGCAAAGTCATGATATGGTCACTATGCTGCGAAATTTCACTGTTCTTTATGAATTATTTACTGAATGCACTTTTTACAACATAAATCACGCACTTTTATTTAGTAAACAACGCTATAAATGATTTTAAAAGTTCAATGAAAAATGAGCGCGACACTCAGTTTGATTTTCCCGCCAGAACTCGTAGATACTTATTGAAGATACCTTAAAAATACGCATGCAAAACTTTTAAAATTTACATGATCCCATTAAGCTATGCCCGATGTTGTATCATACATCACTACTCTGTAGTCGAGTAACTAATACCATCTCTATGTGTTAGTGTCTATGAATATAGTCTATTGTCTTGTCATTGTAACTTAGGATCTGACCTAGAAGAGGTCGTTTCCAATAATATAATTCTACAAGTGTAATAAACCAGTCTGATTATCTAAAGTCTTTAATATTTACCAACCGAACAATCATACATGGTGTCAGAAGAGTGAAAAAACCCAATACGAAGAAAGAAAATTCATAAAATGCAAAAGTCGGATGGCGTCGGTGGCGGCCATGACACCGGAGCTGCAATGAACAGTGGCTTGAAGGCGCTTAAAATATCGTCAGATGCAACAAACAACAATTACGAAATCTGGAAGCGCTGGTGGCAACAGTTCGAATTATACTTGTTGGCAACGGGTTTAGACAAGTCCGGTGAGAAACGCAAGATCGCCATTTTATTACATCACATTGGTGAAAAATGCTTAAATATTTTCAACACATTCAACATAAATATTGGAGAAAGCACATTACATGACGTCAAGGCCAAATTCGACGAATTTTTTCAACCCAGAAAAAATATTACCATGTATCGTTACATGTTTTTTACCACACGTCAACAGAAATCGGAAAGCATCGAGGATTTCTTAACCGATCTCGAAAATAAGAGCCAAGATTGCGAATTTGGAACGCTCAGAGAATCTCTTATCAGAGATATTTTTATCGCCAACTTGAGTTTGGACTTAGCACATGTACGTCAGAGACTGCTGCAGGAACCTGATCTGACATATCAGAGGATGCGAGAGCTAGCTAGGACACTCATCGTCGCACAGCAGGATGCAGACCAAATTGTCAAGAGGTCCACTAGTCAAGAGTCTGAAAAAGTCATGCATCTGCGTCGGAGGAGCCGTGGTCGAGCGGAGCGTCAGCGACGGCGAGCTTCACCAGTCAGTCAGCAGGGATCCAGCGCAGGGAGGTCAAAGTCAAGTCCCAGTCCTGAGAAGCGCTCGAAGACGTGTAGCCGCTGTGGACAACACCACCGCTACAAATGTCCAGCGCAGGGAGCTAAATGCAGGTCATGTAACTCTTATGGTCATTTTGCAAAATTTTGTTACTCCAATAATAAAAAAGTCAGTCATTTAGAGTCTTTTAGTTCAACTGGTAGTCAAGATAATTTTGTTGGAATTTTAAATTGTCATAACTTCAGTCATAGTCATAAGTATAGTCAATATAATTGTCATTTAGAGTCACAAAGTCATCACAATCAAAATCATTACAGACATAGCAGGTTGTCATACACCCAGTCAGATACTAAGTTACAATCAACGGTCAGGTCGCACATAGGCCAGTCGCAGTCAATGTCTAAGAGATCTCATGAAGACTCATCTTGTCATAAAAAATATCCTATGTCATATCTCAATGATGAAAACACTAAACAGTCTGAGAGATTCACAGTCAAGTCAAAAAAGTCAAAAAGTCTTAGCCGAGATTCATATCTTAATGATGAGTACAGACACAAGTCTGAGGAATCTCACACAACAAACACTTGTAGAATTATTACAGCAAAGTCAACACATAGTAAACAGGTCAATACAGTCGAGTCAAAAGAAAACAAATACTATTCTAAACAGTCATGGAACATAAACATTTTAGTTGGTCATACACAAATTAATTGCATTATTGACTCAGGAGCTGATATCAATATTATGTCAAAGAAAACTTTTCAATCTTTGAAATGTCAAAGTCAAATGTCACTTGAGAAATGTCAAATAAACGTTAGTGGGTTTGGTGGTATATCAATACCCATTATGGGCAAAGTCAATGTAAAATGTAGTTTATCTTTAAATAATAGCACTATTAGTGTAAATATAGTGTTTATAGTCGCAGATTTAGTTTGTCCGAATGTTTTAGGTCTACCAACTTGTGAAAAATTAGGTATAATTCAAAGAGTTTTCTCTGTGTCTCAACAAAATTTTAGTGAACAAATTCTTACACAATACAATGATGTATTTCAGGGTCTTGGATGTCTACCTCAAGTCTGTCGCCTGAAACTCAAACCTGAAGCAGTGCCATGCGTGGATGCTCCGAGAAGAGTACCCTTCGCTTTACTGAACAAACTGCGCGATGAATTGGATCGCATGGAGAAAATGCAGGTCATTGAAAAGGTTTTTAAACCTACAGAATGGGTGAACAGTATAGTGATAACAGTCAAAAGCACGGGTCAGTTACGAATTTGTTTAGATCCTAGAAATTTGAATAAGAATATTATAAGGGAAATTTATCCACTAAAGTCAATAGATGAGATCAGATCTCAACTAGCAGGAGCTGTTTGTTTTTCTCATTTAGATGCATTTTCAGGATTTTGGATGCTTAAACTAGATGAATATAGTTCTGATTTATGTACATTTCAAACACCTTTCGGTAGATATAAATATTTAAGGTTACCTTTTGGTATTAATGCATCGTCTGAAATTTTTCAAAGAGTCATGATGAATTTGTTCGGTGATTTAGAAGGAGTTCTAATATTCATCGATGATATTTTGGTATATGGACCAAACGAGTCAGTACATAATGAGAGAGTACATAAAGTCATGCAACGAGCACGTGAAGTCAATTTAAAGTTCAATAAGTCTAAATGTAAATTTTTAGTATCAGAAGTCTGTTTTTTAGGGTATGTTTTTAGTAAAGATGGTGCTAGGGTTGATGAAGAGAAAGTAAAAGCAATTGTCAATATGCCCACACCAAAAAATGTCAAAGAATTGCAAAGAATATTAGGTATGATCAATTATTTAGGTCCCTTTATTAGCAATTTGTCTCAAAAAACTCAAATTTTAAGAAATCTTTTGAAGAAAGATTCAGTCTGGACTTGGGATGAAAATCATAGTCAATGTCTTAAGAGTTTAATCGATGAAATTACAAATTCACCAGTTTTAGCTCATTATAATCCCAATGTACCATTAGTCTTGTCAGTCGATTCGTCAAAGTCAGCATTAGGAGCAGTCATTATGCAGAATAATAAACCTATTGCTTATAGTTCAAAAACATTAACTCAAACTCAGTCAAGGTATGCTCAAATTGAGAAAGAATTGTTAGCCATTCAGTTTGGTTGTGAAAAATTTCACCAGTATGTGTACGGTCATAAAGTAACTGTTCATACTGATCATAAACCTTTAGTCTATCTTTTTAAAAAGCCATTACATGATGTACCAGCAAGATTGCAACGTATGATGTTAACTTTACAAAAATATGATTTGGAAGTTATACATGTTCCAGGTAAAGAAATGTTTATATCTGACACTCTGTCTAGAGCAGCATTGAAAGAACATTATATACCTGAGAATGAGTCAGAAATATCTTGTCATGTCAATTTAATGCATTCAAGTCTAGCAGTCACAAAGGAGTACTGTACAAAATTGTTACAGAACACTAAGAAAGATGATACTTTGCAATTGTTAAAAAAGTATTATTATGAAGGTTGGCCAAAAAATAAAAATAATGTCAGTCTGTCAATAAAACCATTTTGGAACATACAAGCTGAAATTCATGTAGTCAAAGATTTGTTGTTCAAAGGGTCAAAATTAATAGTACCACAGTCAATGTATAAGGAAATGTTAGGTAAAATTCATGAAGGTCACCAAGGTATAAATAAATGCTTAAAACTGGCTAGAGAGTCTTTGTACTGGCCAAGCATGTCAGCTGATATTAAAAACTTGGTAGAACAATGTTATGTATGTGCACAATTTAAACCTAATAATCCAAAGGAACCACTAAAAAATTTTGAAATAAATAAATATCCATGGCAACAAGTAGGTGTTGATTTGATGTATTTTGATAACCTTACTTATTTAATTGTCACAGATTATTATTCTAAATTTATAGAAATAGCTTTGTTAAATAAAAACAGTACAGCAAAGAATGTAATAACACATTTAAAGTCCATTTTTGCTCGTCATGGAATACCTTTATCTTTAGTGTCTGATGGTGGTCCTCCTTTTCAGTCATTAGAATTTAAGAATTTTATGCATGAATGGGACATAGAACACATTGTAACTAGCCCATATCATCCACAGTCAAATGGTCAAGCAGAGAGTTCAGTCAAAATTATCAAAAATATGTTAAAAAAATGTAAAAGAAACTCATCTGATCCATACATAGCTTTATTACAGTATAGAAACACACCTAAGAATAATTTACCATCTCCAGCTCAATTGTTAATGTCCAGGAATTTAAGAAATAACATTCCTATGTCTTATAAGAAATTAAAACCTAAAGTGGTTACATTCAAAAATTATGAAGAATGTGTCAAGCAAAATAATAAAAATAAGTCTAAATATTATAATAGAAATACAAAGTCATTGTCATTACTGTATCCCAATGATCATGTATACATTAAAAGAAAGCCTGATAGCAATTGGGAACAAGCCATGGTCAAGCTAAGGTTGGCTAATAATAGGTCATATGTCGTTGAGGATGTCAATGGAGTTAGGTATAGGAGGAATAGGGTTCATTTAAGACACAAATATTCTCCTATGCTATCCAATTCGTCGCAGGGGAGAGAGGAAGGTAACAGGCAGGAGTCTAGACCTCAAGAGCTCTCATCTCAATCCTCAGTCAGTCAACATGTAACTCGTTCTGGAAGAGTTGTAAAGCCAACCAGAAGGCTAATTGATGAAATAGATTAAGTAGAACATTGTATCCTAGATTAAGACCTAACCATAGTCTTAAGTCATTGTCTAAATTGTAACTAAGTCAGGTTTCTATAACATTGTTTGTCAAGGGTTAATTTAAACTTAAACAGGGGGGATGTTGTATCATACATCACTACTCTGTAGTCGAGTAACTAATACCATCTCTATGTGTTAGTGTCTATGAATATAGTCTATTGTCTTGTCATTGTAACTTAGGATCTGACCTAGAAGAGGTCGTTTCCAATAATATAATTCTACAAGTGTAATAAACCAGTCTGATTATCTAAAGTCTTTAATATTTACCAACCGAACAATCATACACCCGATAATAACAAAACATTTATTCTAGTACTAGCGGTCGCCCGCGCCCACTTCGTTCGCGTAGAGTTAGTTAGTTGACCATTTTATTTTAACCCTAAAAGAGTCAATTTCTATTGATTCATTATTACCATAGGTCGGAATGGGTAAAGTGATTTTTGGTAAGTACTTGTATCATAAATGTTCACAGAAAGAATAACGTGGATAAGCCATTTACCCGGAATGTAATTCCGGATCCAAGTAAATATTGTTAGTGTTGGTAGTGACATTATTACTACTCAATTCGTTTAAAGGAAGGTAACAAAACTAAACTAATTTATTATTTACTTGTTGAAAAATAAAAACAATCAAATTCCAACCGAAGCATTAATACATTTCAATATTTTATTTTTAGCCTCTAATGAAGAGTATGGCTAAGTCAAACGGTTTTACGACTTAATATAATTTATACATATATTTTTTTTTAATAATCAACCGATTCCGTAAATCCGGAGGAATGTCCGGGGTCATAGATCTGAAACGTATAACTAACTGTACAAGTATGGATGAAAATCCGAAGTTGTTATTTAAAAAGAAAAATAGTGAGCTCTCATCATTTTTCAAAGTAAGTTATAAATAAAATTTAGGAAATTATATTTTTATCTTCTAAATGACTCACTCTCATACATTAAAGCCAGAACATTCTTAATAATAATAAAAAAAAACTGTAGCTTAATATCCCCATAAATATTTCTTTTTTTACCCACACTCTCTCATTATCGTGACCTCGTTCAAATCTCCAAAGAAAAAAAATGGCGTCTGATGTTGAAGGTTTTCTGTGTTGAAGGATTTACTCCAGTCCTTGAAATGTATTTATTGCTCTTTCTTTTATATATTCTTTAAGTTTGAACATACACATTACATTTATGCTTGTTATATTGTTAGGTTTCGGTATAAGTAATTTATTTCTTTTTCTTATAGGAAAATGTTATTTTAAAGGCTAAGCTAAAGAATAGGTTTTTACTTATATAATGTTACAGTCATACAATATATTTATTTATTTCAGTAAATGCATATAATTAAGAAAAAAAAAAACAATAATTTTGTAATTCTTAACTTTAATTCAGTAAAAATTAAGTAGTATAGTATAGTAATTACTTAGCTATTAATAAAATATGGCACACGGATTCACCCGCGTTTTTGTTGTATGCCCTGCTTGCTGGATTAATGGGCTATCTAACGCAAAGAAAATGTTTCAAATTGGACCAGTAGTTCCTGAGATTAGCGCGTTCAAACAAACAAACAAACTCTTTAGCTTTATATATTAGTGTAGAGTATAGATTAAACACTCAGTTTTTTTTCTCTTCTCTCCTACTTGATCTATGCTGTTCCGTACAATGTACATAGTTGTGGCAATAAAGATTTGAGATTTGAGGTTCTGGAGAGACAAGCGTGAACCAGATGACGTAAAGTTATAATTTCTCAAGGCGAGGAATACGGAACTGGTCGAAGTGATAGTGCTTGTGTTCGAGTTTTAATCGAACACTCAGCGAAAATGCATAATTGCATAGAAGGCAAATATGCACATTCGCTCGTTTTACCAAAATGTGGTAGTGCGCGTTAAGATCTCGCCAGAGACACCACGTACTCATTACCATTGCCATCTTACCATGTTTTACCAATAAGTGTATCTAAGTTTATACATTTCTTGTTACTAAGTGATATAGTGATTTAATATAGCTATTTCGTTTATAATCCAAGACCTTAACTTTTACCATATCCTATTACTAGTAGAAAAAAGTAATGCTCGGCGCTATGGTGACCTAGCACACTCTAGGTCACCATAGCGCCGAGCATTACTTTTTTCAGCTTGGGTTTCATTGTTTAGCAGTAGACGTTTTTTAGCTTTTTACCCGTCTGCGCGCCGTAAAGGAGGGTAATGTGTTCATCAGTCTATATATGTTTGTTCCTTTGTCTATGTTTGTTTGTTTTTGATACAGATTATAAACGCCTGGGCTTAAGATTCATACATCAATCGATTCGGGACCTATTAAAATCTAGAACTTAATGATTATGTAAGTTACTATAGACTTAATTTTGTACAGTAGTTGTTTGTCTTTTCAGGTTTTATTTTTATTCCGTAAGTAGATTGGTTCACTTTTTACGTTGACGGGTTTTTAAATTATTTATTATATTCATTTATTAAAACACAGGTGTTTCTAATTAGTTTAGAACTTATTTAACGATGAGGCTTTTAAGGTGGGCAACCAAACCCAAGATATCTGTAGCCTCACTGTAGACATAGAGCAAAACTTATAGAAAAATAAGAAGAACCAGAGATATATGCACAACTTGCCTTCACATATAGATTGTAGGAGCCAAAGGAAAATACGGATTAAAATATTTGGTTAAATGCGATACTTTATTCAGTACTTTTGTTCAACTATAGAATTGTATTCAGTTTCTTATTTTAACACCTTAAAAAGACCAAAACTTAATTTAAAAAAAAATTACATGTTTCATAAAATAACAAAGTGACTTTAATCCAATTATCTTACACCGAGGAAGTGTCGATAAATTTCTTATCGATTCATAATAATAAAAAAAAAAACAACTACGAGAACTCTTCCCAACGGGAAGACAACGCGGAAATTGTAACGATTCAATCAAATTTAATAAAAACGTTCTTTATTTTAAATTGAAATGAAGTTAAAAATAAATCTTAGGAAGCAAGTAAGGGCTATTCTGCTAGCAGCGCATATCGATCTAAAATATATCCATAGACGACCTTAAAATGATCTTCTTTTGTCTAAAATACGGACGCAACCGCAGTCATTCCTGGACGAGGATTTTGTTTTCACAATGTTCAAATACAGGTTTTGGTGGTAGTAACTGTTGCAGTATCTACAACCGCCACATGCGAACTACGTGTCATATTGACGTCACACGAATTCTACATTTAGCAAGCAGAGTTTACCGTGCAACTAGCATACATACAACTACCCAAAAATCAACCGTTGGGCAAGTGCCCGCCAGACATAACACCCGTCTGGTCGCAAGATCCTCCCTTTTCTATGGAGGATGAGTGAACTTTGCACCCATTTCCTCATGCCTCCATAGTATCTATCATTAATACCTTGCCAAATGTTGTTGTGTGTGGAGTTTGGTCGTGGAGGGTCTTCAGATCAATCTCCCTTTGGCGCAGCATCGTTGGTCGTGTTGTTGGGTTTACCATTGCATCACCTCGCTCAACTGCCGTCTTTCTTAATAAACTAGTGCGCTTTACCATCAACGATCGCATCACTGCTTACCATCAGACGGGATTGCGGGCAAGCGCTAGTTTATAATTATTAAAAAAAAAAAATCCTCCCTTGCGTTGTTGATACCACTGCGATCCGGACGAAGCATTTCGCCTCCTGCTTTGTACCGCACACTTCGAGGGACTGGAATAGTTTGCCAGCAGCAGTGTTTCCGTCGGACTACAATTTGAGTGTCTTCAAGGCTAGAGTGAATAGGCTCTTATTAAACTAGTGCGCTTTACCATCAACGATTGCGTCACTGCTTACCATCAGGCAGGATTGCGGTCAAGCGCTAGTTTATAATTTTATAAAAAAAAAAGGTACTTAAGTGATGCTAGGTGACAATCTCAGCGCTTTTATACCTCTAGCCGCTGCAAGACACGTCCTCATCGGGAGACAACATCGATCTCTCAGCCACTGCAGGCGCTGGCTTGGGGGCAGCAAGTTTTTCTACTGCTCGCCGCTCTCATGTCCACGCCAAGTGCATCTGGTAAGGACCAGACACGGGTCGACAGCGCATGTGTTTCAAGCGTACCTCTAAGAGATGTCAGCATACAATGGCGGGGTCCACATGGACCCATGCCTGCCAGGGCTGCGGACGATTCGAAAGTGATGGCGTGGTCCCTGGAGCATAGGCAAGTGAAGGAACACGTGTGGGTTTTAGTCAGTAAAAGTCTACCATGCCATTCTCTGGCCAGAGCAGGAGAGATCATTTGATGATTTCCTACCCAAAAAACATAAGGTGATGTTAATTCAAAAATAATATTACAGATCTTAGTTTCTTTTCTCACTAATCTTAAATGATTCTTAAGTGAATACAACTATTTTTCATGGACCACATACAGAAAGCTACATGTCAGGTATAAAGCATTAGATAAAGTGTTGTGGCATGTTGCCAACCCTTTTCTAGATAACGATAATACAAGTTAAATAGACAAACACTTTCGTTGACCGAGAAACGGGAATGTTTTTTGTAGTACTTTATGTATCTGTGATTACTTTATTGCTGGTAGTACAACTGTAAGGTCGGGAGTAAATGGAAAAAAGATTTAAGCCTCTTCCCGTATGGTATCGGCCTTAGAATAGTACCATCCCATATGCTCCCGTGGGTGTCGACTAAGGGAAATCTCACCAGGGAAGCGGGCAGCAGCGCTTCTCCTGTGGAATATCAAATGACTGCGATCCCTAACCCGCTTGCCACGCGTGGAGATTATGGCAAATCCGCTTAATGCAAGAATGCCTGGAGGAGGCCTTTGGCCAGCACTGGACCTCTATTGGCTAAGAAGAAGAAAACGAGCTCTCATAATCAGCTTATAATTTTTGCACTCCTGGGATTCAGGCCTCTTTTCAGTAAGAGGGAGTAAATTAGCGCGCGGGCTTAGTGTGGGTTGGTAGATGGCACATTTTTTCAAAATTTCTTTTTTATAATTATAAACTACCGCTTGACCGCAATCCCGCCTGATGGTAAGCAGTGATGCGGTCGTTGATGGTAAAGCGCACTAGTTTATTAAGAGCCTATTCACTCAGAAAAACTGAGCGAATAGGAAGGAAGACGGCAGTTGAGCGAGGTGATGCAGTGTTAAACCCAACAACACGACCAGCGATGCTGCGCCAAAGGGAGATTGATCTGAAGACCCTCCACAACCAAACTCCCAACACAACAACATTTGGCGCATCGTACCCGGCACACATCGCAACACAACTGCTCAGATCCGTCTTCCGTACGGCTTCACCAGACATCATGCCGGAACACGACAAATAGCTTGGCGGCAAGGCTTTGTCTGGTGAGTGTTAACTTCTGCCGGCGGCCGATGTTATGGCCCTACCACCGAGAAAGATTTGCCTCTAGGACATACCGATGTTTACCTTCACGGTTTTGAGAGCAGTGATGATGAAATTATTTATACAAACTAAGACGCCTAACGGGGTTCGAATCCATCACTACTCTCAAAACTTCCAGCTTTGATGTGTGTGTGAGTCTATGTCTATTTAAAGATTTCCAAGTCCGCCAAGATATCGCGTGCCCTGGAGAAAGGCTCCAGATAGTTCGTTCACATTACCAGAAGGTTTAATACTGTTTACTAAAAAACAAAGTGGTATATTCAAAATGTATTTAGTTATAATTTTATAGATAGCTGCAAATAGTAAGCGCTCTACCTCGAACATTAGCGGAGGTCCCTCCTGAATAAAACATACACTCACAGAATGGAGGCGCTCGCAAACAAAATAACAAGCATATAACTTTACTGGATAGGATATGACAGATATTATTGATAGGCGGTAATGTATAGTACACTGATTTATGTCATCATCGTCCCAGCGTTTTTCCAACTAAGTTGGATCAGCCTCCAGTCTAACCGAATTCATTTCAATATCAGTTTGTTTTATGGAGCGATTACTTATCTCACTTAATAAGACTGGTTGACAGCCGGGACCAATGGTTTAAAATTGTGTGTGTGTGTGCTTTTTTTTATTAAATTATAAACTAATGCTTGACCGCAATCTCGCCTGATGGTAAGCAGTGATGCAATCGTTGATGGTAAAGCGCACTAGTTTATTAAGAGCCTATTCACTCTAGCCTTGAAGACACTCAAATTGTAGTCCGACGGAAACACCGCCGCTGGCAAATTGTTCCAGTCTCTCGATGTACTCGGCATAAAAGACGAGGTGAAACGCTTTTTCCGGATCGTAGGGGTGTTAACAACGTAAGGGTGGAATCTCGGCGTACGACGGGTCGTCCGAGGGTAGAACGGAGATGGGGGAATTAAATCATGCAATTCCCTCGTACACTCATCAAAATTCATCCTATCGAACATCGAGAGGCTACTCTACGCCTGTGACTGGTTGTCACACTGCTTCTGATTACCCGTGACGACTGTCAAAGATCGAATGACAGCATGTTTTATAATAAATAAAAAAAAAAGTATTGCTGTCAAATAGTTTAAAATTAAGATTAATATTTTTAAATCCTAAACAAAGTTAAAAGTCGCAACATTGAGAATTTTAATTGTTTTTAACAATGTTAACTGTAATTTAGAAAACGTAAAGTAGAATTCGTTATTACAATTAATGTGATTACCGAATCTGAATTCGTTGTTACAATTAATGTGATTACCTAATCTGAATTCGTTGTTACAATTAATGTGATTACCTAATCTGAATTTGTTATTACAATAAATAATGTGATTACCTAATCTGAATTCGTTGTTACAATTAATGTGATTACCTAATCTGAATTCGTTGTTACAATTAATGTGATTACCTAATCTGAATTTGTTGTTACAATAATTAATGTCATTACCTAATCTGAATTCGTTGTTACAATTAATGTGATTACCTAATCTGACGTCGTTATTACAATTAATGTGATTACCTAATCTGAATTCGTTGTTCCAATTAATGTGATTACCTAATCTAAATTCGTTGTTACAATTAATGTGATTACCTAATCTGAATTCGTTATTACAATTAATGTGATTACCTAATCTGAATTCGTTGTTACAATTAATGTGATTACCTAATCTGAATTCGTTGTTACAATTAATGTGATCACTGTATAGCCAATGTATTTGGAGTGTCCGCAATATATCCAGCACCCTGATTGCGTAAAACTCTACTACTATCAATTGAAATCATTTTGACAACAAACTCTAATCCATTGCTCTGTATGGTCGGAAAATGCACCTGCTCAACAACGTAAATAATTCAATGAATGTATTTGAACTGTCAAAACAAAACCCATTGCTTTTAATAGTGTATAAAGCAAATTATTCTGCTGTTCTTCCGCACTTCTGTAATCGCCATCTTGTTAGTTACCTCACTTATTATCCAATACTTTCCTCAAGGCAATTTTCCATAATTGCTCCATAATTATGAATCAGTTACGATGCTGATGCTATGCTCGGAATTTCTCTCTCGATCGAATCAGAAATGAGGAGATCCGCAGAAGAAACAAAGGCACCGACATAGCTCTTAGAGTCTAAACTTAAGTGGCAGTGGGCAGAGCACATTGCTCGTAGAACCGACGGCCGATGGGGCAGTAAGGTTCTGGAGTGGCGGGCACGTACTGGAAGACGCAGCGTAGGGAGGCCCCCAACAAGGTAGACCGATGACCTGGTGAAGGTCGCGGGAAGCCGATGGATGCGGGCAGCACAAGACTGGTCATCGAGGAAAGCCTTCGGGGAGGCCTTTGTCCAGCAGTGGACATCTATAGGCTGAAGAAGTAGAAAAGGAAGACGCTGACATAGGGAGGTAATAGAAGCCTCTATTACCTCATTGCAAAGTCAGCATTGTTTCTGCTTAGCTTATTTTTAATAATTAAAAACTAGTGTTTGACTGCAATCCCGCCTGATGGTAAGCAGTGATGCAATCCTTGACGGTAAAGCGCGCTAGGTTATGAAGCCTATTCACTTAAAAAAACTTAGTGGATAGGAAGACGACAGTTGAGCGAGGCGACGCAATGTTAAATCCAACAACACGACCAACGAAGCTGCGCTAGAGGGAGATTGATCTGGAGACCCTCCACGACCAAACTCTCGACACAACAACATTTGACGCATCGTACCCGTCACATATCGCAACACAACTGCTTAGGTCCGTTCTCCGTACGGCTTCACCAGACATCAAGCCGGAACACGACCAATCGCTTCTTCTTCTCACTTTAAATGTTGCTATAAAACACCTCAATTATAGATATAATTGCTACTAAAGATGACTAAACTTTTATTTCATTGATAGAAAAGTTACATTCAACTTATATGTGGTTTTGCCGATAACATAGAGACATGATCTTGCAACATACATAATTTAACTTCTTAGCCCTACCTACATTCCTGGTAGCATTACCGCTTCCATTACCCCTAAATCTTGACAAAATAAAGTGCAAACGGCCCGTCGACTGAACAAATTGTAGGCGCGAAAAATTCCACCTCACTTGAGTCTCGCCGTGTTTAAATAAAAACACCGTTATTTTTTATTACCTAGCCAGTTTCGAGGGCAATTTTCACATTTTATAGAAACGAGTCCGATTTATTTACGCAACGGAAAGTGAGAAGATAATAACGTTTCTTAGCAGGAAGTTTTTAGTATAAATTGTATAAGCCCCATAAAAGAAAAGAGCTTGTGTATACACTCGGAAATGAAACTTAATTATAACTATGATATCATGTTTTTACAAATACTTACTAGCAAACTTGCTTGTGATGACTTATGGAATTGAGACATGGTCGCTAACAATGGGCCTTATAAGAAAGCTCAAAGTCACTGAAAGGGCAATGGAGGGCTATGATTGGGGTTTCACTGAGCGATCGAACCAGGAATGAGGACATCCGCAGAAGAACGAGAGTAGCCGACATAGCCCGAAGAATAGCCGAAAGCTGGACACATTGCCCGTAGGACCGATGCCCGATGGGGCCGACGGGTTCTCGAGTGGCAACCACGCACCGGAAGACGTAGCGTGGGTAGGCCCCCGACCTGGTGAAGGTCGCGGGATACCGATGGATGCGGTAATCTTTAGATGGAATACTAAGGGGAAGGAGAGCCTCCGTGCTTCTAGCTTCCGTGGCGTAGCGGTAGCGAACGCGGCCGCTGCGCAAGGAGGTGCGGGTTCGATCCTCGCGCAGTGCAAATAGTGATATGCATGAATATGAATATTTGGACTGGTCTGGTCGTGCCTCGGAAAGCATGTTAAGCCGTTGGTCCCTATTGCTATACGAACATCTAGTGGCTGGTTTTTTAATGTTTAATTATTAATATTTATAATCTGTAACTGATTTCTTAGCTCTGCAATTCTGCATGAAGAAACTAGACATAAGTAGAACTTTTTTTACCCACACTCTCTCATTATCGTGACCTCGTTCAAATCTCCAAAGAAAAAAAATGGCGTCTGATGTTGAAGGTTTTCTGTGTTGAAGGATTTACTCCAGTCCTTGAAATGTATTTATTGCTCTTTCTTTTATATATTCTTTAAGTTTGAACATACACATTACATTTATGCTTGTTATATTGTTAGGTTTCGGTATAAGTAATTTATTTCTTTTTCTTATAGGAAAATGTTATTTTAAAGGCTAAGCTAAAGAATAGGTTTTTACTTATATAATGTTACAGTCATACAATATATTTATTTATTTCAGTAAATGCATATAATTAAGAAAAAAAAAAACAATAATTTTGTAATTCTTAACTTTAATTCAGTAAAAATTAAGTAGTATAGTATAGTAATTACTTAGCTATTAATAAAATATGGCACACGGATTCACCCGCGTTTTTGTTGTATGCCCTGCTTGCTGGATTAATGGGCTATCTAACGCAAAGAAAATGTTTCAAATTGGACCAGTAGTTCCTGAGATTAGCGCGTTCAAACAAACAAACAAACTCTTTAGCTTTATATATTAGTGTAGAGTATAGATTAAACACTCAGTTTTTTTTCTCTTCTCTCCTACTTGATCTATGCTGTTCCGTACAATGTACATAGTTGTGGCAATAAAGATTTGAGATTTGAGGTTCTGGAGAGACAAGCGTGAACCAGATGACGTAAAGTTATAATTTCTCAAGGCGAGGAATACGGAACTGGTCGAAGTGATAGTGCTTGTGTTCGAGTTTTAATCGAACACTCAGCGAAAATGCATAATTGCATAGAAGGCAAATATGCACATTCGCTCGTTTTACCAAAATGTGGTAGTGCGCGTTAAGATCTCGCCAGAGACACCACGTACTCATTACCATTGCCATCTTACCATGTTTTACCAATAAGTGTATCTAAGTTTATACATTTCTTGTTACTAAGTGATATAGTGATTTAATATAGCTATTTCGTTTATAATCCAAGACCTTAACTTTTACCATATCCTATTACTAGTAGAAAAAAGTAATGCTCGGCGCTATGGTGACCTAGCACACTCTAGGTCACCATAGCGCCGAGCATTACTTTTTTCAGCTTGGGTTTCATTGTTTAGCAGTAGACGTTTTTTAGCTTTTTACCCGTCTGCGCGCCGTAAAGGAGGGTAATGTGTTCATCAGTCTATATATGTTTGTTCCTTTGTCTATGTTTGTTTGTTTTTGATACAGATTATAAACGCCTGGGCTTAAGATTCATACATCAATCGATTCGGGACCTATTAAAATCTAGAACTTAATGATTATGTAAGTTACTATAGACTTAATTTTGTACAGTAGTTGTTTGTCTTTTCAGGTTTTATTTTTATTCCGTAAGTAGATTGGTTCACTTTTTACGTTGACGGGTTTTTAAATTATTTATTATATTCATTTATTAAAACACAGGTGTTTCTAATTAGTTTAGAACTTATTTAACGATGAGGCTTTTAAGGTGGGCAACCAAACCCAAGATATCTGTAGCCTCACTGTAGACATAGAGCAAAACTTATAGAAAAATAAGAAGAACCAGAGATATATGCACAACTTGCCTTCACATATAGATTGTAGGAGCCAAAGGAAAATACGGATTAAAATATTTGGTTAAATGCGATACTTTATTCAGTACTTTTGTTCAACTATAGAATTGTATTCAGTTTCTTATTTTAACACCTTAAAAAGACCAAAACTTAATTTAAAAAAAAATTACATGTTTCATAAAATAACAAAGTGACTTTAATCCAATTATCTTACACCGAGGAAGTGTCGATAAATTTCTTATCGATTCATAATAATAAAAAAAAAAACAACTACGAGAACTCTTCCCAACGGGAAGACAACGCGGAAATTGTAACGATTCAATCAAATTTAATAAAAACGTTCTTTATTTTAAATTGAAATGAAGTTAAAAATAAATCTTAGGAAGCAAGTAAGGGCTATTCTGCTAGCAGCGCATATCGATCTAAAATATATCCATAGACGACCTTAAAATGATCTTCTTTTGTCTAAAATACGGACGCAACCGCAGTCATTCCTGGACGAGGATTTTGTTTTCACAATGTTCAAATACAGGTTTTGGTGGTAGTAACTGTTGCAGTATCTACAACCGCCACATGCGAACTACGTGTCATATTGACGTCACACGAATTCTACATTTAGCAAGCAGAGTTTACCGTGCAACTAGCATACATACAACTACCCAAAAATCAACCGTTGGGCAAGTGCCCGCCAGACATAACACCCGTCTGGTCGCAAGATCCTCCCTTTTCTATGGAGGATGAGTGAACTTTGCACCCATTTCCTCATGCCTCCATAGTATCTATCATTAATACCTTGCCAAATGTTGTTGTGTGTGGAGTTTGGTCGTGGAGGGTCTTCAGATCAATCTCCCTTTGGCGCAGCATCGTTGGTCGTGTTGTTGGGTTTACCATTGCATCACCTCGCTCAACTGCCGTCTTTCTTAATAAACTAGTGCGCTTTACCATCAACGATCGCATCACTGCTTACCATCAGACGGGATTGCGGGCAAGCGCTAGTTTATAATTATTAAAAAAAAAAAATCCTCCCTTGCGTTGTTGATACCACTGCGATCCGGACGAAGCATTTCGCCTCCTGCTTTGTACCGCACACTTCGAGGGACTGGAATAGTTTGCCAGCAGCAGTGTTTCCGTCGGACTACAATTTGAGTGTCTTCAAGGCTAGAGTGAATAGGCTCTTATTAAACTAGTGCGCTTTACCATCAACGATTGCGTCACTGCTTACCATCAGGCAGGATTGCGGTCAAGCGCTAGTTTATAATTTTATAAAAAAAAAAGGTACTTAAGTGATGCTAGGTGACAATCTCAGCGCTTTTATACCTCTAGCCGCTGCAAGACACGTCCTCATCGGGAGACAACATCGATCTCTCAGCCACTGCAGGCGCTGGCTTGGGGGCAGCAAGTTTTTCTACTGCTCGCCGCTCTCATGTCCACGCCAAGTGCATCTGGTAAGGACCAGACACGGGTCGACAGCGCATGTGTTTCAAGCGTACCTCTAAGAGATGTCAGCATACAATGGCGGGGTCCACATGGACCCATGCCTGCCAGGGCTGCGGACGATTCGAAAGTGATGGCGTGGTCCCTGGAGCATAGGCAAGTGAAGGAACACGTGTGGGTTTTAGTCAGTAAAAGTCTACCATGCCATTCTCTGGCCAGAGCAGGAGAGATCATTTGATGATTTCCTACCCAAAAAACATAAGGTGATGTTAATTCAAAAATAATATTACAGATCTTAGTTTCTTTTCTCACTAATCTTAAATGATTCTTAAGTGAATACAACTATTTTTCATGGACCACATACAGAAAGCTACATGTCAGGTATAAAGCATTAGATAAAGTGTTGTGGCATGTTGCCAACCCTTTTCTAGATAACGATAATACAAGTTAAATAGACAAACACTTTCGTTGACCGAGAAACGGGAATGTTTTTTGTAGTACTTTATGTATCTGTGATTACTTTATTGCTGGTAGTACAACTGTAAGGTCGGGAGTAAATGGAAAAAAGATTTAAGCCTCTTCCCGTATGGTATCGGCCTTAGAATAGTACCATCCCATATGCTCCCGTGGGTGTCGACTAAGGGAAATCTCACCAGGGAAGCGGGCAGCAGCGCTTCTCCTGTGGAATATCAAATGACTGCGATCCCTAACCCGCTTGCCACGCGTGGAGATTATGGCAAATCCGCTTAATGCAAGAATGCCTGGAGGAGGCCTTTGGCCAGCACTGGACCTCTATTGGCTAAGAAGAAGAAAACGAGCTCTCATAATCAGCTTATAATTTTTGCACTCCTGGGATTCAGGCCTCTTTTCAGTAAGAGGGAGTAAATTAGCGCGCGGGCTTAGTGTGGGTTGGTAGATGGCACATTTTTTCAAAATTTCTTTTTTATAATTATAAACTACCGCTTGACCGCAATCCCGCCTGATGGTAAGCAGTGATGCGGTCGTTGATGGTAAAGCGCACTAGTTTATTAAGAGCCTATTCACTCAGAAAAACTGAGCGAATAGGAAGGAAGACGGCAGTTGAGCGAGGTGATGCAGTGTTAAACCCAACAACACGACCAGCGATGCTGCGCCAAAGGGAGATTGATCTGAAGACCCTCCACAACCAAACTCCCAACACAACAACATTTGGCGCATCGTACCCGGCACACATCGCAACACAACTGCTCAGATCCGTCTTCCGTACGGCTTCACCAGACATCATGCCGGAACACGACAAATAGCTTGGCGGCAAGGCTTTGTCTGGTGAGTGTTAACTTCTGCCGGCGGCCGATGTTATGGCCCTACCACCGAGAAAGATTTGCCTCTAGGACATACCGATGTTTACCTTCACGGTTTTGAGAGCAGTGATGATGAAATTATTTATACAAACTAAGACGCCTAACGGGGTTCGAATCCATCACTACTCTCAAAACTTCCAGCTTTGATGTGTGTGTGAGTCTATGTCTATTTAAAGATTTCCAAGTCCGCCAAGATATCGCGTGCCCTGGAGAAAGGCTCCAGATAGTTCGTTCACATTACCAGAAGGTTTAATACTGTTTACTAAAAAACAAAGTGGTATATTCAAAATGTATTTAGTTATAATTTTATAGATAGCTGCAAATAGTAAGCGCTCTACCTCGAACATTAGCGGAGGTCCCTCCTGAATAAAACATACACTCACAGAATGGAGGCGCTCGCAAACAAAATAACAAGCATATAACTTTACTGGATAGGATATGACAGATATTATTGATAGGCGGTAATGTATAGTACACTGATTTATGTCATCATCGTCCCAGCGTTTTTCCAACTAAGTTGGATCAGCCTCCAGTCTAACCGAATTCATTTCAATATCAGTTTGTTTTATGGAGCGATTACTTATCTCACTTAATAAGACTGGTTGACAGCCGGGACCAATGGTTTAAAATTGTGTGTGTGTGTGCTTTTTTTTATTAAATTATAAACTAATGCTTGACCGCAATCTCGCCTGATGGTAAGCAGTGATGCAATCGTTGATGGTAAAGCGCACTAGTTTATTAAGAGCCTATTCACTCTAGCCTTGAAGACACTCAAATTGTAGTCCGACGGAAACACCGCCGCTGGCAAATTGTTCCAGTCTCTCGATGTACTCGGCATAAAAGACGAGGTGAAACGCTTTTTCCGGATCGTAGGGGTGTTAACAACGTAAGGGTGGAATCTCGGCGTACGACGGGTCGTCCGAGGGTAGAACGGAGATGGGGGAATTAAATCATGCAATTCCCTCGTACACTCATCAAAATTCATCCTATCGAACATCGAGAGGCTACTCTACGCCTGTGACTGGTTGTCACACTGCTTCTGATTACCCGTGACGACTGTCAAAGATCGAATGACAGCATGTTTTATAATAAATAAAAAAAAAAGTATTGCTGTCAAATAGTTTAAAATTAAGATTAATATTTTTAAATCCTAAACAAAGTTAAAAGTCGCAACATTGAGAATTTTAATTGTTTTTAACAATGTTAACTGTAATTTAGAAAACGTAAAGTAGAATTCGTTATTACAATTAATGTGATTACCGAATCTGAATTCGTTGTTACAATTAATGTGATTACCTAATCTGAATTCGTTGTTACAATTAATGTGATTACCTAATCTGAATTTGTTATTACAATAAATAATGTGATTACCTAATCTGAATTCGTTGTTACAATTAATGTGATTACCTAATCTGAATTCGTTGTTACAATTAATGTGATTACCTAATCTGAATTTGTTGTTACAATAATTAATGTCATTACCTAATCTGAATTCGTTGTTACAATTAATGTGATTACCTAATCTGACGTCGTTATTACAATTAATGTGATTACCTAATCTGAATTCGTTGTTCCAATTAATGTGATTACCTAATCTAAATTCGTTGTTACAATTAATGTGATTACCTAATCTGAATTCGTTATTACAATTAATGTGATTACCTAATCTGAATTCGTTGTTACAATTAATGTGATTACCTAATCTGAATTCGTTGTTACAATTAATGTGATCACTGTATAGCCAATGTATTTGGAGTGTCCGCAATATATCCAGCACCCTGATTGCGTAAAACTCTACTACTATCAATTGAAATCATTTTGACAACAAACTCTAATCCATTGCTCTGTATGGTCGGAAAATGCACCTGCTCAACAACGTAAATAATTCAATGAATGTATTTGAACTGTCAAAACAAAACCCATTGCTTTTAATAGTGTATAAAGCAAATTATTCTGCTGTTCTTCCGCACTTCTGTAATCGCCATCTTGTTAGTTACCTCACTTATTATCCAATACTTTCCTCAAGGCAATTTTCCATAATTGCTCCATAATTATGAATCAGTTACGATGCTGATGCTATGCTCGGAATTTCTCTCTCGATCGAATCAGAAATGAGGAGATCCGCAGAAGAAACAAAGGCACCGACATAGCTCTTAGAGTCTAAACTTAAGTGGCAGTGGGCAGAGCACATTGCTCGTAGAACCGACGGCCGATGGGGCAGTAAGGTTCTGGAGTGGCGGGCACGTACTGGAAGACGCAGCGTAGGGAGGCCCCCAACAAGGTAGACCGATGACCTGGTGAAGGTCGCGGGAAGCCGATGGATGCGGGCAGCACAAGACTGGTCATCGAGGAAAGCCTTCGGGGAGGCCTTTGTCCAGCAGTGGACATCTATAGGCTGAAGAAGTAGAAAAGGAAGACGCTGACATAGGGAGGTAATAGAAGCCTCTATTACCTCATTGCAAAGTCAGCATTGTTTCTGCTTAGCTTATTTTTAATAATTAAAAACTAGTGTTTGACTGCAATCCCGCCTGATGGTAAGCAGTGATGCAATCCTTGACGGTAAAGCGCGCTAGGTTATGAAGCCTATTCACTTAAAAAAACTTAGTGGATAGGAAGACGACAGTTGAGCGAGGCGACGCAATGTTAAATCCAACAACACGACCAACGAAGCTGCGCTAGAGGGAGATTGATCTGGAGACCCTCCACGACCAAACTCTCGACACAACAACATTTGACGCATCGTACCCGTCACATATCGCAACACAACTGCTTAGGTCCGTTCTCCGTACGGCTTCACCAGACATCAAGCCGGAACACGACCAATCGCTTCTTCTTCTCACTTTAAATGTTGCTATAAAACACCTCAATTATAGATATAATTGCTACTAAAGATGACTAAACTTTTATTTCATTGATAGAAAAGTTACATTCAACTTATATGTGGTTTTGCCGATAACATAGAGACATGATCTTGCAACATACATAATTTAACTTCTTAGCCCTACCTACATTCCTGGTAGCATTACCGCTTCCATTACCCCTAAATCTTGACAAAATAAAGTGCAAACGGCCCGTCGACTGAACAAATTGTAGGCGCGAAAAATTCCACCTCACTTGAGTCTCGCCGTGTTTAAATAAAAACACCGTTATTTTTTATTACCTAGCCAGTTTCGAGGGCAATTTTCACATTTTATAGAAACGAGTCCGATTTATTTACGCAACGGAAAGTGAGAAGATAATAACGTTTCTTAGCAGGAAGTTTTTAGTATAAATTGTATAAGCCCCATAAAAGAAAAGAGCTTGTGTATACACTCGGAAATGAAACTTAATTATAACTATGATATCATGTTTTTACAAATACTTACTAGCAAACTTGCTTGTGATGACTTATGGAATTGAGACATGGTCGCTAACAATGGGCCTTATAAGAAAGCTCAAAGTCACTGAAAGGGCAATGGAGGGCTATGATTGGGGTTTCACTGAGCGATCGAACCAGGAATGAGGACATCCGCAGAAGAACGAGAGTAGCCGACATAGCCCGAAGAATAGCCGAAAGCTGGACACATTGCCCGTAGGACCGATGCCCGATGGGGCCGACGGGTTCTCGAGTGGCAACCACGCACCGGAAGACGTAGCGTGGGTAGGCCCCCGACCTGGTGAAGGTCGCGGGATACCGATGGATGCGGTAATCTTTAGATGGAATACTAAGGGGAAGGAGAGCCTCCGTGCTTCTAGCTTCCGTGGCGTAGCGGTAGCGAACGCGGCCGCTGCGCAAGGAGGTGCGGGTTCGATCCTCGCGCAGTGCAAATAGTGATATGCATGAATATGAATATTTGGACTGGTCTGGTCGTGCCTCGGAAAGCATGTTAAGCCGTTGGTCCCTATTGCTATACGAACATCTAGTGGCTGGTTTTTTAATGTTTAATTATTAATATTTATAATCTGTAACTGATTTCTTAGCTCTGCAATTCTGCATGAAGAAACTAGACATAAGTAGAACGTTCCCGCCAATTTATTTAACTTACAAAATATGATATTCTAAAAAACAAAATCGGATTTGTCGGTTTTAATAAGTATTTGATTGTGACCCCTCAACAAGACAATGATTACTGTTTTCTAATTATGACTTCATTATTGATGTGCTTGTAGGTAAAATTATATGTCCCTGAAAGGAACAACAGGGTTATTGTTACATTTTTTTTTTATAAATTATAAACCAGCGCTTGACCGCACTCCTGCCTGATGGTAAGCAGTGATGCGTTTGTTGATGGTAAAGCGCGCTAGTTTATTAAGAGCCTATTCACTCTAGCCTTGAAGACACTCAAGTCACAGTGTACATCAGAATCACATCTACGTATCGACGGATAGATATAATCGCTTTCACTTTGGCGACGAATTGGCCTCTATTTATTTAAGATCAATTTTAATTCCAATATAATCTTTAAGACAAAACTGAATTACGATAAGAAACTAAGATGGCTCGTAATAGAAGTGTGAATCAAGAATAGGCATGGGCCTTCATCACCTTCTGTGAAGCAGTAATGATTGCAAGTGAGGAGCGTGAGAATGCCCCTAGTCGGCGCAGAAGACGCCGTGGACCTCGGGAGTCAGCAGCCGACTCCCGGTCACCGCAGGAGCAGGCTTACAGGTGGGCAGCAATGTGTAGCTCACTACCTGATAGGGACCACGCCATCTCAAAGAGAAGTCAGCACAATTTGACGGGTTCACTAGGACTGCCTGCCATGGTCATAGATTGTTCGAAAGAGGAGATACTGTGACCCCGGGCACAGCCAAATGAACGCTTACAATTATATTTATCAAAACAGTGAGTGAACCTGTACATTTTTTATGTTAGAATCCAAGCTGTAGTGCGATATTATTCACTGCTGTAGCTAATGAAATAACTCCCAACACATTTTTCTTGGAATTTCCACTGTCTGCAAAAAGGTAATCTTCTTGGTGTAATTGCCACGTCTAGCTAGCAAAGTATTGCGGCGTTTTGCTGATAAAAAGATGTTGGCCACAGTTCTTTTCAAGGTCTAAATCTAAATAAAAGAGACTTAATTTGGGTGCCATGTAATTTTGTTTCCTTTGTAGCTAAATAAATTGATAAATACAAAATAAATAACAATACAACATTAATCTTATTACGTAGCAATTTATTCAAAATGTACCAGGACATCAGCACCGCAGAAGAGATGTAACATTAATGAACTAAACCATTATAAGGAACACCCGGTGGATGAATTAACAACTCTAAAATGTCTCAGGACAACAGTACCGCAGAAGAGATGTAACATTAATGAACTAAATTATATGGAACAGCCCGGTGGGTGAATTAACCAAACATTTTCTAATTAGGGAACGGGTTGCGGAATTTTGAAAACACAATAAAATAAATACTTGTAAATATGACTGTTAAATTGTGAGTAACGATTTTAATAATGTTCCTCTTAAAATGTTACTAACATCGGTCAAGTATGAATCGATTATTCGAATGATACAGTCAGACTGTGTTGGAAGTGCAAGTAAACCCTCAAATACCATCGTCCAATGGGGACCGTGGCCATGACAGCAGTTGTGTACCTATGAGGTACGGTTGACAATCCTGGCCATTTTTCTTATGTACCTATGGGGTATCATGCGACACTCAAGAGGTTAATTTAAGGGGAAATAGAAAAATATCGCGTAATGAATACGTTTTAAGATGTCACATATTTCTAATGTTCATGTTTGAATAATATTAACCAACATTCTATATTAAGTTTAGGCCCATATAAGTACAATTACAATCAAATACATTAACTCCACATTACATGAACTTTAAGCAATGAAACAGCTTAAATTTGCGCCGTAAGACCTTTTGTTAAACCTCTTTACGATTTTGGGATCCTGTATGATAGTATGACTGTGTCATTACACACAGACATACTATGGAAATCTCTTGACTTAAGATGGCTGTTAGAACCTGAACGTTTTGGTCAATGCTCAAATCAGGCTCATGGGGATTTTAATAACATATACAGAGTGGTGCTGACAATACGACAATAAATTAAACATCGTGTACCTCAACACATTCTCAGTCTACCCATAAAAAATCATATAAATATCTCCATTAGTTTAGTCACAGGAAATTATTTTTCTTTTTTCACATTTTCTACATGATGTACTCGTACATGTTGTAAAGGAAGCGCTAACAGGTTAATGAACGCCGCATCCTGCGGCACTAAACTTTAATAATAATGGCGCGAAAAAAGCAAGTCGATACAAGATCGCGCTGTCGCCGAACGGAGGTCAGTGAACCAATATTTTTAAGGGATGTTCCATTCCGTTTGCAATTTTATGCGATTTAGTTTCTTTGAAATTTTGTTCTTTTTATTTTTGATGCTAGGTTTTTTTCTATGGTTTAGGATTATTGTTATGAACCAGCATTGTTCGTGTTTTCATTTATTGTCGTATTGTCAGTACCACTCTGTATATAACCACGCCACGCAACGCACGCACAGAAAAATCCCCGGACCAGGACCTGAAGTTCAGTAGTAGCGCTTGGCATCATGAGCAATAAGGTTCTCCAAGGTAAGCTGACAACCTTGTGAAGGTCGACAGAACCGATAGATAAAGCAGCTGGACTTCGACAGCTTCTTTAACCAGTCAAAGAAGAGAAGCTTTGATGAAGTCTGTAGCCAGCTCTGAGCGGTTTTTGGCTAACATGATAATGATGACGGGGAATGATTAAAACAATGAACAGAAATTCTATTAAATTCTCTGTTAAAGGCGTTACAACACTTATTCTGGGTACTGAGCCATAGAATGATATATGGGATAATTATCATTGAAATTTCTTTAGTCGAGGTTCTGAGAAATAATTAATTTAGTAAATTAGCTCTTCGCATGGCTTATCCTAATCCCTGAGCTCCATTATCTTGCGATACGAAATTAGGCCAAAACTCGTAGGTTGTTAAGTTTCCTATTAATTATTTGGTAACAAGTAAAACAGGCTTAGAAGAGATACAGTTTGTAAAAAAAAAAAAAACAAATTTATTTATATGTTTTAGTATTATGTGTTTATTAAGGTATATTTATGTAATTATTTTTGGATTACATGTTTAGGTATATTTAATATTATCACTTTTATTTTTATCATATTTTATTTCCTCCTTCTTCTTACACACTATTGTCTATATTTCTGTTTCACTTCTCCTTTCGCAGGTCTGCTGGAAGAAATTTCTTAAGAAATAAGCAGCACCTTTGTACTCAGATCTTAATTTTGTCTTATCCTTATGTATTTTATTGTGTCTATATAAATAATAAAATAAATGAATATATAATGTGGATAAATATATAAGTGATGATTTAATCAACGACCCTTCTGTCAATGAAGAAGAATCGATGTGCATCCTCGGCGGTTATCGCCACCACTGCTTTTGCTATAATTATCATATAACTAATATCTATTACACTCCTTTCTGTGCCGAAAATCCAAAATCTACGCGCTCTAAGTAGTGAAGTTTTGGTTCAATAAAATGCAAAGCATCAATAAATGTGAAGCATCGCCGCAAAGAAGAGTTATGTACGTATATAATTGCAAGCACATAGACTCACCTAATCTGCAATCAAGCTCACAAATTTTTCGCTTATTTGACAAAAGTCCCATCAAACATAACATTATGGAAAAATAACACTGAAACTTTAAAAAGTTTTATAGCTTCTGCATTCATTCTAAAATTAACTAAATTTCCATTAAAACATTTGAAATGACATCAATTTCAAACATTTTAACTCATATGAAATATGATTTTGATGGCCAACTTTCACAACTAGAACTCACAGCATATAAAATTTAAACAACATAACTACAAGCTACTTATTCTCTTTAGATATCATTCTACGTTTTATGGAAATTCTCAGCAATAAAATCGCTTTTAAACTAGCGATTTGAAACAATAGCTACGTCATAAAAATACCTACAATGTATGAAACATGAATGTTACTATGTATACCAATAACAATTGAATACAATAACGCAACTGTGTATATGTAAAATTTAACACTATGCAAATTGGGGTTATAAAACAGCGTTAGTAGTTTTGAACGTATCATTGGACTTACAGCACGGATATTCCAGTCCTCGTATTCAAGACCCTTTGTCTTTGTATTACTGTGGGACTACTCAAGATATTTTCGGGAAGCTACATAGAATCTTCTTGTCCGAAATACCGCAGTGTCTCAAGACAGAAGTCTTCGACCAGTGTGTGTTGTCAGTGATGACTTATAGAATTGAGACGTGATCACTAACAATGGGCCTTATATGAAGGCTCAAAGTCATTCAAAGGGCAATGGAGAGGGCTATGCTTGGGGTTTCACTGCACAATCGAATCAAGAATGAGGAGATCCGCAGATGAACGAGAGTAACCGACATAGCCCGAAGAATTGCGACACTAAACTGGCAGTGGGCTGGAAACATTGCCCGTAGGACCGATGCCCGATGGCGCCAAAGACGTAGCGTCGGTAGGCCCCCGACAAGGTAGACCGACGACCTGGTGAAGGTCACGGGAAACCGCTGGATACGGGAGGCGCAGGACCGGTCGTCGTGGAGAACCTTGGAGGAGGCCTATGTCCAGCAGTAGACGTCTTTCGGCTAAAATGATTCAAGATAATGATAAGCAATTTTATTTATAAGTTGGTTTATACAAACACTTGAACGCCAAAAATACAGTATTTTTAGTTATTAGAGTCCATGGTTGATAAAGTGGTTAAGCTGTTGACTGCTGCGCTGCGTGTCGCGGGTTCGGTTCCTGCGCGGAACAAAATATATTTGTATGACCTACAAGTACTTGGTGAGTTTATATGTTTGTAAACGCACCCATGATACAGGAGAAATTCTGAGTGTGGGGTAACTTTTTTTTAATCGTTCTTTAGCGATGATAACTTTTGCCAAGAAACAGCCACATGTAGGGTCAACTAAACGTTTGGCGATATCTGGAAAAACAAAGTAGACACACCATTAGCAACAGCCTTAATACAATGAGAATAAAGATTACTTTGATTTGGATTGTGATGCAAAATTACTGTGACCAAACTTGTTACTGCTCTGACAAAGAGAGATAAAAAATAAAAATAATAGAAAAAATATAGAAAGATCAGGCTCACAGTCAGATTTAAAATTCAGACCTTACCTTAATCAGACCATGAGACCATGGAGATTAGGGTCTGAAAAAGAATAGTTTGAGTAACAAACCACACGTATTTGCACACATTTCTGCGAGACGCATTTGTCAGTAACCTCGACTTGTAAGGAGCTCAACTGAAAACTTAAGGAGCTCAACGGCTTCACGAACAATACCAAAGAAAGGGTTATTGTTAAAGTACTCTAAGAGTATTGTTATTGTACTCAAAATCCTAGATTCAAATAAAAGAAAGCAAAAATACCTACATAGTCCTTTCAATTACTTCCTATGCTAGCTATGTTAGACTAACGAGTACCCGTTGAATAGTAGTGATTTATCCGTATCTGTTTCCGTATGTTTGGAATATAAAATTATATAGTTTTGATACTATTTATGACAATTTACACTAAACTTAATCAAATATTTATCACATTTTAATTAAAATATCTAACAACAAAAACCTCAGATAGTTAAATCGTCCCAACAAATAAATAAATATGTACAGACAAATCACACAGATTGAGCCCCAAAGTAAGTTCGAGACTTGTGTTATGGGATACTAACTCAACGATACTATATTTATATTACATTTTTACATTTGTCGTGTTCCGGCATGATGTCTGGTGAAGCCATACGGGGGACGGGTCTGAGCAGTTGTGTTGCGGTGCGATGCTGGGTACGATGCGCCAAATGTTGTTGTGTTGGGAGTTTGGTCGTGGAGGGTCTTCAGATCAATCTTCCTTTGGCGCAGCATCGTTGGTCGTGTTGTTGGGTTTAACATTGCATCACCTCGCTTAACTGCCCTCTTCCTTCCTATTCGCTCGGTTTTTCTGAGTGAATAGGCTCTTTATAAACTAGTGCGCTTTACCATCAACGATCGCATCACTGCTTACCATTAGGCGGGATTGCGGCCAAGCGCTAGCGCAGGTCCATAGCCCTGGCTATCGCGAGCAGCTGCGCCTGAAAGATGGTACACATCGGCTCTAACCTCATCCACTTGGCCCGAATCTCGGACCCATCCCGCCAGTAGGATTATGCCGCCCCGACCCCTTCATCCGATTTATTACCGTCAGTGTAAATCAGATCAACGGGGAGCTGTAGCTGAGCCACAGTTTCGGGGCATAACAACAGTTTAACATTAATCCATCCTTCCTGATTGGTGACCCTGATTTAACTCGCGTTGGTCTCCAAAGCCTAGAGCACAGGCGTAGAGTAGCCAGCCTTTCGGTGTTCTATAGGATACATTTTGGGTAGTGTGCGAGGGAATTGCATGATTTAATTCCCCCATCTCCGTTCCACCATCGGACGACCCGTCGTACGGCGAGTTTCAACCCTTATGTTGTTAACACCACTACGATCTGGACGAAGCGTTTCGCTTCTTCTTTTATACGGCGTACATCGAGGGACTGGAACGATTTGCCGGCGGCGGTGTTTTCGTCACACTACAATTTGAGTGTCTTCCAGGCTAGAGTGAATAGGCTGTTAATAAACTAGCGCGCTTTACCTTCAACAATCGCATCACTGCTTCCCATCAGGTGGTACTGCGGTCAAGCGTTAGTTTATAATATATATATAAAAAAACTAAGTCCAGTAGTGAGCGTCTATCGGCTAAGATGATAAGCAAAAAGCAGATTTAATGTAGAAAAGAAACAATGTATACATTACATAAATTCATAAAGCTGACATATCTTCTGCCTTTACGTCGACACATGTGGCAGCAAAAACAAAAGGCCTAAAATAGCAAAAAGTTCTAAGATTTCCGCAAACGAATCCCGTCGGTGGTCATAAATTACGGTCAAAGAAACTATGAGATGTTGGCTTATTTACAAAAAAATGTTTGTCATCTCAGTGTTTATTCCAGTCGTATCCGAAGCTTTTCAGCTTTGGAGTCTAGGGTCCGCTTTACCAATCTAACTGCTCATTTTGGCTAAACTTCGATATTTTCCATGAAGCGACTGCCGTCTGACCTCCACAACCCGAAGGGGATATCGAAGCAGCTAGACAAATTGTTGGACTTTTGAGGGCTCCAACAACCCGTAACGAGTGGCCACGACCAGACCAGAGCAAATATTCATATTCATGCATACAAATATAATATATTTGCTAAAAATGTAAACGTAAATATAAGTTTATGGAAAAATAACTTTAGCGCTTACATAATAAAGTTCAGTTTACAACTTCAAACATTTTATTATTTTTCAAGAGTGCTGTGACTAGCGCTCTTGAAGAGTGATAAAAATGTTTAAAATCTATTAAAATAGAAAATAGAATAGAATTTATACAAGTTTTAAAACCTTATGCTATATTTTTTATACTGATACAAGACTTTGTATGTATCTCCTAGTAAAAACAGAGCCAAGGTTTTCTTATTTGTTTTGTTCTACCCATTGGAATCATTTTGAAGTCAATTGCTAATTCATTGCTGCATATGCTCGGAATGTGTGTCTTCTCAACAACGTAAATAACACATTGCCGATAATAGTATGTTACGCAAATACCCTGGCGTTTTATTTATTTATTTATTAACTATGGACAACTTACAGCTAAAACAAACAGAATAAAAAAATGTATGTACACAGCCAATTATAAGTCATCACTTAAAAAAAGGTTGTACAGAGATAGTGTGGACAACACAACACAGCTACCTAGCTTATAAAAATAGAATAAGACAATCACTTTTTTTTTTATTTTTTTTTATGGGACAAAATCCGCCACACTTTTCCCACCCACTGCAACTCCTGAAAGCCAGAATCAACAGTGGAGACCGCCAGAAAAACGCCGAGCAGTGAAGCTCGACGAGTCCCAGAGAAACGATTCAACTGTCTTGGGTCCCGCAACGAAATTAATCAGAAGACAATAGCGGAGGAGTAAGAAAAAAGATATTTTTTCCACTTACACAATAAGACAATCACTACACAAAAAAAAAAAACAAAATTAAAAACAAGCAATATAACATTCCAGCTTAAGTTACACACAAAGATAACAATGATATAAAAATATCCTAACATACATAAAAGTCTCAATCAAAAAAGCTGCGGCTCATGCACTTTCTGGCTGAGGAAACACTGGTAAGAAAGGGATCGAAATCGTGCTGTTTACACATGTCATTAAAGGTTTTACTTGCTCGCACTTACGCATAAACTTTCCAAAAATACAAAAGGTGGAGAAATCTGCACCAAAATCCATTTCATTTTTAATTTATGATCTGAGACGTGATTTTCGCAACCAAACGTTCACACGTTCACGAACGTCGATCTCAGTTTCAATTTCCCTAAATTTTGACAAGTTTTATGGAATTCCTTTATTGCCGAGATAAGAAAGCTAGATTTTGAATATTTTAAGTTATCAGAAAGTTATTTTTACAGGTTATCCACATACATCCCATTTTCTCGGTGGTACGCCATAATATCGGCTGCCGGCAGATGTTACCACCCACCAGACAAAGTCTTACCGCTAAGCGAGTTGTCGTGTTTCGGCATGATCAGACATCATGTGTGGGAAGTATGTGAAGCTGTACGGAGGTCAGGTCTGGGTAGTTGTTTTGCGATGTGTGCCGGGTACGATGCGCCAAGTGTTGTTGTGTCGGGAGTTTGGTCGTGGAGGGTCGCCACATCAATCTCCCTCTGGCGCAGCATCGTTGGTCGTATTGTTGGGTTTAACATTGCACCACCTTGCTCGACTGCCGTCTTCCTTCCTAACTCTATCTATAACTCTCGACTCTATATTTTTCAATCTCTTTTAGTATAACTTACCTTACCTTATTTTACTAACATATGTATTGTATACTTGCCTTACTTTAAATATGCTGTTCCCATTCTCGTTTCAATAAACGTTTACATTAGTAAACAATGTTTTCTATTGTAGGCAAATAATTGTGCCTATTCTGTTTTTGGGAAATAAATCTCTTAAAGTATAAACCATAGAATTGATTTTCCTTTGTTTTCTATTTGCCTACATACCTATTCATGGTCCGCTCAAGTACTACAGTTACAAAAAACTACAACAATATACAACATTATTTGTATTTCAGGCAATCCCTTTGTGTGTCGAGAGGTTTCTCTGGGAAAGGTAAATCAGTACCGTAATTGTGTAAAACACAATTGGAATAATTTGCGAGCATATTTTTAATTCATTGCTTTCTATGTTCCAAAAATATGCTTACTCCACCACTTTAATAAGGCAATGAATATTGTTGAACTGTCAAAATGAAACCCATTGCTACTGATAGTGCACTCATTTTGGCGATGGTCGTGGTGGCCTAGGGGTTAAACCATCAGCCTCTCAAGTATGAGTGCGCGGGTTCGATTCCAGGTCAGGCAAGTACCAATGTAACTTTTCTAAAGTTATATGTACTTTCTAAGTATATCTTGGACATCAATGACTGAAGGTGAAGGAAAACATTTTGAGGAAACCTGGACTTTAAATCTGAAATCGCCAATCCGCATTGAGCAAGCGTGGTGATTACGCTCAATCCTTCTCTGTATGAGAGGAGACCTGTGCCCAGCAGTGGGATGATAAACAGGTTGTTGATGATGATGATGAAAACTACACAATAAATTCTACTGTCTTCACAATCTCTGCTACATTGATATTGCAATGTTGATAATACTTACTACCTTATCTTACCTTACCTTATTACTTCATACTAGGGATGTAACGGAGGTATTTATAACGGAACCAGAACCGGAGTCGGAGTTTTTAAATTTGATTTATCGGAGTCGGAACCGGACGCGGAGGAAGGGTCAGAAGTGGTGGAGTGGAGGAGAGAGATTTTTTTATTTAAACACAAAAAACATTATTCAGTCAATTTTTTCATTTATTTTAATATTAAACACATACAGTGAAAAGAAAATTGGCATATTTCTAAAAGAACAAGAATTAAATGAAGTTAACTAAAACCCTAAGTAGCATATTATATGACATTAAATGAACAAAAGCTTTGAAACAAATTAAATCAAATGTGTTGACTCCAAAACTAGCGAAAAATATACGATGTACACGTAGCAAGAGTTAGGGAGTTCCCCGCGTGATATGTATGAACCTGCACCCCAATCCCGTAACGCATTATTACTATCAATTGGAATCATTGTGAAGCAAATTGCTAGTCCATTGCTCCATATGTTCGTTAAATGTGTGTGCTCAATAAAGTAAATAACGTAATGCATGTTGATCAATCAACAAAGTAACGCACTATCAGTATAGTGCGTTACGCAATTACCCTGCTGTTCATAACAGTCGGCAGGCCGCCGTCGCTATGTAATGCGACTTAATAACCTCCGATTTAAAAGTAACGGAACCGAAGTCGGATCCGAAGGCATGATAATAATTGGAAGTTTCTTTTTTTTAATAATTATAAACTAGCGCTTGACCGCAATCCCACCTGATGGTAAGCAGTGATGCGATCGTTGATGGTAAAGCGCGCTAGTTTATTAAGAGCCTATTCACTCAGAAAAACTGAGCGAATAGGAAGGAAGACGGCAGTTGAGTGAGGTGATGCAATATTAAACCCAACAACACGACCAACGATGCTGCGCCAAAGGGAGATTGATCTGAAGACCCTCCACGACCAAACTCACAACACAACAACATTTGGCGCAACGTACCCAGCATACACAGCAACTGCTCAGACCCGTCCTCCGTACTGCTTCACCAGACATCATGCCGGAACACGATAAATCGACTTAACGGAGTCGGAGTCGAAGCTCCGTAACATCCCTGCTATCGTTAAGTAAGTCATTCCTAGCTTACATTGCATTCTGACTCTATTCTCGAAGCTGTTAACAATTACATATACCTGGGACAAACTATCTTGTTAGGTAGGTCCAACATCAAGAAAGAGGTCAATCGTCAATTCGGCTGGGCTGCCTTCGGCAAGCTACGTAGAATCTTCTCGTCCAAAATACTGTTACGAATGCACCTTATGTCGAGGGCATAAGGTTCAATATCGCGTGACATGCAGTGCGTAACTTTTAAGCCCTGTAACTCGAGATCTAGACATTGTGTAGGTGTAATATAAAAACGCATTCCTAGACTTAAGGTGGCCTATCGAATGGTACAGGTTTCATCAATTTTGTCAACTAAGTGACGACATCGAAATTTCTAGAAACCTATTTCCGGGAATTACCGTAGGTACCTACTGAATGTACTCGAAGTTATGCGCTATTATTATTACGTCTAGACGATTCTGGAATGTTCGATCAGCTGGCCTATATATAGCGCCGTGACGCCGACGCCGAGTCAGTCTGCACTTGACTACCGAGACGAAACAGCGATACTTAAGAAGCAATCTTTGAGAATACCTACTGCGACAACTGTAACGAGAACTGTGAGTACTACGTGAAGTAACATCTGTAGTGTTATTGTGTGTTTACAATACGGACTACGTGGACGTAAGTGAAGACTTCGGTGCAACGCCAGCAACATTCTACTTGTCATTGCCTACAATCGACTGTACCTTCGTTGCCAATAAACTTCGTAACCCTTAACCGGTATTTTAGTACCCCCAGCCCGTAACAATTGGTGTCAGAAGCGGAATGCCGGTCACGCCAAGGGAAGACGAAAGAGTTCGCACGCGACGATAAGCAGCGATGGATTTGGCGCGTCAAGAGGAAGAATCGCTTAGTGTCCCTGCACCCATAGAAGATGCGGCCGTCGTAACACCGACGAATGTGAGTGCGGCTAGTACCACCACTATTCCCGGAACCAGCGGATGCGATTTATCGGCATTACTGGCTCACTTGACGGCGCAAATAAGGCTGAGTATAGCAGAATCCCAGGCAGAAACCCAGGCACAGATAAAACAATCCCAGGCAGAAACCCAGGCAAAAATAGATAAATCCCAGTCAGAAACCCAGGCGCAAATAAAAAGCATAGTAGCAGAATCCCAGGCAGAAACCCAGGTACAAATAAAACAATCCCAGCAACTAGTATTAGCATTAAATGAAAAGTGGGAAAAAACTAAAGAACAGGTCAACGAGCTTAAATTTAAAACAGAACAACAAGATGCTCGTATAGACAAATATGATGCGCGTTTCGAGAAACTAGACAATACCATCATGGAGTTTGGGAAAGAAATAGAATTTTTGCATGAGAAGGTACAAAGAGGAGGTATTAAAGGTGTACCTGTACCCAGCGCTTTGCCGACGTTCAAAGTCCCTGATTTTGACGGAACAACGTCATGGGTGGCCTTCCGTCTACAGTTTGAAAAGGTCGCAAAACGCAACAATTGGGACGATGATCAAGCTCTAACGGCCCTTATGCTTGCTTTGCGTGGTGATGCCGTACGAATCCTCGAACTATTATAATATTAAATATTAATATTATTATAATATTAATATTAAAATATTTCCGGCAATTGCAATACCCTAGCCTGTCTGTTAGAAGCGTTGGAGACTAGATATGGAGAGAAACACCTCGAACATGTCTACAGGGCCCAACTCCGCGACCGCACACAGAAGAGCAGTGAGGGTCTGCAACAATGGGCAACGGAAATAGAACGTATGGTTCGGAAGGCGTATGCATCAACACCGGGACTGATTGACGCTACTACTCTGCGATTCTTTACTGATGGGATTCGAGATGCAGAAGTCAGAGCTGCAGTACGTCTGGGTCACCATCAGACCCTGAAGGCAGCCCTGACACATGCTCTGGAAGTGGAAGCTGTACGTCAAGATGGCCGACAACACGACCGTATTCGAGAAGTGACCGCACAAATAAAAGCCCGACGAGGACCAACTTGTTATGAGTGCGGTGATAAGGGGCACATTCGAATCGATTGTCCCAGGAAGGCTAAGGGAAGAAGTACTTCTTGGGCACGTAAAGACGCAGAGGTGTTGCTGTGGCGCAAGCGCGACACCAAGGTCGAGCCCGAGCCCCCGAGCGAGCGCTTCGAGTGGCGCGAGCGGAGCGATAGGAGTGGGCGTCATGAGCGACCCGCTGAACGAGAGCGGGAACGCGTCAAGGACTGGGAACGCGAACGCTCCGGCAAGCGAGAACAAGAGCGAGAGCGGTCGTGCGGAAGGTCGTGGAGTGAGTCAGACGCAAGGCGGGACAAGGAAGTCGAGGACGAGCTACGGAAGAAGAAGCGTCTCGAGAAAAAGGCAAGACAAAAGGACCGCCGCCGCCAGGTTACTTCAATTAGTAAGGAATGTGAAGAACGTATTCAGGAAAAGAAAGAGAACGTGCGGATCATCCAGGTGAACGCTTTGGACGAGGACTGGCGTAATCAAGCATTGGAAGACGCACAAAAGGAAGACAGTGACCTGAGGGCAGTAATTGAATGGAAGCAGCGTGGCCAGAGGCCCGCTTGGAGTGAAATATCAGCGCTTAGCCCAACAGCAAAAAGTTACTGGGCTCAATGGGACAGCCTGATAATTGATAATGGAGTTCTGAAGAGGAAATGGGAATCACCTAGTGGAAAGGAGGTCGCCTTACAGATAGTTGTCCCCTGTGATAAGGTCGCGTCGGCGCTAAGACAGGTGCACGACGAAGTATCCGGAGGACATCTAGGAGTAAAGAAAACTCTGGAGAAGGTGAGAAAAAGATTCTATTGGGTGCATTGCCGCGAAGACGTAGAGGACTGGTGTAGGAAATGTGTAGCCTGCTCCTCAGTAAAAGGACCGCAAACGAGAGCCAGAGGTCGACTGAAAGTGTACAATGTTGGTGCACCATGGGAAAGAGTTGCTGTCGATATAGCTGGGCCATTCCCTGTTACTGAAGAAGGGAATAGGTATATCATCGTCATGCAAGACTATTTCAGCAAATGGCCAGAAGCTTTTGCAGTACCCAACCAAGAAGCTCATACTGTCGCCAAAAAGCTAGTTCACGAGGTGTTCTGTCGATTTGGCGTCCCCTTGGAGTTACACTCTGATCAGGGTAGAAATTTCGAGTCTTCACTGTTCCGAGAGGTTTGCCAACTACTCGGGATACATAAGACTCGTACAACACCATATCACCCTCAGTCAGATGGAATGGTCGAAAGATTCAACCAGACGCTAGAGAATCATTTGGCCAAAGTAGTTGAAGAACACCAGAGGGATTGGGACCAATACATCCCACTCTTCTTAATGTCATACCGCTCTGCAACACATGATAGCACAAATTGTACACCGGCGAAAGTCAACTTCGGCCGAGAAATTAGACTACCCATAGATGCACTAACCGGAACACCACCCGATACCCCTATCCTAGCCGTCGACTATGTAGCCGACCTACGACGTAAATTAGATGGAATACATGAGCTAGTGAGAGAGAATGGTCTAAAAACCAGAGAGAAAATGAAGATCCGATACGACCGCAAAGCTAACGTGCCTGGATTTGAAGAGGGAACTTTGGTATGGTTACATAATCCCATTAGGAGAAAAGGAAAGAGTCCGAAATTTCAAGCCAAATGGGAGGGTCCGTACACGATAGTAACCAGGATAAACGATGTCACCTACCGGATAAGGAAAGGACCTAAGGGGAAGCTGAAGATCGTACACGTAGACCGCCTAGCTCGCTATTATGGTTCAAATCATGCTCGGGACGAGCATGACTAAGAAGGGGGCAATGTTACGAATGCACCTTATATCGAGGGCATAAGGTTCAATATCGCGTGACATGCAGTGCGTAACTTTTAAGCCCTGTAACTCGAGATCTAGACATTGTGTAGGTGTAATATAAAAACGCATTCCTAGACTTAAGGTGGCCTATCGAATGGTACAGGTTTCATCAATTTTGTCAACTAAGTGACGACATCGAAATTTCTAGAAACCTATTTCCGGGAATTACCGTAGGTACCTACTGAATGTACTCGAAGTTATGCGCTATTATTATTACGTCTAGACGATTCTGGAATGTTCGATCAGCTGGCCTATATATAGCGCCGTGACGCCGACGCCGAGTCAGTCTGCACTTGACTACCGAGACGAAACAGCGATACTTAAGAAGCAATCTTTGAGAATACCTACTGCGACAACTGTAACGAGAACTGTGAGTACTACGTGAAGTAACATCTGTAGTGTTATTGTGTGTTTACAATACGGACTACGTGGACGTAAGTGAAGACTTCGGTGCAACGCCAGCAACATTCTACTTGTCATTGCCTACAATCGACTGTACCTTCGTTGCCAATAAACTTCGTAACCCTTAACCGGTATTTTAGTACCCCCAGCCCGTAACAATACCATAGTAACTCAAGATAAAAGTCTTCGACCAGTGGGTGTTGCCAGTGATGACTTATAGAACTGAGACGTGGTCGCTAACAATGGCATTATAAGAAAGCTCAAGGTCACTAAAAGGGCTATGGAGAGGGCTATGATTGGGGTTTCACTTCGTGATCAAATCAGAAATGAGAAGATCCGCAGAAGAACGAAAGTAACCAACATAGACCGAAGATTTGCGACACTTAAGTGGCAGTGGGCTTGGCACATTGCCCGTAAGACTCGAGTGGCGACCACGCACCAGATGACGCAGCGTGGGTAGGCCCCCGACGAAAGTGGATGACGACGGGACCGGTCTTTTGGAGATCCTTGGGGGAGGCCTATGTCCAGCAGTGGACGTCTTTCAGCTGAAAGGATCATGACGACGAATGATTATCGATTGCATGATATGAATGACTTTGATTAATATTTCACTTTTTTACTAAAAGGTAAATTTACTCGTAGGTTAAGTTAAGAAATGATTGTTTACTTCTCGAGTAATTTCAGTTACGGTGAATAATCTCAATAGCCAGGTACGCAGAAGATATTATCGTCCACAAGTTTTTGGGCAAACTCAGGTGTACTCTGTTTCTCTACTCTCATAATCCAATGGAACACGCATACCACACGACCGCGGTGAGATCAGGTACAAGATCAACGGCTTTACGTGTTTTCCGGGGATATTAAACCGCTAACTTCCAAAACCCGGACTGTTAACAAGAAATCACAAATTAGGAACACTTTGTCCGACCGACTCAAACCCTAGTCGTGTAACACACTTAACTATCGATTGGAATAATTTTGAAGCACAATATTGCAAATCCATTTCTCTAATGTGTTTTACCATATACATTACTAGTTGCGCAGTTTCACTCGTGTTATTTCCATTGCATGGGAATATCGATATAAAAAGTATCCTATATGTTAGTCCTCATTATAAACCAAGTGTGAATAATAAACATCCATTTATCCAGTCAATAGATATGTAATATGTTTAACTGTTTACCTTGGACAAAACTGTCTTTGCATTGTGTAGATTCAATTTCTTAGTATTGTATAATTGCATGGAACACGCGTGAGCACGATCTACTTGCTGTAAAGCATCTATTTGTTGGGTTAGTCTTTTATTGACTTGATTGTGCTATGGCTGTTGAGAGTATGTCATGCTCACTCAAATGTCTCGCTGGTGGTGGCGTGTGTGTTGGGTCATTAGGTTCCCTTCAATATGGTTGAGCTGAATGATGCTGATCCATACGTCATGTTCGTGAACGGACGCCGTCAGAGGGGACTGGTCATCTCTTAGCTGCTACGGTGTATTTTAATTTCTGAATTGTTGTTTTTTTTTTTCATAATGGACGCTCTCAGCGTACAATATATTTCTGCATCGTTCTCACACGATTGATTTCAAAATGAATGATGTAATCAAATATTTGTATCAATAGCTTGATAATTTGATAATTTAAAAGAGTGTCCATGGAGTTTCTTGCCCGTTCTTCTCCATAGGTACCTACTATTTGGAATGGGCGACTAGCTGACTTTACTGACTGACCAACCTTCTGACAATTCAAAAGTGCCTGTAACTGGTTTATTTGAAATAAATGCTTTGATTTTGATTTTGATTAATAGGATTTCTGGGAAATATTTTATTATTTTAAATAAATATCAATCGCGCGCGACACTTCGTTACATAGCGAGCGGATGCTTTACTCAAATATCGATATGTGTGTTTTTATAACCTCAAATTAAAAGATAATAAAAATGAGTAATAATTCAGATGGAGATAGTTTAACGAGTTTAAATAGTGATGAAGAATCAATTGTGGGTAAGCAACAAGTTTTAAAGGAGGTGGTATGCAGTAATAAAGAAAACAAATTGCAGAGCAAGATACAAATTCAATTCGGCAGTGAGGAATATTCATTTATACCAATAGCCGAGAAGAGAATAAGGGAAGATTGCGAAGAAAATATAGATGACGATGAATTTATAACAGTGAGAAGAAACACAAAACGGCTAAATCGTGGTTCCTCGTTGAACTATGATGTTAACCGTACATTGGAAAGCAATTATGAGGTTTATATTTCCTCTAAGGAATGCCTACCAAAACAAATATGAAAAGAAGAAGACTGCCCAAGTAAATATGACACCAGTAAAAAAGAAGATAAAAGGAAAATAAAAAATAAACTAGTGCGCTTTACCATCAACGACTGCGTCATTGCTTACCATCAGGCGGGATTGCGGTCAAGCGCTAGTTTATAATTTAATAAAAAAAATAGAAAAAATGAGCATGAGCGAAAATATGATTATTGGGGAACAGGGTATTGAAGAGGAACCGGCAGAATGTCAGAGTGATGAGGAGCAGAAACAGAATGATGGAGAGTCTAGTCGGAAGAAAAACAGACTGGAAAATTATTCGTTTTGTCAGTTAATGAAATAGATTAAAGACATCATCCTTTCAAGAAAACAGTTAGACGAGAAGATTACTGAAATATTGAAAATATTTTTTTTAATAACCAAAAATTTGAAAATAAATATTTTCAATATTTATTTTCAACTTTTTGGTTCGATATTTTTTTTTTAAATAATATACGGATAACACGAACGCTTAAGTGGTGCTCATTTGTTTTTTCCAAATTTTTCTTGATCTCCAACAGACAGAATAGCAAGTGCTAAAATTCGTAATGATGCGTTACCCAAGTAACTAAAACTAAATCTAAACTAAAAAATACTTTGCCTGCGCAAATTAATGTAAGGTAAGGTTGAAAAAAATTTAGAGTTAAAGACGGACAAACAAACAAGCAAACATACAAGTGAGCGGGAATAAAAAGCATGTAAAACAGAAATAAAAAACCTTAGGTAGTAGCACCACTACAATCCGGACGAAGCGTTACGCCTCCTCCTATATACCGAGTACCTCGAGGGACTATTTGCCAGCGGCGGGGTTTCCATTGGACTACAATTTGAGTGTCTTCAAGGCTAGAGTGAATAGGCTCTTAATAAATTAGTGCGCTTTACCATCAACGATTGCGTCACTGCTTACCACCAGGGGGGATTGCGGTCAAGCGCTATTTTTTTTTAATAGTTATAAACTAGCACTTGACCGCATTCCTGCCTGATGGTAAGCAGTGATGCGATCGTTGATGGTAAAGCGCGCTAGTTTATTAAGAGCCTATTCACTCAGAAAAACTGAGCGAATAGGAAGGAAGACGGCAGTTGAGCGAGGTGATGCAATGTTAAACCCAACAACACGACCAACGATGCTGCGCCAAAGGGAGATTGATCTGAAGAGCCTCCACGACCAAACTCCCAACACAACAACATTAGGCGCATCGTACCCGGCACACATCGCAACACAACTGCTCAGACCCGTCCTCCGAACGGCTTCACCAGACATCATGCCGGAACACGACAAATCGCTTGGTGGCAAGGCTTTGTCTGGTGGGTGGTAACTTCTGCCGGCGGCCGATGTTATGGCCTACCATAGTTAATAATTTATTAAAAAAAATTCTTCAGAAATAAAAAAAATATTAAAAGTTGGGTGTGGAGAAACCTTATCACTTAGGAGCATGAAAAATAATCTCGCCTCCCGGTAAGCACCAGTACAGGACTGTACAGCTGTGCGCACGCTCCTAGTACCACTGATTTACTGTGAACTGTTTTGTGCGCTCGGTAAATACACTGCAAGAATTTCTAAATGTGTATGGGAAAAAATAAAACATAGTGATGATTGGAATCGATTCAGTTGCTTATTCTGAACAAACTGTATTCAGGTTTTGTATAAAGAAAAATTAAAGCACTAACAGAAATAATAAAAAAAAAGCTGATTATTGACAAATAGCGGTGTCTTATTAGTATTATAAATAAATAAGTGTTGGGTTAAATTTTTACCTTTTGGGTGCTTACAATGAAAATAATCCGCCCTGTTGGTACCAGGCTCACATAAACACGAAAAATCTACTTATAAATTCCGTAAGTGCTTTCAGCATTAATTTTATTAAAGAAACATTTTCTTTTTATTTCATACGTAGAGAACAAATTTCAAATTATTCATCTAAACATATTTAAGCGGCTATTGTTTTGCATAAAAACGGGTGGCGGTAATGTTTGGCACAAAAGGTTGATTTTTGAATGAATTATTATCAAATTCCCTGTAAATTACGATTTTGAAACAAACGGGATAAAACAGATAAAAATTGAGAGACGCATTGTTTTAACTGTTTATTTTGAAATCACTGGAACAATTTGCCTACGGCGGTGTTTCCGTCTGATTACAATTTAAGTGTCTTCAAGGCTAGAGTGAATGGGATCTTAATAAACTAGCGTGCTTTACCATCAACGATCGCACCACTGCTCAAAATCAGGCGAGATTGCAGTCAAGCAGTTTATGATTATAAAGAAAAAACAGTAGTTTTGTCTGAAAGAGTATCAAGCATCATACTTGGATGGACACTCTTTTTTACTTTGTAGGGGTTACGGAGGCAGACGTTCCAATTGGAATGCTAGTATTCAACTGCACTGGTAAGACTTGTCCATAATTACCATCATCATCATTTCAGCCAAAAGACGTCCACTGCTGGACATGGAGGCCAATGTCCAACAGTGGACGTCGGGGCCGGTCTTTGTGGAGATCTTTGAGCTCCTCCAAAGATCTCCATGACGAGCGGCCCCGCGCCTTCCGTATCCAGCGGTATCCCGCGATCTTCACCAGGTCGTTGATCCACCTTGTCGGAGGCCTACCCACACTGCGTTTTCCGGTGCGAAAAGACCGTTGTCCGTTAGACTGGTTGCCGACACATATATATGTACATCTTCACAACACGATTAGGTAATAAAATACAAGTTGGTGTAATGTAGACTTCCAAAAAGTATGATAAAAATATGTTGAATATTTGACACTCATAGCAATTTCGTGAAACACAATGTTCCACCATAATGCCCTTGGTATTTCTATAAATGACACGTTTTTCTTCGGTCTAGACGAAATTCCTTTAATGTTTCTCTGAATAATACTATTCCATTATATATGAGTATTTTTGTCACAGTAGTCGAGATGGCCTAGTGGTTAAAACACTAGCCAAGCATGACTTAATTCCCCCATCTCCGTTCCATCACCGGACGACCCGTCGTACGGTGAGTACGGTTCCACCCTTACGTTGTGAACACCACTACGATCCAGACGAAGCGTTTCGCCTCCTCCTTTATACCGCGTACATCAAGGGACTGGAATAATTTTCCAGCGATGGCGTTTCCGTCTGACTACAATCTGATTGTCTTCAAGGCCAGAGTGAATAGGCCCTTAATAAACTAGTGCGCTTTACCATCAACGATGGCGTCACTGCTTACCATCAGGCGGCATTGCGGTCAAGCGCTGGTTTATAATTTATAAAAAAAAAAGTCTCTCAAGTTTGACAGTGCGGGTTTGATTCCAGGTCAAGCAGGTACGAATGTAACTTTTCTAAGTTAGTTGTACTTTCTAAGTATAACTTGCACACCAATGACTCATTAAAAGGAGAAGGAAAACATCTTGCGAACATCACATCAACATCTTCAGACTTTAAAGTCCAAGTTGGACTTTAAGTCTGAAGTCCCCAACCCGCATTGAGCAAGCGTGGTGATTACGCTTAATCCTTCTCTGTATGAAAGGAGACCGTGCCCAGCAGTGGGACTATAAAATTTTGATGATGAATGTATAAAAATCGGAAGGCTGTCTCACTAAGAGATATCGTGAAACACAGTTACTGACTGGGCTGTAGAGGTCAGTTAAGTGGTAATGCCAGGGAGCAACTGCTTCCCTCCATTCACCATTATTATTTCGACCGCAATACGTTTATTGTTGGACGAAGTCCGCTCAGGCACGTATACTTCGACAGTGTACATCCAGCTGCTTCCTTGGGCTTTTGCAAGCTCTCATCCTCTCTACCGTAACATAGCCTAAACAACACTGCTAAATCTCAAAATTTTGTTTCGGCTAAGGAAATAAACTAACATTGTTGCAATGCGGTCATCAATAAAAATCAAATGTTTTTTTTTTTTTTTTTGCAACGATTAAAATGCCGATAATAATTGTTGTACAAGGTACTTGTGTAATATAATTGGTCAATGGAGCACAAAACATCGGGTATAGCAACTGCTAAAATCGTGGTATCAGACGTTCTTCTTCATTAATTGGTATCGCCAGAAAAATAGGCCAAACCTATTGATTTAAAAAGTACTTGTCCTGATTCCAATATTGACAAACAAACTAACTTACTAACTAAAAAAACAGAAATACATTTTCATAAAGAAGACTCAAACATTTTAAAAATTATGCATTTATAATCAAATACGTACCTCACGTGACAGCTTCACAACTGCAGTATCTTTTGTTATATAGTAACAAATAATATTGCAGCTACGTACAAAAACTACCTAGAATAAACTACATTTTTCAAGCGAATACTCCCATTTAAAAAAAGTTGAATTTATTGCTTCCCGGGACCTATACATTTATATGGAATAAGGCACGTTTTCAGTCTATCTGTAAAAATCTAGGCGAAAAATATTACAGTTGAAACTAAGCAGGTTTGTATTTTAAAAGGATTGCAGTGTGTTTGCTACGTCGTAGTCACGTAGCCAAAGATTATGACGTCTCAGCTACGCTGCTACGACGTAACAGATAGTTATGTTATTTGTTCTGTCTGATGTATCGGGAAGAATTAGGAATTATTTTTTAACTTTATCGCTAAAATAATGAAGTTCAAGATTGATAGGGAAAAATTGACTGTCGGGTAGCTTGACTTGCTTGCATCTGTACCTACAATAATTTAACAAACAATAAAAGGCACACAATATATTTTCTTAAGAGTCTTAATGAAGAACTTGATATTAGACTTAAAGCTGTCCATTCCGAAATAGTTGAAAAGAGAGTGATGATGGAATATTGAAATAGATCCATTTTTCTAAATCTTAGATTCCATAGAGATTTCAACATAATTTCTTTAGAAATTTTTGTATCGAGCTTAAAACCTTCATAAATGTATCAGGCAATATCTCACTTTCTATTGAACATGACTCTTCATATTTTTAAGAAGAAACTGATCGTTTATTGATGGATCGTATGGTTTTCTTTTACCCTGAAAAAGAGCGGCTTTCAGTTTATCTGAAACGAAAAACGATGACTATAACAAAATGCATCATTCCAAGGCTTTTGAGAATCATAGTTTATTTTTTATAAATTATAAACTAGCGCTTGACCGCAATCCCACCTGATGGTAAGCAGTGATGCAATCGTTGATGGTAAAGCGCGCTAGTTTATTAAGAGCCTTTTCACTCTAGCCTTGAAGACACTTAAATTGAAATTGAGACCGGGCGCTTTTTTTTTTATATTGCATCTCGTAGTTGACCTTGAGAGGTCGTAACTACTTAACCGGACTATCCTGTGGCTGCCTTAAATGAATTTAAAACCTCCAGCCAGGGCGACTAAAAACTAAGCGACTACAGACTAAGGGTACCCCCATAGGTACGAGCCTCGGCTTAGGGCGTCGCTGTAGAGAACGGCAAGGGACGGCTGGATCGAATTTTTGTTTTAATTCGAGGGCTGGCCTTCATCGGACAAGGGCTGGGGGGGGGGGGGGTGATTACTACGTTGTATGTGTCGCGATGGACCCCGGCAGCGAGGTCGGTAGGTCGGTTTTTTGTATTTTGTGCTAATGGCCCTATTGGCCTCTTGGAGGGGTCATCAGGGTCTGTGAGAGCGTGCCTAGGTCGGCGAAGCTTACTTATTTTGGTGGGGGTGTATTTTGCTGCCGCGACAACCAGAGGGTTGTGATGTTCAGCGGCTGTGTCAAAGAAACGCTTGGAAAGGCGTTTCATGAATTGCTGGATAGTGGGAATTTTGAGATCTAGATGGAGGATCTCATTTCGGACGAAGAGGCCGGGCGCGGGTAGGCCGCGCCTTTTATAGTAAGCGTGAGGTGGGGGGTCGGTCTTCGCTAACAATAGAATAGAATAGAATACTCTTTATTATGTACACCATATAGATTACAGAACATAAATAAAAATATTTTACAAGTGTTGACACAATGGGCGGTCTTATCGCTAAGAGCGATATATATAGTATAAGATGATTACGAGGAATTTTAAGTGACATTGCATACATAATTAGTTTATAACGTTCCCACTGTCGGGACTCAGGTTCCCTCTCGATGAGAGGAAGCGGGCCGCAATCCACCGCGCTAGTCTAGTGCGCGTTGGTAGCTGTCACCGCTGCTCTGATATGAGTGATTATGACCAATGAGAATTATTCACGAACTTCAAGGCTCTATTCTAGTAAATAAAAACTTACCCTTTATTACAAAACTCGTTATTTTACGTAAAAAAATCTGATCTCAGCGTCAATCAGTCAAATAATAGGTACTACACTACTACCCTACATTTTGACAAGTTTTTCACATTTTTTTTTTCAAAAATATGTGACTGGGACTAGATTTTGAACGTTTTAACTTACGGGAATCGACCTTCAGGTTTGAAACACCTGAATAGTTATCCTAACCATTATAGAAAAGCGGTTCTTTATATAAAAATGACAGCTTAGTTCATTAATAAGTTGTCACTTTTGTATTAAGAACTTTGCATAAATCAAAATAAAATTCGAAATACAAATACTGACTCGAAGGTTAAGATAACTAAAGTAAGATTTCATTTTGTAATAAAATGGATATAAACAATCTAGTTACAGTGACATTTCAAAAACTCCGAAAAAAAAAACACATTTCAATACAATCAATGATAAATAAAAAAAAACTATAGTTAAAAAAAAAATCTAAAAAGGTACGTTTTAATAGCAAGCGAAGATTTCATATTGACATTGTCTCTTGGCCCCTGCAAAGTTTCAAGTTAATTAAACTTGTAGATGTAGGTGAAAATAATATGGGTTAAGCTAAAAAAAAACCATATTAAAAATATTAAAAATTTAGTCAATTTAAGGTATTTTCAATCAGAAGGACATCGTACTTAAATCACAGTCTGTCATTTTGAACAATCATAATCAATATCAATAAAATTGATTATATCCAATGTCATACAAAGGGTTTCCCAAGTACCTCTAATAATTGTAGATAATAAAAATTAAAAAACGCGTTCCGGTAACAAACAACACAGCCAACAATAACAAACTCAAAAAGAAATCGTGTTTCCAAATATCAAATCGCAATATTGCTTTCACTGGAGTACCAGGGTTTAAGTAACATGAGAATGTTTCTGAAAATACCCGAAACAACGATGTTAAATAAAAACGGTTTATTCACTTTTATTTCTCCTTCTATTTCGGTTTCCGAACAATTTGCTGTTAGTTCATTTATATGAGATATCAGTTACCCGGTACCTTGTTGAGCTCGATAATATAAATGTTTTATTTTTAACCGAGTTCAAAATATGTTTTTTTATGTTTGTTCGCGGATAACTTCGTCGTTTATGAACCGATTTTAATAATTCTTTTTTTTTTTTTGAAAAAAGATTGTCTTCATGGTGGTGAATGATATGGAAATCGGGGTTTGATGATGGAAAACCAAAGATATCGAGTGGAACTTTCAAAAATTTTATGTGTGACTAAAGCATTTGTAAGATTTTTCATTAAGAATTTCAAAGCACGACAATTTCATAAAGATCTGGAGTAGATCTGATAATAATAATAAAAAATAATAATAAAAACTTTATTGTTCAGGAAAACATTACAATATTTAAATAGCACTAGCCTCCACACTAGGATTCCCTGTGTCGTGGAGACTAGTCTCCTTCGTCTAACAAGATTATTAGATAGGTTCATACATAGCATCGGTCGGCATTGATTTGATGTGTCAAAAACAGGTAGTTTCACTAAAAATTAATTTATTTATTTATTTACTTATTTAGTGTGTTTATTTAGTATTTTGAAATTTTGTGGTGTACCGTGTATTGTGTGGATGTGTGATGGAACTGCGATACAGTCGAGGTAACTTCTTAACGATTCTTTGTGTTTATGCTTGATTAATTTGTATTGATAAAAACTTTACACCTAGCAGTGATAACCTAGTGGTATCGGCCGCGACTTACAAGTAATAGGTCGTAGGTTCGAACCCCATCAGGCGCTTTCATCATCAGCAACCTTTTTTACCGTCCCACTGTTGGGCACAGGTGTCCTCTCATACAGAGAAGGATTGAGCGTAATCACCACGCTTGCTCAATGCGGGTTGAAGAATTCAGACTTATAGTCCAGGTTTCCTCAAGATGTTTTCCTTCACTTTTTAATCAGTCAATGGTGTCCAAGATATACTTAGAAAGTACATATAACTTAGAAAAGTTACATTAGTACTTACCCGATCAGACGCTTTCATGATCATCATCATCATTTCAGCCGAAAGACGTCCACTGCTCTAGCCCTTTGAGTAACTTTGAGCCTTCTTATAAGGCCCATTGTTAGCGACTACGTCTCAATTCCGTAAGTCATCACTGGCAACACACACTGGTCGAAGACTTTTGTCTTGAGACACTGCGGTATTTCCGACGGAGTTGGATTCGACGATTGACATCTTTCTCGAAGTTGGACCTTCCTAACTGGATAGTTTGTCCCAGGTACACGTAATGGTCAACAACTTCGAGAACAGAGTCTCCAATCTTTATAGGAGTCTGTACAACATGGGCATTAGACATGACTTTCGTCTTGCCCATGTTCATTTTATGACCGACTTTATATAAAATATTAAATCACCACTACTCTCAAAATGGTGAAGGAAAACATCGTGAGGAAACCGGCTAAAAACTTCAGACATGTAACATTTACTAACTTGTCAGCGCGGTAGATTACAGCCCAGTCCCTCCCATCGAAAGAAGGCCTGCTTCTCAGCAGTGGTAACAATATAGGCTGATTATGTACACCCAGATGGTTGTGATTTTCGTTGGGGGCCTGATGATGACGACAAGGGCCAGTGAACTACTGTTCACAGGACTTACCTTGTGTATGGACTTGATTCGTTTATTGATGAGAACTTTGCACGTTTGAGCTTTTGTTATGGGTTACATTTAATGTCTGCAGTAAATCTGAAGATGATCATAGACAGTTGAGGAAATTCCTTAAGGATTTACAGCATTGAAGTTTAACATAGGACAACCACTAGTCTGTTTTTTTTGTATAAGAGTTTTTCTATAAGTAGGTTTGCACAATCACTTTTACAAGTCAATCATTTTTTTTTAACTATTTTGGTTCGACGTTTCCTATCTGATTACTGTAATAAGAAAGGCCGAAAGAAACTCAGAGGTCAGACTACTTTAAAATCGACATCTGATTTGGTCATCTCTGGTATTTACAAGTACAGGAGGACCAGACGGTCAGGTTCTAACCTATCTATTGCACTGTATTGGGACCGTATTTTTATTTTATTTTTTTTTTCTTTTATGTTACGCTTATTTGAGAACAAAATTTTAGTGTTCAAATGTATTGTTTGTTTATTATTGGTATAGACGATAGCACATGAAGCTACTAGAATCTGTCAGATTTCTTGATTCGATTTTTACCTTTATCTCTAAAGCATTGACTCATATTTAATTGGGAATATTTGACAGTTTCGGATAGCTTGACCTGTTGTCGTCCATACACAAATACGCATTTACGTCAGAGGCTATTGCAGCCTTAACAATCGTTGTCGACGCGTTGACATCTGCTGTTAATGAGACATTCCGTCATGACGATTTAAAAAAAAATTGCGCATTAAATATTTATGCCGTGGATAACGATATCATTTTAATAAAAGTTGCTCATTTGATTTATGTAGTAGTGGAAAAACGCTGTGAAGTTATTTCGTAATGGCGGCACGTAGACAGAGTTGTTTTGGAAAGTGGGGATTGTCGAACGATGACATTGCTTTGAGGCGCGGTCCAGGGCACTTCTCCGGGGCGAGACTAAATGTAGTCCTTGCCACCACACCAAGACGGTGTCCAACCTACCGCTCTGCCGTCGCTGACGTCGTCATTTATTTTATTCTGTTTTTTTTTAAATATATTTTCTGACATAGCAATAGAAACACACTATTCGTGAAAAATTTAACTGTCTGGATATCATGCTTGAAGTGATACAGCTTGATGATAGAATGCCAGACAGTTATGACAGTTGTAGTCTTAGTAATAGGTTTCCATTTTATCCTTTCGGTACGAAACCCTAATAAAAAGTAACTGTTGAGTTGTGAATATATTCAGGTAAAGCTCTATAGGTACTTTCCGGCTCTTTTGTCTTCAAAATAACGCACGAGTAAACTTCCCTGACAACATGTAGCCCTAATACTTTTCACGAAAAACAAAGTTCTATTGAATTCGTATGAGAATAATTTAAATGAAACAGATTCAACAATCATCGTACCGATAGTCGTGACAGTCAATGGCTTAATAGCCAAGAACTTCGATCAACACCTCAGGAGGTTCTAGTTAAGCGGTTGGATCAAGGGCTTGATTGAGAAAGCGGTACTTCTGGACACGGCTCGCATTTTCAGGAGGTTCCTCTCTCTGGAGCCCGGCCAACCGGTCGCTTGGACTCTGTTCCCGATACCGGTGGGCTACTACTTTTTATATTTTTAAATGTTTAGAAATATTTAAAAATGTAAAGTAATATGTAAATATGGTTTAATAGAGGAGATATATTTAATATCATCATCTTCATCTCAGTCACATCAAATCTACTGCTGGACATAGGCCTCCCCCAAGGATTTCCAAAAAGAACGGTAGGACACGGCATGCATCCAGCGCTTCCCTGCGATTTTGGTCAGGTCCTCCGACGGTATCGGTGGGATTGCGACGCTGCGCCTGCCGGTGTGGTTGCCATTCAAAAGCCTTTCTGCCCCATCGGTTCTACGAGCTATGTGCCCCGCCCACTACAATTTCAGAAAGCAGGGTTATGTCGGCGACTTTAGTTCATCCACGAATCTCTACAATATGTATTGATGAACCTCAATACAAATAACGATCTAAAATAAGTTAAAATTTGGAGAGATTAACTCATCAGGCTATGTCCACTCGTTAAGGTTACATTTTTGTTAAGCCTAAAATAATTGCACAAAAAAAAGAGATAAGTATTCACGTGGCGTGCTGTTAAAATGTTATGGCGGAGTCCTTCAAAAAGTTCAAATGGTCATTTACGTAGTACCAGGCGTTCATGTGTCTGGATATATGAATGTGAATGAAGGGAAAGCTAGAATTGTTGAAGGTGTTGTAGATAATTCAGTCCGGGTCCGAGCAGTTGTGTTGCGATGTGTGCCGGGTATCGTACGCGCCAAAAGTTGTTATGTCGGGAGTTTGATCATGGATGGTCTCCAGATCAATCTCTGTCTGGCGTTGGTCATATTGTTTGAATGAATAGGTTCTTAATAAACTAGCGCGCTTTACCATCAGGGATTGCATCACTAAAAAAAAAAAAATATTACAATGTATAAATATTTCTTTAGTATTATGGATGAAAAGTAGGCAAAATTCAAAAGAACCTTATCTTTTAAACTTTTAATGATAACAAAGTGCAGCAAAAGTGTAATTTTTTAAAAATAACAAACAACGAGAGTCTCTTGCTTGTTTTCAGTCACACTAGATGATACCCAAATTAATGCCTAAACAAATAGTAGATACAATGTTTAGGAATGGGCATTGTTATTTAGTGCAGGGCAAAACGGGTTTGTATTCATGAAATCCAACAACTGATTTGTCTGGTATTTGAAATGATTCTTGACACACAACTCACGAAGCGTAATCTAATCAAAGATAAAGCGTATCAATGGTAACATGCGAACGTGAAACGAGATTGACATAAATGGTTTGGACTCACATTCGCTCCGATTCTGCCTCCTTTGTTTTATAGGCTAGGTTATCTTGATGACTGTATGTGTTGACCCAGAAAAGGGTTACTTCAAAAGTGTTATTAATAAGTAATATGATTCTTAATAGCTGGTAAATAATAGTGAAGTGTTCATTTTTATGAAACCAGCTGCTGCCGCAACTTCGTCTGCGATCCAGGGTAATAGTAGTCTATATCCTTGTCCAAGTCTTGGGTTATACAAGGGCCAAATTTCAATTAAATTCGTCATGTTGTTTTAGCATCATAGCATGACAACCAAATAAAATTACTTTCTCATTTAAATATTATTGGGAATAATGATTTATACAACCCGACGAGATTTCTTAATGACAACAATGATAGACTTCCATACAAAATTTTCTCGATTGCGCTCTGCCTTACAAACTTATTCCCTCTTGGGTCTGAATGGAAAAATGTAAAGAAAGAAATTAAGAAAAGTATTTATTGTGACTTAAACAAGAAGATTATAAAAATAGACGTAACCGAAAATAAAAAGTAAATTATTTAAAAAAATATCTCAAAACACCTGAAATTCCTATACGAGGCCTAAAGGTTTATATTAAAGCATAATGTTTCGATATTTAAACAAAAATGTCGCAGCGCTGGTATTCCGATAGGAACTCCTGTTATGTCACGGGAACACACAATGAAATAGTCGCGTCTTACATAGTAAAACAGATACAAACAGGCAAAAAACTTACTACACCCACCCGTGAGCCGTGCGTTGTTTAACAATGGATGAATTAGTAGGTTAACAAGATGCTATATCGATGTGAGAATACATAAAGTTATGCTGCGTCTTCTTCAGTCTATAGACGTCCACTGCTGGACAAAGGCCCACCCCAAGGCTTTCACTGCATTTTTTTTTTAATTATTTTATAAACCAGCGCTTGACCGCAATCCCGCCTGATCGTAAGCAGTGACGCAATCGTTGGTAAAGCGCACTAGTTTATTAAGAGCCTATTCACTCTAGCCTTGAAGACACTCAAATTGTAGTCCGACGGAAATACCGCCGCCGGCAGATTGTTCCAGTCCCTCGATGTACGCGGTATAAAGGAGGAGGCGAAACGCTTCGTCCGGATCGTAGAGGTGTTAATAACATAAGGGTGGAAACTCGCCGCACGACGGGTTTTGCCTCAATTCCCACACATGGCAGTCGGATTGGGATCGCAGTAATTTGATAGTCCACAGGAGAAGCGCTGCTACCCGCTTCCCTGGTGAGAGTTCCCTTTGTCGCCTCTTACGACACCCACGGGAGGATATGCTTATGACGTCGGTCTCCGTGGCGCAGCGGTCAACACGCCTGACTGCGACGTGGAGGCCCCGGGTTCGATCCCCGGCCAGGTCATGATGGGAAACGATCTTTTCCCTTGCCTTTTTCCTTGCCTATTTTGGCCTGGGTCTTGGATGTTTATCTATATATGTCTCTATTATAAAATATAGTATCGTTGAGTTAGTATCCCATAACACAAGTCTCGAACTTACTTTGGGGCTAGCTCAATCTGTGTGATTTGTCCGTATATATTTATTTATTTATTTATTTATTTTATGCTAATAAAAATATATTATACGAAGATTTTTTATGCAGTTATCAATTTGAACTTTGAATTAAATGATCTCAGCTATTTTTCATATTTTGAAATTGGTATTTCTCTTTTTTTCAGGTAAACATCACCAAAAGTGATAATAGCAGCTATCTCTTCAGGTATATATAGTACCTAAATAGTAAGTCTAAATAAAATAGTAAGTAGAAGAAAACTTCAATATAACAATTCCTATAAAACAAGGAAAGTACCAGATTGTGCAATCTTGTACTGCTGTCAAGTACCAGGAGGATATAAAACACAGAGACATCTATCAACACTACGTCGCCGAAGCTGCCCGCCCGCAAGATTTCTCTCAACCACAATTGGGTCAAACCACAGTCCCACTGTCCCTTCAAGCAGGGATGCGAATAGTCTGAATTATTTTAACTGATTTACACAACTTGATTCACATGTGACGTAACTGAAATGAGGTTTCATTTCGAGTAGATTATAGGAATACTGAAAGCTATTGCGAGATTTAAGATTAAATTAGATTTAACAAAAATGACCTGTATTTCTACAAAGTATATTTATGACGATGGGCCGCGCGCGACTTCGTCCGTGTTTTTATACGGACTGATCCGCTCCTATTGATTGCAGCGCAATGTTATATAGCCTAAAACCTTCCTGGATTAATGAACTTTCCAACGCAAAAAGAATTTTTCAAATCGAGCCCGTAGTTTCTGAGACTAGCGCGTTCTAACAAATAAACAAACTCTTCAGGTTTGTATATTAAATACCAACCAACCATAGAGTATTTTTTTAAGTTAAAACTAATAAGTATTCATTTTATTGCACAGATCAAGTATAGGAGTAACGGCACACACTGGCACAATAGTCGACATCGGCACAGTTGCCAAAGAAAAGAAAAAGCTGGAAGTAATTTTACATGGCTTCAATAAAATTTGCAATAAATAGTAATAAGTAACAAGTAAAGTTTTATTACGTCGTCGATATCCGTCTATTTTATGACGTCATCAATTCTTAGGAGAAATCCCATGGAGTTCTGTAATGCAAACCGACATATATCATCGCCAACAATGTACTAGGGTAACATAAACTCAAGGAACATCAATCACTGGTCCTGTAAGTGGCGCGTCCCCATATAATAGATAGTGTGGTGAGTCGGTGACAGGTCATAATATCCTATGTCGTTGATCGACCGGTCTAACATATAACTGCATTGTTGGTACTTGGTGTCACTTGGGAGTTCCGAAAGTGAATACAAACTTTGCTTATTCAATGTGATTTTTTGTATAATATGTGAAACCCGAAATACGGAAAGAATCTACATATATTTGGATGAAAGCAGGTCAAGCTACCCGAATCTGTCAAATATTCCCAGTCAACCTTGAGCCTTAACGCTTTAGAGATAAAGTTGAAAATCTAATAAAGGAATCTGACAGATTGTAGCAGCTTGGTGTGCTGTCGTCTGTAAAAATTTCAAAAAGATATCGTGAAAATCCACCTGCGTGAAAGTCAACTGTGTTGTGCGCTCAGTATTACGGTTTTCCCAAAAATATATAGATACTAGCTTTAGGAACTCTTCAAAATTCCGGAAACAAAACTATCCTATGTTATTTCTCAAGGTCAACTCTACCTTTGTAGCAAATTTCAATAAAATCAGTTCAGTGGTTTAGAAGTGAAAGCGTAATAGATAGACAGACAGAGTTACTTTCGCATTTATAATATTAGTAGGGATTGTTGCAGTGTGGTCACTGCAGCAATATCTAAATGTACAATATTTGGGAAAAATTTAACATGGTTCAAAAATGATTGGAATCGATTTAGTTGCTTATTCTGAACAACCTATATTCAGGTCTCGTATAAGAAAAAAAATAACGTTATGTATACAAATTGGAGAGGTTTGATGAATAATTCTACCTAAGACGCGTTATAAAAAAGTGATGATTATTATCAGATTCAATCTCTAGGGAGCTCGTGGTTTATAGACAGCAGCTACACGGTTGATCAAAGATTAAGCTGCGCATACCGCTGTTGTAAGGTAGATGCGTGAGTATCCATTACAAAATATCAAAACCCCTGTTTCAAAAAGCACGTTAAGCCACATGCGTTGGTCCTGGCTTTCATTAGCAAATTTTCGACAGTCATTACGGATAGTAAAAAGCCGAAAAGTCTGGCAAACTGGTTCTGAGGATATATGTCACCATGTATCTGGGTTGAGGAGATATGACCTCTATACTTGGTTAAGCTTAAGAGGCAGGTCTATAAGACCATCATTAGACTTGTTCTTCTGTTTGGAAGTGGCCTGTGCTTGAACGACATAAGCAGGTTCTGCATATCACGAAGATAAATATGCTGCAGTGGATGTGTGGAGTAACGCGGAAAGACCGCATCAGGAACTCCCGCATCCGTGGCAGTCTTCGTGTCCATGGCATAGCAGACAAAATGCATGAGGGTTGCCTACGCTGGTATGGCTACGTCTTATGAAAATCGGCATATTACGTAGGTAACAAATGTCTTGCCATGGAGCCTCCATCATCATCATCATTCATCATCATTTAAGCCGAAAGACGTCCACTGCTGGACATAGGCCTCCCCCAAGGCTCTCCACGACGACCGGTCCTGCACCTCCCGCATCCAGCGGTTTCCCGCGACCTTCACCAGGTCGTCGGTCCTACGTCGGGGGCCTACCCACGCTACATCTTCCGGTGCGTGGTCGCCACTCGAGAACCCGTCGGCCCCACCGGGCATCGGTCCTAAGGGCAATGTGTCCAGCCCACTGCCACTTTAGTGTTGCAATTCTTCGGGCTATGTCGGTTACTCTCGTTCTTCTGCGGATCTCCTCATTCCTGATTCAATCGCGCAGTGAAACCCCAAGCATAGCCCTCTCCATTGCCCTTTTAGTGACTTTGAGCCTTCATATAAGGCCCATTGTTAGCGACCACGTCTTAATTCCATAAGTCATCACTGGCAACACACACTGGTCGAAGACTTTTGTCTTGAGACACTGTGGTATTTCGGACGAGAAGATTCTACGTAGCATCCCGAAAGCTGCCGCCTCCTCCTCCGCAGCCTACGCCCGGTCGGAACAAGCGAGGGAGACCAAAGAAGTCGTGGCTTCACGTTATAAGAGATGACATTCGTACCAACAATCTGTTACCACAGGATGCTAAAGATCACGCAAAATGGAGGAGAATGAGCAGGAAAGCGGACCCCGGGCTCCAACGCAAAGGCCGCAGATGCAACCGGAACTGAACGCTGGGATCATGCTGATGATTTAGGGCATGCAATAGGGATGTATTCAAGGTATGAAAATAAAAAAAAATATTAGTCGATTTTATAGATACTAAAAAAAATTATGGACCGTATTTTTTATTTTGTCGAAATTACCAAAATCTACTGGGATATAGCGTATTAAAGTTACGGAGTGGGGGCTAATTGCATGACGTCATGCCGTGGTACAAAATATTCCACGGTGTTACGGCATGCGACATTTCAAAACAATATATCTTCCTAAGTATTTGAATGAAAAAAAAATTAAAAAATACGTGTTCAATATTTTTTATAAATCTATCGGGTGGACATTAAATTATTTTTTAGGATACAACCCAATTAGATTCATTAACGCACACATCACATGAAATTAAAGGTTTTCATCTTGCACTAAATTCGATCCAGTGATGGTATAAAACTAAAAGCTTACACAATCTATAAATATAATTTTCTAGGAATTTATTCGTCCAGTAAATTGGCTCTGAATGTTCCAATGTTTTGTTACAAATCCATGGAGCTCAGTCTCTTTAATGGCCCTATTATGGTCAACAAGATTGAGATAGATAGACATATACCAGCTAAGGTAAAGTCTATTCCAAAGGTCTCAAATTGATGTTATTACAAGTTAGACAGATATCAACTTTATTCTAATGATATTTAAGTTGATTTTTGAATGACTAGCGCTCTTGAAACTTTCAGTTTTAGCGTAAACTGAACTTTGTTATACGGTTACATTTCGATTATTTCTAAAGTTATAAATGCAAAAAAAAAAAAAAACTTAATTTAGACATTTTTATTCTCCAGTTGTTTTGTAAACATGGAGTTATTATTACCATTCTATAAATCTTTAAAGGTAGTTGTAAAAAGTTTAGTATTGTCTATCGCCGTAGGACGCGTTTACTCGGCGATTTTGTTTTTAAATCTCAAGACTTGTTCACTTTTTTATATTTATATACTAGTGCTTGACTTGCAATACCGCCTGATGGTGAGCAGTGATGCAATCCTTGGTGGTAAAGCGCGCTAGTTTATTAAGCTTATTCACTTAAAAAAACTTAGTGAATTGGAAGGAAGACGGCAGTAGGGCGAGGTGATGCAATGTTAATCCCAACAGCACGACGATGTTGCGCCAGAGGGAGATTGATCTGGAGACCCTCCACGACCAAACTCCCGACACAACAACATTTGGTGCATCGCATCCGGCACACATCGTAACACAGCTGCTCAGACCCGTCCTCCGTACGGTTTACCAGACAACATCATCAGCCGGATCACGACAAATCGCTTGGCGGCAAGGCTTTGTCTGGTGGGTGGTAACTTCTGCCGGCGGCCGATGTTATGGCCTACCACCGAGAAAATTTGTTAGATTTGTTCACTTTTTTTGTATTTATATACTAGTGCTTGACTGCAATCCCGCCTGATGGTAGGCAGTGATGCAATCGTTAGTGGTAAAGCGCGCTAGTTTATTAAGCCTGTTTACTTAAAAAACTTAGTCAATTGGAAGGAAGACGGCAGTTGGGCAAGGTGATGCAATGTTAAACCCAACAACACGACCAACGGTACTGCGCCAAAGGGAGATTGATCTGAAGATCCTCCACGACCAAACCCCCGACTCAACAACATATGGTGCATCGCACCCGACTCACATCGCAACACAACTGCTCAGACCCGTCCTCCGTACGGTTTACCAGACAACATACTGGAACACGACGAATCGCTTGGCTTCAAGACTGTCTGATGGGCGGTAACTTCTGCCGGCAGCCGATATCATGGCCTACCACCGAGAAACTACACCTTAACTAAACTAGAGGCAAATTACTCATAAAAGATATCATAAATAGCTTTTATAGGTAATTTGCCCAGTAATATGATCCGCTGAATTATATGCTCCCTGTGAAGTAGTTAATTTTTTTTTCGACTAGCGACATCACCACTGGACTGAATAAACTTCCTTTTTTTGTGTTTTTTTTTTTAATTATAAACTAGCGTTTGACAGCAGTCCCACCTAATGGTGAGCAGTGATGCGATCGTTGATGGTAAAGCGCGCTAGTTTATTAAGAGCCTATTCACTCTAGTCTTGAAGACACTCAAATTGTAGTGTGACGGAAACACCGTCGCCGGCAAATTGTTCCAGTCCCTCGATGTACGCCGTATAAAAAAAGAAGCGAAACGCTTCGTTCGGATCGTAGTACAACGTTATTTTAACTTTATACGACACCTGAATATAGTTTATACAGAATAACTGCAGGCAACTACAAGCAACTGAATCGATTCCAATTATTATTATATATTATGTTATATTTTTAACCGACATCAAAAAAGGAGGTTATCAATTCGACTAGATGTATGTAATATTTCCAGAACTGCCCAGTTTTCTTATACGAGTATGTTAGTCTATATCAGCGTCTGAACAAATGTGCCAAATTTTAAAAGTGTATGCATGTATGTATGTTTGTGCGAGCAGATTTCCAGAACTGAAAGTCCGATTTAAGTATTTTTTTTGCTGTACTAGGTATTGTTCAACTTCAGTTCATCAATATCCGTTCAGTAGTTTTTGACATAGGGATTTTTTTCGTATTGATGAGAACTTATTCTAACATGGGTTATGGCTGCCACTGTTCTTATGAGGTGAAAAAGTAATTTTCGAATTTCGACTAAGACACTGAAAAGCATAAAATAAAAACTTTTTACAAAAAAAAAAAAAAAATATCGACTTCAAAAAACACTTAATTTTTGTAAAAAGTTTTTTTCCCAAATATATTTAAAGATTGTTCCAGTATTGTTACCGAGCAACACAATTCTCGGCAGATACGAGTGGTCCTAGGCGCGTGCGTGCCATACGTTCTGTTCTAATAATATAACATTAACATGTGTTAAGTAAATTATACTTCAATTTATTTTGTCACTTACGACTGCATTTTACGAGTAAAGTACGTACATAGTAATATGTCCCTACACTTGACCGTTACGACAGTCTAAATCCTGCAAGTGTAAATAAAATAAATAATAAATAAATATATACGGACAAATCACACAGATTGAGCTAGCCCCAAAGTAAGTTCAAGACTTGTGTTATGGGATACTAACTCAACGATACTATATTTTATAATAGATACATATATAGATAAACATCCAAGACTCAGGCCAATCAGGAAAAGATCGTTTCCCATCATAACCTGGCCGGGGATCGAACCCGGGGCCTCCACGTCGCAGTCAGGCGTGTTGACCGCTGCGCCACGGAGACCGACAGTGTAGTGGAAAATGTTATCACTCGTTGATTAGAATACAAATTGAAATTATTATGCATATACGTAAGAAGGCTGCAGGCGCGGGCGACTGGCGTAGTGACCATATTTTTGTAGGGACAACCAGCCCCCTAATCGGCGAACACATATTTGTTAAATGATTGCGACTAGTTTGCATCAGTTGGGATCGTTCGTACCGCCCATTGGTCCTTACGGTCCAAACGATCCCAAGTAGTTGCAATCGTTTGACAAAAATGTGTTCGCCGATTAGGGGGCAGGTAACAGAACCAGCTCATAACTGTGTGATTTTAGACTTTTTGAAATTTTGACCTTTTTGAAATTTTGTAAATAAATTCTTTAAATAAAAATACTGGACATGTGTTTCGGGTTTCGCATATACGAAAAATACCGTTGCATAATAAATACATAGTTTATAGATATAAACTATGTAAAACAATCATACAACGATTTAACAAATTATCCTCCAGAACAAAGGTACCAGGATACCATAACCTTAAAGGTAGCATAAAAAGCCACAGTCGGTTTTGATGCTAACTTTATAAACTAAACGTCAACAACAGGGAAATTTTGCAGAGATCCCCCTGGGCGTTACTTTGTAGTCCTGGCCGCTTTTTATTTGTAAGGATTCCTTAGATTTTCATATTTTTTAACACGATTCTATTCACCAGAATGTGTTCCTTTAGTAGGTACTCAACTCAAAAAAAGCCTTTCAATCAAACGTAGACTCCAATCAGTTGTAGATTTTGGAGATTAGCACGGATAATAAAACAGGTTTGACTGTATACAATAATAGGCATGTAAAGTAAATAATACTACAAAACATAGAACATTACATTAAATTATTTACCAAACGGCAAGTCACGCCAAATATACTAACTAAGCAAAAAAAAAAAAAAAAATAATAATAATATGAAATGTAAGTAAAAACTTAATACCTAAATATAAACCTCCAGGTATAAATATATAAAATCAAAACCATTTATTTTATATATAATATATATAAGTCATTTATTCAAATTAGCCCGAGAATCGCATTTTTTTTAACGTTAATATTACTTAAGACAGTCCCCCAAAACGTCTACCCATCGACACTTCCTAGTGCTTTAGCTAGGAAGAAGAAGTGGCGGAAGAAACTACCCAGCAGCAGCACAGCCGTCTGTTCATAAAAAAAAACACATGATTTTATATAATACTATGTATAGTGATGAACACAAGACGACGAATATATATACTCGTATATACAATAATGAGAGGTTCCATCGCGTGATATTTATTGTTTAATTTATAATTAATTGTTACTTCAATTAAAAATTCGAAGCAATTCGAGATCTTGAAAGATATCGAATTGCCAAATAAAGTAACAATTAATTTGATTAAAACTCAAGGGCTGATTGATAACCGGTTGGTGCCGGCAGAAGTGAAAACTTGAAAATGAAATTCATGCATTTTTGAATATTTTGAGCTGAATTGATTTATTACTTTATATACACGAATTTTACAAATATACAGACGGTCAAGCCATCGGCAGTCACCATCTGTGGAAGCGCGTAGCAGGCTGTCGTAAAAACACACAGAAACACTCGCGCAAGCGCCCTGCGCCGCTTAAACGGAACAATAGGAGCAGGCATGTAGCAAGCTTCGCCGCAACACCTTTTATTTAAATTTTTTACCCATTCTACAAAGAAATGGTTTCACATCTGAATAAATAAGAAAATAGAAGTAATATCATGTTATAGTTGACCGCCGAGCCAAAGACAAGTACTTATGAAAACATCCCAAAGTGGAGTGGTCCGGATTGTACCCGTCTCATCATTTTTAGGCAAATCTCAAGCACTACTTGTATATTTTATTCATGGACCGTTCTGGTGACCTTGTTTCATATTGGAAGCTCCTACTTTGTGAACTGAACTTTTTTAAGTGAAAACTTCTTTCGAAAGTCTAAAACTGCTGATTGGTTCTGTTAAATCTCACCGTAAAAGTTGGCTGAAGAGAGCTTAGACCTGTCAATAGTAATCTTATACCTTTAAACGAGCGATTCTTGTATATATATATATAATTGGAATCTCGGAAACGGCGCCTACGATTTTCATGAAATTTTGTGTGCAGGGGGCTTCGGGGACGATAAGTCGATCTAGCTAGGTTTAATTTTCAGGAAATGTCATTGCTAAATTTCTCATAAGAAGCTAAATTTCGCCGCTGTCCTTAATGATACTAATAGCTGAGGGGCTTCGGCCTCTGATTCGGAGCTCGTAGACTTCGGGTTCAAATCCTTGACGGTATAGTGTTTTTTTCCTTTTTTTTTTTTTGGAGTTTTGAAAAAGAAGAATAATGGCGTTGTCTAATGCTTTTTATTACATTTTATATAAACAACAATATTTTTTGTTGTAAATATATTATAATACATGGAAGAACTTTTATTTTGCCTACTTTGTGGAGGTGCAAAGTACCAGGGTAGCACAAAAGTGTAGGAGAAGTCGAAACAATGAAGCTCATTCATTTTAAAGATCAGCCTGAAGGAGCAGTCGAATTTACAACAGAATTTCTCAACAGTGTCAACATTTCAGACTTGCGACAACACGAACTGAAATATTATTAATATTGCTAACCTTGTGATACCTTGCACCTCCTCAAAGTAGGCAAAATAAAATTCATCCATATAATATGATTTAATAATGATGAAGTACCTGGGCGACCGAGCTTTGCTCGGCATCTTTTTTTTTGTTATAATTATTATTACTAATTTATTTACATCGGACAATTGTCCATAGTTTTCATAAAAACACATACACAAAATACATTTAAATTATATATGAACTATTATAAATATACATATAACATTCCAAAATAAAATGAAATAAAATTAAACTGATAATTAATATAGTACTTTGATTTGATATAGATGACGTTTACATTCATGGTACAAACATTGGCTTCATGGCCAATGTTTGGTTTGAGGTTAGACCCAGAAAATTGCTCTTAAAGTATCATGTGTCTTTTTTATATGAAAATGCCAAAAAGAACATTAAAAAAAACGCTTACGAACAATTTAACTCCACGAAGCCGTGACTCATCTCAAGACACAGAAGAAAACATCCATGAAAACAATCTGGTTTTCGCTCGTCCCACACGTGTTTGTCAGACTTCGCACAGTGAGGACCCATTTGAAGAAGAACTTGATGAAAATCATCAGGTTTCCGCTCATCCCACACGTGCTGCTAAAGTAAGATGCTTGCAAAACTTGACTAACATTTTAAGAACAGAGAGGTCTTATGATTTAGATGTTTCACGAGAGCGTGCAGCACAACGTGTGGCCGCCGAAAATGATGAGCAACGGGAGCGACGTCTGCAAGATATGCGGCAGCGTGCGTCAGAACGTGAAATGATTATTATTAATGAAAACCCTCAACATACCCGCAATATAGTATGGAAGGAAGTATTAGGTTAAGACCGTAAACTATGTATTGATGATAATATATAACTGATGTAACTGATTGATAAACTATAAGTACTTATTTATACTAAAATGTTAAACTAAATTGCACTCGTAATTTTATATTTAAATAACAGTTAATAATATTTTTTTATTATTATGTCGGTATGATCGAAAAACATTAGTCAAAAAATATTATTTAAAAAATTCGCTCGTTATGTATTCATTGTTTTGAAAATATAGAGACACACGATGTACCTAACAAAAAAAAAGATGCCGAGCAAAGCTCGGTCGCCCGGTACCAATATTTAAGCATTATTTTAAACAACATGGACAAAGTAATATTAAATGATGAATAAATATGTTTTATGACTAATTGGGTAGTGTTTAATGGCAAAATTCATTTATATTATGTAGTTGTTTCTTTTTTTTTTAAACTTGTATTTTATAGATATTCATATTATTTATACATTCGTATTCTATGATATTATTTTTTAATAACAGTTATTGGCCCCCGAATCCGTTGTTCACAAAATAAATTAAATTTAAGTTAAGTGCTTCTTTTTATTTCATTAAGAAAAGGATAGAAGATAAAATGTTAGCTTAGACCTAGTATTTTTGGTATACAGAGTGGTGCTGATAATACGACAATAAATTAAACATCGTGTACCTCAACACATTCTCAGTCTACCCATAAAAAATCATATAAATATGTCCATTAGTTTAGTCACAGGAAATTATTTTTCATTTTTCACATTTTCTACATGATGTACATGTTAATAAGGAAGCGCTTACAGGTTAATGACCGCCACATCCTGCGGTACCAAACTTTAATAATAATGGCGCGAAAAAACCAAGTTGTTACAGGATCGCGCTGTCGCCGATCGGAGGTCAGTGAACCAATATTTTAATGTTCGTTTGGATAATGGATGTTCTATTCCGTTTGCAATTTGATGGGGTTTAGTTTGTTTGAAATTTTATTTTTTTTATTTTTGATGCTAAGTTTTTTTATATGGTTTAAGATTATTAATATGAACTAGTATTGTACGTGTTTTCATTTATTGTCGTATTGTCAGCACCACTCTGTATTATGTGTGTATCTGTCTGTAGCAGCGTAGCTCTCGAACGGACGAGCCAATTTAGATTTTTTTTTGTTTGAAGAGTGAAACATTCGGGAGAGTTCTTAGCTAGTTTCATCATCATCATCATCATTTCAGCCGAAAGACGTCCACTGCTGGACATAGGCCTCCCCCAAGGTTCTCCACGACGACCGGTCTGTTAAATTTAAAATTGAAAATACTATAATCAGACTCCAAAGCTGAGAAAAGCTTCGGATGAGACTGGGATGAACGCTGAGATGATGATGAATGGAATAACCATTCCACTCGATTATTTGACCACCTCAGTGAGGCTGAGTGAGGCTGCTGACAATGCGCTGTACCGGCACCCTGACGGACACTTCGTCGCTCTGGGGGACTTCAACGCCTGCCATCAGGATTGGCTTTTCCCGTACCAGAGGACCGACCACGCTGGGAGAGAAGCGCGAAAATTCGCGCTATCAATGGGCCTTTCCCAGTTGGTAGAGCAAGCGACTAGTGCCTGATGTAGTTGGTCATACTGCCAATTGTCTGGACCTTCTGCTGACCACTGATCCGGACAGGTGTGTTGTAATAGTTTCCTCTCCATTGGGAACTTCAGACCACTGTCTGGTGAAGTCTGTATCGTCCTTCTCCCCACCAGATCACGACTCTCGTGGTGAACAGCGAATGTGGCGGTACAGGTCAGCAGACTGGGATGAGATGCGCCATTTCTTTGCGTCTTATCCTTGGCAGCAGGTCTGCTTCTCTTCTAGCAATCCGTCGAGCTGTGCGGATGCTATAACCGATGTGGTGCGTCAAGCTATGGAATATTTTATTCCCTATAATGACGTGCCCATCGGTGGCTCGGCTCGCCCATGGTTCAATGCCGATTGTGCCCAAGCCGAACAGCATAAGCACACGGCATTTCTCACCTGGGTTGACGCTCGTGACCGCGGAGCTCCGGATCTAAGCTCAAAGAAGAGAGCCTTTAACCGTGCTGCCAAGTCCTAAAAAAAGGCGCTAAAGAAGGCTCGCTTCGACCGTATTACCAATATTGGCAACAAGTTATCTGCACAGCCTACCGGTAGCAGATCTTTTTGATTCCTTGGCAAATCGGTCGAGGCGAACTTCTGTCGGCCCACACTGCCTCCGCTGGTTAGGCCTGATGGAATACTGGCTCATACGGCGAGAGAGAAAGCAGGTCTCTTTGCATCTCTCTTTGCCCATAATTCGCGTCTTGATACTGGCAGTGCTACTCCACCTATTTTACCCCATTGTGGTACTTCAATGCCTGAGGTTCGCATTCGGAACAAGGAGGTGCTGAGAGTACTGTGTCGTCTGGACGTGAATAAGGCTAGTGGTCCGGATGGTATACCAGCGATTGTTCTTAAAGCATGTGCACCCGAGTTGTCTCCTGTATTGACACGCTTGTATCGCCTCTCATTTAGGACTGGTATAGTGCCCAAGTCCTGGAAGCTTGCCAACGTGCAGCCCGTGCCCAAAAAGGGTAGTCGTGCCGATCCTACCAACTATCGGCCGATTTCAATCACCTCCATACTTTGCAAAATTATGGAGCGTGTATTGAACTCGCGCCTCTTGGCATACCTGGAAGGTAACGATCTCCTCAGTGACCGAGAGTACGGGTTTCGCCGCAATCGGTCAACTGGGGACCTACTAGTGTATGCCACTCATTTGTGGGGCGAGGCCCTCGAGAGAAATGGGGAAGCGATTGCAGTCTCCCTTGATGTCTCGAAGGCCTTCGACAGGGTATGGTACGCTGGACTTTTGAGTAAGCTTCCAGCGTACGGCATTTCCCCTAGCCTGACTGGCTGGGTAAAAGACTTCCTGACTGAACGGTCCCTCCGAGTCGTTGTCGACGGATGCTCATCTGAGCCCATGTTGACTAATGCCGGTGTTCCTCAGGGGTCTGTTCTCTCTGCAACTCTATTCCTGCTGCATATTAACGATCTGCTGATGCCCGGTATCTATGGGTATGCAGATGACAGCACAGTTGTGCAGAGATACCTGCCGGATGCTCGGGCTAGTAGGGAATCAATCCGGTCCGAAAGAGAGGCTATGGTAGAGCGAACGAATGTTGCACTACAGGCAGTCTCCGATTGGGGCAATGCCAATCTTGTAGCATTCAATGCCGCCAAAACGCAGGCGTGTCTTTTCACCGCCAAAAGGAGCCCGTTCACCTTGGCTCCTACTTTTCGAAATGTATCCTTGGAGTGTACCGACCGCCTTCAGCTTTTGGGAGCTGAGATTTTCTCGAACCTAAACTTTGGGCGGTTCATTGAGTCCAAGGCCAAAGTGGCTGCCAAGAAACTTGGCGTTATCGCAAAGGTCCGGCGGTACTTCACACCAGGGCAGCTTCTAATGCTGTACAAAGCACAGGTCCGTTCGTGTGTGGAGTACTGCAGCCACATTTGGGCTGGTGCTGGTAAGTGTCACCTGGCCACTTTGGATTCGGTGGAGAGGCGGGCGAAGAGGCTGATTGGTGACCCTGATTTAACTCGAGACGGTCTCCAAAGCCTAGAACACAGGCGTAGAGTAGCCAGCCTTTCGGTGTTCTATAGGATGCATTTTGGGGAGTGTGCGAAGGAATTGCATGATTTAATTCCCCCATCTCTGTTCCACCATCGGACGACCCGTCGTACGGCGAGTTTCCACCCTTACGTTGTTGACACCATTGCGATCCGGACGAAGCGTTTCGCCTCCTCCTTTATACCGCGTACTTCGACTGGACTGGAACAGTTTGTCAGCGGCGGTGTTTCCGTCGGACTACAATTTAAGTGTCCTCAAGGTTAGAGTGAATAGGCTCTTAATAAACTAGTGCGCCTTACCATCAACGACTGCGTCACTGCTTACCATCAGGTGGGATTGCGGTCAAGCGCTAGTTTATAATTATATAAAAAAAAAAAAAACAAAATCGTCGAGTCGACATAGTTGTCCCATTAGTGTATGAAATTTTGGAAACAGGTCTCCCTGCATACTAGCTCACCTTTTGTAATGTTCCTTGGTAAGCGATATCGTATACATTCAATGTTAAATCGAGAATGAATGATTAGACAACCCGAGAACCTTTCAACATTAATCACTTTCACCAAAATGAGTCCTGAATTCAGCTGAAGATATCCCATAATCTCATTCGGTTTCTCATGATGATTCGCAAGATTTATCTCAATGAATATTTTAACCAATTTCTTTGAATATATCGGTGTTAAGTTGTGAGTTATGTTGTTATTGAGCTAGAATAAAACTGGAATGGAATACCGCCATGGTGGATTACAGATTCCGGATAGGCCATAACATCGGCCGCCGGCAGAAGTTACCGCTCACCAGACAAAGCCTTGCCGCCAAGCGATTTGTCGTGTTCCGGCATGATGTCTGGTGAAGCCGTACGGAGGACGGGTCTGAGCAGTTGTGTTGCGATGTGTGCCGGGTACGATGCGTCTAATGTTGTTGTGTTGGGAGTTTGGTCGTGGTGGGTCTTCAGATCAATCTCCCTTTGGCGCAGCATCGTTGGTCGTGTTGTTGGGTTTAACATTACATCACCTCGCTCAACTGCCATCTTCCTTCCTATTCGCTCAGTTTTTCTGCGTGAATAGGCTCTTAAAAAACTAGTGCGCTTTACCATCAACGATCGCATCACTGCTTACCACCAGGCGGGATTGCAGTCAAGCACTAGTTTATAATGAATAAAAAAAAAAAGTTAGACGGAAACACCGCCGCTGGTAAACTGTTCCTGTCCCTCAATGTATGCGGTATAAAAGACGAAGCGAAATGCATCGGCCGGATCGTAGTGATGTCAACAACGTATGTAAGGGTGGATGACGAAGGATGGGTCGTCCGATGATGGAACGGAGATGGGGAATCAAGTCATGCAATTCCCTCGCAGACTCTCCAAAACCCTTCAAAATTTTGCTGTCACTTTCTCGTTTCATAGACTTTGTACATCACACTCGTCTCCAGAGAGTAGGCAACTCGTTCATGGGTCAATGTGTACACTTTTACAACAAGCTTCCCATGGACATTCGAAACTTACCCATTAAACGATTTAAAAACTATTTAAAGGCCAAACTTTGCAAAAAGTGGTATTATAAAATCACAGATTATTTAGACTTAACAGAGCTGCTCGCTCTGTTAAGCATTGTTATTAAGCAATATGCGTAATTATAAGGTGAATTATTGTAAACATTCTCATTTTTAATGTCTGGACTTGAAAAAAGACGATGATTACTGAGTTTGTTTCGGCTATTTCTTCTCAGAGGTAGTCAGTTAGGAAATGCCGGCTTCATCTAGTAAAAAAAAAAAAAAAACATGACGTGTAAAAGTGATCGGTGATCCTACTTGCTTAATAAACGATTTCATTTGAAATCACAACGATTTTAAAGAAGATGTCAGCTGAAAAAATCACTGCATTGTTTCAAGTAACCAATTACAGACACTTTTACATTGTAGTCTGACTGAAGTATCAAACAAGTAAACCCATGACCTCTTTTGAGTTCCTTTGAACCCTAAAAAATAGGTAACTATATAAATATTTGTTCTTTTGAGGACAAAGGATGAGTTTCATTGTGTTTTCACTATGTTATTTTCTCGATAAGTAATCCACTTAGTGGATTAGAAAGTCATGTCTTCTATTCATACAGCAATTGTAGGCTGGCTTCGTTGAACAGCTGAAGTAATCCATTGAGACATTTGTAATGTGACATTTATTCCATTTGTGACTTTTACGATTCTGGAAACGGCCATTAAAACGCCTCCTTTTCCTGATACCCTGGTAATCGCGTTACGTCCAATCCATCTTTACGAATTATGATGGTAGCTTATTTTCTTAAATATCTTTAGAAAATGGATATTCCCGTGGTCCTATATTGCTCACGCATTAAAAATAAAGTAAATATTGATGTAGAAAAACATACAGTTAACGCTCAAAAGTCCAGCGGCATTGCAAAGGACTAAATCGCTATAAACTGTACGAGAGCTGCAGTTGTGCCTGTATATGTGCATATGCGTGCATGAGTGATGATGTATCAACATTTCACAGATAACACACACTATTGAACTGTCATTGCAGTACGCATGGCTCATTAAAGGTGCTTGCTCTTTGAGGAACCGGGGAGTGTGGGATTTTTTCCTCATTAAAACCATTTCAGTGATCATCATATCACTATATACGGAAGGCATCGCACCTCTAAAATGACCAATCCGGAGCAGAGGCTCCGGATTGGTGGACAGGCTTTGCACAGAGGTGCAAAGCCTGTTAGGGTACGTCTCTGGGGAGACTGTAAAGGGGTCTCCCCTAAAATGTACTGTTTCCATTCATGTAAAATACCTGCTAAAAATATGATTGCCCGAACTAAGTTTAAAATTAAAAATTCAAAACTCACATTTTAGTTTTTTTCTTTAGTGTTTTCTTTTTAATAATTATAAATTAGTGCTTGATTGCAATCCCGCCTGATGGTAAGTAGTGGAGCAAACGTTGATGGTAAAGCGCGCTAGTTTATTAAGTCTATTTAATCACTTAAAAAAAAACTTTGTGAATAAGAAGGAAGACGGCAGTTGAACGAGGTAATGCAATGTTACACCCAGCAACTCGGCCTACGATGTTGCGCCAGAGGGAGATTGATCTGGAGACCCTCCACGAACAAACTCCCGACACAACAACATTTGGGGCAACGTACCCGGCACACATCGCAACACAACCGCTCAGACCCGTCCTCCGTACGGCTTCACATACCAGAACACAATGAATCGCTTGGCGGCAAGACTTTGTCTGGCGGGTGGTAACTTCAGTAACTTATTATTTTCGCTACAACATCTAGGACGTAATCCTCACAGATTATCGTTAAACCTTATTGGACTGGATTTACTTTGACATAATAAATATATAAAAAACACAATGGTCAGAGAGAGACCATTCACTCGGGAAATTACAACAAGTTGGGCCCTAAAATCGTGTCTGAAACGGCCGCTCGTTTATAACTTAGGTACCAGGCTGACATAATAGATAGGTAGTAGACCGTGACCTGAGGTAAATAGACGCTATCATTGTAGTCGTTAAATGTCGAGTTGTGGTATTATGTCATTTGGCACAGCTTGCTTTATTTTGGTGAGGAGTTTTTGTTGTTTTGTTAAGGTATTACGAAAAACATACAGTTTGGCAAAAATGGAAAGTATGAACTCAGAGTGGTAGGGTAAATAGTATATGAGTAATAGATTTCCCAAGAAATGCAAAGTAAACGTTTTTTTTGTGATACTTAGCGCATGAAATCAGCTGTGAGGTGGATAAGGTTGTGCTGTGTTTTCTCGGTGGTAGGCCATAACATCAGCCGCCGGCAGAAGTTACCATCCACCAGACAAAGCCTTGCCGCCAATCGATTAGTCGTGCTCCGGCATGATGTCTGGTGAAGCCGTATGGAGGATGGGTCTGAGCAGTTGTGTTGCGATGTATGCCGGGTACGATGCGCCTAATGTTGTTGTGTTGGGAGTTTGGTCGTGGAGTGTCTCCAGATCAATCTCCCTCTGGCGCAACATCGTAGGCCGTGTTGCTGGGTGTAAGATTGCATCACCTCGTTCAACTGCCGTCTTTCTTCTTATTCACAAAGTTTTTTTTAAGTGATTAAATAGACTTAATAAACTAGCGCGCTTTACCATCAATGTTTGCTACAATACTTACCATCGGGCGGGATTGCAGTCAAGCACTAGTTTATAATTATTAAAAAAAAAAACACTAAAGGAAAAACTAAATACTGATTTTGAATTTACAATTCTAAACTTAGTTCGGGCAATCATATTTTGTCGCTGAGCCTATTCGCTCAGTTTTTTTGAGTGAATAGGCTTTTAATAAACTAGCGCGCTTTACCATCAACGATCGCTACCAAAAACAAAAACAAAAAACCTCCGGGAGTGATGTTCTTGTTATGCAAGTTACATTGACGAGTCAACTTTTTATCGTATTTTTAATAAAATTACGTGTATAGGGCAGGATTTTGTTGTTGTTACATATCAATAGGTCACAAATCAAGTAGAAAAACGGTCAGAAAATTTGAAAAAAATCCCGAGGGAAATTCCAATCTTTCGATTATAAATCATAGTCAGAAGCTACTCTATCAGTTTTTCCAACCAGTCCGACACAGCAAATATATAGAATATGTATTTTGAAAGATCAAAAATTGCTTGCCATATTTTATAGAAGCGCGGAAAGATCAACCAATGCGCCCTAAATCAATTCTCATAAACAAAAGACGGTAGACCTTTTCCCAAATATTTTGGGTTAGGCATCGATTCTTTTCCAATGCATCTGTATACTAACCTCTCTATTCTGTAAATATCTCACAAGATTTTTATTAAACCAAGTTTTTAATGCTATAGTAATTACACCGTGGAATTCTGGTCGCCCCTCAAAGATCACTCGGCCAAAGGGCACTTCATCAATCCAATGATTACTAAACTTAAGTAAAAAATCGTCATTTCTATAATTTATAAATTTAAAAATCATGCATCGTTATGAGGTATCTTTGCAGGCTATGTAACTTAGCCATACATAATAAATAAATAATAAATAAAAATAAAAGAGGCTTTTATTTCTAAACAGAAGGTAAGTTAGCTAATAGTATATAAACCAACAAAATATTAAATGAAAAAGTAATTAATTTATAATCTATACTTTTTATTATTATTATTATTCTTTTGCTAGAACCCCTCTGCAGGTGAAGGCCTCCTCCAAGGATGACCAGTCTTCTCTAGATTTGGCTATTTGATACCAATTTTCACCGGCGACTTTAACAACGTCATCTTCCCATCTTGCACAGAGTCTTCCTCTTCTCCTCTTGCCAAGTGGACCTTTCCAGGCTGTAACTATTTTAGTCCATCTCTGGTCTTTCAAGCGTGCCACATGTCCGGCCCATTTCCATTTTAGAGTTAACGCTTGTTGTAAGTAATAGCGCAAACATATTGCAACTAAGCCCCGTCTACCGAACAGACGCCACAGTTGAACAAAAAAATAAAAAGCAAACCAGAAAAATTCTCCCAAGCCGGCTGGTCACCGTGGGAGGTCAGGACCAAAACCCTCCAAAGGAATCAAAAAAATTATAGAGCCTAAACCTAAATCTAAAAACAACTTTTATGTCATGACATATAATGTTAAAACTCTGTCTTCTCACGAACGCCTAATTGAACTACACGAAGCACTGAAAAACACCAAATACGACATATTAGGACTCTCTGAAACTAGACGAATGGGTAACAAAATAGAGGAACACGAAGACTTTGTACTGTGTCATACAGGTGTTACACCTGGCATGTACGGGGTGGGTTTTATGATAAACACACGTCACAAAAATAACATAGAGAGTTATATAGGCCTGACTGAGAGAGTAGCTTTATTAAATATGAGAATAGAGGACACCCGCTTATCGTTTATACAAGTATATGCACCAACAGAGAAAGCAAATGAAGAGGATATGGACAAATTTTACCAGACTGTGGATAATGCATTAAAGATGGCCCACAAAGACTTTATTCTAATGTGCGATTTAAATGCAAAAATAGGAACACCTAAAAAAGAAGAATATTTAATTACGAAACAAAAACGGACACGGTGTAAGGAACGAAAGAGGACAGAAATTGGTAAACTTTGCTATAGAAAACAAACTATCGATTTTAAATACATTTTTCAAGAAAAAACCTAAAAATAAATGGACTTGGAGATCACCAGATGGAAAAACACTAAACGAAATTGACTTTATATTGTCTAACCGTGCAAAGATATTCCAAAATGTTGAAGTACTGAACATAAATTACCCTTCTTATAATAGGGCGGTTAGAGCAACAGTCACACTGGCAGCTACTAGAAAGACGAGAAGTAAATACAACACCAATCAGATGAAAATTTTAAACTGTTAAGAAGAAATTACAAAATTCCAAGACGCTATGAACACAAATATATCTGAAAGCTTACCAGAAATAGACGAGAATAAGACAGTTCAACAGTGCTACGACAACATAATATACAAATAACAAAGAAACAAATAAAATCTTATCAGAACGCACTTTGAAACTTATAAGAAGAAAACAAGAAATACAAAGGATTAAACCTAAGAGTCGAGCGACAAAAAATGAGCTTAGTGCTCTATACAAACTAACAAGTAAATATATAAAGACGGATTATACTAAGCACAGACAAAATATCATAGAAAAACACATAAACTTAACAGGAAGTACAAGGAAAGCATATAAAGAACTGCGAACACACAAAACATGGATAGACGGAATAAAACGAAATGAACCAGTACTAAACAACCGAAGTGAAATCATTACAGTAGCAACCGAATTTTACAAAAACCTTTACAGTTTCCAAAATCCGCAAGATATAAATAACACTTAATAACACACTAATTTCCTTACATACTAGCAAGGTGAAAGATTGCGCAAGGGTCCCGGAAATCGAAATAAATGAAGTTATAATGGCACTCAAGAACCTAAAAACTGAAAAGAGTCCTGGACCAGATAAAATTACTAATGATACCTTAAGAATTGCATCAGAAACGCTCGCCAAACCATTGACAGTTTAACCTCGTTCTGAAAACAGGTGAGACACCTACCCAGTGGTCTGAGTCTAATATAATTCTGATTTATAAAAAAGGTGACTCCAAAGACATCGCGAACTACAGGCCGATAAGTCTACTTCCATGCATCTACAAAGTATTCTCTTCAATCATAAATCATAGAATAAGTAACACACTTGATGAGAGTCAACCTGTAGAACAAGCCGGCTTTAGAAAGGGATTCTCGACTATAGACCACATTCACACGCTGGAACTACTCATAGAAAAATTTCAAGAAATGAGAAGACCACTCTACTTAGCTTTTATAGACTATCAGAAAGCATTCGACACCTTGGTACATGGTATATGGAAAACATTAAGAACACAGAACGTAGAAAAGGAATATATACAAGTACTCAAAAACATCTACAGTAATAGCAGAAGTAGAGTCAAACTGGAGAAAGTTGAGCCGTGGTTCTCTGTGAAAAGAGGGGTAAGGCAAGGAGATCCGATATCCCCAAAGCTATTTATAGTTACACTGGAGGCGATAAGGGGGCAACTGGACTGGAGTCGATACGGCATAAAGATTGGAACGAAGTACCTAAACCACCTACGATTTGCTGATGACCTAGTTCTTATATCAGAATCTGGGAAAGATCTCCAATCCATGATAGATTCCTTGAACATAGGCAGTAAAAAAGTGGGCTTAGAGATGAATCTATCTAAAACTATGGTGATGACAAACAGTATCAGGAGAATAGTATCAGTTGGCAGCGCGCCTTTGACATATACAGACCAGTACTAGTACTTAGGTAAGCAAATCAGCTTCACACGCGAAAATAACGAACGAGAAGTCGAACGAAGGACACAACTAGCCATACATACATAAAATAAATATGATCATCATCAACCTTTTTTTATTGTCCCACTGCTGGGCATAGGTCTCCTCTTATACAGAGAAAGATTGAGCGTAATCACCACGCTTGCTCTATGCGGGTTGGCGATTTCAGACTTAAAGTCCAGGTTTCCTCAAGATGTTCTCCTTCACCTTCAGTCATTGGTGTCCAAGATATACTTACAAAGTACATGTAACTTAGAAAAGTTACATTGGTACTTGCCTGACTTGGAATCGAACCCGCGTACTCATACATGAGAGGCTGGTGTTTTAACCACTAGGCTACCACGACGTATGTATGTGTAGACATGCAATTTTGTAATAAATGAAGTATTTTTAGTTTAATTTAATTTCTTAATTTTCTTTTTTATTACTATGTGACTTCAGATATATTGTTGTTAATGAATAAATGTAATGACTATGACTATGAGGTATGTTGTAGTTCGAAACACCCTATATGTAAGAGCAGTCCGAGTTTTGAATTCTGAGGGCATGCGAAATGGAAACGTGTAGAGAAACCAGTCTGTTTATGTTCTATAGGATGCATTTTGGAGAATGTGCAAAGGAATTGCATGATTTAATTCCGCAATCTCTGCCCTTTGAGTGACTTTGTTAGGAACTTGACCATTGTTAGAATGGTCAAGTTCCTAACAAAGTCACTCAAAGGGCAATGAAGAGGGCTGTGCTTGGGGTTTCACTGCGCGATCGAATCAGGAATGAGGAGATCCGCAGAAGAACTGAGCAAATTGCCCGTAGGACCGATGCCCGATGGGGCCGACGGGTTCTCGAATGGTGACCACGCACCGGAAGACGTAGCGTGGGTAGGCCCCCGACAAGGTGGACCGACGACCTGGTGAAGGTCACGGGAAACCGCTGGATGCGGGAGGCGCAGGACCGGTCGTCGTGGAGAACCTTGGGGGAGGCCTATGTCCAGCAGTGGACGCCTTTCGGCTGAAATGATGATGATGATGATTTCCTTCACCTTGTAATCAGTCATTGGTTGGACACCATATACTTAGAAAATACATATAACTTAGAAAGTTATATTGGTACTTGCCTGGCCTGGAACCCGCACACTCATACTTGAGAGCCTGGTGTTTTAACCACTAGGCCACCACGACTTGATGGACATGTGATATGGAGAAATGAAGAAAATGCCGTGAAGAGTTTTGAATATGAATGTTGATGACTATAATAGTATGGCGAGGTCAATGAAATGATAGATAGAATATATGAATGATGATATGGTTAGAATAGGGGTGACTAACGAGATTACTAGAGAGAGAGAGAGTAATAAAGAAGTGTGGAGGACAGAAAAAGACACGTTGTGCAAACACCAAATAAATCAGCACAAAGGCGAGTGGACAGGAGAAGGATAATGGATGCCTAAATAGAAGCAATCATAAGTCAACCATTTTTTAACTATCATCATCATCAAACTTTTTATCGTCCCACTGCTGGGCGCAGGTCTCCTCTCATACAGAGAAGGATTGAGCGTAAGTTTGGCACTGCTATAGCATCAAAGTATTGGCATTCAGACATAAAAAAACTATCAAAGTTTGCAGCTTTCTAGAACATTTACTGAAATGAAATCGGTTATTAAGCAATTAGGATCACCGATCACTTTTACTCGTTTTTTGATGTGAAACATCTATAGGCGCACGTGAGACCGATTTCTGGCGTGGCGACGCGTCGCCACGCGCAATCGACTGTGCGTTTCTCTCTCACTCGATCCGGCGTTAAGCCATCTCTTTCGCTCCACTGAGCTCGGATACCTATATAAAATCATAATGGAGTTTATAGTGAAACATTCATTATTTATATTTATAATTTACGATCTTTAGTAGTATATTGAAATAACTAGCTAAGATTCTTGAGTTCACTAATATATTGAAGCCATTTAAAAATTTTTTCTGCATATTTATTTTTCTAATCATAATGGAGTTTATAGTGAAACATTCATTATTTATATTTATAATTTACGATCTTTAGTAGTATATTGAAATAACTAGCTAAGATTCTTGAGTTCACTAATATATAGAAGCCATTTCATCAACGCCATTAATTACGTTTCTTCAAGAAGAATTTCAATTGGAAATTAATAACAATCCAAGAGAACCTACCACCAGATACGGAACAACAATAGATGCTGTATTTATTAGATATCTTAATAATGTTATGTCCAATACTTTCGTATCGTACTTCAGTTACCATCGACCAATTGTCACAGTAATACAGTTCTCAGAGGCAACATCGAATGTAACTATTACCGAAGTCACTGATTAAACTAATTGAGTAGTTTCGATTTAAAATAAATATGTAAATTTTTGTATTTAATGAAAATGAATGTTTATTTAATAAAAAATCATCGTTATCTAGAAAAAAAATCGTTATATTTTTTTTTATTTTATTTTATTGACATTTTTAGTTCCTACCACAATCTGTTCTTTTCTGCATACTACTTTTACGAAATAACGTCGATGTTTCACATCTACCAGGCGTCCCGTGGCGGCTCCATTTTTTTTTTTAACTAGATGGAACCGGCATTTCCTGACTACCTCTGAGAAGAAATAGCCGAAACAAACTCAGGGATCATCGTCTTTTTTCAAGACTTAAAAATAACAGTGTTTGAAATGTCATAATTACGCATATTGCTTAATAACAATGCTTAGCAGAGCGAGCAGCTCAGTCCCATGCTTTATTGTCTTCTAAATAATCAGTGATTTTATAATACTATTTTTTGCAAAGTTAGGCTTTTATATAGCTTTTAAATCGTTTCCTACGGGCTAACGGGCTACGTCCTACGGGCAATGTGTCCAGCCCACTGCCACTTTAGTGTTGCGATTCTTCGGGCTATGTCGGTTACTCTCGTTCTTCTGCGGATCTCCTCATTCGTGATTCGATAGCACAGTGAAACCCCAAGCATAGCCCTCTCCATTGCCCTTTGAGTGCATTTGAGCCTTCTTATAAGGCCCATTGTTAGCGACCACGTCTCAATTCCATAAGTCATCACTGGCAATACACACTGGTCGAAGACTTTTGTCTTGAGACACTGCGGTACTTCAGACGAGAAGATTCTACGTAGCTTCCCAAAAGCAGCCCAGCCGAGTTGGATTCGATGATTGACCTCTTTCTCGAAGTTGGACCTTCCTAACTGGATAGTTAGTCCCAGGTACACGTAACTGTCAACAACTTCAAGAACAGAGTCTCCAATCTTTATAGGAGTCGGTACAACATGGGCATTAGACATGACTTTCATCTTGTCCATGTTCATTTTAAGACCGACTCGCTCGGAGGCTCTACTGAGGTCTTCGAGCATTGTACTCAGGTCCTCTGCGGTCTCAGCCATGACTACGATATCGTCAGCAAACCGGAGGTGTGTCATGTACTCGCCATTGATGTTGATGCCCAGTCCTTTCCAGTCCTTGTAGCAGAACCTTGAAGACATCCTCCAATGCATCGGTGAACAGTTTCGGGGAGATAACATCTCCCTGTCCGTTACCATTTACCGTCTTTCAGGCGGAGCTGCTCGCGATAGCCAGGGCTACGGACCTGGTTGTCCTGAGAGGCTTCGACTGCGCGGCGGTGCTCAGCGACTCTCGATCCTCGCTCGACTTGATCCGAAACCCGGAAACGCACCATCCCCTTGCTACCCATTGCTACCCATATTCGTAAGAATATCAGGGAGCAAGAGGGGAGAGGTAAAATCCTCCGGTTCTTTTGGGTGAAAGCTCATGTCGGGATCCCCGGCAATGAGCGCGCCGACGAATTGGCTAGGCAGGCGGCGGCCCAGTCCAGGGTCGCCCCAGGGTATGACAGGTGTCCAGTCTCATACGTCAAACGACGTTTGAAAGAGGGCACAGTAGCTGTCTGGAACGGGAGGTACACCGGCGGGGCCACGGCTGAGGTCACGCGGATGTTCTTCCCCGATGTGGTGCGCGCGCGCAAGGTCCTGAGGAGCCTCGACAGGACGTCTATTTGGGCGCAGATTTTGACAGGTCACGGCGTCTTCGCCGCGTACCTACATAGATTTAAATTAAAAGACAGTCCGGCCTGTGTGTGTGACACACAGGCAACTGAGACAATCCAGCACCTTCTCTTCGAATGTCCGAGGCATAACCGCGACAGATACGACCTGGATATAAGTACAGGAACAATTTTGTCGGAAACGACCATCGCAGGAATTATAGGCAGATAAGCACTCCAGGCCGTATCTGGAGCGGTTCTGCCTCAAAATCGCTAAAATAGCCATCGAGAGAAATAGGACGAGGGGCGGCACAGCCTCGCGACCGCCGTCGGCAAGAATAGTTTAAGAAATATAGCCAATGTATAGTAGTAAGATAGTAATAAGTAGAATAGGACTAGCATAGAAATGTATATGAAAATGATACAAAGACAGAAAGTTAACAAAAGAAAAATGACTTGGGAAAAGAGCAACCCAGCCTTCTTTTAAATGAAAAAAAAAACTAAAGTCATTAAATTTTCTACGCCAAATGTCAGGCAGCTAAGTACCAATGTTCAACTGAATGGAGTAGAGTTGATCCCTGTCGAGTCGACAGTTTTTCTTGGATTGACTATTGACGCCAAGTTGCAATGGGGTCCTCACGTTGAGAAGCTGTCGGGTAGACTCAGTTCCGCCGCCTTTGCTGTTAAGAAAATTAGACAGATAACTGATGTGGATACAGCCAGAATTGTTTATTTTAGTTATTTTCATAGTCTAATGACTTATGGGATTCTTCTGTGGGGAACTTGTGCGGACATCAATACCATCTTTGTTTTACAGAAAAGGGCTGTTCGAGCCATTTACAACCTTGGTCCTAGAGATTCTCTTAGAGAAAAATTCAGAGAGGTGGACATTCTGACTGTAGCTTCACAGTATATATTTGAAAATCTTATGTACGTACATAAAAATATATCGGAATTTAAGAAAATAAGCGATATTCATAATATAAATACCAGGAACAAACACAATCTAGCTGTACATCACACTCGTCTCCACAGAGTAGGCAACTCATTCATGGGTCAATGTATACACTTTTACAACAAGCTTCCCATGGATATTCGAAACTTACCCATTAAACGATTTAAAAAGTATATAAAGGCCAAACTTTGCAAAAAAGGGTATTATAAAATCACAGATTATTTAGAAGACAAAAAAGCTTGGGACTGAGCTGTTCGCTCTGATAAGCATTGTTATTAGCAATATGCGTAATTATAAGGTAAATTATTGTAAACATTCTCATTTTTAATGTCTGGACTTGAAAAAAGACGATGATCCCTGAGTTTGTTTCGGCTATTTCTTCTCAGAGGTAGTCAGTTAGGAAATGCCGGCTTCATCTAGTTAAAAAAAAAATATAAATGACGTGTAAAAGTGATCGGTGATCCTACTTGCTTAATAAACGATTTCATTTCATTTCATTTCATTTCCAGAAAAAAAAGACAAGGCATAAGCCGCAAAAGAAGATAGCGGTAAAAAGAAAGACAGCTAATAAAATAATAAAATTGGCAAAAAAGAATTCTTGCCACGCAAGAAGCGAAAGACGGCAATTAATTAAAAAAAAAAAAAACATCTCCCTGTCTGACACCACGCTGCAGAGGTATTGGTTTCGAGGTCTGGTCCTGTATTCGGACTAACATGGTGGCGTTTTCGTACAGCGCTTCAATATACCGATAGTCTACTTGGCACCGCTGGAGTGACTGCAGTACAGCCCAGGTCTCGATCGAATCAAAGGCTTTTTCGTAGTCGACAAACGCCAAGCGAAGGGGTAGGTTATAGGAAATCATCTTGAGGAAATCTGAACTTTAAGTTTGCAAATCGCCAACGGGCATTAAGCAAGCGTGGTGATTACGCTCAATCGTTCTCTGTATGAGAGAAGACCTGTGCCCAGCAGTGATGACAGGTGATATGCCCAGAACATGATAATCGATTTCCACACAGTGGTTGTCCAGCCTGCAGTTGGGACCAGTGGCTTAACATACATGGTTCTTTAATATTTTACATTAAAACATATTAAAACAAAACGGAAACAAACCTTATTCCCAGAAACACCAAGCTTACGCAGCAACATACATTTTTCACTCATATTACACTATCCTTGTCACAATCGTGGGTTTATTATTAATTCGCATACGTCGCTTGGCGCGTGGCCAAATACTTAGTCCACCCTGCAATGGGTCAGCCATGATAAAAACCATTTGATTCATTACTTTTTACCGGTGACTTGCTTGGTAATATATTTTATAAGTTTAAAAGTTTTTTTTGGAGACAGATTTAACTTAAACTAGAAAATAGTACACTGTACTGTACCTACATTATTTCTATCTCCTTTTCCTTAGTATTCCATCTAAAGGTTGTCGCTAAAAGATTGCTCTTAGCGATAGGACCGCCCATTGTGTCCATACATTATTCATCTTCTGTAATTTATATGGTGTATATTATAAAGAGTATTCTATTCTATTTTAACTATCTAATAATAAATAAGAATTTAAAGATTTGGATTAAACACATTTTTAACAGTACCTAAAGTAATAAAATTTTATTCCGTGGTGCTTGGCAATCTGGGCTACTCCCAGTTGCAATAATGTCCCTTTGTGCCGATTGGCCTTGTTCTGTTCTGTCTCCTGCTCCTCCTCCTCTCCTTTATGGAGGGAAGTGGAAAAAATATATTTTTTCTTACTCCTCCGCTATTCTTTTCTGATTAATTTCGTTGCGGAACCAAAGACAGTTGAATCGTTTCTCCGGGACTCGTCGAGCTTCATTGCTCGGCGTTTTTCTGGCGATCTCCACTGTTGATTCTGGCTTTCAGGAGTTACAGTGGGTGGGAAAATGTGTGGCGGGTTTTGTCCCAAGAAAAAAAAAAGTACCTAAAGTAAATGTTTTTTGACTCAAAGGACGACAAAAGGAGTTTTGTGAGGGTGCTAAATACGGTGGCGACGAATGCTTCGGCGATACCCACCCCATCCGACACACGGATACATGAGTTTGAACACGGGTTGGTTTTTTATTCAGTATGAGTCTGAGTCTCATGGAGTCCCTTCACCCTGCCCCCAGGGCGGAGGGACTCCATGAGAATTTTTCCAACCAGAGATATTAAAAAAAAGGTCCCAAATACACCATGCAATATTAGTTGTCTTACAACGACTCACGCAAAGTCCTGCTTCACGCAAGCATAATTTATCGCGAAACTAGCATATTTATATTTAAACAACGTCCCAACATCAACCATCGGGCGGTTACCCACCAGCACCCTAATTGCGTAACGCTCTATCACTATCAATTAAGATAATTTTGAAGCATATTGCTAATACATTACTGTATATGTTCGACAAACGTATCTGCTCAATAACGTATCGAATGTTTTTGAACTGTCAAAATGGAACTTATTGCTAATGATAATACGAATTAATTATATGACATCTGTCTGGCTGGAGTATCCTCCCATTTTATGAAGGATGAATGAAGTTTAGACCCTGTTCCACGTGTCAGGTTTTCGACTGTTATTCTCTGCAAAATAACTCGAGCATCTTTTTTTTGAGTAGAAAATCATCAAATATCTTCCGCTCTCGACGGACCGGAAGGGCGTGTCCGTGTTTTACTACCCACTCGTGTTTCCTCATAATCTCGTTGCCTGGGGCCACGGTATATTTTACGAATAACCGAAAGCCTTGGCAGCCGATGGTCCTAGTGGACCCCGTTACAATTCTAGCACCCTTATAGTAGTTGCCTTCTCACAAAAAGATGATATATTATGCCATCAGAACTTCTTACAATCTGTTATAAGGAGGTAGGTACTTGTTGGCATCTCGACTAGACCTCTTTTTATTGGACCTTATGTAGACTGTCGTCCGATAAACTAGGTGAAACTATTAATCTTATGAGACATGTTATATTACTACTCGGCTATTATTTTATTGAATACTTGCTTCTAATTGCGACTTCGCGCGAAGGTTTGGATTTCCCAAACGTGTTAACTTAAACGAAGCAAAAGGTTAGTAATTCGTAGCAGGAGGCGTGCTGTAATACCCCCATGAGAGGTAAGCGTGCGTATATGAGTATACAGTTAATCCTGGTTTGCGAAACTGCAATGTTGTTTCACTTATTTAGGTTATCAACTTACCCAGTTATCAGATATCCAGGTATAAATAAATATTTGTTTCATTTACAGGATTTATAAAGGCTCATTTTTAAGGGTTCCTATAATAATGGAGCCGTTTATTGAAAGTCGATGAAATGATAAAATAATTCCATCGATTTTTCACCACAATGTTTATTTAATAATTTACAAAAAAAAATATTATAAACGACTCGTAGATACTTCATTGGCGTGTTGAATAAGGTCATGTAAACTGAGCCTTAATCCGGGCTTCAAAGCGGTAACCTTATTGAAAAAGCAAAGCCTTTCCTATCTGATATTATTGGATGTTCTCGGGAAGTCCATTCACGTCCAAACTTACCCCTGCTCATAACTCATAAGTTGAGTTTTTTAATCATAACTTAGTAGACTACTGCGTCCTAACACGTCTCTTAAGCGTGTTTTTATCCTCAAAGTTTTAGCTATAAGTTGTCCGTCAGGAAAGATTTTTGCACCACTGGTTCAGTATTCCAATTCGTGAATTATGGGAACATGTAATTGATTTTAATGCATTTTAATGACAGCTGTGTTGCTGAGGAATTTATTGAGTTACTTTTTCTTGCGGCGGACATTGAAGTGGATTGTGTTATATAATTTTCCCATATAAAAAACAAAAAGGAAAAATCTACACCTATCAAAAATACATCCGCAGACACTTTCCTACAAAATAGCACAAGTTTCTACGATGCTGTACTTATCGCATGATATATGGTGTAACGCTTTAGTACTCCTATACTTTGTTCCCAGGCGTGGACACTAGGGGCCCTAATCTGCTGTTGCAATAGTGTCAGAATGATTAATCAGTGATTTCATGATGATTGTTTTTGACAATTTTCGTAATCTATTAACAAAATGACGTTATTATGAATTTTCAGTGGTCAATCACTGATATTCCAGTCCATATTAATAAATTTTCAAATTGAGATTACAAAATCATTCAACTTACTATAATATAAACCTTTTTTTTTTTTTAACGAGTGGAAATGCATTTAGGCACCATACCCGCCGCTAGCTAGGCGACGGACGTGTGTGGGACTCGCCCGTGTGGAGCCGGGAATACCCATTAGAACCACTCGGTTACCCTTGGGCCCTGTGTTGAGAGTGTCACGGGGTCGGCCCGAAGGCCTAGACGCCGTGCCACTCTCAGGGCTTACCGGCCTTGTCAAGGCCGGTTTCCGCGCCAAAGGGGGATTACCCGGTAACGGAGTAATCCCCAGACGTGGTGACCGTTGTGCAGTGCGCGTGCGGGGGCTACCCACACGCGCTGGTCACACTCTGGGGCTAAAGGAGACGGGGGTTCGTCCCCCGCCTTCTTCTTTTTTTGTTGTTGTTTTTTTGTGTGTTTTCCATAATGGACGCTCTTAGCATACAATATATTTCTGCATCGTTCTCACACGGTTGATTTCAAAATGAATGATGTAATCAAAATTTGTACCAATAGCTTAATAATGTAAAAGAGTGTCCATGGAGTTTCTTGTCCGTTCTTCTCCATAGGTACCTACTCTTTGGAATGGGCGACTAGCTTCACCTTACTGACTGACCGACCTTCTGACAATTCAAAAGTGCCTGTAACTGGTTTATTTGAAATAAATGCTTTGATTTGATTTGGTTTGAACTATCGCTGATACGAAAAGGGTGACCGGCTACAATAGTAATGTTCGGCAATCAATAGACTTAGACATTTCGTCATGCATTATTTTATTAGATACCTTAGCGGTTTTTTTTTATTGTAAATATGTAATACATACCTTATTAAACAATATGATTTAAGAAATATGAACCTTGCTAGCAAATCAAACTCACTACAAGATTATTACAAGAGTTGGGGAAAAAATGTTTAAAGAGATTTAGAGGAATTAAGTAAATCTTTTTATACGTTTTTATTCTTTACTTTTTTATTGATTACGACTCGAATCGAAATCAGTTACATTTATCCATACTAATATTATAAATGCGAAAGTGTCTCTGTCTGTCTGTCTGTCGATCTATCCGGCTTTCAAGCCAAAACGAACCAATTGTAATGAAATTTGGTACACAGATAGTCTAGACCCTGAGAAAGGACATAGGCTATATAATATCCCGCTATGACCAATAGGAGCAGAGCAGTTACAAGAAATGTTGCGAAAACGGAAGCTAATGTGGACGAACTACATATTGCACCCATTATTTTCAGAGGCGCTTATTTTATATCAATTGAGCTCTTTTTAATTTACGGGAACCACCACGCGCTGTAAACTGAAATCCACGCGGGCGGAGTCGCGGGCAATAGCTAGTAATTAATAAATCCACACATTCATCAATGATGTGGTCGAATTGACACATTTCGTCTTCAACTTTTATGGCATGATTGATGCACTTTCTACAATTTTCCGGTATCACTTCCTTCAGGCCCTCTTCAAATAATTTTTAGAAATAGCGTTCGTGATTAGTTTTTTAAGACTGTACTAGTTTCATTAATTGAGCCATTATCTTTGCAATTTGATAACTAATTTGTTTGTCATCCAACCACTGAATAATACCAGCCTTCCGCCAGTTTGAAGTGGGAATACGCTCGACTTTTCTAGAATGGTACGGTGCGTTATCTAATATCAGCACCGCGTTTGGCTTTAATTTTGGCAAAATGCTTTTGAGTCATTCTTCAAAACACTCCGAATTCATTTCTTCATGATATTCCATACTATTTTTGATCGATTCAAAAATAAATTTAAATGAACGAGAGTTGACTGTATATAAGTATACATGTAATGAATCATCAAGGGCAGCTTAAGACTTTTTGTCCCGAAAGTGATATCGAAAAGAGGGGACATTAACTAGCCGCCTCGTAGCTCGGATCTGTCCCCAATGGGTTTTTTCTTTGGGGATATCTTAAGGCTAAAGTTTACGACCCCAACCCAGTTGTTGAATTAAAGGATCGTTTTTGCACAGAAATCCAAAACAACATAACAAAAACATTTAAAGCTTTTATCGAAAATTTCCGCCCTAGATTGCAGTAATGCCACAATAATGAATTGATGATGAGATTGAAATTGATTGCATATGGATGATACGATTTTTAAGAAATAAATTCCCCTTTTCTATTCTATCGAAAACAATAAACAGTTTTAATCTACCTACTGTAATTCTTTTTTTTATCATTATTTCAAATGTAAACGGAATTTTGGCCCATCCTGTATTTTTATTTATTTACATAAATACAGGGTGTAAGGAGAACGCTTCCGAAGCCAGAACGTAGATTATATACAACCTAAATGCAAACGGATACCAATAACCTTTCGCTTTAAATTGATTATTTTCAAGACTTCATATTTCGTAAACAAGCATTGGATAGCGTACGAAACGTGAGGTTACTGACACGCAAGGTGATGTCGCACTACCGCGTCCGCGCTTATCCGCCGCCGAAAAGAGCCGATTTATACGCAATTTACAAACATCACTTTCAAAATCGCAATTGTAGTCCATTGTAAAAAGCTGACAGAGGCATTTTACGTACCTGTCTAAATCTTTTGCGACCTTATGAGGTTTGGCTCGAACTGAGTTCCATTCATTTCAATACAAAGCCGGGCCCGTCGCTGTGTCGATCCGTGAACACGAGGCATCAGTATTCCTCAACACATTCTTCACGTAGTTTATTAAAAACACTCACTATTCTGCCCCGCATTTCATCAGCACTGTCACATTCCCGATCAAACACTCTTTCTTTCACATACCCCCATAAAAAGAAGTCCAACGGCGTTAAGTCGAGTGAACGAGTCCTAGAATTCGTCCATTAAAAATACCAGCCCATACGTTGACGGACCATATTCACGAGCACTGTACACGTATGCCTCAGGCATTGTTTAAAACAACAAAAAGTTATAACTAAAAAGAATAAAACAGCACTAAAAACGTAACAATACCTAATAACTAAACACAAATTTAAAACTAACAAAACAATAATTAAATAATCGATTAAAAACGTAACCGCTCACGAACCGAGTCGGGAAGGAACTGATTATTTATTTACTAAAGAAGTACTATGAAGGTCAAACAAGCCCGCGCGGACCTCGACAAACGCATTGGGGGCATCCCCGCGTAGGCAAAAGCGGTGTGTTTACAGAGGCGAAAATGCTAAAAGAATAATTACGAGATCAGAAATCAATTCATTTTAATTGTTAGGAAAATGTACTTATGCTTTATTACAAACTGTTTTCATTTTCTAACTTTTAAATAAGATTTAACTGGTTTCTTAGATTCAATTAATTTAATTATTCACTTTAAATTGATTAGGTTTACTTACTAAATGAAGGATCCAGTTCTTGCAATAAACGAGCACGCATCGTGTGACTTTAATTACATTATTATAAAGTTCAAATTCAATTGATTCACATGCGATGAAAAATTTTTAGTCAATTACAGCTGATGTCAGCGATCTTTTGCTTTATTTCATTTACTATCGATTATCGACATAATACAAAACTGTTATTAAATTCACGATCAATCAATTAAAACTGTTCACGCCTCTGTAATGTTTATTTTTCTTTATTTTAGCGGCGCTTTACAAAGGATTTTTATGGCCTTACAGCCACACTGCCGGCTGTAGGTATCTAAGTACCTTCGATATGGGCCTCAAGGTTAAGCAAAGTAAACTGGATTTTTCTGATTTGTAAATTTGAACGTTCAGATCAAAATAAAATTGTAACCCTGTTCAAGGGGAAAATCATTACGATCCTTGCACGAATGGAACCCGTAAGCAGATATCCCACAACTAGGTAGAAGTGAACTGAAAAGACATTTGCTTCAAGCGATCGAGTGAAGGTTAGTAGTTTAGGAAGATAGTCCGATCACATGGCCCCGCCGAACTAAGTCAGCCGGCGCATCGCCCGTCGCGCGTCGCGATGTCGGTGACCGTACGCGGTCTTTGAACCCGAGTTTATGCGCGAGCGTCACCCGTCAGCTGATTATTTATTTACGAATACATTACTTGTTAGAGTTGTAAAGAAAAAACAAAATGTTTAATCGCAAATAATGGTTTCATTTAACTCATTTAACTGTTCCCACAGCATAGTGTACGAAAAATGCTTAAGTAAAATTGTTAAAAAAAATCCTCATTTTTTGATGGTATCGTATCGAGAATCACTAGCCTTATCACCTGTCTTCGTTTTCGGAAGCGTTTCCCTTACACCCTGTATACGCAATTTGAATAAAAAAAATGCAATCTCGGCTAACTTTTGTGTGTAAAATCTTGATTTACCACATCACTATTTATTTGGGACAAAAAACCTGCAACACTGGAACAGTCATTTTTCTGACTCGAATTAAAAATCATAGTGTTGGATCCCTGGCGGGCACAGTCTGTAGTCAGTTTCAATCTGTCAATTACGTCTAATTTACCTACATAATGACAAGTTTTTGACATTTGCTGCTCATTAAGGTGACCTGCTACTAGATTTTGATTGATTTTTAATTACGGGAATTGGTCTTTTGGTGTCCTGATATACAGTTTTCCTCCCCGGTTTCCCACAATATTGGAATGTTTAATAGCTTATTGCTAAGCAGCACTTGATAGATTAAAAATTATAAAAAATGCTATCTTTAATAAATGATCTTACATTTTGATCACAGTGAATCTCGAACAGTTTGTTTTAGATTTTTCCACAATAAAAAAGTAAAAATAAATAAAATAACTTCATTTCAAGTAACCAAAAAGTAGCCATACAGCTACACGTTGACTCACACATAACACAAAATGGATAGAACAATAAAAGTTGTTAGCCACTTGACGAGGTCAGCATGGGGCCGTTCAAATATTACGTAAGCATATTTATTACAATTATTTACCCCCCCATCCCCCCTGTCAGCAAAAGTAAGCAAAACTCTTACTCCCTTCCCCTATGCTTACGTAAACATTTTTCAGTTATAAATGTATCTAATTTTTTTATAATTATAATGTTATATAATATTTATAATTTAAAAAATATGAAAATAGATTTAAGATAGATATTAGATTTTACTTATACAGTATTCAACATAGTGTAAGGGAAAAAATATTATAATCTTATGAACAAAACATTTTCAAGCATAGATAATAATGTAAGGGTTGCACTTCGTGTAAAAAAGTAAATAGCTACAGATGACGTAATCATCATCTAGACTCCCCTACCCCCTATGTCATCCAAAATATACAAAACAAATACCCCTCCGCCCCCCAATAGTGCTTACGTAATACTTGAACGACCTCCATGATTCGGCATAGTTGGAAAACAAAATCGACTATAATAAAGTAGATAAGTTCGAGAAAAAACCGCTCGTCTTAGTACGATTCTTCTCGATTTTTCTCGGTGGTAGGCCATAACATCGGCCGCCGGCAGAAGTTACCACCCACCAGACAAAGTCTTGCCGCCAAGCGATTTGTCGTGTTCCGGCATGATGTCTGGTGAAGCCGTACGGAGGACGGATCTGAGCAGTTTTGTTGCCATGTGTGCCGAGTACGATGCGCCTAATATTGTTGTGTTGGGAGTTTGGTCGTGGAGGGTCTTCACATCAATCTCCCTTTGGCGCAGCATCGTTGGTCGTGTTGTTGGGTTTAACATTGCATCACCTCGCTCAACTGCCGTCTTCCTTCCTATTCGCTCGGTTTTTCTGAGTGAATAGGCTCTTAATAAACTAGCGCGCTTTACCATCAACGATCCCATCACTGCTTACCATCAGGCGGGATTGCGGTCAAGCGCTAGTTTATAATTATTAAAAAAAAAAAAAAAGATTTTTTTCGAGTGGTAAGTCGTGGTGGCCTAGTGGTTAAAACACCAGCCTCTCACGTTTGAGTGCACGGGTTCGATTCCAGGTTAGGCAAGTACCAATGTAACTTTTCTAAAGTTATATGTACTTTCTAAGTATATCTTGGACACCAATGACTGAAGGTGAAGGAAAATATCTTGAGAAAACCTGGACTTTAAGTCTGAAATCGCCAACCCGCATTGAGCAAGCGTGGTGATAACGCTCAATCTTTCTCTGTATGAGAGGAGACCTGTGCCCAGCAGTCGGACGATAAAAAGGTTGATAATGATGACCCGATCATGATGTCAGGAAGGTCAGAAGTGGAACGGAGTTTCCCAATTGACTAGTAAAAACAAAATATGTTCAACAAATGCTTCGAGTCGACTTTGTTGTGTCACACACTGCCAAATCAAATGTAAGGGTAGTAGTATCCGACCCGCAGGGTAATTGCGTAATACACTGTGAGTAGCAATAGGTTTCATTTTGACAGTTCTTTCTTTTCTTTCTTATTTTTTTGGCTTTGCACGGTTTGTGCATTTAGCCAATGTCACGTAATTATGAATTATTCATGTCGAACAAGACGGCCGCGTGACCCGTCTTACGAGTGAGGTTTGGGGCAAAGTCATGATGTGGCCACTATACTGCGATATTTCACTGGTCTTTATGAACTATTTATTAAATGCACTTTTTACTACATAAATCACGCACTTTTATTTAGTAAACAACACTTTAAATAATTTTAAAAGTCCAATGAAAAACGGGCGTGACATTCAGCTTGACTTTCCCGCCAAAAACTCATTTTGACAGTTCGACAACATTCGATTAGATTTATTGAGCAGATGCATTATCAAACATATAGTGCTTCAAAAAAATTTTTTTTACAAAAAAAACATCCGACTTCCAAAAAACACTACAAAGTAAAAAATAACTAATTTCGACAGCGTCTTTGGTTTTTGTATATTAGTTTTTGACATCGACTTCTGAAATTAGTTATTTTTCACTTTGTAGTGTTTTTTCGAAGTCTGTTGTTTTTTTTTTTGTAAAAAAAAATTATTTTACACTTTTTAGTTGTGAAAAGTAGGTACTGTTCAGCTGCATCCGGTTAGACTGGATGCTGACGCTAAAATACTTAATGAAAAAACATACAAAACGCACTGGTTGCCCCTACGATTTTTGTGAAAGTTCCCTTGATTTCTCTGGTCTTTCACCATCAAACCCTGATGTCCTTATCATGGGACCACCTTGGGAATGTCTTGTTTCCAACAGAAAAAGAATTATCAAAATCGGTTCATAAACAACGAAGTTATCCGCGAACAAACATAAAAAAAAGCATATATACGGTCGAATTGAGTAACCTCCTCCTTTTTGAAGTCGGTTAATGATTCGAATTGAGGGTAATAGCGTGTTGCGCAGTTAGGAGTACAGGCGAAGAGTAGCCAGCCTGTCGGTGTTCTATAGGATGCATTTTGGGATTTCATCATCATCTCAGCGTTGATCCCAGTCGCATCAGAAGCTTTTCAGCTTTGGAATCTGGGGTCCGCTTTACCAGTCTAACTGCTGATTTTGGCTAAACTTCGATATTTTCCGTAAAGCGACTACCATCTGACCTCCACAAGCCGCAGGCGATATCGAAGCATCGCAGTTAGACCAATTGTTGGACTTTTGAGGGCTCCAACAACTCGTAACGACTGCCATTAGCTGTTCGTATGGCAACCGGGACCAACGGTTTAACGTACTTTCCGCGGCACGACCAGACCAGTGCAAATATATTCATATTCATGCAACAAATATTTGCACTCCGCGGGGATCGAACCCCCGCCTCCTTACGCAGTGACCGCGTTCGCTAGCGATTCGCCACGGAGGCTGTCAAGTTACAAATTAGGTTTACTGTTGTTAAATACTCAATCGAAAACAGACCCACGAATAGAATGTTCATCATCATCAACCTACACACATCAAAAGTGTCTAGGGATCAACATATATTTTTGCAATAACTTTTCTCCTGATTGATATTAATTAAAATTTTCTTTAAGGATTCATCAAATAAAGTGTTTTCGTTTGTCACAGTAACGATAAACCAAGTCACCTTTGCATTAATAAAGAAATTTGCCATTTTCCTAATAAAGGGATATTTGACATTTGAACCACTAACACAAAAGTTCGAAAAAAAGACTGAAATAACAGTTTTATCTAAAATTTTATTGGGTAACTTAAACAATTAATAATCCGTGTTTCTACCGCGAACACTAACAACACAAGAACATCGGTTTGGCATACTCAAAATGAGTTCATCCAAATCACGCTGTGGAATGGCCGCCCATGTTCGTTGCAACAACAAAAAAAGGTCTTCTTGCGACTGGATACCTTCCATATTCGGCAGAGCTCTTCCCTGTAGTATATCCCATGCATGCTCAATCGGGTTCAAGTCTGGCGACTGAGCAGGCCAGGGCAGGACATTGATGTTAGCTGCGGCGAGAGTCTGTCTTACAACTCTTGCGGTGTGCGGTCGTGCATTATCATGCATTAACTGAAATAAGGGACCGATTTGCACTTGTAGAGGAACGATGACATCTGATACAATCGTCTCAGCATAAATTTGAGCGTTGAGGTTGCCTCTGATCCAAATCAACTCAGTTCTTCCGCCGATCCAAATACCCGCCCATACCATGATGGTTCCACCACTATAAGGATGGACTTCCTGGCAGGATTTTAATCGCTGTTGGCGTCCAGGGGTTCTCCAGTGTCGTATACGTCTTGTATCCGGTCTCATACCAAAACGAGACTCATCAGAAAAGCACACGAAACGCCATTGTTCTTCTGCCCAATTTCTGTGTTCAAGAGCCCATTGATATCGAATCCTACGATTGTGCATTGCTATAGGTGGTACCCGTAGCGGTCTTCGGGAATGAAGGTTCACTTCATGCAAGCGGTTTCTGACTGTTTGGTCGCTAATTAAGTTCCCTGAAGAGTGATGAAGCCTCACGGCTAACATCATGGCGGTTATTGTTGGAGCTCTTCGAGTTAAGATTTGAATGTATCGGTCTTGTCTCCGTGTGGTGCAGCGATACCGTCCTCCATGGCGCTCAGCCACGGTACCAGTGCTTCGGTAACGTGTCCAAAGTCGACTGATAACACTCTGACTTGTATTCAGAGCTAAAGCCACAGTACGTTGCCGGGAACCAGCTTCTATCATTCCCACGGCTCTGAGCATTTCTTCCCTGCTTAAATGACGTCGCCGCTCCATAATAACGTTGGTTTTAATCAGTAGTAGGGAAACAGTAGCACTAATAATGTCTTCAATGCGTTGTATGTTTTTATAGGGAAAATATTGACAGCTGATTTTCATCTTTTACTCGAATTTGATTCACAGTTCCTGATTCAAATTATGAAATGCACCAAAAAGGATCCATATAAATTTATAAAATCATAAATTTATTACAAAGCCACATCTCAATCTCAAGAAATCCACATAAAAATGCTTGATCCCTAGACACTTTTGATGTGTGTATATATCGTCCCACTACTGGGCACAGGTCTCCTCTCATACAGAGAAGGATTGAGCGTAATCACCATGCTTGCTCAATGCGGGTTGGCGATTTCAGACTTATATAGTACATATGACTTTAGAAAAGTTACATTGGTACTTGCCTGACCTGGAATCGAACCTGCGCACTCATACTTGAGAGGCTGGTGTTTTACCCGCTAGGCCACCAAGACATATATAAATATAATAGAATGTTATTTGTTATTAATTATATATTTTAATCATAGTGTTTAAAATACATAGTATAGAATACGTGGTTTCAATTAATGTTCTATAGAATGCATTTTGAAGCAAGTGTGAGGTAATTTCATGGCTTAATTCCTCCATCTCCGTTACAACCTTTACGTTTTTGACAGCACTACGATCCAGATGAAGCGTTTTGCCTCGCTTACTGGGTCCGGAACAATTTTCGTCTACGTCTTCAAGGCTAGAGTAAATAGGCTCTTATTAAACTAGCTCGCTTTAACATCAACGATTGCATCACTGCTTACCATCAGGCGGAATTGCGGTCAGATACTACAGGTACGATTGTGAAATTCTTGTTGCGTTGGATAGCCCATTAATCCAGGAAGGCTTTAGGCTATACAACATCACGCTGCTACCAAGAGGAGCGAAACATAACTAACTCCACGCGAACGAAGTCGCTGGTGGCCGCTAGTTTATTTAAAAAAAATATACTTAAGGTGCCAAACTAGGCTGCACACCACTCATTTAGCCTCATATTTATGTAAAAGACAATCTTATTCAACCTTATTTCACACGAGATACCCATAAATATAGTATATCCTACATGGTTGCCTTTTATCCAATCCACTAGAAAATTCATAAAAAACACATTACTTCATGTAAAATTAACTTTGCACAAAGGAATAGATTTTACCATTACCTTCTTTGAAACTTAAACATATTACGCACTTAAACGTAAAAGGAAAAAGCCTTAAAGGTATATATAACCTTTAGGCTATATATCGACAGTGTAATGTCCTCAGTATAGATACGCTTTACGAGTTTCTTTCTTTTATCAGGTTAGTTATTGGTTTCGATGATACTATTGATGTGAAAGGATTATTTTATCCATTGATATTACGGTTCTAGGTAGGTATTGTAGCCAAGAGTAGCGTGAGACATCGACAAGTTTAATTTTCATATAGACTGGAGTAATTTTCAAATAAGCCTATTTATAAACGACTTTAAAAAAAAAGAGGTGGTTCAACCCGACTATTTTTTTATGTTTGATACCTCATAATATTCGTTAATACAGTTTTTATTAACATTATTTCTCGGTGGTAGGCCAAAGCCTTGCCGCCAAGCGATTTGTCGTGTTCCGGCATGATGTCTGGTGAAACCGTCCGGAGGACGGGTCTGAGCAGTTGTGTTGCGATGTGTGCCGGGTACGATGCGCCAAATATTATTGTGTTGTGAGTTTGGTCGTGGAGGGTCTTCAGATCAATCTCCCTTTGGCCCAGCATCGTTGGTCGTGTTGTTGGGTTTAACATTGCATCATCTCGCTCACCTGCCGTCTTCCTTCCTATTCGCTCTATCTGAGTGAATAGGTTCTTAATAAACTAGCGCGCTTTACCATCAACGATCGCATCACTGCTTACCATCAGCCGGGATTGTGGTCAAGCGCTAGTTTATAATTATTAAAAAAATAAAAATAAATAACTATTGCTTGACCATGATCCAGTTTGATGGTAAGCAGTGATGCAATGCGATTATTGAGAGCCTATTCACTCTGGCTGCCGCGCCGTAAAGACCGCCGCAGGTAAATTGTTATAACCTTCAATGTATCCGTTATGAATGACGAAGCGAAACGCTTCGTCCGGTTCGTTCTGACAATGACATTCATAAGAAACCGTATACGACTTAAATTTGGATTTAGAAGTTTGTGTTTAAACCGCGAAACGGCTCGAAAAGTTTAGTTTCAATGAGATAAAGAGAGAGAGTATTTGAGCCGTTTGATATTTTTCGCTCCTACAGCAGTCTCTCCTGCACAGTTATTGTAAGATAGGATGGCATAGGGGTGGCGACACACGTTGCATCAAAAGTGTACCTACCTTTCAGGACATTATGGTCATTCCGTCTGATCACTTCTCATCGACGCGAGCCTTGTTTTCCCAAGTTGTTCTAGAATAGCTTGCTATTGGGTCCTAAACCTACTGGGGCTACCGCGAACACATTATTATTTACACAATTTAATTTATAGCTATGTATGGTAATTTTTATGAAGTATCATCGTCCTCCGTGGCGCAGCGGTCAACACGCCTGCCTGCGACGTGGAGGCCCCGGGTTCGATCCCCGGCCAGGTCATGATGGAAAACGATCTTTTCCTGATTGGCCTGGGTCTTAGATGTTTATATATATATGTATCTATTATAAATATAGTATCGTTAAGTTAGTATCCCATAACACAAGTCTCGAACTTACTTTGGGGCTAGCTCAATCTGTGTGAATTGTCCGTATATATATATATATATTTTAATAGGATTATATAAACTTTTAAAGAGCTGAGTTTGTATCTATTTAACTAGCATTTAGTGTCTAACTGTTGGGCAAAAGCCTCTCTATCCATTCTCCACACAATTTTATTGTTTTTTGAGTGATGATACTAATGATTATATAATTATGTAAAGCCATATTAGATGTATCCTATGTTCGCGATTTATTTGCCAAAAATGATAACAAATGTGAGCAAATATGTAGAATAAAACACTTTAATTCGTACACATTAAAGACCAGTTTACTTTACAACATCTAACATTTTCATAACTTTTTCAACAGTGCCCTTCACTCGGAAATCAACTTAATTGTCATGTCGGAAGACGGATAAGATCAGTAGTGTTGCGATGTGTGCCAGGTACGATCGGGGACGAGTCGCGGAGGGTCTCCAGAACAATCTCTCTCAAACGCAGCATCGTTGGACGTGTCGTTGGGTTCAACATTGCATCACCCCGCTCAATTGCCGTCTTCGTTCCTATTCACTCATTTTTTTAGTGCATAGACTCCCAATAAACTAGCGTCTCAAGTCGTGGTGGCCTAGTGGTTAAAATACCAGCCTCCCAAGTACGAGTGTGCGGCAAGTACCAATTTAACTTTTCTAATTTATATATATGTACTTTTTATGTATATCTTGGACACCAATGACTTAATATAAGGTGAAGGAAAACATCTTAAGGAAACCTGGACTTTAAGTTTGAAATCGCCAACCCGCATTGAGCAAGCGTTGTGATTACGCTCAATCCTTCTCTGTGTGAGAGGAGACCTGTGCCCAGTAGTGGGATGATAAAAAAAGGTCGATGATAATGATGATGAAACTAGCGTACTTTACCATCAACAATTGCGTCACTGCTTACCATCAGGTGGGATTGCAGTCAAGCACTAGTTTATAATTATAAAAAAAAAAAAATGTAAAGAAAATAAGAAAATTGATATGTGTGTTATCAGAATAATGGATTTAACCAGTCCACTGCGTTCCCAATCACAACATGCAACGTCACATAATAATTATTCTTTCAATAACCGATTTTTTATAAACACATTCCGTAAGAAATAAAAAGCCAAGTAAAAATTACTTCACGCCTTCAGTGTAAACATGTATGAAGGAAAAATGGATTATTTACAGCAACGTAACCCATAGTCATATCACCGTGAAATGTCTCAACGATATGGGGCATGAATATGACACTATTTTCCTTAAATATGGTAGCAAAATCATACCTTTTTTCGCGTAGCAAATATTATGATACCTATACAACTTTTACCGATATTTCAAATCTATAATCTCGCTCACCTACTATTGCAGATGTGACAATATAATAAAAAATGTGAAACTCTGTTTATTACATAATTATCTTAATACTAGCTTTCCGCCCGCGGCTTCGCTCGCGTGGAGATCGGTTAGATCGCGCTTTTAGATTTCCCTCGTGAATATAATTTTTTTCCGGGATAAAAAAGTACCCTATTATTTAATCCGGACTTCTAACTTTACGTCTGCAAAATTTCAAAACAATCGACTTAGTAGTTACGGCGTGAAAGTGGAACAAACAAACAAACAAACTTACTTTCCGATTTATAATATTAGGATATTTGGTGTACACATACAAATATTCCAGTAATCTCCCTTGGGAACTTGATGTTTCTTTAGGACCAAAAGTAGCCTATGTTACTCTCCTTCTTTTCAACTAACTGTATGCCAAAAATCAGGTCGATTGAATGCTTAGCTATGGCGTGAAGAAAGGACAAACAAACACACTTTCACATTTATAATATTAGTATGGATTTATTAGCGTCTATACTAGTATCTCGAACTCGTTGACTACAACGTTTGGTTCATCATCAACATCTCAGCGTAAATTCCAGTCCCATCCGAAGCTTTTTCAGCTTTGGAATCTGGGGTCTGCTTTACTAGTATAACTGCTGATTTTGGCTAAACTTCCATATTTTCTTTGTAGCGACTTTGACCTCCCCAAACTGAAGGCGATAACTAAGTATTGCAGTTAGACCAATTGTTGGACTTTTGAGGGCTCCAACAACCCGTAACGACTGCCACTAGATGTTTGTATGGCAAACGGGACCAACAGCTTAACGTGCTTTCCGAGGCACGACCAGATCAGTGCAAATATTCATATTCATGCATACAAATATTTGCACTGCCCTGGGATTGAACCCGCGCCTCCTGGCGCAGCGGCCGCATTCGCTACCGCTACACCACGGAGGCTGTCAGCGTTTGGTTACTAGTAACAGTAGTTTACTTTAAATTTTAATAATTTCAAACATTTATAAGATCTTTAATCTATGTTTCTTTAAAATATGAAAAACGTAAATATATTATTAGGTGAGCGATATCTGAAAAGTGGTTACTTTTTTGTTTGGGATGAGAAATCATGAAATTACGTCTCCTGCTCTGGGCGGAATGGAAGGTCGTGTCAGACTTTTACTGACTAAAATCCACCCGTGTTCAGTCACTTGCCTCTGCGTCAGGACCACGATTTCTTTTTTAGGCGGCATCGGTCTTCATGGACCCCGTCACGATGTGCTGACACGCGCGTGAAATACAACGCGCCGTCCACCCGGGCCTGGTCTCCCGACCAGGGCGTCTCCTGCGGAGGCTAGAAGCGTGAGGGCGCTGGAATTCCCGCTCCCTCACGCGCTCCGCCTCCTCCTTTGCCAGCATCACTGCTTCGCAGAAGGAGGTGACAGCCTACCATGCACTCTCGCTCCGGACTATGGCCTGGACCAAGGCCGGACGCGAGAGTTCGCCGCCGTTCGCCGCCACGAGGACACGGCGGTGCTCTACCCAATCTGTTTGAGGTGCGCGTGAATTACAATGCGCCGTCGACACGGGCCTGGTCCTTACCGGGCGGCGAGCAGTGGGCAGCTACTTTAGATCTCTATTTTGTTATTAGTTAAGACCAATAGGGTAGCTGACTAAGAAAAACTAATTAGTCCGTCAGTCAGATTTAAAAAAAAAATAGACACGTTTTTTTTTCATATAACCAAAAAATAAAGACGATACAGTGAGTTGAAAACTCGTGTGACGTCACTGCTAGCTACACTTTTTAGCAAACAGTGACGTCCACTCCTGATATTTGATGTCTTTTATATTTGTCAATTTTTCATGATTTCATAAACACAAAATATACGTATACAATATTTTTCTATAATCTGAATGACTGACTAAATAGAATCATTTTTTTTTTTTTGCCCATTAAACATCCCTATTACAGAGCAAAAACCTTCCTTTCAAGGCTATTCTTTGTTTTATTCATTATTAAAGTGAGTTTAATTGTATTACTATTATAATTAATGTATTATAAATGCAAAAGTTTGTGAAGATGTATATATGTATAGATGTTTGATATTCTTTCACGCAAAAACTACAGAGTAATGTTAAGAATATCGGGATCAAATCATATATGTTATTCCTGGTTATAATAAACTATCTGTGTGCCAAATTTCATCCAAATCCGTTTAGTAGTTTTTGAGTGAAAGTGTAGCTAACAAAGATTTATCAATCCATTCACCCATACATCGTCTCTTATTTTTTACGCATTTATACTGTAGAAAGTAGGATAGGATAGAATTACTAGGATCTATTACCAAGTAAATTCATACTAATATATTGAAAGTGTAGGTAACAAAGATTTATCAATCCATTCATCCATACATCGTCTCATACTTTTTAGGCATTTATACTGTAGAAAGTAGGATAGGATAGGATAGGATTACTAGGATCTCTTACCAAGTAAATTCATACTAATATATTGAAAGTGTAGCTAACAAAGATTTATCAATCCATTCATCCCATACATCGTCTCATACTTTTTACGCATTTATACTGTAGAAAGTAGGATAGGATAGGATTATTAGGATCTATTACCAAGTAAATTCATACTAATATATTGAAAGTGTAGCTAACAAAGATTTATCAATCCATTCATCCATACATTGTCTCATACTTTTAACGCATTTATACTGTAGAAAGTAGGATAGAATAGGATTACTAGGATCTATTACCAAGTAAATTCATACTAATATATTGAAAGTCTAGCTAACAAAGATTTATCAATCCATTCATCCATACATCGTCTCATACTTTTTACGCATTTATACTGTAGAAAGTAGGATAGGATAGGATTACTAGGATCTATTACCAAGTAAATTCATACTAATATATTGAAATTGTAGCTAACAAAGATTTATCAATCCATTCATCCCATACATCGTCTCATACTTTTTACGCATTAATACTGTAGAAAGTAGGATAGGATAGGATTATTAGGATCTATTACCAAGTAAATTCATACTACTATATTGTTGTGAAATTTGGGGTTAAAACCCCTCTAACCGTGGGATCCGATTGCTCATTATCGGCCCAATTTTATTTAATCTCCCAACGGCTGGTTGACATTTCCTGAGACCCAAGCGTTGGCTTTACCTTGATTAAGCATTGTCAAGGCAAAACAGGTTACATCGACAGTGGCGCCAATTCTGTTGTTTACAAACTAAACTAATTTTAAGTTATGTGCATCTTTTTCTTTCCATTTCGTTAAGAAAAGGATAGAAGATAACATTTTAATTTAATCCTGTCAAATTAAGATACTCCATAGACAGTTTAGACGCGATTATAAACATCAGACAAACAAAACCCTTGCCGCCAAGCGATTTGTCGTGTTCCGGCATGATGTCTGGTGAAGCCGTACGGAGGACGGGTCTGAGCAGTTGTGTTGCGATGAGTGCCGGGTACGATGCGGCTAATGTTGTTGTGTTGGGAGTTTGGTCGTGGAGAGTCTTCAGATCAATCTCCCTTTGGCGCAGCATCGTTGGTCGTGTTGTTGGGTTTCACATTGCATCACCTCACTCAACTGCCGTCTTCCTTCCTATTCGCTCAGTTTTTCTGAGTGATAAGGCTCTTAATAAACTAGCGTGCTTTACCATCAACGATCGCATCACTGCTTACCATCAGGCGGGATTGCGGTCAAGAGCTAGTTCTTCTTTCTTTCTTTATTTTTTGGCTTCGCACGGTTTGTGCATTTAGCCAATGTCAAGTAATTATGAATTATTCGTGTAGAAAAAGACTGCAGCGTGACCAGTCTTACGTGTGAGGTTAGGGGCAAAGTCATGCTGTGGCCACTATGCTGCGATATTTCACTGTTCTTTATAAACTATTTACTAAATGCACATTTTACTACATAAATCACGCACTTTTATTTAGTAAACAACACTATAAATAATTTTAAAAGTCCAATGAAAAACGAGCGTGACACTCAGCTTGACTTTCCTGCCAAAACTCCAAGAGCTAGTTTATAATTATTAAAAAAAAAATGACGACTAAAAATACGCCAGTTTACATCATTGCACTAATTTGACAGGTCTAAACTGACATTTTATCTTCCGTCCTTTTCTCAACGAAATGTTAAGAAAAAGATGCACATAACTTAAAATTAGTTTAGTTTTTGAAGAACAGAATCGGCGCCATTATTCAGAATAGAATAGAATAGAATTTATTTGTAAGAATATTGTTGTTACAAGATGTTACATACAATTCGCGTCCTAAATATTCTGCTGTCTTTCAGCGTACAAACATTTTCAAGCAGTAAAATTAAATTTATTAAGAATTAAATGTGTCATATTTTTTTTCTAATAATTATAAACTAACGCTTGACTGCAATACCGCCTGATTGTAAGCAGTGATGCAATCGTTGATGGTAAAGCGCACTAGTTTATTAAGCCCATTCACTTAAAAAAATAAAACTTAGTGAATAGGAAGGAAGACGGCAGTTGAGCGAGGTGGTGCAATGTTAAACCCAATAATACGACCAACGATTCTGCGCTTGAGGGAGATTGATGTGGAGACCCCCCACAATCAAACTCCCGACACTGAATTTTTTGTCATTTACTTTCGACGCCCTCCATGTTGCAGCGGTCAACATGCCTGCCTACGAGGTGGAGGCCCCGGGTTCGATCCCCGGTTTTAAATGTTTAAAGACAGAGGAAGTGCTTTTTTATCATGATTTTAAAAGTGGACAGAGTTTTGGGACTCCTTAAGGACACTGGTAAGGTATTCAATAGCCGAACTGCTATAATATAATCATTACTATCACGTAAAGTAGGGTTTGGCGGTTGTTTAAACTAAACATCTTGTTAACACTAATTCTTTCATTAACAAACTAAACAAATTTTAGTTCAGTCCATCCTTTTCTTTCTATTTCATTAAAAAAAGGACAGAAGTTTAAATATTAGTTTTTAGTCCTGTAAAATAAAGATACTGAATAGAGTTTCTCGTGCCTGTCGATGTGTGGACTACTTCCGTCGAGAAACTGTGCTGATTCGCGGTTGACAAGAAGCTGATGACCAACCTTCAAGATTGAAGAGGCACTGGAAGAAGAAGAAGAATATACAGTTTAGACGCGGTGTACGTTAGATGGTGGACTAATTTGACAGGACTGTACTAACATTTGTTTTCTGTACTTTTCTTAATGAAATAAAAAGAATAAGAACTAAATTTACATTTAGTTTAGTTTGTTAACAAGAGAATCGTTGCCATTGTTATATGGACTTTTGTAAAACACTGACATCCAGTATTTTTGATATTGTATTGCATTGTTAATCCATTGCTCCATTTGTTCGGAAAATGTGTTTGCTCAAAAACGTAAATAACGTAATGAATGTTGTTGAACTGTCAAAATGATACTCATTGCTACTGATGGTGTTGTGCAATTACCCTGTTGAATAGTGATGTTTTAAATTTTAATAGTATTTATTACAGTGGTGTTGGCTTCTGAAGTATGAGTGTGCGGGTTCGATTTCCGGTCAGCCAAGTACCAATGTAATTTTTCTGGGTTATATGTACTTTCTAAGTACATATATCTTGGATACCAATGACTGAATACAAGGTGAAGGGAAACATCTTGAGGAAACTTGGACTTTAAGTCTGATATCGCCAACCCGCATTGAGCAAGCGTGGTGATTACACTCAATCCTACTCTACTCTAGTGAGAGGAGACTTGTGCCCAGCAGTGGAACGATTAAACAGGTTGTTGATGAAGATGATGATTATTTATTATAGTTTTTATTTCATTGTTTAAATTTTATTAGAATTGTTTTTATTAAATTTCATTATAAATATGTATGTGAGTTTCTAAAATGTTCCCTTTCTGCTGCAGTAGGTTAAGCAACCTGTAATGGTAGAAAAGTGTAAATAAATAAAGTATTTTTCGTACGTTTAGCATTTTTATTAAACGAAATCTGCTCTCTATACCGTGTGTCAAATTTCTATGTTCATTACCACGATACCGATATTATTTCTGTAGCGCATCGAAAAAATGTTTAGAATCACTAATTTGTTTGTTGAGTGGTGCGGAGGCGTGGTACCAAGTAACACGGATGAAAACGCGTCATGCGTGCCAAGGTGATTTTTGTGTAGGGCTGTGCTGCCTCGGGTCCGAAAAAAGTACCGGAATTCGATGCGAGATTATATGCGCACGCGCATGTGTCAAATTATAAATTCAATATTAAAAAAAAAATATTATGCATAAGAGCTTTTTTTTTTTAATAATTATAAGCTAGCGCTTTGCCGCAATCCCGCCTGATGGTAAGCAGTGATGCGATCGTTGATGGCAAAGCGCGCTAGTTTATTAAGAGCCTATTCACTCAGAAAAACTGAGCGAATAGGAAGGAAGACGGCAGTTGAGCGAGGTGATGCAATGTTAAAGCCAACAACACGACCAACGATGCTGCGCCAAAGGGAGATTGATCTTTTTTTTTTTTTTTTAATAGTTATAAACTAGCACTTGACCGCATTCCCGCCTGATGGTAAGCAGTGATGCGATCGTTGATGGTAAAGCGCGCTAGATGCGATCTGAAGACCCTCCACGACCAAACTCCCAACACAACAACATTAGGCGCATCGTACCCGGCACACGTCGCAACACAACTGCTCAGACCCGTCCTCCTTACGGCTTCACCAGACATCATGCCGGAACACTGCCAACTGCCGCTTGGCGGTAAGGCTTTGTCTGGTGGGTGGTAACTTCTGCCGGCTTTAGCTTTCTTTGTAAATGGAGCTTAACATAACATAATCCGTTTATAATGTTCTCACTCCTCCCGGTACCTCCTCTGGGTAGGAGGAAGTGGGTCCTAATCTTTTTTTTTAATCATTATAAACTAGTGATTGGCTGCTATCCAGCCTGATGGTAAGCAGTAATGCAATCGTTGGTAGTAAAGCGCGCTAGTAAATTAAGCCTATTCACTTAAAAAAAACTTAGTAAATAGGAAGGAAGAAGCAGTTGAGCGAGGTGACGCAATGTTAAACCCAACAACATGACCAATGATGCTGCGCCTGAGGGAGACTGATCTGGAGACCCTCCACGACCAAACTCCCGACACAATAACATTTGGTGCATCGTACCCGGCACACATTGCAACACAATTGCTCAGACCCGTCCTCCGTACGGCTTCACCAGACATCATTGGCTATAGGACATGCCAGTTTCCTTATGACGTTTTCCTTCACCGTTTTGAGAGCTATTTATAATGATAATTCTCACAAAGCGTGCCTGATGGGGTTTGAACCTACAACCTTTTAACTTGTATCACTAGGTCGTCGCTGTTTTTATATCGTAGCTTACAACTGTACATATCTTACCTTCAGACGAGCATATAAAAGCATCAACTGTAACATTGTAATTCAGCAGTAACTGTACCATATTTCAAGCACATTATAAAAGTCGATAGTCTCTGTTAAGTGACCTGACACTTTAATTTGACTTCCATACACGCTTCGATAATGGCTCACACGTAAAAGCCACATTTTGCCGTACCAGGTGGTCGAACGACGGGACATAAATCCCGGGAAATTGGGACGACCCGCAAACACTTGACATCACTAGTTGACAGTATCGAACGTCGGAAAGGATTGAAGGAGACCAAATGGGGCGATACGGTTATGTTCAGACTTGTTTTCTTACTATTTTCCGATAGTGTTTGTTTTCATATGGATATGAAACTATTCGTTTATCTTTTAGTGATGTACAACTACAAGTATCGAGCTCGAGGGAATGTGTCGTAGTTTTCTGCGAATTTGATTTCGTTCCGAGATTATTTTGGAGCGATTTCTTTTTATAATTATAAACTAGTGCTTGACCGCAATCCTGCTTGATGATAAGTAGTGATGCAATCATTGATGGTAAAGTGTCCTAGTTTATTACGAGCCTATTTTCTCAAAAAAACTTAGTGGATAGGAAGAAAGACGGCAGTTAAGCGAGGTGATGTAATGTTAAACTCAACAACACGACCAACTATGTTGTGCCAGAGGGAGATTGATCTGGAGACCCTCCACGACTAAACTCAACAAAACAACATTTTCCGCATCGTACCCGGCACACATCGCAACACAACTGCTCAGACCCATCCCCCGTACGGACAGACAAATTTATAGATAGACCAGACCTATTTTTTATTTTTATTTTTAACCAAATACAGGTAAAGCGTGGTTAATGAATTGTTATATACGATCTTGCCAGGGATAAATTCAAATTGTAGATAATGGTGACGGGAATCCTTTGAAATAACAACACATAGCCTTCACTTACTATTGCTTTTAGAAGATGTGACATGTTTACTAAGAGCAGTGAACTGAAAGCAAGGATAGTGATCGGTGAATAAACGAATGAATATAGTGTGGTCGTTAGTCTTGACAGGTATTGTATTCAAGGGTTTGTATTGCTTACACCCTTTCGTTGAATGAGCTTTAGGATTGAAGAAGATTAGTTATTTGGAAGCATATAGGGTCAGTTAACGTTGTAATCTCAATATCGGATAAGCTGGTTCAAAGGTTGTCTGTAAAAGATCCCTATTAGCGATAAGACCGCCTAATATGTCACCCTTTGTAATATCTTCATATTTATGATCTGTAATTTATACGGTGAATATAATACTGGTGGAAGACTTTTGTTTTGAGCCTTGAAAGAAGGTTCAAGGTCACTCAAAGGGTACTATGATTGGGGTTTCACTGCGTGATCGAATCAGGAATGAGGAGACCCGCAGAAGAACGAGAGTAACCGACATAGCCTTCGGGCTATGTCGGTTAATCTTGTTCCCACTGCCACTTTAGTATTGTAATTCTTCGGAATTGCAATACTAAAGTGGCAGTGGGCCGGACTCATTGTCCGTAGGACCGATGCCCGATGGGGCCGAAGGGTTCTCGAGTGGTGACGACGCACCGGAAGACCCAGTGTGGTAGGCCCCCGACAAGGTGAACCGACGATTTGGTGAATGTCGCGGGAAATCGCTGGATGCGGGAGGCGCAAGGCCGGTCGTCGTGGAGATCCTTGGAGGAGGCCTATGTCCAGCAGTGGACATCTTTCGGCTGAAATGTTGATGATGATTCCCACAGAATCAAAAGTTATGCGGATGAACCACGGAGTCCTGCTAATTCTTCATAAATAATGCAAAGCTCATCAAATTCTAAACAGTACCTGCTTCATTACACGAGGCTTATGGGGTAAATGAACGTTATCGCAGCCCCTAAAGATACGACCAACCATCTTACAGGAAATCATGCGGACGTTGGCAGAAAGGTGGCAAAGTAACATAATGAAAGGAAGAAAGGTGGAAAGGTCACGAGGTTATGTGATTAACTGGTATCTTTTTTCCTAAGGTGCCTTTATTCTTCGTACTCAGCATTCTTTTGTTTGCCAAACGAACCATTTTGAGAATCCGCCCCGAATATTATTACTATTATATAAATTTCATTTGTACCACGATGGTTCAAATACTACGGGTACGTACTTTAGGTATTTTGCATATCTGGTATACAGTGAACCTGGTGTTTTGTAGGACTTGTGCTTTTTCAATTTATTAAAAGATTTCAATAAATATTGTGATAACAATAAAATTGTGAGCTTGTTATCTTACCTGGTTATTCCAACGAAAATATAGTCAACGCGCCGCTCGACGCTCGCCCGCCCGTGTCTGCAGTGGCGCGGCGTCGTCTTACGTTTATTGATAATAATTTCTGTTTCTTTGTATATAATTAACTAGTGATAACATTTTCCATCACACTTCCAGGCTTTGGACTGTCGTTGGGGTCAAGTGTAGGTAGATATTGTTATGTACTTTATTCATAAATTAAGCCATAAGTGGTAAAATAAAATGTAGTGTAATTTATTAAAACATGTTAATTTTATTTAGAACGTATTGCATCCCTGCACATAGGGGGACCCGTTCCCGCTGTGCGCACACTTCAAGTGACCATGATCTGCCGTGAACTGGGTTGTGCGCTCGATAACCACATTGCAGCAATTTCTAAATGTATTTGAAAAAAATATAACATGGTGTAAAAATGAATGGAATCGAATCAGTTGCTTATTCTGACAAAACTATATTCAGGATTCGTTTAAAGAAAAAATAACGTTGTAGGTATATATAATATACGCGTTTATGTCAAAAAATGTCGCTTACTAGTTATAGTCAAACAAAAATCCATTGTTTCAAATTACGATTAAAAAATGGTGGCCTTATTGCGCAATTTAATGTAACCAATTGGCGTGGTGGCCTAGTGATTAAAACACCAGCCTCTCAAATATGTGTGCGCGGGTTCGATTCCAGGTCAGGCAAGTACCAATGTAACTTTTCTAAAGTTATATGTACTTTCTAAGTATATCTTGGACACCAATGACTGAAGGTGAAGGAAAACATCTTGAGGAAAACTGGACTTTATAAGTCTGAAATCGCCAACTCGCATTGAGCAAGCGTGGTGATTACGCTCAATCCTTCTCTGTATGAGAGGACCTGTGCCCAGCCAGCAGTGGGACGATAAAAAGGTTGATAATAATGATGATGATGAATTGAATAAATCAATCTGCTTATGATCCTGAAGACACTGAAGGTTATCAACTATATATAAATGACCATTTTTTGTTAAAAAAATGGTCACACACTTGGGATTTCCCCCGTATCTTGGGTGCGTTTACAAACATATAAACTCACATACACAAATGGCCAGATCCGGAATAACTATTAGCAGCTTATACAAATATTTGCTCTATGCGGGAATCTAACCCTCGGCTTGCAGCACAGCAGTCAATAGCCTAAGCGTTCCGACATTGTTCATTGTTGGTTGGGAGATGTTTATACAAGTTCAATTTCCTAGGTGCCCTTTAGTTAGTGAAGGGCTTGCGCAGTGGTGGAATAACCGATCTTATCTGTAAGTAAATAATGGCTGTGTGGCAGCTTTTGTGTATAATACATGTCAAACTGTCATATGTCTTCTTCAGATTAAAGTTATACAGACTAGTGAGAAATGGACTCTGTAAACTAAATGATTTAGTTACACACACAATATGGTCAACATTAAAACTGAAATGAATTGGTTTTTGATTTAGGCATGAAAACGGTTTGCAATCGTAGTTACCACTCACCAGGCAAATTCTTGCCGCCAAGCGGTTCGTCATGTTCTGGTGTCATGTCTGGTTAAGCCGTACGGTGGACGGGTCTGAGTTGTTGTGTTGCATTGTGTGCCGGGTACGATGCGCCAAATATTGTTATGTTGGGAGTTTGATCGTGGAGGGTCTCCGGATCAATCTCCCTCTGGCGCAGCTTCGTTGGTAACAATATAAAACATTGCATCACCTCGCTCAAGTGCCGTCTTCCTTCCTATACACTCAGTTTTTTTAAGTGAATACCTACACTTAATTAACTACTAACTAGCGCGCTTTACCACCAACGATTGCATTACTGCTTACCATCAGGCAGGATTGCAGTTAAGCACTAGTTTATTTACGAAAGTAACTCTGTCTGTCTGTCTGTCTGTTACGCTTTCCCGCTTGAACCTCTAGACCGCTTTTGATGAAATTTGTTACAGACAATCTTTAGACCCTGATAAAGAACATAGGCTTCATTTTATTGAAAAAAAAATGATATTCCTGAGGGAAATGTAAAAAGCGCGATACAACCGAATTCCACGCATGCGAAGCCGCGGGCGGAAAGATTCAATAGATAGATACACACGAACACGAAAACACGCTTCAGAAGTGTGCAAAGTGTTAAATAGACATTTTGCACACTTGTGTAGTGTGTTTCTTTTTTTGGGATGAGTAATCTGACTTTACCCACTCTGGTTGGAGCGTAAGTGCGTCTCACGCGGGCCACGTAATCTCTTTGAACAACCGGAGGACCTGACAAGCGTCGGTCCTAGTAGACCTCATCAGGATGTGCTGACATCTCTTTGAGGGGCGCCTGGACCTTACCGTGAATTTGTTCTATACCTTGTCTAAACCTAAGTGAAGGCCTTAATTTTTTTACGGATTGGAAATCATAAAATGACCTCTTCCGCTCTGGGCAGAACGGAAAGCGTGTCAGACTTTTACTGACTAAAACCCACCTGTGTTCCTTCACTTGCCTGTGTGCGAGGGTGACGGTATCTCTTTAAAAAAATCCGCAGCACTGGCAGGCATCGGACTCCGTTACGATGTGCTAACATCTCTTTGAGGCACCTAAGTAAATACCTGACGTAAAGACAATCAATAATAAGAATTGATATCACTGTCAGTTACATACATCATTTAAATTGACAGAAAACCATTTAAAACTTCACATAACTAACAGTAAAATTCTAACTTATTACAAATAAATTTTGATAGTACTGCACTCTAGAAGGCTCAAAGTCGCTCAAAGGGCAATGGAGAGGGCTATGCTTGGGGTTTCACTGCGCGATCGAATCAGGAATGAGGAGATCCGCAGAAGAACGAGAGTAACCGACATAGCCCGAAGAATTGCAACACTGAAGTGGCAATGGGCTGGACACATTGCCCGTAGGACCGATGCCCGGTGGGGCCGACGGGTTCTCGAGTGGCGACCACGCACCGGAAGACGTAGCGTGGGTAGGCCCCCGACAAGGTGGACCGACGACCTGGTGAATGTCGCAGGAATCCGCTGGATGTGGGAGGCGCAGGGCCGGTCGTCGTGGAGAACCTTGGGGGACGCCTATGTCCAGCAGTGGACGTCTTTCGGCTGAAATGATGATGATGATGATGATGACTACTGCACTGGTCCAAGTTGAATTAAATATTCAGCCCAATAGGTTTCAAAAAGTTGATCTGCACCCTAATTGCTTAAAACATTATTACTATCAATTGGAATTACTTTGAAGCATATTGCTAAACGATTGCTCCATATTTTCAAAAAATATGTCTACTCAACAACGTAATTAATGCAATGAATGTTGGTGAACTGTCAAATTGAGACCCTTTGCTGTTGTTAGTCATCATCATCATCATCAACCTTTTATCGTCCCACTGCTGGGCACAGGTCTCCTCTCAAATAGAGAACGATTGAGCGTAATACCCACGCTTGCTCGATGCGGGTTGGCGATTTCAGACTTAAAGTCCAGGTTTCCTCAAGATGTTTTCCTTCACCTTTTAATCAGTCATTGGTGTCCAAGATATACTTAGAAAGTACATATAACTTTGGAAAAGTTACATTGGTACTTGCCTGACCTGGAATCGATCCCGCACACTCATACTTGAGAGGCTGGTGTTTTAACCACTAGTTTTTTTTTTTCGTTTTTTTTTTAGACTTTTGTTAGTGTTTTACGTAATTACCTTGGATATACCGTGGATAAGTTAAACTAGAATAGATCAAATTATTATATGAAATATTAGGTTTGTATATTCCCCAAAAAAAGTTTTATGTTATCGCATACTTTTTATTGATTGTACAGACAACACTAAAACAAAGTGTGAGTGCAATTCACACGTGGTACAACTGAAACCTTTAAACATTTTGGTTTCAAACTAATGAGACTGAGAGAATGAGAATAATTGTAGGATTTAATAATGATACAAAGTTAGATAATTATTGTACATTTTATTCGTGTGTGTATAGTGGTGCTGACAATAGGACAGTAAATTAAACATCGTGTACCTCAACACATTCTCAGTCTACCCATAAAAAATCATATAAATATGTCCATTAGTTTAGTCACAGGAAATTATTTTTCACATTTTCTACATAATGTACATGTTGATAAGGAAGCGCTTATAGGTCAATGACCGCCGCATCCTGCGTTACCAAACTTTAATAAAAATGGCGCGAAAAAAGCAAGTCGATACAGGATCGCGTTGTCGCCGATCGGAGGACAGCGAACCAATATTTTTAAAAAATGTTCTATTCCGTTTGCAATTTTATGCAATTTAGTTAGTTTGAAATTTTTTTTTTTTTTATTTTTGATGTTTTTTTCTATGGTTTAGGATTATTCCTATGTACCAGCATTGTTCGTGTTTTCATTAAGTGTCGCACTGTCAGCAACACTCTGTATATTACGTAGATTTATTCGGACTCAGATTTTCGATACACATTTTACATAAATAATGTAAGAGGCTTATACATAGTAACTGCACTATGAAATATTAATAAAAAAAACGAACAAGTAGATAAGTGTTACTTATATACTTGTTCGTTTTTTTTTATAATGTTTCCTATCTCATTTTCTCGTATCTATCTTATTATTTTTTGAGTAAGGCATACAAAAATAAAAAAAAACTACCAAAGGGACCGACGCTCTAACGCATGCACTACAACCAAAATGGAAATGGGCTGGCCATATTGCGAGTTTTAAAAATGGAAGATGGACCGCGAGAGTGACATCGGAAGGGCCCGATGGGCAAGAGACCACTAACTGGATGGGAATATGAACTCAGATGGACAGCCGGCCCAAACTGGACTGTCTTAGTAAGAGATAGAGATGTATGGGTATCTTTGGAGGAGGCCTTTACCCAAAACGAGGTTATTGCTGACAAAATCTATTTACTGTAAAAATAACAAGATTTATTTTTGTAAAAAAATTAAATTTAAAAATAACAAACCTAACTTTTAAGTACTTCCAACAATTAGAGTTACTAACCAAATACATACATTGTTCGTTTTCTTATATAGTTATAGATACTTTAATATAATTAATGCATTTGAACTAAAATGTAAAATGTTGTAAAAGCAAGAAATAAATAATAAAAAAAACCTAACACACATAAAAGTCTCAACCAAAAACGGCTCATGCACTTTCTGGCTGAGGAGATACTCGTTAATAAGGGATCGAAATCATGCCGTTTACACATGTCATTAAAGCTTTTACTCGCTCGCGCTGTAAATGAATTTTGTCTGTAATTTGTAGAGGTAAATGGAACACGCAAAGGTGCATTTCATCGCTTTTACCTTCCGGGAACGTTCAAATAGAATTTTGTTAGAATATCGGAACTATTAATAGAGTTATTGAAATTTTTAAATAATGTAATACAGTCAGATATTGCTCGCCGATTTATTAGGGGTAACATATGATACTTCTTAGCTTGAGGTAATCTTCAGACCGATAGGGCACTTTCTGATGATAACACAAATACTTGATAAACCTTTTCTGGATGCTCTCGATACGATCAATATACTTGTGATAACAAGGATTCCAGACTTCACAAGCATATTCCAAATGGTTTTTAACAAAACTACAGTAAATTTTTTTTAAAGTTTTAGCCTGAGCGAAGCACTTGGACAGCCGCATTATGAAACCTAGGGCTTTAGATGCTTTAGCGACTATGGCATCAACATGAACTTCAAATGTAAGCTTAGAATCGTGATATACACCTAGATCATGGATGCAATTCATCCTAGGTAGCACTTGATCGCCTAAGAAATACGATGATGGCATGATTGTGCGCTTTCGAGAATATGTCAGAACCGAATATTTAGAGGGGTTAAGATCAAGCTTGTTCACACGACAATAAGCCTCCAGTCGACGTAAATCACCCTGAAGTGCAATAACGTCTGCATGTGATGATATTGTGGCATACATCTTTACATCACCAGTAAAACACAACAGTTTGGATGAAGTCAAGCAGGAGTTGATGTCGTTAATATAAATAACGAAAAGTAATGGACCCAGCAATGAACCCTGGGGGACTCCACTGGAGACAGGCACCCAACTGGATATATAATTGCTTAAAACTACTGCCTGGGACCTGTTTTCCAGAAACGAAGAAAAACAACTGAGTAAATCACCTTGTATTCCTACACCATATAACTTGGATAGTAAGATCTCATGATCGATCCGATCAAAAGCTTTACTATAATCATTATAAACGACATCAACCTGCTTACCATCATCCATGGCATCAGTAATAAAATCAAGGAAACTAAGCGAATTTATAAGAGCACTACATACCTGGTTAAAGATAATCCTTTCGAATATCTTAGCCACGATACAGAGTTAGGATACCGGCCTATAGTTTACAATTTCGGTTTTGTCTCCTTCCTTGTAAATTGGCGTTATAAAAGCTGATTTCTAAGCTCAGGAACAACAGAGGTATCTAAGGATTTCTTGAAGAGATATAGGATGGACAATCGCACTCGAACATCGTATAAAAAATTTGGATGAAATATTGTCTGGGCCAGCAGATTTAGAAGTATTCAACTTGCGAAGCAAGTTAGAAACCTCCTCAACGTTAACTACAATGCTACATAAATCAAATAGACCGGACGATTCAGTAAGAACAATGGGTGAAGGAATTCCATAGTTAGGGCTAATATCTAGAAACGTAACGTGAAAGTATGTAGAAAACGCTTCACATATTGTGTCTCCGTCTCGTTATTGTAGTTTAAGGTGTTCGGAACTGCATTCGAATTGTGTCGTTTTTTAACGAAGGTCCAGAAATGTTTAGAGTTTTAATAGATGTTTCGGTCAAGTTCAAACAGTTTTCATAACATTGCGATTCTAACATCTTTACCCTTTCACGAAGAAGCTTAAATGTTGACTCATCAGCTAAATTACCGAATGTCCTAATTTTGATAATATATTTGTATTTTTCAAAAATCATGCTTAGAAAAGAGCGTGAGGCGCTCACGCTTTTTTCTCATTTTACTAGTATTGTTTTTATACTATTGTCATAAATTAAATTTAGAATTATTTTTAGCTTTTTAGTGTGATATTCTTTAAAAGCATGTTTTTTTAAACTATATTTATTTTCAACTTTTTAGTTCGATATTCTTTTTTTAAATAATATACGGATAACACGAACGCTTAAGTGGTGCTCAATTGTTTTTATAAAACTTTTCTTGATCTCCGACAGACAGAATAGCAAGTGCTAAAATTCGTAATCATTCGTTACCCAAGTAACTATATCTAAACTAAAAAATACTTTGCCTGCACAAATTAATGTAAGTTTAAAAAAAAAATGAGTTAGAGACGGACAAGCAAACATACAAGAGGAGCTAATAAAAAGCATGTAAAAAAAGGAAAAAGAATGACGTTCTGATGGGTATTAAATGTTTGCCCTTGACACAAGCAGACATATTATCTCTGTTTCAGAATATACATAGCAATAAACATAAAAAGTAAGGCTACGAACAAGCGATAAACAGTTTTCTCAAAGCGTTATACTGTTCCTAAACGATTTACTGAAATAAATTCATGAACTAGGTACTTTCGTTTCACATAGAACAATTTTTGCTTTTACATTTTCCGGAACAGTTTGAAGGCAAAAAAAGGCTTTTTTAGACTTCAAACGATTTCGAAAACTTTGAACACTCTTTTGGAAAGATTAAATACTTCCCCTCTTATTACAAAACGTAACTTTTGAGGACTAGCTGTGCCCGCGACTTCGTTCGCATGGTTGTCGAAAACAAAACAACCTCGTTTAGATAAGAGTAGGATAATATATATAAAAAATATATATACTTCATTCGAAAAGGCGGTGTAGTATTTTTTGGACAATAAAGAATTTACTAATGATCCTGACTTTGGTATAGTTGATTACATTAATGCTTCACTATATACTATGTTAGCGGTCGAATTACCCGGAGCATATACAAAAACGTTGTTTGGGTTGCTAACACGTGATAGAGAAACATAGAGTTGGCCGTGTGAAAAACGCAACGGATAACGTCTGGCCTTGGGCTTTATTAATAGTCATAACTTAACAGAGGCTTATAGGAAATTGCACACTTTTGAAAGTAAACGGAAAATTATGGGGGATAATGGGTATCCTGGGAATGAAAACAACATCACCGGAGCCGCAACCTGTTAAAATTTCGGCTTCGACATTTCGTTGGAGATTTGTTACTCTCAACCGAGTGCCAGTTCTACTGTTTCTGCCCGTCTTAGTTCATCTATTCTTTCCTTCATTGTTTCTTTGTACACCTACATCTCGTCTCATCGTCTAGCTATTTGTAATCGTTCTTTTCTTTGTGAGACAGATTCAGACTCGTGCGAGAGAGCGTGACGCTCTCGGTTAGAGGACAGGCGTGCTTGGCGTTCCTTGATACTCTCTGGGGAACGGAGATCTGTGGTCCGAGTTCTTTGCGAACTAAAGCGCGACTCCCTTTCGGTGAAAGTCTCTAACTCGCGTGAGAGGGCGTGACGCTCTCGATCAGCTGGTATAGCACCTCGCGATCTTGGATGCTCTCTTGAGAGCGCAAAGTCACAGTCCGAGTTCTCTGCGAATTTAAGCGCGACTCCCTTTCTGTGTCTCTGACTCTCGTGATAGGGCATAATTCTCTCGAAAAGTCGGATTCGTAGATTTTACGTAATGCGCGCACAAACAAACATATAAACAGACAAAAATTTCAAAAATGATGGAAATGGGTTCTATTACTTATCCTATACACGCTATTTTCTTTTTATCAATTTCTTCAATGTACAAAAATAACTTTTCTACAGATTTATTATATGTATAGATAAGTCAAACTTTTAATACTAAAGTGACAACTTAGTACCGTACTAAATTTTCATTTGTATATAAATATAGAACTGCATTTCTTTAACGGTTAGGTGTTAAATAACATTTAAGTAAATTAGGTATTACATCATCACTGCTCTTAATGCGGTGAAGGGAAAAATCGTGAGGAAACCTCTTAATAAACAAGCGCGCTTTACCATAAACGATTGCATCACTGCTTACCATCAAGCGGCTTTGCGGTCAAGTACATTGCGGTCAAGTTATTTACAATAATATTATAAAGAGGAAAGATTTCTATGTATGTAACGAATAAATAATATACAAAAAGTCCGCAACACACTATACCTATTTAAGTCGAGTGAGGCACAACAACCATTTTATTTATTTAAAAATCATGAGTTTTTTTTTGGACTCTATTTAAACGCATTGATTTTACTCATGGTATTTATCCTTATCAAAATAAATTATTTCATCACTAGGTATAGTAGGTACAGTTTATGTAGATAATATTTGGTCTTTGAACGATTAAAATTGGACGTTTGGTTTTGAAGTTATGGCGGAATTAAAATATTATGATTTCTTTCGACGCATGCGGGAGGGGAGTTTAGATCTATGAGTAAGGTCCCCGCGCGGCTCAAACGTGAGTTCGGCTCCCTACGCAGCGGTGGTGTGCGAAGTCTAATAATTTACGTGCGACTTTTTTTAAAATTTCTTTGTTAAAACTATACCTACGCAAAAGTTCGTCTCAGAACTGAACAACAGTTCTTCTCATAGCTAATTAACAGTTCTTTACAGGGCTAACCAATAATTGTTTTCAGGGATAACCAACAGTTCTTTTCGGGGCAAACCAATTCTTTTCAGGCTAAACAACAGTCCTTTTCAGAGCTAGAATATTACAAGTTATTACCATTTCCTTAAACATTTGAAAATTCCTAAGAAAGCCAGGTCTCAACTTTCTAAACATAGTTCTCAAGCACGGGCAGCAAGAATACGTCGTATGGGAGAATCCTCATCGGAAAGTTCACAACGCCTTGCTGAAAAAAATCGGAGAAACTCTCAGGTACGCACACAAGAGTCGAGTGTCGAACGTTCGCGACGCCTTGCACAACAAAATCTGAAAACCTTTGAGTTACGCGCTCAAGAGTCGAGGCTGGAGCGTTTCCAGCGTCTTCATGAACAAAATGTAAGGACCTCTTCCTTCCGCGAAAGAGAGTCGAGTTGAGAGAGAGAGACAGCAGTTGTCCACAAATAGAGTTCGCTCTCGCTCCGGATCATCGAGAGGAGGCCTGTGTCCTAGAAAAGGAAACATTATGAGCTATATATACTGTCTAAAGTTTGGAAGTTGAGAACTTTAATACTCCATTGGTCCTGCGCCTTTTCACACCCGGTCGTGTAGGATGGCCGTTCTATCGGACTATGAGAGTGAAGAAACAAAGAGTGTACCTGTCTTGTGCACTGTACTTTCTCCGCTGCCCAGACTAATAGCCATTAAGATTGTTCACCGTGATCGAAATTGTTCAGGAGGCTATTATGATGGAGATTATGTTGTATGTTGAGTCATGGACTCACACACACAGTCACATTCGGATAAGATATTCGATAGGTCGGTTTTATTTATTGAAGTCCCGACACCGTAATCACTACAGGGAGACACATACATAATTATGTATACTGTGTGTATATTGGAAATTCATAACAAAAGGCTGCAATCTGGAAAACGTCATTTTGAGAAAAACGTATTTAAAAGTTTAAATCTTTAACTCGCTACCATATTTAATCCAATATATATAGCAATTTAGTTTTTTTTTTTTTGACAAATTTGGCAAGGTATTTACTTATTTTCATTTTAACGTAATTTAATCGTTTTTGCTATAGATACCTCACATATTACAAAAACATGTTTTGTTATAAGTAGGGGAGGTACGTACAAAATGACATATACGGACAAAATGACACAGGCATCATATTTCAAATTCTGCCGTTTCTAGTTCGCCATAGATAACTACATCACGGGACTCTAGCCAGAAATACAAACATGTCAAAAGGTGAACTCGCGCCAGTCTTTCGTTTGGGTGTCATGGCCGACGATAAACACTGGTAAGTTACGAGTTTTTATTTAATGCAGGGATTTTTGTGTATTATTGTTATGTTTTTCAAAATATTATCTTGTGTTTACATGAATTACATCCCTTAAGTAATTATTGTTGCCTTCAAATAGTTTTTTCCCTAAATAATAATCATTTTGCATTTATTGTTGAATTTTATGGACAAAATGACATACATATGTAACGGACAAAATGACATAGGTATGTCGTGTTGTCAAGCAACACTAAAAAGACATGCTTTGAATAGTAACAAAACTTTGGAGTCCTCTGCAAAGGATCTAGGATGTTGGAATGCTACTTTTACATCTGATGTGGAAAGAAAATTAGTTGAACATTTGAAATTACTTGAATCTCGTTTGTTTGGATTGACGCGAGCGTCTGTTCAAGAATTAGCTTTTCAGTTGGCTGAAAAAAACGGTTTTGCACACAAATTTAACCCGTAAAAACAAAAAGCTGGACAAGAATGGTTAGAAGGGTTTTTGAGACGAAATAAAGATATTTCTTTACGCAAACCAGAAGCTACTTCAGCTGCTCGTGCTCAGGCTTTTAATCGACCTCAAATCAATAAGTTTATTGAAATTTATGGACATCTGCTGGAATCTGAGAACATTGGGTCACACAGAATTTATAATGCTGACGAATCAAGCCTGTCTACTGTACAAAAACCCCAGAAGATATTGGCTACTACTGGTAGGAAGCAAGTTGGCGTAATAACTAGCGCAGAACGTGGAACTAACACCACTGTTGTTTGTTGTGTTAATGCTATTGGTACCTTAATTCCACCGATGATGATATTTTCTAGGAAAAATATGTAAAATGAATTGGTCGATGAAGCACCCGCTGGCACTTTAGGTATAGCTCAACCTTCAAGATGGATGACAACGCATTTATTTCTGAAATGGCTCAAACACTTTCAAAGTTTTGTTAAATCATCGATTGACGATAAAGTTATATTGATTGCCGACGGTCATGCAAGCCACAAAGGGCTTGAAACTTTAGAATATGCTAAACAAAACGCATTATTATTTTGTGTTTTGGGCCCACGCTTCTTGCGCGGATGTTTCTAAACGAACCAAGTGGTTAATTTAACTAAGATCAACGAAATCCATTTTGTCCATATGCTATGGACAAAATGGATTTCGTTGATCTCAGTTAAATTTAAAATTGTTATTTTTTCTAGTTTGTTTATCTTTTAAGTATCTATTATAATTCAAAGATATGAAACCTAAGATTACTGGTGTGCAATATGAATGCGTTGTGATTTACCATTAAAAAGTTATGACCCAAAACCAAAACTATATGTCATTTTGTACGTACCTCCCCTAATTGTTATTTTTCGTTCGATTCAAACTAAGCTAGCAATGTTTTACTAAAATACAAACACGTTCGCGGCTCACCCGCACCACCCGCTATCCTTTTAATAGTCACGGGCAAAACGCTGCAATCTAGAATGTCGCGTTTTGCCAGAATATTTTATTGAAACTTTGGGTTGCAATGAAGTGTAAAATTGAGTTTTTTATTACTGGAAGCCATTATTGGACTGTAAATCAAACTTGTACCAAGCTAACATCGCGTAGATTATTTAACGATGTGTTATCATAAAAAGATGTAATCCGAGTTGCATTGTTTTGTCATAAAAGCATTGTTATATCGTTCAAAATAAAATTGCCGTGTAATTTTTCGTGGGACAACGACGGCAATTTATTTAATAAATATTTTATAAAGAGTCTAGAAAACACAGAACAGAAAAAGGTACAGAGGTGATGTTTATTTCATTAGAAATTTCTTCTAACATATCTGCGATAGGATAATAAACACAGAGATTTAGACAGCGAATGAAAAAGTAGTGGACCCAAAAAATAATACAAAAACAAAACAAAAATTATAATACTAACAGATATACAACATATACACAACAACTATCAGAAAAATAATACTGAAAAACACACCTTTAAAAGTAAATCTCCTTTTCTCTGAAGTTACCCAGCAGCTGAAAGAATCATAAAAAAAACACCAATAAAAGAACGATAAATATTTCCTCAAGACCCACATTTTAGGTGAATGGTTCAGGTTGTATTGATTCAGGCCCAACGCCCAAATTGTGGTCCTCTTGAATATTCACAAGGAAATCGTTTTGGCAGCTGTACTGTGAATATGAGTTAAATTAATGAGTCTCTTGCTTTTTTCTGATTCTGTATTGATTTTTTTTTCAAAAGGTTTTTTTTTTAAAATAATTATAAACGTTACTTTATAATTATTAAAATTGCGGGATCAATCAAAAAGCAATCCCGCCTGATGGTAAGCAGTGATGCGATCGTTGATGGTAAAGCGCGCTAGTTTATTAAGAGCCTATTCACACAGAAAAACTGAGCGAATAGGACGGAAGACGGCAGTTGAGCGAGGTGATGCAATGTTAAACCCAACAATACGACCAACGATGCTGCGCCAAAGGGAGATTGATCTGAAGACCCTCCACGACCAAACTCCCAACACAACAACATTAGGCGCATCGTACCCGGCACACATCGCAACACAACTGCTCAGACCCGTCTTCCGTACGGCTTTACCAGACATCATGCCGGAACACGACAAATCGCTTGGCGGCAAGGCTTTGTTTGGTGGGTGGTAACTTCTGCCGGCGGCCGATGTTATGGCCTACCACCGAGAAGATACCAGGAACCAGGTAACCCTGGTTTGGAATTTCATTTGGTAAATTACTAAAATAAATAAAAATATTACACTTGAATATTGGATTCAAGCGCGAGTATCCATAAGTCATCTTAGCTAGAAACCAATATAATTATTACTCTGCAAAAAAAAAAAACATCGACACAGCTCTCAAACATCGCATGATTTGACAAGGAGTACGTCTGAACTGAGCAGAGAAATAAACTACACAGATAGCGTGAGCCTTACCACATATTTGTAAGCAACCGTACAGCTTAAATCAGAAAGTAAGTCAACGATTCGAGGCAAAACACAATTGAGTCATCATCATCATTATCAACCTTTTTATCGTCCCACTCCTGGGCATAAGTCTCCTCTCATTCAGAGAAGGATTGAGCATAATCACCACGCTTGCTCAATGCGGGTTGGCGATTTCAGACTTAAAGTCCAGGTTTCCTCAAGATGTTTTCCTTCACCTTCAGTCATTGGTGTCCAAGATATACTTAGAAAGTACATATAACTTTAGAAAAGTTACATTGGTACTTGTCTGACCTGGAATCGAACTCACGCACTCATACTTGAGAGGCTGGTGTTTTAACCACTAGGCCACCACGCCAATTGGTTACATTAAATTGCGCAATAAGGCCACCATTTTTTAATCGTAATTTGAAACAATGGTTTTTTGTTTGACTATAACTAGTAAGCGACATTTTTTGACATAAACGCGTATATTATATATACGCGTTTATGTCAATAAAATATGTTATATAAAGAAAAAATAACGTTGTACATTTTTTCTTTAAACGAATCCTGAATATAGTTTTGTCAGAATAAGCAACTGATTCGATTCCATTCATTTTTGCAACATGTTATATTTTTTTCAAATACATTTAGAAATTGCTGCAATGTAGTTACCGTGCGCACAGCACAGTTCTCGACAGATCATGGTCACTTGAAGTATGCGCACAGCGGGAACGGGTCCCCCTATGTGCAGGGATGCAATACGTTCTAAATAATGCGCATGCATACTTGAGAGGCTGGTGTTTTAACCACTAGGCCACCACGACTTATATACAATTGAGTAAGCCACAGAATTTACAAAGACTTCCATATGTTTGGTCTGACCAAGTGAGAACTATGTACAATGGATGTTCTTTTGAGGATTTCTTCCTCTCTCGCTCTGGGCGAAGTGGAAGGGCGTGTCAGACTATTACTGACTAAAATCCAACCATATTCCTTCGCTAACATGTGCGCCAGGAGCTATAGTGTCTCTTTGCAAAATCCTGCGGTTGAGGAAATTACCTGACAGGTAGTCATGATAGATTTTGTTTCGAGTCTAAAGGTTCTTTTTCTTCTTCTATCCCGTGATCACTATATCGTCTCTTCTCTTCTCTTCCCGGTGAATTTGGTTGTTTGTAAATACAAGTGTTACCCTTTAAACTGTCATTCGAATTTTGCCGTCACGGCTCATCAAAAACCCGAAAGTCTGTCAACCAGTCATACTATGTTTCTTGTTGTATGTATATTCACAACTAAAGTACGTTAATGTAGTAGGTTAACTAAATCACGTCGCATTTTTGTTTACCTTTGGTCAAATTACCTAAAGTGATGCATTAGGTATAGTTAAACAAATACTCAATATAAATACATAGTTAGGGCTGGACATAAAAAGCTGTAGATGGATATTTCCCTCTACAACTTTTACCCTCACCCTCATCGGTGAATAAAAAGCTTCGCTCTTCTAAAAAGTTTCTTACTACAAAAATGCTGAGTCAATATCATATTATCTTCTCCACTAACATACCATAACTATCTCGTTTTCTCTCACACCCACAGATATTACACTATATCAGCTATCTTGTTCCCTCTTGTGAGTTGTGACATACGGCTTTAAATACATCTTTATCAGCTATGATTAATGAGAACTATAAGTTCAGTATCACTGATCACGAATATACACGAATAATTCCGAAATCCTCCGAATGTTTCACTCATCATAATTATTGTAATTGATGCCTGAATTTATATTCCATTGCGGCATTTGCAATTAGTTTCGCAGTGAAATAGATTAATTAAGAATAATTTATGTACCTACTGTGCTAGAATATTATTTTTAAATGTGTGTGAGTTTTGTAATAAAGCTGTGTGATAATTGATTTATATATTAATGTAATAGAACTTTGTTAAAAACACTTCTAGTGTAACTCGTCTCACCAGATGCAGTTGGATACCAAAAATATAAAAGGTGTATCTGACATCGACGCACAAACGAGTACCATGGATCCAGTACATGATTCTGAACCCCCCAGTGGTGGAATTTTTCGTCGGCATTTTCATGATTTAAAAAAAAATATATGTAGTTTTTTTTCATTTAGGCCGTTCATAATTGCTGTACTTTTATAACCCAATACGATTTTAAAATAAAAATGAATTAATTCGCTAATTACACCAAAAAGCTCAATGAAAACAAAACTCGAAAAATTGTCTTATCAGCTGATTAAACAGAGTTCACATCAGAGATCAACGTCATATCTACAAACCCGCACGGCGGCACGCTTGCAACGTTCAAAGGTCGAGCCGACACTTTTTTTAAACACTGTGAATTCTGTAACCGTTCATTAACGACATAAATGACTGTCATAATTTTATTAGTGGCATGCGGTCTAACCTTTTCGCGAAGTTTGCGTTACGATGTCAGATACACCCTGTATAATACGTTAATAACATGTCATAAAATTGCGCGCGATAATATGTAATATATTTCTACACATCTATCCACACAGATATCCAACAAAATTTTCTTTTTTTTTATTTACTTTTTACGACAAGTACCGCCTAATTTTCGAAGCGATTTTAATCAATACAGCATTAATCCTTATCCAGTTTAATACCTTAAATACATTATTGATTTAATATAGATATTAAAAATTGCGGGGTGTCGTGTTTGCGGCGGTACACGGTTTGGCGTTCGCGGCGGTTTTTTATACAACGTTCACAGTGTTTCTGAAGTTTATTTACTGACTGTGTAATTGTATTTACTTTGTGACTTCGCAGGGTTGCAATGCTGATACTAAATACTTACACTACAGGAAAACTGTGAACGTATTAAAAGCATAGCAGCCCGCCGCCGCTCCTGTCGAAAATTTTAAATCAGTAATATCTTCGAACCAACCTCTCAAGTATGAGTGCGCGGGTTCGATTCCAGGTCAGACAAGTACCAATGTAACTTTTCTAAAGTTATATGTACTTTCTAAGTATATCTTGGACACCAATGACTGAAGGTGCAGGAAAACATTTTGAGGAAACCTGGACTTTATAAGTCTGAAATTGCCAACCCGCAATGAGCAAGGGTGGTAATTACGCTCAATCCTTCTTTGTATGAGAGGAGACCTGTGCCCAGCAGTGGGACGATAAAAAGGTTGATGGTGATGATAATGATTTATACATAAGTATATGTTTATCTGTTGCTCTTGACATCACACCAGGAACTATCAGAATACCTAAAAGCACTGTCACATTTACTTTTAAATGTCGAAGGATTATGCTGAGATAGGAGCCTTTTGGCCTCGTTAAGGAAGCTTTTTGATCTGTTTGATTTGTGTTACTTTTTTATGTATAACTTGTTTTTATTTTATACTAGCGGCCGCCAGCGACTTCGTTCACGTAGAGTTAGTTATGCTTCGCTCCTATTGGTCGCAGCGTGATGTTATATATCCTCAGCCTTCCTGGATTAATGGGTTATCCAACGCAAAAAGAATTTTTCAAATCGAACTAGTAGTTCCTGAGATTATCGCGTTCTAACAAACAAACAAACAAACTCTTCAGCTTTATATATTAGTATAGACTAGCTGCCGCCAGCGACTTCGTTCGCGTAGAGTTAGTTATGCTCCGCTCCTATTAGTCGCAGCGTGATTTTATATAGCCTAAAGCCTTTCTGGATTAATGGGCTATGCAACGCAAAAAGAATTTTTCCTATCGAACCAGTAGTTCCCGAGATTAGCGCGTTCAAACAAAGAAACAAGCAAACTCTTCAGCTTTATATATTAGTATAGATTGTGTTTAACATAGTTTAGTTTTAATATGTTTCTGTAAGAGTCACTTCATATACCTTTTCTTTCTATAAAAGGCAAATATTATCTAAGTAAAAACTAACTTTATATTTAGACCTATGAACAACATAAATACCCAACTAACATTTAGGAAGTCGAGTAGACGTTTTGTTGGCGACTTAATGTTATTTAATATAATCGTATAAACGTTATAAGGACGTTTACTCGACGGCATTAGGGCCCATTTTATTCAACTTATGGCGCTAAGAGTGTCATGTAATAGTCATATATGGTCCTGTAAAGTCGCATAGTAGTCATATTTACGTCGGCGATTTGACTACATGTCATGCAAGAACAACTGTCGCGGCGTGTATTCGACTTCGTATCGAGTAATGGCTCACAATATGACTTTTATCCAATGTAAAGTTGTGTTATTGTCATTTAAAGGTGTGCTTATTTGGACAAATTCTATAACATATCACGTTAATATAATATGGCAGTGTTTTTGACAGCAAAGTTAATATTGTATATTTTCTTTGTTATTTGAGGTGATAAAACTATTTCATCAGTTGTCAACATTGCGCAATCAAGTTTACTGATTAATATGAGGTAAGTTTCTAACAATTTTTTTACGCGCTTTTGAAATATTAATGTTTTCACATATTTCTATGAATTTATTATTAATGTGACTGCGTTATATGACAACTACATAACTTCCCGACGTATAACCGCGTGTTCATTCATTCGAGTACGCCATGACAGTTGATTTAGGGATCAATAATAACATAATAAACGCCTAACGAACTTTGTTCAATTAGGATGTATTTGTACTAAGTTAGCTAGGCATTTATATTTTAAGAACCGATTTGCGTGACATACCTATATCTTAGAATACTTTTGGTTTAGGTAAACCCCACAAGGATGTTGAAAAGTTTTTACCAAAGGAAGCAAAAGTGTTGCACGAAAATAATCAGCAGCCTGTTGAAGAGCAATGCAATGTCCAGAATGTAGAGCTAGAAAATACACCATAATTTTATATGTTCTATTGTAAGATTATTAGCTTCATAAGATGTTTCAATGTGGCAAAATAAATGAAGGTTTGATTTTGTATAATATTTCATATTTGACATCTATGGTTCAAAAAGCCATTTAAGTTTTTCCAAAAACTAGCAATATTTGAAATCTTTGCTTTTATTTCTAATTAATAAGTCTTCTCAAACTTGAAATTATAATTACTTTCTTGGGAATAATAAAAAAAAAATACTTCAATAATTTTTACTGCCTTTTTTATTACCTATTTCTTAAATGTATGAATAACACACTAACCAACTGACACTTTATATCAGTACCTAAACTAATATAGGTATGACTTCAGTTTGCGAAATTTCCTTCTCATATATTTGGATATGAAGATTTACAAAACATCTTTCCTTAAGTTTCAAATCATTTAATTGCTTTAATACAATTTGGGGAATATTAAAATCAATAGCCCCCACTTTTTATAATGGTCTCTGAAGTCGTCATTGTGGGTGTCTTTATTAACGTTAACTTCATTTTTGGACTATGAATAACTATTTTCAAGTTTGGAAAGCGAACAAGAGTCCTGAACTTTGGCAAATGAACTGCAAGATGTACCTACTCGTAGAATTTTGGTTAAATTTACATTTAAATGTGATACGGAACCCTTCTCATTTTCTTCACTATCAGTTTGAGTTCTATTACGTTGTATTAAAGGACGTGCTCGAAGCGAATGATACTTGTTTTTAATTCCCCACTTCTTTTAATACTTTTCCACTTTTATCAATCCATTTGTTGTAGCAAACAGTAAATACCTAAATATAATTTCAAAATGATGGAAGTTGTATATAAGGTGATTATAAACCTCTATTATGAGTAATAATTAAATAGCGGTCGTATTAGCATGTTTGTAATACTTTAGGTTGTATACAGGTTGCTCTCGTAATACTTATTCGACTTATATATACCTAATGGTTACAAATACTACGTGTAAACAATTATTATCCGTATAGCAGTTGTTTAAAAGGTAATTATATGACAAAATTGACAGTATTACCTCGTTTATACGAAGAAAACGTTTACACGACGAAAAGTTGTATAAGTTAGTTTTATAGAAGTCATCGTAGACACTACTATATGACGGTTGTATAAAAAGGTAGCAATAACGTCTATACGACATTATTATACAACGAAAATCGTATATGACCATCGGACACATAATGCACCAGTACACGACTAAGAGTTAACAAAAATACTGTAAAACAACTTTAATAAGACTCAAGGTCATATAAATGTTTGATTATATGACAAAAATGTTAGTTGGGTAAGATAATCGTTTCGTTGAAAAATAACATAATTTAAGCAAAATCTATTGTCGGAAAGCTTCGTCGGAGTATAATATTGAGTTCGGGTCCCTGGGATTATAAGCGGATTGGTTGTACGGATACGAAGTGAACGATTTCAGAGGAAACCGTTAATTAATTGAACAGCTTTCCCATGAAATCTTTTGTTATTTTTAGAAATTTATAGAATTCTATTTTTTATTTTAGTTTGCAAATAAAACTAAAAATTAGCCTCTATCTTAAACTTGATCTTTTGTTTTGCAAATAATACATTATTTTTAGGTTTAATGGATGCGTACATGTGTTATTATTTTACACAAATAGATAAGTAATAAGTAGACAAAAGGAAGTACTTAGAATGTACATATCTTAGAAAAGTTACATTGGTACTTACCCGCACACTCATACTTGAGAGCCTGGTGTTTTAACCACTAGGCCACCACGACTTGATGGGCATGTGTTACGGAGAAATGAGGAAAATGCCGTGAAGAGTTTTGAATATGAATGTTGATGACTATAATAGTACGGCGAGGTCAATGAAATGATAGATAGAATATATGAATGATGATATGGTTAGAAAAGGGGTGACTACGACGAGATTACTAGAGAGAGAGAGAGTAATAAAGAAGTGTGGAGGAAAGAAAAAGACACGTTGTGCAAACACCAAATAAATCAGCACAAAGGAAAGAGGACAGGAGAAGGATAATGGATGCCTAAATAAAAGCAATCATAAGTCAAACATTTTTGACGTGACAACGTCTTATAAATTGGTTTGCCGGGTGACACTTCAAGAAACTGCGTTACGCTCCGCTCACGTTATGCGCTCACAATGAGAGCGAGTGAGAGGCACGCGTCCCTTCCACTCGGGCATGGTTAGCCTGCCTAAGAGCGAGAGAGACAGACAAAAAAAGTGAAAGGCACGCGTCCCTTCCAAGAAGAAGAAGAAGTTAAGTTGTAGTAAACGCTGTTTCATTGTACGCAAATGTATTGCAAGTTATTGTATGTATATTTGTATATAAATACGTATGTATGTGTAAAGGTAAAAAAAAATTTTTGTTAATATGAAATTCAGTGCGAGATTCTTTGTATAAATTAATGTTTTAAATATAATTCTTTGTATAAATAAATGTTTTAAATTGTTACTATTATTTCATTCTTCTTCCTACTATACGAATGAATATTCACATTAAAATTATTTTACCACTCAAAGTCGTTGTCACGTAAAACTTTCGCGCGTATAGCGACTTTACAGGCAACCAATTTTTTGAACTATCATCATCATCAACCTTTTTATCGTCCCACTGCTGGGCACAAGTCTCCTCTCATGCAAAGAAGGATTGAGCGTAAACACCACGCTTGCTCAATGCGGATTGGCGATTTCAGACTTAAAGTCCAGGTTTCCTTAAGATGTTTTCCTTTATCTTCTATTCAGTCATTGGTGTCCAAGATATACTTTGTTTAGAAATATATTTAAGCCAAATTGGAGAATTGATTTGAATAGTAGTTAAAATACGCAAAATTGTGTTGACAATTACCTCATCTTTATTCATTGGCTGAATTCACAAAATGTGTTTAATACCTGGATTCCATCCAACTTTCTTTTTTGTAGGGCTATCACGTAAAATTGATGTCGACTTTTTAATGGTTTTTCGAAACAGCAAGTTAACATGCATGTTATTTTAGTGATTCTATTCAAATAAAATGCAATAGGAATTGTTAATAAATAGTTAGCATGTTAAAGTCTATCGACTTTAACTTTCTAACTAACGTCGATGTTCATGTAAATTATAAGAGTATGTAAAATGTAAGATTTGATGACCCTAAATTGGTTTGTTTTATTTTTGACTTCTGAGTAACTAACTCATTATAATCACTGTTAAATAAATATGTACGAATAACGACTTAGTCTTATTTTTTCCGAGACTGCTCACCCATCCACGAGCTGATCGCAGCAAGCATAGCATAACCTTCTTTATATTTCGTTCTTCTTTATGACTCGTGGCTGAGTCTCATTGAATTTTCCCATTAAACCTACTTACCAATAACTATAAAAATCATACCCACTCGATAAGTTAAAAATATATTACCTCTATATGCATATTCCGTAAATGATGACAGGTGCGTCCCTGACCCAATTCCAGTGAAATCTACCAGAAATGAAATGGGTAGACGGATGCTGAGTTTCTACGAATTGACCTCGCTACGTATCTCTGCCATCAATAATTTTAGGTATTGCTATGTGTGGCTCTTACGTATTAATGAGGGCCTGGTAAATTTAGATCATACGGCTGCTGACTTTTTACCAATTAATCTTATTTATTTTTGGATATTTGCTATGTTCTAACGCATTTATGAGGGTCTGGTAAGTCAGCATATTTAAACCTTTAGGGCTGCTGATTTTTTACCATTTTTTTTTTTAAATTTGCTATGTTGTAACGTATTTATGAGGGCCTGGTACGTCAGCATATTTAAATATTACGGCCTATGAGTTTTTACTAATTAAGTGGCCATTATTTATTTACTATCCTCTTATTTATTCATCCTCTAGCATTTTGGATATTTGCTATTAAACCGGATATGGTGCGTAATGGATTGCAATGGATCGCCTAACTAGCAAGTCATTATTTACGCAATTTACGCATTAGCAAGCATTGTCGATACAATTGGTGCAGTGGCTGAGCGATCCACTGCTGCACCGCGTGTCGCAGGTTCGATTCCCGCACGGAACAAATATTTGTATGGCCTACAATTCGTTGTTCCGGGTCTGGCTGTTTGTGTATGTGAGTTTATATGTTTGTAAATACACCCACGATACAGGAGAAATTTCTAGAGTGGGGCAATGTGTTTAATAAAAAAGTACATAAACAGATAGGTACTTGTAAGAGGGCCGGTTTGATTTAAAATGTAAAGTGATAATAACTGAGTCATCATCAACATCATCATTATCAACCTTTTATCGTCCCACTGCTGGGCACAGGTCTCCTCTCATACAGAGAAGGATTGAGCGTAATCACCACGCTTGCTCAATGCGGGTTGGCGATTTCAGACTTAAAGTCCAGGTTTCCTCAAGATGTTTTCCTTCACCTTCAGTCATTGGTGTCCAAGATATACTTTGAAAGTACATATAACTTTAGAAAAGTTACATTGGTACTTGCCTGACCTGGTATCGAACCCGCCAACTCATACTTGAGAGGCTGGTGTTTTAACCACTAGGCCACCACGACTTATATGCAACAGTAGTTAGTATATTTAATTATGCAACATGTATAATTAAAACTATATATGTAAAACTAACAGTTGGGTGGGTCAAAAAGAAGTGTTTTATCTCCATTAGGATGCATTATTTATACCAGTATGTATTATTTAAATGTATACATATTTTTGAACACAAAATTATTCTTTTTATTTTCTTTTTCCTCATAATGAGACGGAGTTCTTTTTTTTCTCGGTAGCCAAAAATATTATGTATTGAAACCGTTTCCACGAAGCCAACATTTTCGACTAATTTTGTGCAATTCATCCCGCCATCTCTGTCTGGACTTGCAGCGAAACATACATAATGTTAAGTACGATTGATTTCAAAATGAATGATGTAATCAAATATTTGTATCAATAGCTTGATAATTTAAAAGAGTGTCCATAGAGTTTCTTGCCCGTTCTTCTACATAGGTACTTACTCTTTGGAATGGGCGACTAGCTTCACCTTACTGACTGACCAACCTTCTGACAATTCAAAAGTGCCTGTAACTGGTTTATTTGAAATAAATGCTTTGATTTGATTTGATTTATTATTGTTTAATATACTTAGTACTTCATTTATCGTATAACGTCACCGTGTGAACATTGAAATACAGGGAATAATATAATGTTTTTTTTTTTACATATTATAAAATAGTGCTTAACCGCAATCCCGCCTGATAGTAAGCAGTGATGCAATCGTTGATGGTTAAGCGCGTTGAGGCTAGAGTGAATAGGCCTTGAAGACATTTAAGTTGTAGTCAGACGGAAACACTGCCGCTGGCAAATTGATGCATACAGTCTCTCGATGTACAAAAGGCGAGGCGAAACGCTTCGTTCGGATCATAGTAGTGTCAACAACGTAAAGGTAAATCTATACTAATATATAAAGCTGAAAGGTTTGTTTGTTTGTTTGAACGCGCTAATCTCAGGAACTACGGGTTTGATTTGAAAAATTCTTTTTCCGTTGGATAGCCCATTAATCCAGGAAGGCTTTAGGCTATTTTATTTTATTTATTAGGGACAAAAAACAGTTACATGTTACAATGTTAACAATCTAGATAATGTATAATACAGTAAACAAACATATAACCCACACCAATGTCCAAGGAATCACATTGTTTGTACAAGACATAAGGAAACGGACGTATACAGAAGGAGACAGTGAGAAAGTAACGAATGATAAAACTAATGATAAAACTAAACCCTAAAAATCACACAAACAAATTCAAGACAGCGTGCCCCGTCCAGATATGGTCCATGGGCACAATCACGTCACACCAAACATCAGCAAGAAACAGTAAGAGTTAAGGATTACCAGAAAGTAAATCAATAGCCATTTTTCTGAACTCGCTCTGGTTAAGAGCGAAAATATCTAGATTTGCAAAATAGGAATTATAAATTTCCAATAATCGGCGAAGAGGAGCCCTCTCCCCAGCATTTGTTCTACATTGCTCTGTGTAGAACAAGCGGGTTGCTCGTACTTCACGCCTACTTGCAATTCTAGGTACCACATAACATATTTCATTTGCAAGCTCCAAACAATTAAACCTGTTGTTGCATATGCCAAATAGCATCACAACCATAAGCAGTGTACGCCTGTGCTCCAAGCTTAATATTTTGTACCGTTTTATCAGATCCGCATAGGAAATCCTAGTGTGGTAACACTTATAATGTGTGGTGCGAAGAAAATTTTTTTGTACCATTTCTAGTCTGTGCTTATACTTTCCGTAAAATGGGCTCCAAATGGGCACCGCGTATTCTAACTGAGAACGGACTAACGTTTTATATAGAAAGAGAAAAGTGGAAGTCTTTTTAAATTCTTTACAAGATCGCATTACAAAACCATACATTTGAAAGGCTCTATTAATTATATTGTCAATATGGATGTCAAAATGTAACTTACTATCAAGAAGTACTCCAAGATCACGTGTGCAATCGGTTCTGTTTAAATTTATGTCACCCAGCGTGTAGGGAAAAATTATACTTGTTTTGTTTTTGGTAAAAGAAATATAATGACATTTTGTCAAACTGAGGTGAAGTTTATTTCTAAGACAATATTGCGAAAGTCTGCATAGATCATCTTGTAATAGGACACAGTCCTGCATACTTGTGCAGGATTTAAAAATTTTGATGTCATCAGCGTACATAAGGAATTTAGAGTTAACTATACAGGACTTTATGTCGTTAATGAACAAGATAAACAATAAAGGACCCAAGACCGAACCCTGGGGCACCCCGGATTCTACAACTGCGTATTCAGACTCGTGTCCATTGATGACAACTTTCTGTGTTCTGTGGAAAATGTACGATACAAACCATCTGAGCAGATTTCCCCTAATGCCGTTGAAGGCAATCTTGTGTAAAAGCAATTTATGGTCCACCTTATCAAAAGTCTTCTGAAAATCAGTATAGACAGCATCAACCTGCGTGCCTTTGTCCATATTTTGGAATAAAAAGTTTGTAAAAATCATTAAGTTTGTGGTGGTAGATCGTGACGGAACAAAGCCATGCTGTTCGGGAAGAATGTGATGTCTAAGGTGTGGAAACAAATTGCTGTGCACCAATCCCTCGAAAAGCTTCGACAATGTGGATAGAATTGAAATAGGGCGATAATTTTCCACGTTGGCTTTATCACCACTTTTATAGATTGGAGTAACAAACGCTCTTTTCCACATGCATGGAAATACCCCCTCATTTAAACATTTGTTTAACAGGATATGTAGCGGAACACAGATTTGTTGTGCTGTGTGCTTAAAAAATGTTGGTGGCAGACCACCAGGACCAGGCCCCTTATTTAAATCCAAGGACAACAATGACTTAAGCACATCACATTTATCAAGAAAAATATAGGGAATACAGGGTGACTTCTCATCAAGGATATCGGGGGGTATCCAGCTCTTAGGGTCGAAGGTTGAAGGCTCGTGCACAGAGTTGAAGAATGTGGAAAACAATGAAAATATCTCACTAGGGCAACTAGAAGATTTATCCTTGTAGTACATGTTTGCTGGTAGACTGGAACCTCTCCTATGGTTGGAGATGTACGACCAAAAGTGCCTGACATTAAGCGAGATGCTATCTTCAACCGCTTTCAAGTATTGAGTGTAACGCTGAGCCGACAGCTGTTTGAACTGTTTACGATAAGCAGAGAACCTTTCGTAATCTGAAAGGTTTTGCTGTTTTTTCCATTTTATCCAAGCTCGTTCTTTGTTTTTGAAGATTTTAATAAGCGGAGCGTTAAACCAAGTGGGAAAGCCAGATGTCCTAGGTCTTTTGAGCGGGACGTGTGCACGAACTATGCCATACAGATATTCATAAAAAGTATCCACTGCTTTTTCACTGGAGAGATTTAAGAGAAGCATATCCCAATTCGTCTTTTCTAATTCAATATTAATTTCCACATAGTTAGTTTTATAATAATTATATTTTTTAGTAGACTGGCGCTTCATTGGTTTATAATTTGTTTCAAGTAAAGTCAGACCTGAAAATGGGGGATGGTGACGATCAGGCGGAAGCAGTGAGATGTCAGCCTGTATTTGGCAATCTGTGTTACTAATGAGCAAGTCTAAAATACGGCCCAAGTCATTCTTAATATTGTTAACTTGCGAAGCATTTGTGATAGAAATCAAATCAAATAAACCCCGGGAAATATTGTTTTGCGGCCGAGTAGACAAATTACCGGTAACAGGCCATTCTATTTCGGGTAGATTATAATCGCCCGCTAGGAAAAATGATTCAGTGCACGCATCAGTGAGAATGTCCTCTAACACGCGTAAATGAGACAAATAAATGTCCTCCTGTGTGCGAGGAGGTATATAGGCAGCGCCAATTATATGGTGTTTATCGGAGCGCGAAGCAGACATCTTAATAATAACATATTCGATACCAGTGACAGGACGCGTTAACAGTCGTATGGGCCGAACCTCGCGCAGAACGGCTATCAGAACCCCTCCACCCTCGCGCTTGTTTGAAGCAGCCCGGTCCCGATCATCTCTGAACACTAAGTAGCGTTGATCTATAAATTCACTATCCATAATATTCGGTGTTAGCCATGTCTCAGTTAATATAATTATGTCGAACGAAAAAGACAGAATATTAGTGTAAAGTGTGTGTAATTTGGTGCGAATTCCTCTACAGTTCTGATAAAAAAAAAAGATAAATTGTTTTTATGCATTGTGTCTAGTCAGATGATAACAGAGTAAACATCGAACAAAGTAGGCAAAACTATTTACGGTTGTGGGTATTTGAAAGGTTGGAGACTGGTCGAAACGGGAAATGGTATGGAATGCAATATAACAATAATGATAGAAGTGATATGATTTAAAATACAATGGTTTATGTGATAATTCTGCGACATTGATAGACAAGTTGAAATGACTTAAGGTAAATAGAGAGGTAACAATTTGTGCATACATTTTTTTTGAGCAAAATGTTGATCCACCAACGTAGGTACATGCATAACAAGAGAATAGTTTATTCATTCTGTTTATATTGAGAGATTTTACTGACATCAGATTATAAAAGTGTAAACATTGAACAAGGTAGGCAATACTGATTACGGTTATAGGTATTTGAAAACATGGAGACTGGACGAAACGGCATGTGGTATAGAATACAATGTTACAATAATGATATAAGTGATATGATACAATGTACGGACGACAGTAGGTCAAGCCACCCCAAACCGCTAGACATTCCCAATCAACCCCGAGCCTTAATGCTTCAGAGATAAAGTTGAAAATCCAATAAGGAAATCTGACAGACCGTAGCAGCTCGATGTGCCGTCGTCCGTACAATGGTTTACGTGACAATTTTGCGATAATAAATAGAAGGGTAACAATTTGCGCATACATTTTTCTAGAACAGATTGATAATCCACCTACGTAGGTACATGCATAACAACAAAATAGTTTATACATTCTGTTTATATTGAGAGATTTTACCGACATCGTTTTGGCAACGTACTGCAAATGTTTTAGATGTATCAGTTGCTTTAATAAGAATGGTAGCATTTTTAATCCACACATATTTGATACCACACTTGCTAGCTATGTAACATCAATAGGAACGGAGTATAACTACCTCCACGCGAACGAAGTTGCTGGCGGCCGTTAGCAGTAAATACTCGCCGTACGACGGGCCGTCCGATGATGATGTTATATGCGTTTTGTGTGTCAAAGTGATCTCTAATACACATATCAAAAGTGTCTAGGGATCAAGCATTTTTATGCGGATTTCTTGAGATTGAGATGTGGCTTTGTAATAAATTTACGATTTTATAAATTTATATGGATCCTTCTTGGTGCATTTCATAATTTGAATCAGGAACTGTGAATCAAATTCGAGTAAAAGATGAAAATCAGCTGTCAATATTTTCCCTATAAAAACATACAACGCATTGAAGACATTATTAGTGCTACTGTTTCCCTACTACTGATTAAAACCAACGTTATTATGGAGCGGCGACGTCATTTAAGCAGGGAAGAAATGCTCAGAGCCGTGGGAATGATAGAAGCTGGTTCCCGGCAACGTACTGTGGCTTTAGCTCTGAATACAAGTCAGAGTGTTATCAGTCGACTTTGGACACGTTACCGAAGCACTGGTACCGGTACCGTGGCTGAGCGCCATGGAGGACGGTATCGCTGCACCACACGGAGACAAGACCGATACATTCAAATCTTAACTCGAAGAGCTCCAACAATAACCGCCATGATGTTAGCCGTGAGGCTTCATCACTCTTCAGGGAACTTAATTAGCGACCAAACAGTCAGAAACCGCTTGCATGAAGTGAACCTTCATTCCCGAAGACCGCTACGGGTACCACCTATAGCAATGCACAATCGTAGGATTCGATATCAATGGGCTCTTGAACACAGAAATTGGGCAGAAGAACAATGGCGTTTCGTGTGCTTTTCTGATGAGTCTCGTTTTGGTATGAGACCGGATACAAGACGTATACGACACTGGAGAACCCCTGGACGCCAACAGCGATTAAAATCCTGCCAGGAAGTCCATCCTTATAGTGGTGGAACCATCATGGTATGGGCGGGTATTTGGATCGGCGGAAGAACTGAGTTGATTTGGATCAGAGGCAACCTCAATGCTCAAATTTATGCTGAGACGATTGTATCAGACGTCATCGTTCCTCTACAAGTGCAAATCGGTCCCTTATTTCGGTTAATGCATGATAATGCACGACCGCACACCGCAAGAGTTGTAAGACAGACTCTCGCCGCAGCTAACATCAATGTCCTGCCCTGGCCTGCTCAGTCGCCAGACTTGAACCCGATTGAGCATGCATGGGATATGCTACAGAGAAGAGCTCTGCCGAATATGGAGGGTATCCAGTCGCAAGAAGACCTTTTTTTGTTGTTGCAACGAACATGGGCGGCCATTCCACAGCGTGATTTGGATGAACTCATTTTGAGTATGCCAAACCGATGTTCTTGTGTTGTTAGTGTTCGCGGTAGAAACACGGATTATTAATTGTTTAAGTTACCCAATAAAATTTTAGAGAAAACTCTTATTTCAGTCTTTTTTTCGAACTTTTGTGTTAGTGGTTCAAATGTCAAATATCCCTTTATTAGGAAAATGGCAAATTTCTTTATTAATGCAAAGGTGACTTGGTTTATCGTTACTGTGACAAACGAAAACACTTTATTTGATGAATCCTTAAAGAAAATTTTAATTAATATCAATCAGGAGAAAAGTTATTGCAAAAATATATGTTGATCCCTAGACACTTTTGATGTGTGTATATACATAAATTGACAATGTATGGTTTGGTCCACAATAGGGACGGTAAGTCCCCTCTTTGAGGCTGACTTTCCGCCTGACGCAGGTCCTCACCGGACACGGCTGCTTCGGTAAGTTCCTGTTCCGTTTAAGGCGGAAAGAAACGCCAGGGTGTCACCACTGTGTGGATCGCCCTGAGGACACGGTGGAGCATACGGTGGTCTGCCCGGCTGGGGTAGACCACCACCGTGTCTTCGTGGTGGCGATAAGTGACCCTGGCATGGCAGGCCGTCACCTCCTTCTGCGAAGCAGTGATGCTGGCAAAGGAGGAGGCAGAGCACGTGAGGCAGCGGGAATCCCTGCGATCTCACGTCACTAGCCGCAGCAGGAGATGACCTGACCTTGCGTGAGCAGTGGGCAGCTCGTCGCCTGGTAAGGACCAGGCCCGAGTCGACGGCGCGTTGTATTTCACGCGCGCCTCAAAGAGATGTCAGCACATCGTTGCGGAGTCCACGAAAACCGATGCCTCCTGGATCAATGTTGCGGGTTGGTTTTAAAAAAGAAACCGCGGCCCTGGCACACAGGCAAGTGAAGGAACGCGGGTGGGTTTTAGTCAGTAAAAGTCTGACACGCCCTTCCTCTCCGTCCAGAGCGGGAGAGGTCATTTGATGATTTCACATCCAAAACAAAAAAAAAAAAAACATTGTATGGTTCGCACAGGAATTCATAAGTCAGATATATCACACCAGCAATGTTAATGCGAAACACCAAAATAATTATCCATTTAAAATGCGTCTCATTAAAAAAGATGAAACGAAACTCATTCAATTTATAGACAGAGCGTTCTCCATTTTATCCGTATGCAGGTTCAAAAACCATTCAATTGTTAAACTCGTTAAAATACAGTGGGTGCCGAGTTGAAGTCGACTCGACTCAATCGTTTATTTGTATCGATAAAACTCGATATATTTCGATGCATTTGCTAATAACGTCGTATTTGATTCGATTTCGATTGAATTATTGATTCTATTCCGATGCCTTATTTTTATTGCTAAATTAAGGCAGATACGCAGACATTACTTCTCATACATTATTTTTTGTGTCTTTAAGCACTACTATAATGGGGTACTTGACTAAAAAAAACTAATTAGTCCGTCAGTCAGATTTTCAAAAAATACTAGACACTTATTTTTTGTTTTATCCAATCAATAAAAATTGAAAAATATAAAAGGTATCAAAGATCAGGACCGATGGCTGGTGGTAGCGTGCAGTGACGTCATACGAGTTTTCAACCCACTGTGTCGTCTTCATTTTTTGTTTATATGAAAAAAGAAAAAATACGTGTCTAGTATTTTTTGGAAATCTGACTGACGGACTAATTAGTATTTTTAGTCAAATACCCTCAATAAGTCTTGTTGACCTTGACCCTACGCCCTTGAGAGCAGCAAGTTGTAGGTCGTAACTTCGAACCCCATTAGGCGTTTTACTTTGTGCAAGTTATTTCAATACCAATGTTCTCAAAATCAAACAAGAACATCGTGACGAAGCCGGGCATGCCCTAGAGCCAAAAACCTCGAAGACATATTATGACATCTACGAACCCACACTGGGCCCGCTAGGTAAATCACGGCTTACTTACTCTTACCAAGAGGAGACCTGTGTTCCAGGAGGCTGATTATGTATCATCATCAACCTTTTATCGTCCCACTGCTGGGCACAGGTCTCCTCTCATACAGAGAAGGATTGAGCGTAATCACCACGCTTGCTCAATGCGGGTTGGCGATTTCAGGCTTAAAGTCAAGGTTTCCTCAAGATGTTTTCCTTCCTTTAACTCGAGACGGTCTCCAAAGCCTAGAGCAGGCGTAGAGTAGCCAGCCTTTCGGTCTTCTATAGGATGCATTTTGGGGAGTGTGCGAGGGAATTGCATGATTTAATTCCACCATCTCCGTTCCACCATCGGACGACCCGTCGTACGCCGAGTTTCCACACTTATGTTGTCAACACCACTACAATCCGGACTAAGCGTTTCGCCTCCTCCTTTATACCGCGGACATCGAGGGGCTGGAACAGTTTGCCAGCGGCGGTGTTTCCGTCGGACTACAATTTCAGTGTCTTCAAGGCTAGTGTGAAATAGGCTCTTAATAAACTAGTGCGCTTTACCATCAACGACTGCATCACTGCTTACCATCAGGCGGGGTTGCGGTCAAGTGCTAGTTTATAATTTAGTAAAAAAAACCTTTTAATCATTCATTGATAGGACTTAGAAAGTTCATATAACTTTATTTAACAATAAAAGTTACATTGGTACTTGCCTGACCTGGAATCGAACCCACACACTCATATACATACTTGAGAGGCTGGTGTTTTAACCACTAGACCACCACGACTATGTATGATATTTATATAAGACCCTAATCTTCGCCACTTCAAAGGCGTCGTCAATGACATCGCAGAGGTCACTTTGACTGCATGTTTTGGGATACAAAGGACGAGATAGGAGGTGATGTTTATGACATAGTGTGGAGGCATGAGGAACAAGGTGTAAAGTTCTCTCATCCTCCATAGAAAAGGGAGGATCCTCCTACCAGACGGCTGTTATGTCTGGCGGGCACTTCCCCAGTGATTGAAATAGGGATGTATCCAAGGTATGACAATCAAAAAAATAATTAGTCCGTCTTATAGATAAGTAATAAAAAAAATTAAGACTCGTATTTTTCATTTTGTCCAAATTACCAAAATCTACTGAGATACTCGTATAGCGTATTAAATTTACGGAGTGGGGGCTAATTACGTCACGCCGTAGTATATTTTGTAGCACGGCGTGACGTCATGCGACATTTTAAATCAATATATCTTCCTAAGTATTTGAATGAGAGAAAAAATAAAAAATACGTGTTCAATATTTTTATAAATCTATCTGATGGACATTAAATTATTTTTTAGGATACAACCCAATTGGGAAGTTGTATGTATGCTAGTTGCACGGTAAACTTTCATTGTGAGATGTACAAATCTTGTGACGTCAATATGACGCGTTGTTTCTTTGTGGCGTTTGAATGTATCGCTACAGATAGCTCCACAGCCACACCCTGCTGCCGTTCTGTCGTTCTGCCGTTTACCAGAACTTCTTGTGTCTCCCCACTTGGCTTCTATTATTTAGACTCACTGTCCTTTAGTTTGACATTTTAGTTTTTGTTTTCAAAAAAATATTTTTGAAAAATTCTTTTTGCGTTGGGTAGCCCATTAATCCAGGATTGTTTAGGTTATATAACATTACGCTGCGACCAATAGGAGCGGAGCATAACTAACCTCACGTTAACGAAGTCGCTGGCGGCCTCTAGTTATCTATAAGACGGACTAATTTTTTTTTTGATTTTCATACTTTGTCTCCAAAATGTCCAAAATCTCCAAAATGAGTAATTAGTAATCTTCCAAGTAAATATAGGTACATACATGTCTTAAACGTATTTACCTCAAACAAGAATAGATTTCTACTCATTACAACCACTTAATTCAAGTATACTTGATATGTGGCAAAACAAATTACCGTCTATATACCGCAAACTTAACTTTGCGTTTTGTTAACTGATTTATGGATGTTCCTCATTGGAATTAGCGCCTTATGGTTAAAGCTTTAAAGTTTATACAGTATCTATGAAAGTGTCAGTGTGACGGTAGATGATTTTGTTATGTTCATTCGACGAAACGATGTCATTTTCATTGGTTGGCGCGTTGGAAATTGCACGAGTATAGTGGCAATGTTTGAAGTTGCGGTAACAGGAATATTACGTGTGTTACAGACGCGTGTTATTTCATGTTTATTTATTTCATGTTTATTTATATATATTAATAATTCTAAATTAGTGCTTGACTGCAATCCCGCTTGATTGTAAGCAGAGATGCAATCGTTGATGGTAAAGCACGCTAGTTTAATAAGCCTAATCACTAAAAAAAAACAGTGAATAGGAAGGAAGACGGCAGTTGAGCGAGGTGATGCAATTTTAAACCCAACAACACGACTAACGATGTTGATCTTTCTTCTTTCTTCTTTCTTTCTTTCCCCATACGACTTCACCAGACGTCATTCCGGAAAGGAGGAATCGCTTGGCGGCAAGATTTTGTCTGGTGCGTGGTAACTTCTGTCGGCAGCTGATGTTATGGCGTACCTGTTATACCATACCTTCTCGGTGATAGGCCATAACATCGGCCGCCGGCAGAAGTTACCACCCACCAGACAAAGTCTTGCCGCCAAGCGATTCGTCGTATTCCGGCATGATGTCTGGTGAAACCGTACGGAGGACTGGTCTGAGCAGCTGTGTTGCGATGTGTGCCGGGTACGATGGGCCAAATGTTGTTGTGTTGGGAGTTTGGTCGTGGAGGGTCTTCAGATCAATCTCCCTTTGGCGCAGCATCGTTGGTCGTGTTGTTGGGTTTAACATTGCATCACCTCGCTCAACTGCCGTCTTCCTCCCTATTCGCTCAGTTTTTCTGAGTGAATAGGTTCTTAATAAACTAGCGCGCTTTACCAGCAACGATCGCGTCACTGCTTACCATCAGGCGGGATTGCGCTCAAGCGCTAGCTTATGATTATTTAAAAAAAAAACCATCGAGAAATTATTTTTTATTTACCATTTATATAAACAGACAAGAAAAAACAAAACAGGTACTGAGGTGATGCTTATTTCATAAGTATAAAAATGTAGACAACTTATTTGATGTTTTTGTTCATCAAAATATCAATTTTGATTGCTATAATAACGCGAAATTTATTATGTTCTACCTTCACCCGCGGATGAATCCGCATAAGATTCGAGGCCATCGAAATATCGACATTAAAACTATTGTACGTGTTAATTCTGGTTATAAACTATCTTTGTGCCAAATTTCAATAAAATTGGCCCAACCATCTGAATGTGAAAACGTAATAAATATACAAACACATACTCACTTATTGAAACACTAACAAATTTTCACAATTGCTTACAAATATTTCATAATATACTAACGTCATTGTCTCTCCTCCATAAAATTTTTGCGAAGGTATTCTGTAAAAGATAACTTTTAATTATAAAGCCGTTCAATATGTCAGCCTATGTAAAAGTTCTACATCAATTAAATAAAGAATCTATCTTTTCTTCTTCTCAGCCATGTGGGGTTTGCCATAATCCCCACGCTTGGCTGGGGTTGGGTATTACAGTAATTTAATAGGATGGTACTATTCTAAGCACGGTACTATACGGCAAATAACTTATATGGTATACATAATGAGTATTCTATCTATCTACCAACACTTAAAGTCTAAATCTAGAGTAATTAGAGCTGAGTACATAGTGTGTTTGAAAATGAGAAGTAAACGAGCTGTTGTAAAATGTATATTACATAGATAGGATGTAATTTGTAGAGTGTGCTAGTGAATTGCATGACTTAATTTCCACATCTCCGTTCCATCATCGCGGACGACGCGTAGTACGGCGAGTGTCCACCCTTACGTTGTTGACACCACTATGATGATATAGCCTCGCCTTTTATACCGCGTACATCGCGGGACTGGAACAATTTGCAAGCGGCAGTGTTTCCTTCTGACTACAGTTTAAGTGTCTTCAAGGTTAGAGGGAACAGCCTCTTAATAAACTAGCGCGATTTACCATCAACGATTGCAGCACAGCGCTGCGGCGCAGGCGGTACTGCAGTGAAGCACGAGTTTACGAGTATAGAAAATATGATTATGTCAGTCGAGAGCTAAACAGATAACGAACTAGTTTTTAAATCACCAGAGTAGTAGGTAGCAATGGGTTTCTTTTCAGCAATTCATTGCGTTATTTACGTTGTTGAGCAGACACATTTTTATAACATGAGCAAAGGATTAGCAATACGCTTTAAAAGAATTCCAATTGATAATATTATTATGTTAAAAATACATTGTATTCTTATAAATTTCTACTGTCGTTGATGTTCTAAGTGAAAGTGACTCGAGTTTTTTTTTAGTCTTTAGAGTTTTTTTTTCTCAAGATAATAAATATAATTTAAAAAACTAAAAAAAAAACATGCTATTAAAGAATATCAACCTATAAAGATAAAAATTTTAAAAAGTGTGAGGTGCTTTGTGCCATAATTTTTGTATAATAAGCGCCTCACGCTTTTATAAAATTATTTTTAACGTTTTAGTTTGATATTCTTTAAAAGCATGTTTTTTTAGTTTTTTAAACTATATTTATTTTCAACTTTTTAGTTCGATATTCTTTTTTAAAAAATGAAACGAACGTATTGAAAACGGTGGGACATTTTATAGTAATGAGCCGCTCACTCGTAGTCCAAAGAGTTAGAGACGAACAAACAAACAAACAAGCAAGCAAGCAAACATATAGGTGAAGCTAATAATTAGCATGTAAAAAGAATAATGCACCCAAAATTTTGGAATAATACCCCCTATTCATAAAAGCTGCTTAAAGTTAACTAGTGATTAGCGATTCTTTAAACATTCATTTTGGACCTTTTAACGTTATCCCACTTTAATCATCGCTTATGGATAAATTCTTTAAACACTGTGGTGTTTATTCATAAAGGATGATTTAAGTTAAGTGACGTTAAAAGGTCAAAAATGTATGGTGAAAGAATCGCTAATCACTAGTTAACTTTAAGCAGCGTTTAAGAATAAGGCGGAATATCTTGATTTAAAAGATTATCCTTGGAATTTCTTTTCCGTACTTCTCCATAGAGATTTACGTTTCTGAATAAGTCTTGCTTCAACTTTACTCATCATCATCATAATTTTAGCCACAAAACGTCTACTGACGGACACAGGCTTCCGGTCCAGCGCCTCCTCCACCAGGTCGCGACCTTCACCAGGTCGTCGGTCCACTTTGTCGGGGGTCTGCCAGTGCGTGGTCACCACTCGAGAATCCGTCGGCCCCATCGGGCATCAGTTCTACGGGCAATGTGCTCAGGCCACTGTCACTTAAGTGTTGCAATAGCGTAGTTGACTAAAAAAAACTAATTAGTTCGTCAGTCAGATTTCCAAAATAAACTAGACACGTATTTTTCCTTTTTTCATATAAACAAAAAATGAAGACGATACAGTGAGTTGAAAACTCGTGTGACGTCACTGCTTGCTACACTTTTTAGCAACCAGTGACGTCACCAGCCACCACTCCTGATCTTTGATGCCTTTTATGTTTGTCAATTTTTATTGTTTTGATTAAACAAAATATACGTATCTAATATTTTTCTATAATCTGAATGACGGACTAAATAGAGTCATTTTTTTTACCCAAGAAACATCCCCATTCGTCGGCCGACTATTAAAAAGTGACCGACTATTATATTTAATTTTGGGCAATTCAAAAGAGCTTGTAAATAGTGTTGTTGACTCTGTGAGTTGAATTGTGTGAAAAATAAATTATATACGAGTACAATGATTAACAAGCGTGTCGCAAATGGTGTTTTATGCATCGTTATGTTGTCAGAGTCACGTTCCTCATGTGAATTATGGCACTCTACGAAAAGGCTCTTAAAATATAGGTAGATTTTTTCAGCAGGAATTCCACCTAACGCTTTAAATGGGGGCCACCAGTGTGGAGGTAAGAGTGTGTAGTCGTGGTGGCCTAATGGTTAAAATAACGGCCTTTAAAGTATGAAATGTAACTTTTCTAAGTTATATGTACTTTCTAAGTATATCTTGGACATTAATAACTGATTAAAAAGTGAAGGAAAACATCTTGAGGACCTGAACTTTAAGTATGAAATCGCCAACCCGCATTGAGCATGCTCGGTGATTATGTTCAATCCTTCTTTGAATGAGAGGAGACCCGTGTCCCCCTCTGACGATAAAAGGTTGATGATGATGAGTGTAGAGGTAAAAGGAACAGGGAATGAAGTTCACTCATTCTCCATTGAAAAGGGGGAACCTCCGACCAGACAGGTGTTGAGTCTGGTGGGCACCTGCCCAACGGTTGATGTTGGGAAGTTGTATGTAGGTATGTTATGTAATTGCACGGTTAACTCTGATTGCGACATATAGAATTTGTGTGACGTCAGTATGACGCGTAGTTCCATATAGTGTTTGTAGGTACCGCTACAGCGCTTATTTCGTATTAGCTTCTTCTACCCGTAGTTACCTCGACGTGATTAAAAAAAAAAAAAGAGAAAGGTGGTCGTAACTCAATTTTTATTCCAGCAGGGTAATTCCACAACCCACTATCCGTAGTAATGGGTTTCATTTTGACTGTTCAACCATATTCATTGCGTTTTTACGTTGTTAAGCAAACATTTTTTTTTTCAAACAAACGAGGCAATGGATTAGCAATATACTTCATAATTATCCAAATTGATAGTGATTGTTTGTTATGCAATTGGAGTGCTGAACATGCTGGCTTCCTAACTACTTGACCGTTTTGCAAGCAGTACTGATGATACAGTATGTTAAGAAAACCCTGTCCGACCCGTGAAGGTGTTGTTAGGTATCGATAACTGATTCTACTAATGGATACAAAACCGGGCTAAACTTAAAAAAAAAATCCCCTAAAAAATAAATATTATTTCGCAAAAAGTGGTAAGTTAATAAATCTGCGTTAACCACCCTTCCACGGGGCGCGGGCGGCAGGGCACGCGGCACGTGGTCGCATCGCTATTCGCTCATAATAATACCGGTGTTGTCACTTTTTTAAAAATTACCAAATTTCGGGGAAGTTTGAATTAATTCGCGGGAAAAAAAGATTATTTCAAAATTCATTTGTATTGGTACTATGATGATTACGTAAAATTTTATATTATATTTGGTCATGTGTTTACCTAACCTTTATTATCCTTATGGGTCGGACAGGGTTTTCTTAACATACTGTATAAATAAGAAAGGCAAAGCGTCTGACTCGCTTCTTCTTTTTTCTTTTCTTGGCTGGCTGGCTTGTAAGCCGCAGTCTTGAACACTGCTCAGTAGGAGTAGACATTTTTTCTCGGTGGTAGGCCATAACATGTGTGTAACATGTAACATGTCGTCGCTCACAATGGGCCTCATACGAAGGCTCAGAGTCACACAAAGGGCAATGGAAAGAGCTATGCTCGGAGTTTCTCTGCGTGATCGAATCAGAAATGAGAAGATCCGTAGAAGAACCAAAGTCACCGACAGAGCTCTGCGAGTCGCTAAACTTAAGTGGCAGTAGGCAGGGCACATTGCTCGTAGAACCGATGGCCGATGGGGGGGGGGGGGCAGTAAGGTTCTGGAGTGGCGGTCAGGTACTGGAAGACGCAGCGTAGGGAGGCCCCTAACAAGGTGGACCGATGACCTGGTGTAGGTCGTGGGAAGCCGATGACTGCGGGCAGCACAAGACCGGTCAGCGTGGAAAGCCTTGGGGGAGGCCTTTGTCCAGCAGTGGACATCCATAGGCTGAAGAAGAAGAAGAAGGCCATAACATAAGGCAGAAGTTACCACCCACCAGACAAAGTCTTGCCGCCAAGCGGTTAATCGTGTTCCGCAATGATGTCTGGTGAATCCGTACGGAGGACGGTCTGAGCAGTTGTGTTGCGATGTGTGCCGGGTACGATGCGCCAAATTTTGTTGTGTTGGGAGTTTGGTCGTCAAGGGTCTTTAGATCAATCTCCCTTTGGCGCAGCAGCGTTGGTCATGTTGTTGGGTTTAACATTGCATCACCTCGCTCAACTGCCGTCTTCCTTAATATTCGCTCAGTTTTTCTGAGTGAATAAACTTTTAATAAACTAGCGCGCTATACCATCAACGATCGCATCACTGCTTACCATCAGGCGGGATTGCGGTCAAGCGCTTGTTTATAATTATTTAAAAAAAAAAGATATATATATATATTCAACATCGATCTTGGTCTTGGACCTTAGACCTTGGATCTTGGACCTTGGACCTTGCACTGTAACTTTATATCCAATATTAACATATAGGATAGTTTTGACATTCCCACGGGATTAAATTTTATGCGGATGAAACCACATGGAGCAGCTAGTAATTTATACAAAGTGAAGTGCCTAATTGACATTCGAAGGTACACCGACAATAGTTTGATTATTGCTAATATCTTGTGGAATTTAGTGATGTTTAAAACTTTTACTGGATGAGGGAAAAGCATTGAATTCGCGTGACCGTGACCGATCCGACACCATGATCGCGACAGCGCGATATCCATTATCCTCATCATCTCCGCGTTAATCCCAGTCACATCCGTAGCTTTTTCAGCTTTGGAGTCTGAGGTCCGCTTAACCAGTCTAATTGCTGATTTTGGCTAAACTTCGATATTTCCATGAAGCGACTGCCGTCTGACCTCGACAACCCAAAGGTGATATATCTTAAAGCATTGCAATTAGACCAATAGTTGGACTTTTGAGGGCTCCAACAACCCGTAACGACTGCCACTGGACGTTCGCATGGCAACCGGGACCAACTGCAAATGATGCAGACCAGTGCAAATGTTCATATTTAAGTATACAAATATTTGCACTGTGAGGAGATCGAGCCCGTGCCTACTTTCGGAGCGGCTGCGTTCGCTACCGCTACGCCACGAGGGCTGTCGTGTCTGTACGTATACTGTATATATCTGTAACAAATGTATAATTATGATTCCAGTTTTCACTTCTGTCGTTTAGTCCGACGACTCCTAATGTTTTTTGTCCACTAATGTCGAACCGAAAAAAACATTGTTTATAATTATTTAAATGGATGATGAGAGTAAACTCTCAAAGTATTTGCCTCAAAGAAAACGATTAAGACACTAAATAATAACAGCCTCGTTTAAATTGAGCTCTCGGAAATACCCCTAGGCCATTAGAGGCTGTTTTTAGAACGCTTTTATATCTAATTATTGGGAAGAATTCTATTAATAACAGTTTGTGTAAGGCGTTGTCCCCAATTAAAGACTTTGAAATCATACAGATAAACTATATAAACTTGCTTATTGGCAGTCATGAACATCATCATTTCAACCGAAAGACGTTCATTGTTGGACATAGGGCTCCCCAAGGACCGGTTTCCCGCGACCTTCACCAGTTCGTCGGTTCACCTGGTCGGGGGCCTACCCACGCTGCGTCTTCCGGTGCCTGTTCGCCACTCGAGAACCCGTCGGCCCCATTGAGTATCGGTCCTGCGGGCAATGTGCCCGCCCCACTACCACTTAAGTGTTGCAATTCTCCGGGTTATGTCCATTACTACTCTCGTTCTTCTGCGGATCTCCTTATTCCTCCTGATTTCATCACACATAGCTCTCTCCATTGTCCTTTGAGTGTTCATGTAAGCAGTAAATACCTACAAATCTCCTTTTAATATTTATTTCTCAAACGAAGCATTTCTTCCAACTTATACTTTTTCTTTCAACAAAGTTTTAGAACTTACGCTTCAGTTGTTACTCAATACTTTAGCAATATTGTCGAGTTTTCTCGGATGAGAAGTAGCCGTAGTATGGTTACCGAATTAGATCTTGAGCTTAGGTTGCGAACCACAGTCATTGGGTAATAAAATACTCTTAGGTAAAACTGGTTAGAAACCGTGGCCCTGGCTGTCGGACAAGCAAGTGAAGAAACACGGGTGGGTTTTAGTCAGTAAAAGTCTGACACGGCCTTCCGCTCCGCTCAGAGCGGGAGAAGTCATTTAATGATTTCCCATGCCATTAAAAAAAAAAGGTAGAACTGATTTTTTTTTATTATTAAATTATAAACTAGCGCTTGACCGCAATCCCGGCTGATGGTAAGCAGTGACGCAGTCGTTGGTGGTAAAGCGCACTAGTTTATTAAGAGCCTATTCACTCTAGCCTTGAAGACATTTGCCGTACGACGGGTCGTCCCATGGTGGAAAGGAAATGGGGAATTAAATCATGCAATTCCCTCGCACACTCCCCAAAATGCATCCTATAGAAGACCGAAAGGCTGGCTACTCTACGTCTGTGCTCTAGGCTTTGGAGACCGTCTCGAGTTAAGTCAGGGCCACCAATCAGCCTCTTCGCTCGCCTCTCCACTGAATCCAAAGTGGCCAGGTGACACTTAGCAGCACCAGCTCAAATGTGGCTACAGTACTCCACACACGAACGGGCCTGTGCTTTGTACAACATTAGAAGCTGCCTTGGTGGAAGTACCGCCGCCGCCAAACTTTTGGCCTTTTACATCGATCGACCACCAATCTGCCCGTGTGGTACCGGGCTTAGAATAGTACCAACCCATATCTTCCCGTCGGTGTCCTAAGGGAACTCTAACAAGGAAAGCGGGCAGCAACGCTTCTCCTGTGGAATATCAAATTACCACCTGCTAAGCGTGCGGATTATGGGGAACGAAATAGCCGTAAATAATTTGGTGTACACAAGTTAAGGCTGCATGTGGTATGCAGCGACATTGTTACGGATCAAAAACATAGTATAATGTAAATTATTCATTTTACATCCTCGATAACCTTACACTTTATATCTAAGCCTGCAAAGTCCTAAAATTCACTGTACTCACAAAAGAGCTACAATGTTTGTCCACTAAAATCAATAAGTTCAAAGTCGTCAATTTGCAACTTACAAAGTTCCATTATCGTTCCTAGTAGTGCAGCGATGAAAGACATGATTTTATGCGCGCCACACTACTTAAATTTAAAGTTGATACTAGTTTAATGGGAAAAGGCTTAACTGGCATAATATGGCACTTTTGAAATTCAGTATGCAGTGTTATATGAGCTATACTTTCTTGCAGAAACTTTTCAAAACAAGCACTTAGGGCTGAGATGAAGTCCAGACATAAACTGCACTTGCCTTGCCTTCTACGGCGGTGAAATGTCAACCTTTGCTTTTGTAATAAGTCATAGTCAAACCCCTTTATTGCGCGATATATAGCGCTTGTTTAACCGTACATTTTAGATGTTTGCGCGTCACTTATGACGTTATCGTTTATGAACAAACACCATAGTGTTTAAGGGGTTTATTCATTAACATGATTAAAGTTAAGGGACGACCAAACGTCTAAAATGTATGGTTTTACAATCGCAAATCATTAGTTAACTTTAAGCAACGTTTATGAATAAAGGGGACAATGTTTATTATGTTAGACACATAAAATAAGTTAGGTAGATAAGTAACCAATTTTTTATCATCATTGCAATTCGCCGGAGCCGTGCAGAAATTGCAATCCGCAGGGCATTGCACAAATGCTACAATCAAAAGTAAAAAAAGGAAAAAAATATTTTTTGCGACTTATAAAGGAATCCTAGGGACCTCTGTAAAAAAGTAATATAAAGAAAAAAAAAAACAGAAAGTCCTCAATCAGGATAATCTCTACATAGACGGTCAGCAGTGGGCAGCTCGCCGCCCGGTAAGGACCAGGCCCGAGTCGACAGCACGTTGTGTTTCACGCGCGTCTCAAAGAGATGTCAGCACATCGTGAAGGAGTCCACGATGACCGATTCCTCCTGGGTCAGGATTGCGGGTTGGTAAAAAAAGATGCTGCTATAACATTTATAAAACACTGACAAACACCCTTACACATATTCGGACTTACTCTTCCCTCTGTACTTTTTTTTCTCTCTCTCTATTAAGAAATTGTTGTGATATTTACATCGACCGCGACAGATACAACCTGGAAGTAAGTACTGGAAAAAATCTGACGTAAACAACCATTGCCAATCTCATGGCGGATAAACACTCCAAGCCGTATCTGGAGCGGTTTTGCCTCAAGATTGCTAAGATGTCTATTGAACGGAATAGGACAAGGGCAATACCTACAGTCTAGCCATGTGCCGTCGGCAAGGATAGTATAAGCGTTAATTAGGTAAAAAAGAACGCTGTATTAGATCTAGTAATAAAAATGTAATTAAGTGGTAATTTTGAAAATAATAAAATAAGGATGTAATAATAATAATGTAACAGTAGTGTATAAGAATAATCTGAAAAGAATACGGGAAAAGAGCGACCCGAAAAAATCACAAGACACAAAACAGCTCACTTAATTAAAAATAAAATAAGCAAATAAAAGAGAAACAAAAAAAAAAAAGATTCTTGCCAAGCAAGAAGGAAGACGAAGGCTATACAAAAAAAAAATATTTACACCAACATCATTTTTTTTTTTAAATTATAAATTAGCGCTTGACCGCAATTCCGCCTGATGGTAAGCACTGATGCGATCGTTGATGGTAAAGCGGGCTAGTTTATTAAGAGCCTATTCACTCAGAAAAACTGAGCGAATAGGAAGAAAGACGGCAGTTGAGCGAGGTGATGCTCAGACCCGTCCTCCGTACGGCTTCACCAGACATCATGCCGGAACACGACGAATCGCTTGGCGGCAAGGCTTTGTCTGGTGGGTGGTAACTTCTACCGGCGGCCGATGTTATGGCCTACCACCGAAGAGATTACATAATTTATTTTTTCACTATAAAATCTACAACAAAATCACCTAATAAACTTGTAGTAACATTTCACCCTAGTTCGTATTGTGTCGTATTTCACGCGCTTGAAATACGAACAAGAATTCAAGTTAAACGTAAAAATAAATTCCGGAATAGTGCTGGTGTAACACTGTTCAGGAATTTATTTTTTCACTATCGATACCGCACTATCTATACAGAAGTCAACTAACAAACTTGTAACGTTTAACTCCAGTTCGTATTATGTCGTATTCCGGGCGCGTGCCGCTTCGGGTGTTTGTCGCAATATTATTTATTTTTTACCTACCGATACTCGATATATTGCCCAGAAAATTGTTGCTATTTGTTACGAGTTTTCTTTGAGTTTTATGAAAGAAAATCGAGGTTGTTAATTTCTATTGGGAAGTAAAGTTAATACACGAGATTAAATTTGAACAAAATGTTAAGTACAAATTTACTTTTTGCATAAAACATGTTCAATTAGGTTCGAAAACAATGTATTAGTATTTCTAAAGATTGAAGCTATACAGAGTGGTACTGACAATACGACAATAAATGAAAACATGAACCAATGCTGGTTCATAGGAATAATCCTAAAAAATAGAACAAAACCTAGCATCAAAAATAAAAAAATAAAAATTTCAAACAAACTAAATCGCACAAAATTTCAAAAGGAATAGAACATCCTTTAAAAACATTGGTTCACTGACCTCCGAACGGCGACAGCGCGATCCTGTGCTTTTTTCGCGACATTATTAATAAAGTTTGGTACCCCAAGGATGTGGCGGTCATTAACCTGTAAGCGCTTCCTCATCAACATGTACATCATGTAGGAAATGTGAAAAATTAAAAATAATTTCCTGTGACTAAACTAATGGACGTATTTATATATTTTTTTATGGGTCGACTGAGAATGTGTTGAGGTACATGATGTTTAATTTATTGTCGTATTGTCAGGACCACTCTGTATATATATACCCAGTAATAAAACGTGCGATAACAATGGACGAATATTAGTATTATTAAAAATCGAAGCTATACATGCCTAGTGTTGTATCATACATCACTACTCTGTAGTCGAGTAACTAATACCATCTCTATGTATTAGTGTCTATGAATATAGTCTATTGTCTTGTCATTGTAACTTAGGATCTGACCTAGAAGAGGTCGTTTCCAATATAATAATTCTACAAGAAAAATAAACCAGTCTAATTATCTAAAGTCTTTAATATTTACCAACCGAACAATCATACATGGTGTCAGAAGAGTGAAAAAACCCAATACGAAGAAAGAAAATTCATAAAATGCAAAAGTCGGATGGCGTCGGTGGCGGCCATGACACCGGAGCTGCAATGAACAGTGGCTTGAAGGCGCTTGAAATATCGTCAGATGCAACAAACAACAATTACGAAACCTGGAAGCGCTGGTGGCAACAGTTCGAATTATACTTGTTGGCAACGGGTTTGGACAAGTCCGGTGAGAAACGCAAGATCGCCATTTTATTACATCACATTGGTGAAAAATGCTTAAATATTTTCAACACATTCAACATAAATATTGGAGAAAGCACATTACATGACGTCAAAGCCAAATTCGACGAATTTTTTCAACCCAGAAAAAATATTACCATGTATCGTTACATGTTTTTTACCACACGTCAACAGAAATCGGAAAGCATCGAGGATTTCTTAACCGATCTCGAAAATAAGAGCCAAGATTGCGAATTTGGAACGCTCAGAGAATCTCTTATCAGAGATATTTTTATCGCCAACTTGAGTTTGGACTTAGCACATGTACGTCAGAGACTGCTGCAGGAACCTGATCTGACATATCAGAGGATGCGAGAGCTAGCTAGGACACTCATCGTCGCACAGCAGGATGCAGACCAAATTGTCAAGAGGTCCACTAGTCAAGAGTCTGAAAAAGTCATGCATCTGCGTCGGAGGAGCCGTGGTCGAGCGGAGCGTCAGCGACGGCGAGCTTCACCAGTCAGTCAGCAGGGATCCAGCGCAGGGAGGTCAAAGTCAAGTCCCAGTCCTGAGAAGCGCTCGAAGACGTGTAGCAGCTGTGGACAACACCACCGCTACAAATGTCCAGCGCAGGGAGCTAAATGCAGGTCATGTAACTCTTATGGTCATTTTGCAAAATTTTGTTACTCCAATAATAAAAAAGTCAGTCATTTAGAGTCTTTTAGTTCAACTGGTAGTCAAGATAATTTTGTTGGAATTTTAAATTGTCATAACTTCAGTCATAGTCATAAGTATAGTCAATATAATTGTCATTTAGTGTCACAAAGTCATCACAATCAAAATCATTACAGACATAGCAGGTTGTCATACACACAGTCAGCTCCTAAGTTACAATCAACGGTCAGGTCGCACATAGGCCAGTCGCAGTCAATGTCTAAGAGATCTCATGAAGACTCATCTTGTCATAAAAAATATCCTGTGTCATATTTCTGTGATGAAAGTGGTGATAATGTCATATCTGAGAGGTCTAATAAAAAATACCTCAGTGATGAAAAAAGACTGGTGACTGATAAGTCTAAGAGATCTCATGAAGACTCATCTTGTCATAAAAAATATCCTGTGTCATATTTCTGTGATGAAAGTGGTGATAATGCCATATCTGAGAGGTCTAATAAAAAATGCCTCAGTGATGAAAAAAGGCTGGTGACTGATAGGTCTGAGAGATCCAATGAAGACTCTTGTCATATGTCATATCTCAATGATGAAAACACTAAACAGTCTGAGAGATTCACAGTCAAGTCAAAAAAGTCAAAAAGTCTTAGCCGAGATTCATATCTTAATGATGAGTACAGACACAAGTCTGAGGAATCTCACACAACAAACACTTGTAGAATTATTACAGCAAAGTCAACACATAGTAAACAGGTCAATACAGTCGAGTCAAAAGAAAACAAATACTATTCTAAACAGTCATGGAACATAAACATTTTAGTTGGTCATACACAAATTAATTGCATTATTGATTCAGGAGCTGATATCAATATTATGTCAAAGAAAACTTTTCAATCTTTGAAATGTCAAAGTCAAATGTCACTTGAGAAATGTCAAATAAACGTTAGTGGGTTTGGTGGTATATCAATACCCATTATGGGCAAAGTCAATGTAAAATGTAGTTTATCTTTAAATAATAGCACTATTAGTGTAAATATAGTGTTTATAGTCACAGATTTAGTTTGTCCGAATGTTTTAGGTCTACCAACTTGTGAAAAATTAGGTATAATTCAAAGAGTTTTCTATGTGTCTCAACAAAATTTTAGTGAACAAATTCTTACACAATACAATGATGTATTTCAGGGTCTTGGATGTCTACCTCAAGTCTGTCGCCTGAAACTCAAACCTGAAGCAGTGCCATGCGTGGATGCTCCGAGAAGAGTACCCTTCGCTTTACTGAACAAACTGCGCGATGAATTGGATCGCATGGAGAAAATGCAGGTCATTGAAAAGGTTTTTAAACCTACAGAATGGGTGAACAGTATAGTGATAACAGTCAAAAGCACGGGTCAGTTACGAATTTGTTTAGATCCTAGAAATTTGAATAAGAATATTATAAGGGAAATTTATCCACTAAAGTCAATAGATGAGATCAGATCTCAACTAGCAGGAGCTGTTTGTTTTTCGCATTTAGATGCATTTTCAGGATTTTGGATGCTTAAACTAGATGAATATAGTTCTGATTTATGTACATTTCAAACACCTTTCGGTAGATATAAATATTTAAGGTTACCTTTTGGTATTAATGCATCGTCTGAAATTTTTCAAAGAGTCATGATGAATTTGTTCGGTGATTTAGAAGGAGTTCTAATATTCATCGATGATATTTTGGTATATGGACCAAACGAGTCAGTACATAATGAGAGAGTACATAAAGTCATGCAACGAGCACGTGAAGTCAATTTAAAGTTCAATAAGTCTAAATGTAAATTTCTAGTTTCAGAAGTCTGTTTTTTAGGGTATGTTTTTAGTAAAGATGGTGCTAGGGTTGATGAAGAGAAAGTAAAAGCAATTGTCAATATGCCCACACCAAAAAATGTGAAAGAATTGCAAAGAATATTAGGTATGATCAATTATACTACGACGTCACATCCTCTAGATTTATTTGATTCACTTGGTAGTCCACTTTCTAATGTACTAGGCATCGCACAATTTTTAGAGCTAGAAAAATAAGATTGTAAAAATTAAGCAGATTGACTATGACGTAGTTCCTTCCCCCACTACGTTACCTGCGCGCGCGCCGCCATAACTTTTGCCATTCGCTTTTCTTGTGCGGGCATCGCAACATCTATAATATTTCGAGTACACCTCGCGTGTGATTTAGTGAAAACTGTAATACCTGTTTTACCATAACGGGTAAACGAAAACACGGAGGTAAGGAATCGCGGATACGGAAGAAAATAAGACGGTTACAAAAGCAACTTAATCACGACTCGGAAACGAGTGAGGGTGAGTCATGCTTGTTTAAGTTATTGAAAGACTATTCCTAATTACCTTTACGCAGGATTACATCTATCGACAGCCGTATTTGTTACCATATATTTAAAAAACATACTGTCACAAATTAAATAACCGTCTACCGTCAATATGTATTATTATTATTTTTCTATTTTTTCCGTGTGTATTCCTAAATTTAGGGCAACGATTTTAAAATAGTTTTAACTATATTACTATGTAGTCTCTTATGCTATTCTCCGCGACGCGATCGCGGCTGATAGATTATCTTTACCGGCAGGCTATTCTTTGCGACGTGATCGTTATAGATAGCTCTGGACGGCATATAGCCTTATGAGGTGACACGGTTATTCTCCATGACGTGATCATGACAGATAACCATTCAGTCTCGTGTTGTAACGTGATTATAACCAATGACTCAAAAATACACAACCGTAAACGCAGTATACGATTGTTTCGAATAACTCAAAAACAACGACCAAGTTGTTTCATTCCATACTCAGACCCTTGGCCATTATCCCTCCATAATTCGCGGCCATTATCACCAGGCGCCTTATCGTCTTATGAACAAACTCTGGTGGACCTGTCGGAATCGGACGATCCAGATGTGCCAACACAACTAGTCAGGTCCGCCGTAACTCCTGCCCTCTGGTCAGGAAATGTGAACAGGACCCAAGGGGAACACCCTTCGGAGGGTGCCATTGAACATGAAACACAAATCGGTGCCTCAACGCTGCTCTCAGAACCAAGCCCCAGCACTAGTAAACATGTCATTGCTACAACTATTCAGGAATCCCTACCACAGGAGATTCTAGAAGCCCTCGAAAAATTGAAGGGCAAGGACGAAGGCTTTGGACCACCGATTCCAGACGAGATTGCTAAACGTTGGGGGTGTATCCTAGTCTACGGTCTGACGAGAGAACAGAAATAGGAAGGGTTATCAAAATCACTAGTACCAGAAAGCTTCAAGTTTGCTAAAGCACCCCTGTTAAACCCAGAAATCATCCCGGTTCTAAGTGACTCTGTAAAAAGCAAAGATAAACTACTGGAAAAGGCACAAACCCATCTTGGTTATGGCATTGCAGGGTTAGCAAACCTGGCATGATCCATCAATAACGGGGACACAGACAAAATAGAACCCCTGAAGAAAATATCAGATATCAATAAGATAAAACTGGTGGTCACATCTCTTTATAAAAAATTTACACAGCTCATTATCGATGTAAAAAGAGACACCTACCTTTTTGGAGCCAATCTAGGTGAGAAAATAAAGGCATCAAAAACTGCCGAAAGGTCTGGACTCCAGATAAAACGTGGTGATCCTACACCTACAGCCCGGAGATATACACAGCAGGGAAACTGGCGGGGCCCACGCAGAGTTCAAAGTCAACAAGCATGCAGACAGGATGGGCAGAGACCTCGCTTCCATGTTCATATGAACAAACTACCAACATCAGCGGCTCAGCGCCAGACACCATCATCGAAGACCAACTTCAGACAACACAAACCTTAAACGAGGTAACTATACCCCATGCGGGTAGACTAAGCTACTTTCTTGACAACTGGTGTGATATAACTAATAATCCTGTAATCTTAAGTCTTGTAAAAGGTTTTAAATTTCCCTTTTCTAAACCTGTTGTGCTAATAGCTATTTCAAAAAACCAAAATTGAAGTATGTAATTCTGAAATATACAATATAAAAGCCGAGATATCAAAATTCCAGTGTTCTGGTGCTGTTGTGGGTACTACCGTACTTGACCAATTTTTATCAAAAATTTTTTTTTTTTTGACTAACAAAAGTGACGGATCATTCAGATTCATATTAGATTTAAAGAACTTTAATAGTTTTATTACAACACGATATTTTAAAATGGAGGATATTAGAACTGTTACAAAATTAATGAGTATTTACGATTTATATTCAAACAGGAAATTTACGAATTCAAATGTTTACCATTCGGTTTGTCCTTAGCACCGTGTATTTTCACTAATTTAATGAAACCGGTGATGGCTACTCTAAGAAATAGAGGCTTGATATTAGCTTTTTATTTAGATGATATCATTTGTATTGGTAATAATTACTAAGAATGCCAAAAATGTGTTATAGACACAAAGGTATTATTAGAACATCTGGGTTTCGTCATAAAGTTTGGTAAAAATAATTTAGAACCGAAATAATCCCAAACTTTCGTTGGTTTCGAATTGCATTCGCAGGGTTATTATTATTTAAAATTACCCAAAGAAAAACGAGTGAAAGTAAAAAAGTGTGTTAAAAATATTTCTAAACAAAAACTAATATCTATTAGAGATTTTGCTAAATTCCTTGGTAAACTTTGTTCCGTATGTTCAGTCTCTTACGGCGGGGTCTATACCAAATTTTTTGAACCCGAAAAATTCTTAGCTTTGAGAAATTCGAATAATGATTACGATAAAACCATGACGTTACCAATTAGCCTAAAACCAGACTTTACATGGTAGATGGATAATATAATGAGTGCAAAAAATCCAATACGAAATGGACGTTATGAAATAGAAATATTTTCTGACACTTCCCTGACAGGCGGGAGTGTATTTTGTAACGGGGAAAGGACAAGTGGGTTTTGGAATAATATAGAACTCAAGTGTCACATAAATTTGCTAGAATTAAAAACCGCTTTTAACGGACTTCAGTGCGTCGCCAAACAACAACGCAATAAAGAGATATTGCTGCGTATCGACAATACGACAGCAATATCTTATATAAATAGATATGGTGGAGTACAATATTCAGACCTAAATGATTTAGCTAGGGAAATCTGGCAATGGTGCAAAAAAAAAAATTGCATATATTTGCGTCATATATAAAGTCTACAGACAATTTTGAGGCAGACAAAGAATCAAGGCGTAAAAACATCGATACGGAATGGAGCCTATCCATGTTACCCTTTAAAGAATTCATTCATAAGTTTGGTTGTCCTGAAATCGACTTATTTGCTACTAGAGTAAAAGCTAAGAGTGACAAGTACATCTCATGGAAATGAGACCCAGAGGCGTTCAACATCGACGAATTCACGATAGATTGGGGCTTATTCTTCTTCTCGTTCCCTCCATTTTCATTGATTTTAAGATGTCTATGAAAAATCGTAAATGATAAAGCTACAGGAATAATTATAGTACCATATTGGCCTAGTCAGCCTTGGTACCCGGTTTTTTTTTTGAAGTTGTCACAGGGCAACCTTATTTATTTTAAACCCGATCCTAATCTTCTACTGTCTCCTTTCAGAACCAGACGCCCATTTTGGCCACGACTTGCCCTGGTGTCATCCCTATTATCAGGGGAGCATATGCAAGACAAGACTTATCTCCCGATGTTATCGAAATCATGATTGCGTACTTAGCATCTTTAAAACAATACAACTGTGCCTATGAAAAATGTTGGCAATTTTGTACCAATAATAATATATGTGGCTATAGTGCAAATATTCTACTAATATTAAGGTTCCTAATAGCGGAGCTCGAAGAGGGGGCGAGCTATTCCACCCTTAATTGTATTCGCTCAGTGTTGGCTCTAATATTAGGCAGGCAGTTAAGCGCCGATGCTCGGGTTCTCGGTTCTATAAGGTTGTTTTTTAGAAGGAACCCTAGTTTCCCCAAATATCAGGCAGCTTGAGACCCAAACCTGGTCCTCAGCTATAGCTAAAACTGGTATCCAAACGATGAATTACAACTAGATAAACTTACTAAAAAGTTGGTAGCTCTACTTGCGTTGTTGACTGCACAACGCGTACAGACGCTATCATTATTTCGTTTATGTAATGTTAGAGCTAATGACTCAAACTTTGAAGTAATTATAACAGATATTATTAAAACTTCAGCACCAGGACATAACATGCGACGATTAATCATTCCGTTTTTCCCTTATAAAATAGAGAATTGCCCTGGCAAGACTTTGTCCTCATACCTAGAAGCAACTCAGAAGCTTAGAATTTCTTCCGAAACTGATAAAACTCATACTAACTAGTGCCTCTTCTATTAGCCGCTGGATTAAACTAATACCTACTGAGAGTGGGGTAGACACGACTATTTTTTCCGCGCAAGTACGCGCCACGCATCTACCTCAGCGGCTAAAAGAAGTCATATCTGTAGACCTTATTAAGAAGTCAGCGGGGTGGTCTGGAAACTCATTAACGTTTGCGAAGTTCTACGACTGACCTCTAGTAAGTAATTATGAGGAGGTTTTTGCGACCGCTATTGGTAATTGATTTGTCAAAAAATCTTAGTTAAATGATATAATTATAATACAGTGTCATAAATCATAGCGTGTTGTGTAGTGTTGTTAATTATTAATATTGTTGATTTGAAAACATAACTGAGAGTTTCTATTCCAAATCGTCCGCTCTCCTCTGTTATGCTTCACCTATTTCACTCCAGGTTCTAAACATCTACCAAGTGAATCAAATAAATCTAGAGGATGTGACGTCGTAGTATAATTGATGGTTAAACGAACTTACCTTAAGTGATGTTCGACCATAATTATACGAGACGTCACATCCGAAAGATTTATTACCCACCCAAACCCTATGATTCCAAGATCAATCATAAAACTCCCCAAATCATATCGTGACATAGGCTCAGCTTCTCTAAAAAGAATGGCAAAAGTTATGGCGGCGCGCGCGCAGGTAACGTAGTGGGGGAAGGAACTACGTCATAGTCAATCTGCTTAATTTTTACAATCTTATTTTTCTAGCTCTAAAAATTGTGCGATGCCTAGTACATTAGAAAGTGGACTACCAAGTGAATCAAATAAATCTTTCGGATGTGACGTCTCGTATAATTATGGTCGAACATCACTTAAGGTAAGTTCGTTTAACCATCAATTATTTAGGTCCCTTTATTAGCAATTTGTCTCAAAAAACTCAAATTTTAAGAAATCTTTTGAAGAAAGATTCAGTCTGGACTTGGGATGAAAATCATAGTCAATGTCTTAAGAGTTTAATCGATGAAATTACAAATTCACCAGTTTTAGCTCATTATAATCCCAATGTACCATTAGTCTTGTCAGTCGATTCGTCAAAGTCAGCATTAGGAGCAGTCATTATGCAGAATAATAAACCTATTGCTTATAGTTCAAAAACATTAACTCAAACTCAGTCAAGGTATGCTCAAATTGAGAAAGAATTGTTAGCCATTCAGTTTGGTTGTGAAAAATTTCACCAGTATGTGTACGGTCATAAAGTAACTGTTCATACTGATCATAAACCTTTAGTCTATCTTTTTAAAAAGCCATTACATGATGTACCAGCAAGATTGCAACGTATGATGTTAACTTTACAAAAATATGATTTGGAAGTTATACATGTTCCAAGTAAAGAAATGTTTATATCTGACACTCTGTCTAGAGCAGCATTGAAAGAACATTATATACCTGAGAATGAGTCAGAAATATCTTGTCATGTCAATTTAATGCATTCAAGTCTAGCAGTCACAAAGGAGTACTGTACAAAATTGTTACAGAACACTAAGAAAGCCTGATAGCAATTGGGAACAAGCCATTGTCAAGCTAAGGTTGGCTAATAATAGGTCATATGTCGTTGAGGATGTCAATGGAGTTAGGTATAGGAGGAATAGGGTTCATTTAAGACACAAATATTCTCCTATGCTATCCAATTCGTCGCAGGGGAGAGAGGAAGGTAACAGGCAGGAGTCTAGACCTCAAGAGCTCTCATCTCAATCCTCAGTCAGTCAACATGTAACTCGTTCTGGAAGAGTTGTAAAGCCAACCAGAAGGCTAATTGATGAAATAGATTAAGTAGAACATTGTATCCTAGATTAAGACCTAACCATAGTCTTAAGTCATTGTCTAAATTGTAACTAAGTCAGGTTTCTATAACATTGTTTGTCAAGGGTTAATTTAAACTTAAACAGGGGGGATGTTGTATCATACATCACTACTCTGTAGTCGAGTAACTAATACCATCTCTATGTATTAGTGTCTATGAATATAGTCTATTGTCTTGTCATTGTAACTTAGGATCTGACCTAGAAGAGGTCGTTTCCAATATAATAATTCTACAAGAAAAATAAACCAGTCTAATTATCTAAAGTCTTTAATATTTACCAACCGAACAATCATACACCTAGCAATAAAACGTTGGTCAATTTATAATTATTTTAACTCCTTCATTTGCGATTTATAAATTAAATTAGTCACTATGTAAGGATTCAACAAAATAAAATAAAAATATTATCATCATCCATAAAAATACATGACATATGACGTAGTCAATAGTAATTGTAACACTGTAAGGTCATATTTGTTACGGTCACAAATTATATTATTATAAACGAATACCCTGACATCGACCAGTTAAATAAAAATTTTGCTATCCGACTTTTTTTGTGTTTCGGGGGGAAAACCTTCAAAAAACACCCGACCTCTGGGGACCGAAAGTCTGAACTCTGACCTACAGAAGTAAAAAATGAATCAAAAGTATAATTATTAAAATACAGAATCCAGAAACAGTAAAAAAACAAAAAAAAATATTACGAGGTCGGGTCGATCTTGCTCACGCGGGTTCAATGCTTTTTCTTTATCCAACAAAAGTGCTCAACAACGCTAAAAAAAAATCACGTCAAAAAATACATCATTATCAACCATAAAACACATCCAGGCGTTCCATTTTTGACTGTAGTCATTACAACTCTGTAAAGTCATAATTGTTACGGTCACGAATTATTATTATTATTTTTTTATAATTATAAACTAGTGCTTGACCGCTATCCCACCTGACGGCAAGCAGTGATGCAATCGTTGTTGGTAAAGTGTGCTAGTTTATTAGGAGCCTCTTCTCTAAGAAAAAAAAAACTGAGTGAATAGAAAGGAAGACGGCAGTTGAGCGAGGTGATGCAATGTTAAACTCAACAACACGACCAACGCTGCTGTACCAGAGGGAGATTGATCTCGACCAAACTCCCGACACATCAACATTTGGCGCATCGTACACGGCACACATCGCAACTCAACTGCTCAGACCCCACCTCCGTGCGGCTTCACCAGATACCATGCCGGAACACGACGAATCGCACAAAAACTTAACTAAAGTATTTTACCACCTTTAGTATATCCCCATTAAACATTAAACCAGCCCATTCTATCTTGCTTGATTGAAGACTTTGTTTTAAGTCAAAGAGATAAAGTGAACCACAAAGACGGGGCGATGTATTTACTTGTAAAACTACTTTTCCGCAGTAAGCTTCCATCTTGATGCCCAACAAATCGCTAGCAAAAGGGATGAATGTTGATGAAAAGGGGGTTCCTTCGTGGTTTATGGGTTAATTAAAGGGATGCTAGTTGTGTATGTTTTAGTTTAAGCTAATACATGTTGGTTAAGGTCAGAGATTATGTGGTGTGACGGAGTACTTTAAATAAATACTCTGTATTATTTGATTTACTAGAATACAAAATAGAAATACAAAAATATTTATTTTATCTAAACATTGAATCATACATAAATTGAGGCAGCTCCAGTAAGCAATAGTACTTGTGTCGGAGCTATCTCGCTCTTCCCTTATGTGTTATCTTAGCAATGGAAGTGATGAAGCTAATAAATACAGAAAAGAAAATAAAATAAAAACAAAACGAAGAAAAGGAAGATATTAATAATAAATAAATAAATAATAATAAATAAATATATACGGACAAATCATACAGATAATAATAATGACTAAGCAGCTTTAGATGCATGAAGAATGCATATGACTGTATTCGTAGCGATGTACGAGTATATGTAGTGTGTGTGTGTGTGTGTGTGCATGTGTGGTGAGTGTGTGTGGGTGTGTGGTGTGATGTGTGTGTGGTTAAGGTATTCAGCATGTTATCTCACCCTGATCAGAGGGTTTTCTGTTTCTTCATATGAAAGGTATCATAGCCAGTTGCCTATAGCTTTTTTAAAGTCGTATAAACAGCAAAGGATATATTTCACACATACGGTTTAATTTACTATAAATGTACGCGGATTGTGTAACATATTGTCAGTGTTTGGGTCAAAAGGAAGGCATTTATGCAGAGTTAAGGTAACATGGTACTTACTGACCTTAAAAAGGAAGGTTACTGACCTTATAGAGGTGTGTTGTAGGGAACCTAAATGGCTTAAAGTACACCACCTTGATGAGTGATCGCTGGGCTCTTACCAGGTCGAGGAATTTCATTCTGGAAGCTCCACCCCATATCGGAATGCAGTACGCCATAACAGATTGCACCAGAGCTATATAAACCTTGTTTATAAGTTGCGCGGACATAACATGATGTAAAGTTTTGAAGACCCAAATGAACTTCCTGATCCGTTTCATGAGGACTTCAATGTGAGGGTGCCATAAAATTATTTGGTCAATAATTAAGCCTAAATATTTTGTGGATTTAAATCGCTGAATTTTTTGGCAGTCGTGGTTACAGTTGTTCTGATTTTGACAAACATGTACGGTAATAGAAAAGTCAGTTTGTTCAATGTTATTATTACGTTAAATTGTACTATAAATGTCACATTATTTTATAATTATATTATATTTGCTAAGATGAGGGTGTGCAGCACCGGGCCTCCTTACATTGCTTATTTATCGCTCTCGCCTGTGTCTGACATTGCTTATCCGATGAACCTTCCAAAATAACTAGTGAAAAATGAATAAACAGTTCTCTCGGTGGTAGGCCATAACATCGGTTGCCGGCAGAAGTTACCACCTACCAGACAAAGTCTTACCGCCAAGCGATTCGTCGTGTTCCGGCATGATGCCTGGTGAAGCCGTATGAAGGGCGGGTCTGAGCAGCTGTGTTGCGATGTGTGCCGGCTACGATGCGCCAAATGTTGTTGTGTCGGGACTTTGGTCGTGGAGGGTCTCCAGATTAATCTTCCGCTGGATTTAACATTGCATCACCTCGCTCAACTGCCATCTTCCTTCCTATTTAGTGAGTTTTTTTGAGTGCATAGGGTCTTAATAAACTAACCCGCTGTAACATCAACGATTGCAACACTGCTTAACATCAGGCGGGATTGTGGTATATAAAAATCAATGCCTTTTTTCTTTGTAATTTTATAACTCAGGAACGGATTCGCCTATCCAAACCAAATGTTTAGGCTTTGTTGTGACTAATTAGTAGATAGTTTATGCGAAGTTTGAACAAAATCGATTGAGCGGTTCTTCATTTATCACATTTTTTGTAACAAAGGAATTCAATGGACGGTGGATCATCGTCTCATTTATATATATAACTTCTATATAATTATGTAAAAATCAATTCCACGTTCTTAATAATTTTATAATCTACAAAAACTGTCTAATGTCACCAGATTGGCAGTGAAAAACTCATTGCCAAATTTAATTGAAGCTACCCTCGTAACTGGTAAATCAAAAGGTGAAGTTTGTTTGATACCGCGTATCCCTATGATCCCAACTGACATGCTGGCATTTGAGTTCAAATGATTACAATATCTTGTTCGTTTATCATTTGCTATGTCCATCAACAAAGCCCAAGGGCAAACATTTCACGTTTGTGGTGTGAATTTGAGGAATCATGTTGGCCAACTTTATGTTGCCTGTTCGAGAGTGGAAAAAACAAAGAAAATTGTTTATTTAAATGTTTTGGATTAAGTTATAAAATTGCTAACAAAAAAAATATATTTTATGTTTGAATAAATAATTTTGATTATCCAATAAATTTATTTTTATTATTTCACTTTATACGTAACGAAGCACGTATCGGGCCTCTAGTAGTTTATAATTATAAAAAAAAATCTACATACACACCTTTCCGTGAAATAACATTGTCGTTGACATTCATAGTGGTAGTGGTAGGGTGGCAATAATTCCTTCTGCAAATAGGTATGGTAGCCCAGGCAACTAATTAGGGTCATAACTGTGTAAAGGTCTGTTAACTGATCTCTAATCACGATAAAAGGGTAGTAGTAGGTGTACTCAATGCTCCAGTATGGGGCTGTTCCATCTATCAGTTATATTTTTCAATATAGGTCTCAGTCATCATCATCATTTTAGCGTTGATCCCAGTCGCACCCAAAGCTTTTTCTTTATTTTTACTAGGCGCGTACGCATAGCTGGACAGGGACACCGCGCCGCGCCGCGTAGGAGCGGGAGGATGAGCGTGCGTTGACCATATTTTTGTTGGGACAACTAAGTAAGATAACAAGCTCATAACTTTGTGGTTTTCATGATACCTTTTTACATAGATCTTTAATTAAAAAATACTGGACTCGCGTTTCGGGCTTCGCATAAACAAAAAAGAACCTTGTATATGTAAGTTAATATACAAAGTCTAACATAAATTGCCGTTTTCACCGTCTAGGTATAAGCTTGGAATTAAAATTCTTCGTGGACATTGTACGTTGAAGTGGAGATAGCAATCACTGATCGTGTTTTATCTTTCATCGTTCAAGAACGTGTGCACTCTAATTAGCGATCATGCTTTGTCAAAGAAAATCAATGGAATAAGCAATTGTTTATCCAGATTTAAAATTTAATCAAATCAAAATAATTTATTTTCCATCCGTGTATTCGTCCATTTGGATAGTACCTATATACACGACTTAGAATGTAAAGTTAATTTCAGATAATCATGAGATAAAGTTTGCTCAACCCTCTTACTAATGTATCCCAGTATTTCCACAGGATACGAAAACGATACAATAACAATATCGTATCATTGTGGTATCGTGGTAAGAGGCGACAAGGACGCACACAACGACACACTTGTTTTGATCGTGTTACCGACACTTCCCTGTACATTGTTTTTGTATCGTGTGCGAATATTGGAATACTTAGGTAGGGTGAACAAATTTCATCGCATGATTATCTGAAATCAACTTTAGTATTAGTCATTACATCTACCAGAAAAGAAACACAAGTAGTAGGTGTACTCAATGCTTCCAGTATGGGGCTGTTCCATCTATCAGTTATACTTTTCAATATAGGATTTAATCATCATCATCATCTCAGGGTTAATCCCAGTTGCATCCGAAGCTTTTTCAACTTTGTAATCTGGGGTCCGCATCACCAGTCAAACTGCTGATTATTTGGCTAAACTGCAATATTTTCCGTGAAGCGACTGCCGTCTGACCTCTACAACCCGACGGCGATATCGAAACATTGCAGCTAGACCAATTGTTGGACTTATGAGGGCTTCAACAACCCGTAACGATTACCACTAGATGATAGTATAGCAACAGGGACCAACGGCTGAATGTGCTTTCCGAGGCATGACCAGACAAGTGCATACAAATATTTGCACTGCGCGGGGATCGAACCCGCGCCTCCTTACGGAGGTGACAGGTGTCAGTAATGCAGTTATATCATCATCATCATCAACCTTTTTTAAATCGTCTTACTGCTGAGCACAGGTCTCCTCTCATACAGAGAAGGATTGAGCGTAATCACCACGCTTGCAATTAAATATATAACAACTTTAAAAAAAAAAATGTTTAATAACATATAATGGCGTCCATTACCCTCTTCGCAAACTAAACTTAATTTAAGTACAGTGCGACTTTTTTCATTTTAATTGAAGAAAAGGGTAGAAGATAAATTAAGTTTAGTCCTGTCAGAAATAAAATACTCCATAGAATCATCTATGGAGTATTTTATTTCTGACAGGACTAAACTTAATTTCAGGCGTGATTCAAAACATGGTGACAAAAAAAATACGCCAATTTACATCAGTAGTAATATCTTGTTTTCGTCCGTCAAAAGGCTGGCCATTTTTAAATGTTTTCAAAAAGAGAACATCTCTAATGCAATTTTTGCGAGTGTTCGTGTCATTATTTTCGCTGTTTTGAAATTCGAATTTTTAACCCAGAGAGAACGCTATTTTCATTTTGTGGTATGGGGTAAACAAATTTGGTTGGCAAATTTTGTCACGGGCTATGCGGCTATTTGTGGTAAACAGATTGGCTGGGCAGTAAACTTGGTAGTGGGGTTGACCACTAGGAGTTTAACTGTGCCTGGGCTAAGTATGTAGATAACTTTTCATATGTGGTGAGAAACATTGGGATCTCCCCACGTCCATATCGACGGGTCCCAACGACAAAGTCCTATCTACTAAATTGTCTAGTTGCAGTGCGAAGCAATAAAGTTATGCGAATCTATTAAGTTACAAAAAATAAATAAAATTAATAAAAAATTAAGATGAAAGAAAATACCCTTTACCATAATTTTCTATTAATTATCTTTTTCTTGGATTTTAATAGATTCGCGTAACTTTATTGTGTCGCATTGCAACACGACAATATTAAAGATAGGACTTTGTTCTTGGGACCCATCGATATATAGTTAAGGTGTGAAACTTGTAATTACTGTTACCATGTGTCGTTTAGACCTAAAAAAAGGCTGGTTGTATAGAATAGCATAATAAGCCTGTAATGTTCCTACCAGTGATATACAGGTTTTCTCTATTGGAGAAGCCTGTATCTTGTGAAGCCGTGCGGAGAACGTGTCTGGGCAGGTGCCTTGCAAAGTGTGCTAGGTACGATGCGTCAAATGTTGTTGTGTCAGGAGTTTGGTCGTGAAGGGTCTCCAGATCAATCTCCCTCTAGCGCGGCATCGTTGGTCGTGTTGTTGGGTTTATCTCGCTCTACTGCAGTCTTCCTTCCTATTCACTCAGTTTTTTTTTGAGTGAATAGTCTTAATAAACTAGCCCGTATTACCATCAACGATTGCGTCACTGCTTAGCATCAGGCGGGATTGATATAAAAAAGAAGGAATGGGCTGTAATCTACAATGTAATTATGGTGCGGGTTGGTAGATGTGACACATGGCTTTGATTTTTTTGTTCAAAGACACGTTTCTCTTCAAAGCAATGTGCGTAATGTATTACGTACGATAGTCGATTGGTCATCATTCGCACATATTACGTTCTTTCTTTCTTTCTTTATTTTATGGCTTCGCACGGTTTGTGCATTTAGCCAATGTCATGTAATGAATTGTTCATGTCGAAAAAGACGGCCGCGTGACCCGTCTTACGATGGAGGTTTGAGACAAAGTCATGATGTGGCCACTATGCTGCGATATTTTACTGTTCTTTATGAATTATTTACTGAATGCACTTTTTACTACATACATTACGCATTTTTATTTAGTAAACAACACTATAAATAATTATAAAAGTCCAATGAAAAATGAGCGCGACACTCAGCTTAACTTTCCCGCCAAAACCTCCACATATTACGTTTAAACATAGACAGGAGTTTATCAATCTCTTTATTACAATCTTTGTCAAATTAGATTAGCGATATTATAAGCTACACTCTACGTTCTAACTCACACAATTTTATATTTCTCTCTTCACATTTATTATTATTATTCATTGTTTAAACAATCTTTTTACTTATATTCCACCATTTAAAGAAACTGGTGCCTCAAGTAGGTTTTGCAGAAGCCTATGTTACAGGTCGTCAGAGACACAGGGACACCCACAGATCTTGAGTAAACATTTTAATGATGCCAAGAAGATCACAAAGAGACGAACAAGAAGAGAAAATTAAAGATAACAAGAAATAGTACAAAAACAGCAATCAGTACAGGAAAAAAACTATTAACAATGCAGAACTATTTTTATCCACGACACTTAATCAAGTTAGATGAAATTTAGCCCACAAATTGTTGATAACCAGAATTATCTGGTTATGAACTGTGACTAAAGTCTTTGACCAGTGTGTGTTGCCAGTGATGACTTACGGAACTGAAACGTGGTCGCTCACAATGGGCCTCATACGAAGGCTCAGAGTCACGCAAAGGGCAATGGAAAGAGCTATGCTCGGAGTTTCTCTGCGTGATCGAATCAGAAATGAGGAGATCCGCAGAAGAACCAAAGTCACCGACATAGCTCTGCAAGTCGCTAAACTTAAGTGGCAGTGGGCAGGGCACATTGCTCGTAGAACCGATGGCCGATGGGGCAGTAAGGTTCTGGAATGGCGACCACGTACTGGAGGGCGCAGCGTAGGGAGGCCCCCAACAAGGTGGACCGATGACCTGGTGAAGGTCGCGGGAAGCCGATGGATGCGGGCAGCACAAGACCGGTCAGCGTGGAAAACCTTGGGGGAGGCCTTTGTCCAGCAGTGGACATCCATAGGCTGAAGAAGAAGAAGAAGAAGAACTGTTTGTTGGCTAAGTTTCATCTAAATTGGTTTAACCGTTTGATCGTGACGAAAGAACAAACAAAAACACACACGCACACACATAAACCTCTGCCTCTATTATGTAATTTTATTAAACTTCAAACTAACATTTCTGATTTACAAAATTAACACGTAAGCAGCTTTATGTCCTACGCTCCTGTGTACTTATATGTTTGCTGATTGTAAGCTTTTTGACCTTTACAAGGATATAAAGGTCAAAAGCTTACAGATTGTTTATTAATGTTTGAGAGCTCTTTAAAATTACACGCCTATCTTATGGGTATCACGAGAGGCTTATCAGCATGTGCAGTGTACAGAAGCTTACAGTGTAAGTATTTGATAATAGTCATTTATAACAGCTGGGGCTTTACGGGTTGACTGCTGAGTCTCTCATTGTATAAAGATAACAAAAACGATTAAGGCAAGTTCATTTATACACATAACTCCAAAGAAAGAAGTGAAATAAAATGTTTATTTATGTAAATAGGAAATGTTCTACAGGATGCATTCCGGAGAGTGTGCGAGGGAATTGCATGATTTAATTCTCCCATCTCCGTTCCGTTCTTTATATGTCGTGGTGGCCTAGTGGTTAAAACACCAGCCTCTCAAGTATGAGTGTGCGGGTTCGATTCCAGGTTAGGCAAGTACCAATGACTGATTATAAGGTGAAGGAAAACATCTTGAGGAAACCTGGACTTTAGGTCTGAAATCGCCATGCCGCATTGAGCAAGCGTGATGATTACGCTCAATAATTCTCTGTATGAGAGGAGACCTGTGCCCAGCATTGGGATGATAAAAAAAGGTTGATGAGAGAGAGAATCTCCGTTCCATCATCGGACGACGTGTCGTACGGCGAGTATCCATCCTTATGTTGTTGATATCACAACGGTCCCAACGAAGCGTCGCCTCGACTGGAACAAACTGTCAGCAGCGGTGTTTCCGTCACACTACAATTTAAGTGTCTTCAAAGCCAGAGTGAATGGCTTTTAATAAACTAGCGCGCTGTACCATCAACGACTGCGTCACTGCTTACCTTCAGGTAGGACTGCGGTCAAGCACTAGTTTATAATTTATAAAAGAAAACACGTAAATTCCGCCAATTATTTATTTTATTTACTAAAACTTTATGCACTAGTAAAAAATAATGTATAAAAGCAGATTTAATGCCTGAGGCATTTTCTACCAGTTAACCTTAGGGTGATGCACAGGTAAAACGTGAAAAGTGCAACGTAAAATTAATATATAAAATACAGGAATATATAATAATACACACATAAAATATTAACAAAATTGACAGTCATTATTTATTTCTAAATCCATACATTAAGGGATCGCCCCTAATACCATTAAACGGGACATCCAGACATTGTTTTTTAATGGAAATCTCATTAAACATCATGAATCATCCCGAATAGTCAAAACATAATACATACTTAATTCTCACAAACTTTTTAAAGTCCTCAAACTTCAATTTCACGCACTTCTACCCACAGCTAAAACCCAGCATTGCACTCTCTTCATGATTAGTATTCACTCCTTGTATCGTCACACAAATGACACAAGTTTGTGATGTACCATGGAACTGGAAGGCTGTGTCCTAACATAACCCGCGATCATCGCGCGAGTACCTGTAACCATAGTTCCACAGTCAGAGGGCGTCTATCAGTTTTGATGACATATAAGTGGCATAAGCACCTCTACTGAAGATTAAAGAGAAGCAAATACAGATATCAACTAAATAGATGTTAGAAAACATGAAATGCAGCGAGTGTTTGAGGGCGACGAGCCATTACTCAATGGTTTGCGTTTATACCAAGCCAAGTCTTCAAGCAAGTGTTCTTCCCACCAAACGAGTGTCACAACAAGTACTTTTTGATTTGGCACTTGTCAATGCGAAAAACGAGTAATCGCGGTAAGAAAATTTCAAGATCAACTTACAGTGCTAATTTATGTATCTAAAAAAAAAAATATGTTGTACAAACAAAATGCATATTACAAATTTTAATAGATATAATGTATACGCAAACAACATAAAGCCTCATACTTTACTCATTTATCTTTTATTTACACGGGATCTGTAATCTTTTATGCGTTTCTAAAGTGGGGAAATATTTATTTTATAGCTAGCCCGCTTCCTCCAGGTGCCATATCAACGCGAACATCGCATATACGCGCGATGATTGCTCATATTAGGACACGGCGTAAGTATAGGATTATATTATACAACATGATGGGTTGTAAAAGTGTTGCTGTTTAAAAAAATTGTTTTGTAAAAATCTTTAACGGTACTTTTATATTACTTCAGGGGGTGAGGTAAAGGTGAAATTGGATAAGGAAAAGCTTGCAGAGACTTTGACTTTCGGTATTTTGTTGTTCGTTTGAATTAAGTTTTGAATAAATGTGATATCCAGCAATCTGAACTTCCTCTCACTTAGAGGTCTGTGCCCCAGAAATTAATCAATCTGCTTAGCCTTGCAACGATATTGCAGTCAGCTTCTAGTCTAAATAAAAATAGTTGAATACTAATAGATTACACGGAACGGTTACTCATCTGACTTCCACAAACAGCAGTCTCCTGACGACTCTTTCTTTCTTTATTTTTTGGCTTCGCACGGTTTGTGCATTTAGCCAATGTCACGTAATTATGAATTATTCATGTCGAAAAAGACGGCCGCGTGACCCGTCATACGAGTGAGGTTTGGGGCAAAATCATGATGTGGCCACTATGCTACGATATTTCACTCTTCTTTTTGATCTATTTACTAAATGCACTTTTTACTACATAAATCACGCACTTTTATTTAGTAAACAACACTATAAATAATTTGAAAAGTCCAATGAAAAACGAGCGTGACACTCAGCTTGACTTTCCCGCCAAAACTCTCCTGACGACTCTTTAAGTTATCCTCCATAGACAATTTTTTATTAATCTTTTGAAAGAAAGAAAAGAGTTACATACATCTATTCATACATTGTCCTAAACTTTCGCATTTATAATATTACTAGCTATTGCCCACGACTCCGTCTTCGTGTTGATATAAAATAAGCGCCTGTTAATATAATGGGAGCAATATTTACGTCCGCGATTCCCCTCGTTTTCGCAACATTTTTTGTTACTGCTCTGCTCCTATTGGTCATAGTGGGATGTTATATGGCCTATGTCCTTTCTCGTGCTCTAGATTATCTGTGTGCCAAATTTCATTACAATCGGTTCAGTAGTTTTGGCGTAAAAGCCGGACAGACAGACAAACAGAGATACTTTCGCATTTATAATATTAGTATGGATTTCAAATAAACTAGTTACAGGTACAGTACAGTACTTTTGAATTGTCAAAGGGGCAGCCAGACGGAAGGGGAAGTTATCACCCACCAGACAAAGTCTTGCCACCAATTCGCCGTGTTTCGACATGATGTCTGTGTACGGAGAACGGGTCTGTATAGACAAAAAAACAGTAACCGTGACGTTCCAAGACACGATTGACGCAGGGGCTGAACGACCGACTGCTGCGCTTGATACGAAGCGCAGCAGTCGGTCGTTCAGCCCCTGCGTGTTCCGATTCCCGTACGGAACAAATATTTGCATGACCTGCAATTAGTTGTTCTGGGTCTGGCTGTTGGTATATGTGACTTTATATGTTTGTAAACGCAACCACGCCATAGGAGAAATTCTTAGAGTGGGGCAAAAAAAAATAACAGTCTAGCGTCTCCATTTAAAAAACGCGCAAGAACCTCCACCAACATTTTTTTTTAATCAAAAAATTGTTTCAAATTATTTGATTACAACGTTCATGTTGAATTTATCCATGTGAAAACGACTGTAGAAAGACGTGCGTGTGTGACGTCGTTAGGGAAAACACAAGAGCCATTTAGAAATGATGCTATGCCAGCTAAGGTGTTATTTATTTATTTATTAGGTTAGCCAACAGTTATGTACACTAATACATTTATGAAATAAAATTTTACGAAAAAATACATTTTTAAGTGTAATAACTACTTACTGGCTAACACAACATGCACAAAAAACGGTTAACATTCAATATTAAACTATTTTTAATTAAACAGTACAAGATGAAGTATGAATTAACAAAATAGTAAAATCAGGATTTTATTAATTAAAGCAAGTAAATTGACTAATTAATTCTTAACATGTTTATACAATTATTATGACTTAATTTTATTTTATTTTAAGAAGCCCTCGGAACACAAATGAAGAATTGATTTAATAAATTTCCCGATGCTGTCATGATGTATATCGATTACGTCAACGCAGCTGTTAATTATCTTGCATAATCGGGGAATAGCCGAGTTTGCACCAAGGACGGTTCTACGCAGAGGTGGATAAAGGGGGGTAAAGTTACCACGTGGGAGTCTGGTAGGGGCGCGGAATCTAAAAAGGCCAAGCAATGTTGGACAGTCAATTTTGTTTCTGATCAATTTGTATATCGCAATCTTGAAATATCGCAATCGAGTGTGGTAGGACGGCAAGCACTTAGATTTACCCTGTGAAAATGCAAGGTGCCACAAAAAGCGTTTCTGGACTCGCTCTAATCGTAACATGTGTGTAGCATAGTGTGGTCTCCAAACAACACTGCAATACTCCAAGATACTGCGAACCAAACTATTGTACAACATGATTTTAGTGCTACTCTGTTTAAAACTTTTGGTATTACTTATAACAAACCCCAACATTTTTGAAGCCTTTGTTATTATTTGCTCCATGTGTGGTATAAATGTTAGCTTATCATCGAACAGGACCCCTAGATCTTTAATTTTGTCCACCTTATTTAAATTCATGTTATCAACCACTTTGAACGCATATGATTCATCTTTCTAGCAAAACATTTAAATAATCTGTCCACACCTTCCTGCAAAAGTATAGCGTCGTGTGATGACTCGATATATCTCGATGCCGTGCCAGCTAAGATGTAATAGTTTCTTTGATAAGATTTATTCAAGTTTAGACAAAACTCACATTTCATATGACACATAAACTAGTACACATAGGTACAGATGACAGAACAGATGAGAGCAGTAGTAGCTTGGGCAGAGCACCGCCGTGTCCTCGTAGCGGCGATCGGCGGCGATCTCGCGCGTTAGACCCTGGTCCAGGCCATGGTCCGGAATGAGAGTGCATGGCAGGCCGTCACCTCCATCTGCGAAGCAGTGATGCTGGCAAAGGAAGAGGCGGAGCGCGTGAGGCAGCGGGAATCCCAGCGCCCTCACGCCACTAGCTGCCGCAGGAGACGCCCTGGTCGGGAGACGTCATCGAACTCCCAGCTATCGTAGGCGCGGGCCTGTGGACGGGGAACAGTGGTTAGTTCGCCGCCCGGTAAGGACCAGGTCCGAGTCGACGGCGCGTTGTGTTTCACGCGCGCCTCAAAGAGATGTCAGCACATCGTGACGGTGTCCACGAAGACCGATGCCTCCTGGGTCAGGGTTGCGAGTTGGTTAAAAAAGAAACTATGGCCCTGGCCGTCGCACAGGCAAGTGAAGAAACAATTGTGGATTTTAGTCAGCATAAGTCTGACACACCTTACCTCTCCGCCCAGAGCGGGAGAAGTCATTTGATGACTTCCCATCCCAACAAAAAAAAAAGGTTCGAATCCCGTTAGGCGCTTTACCTTGTGTAAATTATTTCACCACCACTGACTGATCTCAAAATGGTGAGTGAAAATATCCTTAGGAAACTGGCATATGTCCTAGAGTCAAAAACTTCGAAGACATATGACATCTACTTAGTAGATTACTTCCCACGCCCACGCCTCTTATAGAGATGAGGCCTATTTCCCAATAGTGGGAACAATATAGGCTGGTCATGTGTGTTATTTTATGTATGACAGCACATCAAATTACTACAATCTGTCAAATTGCTTTATTATATTTTCAACTTCATCGCTAAGGTATAAAGGCCCAAGATTGATTGAGAATATTTGACAGTTTCGGCTAGCTTGACCTGCTGTCATCATTACATCACCATCATCATCTCAGCGCCAATTCCAGTCGCATGCGAAGCCTTTTCCAGCTCTGGAGTCTGGGGTCCGCTTTACCAGTCTAACTGCTGATTTTGGCGAAACTTCGACATTTTCCGTGAAGCGATGCCGTCTGACCTCGACAACCCGAAGGCGATATCGAAGCATTGCAGCTAGACCAATTGTTGGACTTTTGACGACTCTAACAACCCGTAACGACTGCCCTAGATGTCCGTATGGCAACCGGGACCAACGGCTTAACGTGCTTTCCGAGGCACGACCAGACCAGTGCAAATATTCATATCCATGCATACAAATATTTGCACTGCGCGGGGATCGAACCTGCGCCTCCTTGCGCAGCGGCCGCGTTCTCTACCGCTACGCCACGAAGGCTGTCGGCTGTCATCGTTAACTACACAAATCAAAAAAAAAAATCCATGAGAATCTAATCCAAAAAAGGTTGCTATAGAGATTTACGGAGGCCATTAAGGAACCACTTTAAAAACAATAATAAGAAACATCAAAGCTATTGTTTTTATTAAAATGACCCCGGGGTTCGAACCTTGACTTATGTTGGTAGTGTAAGTGAACCCTCCTGAATTGTAGTGTAAGCTTCTTAGATTCATAAATGTACATTTAAAAAAAAACCTTCAGTTGATTTTACCGTGGCGTTTAGTGATGGGAGTGCATTGTCATCGAATAAATATCGATATATTTTTATCGTTTTCAATATTTAGTTAGCTTATACATGTGTTGTAAAATTATAATGCCACGGAAAATACCTATTTGACATTATACATCTTTATTGGATACAGACTACAAGATAGGTCCAGGTAAACCATTTTGAGATTCATAATTGTTCTATTAAACCCGACCTATTCGGCTCAACCGTAAGACACACAACAATTATATTATTATTATTATTATTTTTATAATTGTAAACTAGCGCTTGACCGCAATCCCACCTGATGGTTAGCAGTGATGCGATCGTTGATGGTAAAGCGCGATAGTTTATTAAGAGCCTATTCACTCAGAAAAACTGAGCGTATAGGAAGGAAGACGGCAGTTGAGCGAGGTGATGCAATGTTAAAAAATCAACTCAATATTTTACTGAATATTTATTTTCATTTCAATTCCCAGTAGTTATATAAATACGTTTAAATGGACATCAGTCAAACAAATATACAATATGTAAAGAAAACCCTGTCCGATCCGTGAAGGTATTATTAGGTATCGTTAATTGATACTACTAATGGATACAAAGCCGGGCTAAACTTTAAAAAAAATCCCCCTAATAAATAAATTTTATTTCGAAAAAGTGAGGTAATTTTGGCAACACATTAGGCATACATGCGCGGGTGAAGGGAGGCAGGGCAGGCGGCACATGATCGCATCGCTATTCGCTCAGTAACAAATGGTGTTGTCACTTTTTATTAAAATACGAAATTTTGGGGAAGTTGGAACTAATTCGCAAAAAAAAAGATTATTTCTAAATTCATTAGTATTGTCACTATGATGATTATGTAAAATTTCATATTTTATTTGGTCATGTGTATACTTAACATTTATTATCCTTTTGGGTCGGACAGGGTTTTCGTTACATATTGTATAACTATGTAATAATATTTTCTTCCCTTCAGTAGCTATTAAAAGCCCGTGTTAATTCAGTAATCAGTACATTTAACATATTGCAAATTGCATTTAGTGCTGAAGTACACAGCCTCAACGAAATACAAGTTCTGAACATCGATACAACGCCACCGCCGCGCACCGTAGGTAACATCCCTAGCTGGCGCCAACCAGTCGACAGGAGCCTCAGACGGCGGACGAGGGATCCCGACTCAACAGGGACGACGTTATTGATCAGAACATGTCCCGTAGTTACTTTAATATGTTTTGTTTTTGTTTTGCTAACGATACATTGGGTTTGGGAAAAACAGCGAGTACGTCGCTGAGGAGAAACATTTTTCGAACATGTCGCTCTATTTCTCTATAAAAAAATATGAAACTGAGTGTATTACATATCCTAATATATAGTAGGTATCTCGAACCCGTTGATCGCTGCATTTGGTTTCTAGTATAGACACGAATCTGTAAAAAAACGTCTTAATGCATAAATTAATCTCGATCAATTATTATCTATAACATCTTTGATCCTTGTTTCTGTAAAATATTAAAAACGTAAATGTGCCGATATGTTACTAGGAAGTGATATGAAACAACGGATTAGCAAAGTATTTTCCCAAATGATTCACATTCGCGTACATCGAGGGACTGGAACAATTTGCCAGCGGCGGTATTTCCGTCGGACCACATTTATTTGATGGCTTCAAAACTAGAGTGAATAGGCTCTTAATAAACTAGTGCACTTGACCATCAACGATTGCGTCACTGCTTACTATCAGGGTTAAGCACTAGTTTATAATTTATAAAAAAAAAACCATTGACATAGATTATCTGTTGCGCATTATAGTGCTGTAAAAGACGTCATATTATTTGTTATAAACGTCAAAAAAAAAAAAACATGGTTTACCAGAAGCATTACGATGACAACGACGCAGTTTGCTAATCTTGAGCTGCATCGTCCCACTATTGACCAAAGGCCTCCACATGACTTCTAACTCTTTTGATCCAGGGCTGAATTACATAATACGATGGAGTTTTGTTTTATAAGTAAAGGGATAGTATTTGTGTATTGACTTACCATATTAACTTTTAAATTGGTAGGTATAGATAAATAGAAACAAGTTTTACTAGAGGACCATAAAAGGTACGGATGAACTTTCAAGATAAATATAGGCAATTCAGGTTCTTCCAAATGTAAAAATGTGGTAAAAAAATTGGCTGTCTGTAGAACTCCGTCTACTGCCGATATTTGAACGTGATAACGTCTATTACATGGTAATTTTTTCTGGGTGCAATGAAATTATTTAAAATAAAGTAATGTATAACATTTATATTTTTATTTAATAGTTTGTTTAAATTTTCTAAAAAATAAAAAAAAAGCAAAAAGAAAAAGAAAAAAGAAAAAGAAAAATTAAAAATGAAAAATTTAAAAATTAAAAATGATAAAAACGTCCGTTGCCGTCAGGAATCGATCCGCGGCACCTCTTGAGTGAGTCGATATTAATCCGAGCGTTTCACCACTCGGCTATCAATGCTTTAATCATGTATGCGAAAAACTGCTACTAATTGTTTACAACCGTGCTTTGAGGTAAATAATATTGCACTCTAAAGCTACTAAGGCTAAGGTTAGTTTTAGTAGGCGTGGACTCCGTGTAGCGTCAGATTCGGCCGTTACGCAGTTTTCGCGAATGACTCCCAGCATACCGATTTAATAGACGTTATCACGTCAAAATGTATGAGAAACAGGGTCTAAAGTTCACTCATCCTTCATAGAAAAGGGAGGATCCTCGGCGGTTGATGTTATGTGTTAGTTGTGTAGTGAACTCTGCTTGTGAGGTCCAGAATTTGCGTGACGTCAGTATGACGCGTTGTTTGCACTTGGCGTTGTAGTTACCGCTACAACGGGCTAAATGGCCTTTTAGTATTAGGAATGAGCCTGATTTTGAAAACAAACATTGAGCTTGCTTATTGTAGTTAACGTATATCTAAAAGCGAAAGGGATCACTTTATTTTATTTCTTTTATAAATTATAAACTAGCGCTTGACCGCAATCCCGCCTGATGGTACCTAAGCAGTGACGCAATCGTTGATGGTAAAGCGCACTAGTTTATTAAGAGCCTATTCACTATAGCCTTTAAGACACTCAAATTGTAGTCAGACGAAAACACCGCCGCTGGCAAATTGTTCCAGTCCCTCGATATTCGCGGTATAAAGGAGGAGGCGAAACGCTTCGTCTGGATCGTAGTGGTGTTAACAACACAAGGGTGGAAACTTGCCGTACAACGGGTCGTCCGATGGTGGAACGGAGATGGGGGAATTAAATCATGTAATTCCCTCGCACACTTCCCAAAATGCATCCTATAGAACACCGAAAGGCTGGCTACTCTACGCCTGTGCTCTAGGCTTTGGAGACCGTCTCGAGTTAAATCAGGGTCACTAATCAGCCTCTTCGCACGCCTCTCCACTAAATCCAAAGTGGCCAGGCGACATTTAGCAGTATTGAGAAATTGTGGGCTAAATAGATAGATCAATATTTATACTATAGTCAATATTAAAATTTCATATGCGAGTGTATTGTACGGATATACGCCTAATTGCCTAATTAGATTGAATTCTAAGAGTGCAATTCTAGTTAGATTTCTATTTATAGCATTTACTGACTCAACTTCGTAGAAAATAAAACATTCATATGACTGACGTTCTTGCGATCCCCTACCAGGCGCCGAGAAGTCGGCAGGAGGTGTTGCCGCGTGCGATGCCGAGTCAACAGTAACGTGGCATTATTGATCTTGCTAATGTTTCCTCTTCGGGCTCTTCGTGGCGTTCGCGGTTTCCAAGTTATTTTTTGTATTTATATCTTAAAAATGACGATAAATCTCTTCCGTAATTCTGCACGCCTAGTAACGTAGTAGCCTACCGCAGGCGGTGTTGTTTCTCATAATTTTTGAACATGTGTAGGAATAGGATTACAAAACCCTCTCAAATATTGTTTCATATCTTCTAAAGAAGCTATGGCTGTTGGTATGTACAATATACAATATGTAAAGAAAACCCTGTCTGACCCATAAGTATAATAAATGTTAGGTAAACACATGACCAAATATAATATGAAATTTTACATAATCATCATAGTGACAATACTAATGAATTTAGAAATATTCTTTTTCTTCCGCGAATTAATTCCAACTTTCCAACAAAATTTGGTGATTTAAAAAAAATTACAACACCATTTGTTACTGAGCGAATAGCGATGCGATCATGTCCGCCTGCACTGCCTCCCTTCACCCGCGCATGTATGCGTAATGTGATGCTAACCGCACATGCATTAAATTACCTCGCTTTTTCGAAATAATATTTATTTTTAAGGAGGATTTTTTTAAAGTTTAAGTTTAATCAGTTAACGATACCTAACAGTACCTTCACGGATCGGACAGGGTTTTCTTTACATACTGTATACAGTCTGTCCGGACATGGACTAGCGATATTTTAAGCACTTATATAGGGTTGCCGGGGGTGTTTTTGTAATGCATTGCTATCTTTAGTTAATTTGTATGAATAACTTTACGACAACTTTTTTGAGTTTAAACTTATGTTTCAAAATTTTGAAGATGGGAAAACTTTATTTTACAATGCTTACGGCAGGACAATATTGTTTGCCTTCGAATAAGTCTATTTTCATCTCTGTACGAGCAGAACTTTCAGAGATAATTAGTTATGACTTTTTCTTACTAGTATAGAGAATATTTCAACAAATAAAAACAAGTACGTGTCGGACTCACGCACAAAGGGTTCCGTACCACTGATTTATGAAATTATAGAATTTAAGTTATTTCTATGAAAGATTACGCGGTAATAAGCGCTTTACGATTTAAGAGGTATTAAATAAAACTACTTAATAGATCTCGTTCAAAACAATTTTCGTTGGTAGTTTTTATAGTAATATACATGAAATGTTTTTTATTAGATTTTTCAATTTCTTACTTTTAATTATTTTATTTAAACGCCAGTTTTCATTAAAATCAGTTTTACTTCTAGTACAAAATAACGTGCTAGTATCAAAATGATTTCACTCACACTAACAGAGTTGCTATATGCACCACCGTAGCGCCCTCAATTATTTTCACGACTTTGTAGACAAACTATAATATAGAAGATAGAGGGGGGTGGGACCAACTTTTTTCCACTTTGGAAGCGTCTGTTACTTAAACTATTCGGCTTAGAAAAAAAAAATTAGAAATCTCGATATAATTTTTGAAGACCTATCTAAAAAATCGAGTTTGGAGTTTTGGGAGCCCCCAATATTTATTATTATTTTTATTTTATTTTTGCATCAAAATCTTAATGCGGTTCACAGAATACATCTACCTACCAAGTTTCAACAGTAGCTCTTATAGTTTCGGAAAAAAAATGGCTGTGACATATGGTCGGATAGACGGACAGACAGATATAACGAATCTATAATGGTTCTGTTTTTTGCCATTTGGCTACGGAACCCTAAAAATGCCTGCCACATACGGGGGAACTGGACTAGGCCCATGTTTAGTTAGTGTGTATTTGTAAGGTTATATTGTTGTTAAGTGTCTAAAATATCGCTAGTTCATGATGAACACACTGTATATTGTAAATAACTTTTCCATTAAACGTTGTATAAGGTACTAGGAGCGCCCCGCGGTTTTACCTGCGTAAGTTTCGGTTCCCCAGGAATATTGAGATAAAAGCATCCTATATATTAATCCTAGTTATAAATCACCTGTGTGTTAAATTTCATCCTAATCAGTTCAGTAGTTTTTGGGTGAAGAGTGACAAACTTCCATCCATACTTAAAAAAATTGGTTGTCTGTAGAAATCCGTCTACTGCCGATATTTGAACGTGACAACGTCTATTACATGTTTACACATGGGGCGCTCTAGGGGTGGGGGTAAAGTAGGCGTGGAGTCCGTGTGGCGTCAGATTCGGCCGTTACGGTGTTTTCGAGAATGACTCCACGCCGTACCAATTTAATAGACGTTGTCACGTCAAAACTTTCGCATTTCTAATATTGGTACTTGTAGGTACAGGAACATCTTAAAACTTAAAGTAAGTAGACATTATCATTATATATAAAAATCAATGGCACTTTCTTTGTTACTTAAGAACGGATTCTAACTAGCCAAACTAAATGTTGAGGCTTTGTTTAGACTAATTAGTAGATGGTTTATGTGAAGTTTGAACAGAATTGGTCTAGCGGTTCTTCATTTATCACATTTTTTGTAACAAATGAATTCAATGAATGGTGGACATTCATCTCATCTATATGTATAAAATTCAATACCACTTTCTTTGTAATTTGATAATCCAGCAAAACTGCGTAATTGCACCAGATTGGTAGTGCAAAACTTACTGCCAAATTTAATTGAAGCTACGATCTTAATCGGTAAATCAAAAGGAGAAGTTTGTTTGATACCACGTATCCCTATAGTCCCAAGTGATATGTCGTTTGAGTTAAAACGATTAGAATATCTTGTGCGTTAATCATTTGTTATGTCCATCAACAAAGCCCAAGGGCAATTATTTCACGTTTGTGGTCTGAATTTGGAGGAATCATGTTTTTCAAATGGCCAACTTTATATTGCCTGTTCGAAAGTCGGTACCCCCAGTCGTTTGTTTGATAATCTAAATGTTTTGGATTAAGCTATAAAATTGTTAGCAATTAAAAATATATATTTTATGTTTGAAATAATTTTGATGATCCAATAAATTTGTTTTTATTATTTCACTTTATACGTAGCGAAGCACGTATCGGGCCGCTAGTCAAATATAATAACAAGTTATACATTAAAAAAAAGTATCAATAATACTAGGAAGTCCTTTACGAGGCCAAAAGGCTCTTATCTCAGCATAGTGCTTCAACATTTAAGAATAAATGTCTTAGCGCTGGTGTTCTGATAGGATCTAGAGAGATAAAGTTTCATCAAAATCGTTTCATTCATTTTTGCAAAAAAAAAAAAAAAAAAACTGTTACTGTATGTGACTTTATGTGTTTGTAAACGCACTTACGATACAGAAGAAATTCCTAATATGGGGCTAGATTTTTTAGACAAAAAATAACTACCATCCATCAGTCCATAACTCACATTTGGCAATTATAACAAATTAATAGGAAAACGAACAAGCAATGAGAAAATCTTTTTTTTTAAGCTATTGCATCGTCTAACGTCGTTTCAGTTCGGCAGTCTTCGGCACGGTATGTTTGTGTGCGTGCGACTACATCTTTTGAAAACAATTTATAGATTTTCAAAAAGAGCATGCATATTGCAGGGCGCGAACCCAGTTCTACACACTTGCCATGTTACTGATAGTCGCGATGTGCTAAACTTGCGATTAATTTTCTCTCTGAAATAGGTCTTCTATAGAGATATGTCATAGACGTCAGCGACGTTGTCATGGCTACCTTAAAAACTTTTCATATAATTAATTATTAAGTACTTTTATTCAAATTAATTTAGTAGTGTTTTTATAAAATAGCTTTTTTTTAAACGGAAAAGCTAAGATGAATGTCACGCTAATTTTTCATTGGACTTTTAAATTATTTATAGTGTTGTTTACTAAATAAAAGCGCGTGATTTTATAGAGTAAAAAGTGCTCACGCGGCCGTTTTTTCAACTGTTATTGGCGATATCCGCCATTATTGTGAAATATTTTTTTAAAGAATTTCTATAATTTGTTACACGTGTTATTGGCAAAATTGTGGTATCTATCCACAGGGACCAGATCAAGAGTTGAAGTTGAAGTTTTTATTAAATAAAATATTACAGAAAGATGTCGGTGAACAATGTTAATACGAGTACATTTAAGTGTACGAGTTGTAATATTGTTATCTCCGAAACGAAACAACGAAAGTTTAATAAAAATATGCTCGTCGGCTTTTTCTGAGGAAGACATTGATGAGGCAAAAAGTTATTGTTTGTTTCTACGAAGACAAGACAAAAACATGTATCGAGGCGTAAGAACAAAAAGCAGAAAGACCTAAAATATACGATTACGGTGTTTAAAATCACGGATCCCGAACAATTCCAGTTTTTGTGGCATATGACCTTCACAAATTGCCACCAGTTTGCTTTGACTACGTAGAACGTACGTAAAGAAGTTGATGAAGGATTTATTAATTCTACGGTCAGATGTTAACGCAATCAGAAGTGATTATGTTACTAAAGATCAGCTCGAAAATATTAAATTGATAACAAATAATTCGACACCGACGCCGTTCATCATCAACAACCTTTTTATCGTCCCACTGCTGGTCACAGATCTCCTCTCATACAGAGAAGGATTGAGCGTAATCACCACGCTTGCTCAATGCGGGTTGGCGATTTCAGACTTATAAAGCCCAGGTTTCCTCAAGATGTTTTCCTTCGCCTCAGTCATTGGTGTCCAAGATATACTTAGAAAGTACATATAACTTTAGAAAAGTTACATTGGTACTTGCCTGACCTGGAATCGAACCCGCGCACTCATACTTGAGAGGCTGGTGTTTTAACCACTAGGCCACCACGACAAAACAGTGGGGTATATTGAAAAAAACCTCGGAGTCTTTGAGTATATTTCGTGGTGCTCCCTGTGCGCCGTTTCCGAGTCAACGAAATACCAGTTGGTGGAGTCATAAGGATACTATAGCTGTCTTGCCTGCCCCTCAGTGCCCGGCCGGTCTTGCGATTGCACCGAAACAGCACACAATGACAGAGATTATAAGTAATAGCATAGACAGACCTTACGGAGGAATTGCCCTATTGTAGAGGAAGTCCGCTTTCTCAAAGGTATCAGTGTTGTTGTGTAATAGTAATCGTTTAGTTCTCACACGGATCGTTCTATGTTAGTTTTCTCATTTTACATGCTTACTGACTCGAGTGATAATATAATAGATTTCATGGGTTTTTTCTTTATTTCTTTATTTTTTGGCTTCGCACGGTTTGTGCATTTAGCCAATGCCACGTAATTATGAATTATTCATGTCGAAAAAGACGGCCGCGTGACCCGTCTTACGAGTAAGGTTTGGGACAAAGTCATGATGTGGCCACTATGCAGCGATATTTCACTGTTCTTTATGAACTATTTACTAAATGCACTTTTTACTACATAAATCACGCACTTTTATTTAGTAAACAACACTATAAATAATTTTAAAAGTCCAATGAAAAACGAGCGTGACACTCAGCTTGACTTTCCCGCCAAAACTCAGGGTGCTGATCACGAAAATGATTTCATTTTTGAAATCCAAGATGGCCGACATCATATTTCATGACATTCTGACATGGGTGTGATAACGAACATGACGTCATTTTTAAGCTATTGCTTAGCTTCTTTCTATCTCTTTATCAAAGTCGAACAGAAAACATTGAATATAGTTTAGTCGCTTAATCGTCACCATTTTTCGCACTCTTTTGATGACGTTGCTGGTAAAAAATAAATACATTACAAAACAGAAAACTTGAATTGATATCAAAGAAAAAAAAACAAAGGAAAAATTACTGTATAAATAAAATAAATAAATAATTATAATTGCAAGTTATAGTTGATAAAAAAAGGCTATGCAATAGCTTTACCGCGGCAGTCTCCGAGTGCCACACGCCTTTTTTTTTTTTATTAAAGTATAAACCAGCGCTTGACCGCAATCCTGCCTGATGGTAAGCAGTGACGCAATCGTTGATGGTAAAGCGCACTAGTTTATTAAGAGCCTATTCACTCTAGCCTTGAAGACACTCAAATTGTAGTCCGACGGAAACACCGCCGCCGGCAGATTGTTCCAGTCCCTCGATGTACGCGGTATAAAGGAGGAGGCGAAACGCTTCGTCCGGATCGTAGAGGTGTTAACAACATAAGGGTGGAAACTCGCCGTACGACGGGTCGTCCGATGGTGGAACGGAGATGGGGGAATTAAACCGTGCAATTCCTTCGCACACTCCCCAGAATGTATCCTATAGAACACCGAAAGGCTGGCTACTCTACGCCTGTGCTCTAGGCTTTGGAGACCAACTCGAGTTAAATCAGGGTCACCAATCAGCCTCTTCGCACGCCTCTCCACTGAATCCAAAGTGGCCAGGTGACACTTAGCAGCACCAGCCCAAATGTGGCTGCAGTACTCCACACACGAACGGACCTGTGCTTTGTACAACATTAGAAGCTGCCCTGGTGTGAAGTACTGCCGGACCTTTGCGATTACACCAAGTTTTCTGGCAGCCACCTTGGCCTTGGACTCAATGAACCGCCCAAAGTTTAGGTTCGAGGAAATCTCAATACCCAAAAGCTGAAGGCGGTCGGTACACTCCAAGGATACATTCCGAAAAGTAGGAGCCAAGGTGAACGGGCTCCTTTTGGCGGTGAAAAGACACGCCTGCGTTTTGGCGGAATTGAATGCTACAAGATTGGCATTGCCCCATTCGGAGACTGCCTGAAGTGCAACACTCGTTCGCTCTACCATGGCCTCTCTTTCGGACCGGATTGATTCCCTACTAGCCCGAGCATCCGGCAGGTATCTCTCCACAACTGTGCTGTCATCTGCATACCCATAGATAAATCTTACCAAGTATTTTAATCGTCTATTAAGGCCGGGTTCATTCACTTAGTACATAATTAGCGGACGAATACCTACTGTCAAAGATTTAAGCTTACTGAAATGCTTAGCTCTAGAATGTGAAGCATTCTCCACGATAAATTCCGTGGACCCGAACAACGGTCACTCGATTAACTGAATGTCTCTTCTTGTTATTTGTATACTAGTGTTTGCTTTTGGTTACGGTGATCGAGACCGAGATCACTTTTAGGGTTCCGTACCTAAAAGGTAAAACGGAATCCTAATCGTGAGACTTCGCTGTCCGTCTGTCCGTCTGTCACCAGTCTGTATCTCATGAACCGTAATAGCTAGACAGTTGAAATTTTCAGAGATTATGTATTTCTATTGCTGCTATAACAACAAATACTAAAAGTAAAATATTTAAGGGGGTACCCCATACAACAAATGTGATATTTTTTTTTTGGCGTTTTTAAAGATAATGGTACGCAGCCCTTCGTGCGGCACTTGGCCGGTTTTTAACATACATAATTTGCAGTAAGTCATTGTTTTTTTAGGTAAAACATCGATTTCTATATATTTTCTTTTCATTTGAGAGTAAAAGCCGCGCTTTAGTCCCATATAAATATTATTATTAACTTTTCTTCAGTCGTTTATCAAATCAAATCAACTCATTTACTTTACATAAATATCCATAAGTTTTTACACAAGTCCGTATAGGATTTAGATTCAATAATAACATTTTTTCTTTGGAATACTATTATTACTATACAATATATAACAAAAACCCTGTTGTTCCTTCAACCTACGTTTTAAGATTCGGCATACGGACGTAATAAAGCAAGCAATTTATAAAAATTGTTCAAAAAAAAAATTAAAATAAATGTTTAATTATTAATATTTATAATCTGTAACTGATTTCTTAGCTCTGCAATCCTGCATGAAGAAACTAGACATAAGCAGAACGTTCCCGCCAATTTATTTAACTTTATACAATCAGATATTCTAAAAAAAAAAATCGAATTTGTCGGTTTTAATAGGTATTTGATTGTGACCCCTCGACTTGACAATGATTACTGTTTTCTAATTATGACTTAATTAATGATGTGCTTGTAGGTAAAATTATACAACGTGTAACATAAAGGGTATATACATACAAAGGGCATGGCATCTTTACATGATATCAATCGATATTGGAAGTATTTTTTAATCCTATCTCTTTATGTTAGGAAGTTACGAGAAAAAACACCGCCTGTGATAGGCTACCATACTAGGCGCACAGAATTTTTGAAGACATTTATCGTGATTTTGCCAAGTAATGTGACGTGTAACGAGTAGTTATTAACGTATGTAGTGCGGTGCACGTTTGTTATGATTTGAATTTAAGAAACACACGGAACCGAAAATTTTGTATAAATATTTTGAGTATTTTATTTTGAGTTGATAACCTTCCGATATCATTTGATATCATGTAAAGATGCCATGCCCTTGGTATGTATATACCCTTTATGTTACACGTTGTATGTCCCTGAAAGGAACAACAGGATTTTTGTTACATAGTGTATAATGTAATACAAATAAGTTTTCGCCGTTTTTTGAACGTACATTAACATTTAGGAGAATAATTTTGTCATGTCTGGAATAGTAATGGGTGCGTTTTTCCTCTTCCTGCATCTTTCTCCAATATGATGACACTACACTTGACATTTTTGCTGGTGAAGCCGTACGGAGGACGGGTCTGAGCAGTTGTGTTGCGATGTGTGCCGGTGTACGATGTGCCTAATGTTGTTGTGTTAGGAGTTTGGTCGTGGAGGGTCTTCAGATCAATCTCCCTTTGGCGCAGCATCGTTGGTCGTGTTGTTGGGTTTAACATTGCATCACCTCGCTCAACTGCCGTCTTCCTTCCTATTCGCTCAGTTTTTCTGAGTGAATAGGCTCTTAATAAACTAGCGCGCTTTACTATCAACGATCGCATCACTGCTTACCATCAGGCGGGATTACGGTCAAGTGCTAGTTTTTAATTATTAAAAAAAATCATTGCGTTATTCAGGTAGGCAGGCGTTATTCAGGTCAGATAGGCAGGTCATCATCATCATTATCATCATTTCAGCCGAAAGACGTCCACTGCTGGACATACGCCTCCCCCAAGGTTCACGGTTCAAGGTTCGGTCCACGACGACTGGTCCTGCGCCTCCCGCATCCAGCGGTTTCCCGCAACCTTCACCAGGTCGTCGGTCCAACTTGTCGGGGGTCTACCCACGCTACGTCTTCCGGTGCGTGGTCGCCACTCGAGAACCCGTCGGCCCCATCGGGCATCCGCAGAAGAACGAGAGTAACTCTCGTTCTTCTGCGGATCTCCTCATTACTGATTCGATCGCGCAGTGAAACCCCAAGCAGAGCCAGGCAGTTGCTCCATATAAAATATAACCAAAGCACCTGCTATTTTATCTCTTCACCACCTATGGTTGACTGTTAGAGAATGCCTAAAGCGCACTAAACACCAACAGCCCGCCGACCCAACCCGGCGGCGGCATAATATGTTGAAAGAAGCATGTCGGCAACCCTCGCACGGGGGCTTTGCCCGACACGACGGCGGCTTGCCGGCGGATAACTTACGCAAGCGCTCAGTTATCTGGCAGTTAAAATTAGTATTTAAACTGCTAGACAAATACGTTTCTGATGTCGAGCCGCCGACATGCCGCCGGCAAAGTTTTACGACTTGCAATGACTGATGCCGCCAACCTAGCCCGCCGGAAAAATGTTGCCGACATATGTAGTCGGGCTCGACTGCAAGTCGATCCCAACATTATAGGGAACAGGCTAGCCAGATGATGAATCCAATTTCTTTGTTTCCATATCCTGAAATATACATACACCAACTGGGAGTTGCCATTCGGTTCTGTTGAACAGGATGGTCGTAGACAAGTGCCTAGTGTCATTAAAATTGTCTTACGGGTAACAAACTAACAGCGGCTGCTGGCAGAAGTTACCACCCACCAGACAAAGTCTTGCTGCCAAGCGATTCGTTGCGTTCCGCCATGATGTCTGGTGAAGTCGTACGGAGGACAGGCCTGAGCAATTGTGTTGCGATGTGTGTCGAGTACGATGCGTCAAATGTTGTTGTGTCGAGAGTTTGATCGTGGAGGGTCTTCAGATCTATCTCCTTCTGGTGCAGCATCGTTGGTCGTGTTCTTCGGTTTAACATTGCATCACCTTGCTCAAGTGCCGTCTGCCTTCCTATTTAATCAGGTTTTTTGAGTGAATGGGCTCTTAATATACAAGCGCGCTTTATGATCAACGGTTGCATCACTGTTGATACCATCAGACGGGATTGCGGTCAAGCACTGGTTTATAGATACAAAAAAAAATCCATGATCCAAATCCCCTTATTGAAAGTTTGGGGGGAAAGATGTTATTCTGTTATATGCCTAAAGAAACAGTTGGCCTTTCCCACGTACATACATTAGCATTTAAGGATGACATGCTACTTCAATTTTATGCCATTGTCATAAGGTTCAATTTAGGGTAACAAACCGGCTTTTAGCACAGTTCAATGTAAGATTTCAAGTTTAGCAAGGTGTTTTCCTTAACTTTCTGGAATTCAAGGAAGCTCCATTTAGTAATAAATTATTTAGTTATGGTGCCTATAAGGGTTGCCCCAGGTGTTTATATAAATTAATGCGTTATTAGGTATTTGCATAACATTTATGCAAATGAAAATTCTAGAAAATGTATAAGAATTATTTTAATAACAGTTGTTACTATATTTTAACACTGACCGCCTCCGTGGCGTAGTGGTAGCGAACGCGGCCGTTGCGCAAGGAAGCACGGGTACGATACCCGCGCAGTGCAAATATTTGTATACATGGATATAAAATATTTGCACTGGTCTGGTCGTGCCTTGGAAAGCAATGTTAACCTGTTGGTCCCGGTTGCCATACGAACATCTAGTGGCAGTCGTAACGGGTTGTTGGAGCCCTCAAAAGTCCAACGATTGGTCTAACTGCAATACTTCGATATCGACATTAAGCACAACAACAGCAACAATGTTTATACTCAATTGTTTTTTTTTTTTACTTGTATTTTATTGACTTTTATATTAGGTACGTTGACATTTATAGTGTTTAGTTATTGACATAATATACTTAAAATTTTACTAATGACATTTTAGACTTAGTGTTGACATTTAAAATTGTGTTATTGTGCTGTTTTTGATATTTGTCGATTTTTTATAGTCTATCAACTTAAACTTAATTTTTTTTTTTGGCATTGTAATTTGCACGCCTGCTTGCAGGCAGAATACAATTAGCTCTTGGGCTTTAAGATCTTTTTTTTTTAATAATTATAAACTAGCGCTTGACCGCAATCCCGCCTGATGGTAAGCAATGATGCGATCGTTGATGGTAAAGCGCGCTAGTTTATTAAGAGCCTATTCACTCAGAAAAACTGAGCGAATAGGAAGGAAGACGGCATTTGAGCGACGTGATGCATTGTTAAACCCAACAACACGACCAACGATGCTGCGCCAGAGGGAGATTGATCTGGAGAACCTCCACGACCAAACTCCCGACACAACAACATTTGGGGTATTGTACCCGGCACACATCGCAACACAACTGCTCAGACCCGCTCTCCGTACGGCTTACCTAAAGTTCTCGCGCACGTACTCCAAGATGTCCTCCGCCTTACTAATAAACAACGTGACGACGTTATCGTTGTACGTTCGTCAAATGTATCGAAATACGTGCACTTTATAATGTCAACGTAAGATAGGATGACACAGACAACCTTTGGATGGAATACTAAGGGGAAGGCGAGAGAAACAATATAGGTAGTATATAGTGTACTATTTACATAGACTATATAATAAATATGTACATTAAGTGTATCGTACTAGTTTAAATATACGTCTAATTAATAAATATCATACAATAGCAAATAAAATGTAATGATATGTTTAAAGAGAGAGGAAGTGCTTTTTTAGGGTTCCGTAGCCAATAGGCAAAAAACGGAACCCTTATAGATTCGTCACGTCTGTCCGTCCGTCTATCCGTCCATATGTCACAGCCATTTTTTTCCGAAACTATAAGATCTATACTGTTGAAACTTGGTAGGTAGATGTATTTTGTGAACCGTATTAAAATTTGATGCAATAATAATAAATATTGGGGCTCCCCATACTTAGAACTGAAACTTAAAGTTTTTTTTTCATCAAACACATACGTGTGGGGTATTTATGGATAGGTCTTCAAAAATGATATCGAGGTTTCCAAAATATTTTTTTTCTAAACCGAATAGTTTGCGTGACAGACGCTTCCAAAGTGTATAAAAGTTCGTACCGGGTTGTGGTACCGGGCTTAGAATAGTACCGGGCTTAGAGCCCGTGTGGTACCGGCCTTAGAGCCCGTGTGGTACCGGCCTTAGAGGCCGTGTGGTACCGGGCTTAGAGCCCGTGTGGTACCGGCCTTAGAGCCCATGTGGTACCGGCCTTAGAGCCCGTGTGGTACCGGCCTTAGAGCCCGTGTGGTACCGGGCTTAGAGCCCGTGTGGTACCGGGCTTAGAATAGTACCATCCCATATCCTCCCGTGGGTGTCGTAAGACGCGACTAAGGGAACTCTCACTAGGGAAGCGGGCAGCAGTGCTTCTTTTGTGGAATATCAAATTATGGCGATCCCCAACCCGCCTGCCAAGCGTGGGGATTATGGCAAACCCCACTAAAGCAATAGAGGCCTCTGCCCAGCAGTGGACCCTATAAGCTTAAGAATAAGAAGAAGAAGAGGGACATTTAAAAGTGTGTCCATAAATATTTCCATTTATTTTACTTCATTGAGTTATCGTTATGCTATGAACGTTCACACCTGAGAAAATAGTGGAATGTTCTGAATATAAAATCGATTATAAAATAAATAAAATATTTTACAGTTTGTGAAGACATTCACACCTACTGTTAATGCCTAATGCCTTGTTAATGACTTTAAACTGTGTAGGTATTTGATAATAATTGTAACTGGTTTCTGCATATTGTAACAATATTATGTCATTTTTATCAAGCTATGACATCAAATTATTCAATTGTACATGCAGTCTAACTATAAATTTCCAGTAACTTTAGCTTCATATTATAATTTTTGCATGCCTATTGGTAAAATGTGGCTGAACCTATCGATTATCACTCTATCACCATGTACTGTACCCATATTTGCAAAATAAATGACTTACTTACTTACTTACTTACTTACTTACTTACTTACTAATACATATTAATTTATCAGCGGTGTAAGTCTTAGTACACAATAAACATCATTCAAAAGATTTAATGAAAGCTCTTAATGAAATTCCGAAATAATTTAGTTCCGTGACACGCGTTTTAAGGCTCTTATAATTTAGGGCATTAAACTTTATGCAGAGTTGTCAGCGGCAATGACCTTCACGGATGAGTTGAACTGCGAGATACCCTCTGTTCTCGCTTAACCTGTGTATTATTGAGAGATTTCACCATTATTTTGCATGTTATATATCGAATTCTTACACTAAGTTCTTACTAGTGCATCTTATTCGTATATGGTGCCAAAATATGAATACATTCGAGCTTGTCCACAAACTTAACGTGGGAAGTCGTTCCTTGAAAAATACAGGGTGTATCTGACATCGTATATCTGACATAGTAACACAAACTTCGCAAAAAAGCTACACCGCATGCCACTAACAAAATTATGATAGTCGTTTATGTCGTTAATGAGCGGTTACAAAAATAACAGTGTTCAAAAAAAAGTGTCAGCGCGGCCTTTGAACGTTGCAAGCGTGCCGCCGTGCGTACTTGTAGGTATGTCGTTGACCCCTGATGCGAACTCCATTAAATCAGCTGATAGGATAGTTTTTCTAGTATTGTCCACTTTGCGGTTTTTTGTGTAATTATCGAATTAATTAAATTTTACTTTAAAATCTTAATGGGTTATAAAAGTATAGCAATTATGAACGGTCTAAAGTGAAAAAAAACTGCATATTTTTTTTTTTAATCGGGAAAAAGCCGACGCATAATTTTACCACTGGGGGGTTCAGAATCATGTACTGGATCCATGGTACTACAATAGTACTTGGCTGCAGTTACTCATACTGAAAACTGACATAATTCTTCAACAACTGCTCAGATAATGTGGCTATGGCATTTAGGCAAGATTAATTCTTCTCACTAATGTTATACATGTATTGAGTATAAGGAACAGGGTACATGGGAACAGTTTCGAAACAGGCACGTCGCGGTGGCCTAGTGTTTAAAACACTAGCCTCTGAAGTATGAGTGTGCTGGTTTGATTCCAGGTCAGGCAAGTACCGATGTAACTTTTCTAAGATATATCTACTTTCTAAGTACAGATATCTTAGGCACCAATGACTGATTACAAGGTGAAGGAAGACATCTTGAGGAAACCTGGTCTTTAAGTCTGAAATCGCCAACCTGCATTGGGCAAGCGTGATGATTACGCTTAATCTTTCTCTGTATGAGAGGAGGCCTGTGCCTAGCAGAGGGACAATAAAAGATTGATGATGATATTGATGAGGAACAGGGTATGAAGTTCACTTATCCTTCATGGAAAATGGATGATCATCCGACCATACGGGTGTTGCGTCTGGCTAGCATTTGCCCGACAATTGATGTTGGGGAGTTGTATGTAGGCTAGTTGCACGATAAACTCTGCTTGTTTTTGTGTGACGTCAGTATGACGCGTTGTTCTCATGTGGCTGTGTAGATTCCGCTACAGACTCAATTCCTTTTATATCAGACATTCTCCTGAAATAGTTGTATCTGGCGGATTCTCGCAATATACACTAAAATACTCTTGTTTATTTAGTCCCAAGGTCAGACGAAATGAGAAAGGCTACTGACCCATTTTTCAAGTAAATCTTACAGTCGGCTATCTACAAACGCGATGAGAGACCAATCAAGAACCAAGCAAGAATAAAAAAGGATCGCGGTGTTATGTTGGGATGTACGTTTCGTATAATCACTCTTTTTTTTTCAATAATTATAAACTAGTGCTTACTTGCAAACCCGCCTGATGGTGCAGCAGTGATGCAATCGTTGATGGTAAAGCGCGCTAGTTTATTAAACCCATTCACTTAAAAAACTTAAAAATCTCGATAAGACTGAAAATGAACTCAACATAAAGGCTTGATAGATCATGAATTAGGTATGTATTTTCTAGTTCGTTTGCTTTCCTTGAACATCACTAACTTTAAAACACGGTTAGGAAAATAACGCTTCAGTAAATGCCCAGAAAAGCTTGTAATTTATTCAACACCATAGGTCAAAGGGGTCTCTGTAAACAGAGAAGGAACGGTTATATTCATTCGTTTAAATTAAGTTTGTTTGATATATTATTCTAACTTATTTTATTATACTTTTATTTTTAACCCCCGACGCAAAAACGACGGGGTGTTATAAGTTTGACGTGTCTGTGTGTGTGTGTGTGTGTGTGTGTGTCTGTCTGTACCACTCTAGCCGCCGAACGGATGGACCGATTTTGATTTAGTTTTTTTTTGTTTGACAGTAGAAAATGTCGAGAGTGTTTTTACGTAAGTTTGATGAAAATTGTTCCAAGATGGCCGCCGCCACAAAATGACAGATTAGATATTTTTTTTTAAACTCCATCAATATGGGTATCAAATGAAAGGGCTTGACTAGTAGAATACTATTAGATATGACAAATTTAAAATACAAGATGGCTGCTTCTACAAAATGGTGCTTTACATTTTTTTATTACAACTTGATCAATATGGGTATCAAATGAAAGGGCTTGACTAGTGAAATACTATTAGGTATGAAAAATTTAAAATCCAAGATGGCTGCCTCTTCAAAATGGCGCTTTATGGATATATTGATATCATTTGATATCCATATCCATATCCATCCATTTATTTGTTGTTTGTGGTAGTGTCCACCTCGTGGACAAGGTGTAATGAAATGAAAATTTCACCTCATTTCACCTCGTAACATTTTACGAGGTGAAATGAGCCACCTTGTCACCTTGCACCTTTGTGTCCACCTTGCATTCAAGGTGGACACTACCACAAGCAACAAATAAATATTTTTCAAAATTTTGGCTTGTACATGCTGTTTTAAAAGGATAAGTGTGCTTATTTATTTACCAAATTAGAATGTTAAACCTCACAAGTTAAAATTAAAGAAATTGTATATCACTAATGATATAGTTACATATGTATATCAATTCATAATTTTTTTTAATAAATTTAACATATTTATATATACCAATTTATGTAATTTGGACTCTGTCAAGCTAGAATTATGGCATTTAAGAATTATTTAAAATAATAATCAATCTTTACTGCTTCTCAATCTTTGCAATTCTGCCAAGGCCAATTTATCATGAGGATTATTAAACAGCTTCCTTTGGTCGAGCTCGCAAATAGCGACAACACTTAAACTTTTTACTCGGCTTAAAGCAACGTACGCTTGACCTTTTGCAAAAATTTTTTTTTTTTAATAAAAAGTCATTCGTTTACTATAAATTCACAATTCTAATTTTTTTTTATAAAAAGACATCAATTTTCATCAAATTATACCATTTTTTTTTTTCAAAAGAAACAATAATATACAACAAATTCTTAAAACGTAAGAAATAAATGAAATCCTACAAAAAACATGAACCAAAAAATTAAATTCAAAATGTTTAAATCACTATGAATTCACAATTCTAATTTTGTTTATAAAAAAGACATAAATTTTCACCAAATTCTTCCAATTTTTTTCATAATAAACAACTTAAAACGTAAGAAATAAATGATATCCCTACAAAAAACATGAACCAAAAAAATTAATTCAAAGTGTTTGAATCACTTGACTTATTAAAAACTTACCTAAACTATACAAATTAAAAGGTACGACAAAGAAATTTAAAGAAATGGAATAAAATCCTGAAGAAATCCCTACAAAAATAATGAAACAAAAATTAAATTGAAAATGTTTAAAACCTTTGATAAAAAACACCTGCATAAACTATGAACACAAACTATACAAATTAAAAGGTACGACAAAGAAATCAAAATAAATGGAATAAAAACGCTAAGGAGTTCCTACAAAAAGCATGAAATAAAAAATTAAATTAAAAATTTAAAAAAACCCCCGACTTTATAAAAACCAAATGTAATGAACGGAACGAGATATCCATAAACAATTATAATTCCTATGAAAAAATAACTAAGACGGAAAAGCCTATAAAAAGGAAAAAATAACTTTAAACTTATGTTTGTATGGGAGTACTTATGTATGGAATTTTTTTTATAATGTTATCGCGTCGGGGGACCGCAACTTACCCACAAAACATAAAAGATATTAAATTAGAAACCAAACAAAATATTAAATTACAACGAAAATGTTAAAAATAGTATTATGAAATCCAGGTAAATCAACTTAAAAACTTAATACACAACCAAACTATACTAATCAATACTAAAACCAAAATTTCTACGATGACTCACACTAAATTGACTCGAAAAATTTTCAATGTAAAACACAACCATCAACGACGTCTGCCCTCGCGTGTCTGCCCGCTCGGGTTACCAAACTCGATAGCGATACGCTCCGCCCACTTTCCCCCTCCCGCGACACACCCGCGCCGCCCGCGCTCGCTTCTTGCCGCGTTCGTCGCCGCGCTGCGTGCGGGCGGCGGCATGCAATGCAACTCGTGCGCGCCATTCAACATAATTCGTGCGCGTTGCTTTCTCGAAGCAAAGCCTATATACCTACATATAAAATAATATAATATATACATATACAAGTATACGATACATCATAGCATAACACAAACGAAATAAATGAATATAGGACTAAGAAAAAACTTAATAAGTACCTAAATACTTATAAATAACTTTGACAAACGTTTAGCCAATAAATAGTGCGGTCCCCCGACGCGATAACACTATAAAAAAAATTCCATACATAAGTACTCCCATACAAACATAAGTTTAAAGTTATTTTTTCCTTTTTATAGGCTTTTCCGTCTTAGTTATTTTTTCATAGGAATTATAATTGTTTATGGATATCTCGTTCCGTTCATTACATTTGGTTTTTATAAAGTCGGGGTTTTTTTTAAATTTTTAATTTTTAACACTTTAATTATTTAGTAAATCATTTAGGCAAACCATGTGAGTGCTGTGCACATATTTAATTGAAAGTTCACTGTAGTTATTTAAACAGGATGAGTTTTTAAGAACCATCCAAATTTCGATATTATTAATCTGTGGCGAAAATTATTGAATACGTGTTTTTCTTTTAGCATCACTCAATACAAAAATGTTGAAATATCACATCACAATGATTTCAAAATTTGATAAAAAAAATATATAAAAGTTGATGTTTGTCGAATTTTGTGTATCGATTTTTTTTTCAAAAAGGGAATTAGTGAAAGATACCTAATGCCTAGAAAAAATTTGGACGGTGATTAAAAAATCTTATTACATTGGAAAATTAAAATCTCTGTTAAGTAATTTTTACGTGAATTAATCATCGGAGTGTTATAATAAATAAATAATAAAAGATATGTCATGAAATGACTACAACAAGAGTTGATTACTCAGATTAATTTTAGATACCTCAGATCCTTTAATCTCAGATCTTTGAACACTGTCTCCTAAGGTACAGGTTTTCCTAGTTTAAGAGGCAGGGCTCACAAGACATATACGTAGTTAATCAGTGTATACTAATGTAGGTACATAGGTTACATTATCGAATTTATTAAGAGCATATTCACTAACAAAAACCATGTTGAATAGGAAGGATGACGGCAGTTGAGCGAGGTGATGGAATGTTAAACCCAACAACACGACCAACGATGCAGCGTCAGAGGGAGATTGATCTAGAGACCCTCCATGACCCAATACAACCAACACAACAGCATTTGGCGCATCGTACCCGACACACATCGCAACACAACTGCTCAGGCCCGTCCACCGTACGACTTTATCAGACATCATGCCGGAACACGACGAATCGCTTGACGGCAAGACTTTGTCTGCTGGGACCGACAACCGATGTTATGGCCTACCGCCGTGACGAAAACATTTGTTTTTATTTAAAATCAGAATGGTTGAGTAGTATATTTTAATCGTGGAATCAAAGCTGTAGGCCTCTCTATTCTCCTTCTATTCCTCTCCTTCTAATCCTCTTGCGAGCACCAGTTCTTATTCTAGGAGTAAATAGACCTGCCGCGATGTCATTTGCCATTAAGAGTCCTGACACGTCACACCCAAATGTCGGACATAGAATACAATAGAATTATTTTTAATAAAAAAGTCAGGAGTATATAAGATAAGTTACAATTTTGCTTAACTTGACAGCTTCCGTGGCGTAGCGGTAGCGAACGCGGCCGCTGCGCAAGGAGGCGCGGGTTCGCATGATTTCGGGTTCGCATGGGGTATGCATGAATATGAATATTTGCGCTAGTCTGGTCGCGCCTCGGAAAGCAGGTTAAGCCGTTACTTTTTTTGTTTGGGATGGGAAATCATCAAATGACCTCTCCTGCTCTGGGCAGAGCGGAAGGGTGTGTCAGGCTTTTACTGACTAAAACCCACCCGTGTTTCTTCACTTGCCTGTGCGCCAGGGCCACGGTTTCTTTTTTAACGTCACGATGTGCTGACATCTCTTTGAGGCGCGCGTGAAACACAACGCGCCGTCGACTCGGGCTTTGTCCTTACTGGGCGGCGAGCTGCCCACTGCTCACAGCCCACAAGCCCGCGCCTACGGTAGCCGGGAGTTTGATGTTGTCTTCCAACCAGGGTGTCACACTCCTCAAAGGACTTACCGCCGCTATTGTGGCGTGCCTCAAAATTGCATTTGACTCGTTTTGTTTTCAATCAATCGCCCTTCACGTCACTAAGGGTGGGCTCTAATCTCCCATTCTCTAGTCGGTACTTTAATCGGTAGCCTATAGTCATCACTCAATTTTTTATCACTTATTTAGTTATCGATAGCGAGATAAAAAGCGATCGTCAGGGGAGTAGGCACGAGATATTTTGTATGAGTTCCGACGAAAAGATGACCTGATTAATCGTGCTTCTATGTTTTATGATTAATCGTGCTTCTATGTTTTAGCGATACAAGAGAGGTAGTCATGGTGGCCTAGTGTTTAAAACACCAGCCTCTCAAGTATGAGTGTGGGTTCGATTCCAGGTCAGGCAAGTGTCAATGCAACTTTTCTAAGTTATATGTACTTTCTAAGTATATCTTGGACACAAATGACTGATTTCAAGATGAAGGAAAATATCTTGAGGAAACCTGGACTTTAAGTCTAAAATTGCTTACCCACATTGAGCATGCATGGAGATTACGCTCGATCCTTCTTTGTATGAGAGGAGACCTGTGCCCTGCAGTGGGACGATAAAAAAAAGGTTGATCATGATTGATGACCAGCCCATTATTACTTCAGCTTGCTAATCCTCTCAGCTACGTCAGTGACTCTGGTTCTCTTTCGGATCACCTCATTTCTGTTGCGGTTCTTCAGAGATATGCCCAAAATAGCTCGCTTCATAGCTCGCTGAGCGGTTTTAAACTTATGGACTAGTCTGACCGTTAGTGTCCACGTCTCGGCCCCGTAAGTCATGACTGGTGGGACGCCCTGGTTGAAGATTTTAGTCTTCAAACATTCAACTTCAAGCAAGCTGAAGTGGTTCTGGACTGGTCACATATGCCGCAGGACCGACAACCGTTGGGATAAACGAGTCCTCGAGTGGAGACCGCATCTAGGCAAATGTAGCGTAGGAATCCCTTGGGCGAGATGGAGCGGCGACATCAAAAAGGTGGCTGGTAGTGTCTGGCGGATAATTGCTCAGGATCGAGCTTGTTGGCGTGCCATGGAGGAGGCCTATGTCTAGCAATGGACGAGTAGAGGCTGATGATGATGATGATTGATGATGATTGTAACTGTATAATATTAATGTTAATGTTTGAAATTAAGGAATTTTTTGAGTGGTGATCGATATCTAATGTATAAGTGTAAAAATTTCAAAGTCATGGATCGATTCTATTGTAATAATTATGTATGTACCTAACATATTTGGACGCAATGAGAAATAGTTGGCATGTCGTGAGCCACTCTTACTCAAAATCCTACATGCATGGGTTTTTAAATCTGTATACGTATAGACACGTTTGAGCAAATAAAATTTCTTATTCTTATAAAATGTCGAAAACTTAAAATTTAAAATAACATGCACATTTTAATATATATTATATGACTTCAATTATTTATCGCTTCTTTTTAAAAGAAGATCAACTACAGTACTCCTACGTTCAAAATTTATACACAATGGCTACGCGGCGATCATCGATGTCAAAAATCTAGGGCAACTAGAAGTATTTTTGCTGTAGATAGACGCTAAGATCAGACTGCGAACATTCTTTAAATTAAAATAATTGCTCCTCTGAGCCTTGACATTTAAATTCGGTGATTAACTGTAATTGAGCTCCTCGGTATTAGGGTTAAGTGAGACCCAAATGTCAGTCATTACAGCGATGCCTACTGGAAGCGAGGACGACAGGAATAAAACTTTTTATTACGAGGAATTTCAGTTCTAAAAATAATAAGAACTCCGTTTCGTGATGGTCAATCGTTGAACCAACTATTTGGGTTTTATAGCTGCCAAGGGATTACCTATATCAAAGTAAAACTGTAATTGTAAATTTAGATTTACGTGTCTGTAAATTTAAAAACTGTTACGATCAACCTTACTATAGTTCTCACCAGATTTCGCTTATATTTTTGGACATCATCATCAACCTTTTATTTTATCGTCCCACTGCTGGGCACAGGTCTCCTCTCATACAGAGAAGGATTGAGCGTAATCACCACGCTTGCTCAATGCGTGTTGGCAATATTTTTCGACATAGTCGGCATCATTTCCGTAAATTTGTAGTTTGAAATTAAATGAGTCCCTAGTCGATTTTGAACGGATTTTATTATCTAACGAAGAAATTGTTTTCTCTTGTTTCAGATGGGAACATGATGGATGAGAATTCAAAAGATCGGTTGTGTGTAGAGATTCATAATAAAAAAATAAATTCGTTTTACAATAGAACGTGCAAGTGACTGTGTTCTTATTAAATTTGTATCAAAAAAGTGCATAAAATTTACGAAACAACAAGTTATAAATAAAAAATAATCTTACTAGAAAATAAAATTGAAAATTAACCCAAAAATTATAGAGTTACAGTTTAAAATTGTTTGTGTTAAACGTGAATAATGAAATTGAGTGTGAGCGCCTACCGCGCCCATGCGTCTGCTCATAAGAAGATCCTGACGTCATCGTATCAGCAACACTATGGCAGCACAGCAGCGCCACCCACCTGCAATCCTCTCCAACCAACCAACTTCACACCACAGGTTAGTAAATACTTACGTAATAATTACAAATATTTGAAGGAAGCTTTAAAAATATATTTTTACGGAACATTTAACAGGTGCCGAATCAGCTAGGATTCTTTTTTTTTATTATTTTTAAACAATTCTCTAACATTTATACTTTACGTGCCAACAAATAATAGTCACTGATTTTCTTGTTCACTAAACTAATTTTAAATTAAGTGAATTATTTTCTTTCTATTTCATTAAGAAACGGATAGAAGATAACATTTTAGCTTAATCCTATTAAAATTAGTTACCCCGTAGCAGGGGCGTGCACAAAGATTTTATTGGGGGTATGCATAAATATACCTACTATCCAAATCTCTGTGCTTATATATGGTAAAACTTAAAAAACGTAACTTAGACGTAGTTTCAATTTAACATAGTCGCGTACTTTTTCGCATGTCAACATTGAATTGATGTTTGTGCGTGGCTACAATGAACATCTAAGTATGTGATTGATGATAAGAACAAGTCAAATAAATGATATACGTGGGGTATTAGGTATTTTTTATTTGCCCAAATGAATACAATGAAATCATCATCATCTCAGGGTTAATACCAGTCGCATCCAAAGCTTTGGAATCTGGGGTCCGCTTTTCCAGTCTAATTACTGATTTTGGCGAAATTTCGACAATTTCCGTGAAGCGACTGCCGTCTGACCTCCACAACGCGAAGGCAATATCGAAGCATTGAAGTTAGACCAATTGTTGGACTTTTGTGGGCTCCAACAACCCGTAACGACTGCCACTAGATGTTCGCATGGCAACCGAAACCAACGGCTTAACGTGCTTTCCGAGATACGACCAGACCAGTGCAAATATTCATATTCATGCATACAAATACTTACACTGCGCGAGGATCGAACCCGCGCCTCCTTACGCAGCGGCCGCGTTCGCTACCGCTACGCCATGTAGGCTGTCAAAATACAATGAAATAGTATTACTAACTCAACTGTAAATAAGTAATAATTTATTTCTCAAAAAACTAAAAAAAAATATTTCACTATCTAAGTATAAATTAAATCAACGCGCCTATCTATTTTTAAATAACTCTGTAAAAATCAAATATATATAAGATCGTTTTGAAATCGCTAAAAGTTCTTTTAAAATGGACAGATAGACAAATCTATGAGTCTGCTTTGGCTTTTCATAAATATGCGTAATGCACTACTCATTGGAATCATAACTATTAAATTTTGCTAATTTGTAAACTTCAGGAAAATTATTACAACATAAAGTATAGTATTGAAATTCAAAAGCAAGTAGGTTGAAAAACTTAAGGTCTTTTAAGTTTTTATAACGTCGAACTGTCAAAGCCGTGTTTTAAAATAATATACCTATACGAGAAACAAAACAATTTATTTGTACACACTACACAACCTGCTAACCACATATAATTATCATAATACTTTTTATAAAGACAACCTTTCTTTTGTGTTAAACCAAAAACTCTAAAATAAATGAATATTCAATTCCGCTTAAAACAATCAATACATATTTAACCCAAATACACCAATAATGAAACAACATAAGCTGCTAAAATAAAAAGGTATTTGAACGAACAACAATCACGCTATATTTCTGAACTTCTTAAATTCGTCGCATTATTAGAAGCTGTGCTTATCATGGGCTTTAAACCCAAAGAAATTTCACGCACACGTACACAACAGTTTAGGCACACAAGCAAATAATTTTATACACAGACAGATACGGAAGAGGCACATTTTGTTTATGCTTACGCCGTAAGAGGCGCGGGTGTCGCGCCTAAGGCAACTAATGTGTCTCGTTAGCACTAGGCCCAATAGATGGCAGTGTTATCAATAACTGATTAACAAAGTCTTTTAGTTTTAACTTTGTAGTATATAAATTATTTTACAGTATATTATAATTTTAGAAGACTATTAGGGTATGCAGAGCTTTTCTGCTTGTATGGAGCGCACGCGCCTGCCCCGTAGACAGTTCAGACGCGATTATAAACATGGCGTCCAAAAATACTTCAGGATTTACATCAGGAGCAGATAAATTTGACAGGTCTAAACTAACATTTTATCTTCTGTCCTTTTCTTAATGAAACAGAAAGAAAAAGATGAACTGTAAATACTTAAATTTAGTTTAGATTATGAAGAAGGGAATCAAGGCCATTGTATGGTTATAAATTAAATTCAATATGGTTGTTCTAGGATGTATATACGGGTAAGGGCGCGACTCCCTACCATTAGAGCGCCCCCTGGTCTTTGATATTATGCATTGGACTCTGTAGTACTATTATACACGAGGCTACAGAAGCTAGTGAGAATCTTGGGTTCATTCTTTTAATCAAGCCTAATCAACTCGATCGATCGATACAATTCATTGGGAATAAATTATAATCCAATCAAAATTTATTCATTTATAAAACAAATATTTCGTAACAAATTTCAATTTGCACAAATCACGAACATTTTATTTACAGACCATGTTATTATGCCACCACTGATTAAATCAGAGCTATTTTATACGACAGATATCGTCTACTATTTAGCATCCCAATATTGTGGAAGGCTTCCATTTGAGAATTTAATTTAAAACATAACTACTTTTTCAGAGATAAAGCGGGATTTTTCTTCTCCTATTTCATTTTCCATTCCGTCTGGCGTCCGAGTGACACTACATCTTAGTATAAACTAATAAAGTGTCAAAAATTGTTTTATGTTTTAATGAAAAACAAAGGCTGTAATTATTCATTCTCATGATTTTGTTGAAAATTGAGATACTAAAAGTTTTAAATGGGTAGGTTTATTACCTAGGTTTACATACTTCAGTCATATTTTTGCATACTGATCACTGAATATGATGTCATATTTTTAATCAATTTGTATTTGCAAGGACCAATTTGCCAAAACTGACACTGTAAACTTGTAATTTTATATTAGGTACTGTTTCAAATCTTATTAATTTGTTTAATGATGTTCTTCAACAAAGGATTTATGTATATAATGTAGGTATGTATATTTATATTAATAGAAAAGGGTGTGGTTTTTCAATTAAACGTGTTAACCTGATAAACATACAAAAACAATATGAATGTAGAATACAAATAATAAAATTACAAGAAATAAAAGAAAAATTACGATTGAGTATTCAAATTAAAAATCGTGTAGTAGGTAGGATATAAATAAAAATTGGGGAAAAACATTGGATAAGTTTAGTTTCACTATTAAACTATACAATTGTAAAGTAAATATATTAAACTTAGCAACCGTAAAAAAATACGTTTCAGAGAGAAGTAACACAGTTATAGTTATACATTTCGGTTTCTTGATTTTTTTCTATTTAAGATTTTTATTATGAAACTATACAACTGCAACAAATCTATTAAAATTTATCACTTTTTTTTATAACACCTATGAAATAGACGTTTCAAAAAGTTCTATTGCAGGGAAAATATCCATACTTAGATAAAAAATAATGATCGACCGACAACTTTTAACAGGAGATTCGACCAGCACCCTAATAGCGCAGCACACTATTACTATCAATTTCAATAATTTTGAAATTAATCCGCTGCTCCATCTTCTTCTTCTTCTTCTTAATCTCAGCGTTAATCCCAGTCGCATCCGTAGATTTTCAGCTTTGGAGTCTAGGGTCCGCTTTTACCAGTCTAACTGCTGATTTTAGCTAAACTTCGATATTTTCCGTGAAGCGATTGCCGTCTGACCTCCACAACCCGCAGGCGACATCTAAGCATTGCAGTTAAAACAATTGTTAGACTTTTGAGGGCTCCAACAACCCGTAATGACTGCCACTAGATGTTCGTATGGCAACCGGGACCAACGGCTTAACGTGCTTTCCGAGGCACGACCAGACCAGTGCAAATATTTATATTCATGCATATTTGCCGCGCCTCCTTGCGCAACGGCCGCGTTCGCTACCGCTACGCCACGGAGGCTGTCGAATCCGCATGTTCCATATGTGCGAAAAATGTGCTTATTTCACAATGTCACAATGAAATTTGTAGAAATGAAACCCATTGCTACTGATAGCTTGTTACGCAATTACCCCGCAGATTCTTCAATAGTTGAATTTTATTTACAAAATCTTAAACATTCTACCTAAGAACTCTCTTAGTATTTCGTATTCTGCTTTGTCAATAGCGATAGTTGAAAACTTGAAAGACTCGCAGTGAAGTTCCTAAGTGATTCGACTACTAACTTGTGACGCTGACCTTAGTTTTGCGTGTCTTGTTCTTGACTGAACTACGTAGTGCTATATTGGATTTTCTTTCGTATTGTGCAACACTATATCAGATTTGAGCTACTATTTGTTTTCGATTGATAATAGAGAGCTGAGGTAGGGGTAATTTTAATAACGAGTAGTTTTATTATGGTGTGACTGGAGTTAATCTTAGGCGTTATCTACTCTTATGTTTCAAAATAGTATGTTTCAGTCCACGGCTGGTCATAGACCTCTCCCAGGGTACATCACAATACTCTTTCCTCCGCCTTCCACAACCAATCTAGCCAAAGCACCTTTTTAGCTTACCCGACTATCCAACCTATATTTATCAGTATTTATATTATTAATTTTTTGAAATATTAATCAATCTCATACTATTTGTATATATATTCATTATATTTATTTTTTATCTAACACATAATTATTTGTTATTTTATTATGCATGCACAGATTATGTTGTAGTGTAAGACTGATTTACATCTGTCACCTCAGATCAGGTTCAGTTGAAAATCAGCGTCAGGCACTAGTTGTCTGTCATTTTTGCTGAACTGGACCTTCTTGGCCTTGACCTAATATAAATACCAGGAACAAACACAATCTTGCTGTACATTACACTCGTCTCCACAGAGTAGGCAACTCGTCATGAACGAGTTGCCTACTCTGTGGCAATGTTGAAAATGCTTCCGATAAACGATATAAAAACTCTATAAAAGCCACACTTTGCAAATAGGGGTATTATAAAATCACAGATTATTTTGAAGACAGTAACGCTTGGGACTGAGCTGCACGCTCTGTTAAGCATTGTTATTAAGCAATATGCGTAATTATAACGTAAATTATTGTAAACATTTTCATTTTTAAGGTCTGGACTTGAAAAAAGACGATGATCCCTGAGTTTGTTTCTTCTATTTCGTCAGTCAGGAAATGTCGTCTACATCTAGTTTAAAAAAAAAAAAAACTAATGATATGTGAAAGTGATTAGTGATCCTACTTGCTTAATAAACGATTTCATTTCATTTCATTTGGTGCAGCCGTGAAGCACACTTTGCTGCTATTTTTTACATCGGAGTTTTACTTTTTATATGTTTTTTTTTGTTCCTACCTAATTAATGTTTATGGTAGATGTAGTCATTAAGTCTGTGTTGAATAAATGTATTTTCTTTCTTTATATGTGGTCTGCTCCGCCGGCCATCGATCTTTCAACAAACATGTCAGTCATGGCCAGCCTACTGCTATTTCAGTTTGCTTACCATAAAGGCAACTTTAGTAACTTCAGTAGACCCAGTTCTGTAAGTGAAAATGTTCAAAATCCAGAAGCGGTCTGCGACAAATAGATGTCAAAAACTTGCCAAAATATAGGGAAATTAGAAGTGTTTTATGACAAATTAAGATCAAGATTAGACTGTAAATATTTTTGATAATAGGAGAATTACGCCTGTGTTCGTTTCCAGATTACACTTTTTTAACCCCATTTTTGGTATATAATAATTTTAGAGCTTACATGTTACTACAATAACAGTATAAACAATAGGGATGTATCCAAGGTATGAAAATCAAAAAAATAATTAGTCCGTCTTACAGATAATAAAAAAAATTAAGACCCGTATTTTTTATTTTGTCGTAATTACCAAAAATTACTGAGATACAGTGTATTAAAGTTACAGAGTGGGGGATAATTACGTCACGTCGTTCTATATTTTGCACCACGGCGTGACGTCATGCGACATTTCAAATCAATATATCTTCCTAAGTATTTGAATAAAAGAAAAAATAAAAAATACGTGTTCAATATTTTTTATAAAGCTATCTGACGGACATTAAATTATTTTTTGGGATACAAGCCAATTGTTGGCGGACCAATGTAAATGAATTAAACTAAACACACAAGTCTAGGCCATGGTTCAGAGTGAAAGTGCATGCTGACCTCCTACTGCGAAGCGGTGATGCTGTCAATGAGGGAGGCGAAGCGCCTAAGGGAGCGGGATTTTTTAAAGTTTAACAAACTAGTGCTTGTCCGCAATCCCCCCTGATGTTAAGCAGTCATGTAATCGCTGATAGTATAGCGCACTAGTTTTTTATGAGCCTACTCACTCTAGCCTTGATTTCTCAAATAAATTGATATACGTAAATGATTAGTGATTGGGTCTCGTCCTTCTTAACTAAATGTACATACACACAAATATACGGTATCTTGACTATACAATAAAAGATGCAAAGAAAACCCTGTTCGATCCGTGAAGGTATAGTTAGGTATCGATACTGATTCTACTAATGGATACAAAACCGGGCTAAACTTAAAAAAAAAAAATCCCCCCTAAGAAATAAATATTATTTCGCAAAAAGAGGTAACTTAATACGTGTGCGGTAAGCAACCCTTCCGCGGGCGGCGGGCGGCAGGGCACGCGGCACGCGGTCTTATCGCTATTCGCTCATAATAATACCGGTGTTGTCACTTTTTTCAAAATTACCAAATTTCGGGGAAATCGTAGGAAAAAAGATTATTTCAAAATTCATTTGTATTGTTTCTATGATGATTACGTAAAATTTTATATTATATTTAGTCAAGTGTTTACCTAACCTTTATTATCCTCATGGGTCGAACAGGGTTTTCGTTACATATTGTATAAGAATTGATGTATAGTGGGTAATTATACAAAAAAGTGAAAAATAAATAAATGTTGACATTTCTAGATTTATCGGCTTGACATGTGTTACGGAAAATTGAGGAAAATGTTGTGAGAAGTTTTTCGAGTATGTTTACTAATGGCTATAAGAGTATGGGAAGGCCAAAGAAATGGATCGATGACTAAGATGAGTGGCTAAGGAGATGATGTATAATAAAGCAGTATAGGAAATAAACTCTTCTTCTTCTCCTTAACCTTTCTATAGGTTGAAATGAATGGAAGGTTGAAGGAATGAAAGCCTTGGTTGACCTTGGTTGGTTGGTGAAAGCATTGGTGGGCATTGCCATAATCCCCACGCTGCGCTGGGCAGACGGGTTGAGGGCACTGCTGCCCGCTTCCCTGGTAGGAAGAAAAACGCCGACCCCAAATAAATTGGGATAATGGCAAAGAATGATCAGTTGCTATGCATAGCTTAGCAATGATAGGTATTTTTTTTAAATTACAGGTACTCTCGCTTACAAATGTTGATATTTTGTTCAAAGCTTTTTGTCAGTCTTTCTACACGGGCGGTCTGTGGGTTAACTGTACGCGGAAGGCTCTAGACGCCCTGCGGGTGCAAGATAATAATGGTTTTAGGGTGCTGTTAGGGTTACCTAGGTCCCCACCGGGGCTTCATGTCCGAGTGGAGGGGGTCCGGGTTCCCGTCGAGGTGCACATCAAGTACCTCGGCCTGATCCTGGATCCCCGCTGGAATTTCGAGGAGCATTTTAGGCTCCTCGCTCCGCGGCTGTGCTCTATCGCAGCCGCACTCGGACGGCTCCTCCCCAACTTGGGGGGGCCGAATTCGGCGTGCCGTCGGCTGTACCAGGGAGTGGTGCGGTCGATGGCACTCTACGGAGCCCCGGTGTGGGCGGAGCGCCTTTCCCGGCGCACAGTGGCCCTGCTGCGGAGGCCGCAGAGGGTCATCGCGATACGGACCGTGCGGGCATACCGCACGGTCAGTCATGGGGCGGCCTGCGTGCTCGCGGGCACGCCCCCGTGGGAGGTCGATGCCCTGGTTCTGTCCCAGGTGCATCGACACCGTGTCGCGGCCCGGGAACGGGGGGAACGACCCGCCTTCGAGGAAGTAAGGCGGGTCCGATTAGCGGCTCAGGGGGAGGCCCTGAGCCGGTGGAGGGAGGCGCTCCGCTCCCCAGCTGCCGGCCACCGGACGATTGGAGCGATTCGTCCGGTGTTGGAGGGATGGGTTGGTCGCCGGCATGGCAGCCTTACCTTCCGCCTAGTGCAGGTACTGACCGGACATGGCTGCTTCGGTCACTACCTGCACCGGGTCGCCCGTCGGGAGGAGTCACCGCGGTGTCATCACTGCGACTCCCCCGACGACACGGCCGAGCACACCCTGGTGGAGTGCCCGGCCTGGCGAAACGAGCGCCGCGACCTCATTGCGGCGCTCGGAGGCGGACGCCTCTCCCTGGCAACCATGGTGCGAGCCATGGTTGAAAGGGAGAGTGCATGGGAGGCTGCCGCCTCCTTCTGCGAGACCGTCCTCTTGCAGAAGGAGGCTGCGGAGAGGGAGCGGGAAGAGGACGTACTTGCCGCTCCCCTCCGGCGTAGACGGGTGGGGCGAAGAAGGCGGGGGACGAATCCCCGTCTCCTTTAGCCCCAGGGTGTGACCAGCGCGTGCGGGCAGCTCCCGCACGTGCATTGCACAACGGTCACCACGTCTGGGGATTATTCCGTTACCGGGTAATCCCCCTTTGGCGCGGAAACCGGCCCTACAGGGGAGGGCCGGCAAGCCCTGAGAGTGGCACGGAGTACTTGGCCTTCGGGTCGGCCCCGTGACACTCTCAACACAGGGCCCGACGGTAACCGGGTGGTTTTAGTGGGTATTCCCGACTTCGGCCGGGCGAGTCCCACACACGCTCGTCGCCTAGCTAGCGACGGGTATGGTGCGTAAAGGCATTTCCACTCGTTAAAAAAAAAAAAAAAAAAAAAAGGGTTACCTAGGTACTGCAGTGCGTCCGGCATGTTCGCTTTGGCGCGGGTTGATGACTTTCAAAGCACCTGACGGGCTCGAACCTACGACCTACATCTTGTAAGTCGCGGCCGATGTCACTAGGCCACCCATACTCTACTCTGATATACATTAGATTATATTTTCCGTTTTTTTAAAGTTTGTTAAAAATTACGATCGAATATACAAAAATTACAGTAAAGATTACAACATAAAATGGTTCCAGATCATCTGGTAGACTCATTAACTCGTAAAAAGAATATTTGCATGTAAAAGCAATGAAATCTCATCGTATTGAATGGTAGGCTTTCAGCTCCGCAGTCATCTTTTTACGAAGCACTTACGCGCAAGAGTTTGATAGATTGCTGGTACTCAAATTTCTCGTGTAGCACTCAACATGGCTTTATTGAGAGTAACTTAATAATGTTGTATAATTATTCTGTTCCTGTTCGTGTTGTCTTTTGTTTATGTTTTGTCTGGAGTTTGTAAAGTTGTTTTGGAAGGGCCTGTAGCTAAATAATAATATTTACCGCACAGGTCGACCGATATTAGGTTAAGCTATGCTTACTGCAGTTTGTCTATTGATGGGTGACCGTGTTAACATGCCGAGACCCCTCCGGAAAACACGTTAAGCCGTTCATCTCGGCTGTCATTTGTAGATCTTTGACGGTCATTTACGGGTCGTCAAAAGCCGACAAGTCTGACGTCTGACAACCAGACTTTTTTTTTTAAATCGTGGCTCCACATTACGATTTCTCATTTCTCTTGTATCGTGGGTGCGTTTACAAACATATAAACTCACATACACAAACATCCAGACCCAGAACAACTACTTGTGCCGTCTTATCAAATCCGGTTCCTATAACCCTAAAACTGGGTTGTGTAGGTCATATAGGGAACCGCTCTAGGTAAAACGATTCATCTGCCTCTCCTTGAGCCAAATCGGATGTATCTGAAAAAGTACGTTTTCAGTATGGCCCCAAAAATTTATATTAAAATACCACAGTCATATAAGGCGTTGCCGGTAAATTTGTTTTAAAAGGAAATTCTAAGTTTATTAACAGGAAAGTGTTATTGTAATGTAAATGACTTTTTGAATGACACTATTTGTCATTTTTATTTTTTAGTTATTTATCCTAATTTTTAACTTATCTAGGTTATTTGTACTTCCTAAGTATATCTTGGACACTAATCACTGATTAAAAGGTGAAGGAAACATCTCGAGGAAGCCTGGACTTAAGCCTGAAATCGCCAACCCACATTGAGCAAGCGTGGTGATTACGCTCAATCCGTCTCTGTATGAGAGGAGACCTGTGCCCAGGAGTGGGACGATAAAAAAGTTGATGATGATAATGAAATAAAAAAAAAAATGCTTTTCAAGAAAAAAGCAAACAAGTACCACACTGATTTATCGTTTCGTAACAATGTACATTCGATCATGATAACAACAGAAATAAATCTTATGTAAGTGGATAGATAAATTGTTCCATACATCAGATTGTTAACAAACCACTTTCAGATTACATCTCAAGGGATATTAACCGGTAAGTTATTATGGCAGGTGAAAAAGGGTTATTTTTGTTTAAAGCGATGTTGTATTTAAGGTTAAAGACTGATTTTTCAATAATCTGCTTGACTTAATCGAGAATTTTTTTTTTAATTTGGATAGTTTTAGAGGCATAGGAAACGGTATGTAAAGTTCGCTCAACCTCCATAGAAAAGGGATAATCCTGCGACCAAACAGGTTATGTGTCTGGCGGATTTTGTCCAATGTTTTGATGTTGGGAAGTGTTATAACTATATGCTAGTTGAACGGTAAACTCTGTTTGCGGGATCCAGGATCTGTGTGGCGTCAGTATGACGCTTTGTTAGCATGAGGCGTTTGTTCCAAAGTTATTATTTACAAAAAATGTCTAACGTTAGTTTTATTTCTAGTTATTCCTAGAATAAAATTTATCTCGCGATAGATAAGTTTGCATCCTTTAGGAAAGTAGGCGCTGTGTCACCCTTTGTAAAATTATCATGTCTATGTTCTGTAAATTATTTGTTTTAGATAATATAGAGAGAGATATTCAAATGAAAAAAAAAAGAAAAATACAAGACCGTCAAAAATGTTCACTTGATGTACAATTTTCAGAGGCAGTAAATATACAACGTTATTTCTTGAACATGCTAAACTCGAAACAAGTGTCCAGTATTTTTACGTAAAGAAACTATGATAGAAAGATATTATGTACAATCACAAAGTTATGAGCTTGCTATCTTACCTGATTGTCCCAACAAACATATGTTCAAAACACCGCGCGGCGCGGCGCGGTTTCACCTGCGTAGGTTTCGATTTGTTTTTTTATATGCTTCGCTTCTATTGGTCGCAGCGTGATGTTATATATCCCTAAGCCTTCCTGGATTAATGGGCTATCTAACTCAAAAAAAATATTCAAATCGGACCAGTAGTTACTGAGATAAGCGCGTTCAAACAAACAAACTCTTCAGCTTTATATATTAAGTACAGATAATTTCTATTTGTAATGAATTAGTGATAACATTTTTCATTACACTTGCAGGCCTTGAACTGTCGTAACGGTCAGGTGAAGATATTTTTTTTTTAATAATTATAAACTAGCGCTTGACTGCAATCCCGCCTGATGGTAAGCAGTGATGCGATCGTTGATGGTAAAGCACGCTAGTTTATTAAGAGCCTATTCACTCAGAAAAACTGAGCAAATAGGAAGGAAGACGGCAGTTGAGCGAGGTGGTGCAATGTTAAACCCAACACGACCAACGATGCCGCGCCAAAGGGAGATTGATCTGAAGACCCTCCACTACCAAACTCCCAACACAACAACATTAGGCGCATCCTACCCGGCACACATCGCAACACAACTGCTCAGACCCGTCCTCCGTACGGCTACACCAGACATCATGCCGGAACACGACAAATCGCTTGGCGGCAAGGCTTTGTCTGGTGGGTGGTAACTTCTGCCGGCGGCCGATGCTATGGCCTACCACCGAGAAAAGAAGATAGATATTATTATGTAGGTAGGTACTTTACTCGTAAATTCAACTGTAAGTGTTAAAATAAAATATATTATAAATTACTTAAAACATCTTAATTTTAGTTAAAACGTATTGCACCCCTGCACAGAGGGACACGCGCCTAGTAGCCGTGAAATGTGTTGTGCGCGCGGTAACCACGTTGTAACAATTTGTAAATGCATTTGGGAAAAAATATAACTTGATGAAAAAATTATTGGAATCGATTCAGATGCTTAATCTGAATAAACTATATTCTGGTTTAGTATAAATAAAAAAGAACGTTGTAGAATTGTCATCCAAATAAAGGACTATTTGGACGACAATCCTACAAAGTTATTTTGAATAATAAAACTTATTTGGACGCAAATAAGTAGAAAGGACCCAAACCACAATGTAACTTATCGTGGTTTGAGTCTTTTCTGTGTAACTGCGATCATTTATTAGAATTTTTAAAAGTTATTGTTTAAAGTGATCTAAATTTAACGTTTTTATTTTCTTTGATAGGATTTTAAATATTATTTTCGCCACATAGACGATACTCTTGTTAATTAGTACAAATTTAGCGTCAATCCAGGTATTCCAGTCTAGCTACGAGCGTTAACGTGAAACAAAGGAACGAACCGCCTTTCCGAAAGGAAAATGAGTGCATTTTGTGAAATGACGCTAAATTGCTCCAATTTCGTGCGAGTTCAAAGCACAGAGTGGGCTTCAGTCACCAACTGGTAGTTTTTTAGCCCCTTTTTTAACATCTTGTTCATTTAAATTGAGAACTAATTCTTTCGTGAAATATCTTGAGCCTGGATGTTGAAATGATTGTTGCTAGACTTTTTCATTCAAATCAGTTCAGTTGTCGAGGTGATGCAATGTTAAACCCAACAACATGACCAACGATGATGCGCCAGAGAGAGATTGATCTGAGACCCTCCACGACCAAACTCTTGACACAGCAACATTTGGCGCATCGTACCCGGCACACATCGCAACACAAGTGCTCAGACCCGTCCTCCGTACGGCTTCACCATACATCATCCTGGAAACCGACTACCTCATCTTTTTATACCTCTTACACCAAAAATATGTATATAAAAGTCGTGATGATCGCTTTAATATTCGCACAGCTTGCTTCAAAAGAATCTGGACTTTACCAAATGATTATTCATACAGCCCCTGTCACTTTAAGTATTTATTCACCAAAAATCATTGAAAAAATAAATGGTTAAAGTGAAAATGTGTCGACTTTAGTTGCTTTAGCCGTTTGACGAAGGTTCAAACATATTGAATAAATAGCTAAATAAAATATTACTAAGGAACTATAATTTGGGTAGCATGTACTAGTTTAAAGATGTTCTTGTAGTAGAGGGGCACGTGGCTAGATGTTAATAGCTGCATCGCGTCTATCGAGGGTTAAGATATACTTGCCTTGGTGACCGCGATCCCGCCTGATGGTAAGCAGTGATGCAATCATTGATGGCAAAACGCACTAGTTTATAATGAGCTTATTCACTCTAGCCTTAAACAAACATTATAATTACACGGCCCCTGTAGGTATTGCTGCAAGCTCGCCGCCCGGTAAGGACCAGGCCCGAGTCGACGGCGCGTTTTGTTTCATGCGTAACTCAAAGAGTTGTCAGCTTATCGTGACGGGGTCCACGAAGAGCGATGCCTCCTGGGTCAGGGTTGCAGGTTGGTTAAAAAAGAAACCGTGGGCTTGGATGTCGCATAGGCAAGTGAAGAAACACGGGCGGGTTTTAGTCAGAAGTGTGACACGCCCATCAGAAGAAGTCATTTGATGATTTCCCATCCCAAAACAAAAAGGCGTACTGCTGCAGTTCGTCGATGTACATGGTAAAAATATGAGGCAACATGCTTCGTCCGGATCCTAGCGGTGTCAACAACAGAAGGGTGGGTACTCCCTGTACGACGGGTCGTCCGATGATGGATTGGTGATGGGGGAATTATCTCATGTCATTCTCACGCACTCTCTAAAATGAACCCTGTATCCAGGCTTTCAAGATTATTCCTAATCAAATTTCAAGTAATTGACCGAAACTATTTTTACGACCAAAACCGAAACAGAAAGCGAATTTCAGCAACGGTCTCGGTTTTGGCCGAAACCGATTTCGAAACTTCTTTACAAGGAAGGTTGCCCCACACTAGGAATTTCTCCTGTATCGTGGTTGCGTTTACAAATAAATAAACTCACATACACAAACAACCAGACCCAGAATAGCTATTTGTAGGCCATATAATTATTTGTTAACTTGCACTACGCCAACCGTGGGCTTTATTTTGCAAAGATTAGCAGTGATCTATATTTTCTTTTATTATTAATCAACATACGAACAGTAATATTAGTTGCGCCACAGAAATACTCACAATAGGTACTTATTTGAATGGATAGGCTCTCAATCACTCGAAAACGCGTCACCACAGCAAAACAAAATGTACAGCAAACAAACAAGCGGATCACGACATTGGCTCCGATGAGATTCATTCATACATTCAACGCGTCGAACATGACCGATCACAGCGTTAAATTTCCCGAATGTACATTCGGTTTTAGTCGTAGTTTCGGCAAGTATGCTGCCGAAAACGAAACTAAACCGAAACATAGACACTACCAATTCCACTATTTTAATCTGCAAATTAGCTGAATCTGAACACACGACCGTTAAATGATTATTATTTTCCTCAGGTCAAAGAATTAATCATTGTTCCTTAAATCGAGCAATGTTCGAATCGTGTAATATATCCCAGCATTCAGGTTACCTGTACCAATTGAATTTGTGAAAAAGATTTAAAGGTCGCTTTCCCCCAAGGAATTTTTGGGATGTTCAATTCAGAGAATACAATAGATGCTCAATGATTCTTCGGAGCGAATTTAAGGAGGTTCCTGGTCTTAGAAAATTATCCAAACGTTTTTATAGACATGATTCATTTTTGTTTTTTGCCTGGCAGAGTATGTAATTTATTTATTTGTTTTCTAAGAACCTCTGGTTGAGTTACTGCCCACGCGCATATGTCGATTGGTAAGGTGACGTAAGGAGGGACTCCCTCAGGCTAGGTGGAGTGATGACTTTCGCAGGTTAGCTGGCAATAACTGGATGAGAGTTGCTGAAAATGGAGCTGAATAATGTGAAATAGAAGAACGCTGAGTCCAGCAGTGAACCCACGATTTAACGCACTTTCCAAGGCTCGGAGTGGTCTCGGATTGTACTAATAAATACTCACACACACACACACAGACACACACACGCACCAACATGCACACACACCTCCCACATGCACGCACTCATACAATTAATCGCATTATGTTATTTATTATTATTTTTTCTCGTTTCCCTTTTTGTTACTTTCATATTTACAATTAACGGAGCCTTCAACTACAGGCATTTCTATGCCTAAATGAATACTCTTTGACATGTAATGTAAGACAAATTTATATGAATACAACTTATTATTATTATTAATAATAATAATCAACGATCTACGGACCGACAGCAGCAAGCGTAGTAACCTAATCGACGGACGCTGCAGTGGACTCTATGATGGTGGAAACGCATGAAATCTAAATCTATGTGATAATCGACAAAATGGTGGATAGTAGGTATGCTAGGCTCTTAATCTTCAATTCCCATTAGGCACACAGGTAGACAATGATCTGAGTTAGGATAAGCGATTTTTTTCCTTTTACTTCAATGTACGTTGTACAGTAGTACGTTCATGTAGGATAGTTTCCGATTTATAGGTACGCGTGTGGGGTTGTGAACAAAAGCTAATATAAAAATAAATTCTAATAAGCTTAGGTTTCCTATGTGAGTCACATTTCACATTTTTATCGACATGGTTCAGGAGAGCACGTATACAGGGTACTTGTATAATAGTGTTGTGTTTTATGTCTGAGTTGTCGAAATTTTTATCGACAATATTGTACCAATATGCAGGGGGAGCTCTTTAAAAAAAAAAAAAAAAATTGAATATATTTAAATTTGGCTGAAGTCGTTTCTAATGGAATAGGAGGATCTACCTATTCCAATAGAAATGACTGCATTCCAGTGAACATCACTCACAGGTAACTGCGTAACTCGTTAACTATAGCAACGGGTTTCATATTGACAGTTCAACAACATTCATTGTGCTGTCTACGTTGTTGAGTATACACATTTTCAGAACATATTTAGCAATGGATTAGCAATATTCTTCTTCTTCAGCCCATAGATATTCACTGCTATACAAAGGCCTCCACCAAGGCTTTCCACGCTGACCGGTCTTGTGCTGCCCGCATCCATCGGCTTGCCGCGATCTACACCAGGTCGTCGGTCCACCTTGTTGGGGGCCTCCTTACGATGCGTCTTCCAGTACATGGCCGCCAGTCGAGAACTTTACCGCCCCATCGGCCAACGGTTCTACGAGCAATGTGCCCTGCCCCGTGCTACTTAAGTTTAGCGACTCGAAGAGCTATGTCGGTGACTTTGGTTCTTCTGCGGATCTCCTCATTTCTGGTTCGATCACGCAGAGAAACTCCGAGCATAACTCTTTCCATTGTCCTTTGTGTGACTCTGAGCCTTCGTATGAGGCCCATTGTGAGCGACCACGTTTCCAGATTCCAGAACATAAAATTGAAATATCCTAGAAGAGATTAAATTGACAATTACTTTAATTTTCTTTACTTTGCACAACCTCTTCTTTTTCCAACAGCTTGTTCATAACACTATCTTAAGTTGGCCTTGGAGGTACCATTCGGCTGAGCTATCCTTGCTGAACCGGGCGTTCCACCCTGTTCTGCCGCCGTTGTAGTAATTATTTTGGGGTCAGGTAATTTTGGAGGTTGACAGCCCATAACGTATGTGATGTTCTATTATCGTCTGTGAAAACTACTTTCGTGGTTCTTCACTGTTTAGCCCTGTTGTATAAATATATTAATTAATTGAAGCGTATGTTTGACTCTAATCTTTATTAATATATAAAACTGAAGATTTTTTTTGTGGTTTTTTGAACGCGCTAATCTCAGGAACTGCTGGTCGATTTGAAAAATTATTTTTGCGTTGGATATCCAATTAATCCAGAAAGGCTTTAGGCTATATAACATCACGCTGCGACCAATAGAAGCGGAGCATAACTAAACCACGCGAACGAAGTCGCTGGCGGCCGCTAGTACCAAAATAACACTTAAACTTAATGAATCATTAATCAAAATTTTGTCCGTCGGTTTGATTGTTCCGGCTAATATTAGAAAGAGTGAGTTAGTTTTTGACCTGGCTGGCAGATAACTAATGTTATAAAGAGTATGCAAAGCAACTTTATTTTTTACCCGTGAAATACAATTAATTTGAAACACCGAGCATTGTTAATTGAAACTTAAGTTTAAATTATCATCGACATCCCACCTATCGACACTGCAACAGCACTGGAATAAAGAGTACTTATGAAATGCATGAGTGCGGTAACAAGCCAGTTGGGCACCATCTTTGTTCACCGGGTCTGTTTGACAGAGGGGGCATTAGCATTGCGATTGGATTGGCAGCGGGTTCATTGGATACCGTTTGAACGCTGCGCACGTTTCTAAATAGGTCATAGTAGCTGATTATTAAGCTTTGTGGTTTCTCAATTGCTTTCTTCTAATTTACATAGATGATGAAACCAAAATGAGGGTTATTTGGAATAGTTTAAATATTGGACGTGATGTTGGTTATTTTAAACTGGTGAATAGAATCCCGTTCGAGATCCATGCGTGCGTCCATTGGGTTAAGGATTAAGCGACGCGTCGATACAAGTTGACAGCTATCGCCGACACGTGTTGACGGTTGTAACCGACACGTGTTGACGGCAGTCGCCATTATGTATCGACAGTTGTCGCTAACACGTGTTGATGGCTGTTACTACCACATGGTGATCTCTGTCATCGACACATGCTGCTCATGTATGTATCTATACGTGTATATGGAAAGAAATTAAAAAAAAATTCGTCGTACAAAATTGTATTTTTGAGTGTTTTTATTTTGTTTGTAATGTGAGTTTTGTTTGAGCAGAATTAAATATTTTTCTTTCTTTCTCCGTTTAGTCTAGTCTGCACGAGATTCACTACGTTGACCAAAGTCTTAGATATATAATCCTTCTTAGGTGTTGGAATGGATATATGGCACACTGTTATCCTGAACTTAGCAACAGCTTAGTGATAACTGTACTAGAAATTGCAGAAATGAAATCTAAACTCACCAATTTGCTCAATAGGTATCATTTAATTAAAAGCCCAGCTACAACATATTTTTAGCCACACATTTTACTCCATAAATCCGGTTCCCTTTCAGCGTCATTTGGATTTTAACTCAATTCCCTTAAAACCTTTGTGCTTAGATTACGGCAAAGCCTTTGATAACAACTGGCACTGACGCTAATGTTACCGGACACGACTGTACCGGTATTAAGAATGATGTTGGGAGAGACCTACTAATATCATTATTTGGTATTATACATATACGTACTTGCTCAGTGGAAACTGACGCGACTTATAAATTGTAGGTCCAATGGGCTGTACAACAAAGCCGAATGGCCGTAGGCCCGGCGGCACATCCCGCCGACTCAACCCAGCGGCTTATGTTGGCCGTCGGCGGCTTGCCGGCGGCTAACGTACGCAAGTGCTGTTGCCCGACAACATTTCAGCTGTAGTGACTTACTAGTATTTTAACTGCTAAATAAGTTTCTGATGTCAAGCCGCCGACATGCCGCCTGCAAAGTTTTACGACTTGCAATGACTGTAGTCGCCGACCTAGCCTGCCGGCAAAATGTTGCTGACATATGCCGTCAGGCGCGGCTTTAGTGTGTAGAGCGCTGTAGGTTTGAATTCCGGCAAATGATTTACTTTGTATTCATTACTTTATATTACTATATATCGACGTGCTGTGCTGGCGTTGCTGCTGCGGCTGCAGAAAACCTCAAACGGCGAAAATATAACAACCTTATCGGAAATTATATTTTCGAGCCGTTTGGGGTTGAAACTCTTGGGCCGTGGGGTCCGAGTGCTCTTTGTCTTTTTAATGAACTGTCGAAACGGCTTGTTGACACTTCCCGTGACCCAAGGGCTGGCTTTTACCTTGGCCAGAGACTAAGTATTGCCATTCAACGCGGCAATGCTGCCAGTCTCTTGGGTACATTACCAGTCGACAGCGATGACGAAGAATTTTTTGATGCTGTATTGTAATTTATTAATAGTTTTAATTAGGGTAATAGCTTTATTTAGTAATTTGTATTTAATTAGTTTTATAAGTTTGTATATTACTTTCTTAGACTATTAGAAAAAGGTCGCCATTTACTAGAATAAACACACTACGGTTGATGCAATGGCTGTGCGATTGACTGTCGCGGGTTCGATTCTCGCACGGAAAAAAATATTTTTATGGGCTACAGGTAGTTGTTCCGGGTCTGGTTATTTGTGTATGTGAGTTTAAATGTTTGTAAACGCACCCACGATACAGGAGTAATTACTAGTTTTTTTTTTTTTTTTTTTTGAAGACAGTTCTAAATGTCTATTCTATTTAATTTTGAATGTATTAAAACCTAGATTTAATGAAATAAAAACAAAAAACTAGATATGTAACGTGATGTGGATACAGCCAGAATTGTTTATTCTAGTTATTTTCATAGTCTTATGACTTATGGGATTATTCTCTGGGGAACTTGTGCGGACATCAATACCATCTTTGTTTTACAGAAAAGGGCTGTTCGAGCCATTTACAACCTTGGTCCTAGAGATTCTCTTAGAGAAATATTCAGAGAGGTGAACATTCTGACTGTAGCTTCACAATATATACACACATCAAAAGTGTCTAGGGATCAAGCATTTTTATGCGGATTTCTTGAGATTGAGATGTGGCTTTGTAATAAATTTATGATTTTATAAATTTATATGGATCCTTTTTGGTGCATTTCATAATTTGAATCAGGAACTGTGAATCAAATTCGAGTAAAAGATGAAAATCAGCTGTCAATATTTTTCCTATAAAAACATACAACGCATTGAAGACATTATTAGTGCTACTGTTTCCCTACTACTGATTAAAACCAACGTTATTATGGAGCGGCGACGTCATTTAAGCAGGGAAGAAATGCTCAGAGCCATGGGAATGATAGAAGCTGGTTCCCGGCAACGTACTGTGGCTTTAGCTCTGAATACAAGTCAGAGTGTTATCAGTCGACTTTGGACACGTTACCGAAGCACGGTACCGTGGCTGAGCGCCATGGAGGACGGTATCGCTGCACCACACGGAGACAAGACCGATACATTCAAATCTTAACTCGAAGAGCTCCAACAATAACCGCCATGATGTTAGCCGTGAGGCTTCATCACTCTTCAGGGAACTTAATTAGCGACCAAACAGTCAGAAACCGCTTGCATGAAGTGAACCTTCATTCCCGAAGACCGCTACGGGTACCACCTATAGCAATGCACAATCGTAGGATTCGATATCAATGGGCTCTTGAACACAGAAATTGGGCAGAAGAACAATGGCGTTTCGTGTGCTTTTCTGATGAGTCTCGTTTTGGTATGAGACCGGATACAAGACGTATACGACACTGGAGAACCCCTAGATGCCAACAGCGATTAAAATCCTGCCAGGAAGTCCATCCTTATAGTGGTGGAACCATCATGGTATGGGCGGGTATTTGGATCGGCGGAAGAACTGAGTTGATTTGGATCAGAGGCAACCTCAACGCTCAAATTTATGCTGAGACGATTGTATCAGACGTCATCGTTCCTCTACAAGTGCAAATCGGTCCCTTATTTCAGTTAATGCATGATAATGCACGACCGCACACCGCAAGAGTTGTAAGACAGACTCTCGCCGCAGCTAACATCAATGTCCTGCCCTGGCCTGCTCAGTCGCCAGACTTGAACCTGATTGAGCATGCATGGGATATGCTACAGAGAAGAGCTCTGCCGAATATGGAGGGTATCCAGTCGCAAGAAGACCTTTTTTTGTTGTTGCAACGAACATGGGCGGCCATTCCACAGCGTGATTTGGATGAACTCATTTTGAGTATGCCAAACCGATGTTCTTGTGTTGTTAGTGTTCGCGGTAGAAACACGGATTATTAATTGTTTAAGTTACCCAATAAAATTTTAGAGAAAACTGTTATTTCAGTCTTTTTTTCGAACTTTTGTGTTAGTGGTTCAAATGTCAAATATCCCTTTATTAGGAAAATGGCAAATTTCTTTATTAATGCAAAGGTGACATGGTTTATCGTTACTGTGACAAACGAAAACACTTTATTTGATGAATCCTTAAAGAAAATTTTAATTAATATCAATCAGGAGAAAAGTTATTGCAAAAATATATGTTGATCCCTAGACACTTTTGATGTGTGTATTTGAAAATCTTATGTATGTACATAAAAATATATCGAATTTTAAGAAAATAAGCGATGTTTATAATATAAATACCAGGAACAAACACAATCTTGCTGTACATCACACTCGTCTCCACAGAGTAGGCAAGTCATTCATGGGTCAATATATACACTTTTACAACAAGCTTCCCATGGACATTCGAAACTTACCCATTAAACGATATAAAAACTATATAAAGGCCAAACTTGCTTTATAAACGATTTAATTTCATTTCATTTAAACGGACGGTCGCCTTTCACAGAACAACCTCGGACACCGTAGTTATCTTCGATCGATCTGCGCAGCGATTTGTAATTGGCATAGGGTCTTGAAAACCAGCGTCACCCATAAGTTTTTTGACGTTCATACAAAATTGGACCTTTTCGGCGTACCCGAGATAAGAAATAGTAGTAAATAAAAATAATAATAGTAGGAAATAGTCGTGTTCCGACATGATGTTTGATGAAGCCGTACGGAGGACGGGTCTGAGCAGTTGTGTTGCGATTGTGCCGGATACGATGCGCCAAATGTTTTTGTGTCGGAAATTTGGCCGTGAAGGGTCTCCAGATCAATCTCCCTCTAGCGCAGCATTGTTAGTCGTGTTGTTGGGTTTAACATTGCAACACCTCACTCAACTGCCATCTTCCTTCCTATTCAGTTTTTTAAGTGAACAGGCTTAATAAACTAGCGCGCTTTATCGTCAACGACTGCATCACTGCTTACCATAAAACATCAGTTAAGCACTAGTTAATAATGTTTAAAAAAAAAAAGCTAACCTAGGTGAACTAAAATTATTTTATTTCTTTCTTTAACTAACCACAAGCCCCTTAGCCTTGTTTCATTATAATTAAGGAGTTGCGCTAAAGTCCTTAATTACATCACATCACATCACAGTGGACGTCAGCAAGCATCAATGCTGTTTGGTGTGGAAACTTAGCCGCCGGCCAGGCTGTTCGTGACAACGCATAATGAACTTAGTTCACTAACTTAGTAATTAGTTAAATGTTTAATTGCTAACTTAACTTGGAAGTCTGGGGGACTGATGTGGATTAAAGCTTTCTAGTGTCTGGGATTATTAATGGAGTGTACATTTGGATGCCTGATCTTCAATAAACAAGTAATAAATAAATCTATACTAATATATAAAGCTGAAGAGTTTGTTTGTTTGTTTGAACGCGCTAATCTCAGGAACTAACGGTCCGATTTAAAAAAATATTTTTGCGTTGGATAGCCCATTAATCCAGGAAAGCTTTAGGCTATATAGCATAACGCTGCGACCAATAGGAGCGGAGCATAACTAACTCCACGCGAACAAAGTCGCTGACTGTCGCATACTATATGACACGAGTGCAAAATCAAATCAAATCAAATCAAAGTATTTATTTCAAAAAAACCAGTTACAGGCACTTTTGAATTGTCAGAAGGTCGGTCAATCAGTAAGATGAAGCTAGTCGCCCATTCCAAAGAGTAGGTACCTATGGAGAGGAACGGGCAAGAAACTCGATGAACACTCTTTTAAATTATCAAGCTATTGATACAAATATTTGATTACATCATTCATGCAGTACTGTCTCAGAAACCAAAATTCTGACATTATTGTAAATCATCGTCGTGTAATTGTGGACGTATCCGATGATTTAGGTCTTAATCGGGGTACAAGATATGTCTGTGAATTTTGGTATTTGCAAATTTGTACTATGGCAGTATTCAGAGCATTTTCTAAGACCTGCCATCAAACATAATCTGTCCATAAAGTCGTGAAAATAAATGAGGACGCTGCGGTCGTGCATATAGCAACCCTTTTGACTTGTCTGAAATCATTTTGATACTAGCACATTATTTTGTACTAGAAGCAACACTGGTTTTAATGAAAATACAAATATATAGTCTCTGGAGTTTAAATAAAATGAGTAAAACAAAAAAAAAATGATACATATTTATTATTATATTTTTAACGTGTTTTTACCAATGAAAAGTATTCCAAAACATGATAATTGCTTTCATCATCTGATTCCAAATATTCTTCGTTAAAAAGTATTTTCATTGTCAGCTGAGTCACTAATAACGTCTCCGCTACTGCTGTCATCAGCCTGCTACCTTCGCTTAGGCGAATAACTGACTCATCTATATCTATATCTTGATAAAGGGTTCACTCTCACATTTTCCTGAAATTTTAAAAATAATAATATGTAATTTCTATCAGGGCTACCACTAATTTTAATTCCGAACATAATATAATTAATTTTTAAAATCAGTGGTAAATTAAACATATTTGCAATCTAACCTATAAATGTGCAATATAAACAATCCTTAGTTTATTCTTAAAATCATTTACTTAGTACATTTGAAACTTCTAGTAGATAAAAACAAACAGTAACATGATTACATACCTATTTTAGCAACTGTTCAAGCATTAATATCATCCATGTTTGATAAAATTTGTTCAGCTTGGTGTACTAACAACCATTGATGATAAACTTTTAAAATAATTTCCCGAGCTCCACTCCAGTTTGTTTTTCTCATATTTAACACTTTTCTTCGATATTATGTTTAAATAGAATTGAAAATTAATACAAATTTCAATAAGTAACAATTCATAAAACAAATCGATGACTGCCGATGACATTCGATGTACTTGTATTTACAAAGATTTAGTGTTGCCCTAGTTTTAAAAATTTTAGTTTCAGAAAGATCCATTTTTACGACTTTATAGACAACCTATAATTATTAGTTTCACGGACGACCATGTTGTCATCAACGTCAAAATGGGGATAATGTCATTGTTTTGTCATCGACAGTATAATGTCTAGTGTAGGTACGGAAAACAGCAGGTCAAGCTAACGGAAACTGTCAAATATTCCCAATCAAACTTGAGCCTTAGTGATTTAGAGATAAGGTTGAAAATTTAATACAGAAACCTGACAGAATGTAGTAGTTTGATGAGCTGTCGTCTGTACACGTATAATACATGGAACGTGGCCCGTTGGTTGAATTAAGATGCGATTTATTTAATAAAAGTGCCAGCGAAAAGACCTCGATGCTAAGGTTTTGTGGGAAATTAAATATTTAAATGAAAAAAAAAATGTATATAAAATAGTTAAAATCAAAGAAGGTTTTTATTGCAGCGGGTTGAGTATCCTGTATGGTTAGCCACTTAAAAAAATACAGGGTTTGTGTTATGCCATTATGACAAGAACAAGAGTATCATGGAAAGTGCACTCATTTGCAAAAAAAAACGGGCGGTTTTATTTTCATTCATCTTTAAAAAGATACCATACAAAAAAGGTTTCAATTGTTTGTACATGTTACAGGCCAGTTTTAAAAATGCCATGATATTAAAAAAAGTACGTTCTAAATTCAAACTTTCATTTGATGCTCATTTTTACAGAAAACCCCGTTTTATTTTACATTTTTGGCGCAAAGTTCCAGAAGTTAACATCGTCTTTCATAACTTTTATCGATTAATTTCATATCCTTGACTGTCAAAACTTTATTTATTGATGTATGCGTGTATCAAAAATGGTAGATAAATTCATAAAACTACCAAAATTATCGCGCCGCTTGATGAGGGTTCCAGCCAATGCTTCGTGGTTAGAAGGCTAAATGTTATTCGGTCGATGGTCCAAAGGACCTAGCAGTGATATCAGGAGACTGCTTCCGTCGAGAGAAGGCCTGGTTCTGGAAGAAAACCATGTACCCAACCACGGGATGATCGTTTTCTTGTGAGGTGCGCATTGAGAAATCGCAAATCCTCGTATGTAGATCTTAAGAACAACCTCTAAGAAGTAAGATATGTGCATATTAGTCTATAGACGGTTAGGAGGAGGCTTTTCGATGCCAATTACGCAGTCATCGCCCGGCCCGTGGCCCCAAATTACTCCACGAGCACCGAGTTTACAAGCAGGTTCGCTAGAAATTGTGAATCATGCACTCAAGAAGACTGGAATAGGGTTTTGTTCTCTGATGAAGCCAGATATCTCTGTTCGGTCTATTGTCCAGCAGTGGACGAGTAGAGGCTGATGATGAACATATGTACTACTAGCGAGATTTAGCATTATTTTGCATAAGTTGTATCAAAATTTTATGAAATACTGGTGAAAACGATTATTTTCTTATTAAGTTACCAAATTGTGAGACTAAAACTACCTATAATTATCAAAGAATCCAATACTAACATTTGAAATCGTTCATTGCTTAGGTGCCCTTTTTTGCAAATGAGTTTATTTTAATAACTTTTGCGTTTTTTGCCTTTCGTTTCCGACTTGGACTTGGCTGGTCATGGTTTTAAAGTCATCAAACAACGCAATCTTGTCAACAGCTCCAACGCAATCTGCATACAATATCCAGATTTACAGAACAAACCTTGTTATACCATTTTTAATCTAAACCTTACCTAGAGAATTTAAACAGACAATGAATATTAATATCTAATCTTGATTTCCTACCATCATTAACAACATAATCCCAAATCTTTACCACATTCAGCTTACTGTTAGCTAAATAACTCGACTAAATTCATCACAGAAGTACAAGCCACTTTGTAGGTGGACACAAGTGTGTCTAAAAGTGGAATTAGTAGGGAAAGTCAACAAACATTGGGACAAATCCTCTTATGTCCATTTTCACTAACACTCGGTGAATATGATATCAGCCTCAAAAATGACATACGTCCGGGTCCGGTTTGAAAGTATAACATAATCTGTGGTTTGTGGTTTGTCGCACGCGCATCGAACATGCATCAATGTTTACATTGTTTGATACCATTAATTATTACTGTCACCATCCATAAATAATTTGTATTAAAGTTACCACACGATTGAGTCACAAAATGCCCTTATGTATACTATCTGCTGATTTTAGCTATACTTCAATATTTTCCTTGAAGCGACTATTGTCTGACCTCCACAACCCAAAGGCGATATCGAAGCATTGCAATTACGCCAATTGTTGGACTTTTGAGGGCTCCAACAACCCGTAACGACTGCCGTTAGATGTTCGTACGGTAACCAGGGCCAACGCCTTAACGTGCTTTCCGAGGCACGACCAGACAAGTGCAACTATTCATATGCATGCATACAAATATTTGCACTGTTCAATTCATGTTGATCCTAATTTTGGGCTTTGTGATTGATGAGGAGTGAAGCTCCACCTCTTTTTAGCCTGTAATGACCGACTTGAGTAAATATTCACAAGGACGAACGTGCTCGATGGGAGAAAGTATCCTTGTAAGTTATTGGTGGAGACTTTGACCGGTCATCCAGGATTGTCGTGTTAGCCGTGTAAATACTTTTCCACTCCTCAGGACATGATGACTACTCGTTGCTGCTTCCTCACTATATCCTAGTGACAGTTTTCTGAGGCCCATTACTGTGCGAGTAATCATGTGTCTATATTTAAATCAATTTGCCAATTAATATTTAAATAAAACATTGATCAGGCAGGGACCATAGACTTACCGGTGGTTCCAGGCATTCATTTCAGTTTTGCCATAATAAGTACATTTACTTTTATATCCTAAAATAATCCTACACGAAGGGGTTGTGGTTGGATGTACTTAATATATTATTACCTTGTTAGTAAACTAATTTATGAAAGCAAGATAACTATGTACTCAATTCTTTGTTTTATTTGCGAATGATCATAAAATTCGACAATTGCGTGTACTTTCACACAAAGGTTTTCTATTTATGCATGTGTGTGTGAGCAATAAACATGACTTGAACGAGTAAGCTTGGGTTTACGGATATTACGTACTTTTGTTTACATTCTGCTATTGACTACAGAGTGAAGACGGGACTAGACACATTCGAGTGGTTTAGATTGAAACTGTCAAGGAAAATCAGATGTACTTGTATGTAATCAGATCGTTCGGCCAGTGAAGATCAGAAGCTGGCTGCTACTTCAGTTTTTGTGACGATTATGTGATGCAAAAACGAAAAAAAAAAAACAAAACCTGGTTAAAAACAAATCGTATGTTATAACAAACGATTCCTGGATGTTTGTTTATCTTATTTAGTTATATATAATCAGGTAAAGAGATGACATGAACGCGTACTGCGAATGCTGGAGGTTCGAGGTTCGAGGAGGCGTTAGAAAACGGTTTTTTTCAGTTTCTCATGTAATCCCTCCTTCGTGGGAGTGACAGAGGAAGATGTATTGTATGTATGTATTCTTACCACCTAAAACCATCACGGTCTTTACCTATGACAGGGGCACACCTCCGATTCGCATAAGCATTAATCGCTCCCCCGACAGGCTTCGACCCGCTGAAGAATAACGTTTCCCACCTCCCCGTGCTTCCATTCTCACAATGGTCACACCCACTTTCCAGTGGCGTGCGCAGCACTACGGCGCCAAATAAGGCCTGGTAACTTGGGAAAGCAATTTCTTCTTCTACTTGTAGAGGTCCACTGCTGTAGAAAGGCCTCCCCAAGGCTCTTCATAATGACCAGTCTTGTGCTGCCCGCATCTATCGGTCCACCTTGTTGGGGACCTCCCTACGCTGTGTCTTCCGGTACGTGGTCGTCACGTACCTTCTTTTTATAAAGAGAAGACTTCCTTAGAGGGTTTTCAACACAGTAACGTAGGAAGACAGATTACTTACAGCTTCATATTATTATTATTATTAAAACTGTACCAAGGCTCTAATGAAGATAATCTTCCCACTTGACATAAGCGACATCTTCTTCACAGACTATAGAGATCCACTACTGGACAGAGGCCTCCCCCAAGGCTTTTTTTCCATTGGGAGGCATTGCCATAATCCCCACGCCTGGCAAGCAGGTTGGAGATCGCAGTAATTTGATATTCTACAGAAGAAGCGCTTCTATCGGCTTCCCTGGTGAGATTTCCCTTAGTCGCCTCCTACGACACCCACGGGAGGATATGGGATGGTAATATTCTATGCCCTGTACCACAACAACTGACAAGCGATATACAACTGTAATATCAACAATTTAAAATCGTTGTACAAATAAACCGGTGTAATACTGCCCTTATGTCACATTGATGTCAGCAAAATACCTCGTTGTGTCCGCCATTAAAACTCAGTCTATAAAGTTTCACGCACCGCTCATTTGCTCTTGACTTTATGAACTATTCCGGGAGATTGAATTTATTTTTGGGCTTATGTTTCATGTCTTATTAAAACTTTCAACTAATGGCAGGGTTTTGATAGTATAGACTAATCTAAACTTCTGACAATTGCTGTCTTTAGTTACAATAGTTCGCTTGTGATCCCTTAGAGCGGTAGGTTAGGCAGAGCTGTATTTTCTATCTTCTGTGGTAAGGATTCAAGTGTACCATTGTGCATGCAAGCAAAGTGTCTATAGTAAACTGTTTTTTTTTTTAAATAAAATATGACCTAGTGCTTGACCGCAATCCTGCCTGATGGTAAGCAGTGATGCAATCGTTGATGATAAAGCGCGCTAGTTTATTAAGAGCCTGTTAATTCCAGCCTTCAAGATACTCAAATTGTAGTCTGACGGGTACACCGTCGCAGGCAAATTGTTCAAGTCGATGTACGCGTTATAAAAGAGGAAGCGTAACCCTCCATCCGGATCGTACTGGTGTTAACAACGTAAGGGTGGAAACTCGCCGTAAGACGGGTCGTCCGATGGTGGAACAGAGATAGAGGAATTAAATCATGCAATTCCCTTGCACACTCACCAAAATGCATTCTATAGATCATCGAAAAGCTGGCGACTCTGATGTGTGTATGTTTGAGTGTTTTTTTTTTATTCTCCAGTGTATAAAAAATATGGCCTTTTATCGAAAATTTTCAAATGGAAAAAGTCTGTAATATTTTCCGAATCTAGGAATGGAATCCATGACACTCAATCAGCAATACCATGGAAACCCACTAGACTAGATTGGTTTTACCTTTCTTCAAAGAATAATTAGATAGTATACGCCGTCGGTCTTTGAGACTTTTAAAATACGATTGATCTGTAAAAGGGTTTGTCAAGCAAGCAAACAAGCTTATTTACAGAAATGAAATCATTCGTAGTTAAATTAAACTTAGTTCCCACCCCTTTCTCATAAACAAAGGAATCGGAGAGTCGATAAAACTGTTAACTAAAACACCAAATCATTTATAATAAAAATGAAAAGAAAAAGCGAAAACTGCTTAAGTATGCAGCGCAAAATCTCTCAGAGAAAAACAATTTACAATACAAACGATATTTTGTTCCATAATGACAGTTTTGTCCCAGCGGGAACAAGGCTGGCTTTGCCCTTTGTTATGTAAACTTATTTGAACAAGATAGCGTGCAATACCGTCTTATGTAAGAGTGAGTTACGAAACATTTTGAGGACTGTTCAGTTTAGACGTTTGGCGGGTACTTCTGTGTATGATATCTGTGATTTGCTTGTATATAGAGACTCTGTATAGAACTGGAATAATTTGCCTGAGACGGTCTTCCCGTATGATCATAATTTAAGGGTTTTCAAGGCTGGGCTTCAGGGCGCTGAGCAGTGGGCAACTTGCCGCCCGGTAAGGACCAAGCCCGAGTCGACGGCGCTTTGTGTTTCACGCGCGCCTCAAAGATATGTCAGCACATCGTGATGGGGTCCACAAAGACCAATGCCTCCTGGGCCAGGGTGGTAGGATGTTTAAAAAAGAAACCTTCGCCCTGGCCTACAGGCAAGTGAAGGAACACGGGTGGGGTTTAGTCAGTAAAAGTCTGACACGCCATTCCGCTCCGCCCAAAGCGGGGGAGGCCATTTGAGGATTTCCCATCCCAATCAAAAAAAGGGATCTTCAAGGCTAGAGTGATCTTTTTGGTTGGAGGATCCTCTCTTTCCTATGGATGATGAGTGAACTTTGCACCCCTTTTCATATACTTCTATACAGGTCAATCATTTGCTGAATTTTGTTTTGTCTTTAAATATACAATATGTAAAAAAAAAAACCCTATCCGATCTGTGAAGGTATCGATAATTGATTCTACTAATATCTACAAAGCCGGACTAAACTTAAAAAAAAAAATCCCCCTAAAAATAAATATTATATCTCAAAAAGAGGTAAGCTAATACATGTGTGGTAGGCAATCCAAGCGCGGGCAACGAGGGGCAGGGCACGCGGTACGTGGTCGCATCGCATATAATAATATCGTCTAAATGGTGTTGTCACTTTTTTTTTTAATTACCACATTTCGGGAATGTTGGAATTAATTCGCGGGAAAAAAGATTATTTTAAAATTCATTAGTACTGTTACTATGATGATTACGTAAAATTTTATATTTTGTTTGGTCATGTGTTTACCTAACCTTTATTATACTCATGGGTCGGATATATGTACACACAATTTTTGGTCTGCAAGACATTAAGCTTATTAAAACTATTTACAAATAAACTTCCTATTCCCTATTTTCCGTGAATTTTATTGGATTTTTCAAGCAATGCAAAGCAAAACTATCACAAGCTTAATAACTCACAAAAATTCTATACAAAACAAATAACCTGAAAATATTTCGACTATCAAAGAGGTAAACGCTCGCTGTATTGAATGTACGTGGACCTAATTCGCCTATCGCCGCCGGTCCAGTTAGCTTAATCCTTGTGGGTCTTATTGACCCCTAGCTCCCCGAGCTATGGAGTTGTGTGCCCCACGGTTATGGCCGGAGAATAAGTATTACTTTGAATTCCTTTTATCTGATGGTCCCGTACATTATTTCATTTAGACAACCTCATTGTTGATCTGTAATCGAAATTTTGTAATTTAATTGTTCCTTCCTAAAGGGTTGTGGGTTAATAATAGGTTTGTGTTATATGAGTCTATTTTATAAGATTTAACTGAATTATTTATGTGCGGAGAGAAAGAAAATAACAAAACGTGTGTATTTAATTGTGTAGACGTGTTGCAGAATGAACATAAAACACAAAAACAAAATAAATAATTGGGGTATGGGATGCGTGTTTCCCCAAACACGCATCACACACATACACAAATTGTGTTATAAAATGCTGTCAAACCGGAACCAGACGTACCTATGTCATTTTTGAGGATGATATTCTCGTAGTTTTCTTATATATCCTGTATTTTATTTTTTATTTTTTTGTTGTGTTTGTTGTAACTGTACTTTCACCATTTACAATTAGATTTACTTTTTATATGCGTTTATTGTTACTGTAATAATCGATTCGGTGCCACTTTTAATTGTTTGTTGCATCGGGTGACGTCTTTACGTCGGCGTCGGCTGTCGCTGAAAACCAGCGCTGGGCTCTGTGTTTGCATGGAGTCGCAGCATAATGCTGAGCGACAATTATTTCTTATTTTTTGTGTTTTTATAAACTCTTGCGTCATGTTTACTGCAAATAAAGGTTTTTTTCTTTCTTTCTTACTATGTCGCTCAATATTTATATACTCGGTAATTATCTTTCTCATGAGATTGTAAACTGTCGATAAATTGTAAACAGTAGATACAATATCTGTAGGGTGCACGTACATGGGTTTTAAAATATATTTATTACAATAAGTTAGCCAGTAGGCTAGTGTATTACACTTTGGGCGCGACCTACATTTGGCAGTGCATTGACACTGACATAATACATTATTCTAAGCATTTCATGTTACGTTAAATTAGACGTGGTTTGAATCGAACAACTTGCACTTTAGATTCATCCCGATGAGCATTCACTGACATTTTCTGCATTTAAGTTTAAGTTTGACATTCTACATCTGCATTGACATTACTTATGTTAGGGAAGCACCCTAAAATATCATTATCATCACCATTATAGCCAAAAGATATCCTCTGCTGGACATAGGCCTCCAGCCGCAGTCTGGCGATCGCAGTTGGATGTTCGCCTTGTACGACACCCGCGGGATGTGATGAGATAGTGACCAGTGTATTCTGACTCGCCGTCACCATACGAGAACAGTACAATATAGCTTAGAATAATATTATAATAGACTCCCTTCCTCATAGTAAATAATCCGTCCTTGAAAAATCGAAAAATTGCTTTACCTGCAATTTTCTTTTTTAATAATATTAATCTTTATTGCAAGTATATATAACTAACAATTTACTTACACTAGGTAGGTGCTAAAGAAAATATAAACCATCTTTTTTTATAAATTATAAACTAGCGCTTGACCGCAATCCCGCCTGATGGTAAGCAGTGAAGCAATCGATGATGGTAAAGCTCATTAGTTTATTAAGAGCCTATTCACGCTAGCCTTGAACACACTCAAATTGTAGTCCGACGGAAACACCGCCGCTGGCAAATTGTTCCAGTCCCTCGATGTACGCGGCATGAAAGAGGAGGCGAAACGCTTCGTTCGAATCGTAGTGGTGTTCACGACGTAAGGGTGGAAACTCGCCGTGCGATGGGTCGTCCGATGGTGGAACGGAAAATGAATCCTATAGAATACCGAAAGGCTGGCTACTCTACGCCTCTAAGCTTTGGAGACCGTTTTGACTTAAATGAGTCGCCAATCAGCCTCTCCGCACGCCTCTCCACCGAATCCAAAGTGGCCAGGTGACATTTCGCAGCACCAGCCCGGAAATCTCAACTCCCAAAAGCTGAAGGCGGTCGGTACACTCCAAGGATTAATTTCGAAAAGTAGGAGTCAAGGTGAATGGGCTCTTTCGCTCGTTCAAAAAATATTTTTATTGCTGGAGCCTTCCTAATAAACTTCATCCAATGCAGCTTTTCTCAAACAAAAGAGCCGTGAATATTTCTATATTATATACAATATTAATTTTCTAAAGCTATATTATTCTTTATATCTAAAACACGCTGCAAAATAAATTGCAGCGAAGTACTTTGTGTAATTTATTTCATCATCACTGGTCTTTGAACAGTGATTGAAATCATCGTGAGCAAATCAGTGTGTCCTAGATAAAATTCGCCATGGGCACAGGTTTCCTCTCATACAGAGAAGGATTGGGCATAATCACCACGCTTGTTCAATGCGAGTTGGTGATTTCAGACTTAGTCCAGGTAATCATTGGTATCCAAGATATATGTACTTAGAAAGTACATATAACGCAGAAAAATTACATTGGTACTTGCCTGACCTGAAATCGCCCGCAAACTCACACTTGAGAGACTGGTGTTTTAACCTCTAGGCCACGACAAGATACGGGCCATCACGATATACTTACTACTCTTCCTCTTACAGAATGGAGATCAAAGTAGCAGTGTAACAATAAAAAAACAAAATGTAAAATGAGAATCCAGAATCCTCTGATCAGTCGGTTGTTGCGTTTGGCTGGCACACACCCAACGGTTGATGTTAGGAAGGGAAGATGTATCTATGCTAGTTGCACGTTGTTCGCATGTGACATTTGTTGTTACCGCTACATATCAAATCAGAATTACAATATCTGTTACACAATTCTCTCTTTAGATTTTATATAATATAGCTCTGTTATCCCTGGTCCCTCACTGAGCTTGTAATTATTGCCTTTTCACAGTCGATCACACTTCTGGGTCAATATTTCCCACACACTAATACCAATCAATTTCAATACTAGCAATTATACCCAATCAACCGAAGCCCTTAGCAATTACTAAAATAAATCTCTTGGCTACCACTCCTTAATCTAATCGCAGGAATCGAATAAGATCGAATCGGATTCGATACCAATAAACATCGATGTTATGGGTGCGCCACTTGGAATTACGTTTATATGTATTTGGAACGCGTACACTGCGCCTTCGCATTAACAATATAATGGTTCGTTGTACATAGCTGTGGGGTAGTCTGCAAAACGATAGTGTTAAGTGAGTAATTGTAATTGTTATCACTACTCTTCTTTTTTTAATATAAATTATAAACTAGTACTTGACTGCAATCCCGCCTGATGGTAAGCTGTGATGCAATTGTTGATGGTAAAGCGCGCTAGTTTATTAAGAGCCTATTCACTCTAGCCTTGAAGACACTTAATTATCGTCCGACGAAAACACCGCCGCTGGCAAATTGTTCCAGTCCCTCTATGGTATAAAAGACGCTTGGTTCAGATCTTTGTAGTGTCAACAACGTAAGTGTGGAAACTACGATGAACGATAGAACGGAAATGGGGAATAAAGTCATGCAATTCCCTCGCACACTCTTCAAAATGCATCTTATAGCACACCGACAGGTTGGCTACTCTACGTCTGTGTACTTTTATATTATTTCTATATTATTTCTTAATAGGATTATGAAGTTAAGGTTCTGTTAAAATTGCGTAGTATTGTTAAACATTCTTATCAATTAAATTTTATGACACAGAACCAACTTGAGCTCTCAATCAATTCGATTTGAAAAGCTTACATTAGACTTGTTGTTTAATCTGAAGTGTTGATACACACAAGGGAGACGCGTTGACTACAGAGGCACCTGCATCTGTCTACACGTGTTAACTTCGACAGCTATTTACCTCTGATGCAGACGCGTGTCACTCGTGTGTTTGAGTACGGTACTGAAATACAAGAGCAACATGTCGCCAACAGTAGTATATTTATCGTATGTGTGTATGTACTTTACGAAAGCTAACAGCCTTTGCCTTTTCTAAACACAAAATTAATGAAACACACTTTAAAAAAATAAATATTTGTCGTGGATAACGATATCATTTTGTAGTAGTAGTAGCTCAAACGCTGTGACGTTATTTTGTAATGGCGGCACGAGGCCAGAGTTGTTTTTGAAAGTGAGGATTGTTGAACGGTCACTTCGGATTGAGACGCAGACCAGAGTTCGTTACCTACTTAAATTGCTGTCGCCAATATTGGAGGGTATATTTACACTTCGTGCTTCATTATTTTTTCAGTTTAATTCAAAATTTCACATACAAAATGGAGGCAAGATGGTGCCGACCCATATCACTCCGCCATCGCTGACGTCATCAAATATATTTCCAGAATATTTTAAATAATAAACTACGCCATAAACAACCTATTATGTTCCCACTGTTGGGACAGAGGCCTCCTCTCGGAGAGATGGTGTGGATGATAATCTACCACGCTGGCCCAGTGCGAGTTGGCACTACGTTAATCACCATTTAAAACAATAGTAAAAACTCGACGAAATAGATTAATTTACTCGGTAGTAGGCCATAACATCGGCCGCTGGCAGAAGTTACCACCCACCAGACAAAGTCTTGCCGCCAAGCGATTTGTTGTGTTCCGGCATGATGTCTGGTGAAGCCGTACGGAGGACGGGTCTGAGCAGTTATGTTGCGATGTGTGCCGGGTACGATTCACCAAATATTGTTGTGTTGGGAGTTTGGTCGTGGAGGGTCTTCAGATCAGTCTCCCTTTGGCGCAGCATCGTTGAGTCGTGTTGTTGGGCTTAACATTGCATCACCTCGCTCAACTGCCGTCTTCCTTCCTATTTGCTCAGTTTTTCCGAGTGAACAGGCTTTTAATAAACTAGCGCGCTTTACCATCAACGATTTCATCACTGCTTACCATCAGGTGGGATTGCAGTCAAGCACTAGTTTAAAATAATTTAAAAAAAAATGGAGGAAATCGTGCAAGAAAGCGGACCCTGGGCTACAACACGAAGGCCGCGGAAGCAACCGGGATAAACGCTGAAATGATGATGAAGGGAAAAAACTCGACGAATTGGCAGCAAAATGAGTCTTGGTATTACAAGAAATTTTCAACATAGTTACTTTACATCAACACCGGCTCTCACAACTCCAGAATTTCGAAATAAACTCGTCGGCAAACAAACAATGGGTTAATGAATCGAGTGATTGTATAATTACAGTCCACTGGCCTCTGCAAGTATTGTGTAAATTACACAAATTACGGCATTATTTTATATAAAAGGTGGGTTGCGGCCGGTCGATGAACAACTGTCCTTAATCGAATCATAGGAATCGAATAAAATCGAATCGGATTCGATACCAATAAACATCGATGTTATCGGTGGGCCCCTTGGAATTACGCGGAATTATTTATATGTCTAAGCACCCTAGTTGTGTAACACGCTATTAATATCAATTTAAATCATTTTGAAGCATATCGTTAATCTATTGCTCCATATGTTCGAAAAATTTATTGGCTCTATAATGTAAATCACGCAATGAATGTTGTTGAACTGTCAGAATGACACCCATTGCTGCTGTGTGTTACGTAATTATAAAATAATAATAATAAATATTGGGGGCTCCCCATACTTAGAATTGAAACACAAAATATTTTTATTCATGAAACACATACGTGTGGGATATCTATGGATAGGTCTTCAAAAATGATATCGAGGTTTCTATATTATTTTTTTTTCTAAACCGAATAGTTTGCGTGACAGACGCTCTAACTTCTAAAATAAGAAAATCAAAAATCAAAAAAATATGATGTACATTACTATAAAAACTACCAACGAAAATTGTTTTGAACGAGATCTAACAAGTAGTTTTTTTTTGTAATACCTCGTAAATCGTAAACGGATTATTACCGCGTAATCTTTCGTACAAATAATTTAAATCCTTTAATTTCATAAATCAATGGTACGGAACCCTTTGTGCGTGAGTCCGACACGCACTTGGCCGGTTTTTCTAAACCAGCCCCCTAATCGGCGAACACATTTTTGTCAAATGAATGCGACTAGTTGGGATCGTTTGGACCGAACGGACCAATGGGCGGTCCGAACGATTCCAACTGATGCCAACTAGTCAGATATAATCCTAACTAATCAGATATAATAAAACAATGATTTTGTTTCGACCAAGTTTAAAACACCTAAATAGGTAATGAACTATGAACCTAAGCGTTATAAAAATGCAGATCTTTATATAAAAATGACAGCTTAGTTCAATTCTAAGTTGTCACTTTAGTATTAAGAACTTTGCATAAATATATAAAGTTCTAAAAACAAATATTTTGACAACACGGTGCGTGACGCGGGTTCGATTCCCGCACGGATCAAATATTTGTATGACCTACAAGCAGTTGTTCCGGGTCTGGCTGTTTGTGTATGTCAGTTTATATATGTATCTGTATTCTTTTAAACTTGTTCCTTCGCCTTTGTGTCAATGTTCTACATCGAACTGTGAATTTGAAAAGTCCGCACATCACATCTTGTGGGAGTGTGTTCTTTGGCAGAATGAACCCAATATTATGTTGGATAGTGTACAAGTCACATCCGGAGTCGTTTATAATACGGTCCTTGAACCAATTTCCGTGCATTCAGGTGCTTTTGCCATACCTATTATTGGAATCAATTGTAACAGCAAATACCTACTTAAGACCCAACTTAATCAAATTTTATTCCGTGGTGCTTGGCAATCTGGGCTTCGCCCAGTTGCAATAATGTATCTTTGTGCCGATTGGGCTAGTTTTGTTCTGTCTCCTGCTTGTTATGGAGGAAGGTGGAAAAATATATTTTTCTTACTCCTCCGCTATTCTTTTCTGATTAATTTCGTTGCGGGACCCAAGACAGTTGAATCGTTTCTCCGGGACTCGTCGAGCTTCATTGCTAGGCGTTTTCTTTTTTTTTTTTAATAATTATAAACTAGCGCTTGACTGCAACCCAGCCTGGTGGTAAGCAGTGATGCGATCGTTGATGGTAAAGCGCGCTAGTTTATTAAGAGCCTATTCACTCAAAAAACTGAGTCAATAGGAAGAAAGACGGCAGTTGAGCGAGGTGATGCAATGTTAAACCCAACAACACGACCAACGATGCTGCGCCGAAGGGAGATTGATCTGAAGACCCTCCACGACCAAACTCCCAACACAACAACATTAGGCGCATCGTACCCGGCACACATTGCAACACAACTGCTCAGACCCGTCCTCCGTACGGCTTCCCCAGACATCACGCCGGAACACGACAAATCGCTTGGCGGCAAGGCTTTGTCTGGTGGGTGGTAACTTCTGCCGGCGGCCGATGTTATGGCCTACCACCGAAAAAACGGCGGTCTCCACTATTGATTCTGGCTTTCAGGAGTTGCAGTGGGTGGGAAAATGTGTGGCGGGTTCTGTCCCTAAAAAAAAAAGTTTATTTGTTTGTAACTGCACCTACGATACATGAGTAATTCCTAGTGTGGGGAGTTAACTCATCGTAACTCGCATTTACGCTTAGTCTACCTCTACTGACGTCACGCGTCATATTGCAACTCTGCATTTTGCTGGAAATTAGAGATAGTTATTTTTCTTTGCATTATATTCAGTCTGATTATAAGGTGAAGGAAAACATCTTGAGGAAACCTGGACTTTAAGTCGAAAATTAATCTGATATTCCATTGAGCAAGCGTGGTGATTACGCTCAATCCTTCTCTGTATGAGAGACCTGTTCCCAGCAATGGGACGATAAAAGGTTACTCAATACTCAATACTCAATACTTTTATTGTTTTCCACATGTATTCTTAGATGGTAATACTTAAAATTAGTTCACGTGGACCCTGTCGGGCACAAACAAAATAAGTGAAGTTAGGAGAGAGGAAGCACTTTTTTACAATTTACTACGTTGCTTGCTAACGGGTGCGTTTGTGGGTGTGTGTGTGTGTGTGTGAGGATGCGTGTGCGTATGTGTGTGTGTGCGAATGTATGTATGTCTATTTATGTTTGTGTCTGTTGATGATGATGATGATAATTTTCAGTCTTGCCTCGGCCACCAACTAATATCCTGTATCTATGTTTTGTAATTTAAGTTAATATGTGAAAATAGATATTTTTCTTTAACAAAAGTCGTGACCGCCGAAACATAACTGAAGCAATGTTTTTCTTTAAACTGACTCAAAGGCTAAAACTAAAGTATACTCGTATTTCCATTTTTAATAAGACGGCATAAGTTTATCGAAGAAACCGTTTAAAGGGTTAAGAAAAAGTAATGGAACATCATAATCATTGATCTCAGCATTTCTGACGTCGAAAATAACAGACTAAACAACTATAAATCGCACGCTGTTCGAGTCATTAGGCAACCGTTCCATGTAACATACCGGTCTTCAACTAAATCCGGTTAGACTGTAAGCTGACCCCAGTATGGTTGGGAAAAAGGTAGGCAGATTTTGATGTTATCATCCTTTCCTGTTCAAAAACTTGTCTTATATAGCACTAGCTTTTCGATAGGTTTCTTTTATATGCTCCGCTCCTATTGGTCGCAGCGTGATGTTATAAAGCCTAAAGCCTTCCCGGGTTAATGGGCTAACTAACACAAAAAGATTTTTAGTTCCCGAGATTAGCGCGTTCAAACAAACTAACTCTTCAGCTTTATATAAGATACCAATTAAAAATAATCCATATACATATATACTAATGTATAGATCTAGAATTGGAATCTTTGAGCAGTCTGCTGTTATCTGGTAGTGCGGACGGGGCTAATTTTTAACACGATATCTGGTACAATAATCTAATGGCTACCAGTGCCCTTCCGCTACACAGGCGACGACGTTTCTACATCTGTAATGTTCATAGTATAAAATTATTCAGTAAGTCAAGGACATAGTTGTTAGTGCCGAAAACTACAAATGTAAGACAGACACGAAATCATGTGTTACAACACAAAGTGTAATGAAATGTACATTTACGTACATTTTTAACAACAACATTTTGAAGCCGTACGGAAGACAGGTCTGAGCAGTTGTGTTGCGATATTTTATCGGGAGTTTGGTCGTGGTGGGTCTCCAAATCAATCTCCCTCTGATGCAGCATCATCACCTCTCTCCACTGCCGTCGTCCTTCCTATTCACTCAGTTTTTTGGAGAGAGTAGGCATTTAATAAACTAGCGCTCTTTTAGAACTCGGCATTAGCTTGTAGTAGTATATCTTTATGATCACCAATTTCAATAAAGCTTCATAAACCATTTAGTTAATTTAAAAAAAGAACCCTTTTTCAAAATGTCTAACAGCCACGATCCAGCCTGTTTACAGAACTCAAGTTCAGTAAATAAACATCAAGAGGATACACCAAACTCTTCCTAAGTAAATACAGCTACACAATGAAGGCGAACTTATCGTATAATAGAGAAGAACAGTCCCATTATTAAATTACCATAGGTCAGAATGGGATAATTTCGGTGTTTGAAATGTGCTTTCATTTATGTAACGATTAGCGTCTGTTTATTCTTTTAGCTTTACGAAACATTTATAAATAAGAAGGAACATAGTAAATGCACCCCATGTAGTACCGTGCTTAGAATAGTACACACCCATATCCTCCCGTGGGTGTCGTACGAGGTGACTAAGGGAACTCTCAGCAAAGAAGCGGGTAGCAGCGCTTCTCCTGTGGAATATCAAATTACTGCGAACTTCAACCCGCCTGTCAAGCGTGAGGTTTATGGCAACAATGGAAATCTCATTTTGAAGCGTATTGCTAATCGATTGATCCCTATGTTTGCACAAAGTGCCTGCTCAACAACCTAATAGCGGAATGAATGTGGTTGAACTGTCAAAATGAAACCCGTTGCTATTCAGTATGTATGCTACTCAATTACCCTATTGTTTTCTCTTTAGTCCGTCAGTCACACAACTGCAATTTTTTTTTTAAATATTACAAACTAGTGCTTAACCACGATCCCGCTTGATGGTAAGCAGTAAGGCAATCTTTGATGGTGAAGCGCACTAGTCAATTAGGATCCTATTCTACTCTAGCCTTGAAGTTATTTAAATTGTGGTGAGACGTAAAGACCACCGCAGGTAAATTGTTTGTCCTCCAATGTACGCGGTATTAAAGACGAGATCTTTAGCATCCTGTGGTGAAAGATTGTTGGCACGCATGTCATATCTTACAACGTGAAGCCAGCATTTATTTGGTTTAACTCGCTTGTTATTACATATTATTACCTTTTTGTGAAATATAATAACAAATAAATAATAATGTAATAAAAGTATTAAATAATTGATGTATCGCAAATCCGTACCGTTGTTCAGTGACTAAGAGCAAACAAACTTTCCTTTTTGTAATGTTGGTGGGTTAGTAGAACAGTTAACCAAACACAAGAGTAGTTAAAAGTCGCTCTATATGAGAACTGAATTGACCTGCAACCCAATGTTTCGCAATATTACCCACAAAAAGTTACTCAACTCGCATATCCACCACAATGATTAGCTTTCCCAACTCCACTTTCACGGGCCGCGTAAAGTTGTCCTACTGTAATATTGAGTCTGTGGCGTCGGATGAGCGGCGGTGGCGGAAACGAGCATTGGCAACTGCTAGTAGTTAGTTGGTGCTACGTTTAACATGATGCTGGAAACTTGTGGCTGATGGCGTATGCTTTATCTTATTTATGAATGTCTACGTCGGGTGCTTGGGCTCTTCCTCCTATGGCATTCTGAATGTGATTTCAAACCGGTGGGACTCTCCCCTCTTATGTAAGTGGATAAGAGTTCAGAGTTTTGCATAAAAAGGTATAATATACTTCGTCATCATCATCATCATCAACCTTTTTATCGTCCCACTGCTGTTCACCGGTCTCCTCTCATACAGAGAAGGATTGAGCGTAATCACCACGCTTGCATATCGCGGGTTGGCGATTTTAGACTTAAAGTCCAGGTTTCCTCAAGATGTTTTCCTTCACCTTGTAATCAATCAATGGTGTCCAAGATATACTCAGAAAGTACATATAACTTAGAAAAGTTACATTGGTATTTGCCTGACCTGGGATCGAACCCACACTCATACTTGAGAGGCTGGTGTTTTAACCACTAGGCCACCATGACATATAATATACTAAGTATAATATATTTAGTATAATAATATTTAAAAGAACATAGTAATAATATTTAAACAACCATTCTCCGTGGTAGGCCATAATATCGGCCGCCCGCAGAAGTTACCACCCACCAGACAAAGCCTTGCCGCCAAGCGATTTGTCGTATTCCGGCATGATGTCTGGTGAAGCCGTACGGAGGACGGGTCTGAGCAGTTGTGTTACGATGTGTGCCGGGCGCGATGCGTCAAATGTTATAGTGTTGGGAGTTTGGTCGTGAAGAGTCTTCAGATCAATCTCCCTTTGGCGCAGCATCGTTGGTCGTGTTGTTGGGTTTAACATTGCACACCTCGCTCAACTGCCGTCTTCCTTCCTATTCGCTCAGTTTTTCTGAGTGAACAGGCTCTTAATAAACTAGCGCGTTTTACCATCAACGATCGCATCACTGCTTACCATCAGGCGGGATTGCGGTCAAGCGCTAGTTTATAATTATAAAAAAAAAGAATAATAATACCAGCCAAAAGTAGTATTCTTACCTAAATGACGTGCTCCAGTTATGAAGCTGCAACGTCGCGCCTCGTCTCGCGACAAGGAACGTTTAATTAAACACAGATTCACCGGTGCCAGAGCACCTGTTTCTGTTATTCTGGATGTATCTTACTCGGAAAACTAAGATAAAGTACGTAAACTACTTAACATTAGGGGGCTTAGGGTATTATAACTCACTTCAGCCATGAACACTTCTTGTTATTATGTAAGCAGCAGGGTAATTACTTAACAGACTATCAGGAGCAATAGGTTTAATCGGAGTGTTTCCTGGATAAAAATATTGCTTATATTTAGTCCGTCATTTAGATTATGGAAAAATATTTAATACGTTCATTTTGTGTTTTCAAATTAATAACATTGATGAATATAAAACGCACCAAAGATGGGGCTGGTGACGTCACTCCTCGCTAAAAAGTGTAGCAAGGAGTGATGATACACGAGTTTTCATCGCACTGTATCGTCTTCATTTATTGTTTAATGAAAAAAGAAAAAAATACGTGTCTAGTTTTATTTTTGAAAATTCGAATGACTGAGTAATTAGTTTCAATTAGTTAACTACCCTATTGTAACAGTTCAACAACATCCTTCGCATTACTTACGTTGCTAAGCAGACACATTATTCGGACATATATAGCAATGGTTTAACAATATGCTTCAAAATGAATCAAGAAAGAAAGAAAAACAATTAAATAAATATAAATTAATAATGACAAAGATAAATAAAATAGAAATAATTTATTAAGCACAGACTTAAAGGCACACCATACATCTAGAATAAACATACATCAGGTGGCAACAAATAAAAATCAAATAGAAAGTAAAACCCTGATCTAAAAATAGTAGCAAAGGGTGCCTCGCGGCTGTCCCAAAAAGGTCCAGTTAAGCAAAAATGTCAGTTTGCCAGTGATGACTTACGGAACTGAGACGTGGTCGCTCACAATGGGCCTCATACCAAGGCTCAGAGTCATACAAAAGGCAATGGAAAGAGCTATGCTTGGAGTATCTCTGCGTGATCGAATCAGAAATGAGGAGATTCGCAGAAGAACCAAAGTCACCGATAAAGCTCTGCGAGCCGCTAAACTTAAGTGGCAGTGGGCAGGGCACATTGCTTGTAGAACCTGGAGTGGCGGCCACGTACTGGAAGACGCAGCGTAGGTAGGCCCCTAACAAGGTGGACCGATGACCTGGTAAAGGTCGCGGGAAGCCGACGAATGCGGGCAGCACAGGACCGGTCAGCCTTTGACCAGCAGTGGACATCTATAAGCTGAAAAAGAAGACGAAGAAGAAGCAAAAATGCCAGACAACTAGTGCATGACGCTGGTTTTAAACTGAACGATGTGAGGTGATGATTGTAAATAAGTTTGACACAACAACGTAACGTGTGTATACATACTTAAATAAAAAGTTAATACATGTTAGATAAAATATCTACTGACAAATATACTAAAACTGAAACTAAAACTGAAGGTAATTGAAGCCCAAAATTTGTACTTACGTAATAGGAATTACGTGTGGAATTTGTGGGTAGAATAAGAATGGGTAAACAAACAATGTTATCTCAGTTACAGATGTTAATGCATAATATAAAATTTACTCGCTGTCTTAGTTATAGAGGTAACTATGATGATAAATCGAAAGAACAAATCCCAGATATAGAGTCTTACCTCGTCCCACTAACAGGGGTAATTCAGTGTCAAAGTGTTGGGACCTCAGAATGAGTTCCAGTTATGGAGGTTTCTAACTTATTTAGGTCCCACTTAACCCAGTTTCACTGTATATGATATATTTGTCAGTGTATAAATGATAGACTTTCGCTTGTGTACCGTTATCATACTGACAATAATAATGTGTAATGCAATTTGGGTGCAGGTATGTACATCTAACATATTTTTTATATATTTATAAATTATTGCTTGACCGCAATCCCGCCTGATGGTAAGCAGTAATGCAATCGTCGCTGATAAAGCGCGCTAATTTATTAAAAGTCTATTCACTCAAAAAAACTGAGTGAATAGGGAGGAAGACAGCAGTTGAGCGAGGAGAAGCAATTTTCCACGATGACGACGCGAACCTTTTCTTGCGTGCCTCTCTTAGAAGTCACAGTGGGATTCAAATACCTCACTCCCCCTGACCCTGAATGGCAGGCCACCATACTTGCAACCCCCGGTGTGGGTGTGTGATGGAACACCTAAAGGGCAGGGGCGTGCACAAAGATTTTATTGGGGGTATGCATAAATATACCTACTATCCAAATCTCTGTGCTTATATATGGTAAAACTTAAAAAACGTAACTTAGACGTAGTTTCAATTTAACATAGTCGCGTACTTTTTCGCATGTCAACATTGAATTGATGTTTGTGCGTGGCTACAATGAACATCTAAGTATGTGATTGATGATAAGAACAAGTCAAATAAATGATATACGTGGGGTATTAGGTATTTTTTATTTGCCCAAATGAATACAATGAAATCATCATCATCTCAGGGTTAATACCAGTCGCATCCAAAGCTTTGGAATCTGGGGTCCGCTTTTCCAGTCTAATTGCTGATTTTGGCGAAATTTCGACAATTTCCGTGAAGCGACTGCCGTCTGACCTCCACAACGCGAAGGCAATATCGAAGCATTGAAGTTAGACCAATTGTTGGACTTTTGTGGGCTCCAACAACCCGTAACGACTGCCACTAGATGTTCGCATGGCAACCGAAACCAACGGCTTAACGTGCTTTCCGAGATACGACCAGACCAGTGCAAATATTCATATTCATGCATACAAATACTTACACTGCGCGAGGATCGAACCCGCGCCTCCTTACGCAGCGGCCGCGTTCGCTACCGCTACGCCATGTAGGCTGTCAAAATACAATGAAATGGTATTACTAACTCAACTGTAAATAAGTAATAATTTATTTCTCAAAAAACTAAAAAAAAATATTTCACTATCTATAAATTAAATCAACGCGCCTATCTATTTTTAAATAACTCTGTAAAAATCAAATATATATAAGATCGTTTTGAAATCGCTAAAAGTTCTTTTAAAATGGACAGATAGACTAATCTATGAGTCTGCTTTGGCTTTTCATAAATATGCGTAATGCACTACTCATTGGAATCATAACTATTAAATTTTGCTAATTTGTAAACTTCAGGAAAATTATTACAACATAAAGTATAGTATTGAAATTCAAAAGCAAGTAGGTTGAAAAACTTAAGGTCTTTTAAGTTTTTATAACGTCGAACTGTCAAAGCCGTGTTTTAAAATAATATACCTATACGAGAAACAAAACAATTTATTTGTACACACTACACAACCTGCTAACCACATATAATTATCATAATACTTTTTATAAAGACAACCTTTCTTTTGTGTTAAACCAAAAACTCTAAAATAAATGAATATTCAATTCCGCTTAAAACAATCAATACATATTTAACCCATATACACCAATAATGAAACAACATAAGCTGCTAAAATAAAAAGGTATTTGAACGAACAACAATCATGCTATATTTCTGTACTTCTTAAATTCGTCGCATTATTAGAAGCTGTGCTTATCATGGGCTTTAAACCCAAAGAAATTTCACGCACACGTACACAACAGTTTAGGCACACAAGCAAATAATTTTATACACAGACAGATACGGAAGAGGCACATTTTGTTCATGCTTACGCCGTAAGAGGCGCGGGTGTCGCGCCTAAGGCAACTAATGTGTCTCGTTAGCACTAGGCCCAATAGATGGCAGTGTTATCAATAACTGATTAACAAAGTCTTTTAGTTTTAACTTTGTAGTATATAAATTATTTTACAGTATATTATAATTTTAGAAGACTATTAGGGTATGCAGAGCTTTTCTGCTTGTAAGGAGCGCACGCGCCTGCTAAAGGGAGATTGATCTGGAGACCCTCCACGACCAAACTCCCGACACAACAACATTTGCAGCATCGTACTCTGCACACATCGCAACACAACTGCACAGACTCATCCTCCGTACGGATATAAACAAAAGCCCAACGATCTCACCACAATTCCATATTGAAAAAACACTGACTGAAAAAACTTCTTCATTCATATTTTGCATTTCTGAATTTAATTTAAGCCCATCCAATTAGAAAGACACACAGGCGGGACGGAAGTGACAAATTGCAGGAAACGCAAGTATGTTCCCGCCATTGTTGAGCGCGCGATGAGAACAGTGACGTGTCGCATAACGTGCGTCTTGGATTTAAGTTGATTAAAAAGTTTTATTTTGTGTTTTAAATTTTGTTTCTTGGACAAAATTATTATTTATTTATTTTGCGGAATGGTTATTGAGACACTAGGTATACTCCATCGGCCTAGAAAATTAACTAAAACAAAAGTTATAACCAACAAAAATTATAACATTGCTAAATTATTTACAGTTAAACGTTTCAGTTATTCACTTCAATTTAGCAACCTTACTATGACACTGTCCGTATGGCACCGGGCTTAGAATCGTACCATCCCATATTCTGCCGTGGGTAAGAGAGTACCCGTAAGAGGCAACTAAAGGAACTCTCACCAGGGAAGAGGGCAGCAGCGCTTCTCCTATGGAATATCAAATTACTGCAATCCCTAACCCGCCTGCCAAGCGTGGGGATTATGGCAAACCCCAATGTAATGAAGGCCTTGGGGGAGGCCTTTGTACAGCAGAGGATCTCTAAAGGTTGAAGAATAATAAGAACTGTGACATATAACAGTAAACCGTTTAGCAACGATATAATTCGAATTATCATCATAATTTATCAGTTTAGCCTAAAATAATAAAGACTTTAAAATCAATATTCTAACTGTTTTAATGTCCTATAACCGTATTAAAATTATGATAATTACTCTTATTAAGGGGATGACGGTTTCAATGTGTATTACCCAGTACCTGGGTTGTGAAAGTCAGATAGGCAGACATATCCCGCCTTATTCATAAACGCTGCTTAAAGTTAACTAGTGACTAGCGATTCTTTCACCATACATTTTTGACCTTTTAACGTCACTTAACTTAAATCATCCTTTATGAATATACTCCACAGTGTTTAAGGGGTTTATCCATAAGCGATGATTAAAGTTAAATAACGTTAAAAGGTCTAAAATGTATGTTTAAAGAATCGCTAATCACTAGTTAACTTTCCGCAGCTTTTATGAATAAGGGGGTTTGTGTAATACTAGACCCCAAAACCTAGGTAGATGATGTAATATACAACTAGCAATTAATCAAGCAAAGCATAGCAATATTATTAGTATGTATGTAGTTACTGCCGGCTTAGTGTGTAGCCACTAATGCGTGTTGTTTGTTCCGTTCGCCTGTGTATAACCACTAAACGGATTTTGACGGGATATTATACTCGGCATTAATTTTAAGCCTAAACAGAATTTTGGTTGCAATGTTTAGGAATAGTATTCTAAATATTGGCTTTTTTGGATTGTGTTGAAATGACAATCAAAAAAATCAAAGTCATTTATTCAAATTAGGCTGAGAATCAGCACTTTTTGAACGTCAATATTACATAAGACAGTCCCCAAAGAACCAATCCACTCGTCGTTGATGTTGAAACCAGTTCCCGCCAATTTCTGACCCGTCTCCACTAATTAAGTTACATATGAATTCATAGAATCACATTCATCCAGTCTTATTGATATTAGATTTCTCAAAAGGCTTATCCTCCTCGTGAATCCAGAATCATCATACAGAGACTTCAATTTTTCCCATAGTTCCTTCGTTGAATTTACTTCTTTGATATGAATATAAATGGAGGTATCTATCGTCAAGATCAATTTGGCTCTGGTTTTAGCATCATTCGTGGCTGCAACTGGCGCTTGACCTGCTTCTGGCTTGATGCATCCTAGCGCTCCTTCTAACCATTCACTATAGTTTTCTCTTCCTTTGAGTTTAGGTACATTCACCATATAGTTCAACGCCATTATTAATTTTTAACTGACCGCACAAATCCACAAAAACACAATTCTGTCCACTTACTGCAACTATATCAATGTCCACGATAATAACTGTCGCGAGAACTAATTGTATAGTAGCCACAAACGCTCTGGGCCCATAAATAAAAAAATAAAAAAACCCTTTATTTCCAGTATATACGATATACAAGTACTATATAAACAGTTTAGAAAAAAGAAAAGTGAGTGAATGAGATTAGTTTCCATACATCATTATCAATTATTCTAGTTTCTATAATTATTATGAAAAATAAAATCTTTTAAAATAGTCCAACATATTTTAGTAGAGATTTCTTTGTGTTTTACTACTGGAACCCCTCTCAGGTGAAGGTCTCCTCCAAAGCTCTCCATTTTTCACGATCCTCGGCTATTTGTCGCCATTTTGGGCCAGCTATCTTTTTGATATCATCGTCCCATCTTGCGTATGGTCTCCCTCTGTACCGTTTACCTAATGGGCCCTTCCAAAGCGTAACTGTTTTTGTCCATCTCTGATCTTTGAGACGCGCTATGTGGCCGGCCCATTTCCACTTTTGTCTTTGGCTGTAGCTGAGAGCATCTATTGCCTTTGTTTTATCTCTTATTTTTGTGTGCCTAATTTTTTCAATTTTTTTGATATTTAGCATGCTGCGTTCCATACCTCGCTGACAAGTAACTATTTATACTATATATACTATATATACTATTAAAAAAAAAAAAAAAAAATACCTGGAATAAGTATTGGAGCTGCAAGGAGATATTTAAAAGTACAATGCCTATTATTATAAAGAAAAATTATGGACTCATGTCTCATTCCCTGTCTTACCTACGCATGCCAAACATGGAAATTTACCAATAAAATAAAAAAAAAAAAAAATAAAAAAATAGTTACTCTGGGCCCATAACCTAATATAATTTCGGGTTTTGAATAAAACTACGTGATGCTCGGTTCGCTGCCAAGACCAGAAGAAAGGAGTTTATTTCGACACAGATAATAAAATTATAGTTTCCATAGACATTAATATTGATAGCAGCACTAGTATTTTGAGCACACAATAACATACTGATATAGAGTCACTTATATTACTTACGATAACACATTTTACATTTGACAATTTCAATGAAACCTCTTAAATGGAGGAAACTTATTTGTACACCTAATATTTCATAACCACTGCTCTCTAAAAGGTGTATGAAAATAACGCGTGGACACGGGCATGTCCTAGAGCAGTGATCGGCAACTCGCGGCCCTCGGGCCGCATGCGGCCCGGGGCCCTCTTCCTTGCGGCTCGCGCCCCGCGCGAACACATGTGACATCTACCAACCCACACTGGGCCAGCGTGGGAGATTACGTCCCACTCCCTTTCACCGACAGGAGGCCTGTGTCCCATCGGTGGGAACATTATTACCTGATTATGTTTTATGTTATGTTTGTTGTATTTATTGATGAATGATTGTTACTCTGTCAAGCACAAATTACTGATTGGATTTAGATCAAATTTGGGACACAGAAGAATAGAAATAAAGAAAAATTGTTTATGGCACACAAACGAAATACTCACAGATGGTTTCTAACTAAGATTAATATCTAGGAGAGTTTTTATCCGCACATTCCCACGGGACCGAAACTTACGCCGGAGAGAGAAACTGTGTGGTGTATCTAGTTTATATATATACAATATGCAAAGAAAATCCTGGCCTATCCGTGAAGGTATTGTTAGGTATCGATAACTGATTTTACTGACGCCCACAAAGCCGGGCTAAACTTTAAAAAAAATCCCCTTAAAAAAATAAATATTATTTCGTAAAAGCAGGTAAATAACATATGCGGTAGGCGATACATGCGTGGGTGAAGGGGGACAGGGCACGCGGCATGCACTCGTATATCGCTATTTGCTCATAATAATTCCGTCCGCCGGTCATAATTGTACCGTAAAATGGTGTTGTCACTTTTTAAAAAACCGGCCAAGTGTGTGTCGGACTCACGCGTAAAGGGTTCCGTACCATTGATTCATGAAATTACAGGATTTAAGTTATTTGTGTGAAAGATTACGCGGTAATAAGCGGTTTACGATTTACGAGGTATTAAAAAAAACTACGTACTAGATCTCGTTCAAAACAATTTTAGTTGGTAGTTTTTATAGTAATGTACATCATATGTTTTTTTAGATTTTTCATTTTTCCACTTTGGAAGCGTCTGTCACGCAAACTATTCGGTTTGGAAAAAAATATTTTAGAAACCTCAATATCATTTTTGAAGACCATCATATATCCATAGATACCCCGCACGTATGTGTTTGATGAAAAAAAAAAATTGACTTTCAATTCTAAGTATGGGGAGCCCCTAATATTTATCATTTTTTTTTTTATTTTTGAATCAAAATCTTAATGCAATTCATAGAATATATCTACCTACCAAGTTTCAACAGTATATATAGCTCTTATAGTTTCGGAAAAAAATGGCTGTGACATACGGACGGACAGACGGACAGACGGACAGACAGACATGACGAATCTATAAGGGTTCTGTATTTTGCCATTTGGCTACGGAACCCTAAAAACTGCAAAATTTTAAGAAAGTGTGAATTAATTCGCGGACAAAAAGATTATTTCAAAATTCATCAGTATTGTTACTATGATCCTCATTATCAGCCTCTACTCATCCACTGCTGGACATAGGCCTCTTCCATGGCACGACGTCGCTCGGTCGCTATTACTATGAATCATCATAGTAACAGCGACCGAGCGACGACGTAAAATTTCATGTTTTATTTGGTCTTGTGTTTATCTCACCTTTATTATCCTTATGGGTTGGATGGGGTTTTCTTTACATGTTATTAAAAGCATCTATATATATAAAAATCAATTGCTGTTCGTTAGTCTCGCTAAAACTCGAGAATGGCTGAACGGATTTATCTTATCTTGGTCTTGAATTATTCGTGGAGGTCTAGGGAAGGTTTAAAAGGTGAGAAAAATTCGAATAATTGCCGGGAAAATCCTCAAAACAGTATTTTTCTATAAACGTTTTCTAAATAAAATGGAGACTCAATTTGTAATTTATTACCGCTGTATAAAGTTCAAATTCGCATGCGCGTTGGAGGATCTAATATCGCGTTCCGAAACTCAACAAAAGTGAAAGTGAATCGCGAACGCGACAAAATTGCATAGTCTCACAGCTTCATATAGCTTCGAGAAAATTAATTTTAGCTAACTTCAGTTGTTAATCTGTCCGATTATTTTTTTAATAAGACTATATAGAAATTGAAAGATAAATCTTAAGTTTTGTCACAAACGTTAAATTATAAATCTTAAGTTAAATTTCTGAACGCAATCATAATATTTGACATTAGATTTGACAACCAACTAATATGTCAATACATCCTGTCTGTCGCTTTTCAGTCAGAGCACGGAAAAAAGTATTACGATATTATATTGTGTTACGAGTTACGATATCTATGAGTGCATCCTTCTATCTTTGTGGCTACGTGCGCGAGAACTTTCTTTACTTTGGTGATCCTTTGTGATAGTGACATTCCAAGTAATGTGCTCTTTTTTGTGATAGTGACACTTTACTGCTAAATAACCGGGAAATTTTCTCAATTACAATTTACGATGCCGAGGAGAAGACGACCTAACGTAGGTCGTAGTAGTCAATCAAATGTGCGAAGAGCTACCTCACGTGCTAACCGCACTGATGACCAGAGACAGAGAGATCAAGAAAATAGTCGTATTGCTATGTCAGAATTGCGTTCTTTAGTGAGTGACAATGTAGGAGATAGGCTTAGAATGCAACGAGTTCGTGCACATCAAACACAACAACAGCAAGCTAGACATAATGAAATTGAGCGAATCCGCAGACGCAGTGCTCCTGTGATTCTTGAACGAGCTGCATTCCACTATGATCCGGCAATTGATTATTGTGCCGACAAATCAGTAACAATTAAGGAAATGAAAACAATTTGTAAATATTGTAAGGCGTTAAAATACACTGGTGAATCTACTGGATTATGTTGTGCTGAAGGCAAAGTAAAATTGCCACAATTGGTCCCACCACCAGATCCTTTACGCTCTTTAGTTTCTGGGATTGGAAATGATTCTAAGCACTTTTTGACCAACATTCAGAAATATAACAACTGTTTCCAGATGACATCATTTGGTGCTACACATATTATACAAGACAATTTCATGCCCACTTTCAAGGTATTATATAAGAATATTTTTTTATATTATTCAAGTTTGTACTAAAATAAATATATATCGGAAATAATTAATGGACAAATTTTTAAAAATTACAGATACAAGGACAAATTTATCACTTACTGGGAACTCTGTTACCACTACCTGATGCAGATCATCAATTTTTACAAATTTATTTTATGGGCAATTCAGATGCGGAAATTAATAATCGTTGTGCTCACAATCCAACAGTGAAGAGAACCATTGTCCAACAATTACAAATGTTTCTTCATGAGAATAACAATTTAGTAAACATGTTCAAAATAGCATTGGATCGGATGCCATCTGATAGCCATAACATTATTATTCGAGCTGACAAAACACCTGCCGGTGAACACACAAGGAGGTTCAATTCACCTACCATTGATGAAGTGGCTGTTGTCATTGTGGGAGAAAATTTACAATCTAGAGATATTGTGCTTCATCGTCGGAATAGTGATTTAAAACGTGTATCTGAAACACACAGGAGTTATGATGCACTACAATATCCTTTGATCTTCTGGCAGGGGGAAGATGGATACCATTTTAATATCAAAATGGTAAATCAAGTAACAGGTAAATGAATTGAACAAGATTAAATAATATTTTTAAATTCAATTCATCGAAGTAACAATTTAAACATTTATCATTTTTGATTGCAGGTGCTGAAACCAACAAAAAAGTTAGTGCTATGAATTTCTATTCATACAGACTCATGATCCGTCAAGGTGAAGTAAATCATATTTTGATGTGTCAACGACTTTTTCATCAGTTTGCAGTTGATATGTATGTCAAAATTGAGACTGAACGATTGACATACATCCGTTTGAACCAACGACGGCTACGGTCAGAGGAATACATTCATCTCCGCGATGCTATAAATGCTGATGGCAATGTGAATAATGTAGGAAGAATGACAATTTTGCCAGCTACTTATATAGGAAGCCCACGACACATGCATGAATATGCTCAGGATGCTATGTCATATGTTAGGCATTATGGCCGCCCAGACTTATTTGTTACATTCACATGTAACCCAAAATGGTCCGAAATAAAGAAGGAATTACTACATAGCCAAACACCAGTTGATAGACATGACATAACCGCCAGAGTTTTTAAACAAAAATTAAAATCTCTCATGAATTTTTTAATAAAGCATTGTGTGTATGGCCGAGTCCGTTGTTGGATGTACTCTGTAGAATGGCAAAAGCGTGGATTGCCACATGCGCACATTTTAGTCTGGTTAGTGGACAAAATAAGGCCAGATGAGATTGATTCCATAATTTCAGCTGAAATTCCAGATGAAATAGTTGACCCAAAATTGCATGCAGTAGTTACCAAACACATGATACATGGACCTTGCGGACATTTCAACTACAATTCACAATGTATGGTCGACGGTAGGTGTTCCAAGCGATACCCAAGAGACCTGCTTGCTGAAACCATAACGGGAAATGATGGATACCCATTGTATCGTCGGCGATCAGTTGCGGACAGTGGGCGATCGGTAGTTGTGAAGGTAAGAGGACAAAATGTTGATGTAGACAATCGTTGGATTGTGCCATACTCGCCAATATTGTCCAAAGCTTTTGAGACTCACATCAATGTGGAATATTGTAATTCTGTGAAGTCGATAAAGTACATATGTAAATATGTTAATAAAGGTAGTGATATGGCTGTCTTCGGTGTAACCAATGCAAATGATGAAATATCACAGTACCAGATGGGTCGCTATGTAAGTAGCAATGAAGCTATTTGGCGAATCTTTTCATTTGCGATCCATGAAAGACACCCTACAGTAGTCCATTTGGCAGTCCATTTAAAAAATGGTCAACGAGTTTATTTTAATGCATCTAACGCGGCAGACAGGGCGGCACATCCACCGTCGACAACATTAACAAGTTTCTTCACAGTCTGTCAAACTGATGATTTTGCTCGCACTTTGCTGTATGCTGACATGCCACGCTATTACACATGGAACGCATCATCGAAATCGTTTCAGCGTCGAAAACAAGGAACACCAGTTGAAGGACATCCAAATGTATTTGCTTCAGATGCTCTGGGTCGCATCTACGCAGTACATCCAAATAACGATGAATGTTATTATTTGCGGTTGTTGTTTGTGAATGTTCGTGGTCCGACATCGTTTCAACAACTGAGAACAGTTAATGGACAGCTGTGTGCGACTTACCGTGAGGCATGTCAACTATTACATTTACTTGAGAATGATTCGCACTGGGATGATACGCTCAAGGATTCCGTAATATCTTCATCGCCGCATCAAATTCGTACATTGTTTGCGATTATCATATCGACATGTTTCCCCTCGAATCCAAAAGATTTGTGGGTTAAGTATAGAGATGACATGTCTGAGGATGTTTTGCATCGTGTGTCTATATATATAAAAATCAATTGCTGTTCGTTAGTCTCGCTAAAACTCGAGAATGGCTGAACGGATTTATCTTATCTTGGTCTTGAATTATTCGTGGAGGTCTAGGGAAGGTTTAAAAGGTGAGAAAAATTCGAATAATTGCCGGGAAAATCCTCAAAACAGTATTTTTCTATAAACGTTTTCTAAATAAAATGGAGACTCAATTTGTAATTTATTACCGCTGTATAAAGTTCAAATTCGCATGCGCGTTGGAGGATCTAATATCGCGTTCCGAAACTCAACAAAAGTGAAAGTGAATCGCGAACGCGACAAAATTGCATAGTCTCACAGCTTCATATAGCTTCGAGAAAATTAATTTTAGCTAACTTCAGTTGTTAATCTGTCCGATTATTTTTTTAATAAGACTATATAGAAATTGAAAGATAAATCTTAAGTTTTGTCACAAACGTTAAATTATAAATCTTAAGTTAAATTTCTGAACGCAATCATAATATTTGACATTAGATTTGACAACCAACTAATATGTCAATACATCCTGTCTGTCGCTTTTCAGTCAGAGCACGGAAAAAAGTATTACGATATTATATTGTGTTACGAGTTACGATATCTATGAGTGCATCCTTCTATCTTTGTGGCTACGTGCGCGAGAACTTTCTTTACTTTGGTGATCCTTTGTGATAGTGACATTCCAAGTAATGTGCTCTTTTTTGTGATAGTGACACTTTACTGCTAAATAACCGGGAAATTTTCTCAATTACAATTTACGATGCCGAGGAGAAGACGACCTAACGTAGGTCGTAGTAGTCAATCAAATGTGCGAAGAGCTACCTCACGTGCTAACCGCACTGATGACCAGAGACAGAGAGATCAAGAAAATAGTCGTATTGCTATGTCAGAATTGCGTTCTTTAGTGAGTGACAATGTAGGAGATAGGCTTAGAATGCAACGAGTTCGTGCACATCAAACACAACAACAGCAAGCTAGACATAATGAAATTGAGCGAATCCGCAGACGCAGTGCTCCTGTGATTCTTGAACGAGCTGCATTCCACTATGATCCGGCAATTGATTATTGTGCCGACAAATCAGTAACAATTAAGGAAATGAAAACAATTTGTAAATATTGTAAGGCGTTAAAATACACTGGTGAATCTACTGGATTATGTTGTGCTGAAGGCAAAGTAAAATTGCCACAATTGGTCCCACCACCAGATCCTTTACGCTCTTTAGTTTCTGGGATTGGAAATGATTCTAAGCACTTTTTGACCAACATTCAGAAATATAACAACTGTTTCCAGATGACATCATTTGGTGCTACACATATTATACAAGACAATTTCATGCCCACTTTCAAGGTATTATATAAGAATATTTTTTTATATTATTCAAGTTTGTACTAAAATAAATATATATCGGAAATAATTAATGGACAAATTTTTAAAAATTACAGATACAAGGACAAATTTATCACTTACTGGGAACTCTGTTACCACTACCTGATGCAGATCATCAATTTTTACAAATTTATTTTATGGGCAATTCAGATGCGGAAATTAATAATCGTTGTGCTCACAATCCAACAGTGAAGAGAACCATTGTCCAACAATTACAAATGTTTCTTCATGAGAATAACAATTTAGTAAACATGTTCAAAATAGCATTGGATCGGATGCCATCTGATAGCCATAACATTATTATTCGAGCTGACAAAACACCTGCCGGTGAACACACAAGGAGGTTCAATTCACCTACCATTGATGAAGTGGCTGTTGTCATTGTGGGAGAAAATTTACAATCTAGAGATATTGTGCTTCATCGTCGGAATAGTGATTTAAAACGTGTATCTGAAACACACAGGAGTTATGATGCACTACAATATCCTTTGATCTTCTGGCAGGGGGAAGATGGATACCATTTTAATATCAAAATGGTAAATCAAGTAACAGGTAAATGAATTGAACAAGATTAAATAATATTTTTAAATTCAATTCATCGAAGTAACAATTTAAACATTTATCATTTTTGATTGCAGGTGCTGAAACCAACAAAAAAGTTAGTGCTATGAATTTCTATTCATACAGACTCATGATCCGTCAAGGTGAAGTAAATCATATTTTGATGTGTCAACGACTTTTTCATCAGTTTGCAGTTGATATGTATGTCAAAATTGAGACTGAACGATTGACATACATCCGTTTGAACCAACGACGGCTACGGTCAGAGGAATACATTCATCTCCGCGATGCTATAAATGCTGATGGCAATGTGAATAATGTAGGAAGAATGACAATTTTGCCAGCTACTTATATAGGAAGCCCACGACACATGCATGAATATGCTCAGGATGCTATGTCATATGTTAGGCATTATGGCCGCCCAGACTTATTTGTTACATTCACATGTAACCCAAAATGGTCCGAAATAAAGAAGGAATTACTACATAGCCAAACACCAGTTGATAGACATGACATAACCGCCAGAGTTTTTAAACAAAAATTAAAATCTCTCATGAATTTTTTAATAAAGCATTGTGTGTATGGCCGAGTCCGTTGTTGGATGTACTCTGTAGAATGGCAAAAGCGTGGATTGCCACATGCGCACATTTTAGTCTGGTTAGTGGACAAAATAAGGCCAGATGAGATTGATTCCATAATTTCAGCTGAAATTCCAGATGAAATAGTTGACCCAAAATTGCATGCAGTAGTTACCAAACACATGATACATGGACCTTGCGGACATTTCAACTACAATTCACAATGTATGGTCGACGGTAGGTGTTCCAAGCGATACCCAAGAGACCTGCTTGCTGAAACCATAACGGGAAATGATGGATACCCATTGTATCGTCGGCGATCAGTTGCGGACAGTGGGCGATCGGTAGTTGTGAAGGTAAGAGGACAAAATGTTGATGTAGACAATCGTTGGATTGTGCCATACTCGCCAATATTGTCCAAAGCTTTTGAGACTCACATCAATGTGGAATATTGTAATTCTGTGAAGTCGATAAAGTACATATGTAAATATGTTAATAAAGGTAGTGATATGGCTGTCTTCGGTGTAACCAATGCAAATGATGAAATATCACAGTACCAGATGGGTCGCTATGTAAGTAGCAATGAAGCTATTTGGCGAATCTTTTCATTTGCGATCCATGAAAGACACCCTACAGTAGTCCATTTGGCAGTCCATTTAAAAAATGGTCAACGAGTTTATTTTAATGCATCTAACGCGGCAGACAGGGCGGCACATCCACCGTCGACAACATTAACAAGTTTCTTCACAGTCTGTCAAACTGATGATTTTGCTCGCACTTTGCTGTATGCTGACATGCCACGCTATTACACATGGAACGCATCATCGAAATCGTTTCAGCGTCGAAAACAAGGAACACCAGTTGAAGGACATCCAAATGTATTTGCTTCAGATGCTCTGGGTCGCATCTACGCAGTACATCCAAATAACGATGAATGTTATTATTTGCGGTTGTTGTTTGTGAATGTTCGTGGTCCGACATCGTTTCAACAACTGAGAACAGTTAATGGACAGCTGTGTGCGACTTACCGTGAGGCATGTCAACTATTACATTTACTTGAGAATGATTCGCACTGGGATGATACGCTCAAGGATTCCGTAATATCTTCATCGCCGCATCAAATTCGTACATTGTTTGCGATTATCATATCGACATGTTTCCCCTCGAATCCAAAAGATTTGTGGGTTAAGTATAGAGATGACATGTCTGAGGATGTTTTGCATCGTGTGCGCCGTCAAACTTTGAATCATACACTACAAATGACTGAAGAAATTTACAATGACACATTGATCATGATAGAAGATATGTGTTTATTGATGGCAAATAAAGTATTGTCGTGTTTGGGAATGACAGCACCCAATCGTCATATGCACGATGCATTAAACCACGAGTTGCAAAGAGAACATCAGTACGACATTGAAGCATTGGCCGAAACAGTTCGTACAAATGTTCCACAATTAAATCAACAACAAAGAATTGCGTACGACACTTTGATAGAAGCTGTGAACAGTGGATCTGGTGGAATTTATTTCCTTGATGCTCCCGGAGGAACCGGAAAAACGTTTTTAATTTCATTGCTTTTGGCGAGGATCAGATCGCGAAATGATGTTGCTCTAGCGTTGGCTTCATCTGGAATAGCTGCAACTCTGCTAGAAGGCGGGCGGACTGCATATTCTGCCTTGAAATTACCACTAAACATGCAAATCACCGAAACACCAATTTGCAACATCGTCAAAAATAGCGCAATGGCCAAGATCCTACAGGTATGCAAATTGATTGTTTGGGATGAATGCACAATGGCCCATAAGAGATCACTGGAGGCACTGGACAGAACGTTGAAAGATCTTCGTGACAACCAAAATATTTTTGGTGGGGCCATGATTCTGTTGTCAGGTGATTTTCGTCAGACTCTTCCAGTTATTCCCCGATCAACTGTTGCTGATGAACTAAATGCATGCCTAAAATCATCAAATTTGTGGCAGTACGTAAAGACACTCCACTTAACAACTAACATGCGAGTATTTTTGCAACAAGATGAAACTGCAAATGTGTTTGCGAAGCAGTTGTTAGACATTGGAAATAATAAAGTTGCAGTGGACAACTCGACCGGATTCATCACATTACCTACAGATTTCTGTCACATCACAGACTCAAAAGTGGAGCTTATTCAGCGAGTTTTCCCAGATATAGCGCAAAAGTTCAATAACCATAATTGGCTGGGTGAACGAGCAATATTAGCAGTGAAAAATAAAGATGTCGAGGATCTTAATGCGACGATTCAGAATTTTCTTCCAGGACAGTTGGTTTCCTTCAAATCAGTCGACACCGTAATGAACCAGGATGACGTAGTCAACTATCCCACTGAGTTTTTAAATTCACTGGAATTGCCTGGATTACCACCTCACAATTTGCAGTTAAAAGTGGGATCAGTTGTCATCATGCTGCGTAACATTAATCAACCTCGACTATGCAATGGAACAAGACTGGCTGTGAAAAGACTGATGAATAACGTCATTGAGGCGACAATCATAAAAGGAAAATACAAAGGAGAGGATGTCTTGATCCCGCGGATACCGATGATTCCAACGGACTTACCATTCGATTTTAAACGGTTACAATTTCCAGTGCGTCTGGCCTTTGCGATGACCATAAATAAATCGCAAGGACAGTCGTTAGAAGTTTGTGGAATCAACTTGGAGTTTCCCTGTTTCGCGCATGGACAATTATACGTCGCGTGTTCGCGCGTCAGAAAACCGTCTTCTTTGTTTATTTACGCACCACAAAACAAAACAAAAAATATAGTTTATGAGAAAGCTTTAAATTAATTAACAGACTGTATTTTAACAGTGTGTGTCTGTGAATATCAAATTTAAACCTTATAAATAGCCAGTATTTCAGGAAAACTCTGTTTTGTAAGTAAGCAACATGATGTATCGACAATAATATATAATATAATAATTCATGCTTTATTCAATAAATGCTTTTTTATTAAATACGGATTCGATTTGTTTGTTTTAAAATCATTTTATACAAAAGATTAGGTCTTTTATTTATCGATGAGGCAGTACGAAGTCTGCCGGGTCAGCTAGTTACATATAAATTTTTATTCATACGAAACCTGAATATAGTTTGTTCTGAATAAGCAACTGAATCGATTCCAATAATTTTTAAACTATTTTATATTTTTTTCCAAATACTTATATTAAATAATAAATTGTTGCAGAATGGTTACCGAGCGGGTACGATAGATCATAATACTTGCGGCGCGCGCCACGGCTGACGTCAGAGCCCAACACACGGCGCTCGCCCGCCCGTGCGGAGTTTTGACCATATTTTTGTTGGGACAACCAAGTAGAATAGCGAGCTCATAACTTTGTGGTTTTTCATTACATCTTTTAGAAATTTTGTACATAGATTCTTTGCTTAAAAACATTAGACATAAACGAAAAATTATGTTGTATGTTATACTAAAACACAAAACAATATATCAAACACTACAAAATATACAATATATGGCCTTATTTCCTTCTGCGGTCGCTTTTAGGACACCATAGTATACACAATGATCTTCCTGGGTATAAAATAGGGCAGTAACTTTTTAGGTTCAAACTACTTATTACTATTTAGCCTCCTCAATCGTTTGAGTGTGCTTCGTCGTATGACACTTTGTTAAAATCCTCAAAATCCCTAAGATAGATCCCTTAATCCAACCCGGAGATTTTGACGGCTGCAATTGTCTCTGACGTTGACACGCACCGCTCGAGCGTATGAACCCTTAGAATGACACGTTTTGTATTACTTTTGATGATGTAAATCTTACAAAATTAATAGAGTTTTATGCGGAAAAGTTTTATAGCATTGTTGAGATTACACAAGAGATATTAACAGCGGCCGAGGTCTGTCGGGGGAGCGATGAATGGTTATGCAAATCTCGCAATCCCAGCCGCAGCGGTTTTAGCCAGTAAGAGTATGGCATATCGCTCTGTCAACCCGGAGGAATTCCATGAGGATTTAAAGAAAAAGGCAAGTGAAATGGAAATAAGTAAATAGTTCACAAAAACACATCTACTTAGGTTCTAGTGTATTTTTGTTACTTTCGCTCTGTCAACCCCATGAAGGAGGTATTCTATGAGGATTTAAAGAAAAAGGCAAGAGAAATGAAACAAGTAAATATTTCACACGAACACTATCTTATTAAGTTGTAGTGGTTTTTTTTTTTTAATAATTATAAACTAGCGCTTGACCGCAATCCCACCTGATGGTAAGCAGTGATGCGATCGTTGATAGTAAAGCGCACTAGTTTATTAAGAGCCTATTCACTCAGAAAAACTGAGCGAATAGGAAGGAAGACGGAAGTTGAGCGAGGTGATGCAATGTTAAACCCAACAATACGACCAACGATTCTGCGCCAAAGGGAGATTGATCTGAAGACCCTCCACGACCAAACTCCCAACACAACAACATTTGGTGTCGTACCCGGCACACATCGCAATACAACTGCTCATACCCGTCCTCCATACGGCTTCACCAGACATCATACCGGAACACGACAAATTGCTTGGCGGCAAGATTTATGTCTTACAGTGTATTTTTATTAGTCCAGTTTTTATGTACTAAAGTTAAATAGTGTTGCCTTGATATGCAAAAACAACACAACCCACTATGAACACCATTTTGCACTCCACATTGATTGCATTGCCGAAAGCTCTTAACTATAATGCACTAAAAGCTGATTTAATTTAATATACAGTATAACCCTCTTACTGATTGCAAACCTCTTGAAAATATTAAAGTTGTGTGATAAAATGGTATAAACGGTGTCATCTGATGAATTTTACCCTTTCTATAAGAGGCACAGCATTCTGGATTGGATCCCCATTGTCGCGGGTTATTCAAAAGAGATACTGTGGTCCCTGGCGCACTGACACGTGTCTAGTTAGTTAGTCAGTAAAGGTCTGACACGCTCTTCCACCCAGAAGAGAGCGGGCAGTAATGTTCAAACACGCCCAACTCCACCCAGAGTGGAAAAGGTCATTTGATGATCTTCTATAGAGAGGGCTGGGATACTGGAGGGCAGCGCAGAGCTCTAAGAGTCTTGACGACCTTGTTTTCACTCTTACACAAACCCTGCTCCCCTTCTTATCTTACTTCTCATTTCCAATATTTATTCTCTGCGCAAAATAAGAATCTGCGCTCTTCCAATAATTGTCTTCTACGATGTCCTTCTCACCGCACTGGTTTTCTTAAGTCTTCATTTCTGGTTCAGGCGGCTTTCCTTTGGAATGATCTTCCTCAGAATATCAGGACGTTGACAAGTCGGTACACATTTAAAGTGAAAGCTCGGGAATACCTACGCAAGAAATTGGCAGATTCATCACATATATAATTTATTCTTTTTCTCTACCTATGTTTTTTTTTTATCTCTCTCTTCTGTTTATATTTTGTATGTATGTATTTATGTATTTATTATAATATATTTTTTTTTCTCTCTTTTAACTTTGATTTGTTTGCACCTACCATGTTTTGTCTCTGCATCACCTCAAGGTAGACTGGTAGAAAATGCCTAAGGCATTAAGTCCGCCATTGTGCAATGTTTGTGCATAAAGTTTAAATAAATAAATAAATAAATACTTAGTCTTATGTATGTAGTTCTTGTTTTCCATATATTTTTTTAAATAGCGGTTTGGAGTTTAATTTGATTTACCACCTCTCCCACTCTGGAAGGAGCGGAAGGGACTTTGTTAGAAGTTTACTGACTATAACCCACCCGTTTCTGCACTTGCCTGTGCGCCAGGGCCACTGTTTCTTTTTAACCAACCCGCAACCCTGTCCCAGGAGGCATCGGTCTTCGGTCTTCGTAGGCGCGCTTGAAATACAACGCGCTGTCGACTTGGGCCTGGTCCTTACCGGGCAGCGAGCCCACTGCTCACCGCTCGCAAGCCCCATCGTTGTTCACCCTTATCTGGATTGTGGTCAGCGCAATATGTCTTTTTTCTTTTTCTTCCATACTTCTCTATTAGACGACATCTCCGTAATCATCCTCTTCTCTTTTGAGAACACGGTTGGTGCAGTGACAAAGCGATAGACTGTTGCGCTCTTTGTCGCGGTTTCGATTAACTCATCATCATTATTTCAGCCGAAAGACGTCCACTGCTGGACATAGGCCTTCCTCAAGGATCTCCGCGACGACCCGTCCAGCACCACCTGCATCCAGCGGTTTCCCGCGACCTTCGCCAGGTCGTCGGTCTACTTTGTCAGGGGTCTACCCACGCTGCGTCTTCCGGTGCGTGGTCGCCACTCGAGAACGCGTCGGCCCCATCGGGCATCAGTCCTACGAGCAATGTGCCCGGCTCGCTGCCACTTAAGTGTTGCAATTCCTCTCGATGAGAGGGAGTAGGCCTTAATCTACCACGCGGGCCTAATGCGAGTTGAACGATTAGATACTTAATTAATATTAATTTTAATTTTAAACTTGCCCATTCCACTGTGTCTCAACCCTCTCACTTCTGTTAACATAATAGCGATAAAAAGAAACATTATTTCTATGGGGATTTTCCTTTAAATAAAGGAAAATGGGAGGTGATGGCAATATTCACTGTCTTCGTCATGCTCGTCACATTGTGTTTCTTGATTATTACATATAGACAGAAGCTGACGTTGTTAAATTTATTAATAGAAAATGTACCGTTACTTTTTCCGTGTTCCTCTTAAGTTTTTATCAAATAATTCATTATATAGAAATCGATTAGGAGCGTGCCGAAACATAAAGTTTACACTGTAATCAAAATCACAAGTCGTTTCATCAAAATCTGTTAATTCAGTAGTTATTGTATGATAAAATACCTCACAAAATTTTGCGTTTACAATACACTGGACAGCAAAGAAAAAGGATCACTTCGTACATTTTTAATATCTTACAAAGTATCGTTATGAAATAAATTAACAAGTTTTATATCTATTATTTTATTTGGCAGAAAATATTCTTTGATTAAATCTTTATTTCATAAAACAAAGTCAGGTAATTTTGAAGATTTTCTCACCGACCCTTATTATTTGCCGTCCAGTGTATTAGTAGTAATATTACTTCATGATGTTTATTTTATTAAATGTTATTAACAGTTAAATTCATCACAGTTTGGGAATCCACCATCGGACGACCCGTCGTACGGCGAGTTTCCACCCTTATGTTGTTAACACCTCAACGATCCGGACGAAGCGTTTCGCCTCGTCCTTTATACCGCGTACATCGAGGGACTGGAACAATCTGCCGGCGGCGGTGTTTCCGTCGGACTACAATTTGAGTGTCTTCAAGGCTAGAGTGAATAGGCTCTTAATAAACTAGTGCGCTTTACCATCAACGATTGCGTCACTGCTTACCATCAGGCGGGATTGCGGTCAAGCGCTGGTTTATATTTTAATAAAAAAAAAAAAAAAAAAAAAAACAATCTTTTTTTTTTTTTGTTTAATAAATCATTACCCCACACTAGGAATGACTCCTGGTTACAAATATTAAAACCCACATACATGAACATCCAGACCTGAAAAAATTACCTTAGACCATACAAATATTTGTTTCGTGAGGGAATCGGTCTCGCGACACGCAGTCTGTTGTTCAGCCACGGCGGCGACAACCAAGTCGTCACTTACACTAGGTAATAAATTAAATGTCAAATTATCACGCTCATCAGCGCTACCTATTCCCAACTATCTTGGAGAATTGCCTTCCGTATATGCAAATCTTAGTTACTGGGTATTACAGTACCCATTGGAAAGGCTGGATGTCTGATTTTCACGCTTGTAATGACCCGTAATGAATGCTAAAATATCACAATAGACAGCCCATTAGAGGGATTAGACAAGTCATTAGAAATGATATTACACTATTTTTTATGGTAAGCAGTGATGCAATCTTTGTTAGTAAAGTACACTTGTTTATTCAGAGTCAATTTACTTTGAGGACACTTAAATTGTAATCAGACGGGAAGACCGCCGCAGGTAAATTGTTTCTCTCGATGTACGCCGTATAAAAGTCGAGGCGAAACGCTTTTTGTTCGCATTTTAGCGGTGCCAACAACGTAAGGGTGAATAATCTCCGTGCAATGGGTCGCCCGATGATGGCGAAGTTATGCCATGTAATACCCGCGCACACTCTCCAAAATTTATCCTATAGATCACCGAAAGGCTGGCTACTCTACACTCCGGCTAACTTGACCACTAGTTACTATATTTAACAATTAGTTTAGTTTAACTACGGATCCAAAGATCGGCCCTGGGGTCCACGAAGACCAATGCCTCTTGGGTCAGGATTGCGGGTTGGTTAAAGAAGAAAGCGTGGCCCTGGCGCACAGGCAAGTGAAGAAACACGGGTGAGTTTCATTCAGTAAAATTCTGACACGACCTTCCTCTCCGCTCAGAGCGGGAATAGTGATATAGTGATTTCCCATCCCAAACAATAAAAGGCGTCCAATACCTAGTCATCTGCAACAATAAAATAGGTTTTTCAGTGTTAACCATTGATTGCTGAACTTCTACGTTACACTCAATTACTATAAGTTTCTCCCGTCACGGCTACACGATATCGCGATACAGAACGACGACCGCACACCTTGAGATAATTACTCACTATGATAGATGTTCCCATCTCTCGTCTCTACATATCTACTAAGCGCTGAGATTTTCCTGCATATGTATTATACTTTGTTAGCAAATAATCTATATATAAAAATCAATGCCACTTTCTTTGTTATTTTATAACTCAAGAACGATAACATCTATCCAAACCAAATGTTTAGACTTTGTTGTGACTAATTAGTAGATGGTTTATGTGAAGTTTGAACAAAATCGGTGGAGCGGTTCTTCATTTATCACGGTTTTTGTAACAAATGAATTCAATGAACGGTGGATTATCATCTCCTCTATATATAACTAAAATTCAATGCCACATTCTTTGTAAATTTATAATCCACCCAAACTGTGTAATGGCTCCAGATTAGCAGTGAAAAACTTATTGCCAAATTTAATTGAAGCTACGTTTTTGACTGATAAATCAAAAGCAGAAGTTTGTTTGTTACCGCGTATCCCTACGATCCCAATTGATATGCCATTTGAGTTAAAATTATTACAATATTCTGTGCGTTTATCATTTGCTATGTCCATCAACAAATCCCAACTTTATCTTGCCTGTTCGAGAGTCGGTACCCCCAGTCGTTTGTTTATACATGCTAGAAATGGAAAAACAAAGAATATTGTTTATCTAAATGTTTTGTATTAAGTTTTAAAATTGATAGTAATTAAATAAAATATATGTTTGAATAAATAATTTTGATGATCCAATAAATTTGTTTTTATTATTTCACTTTATACATAGCGAAGTACGTGTCGGGCCGCTAGTTATTGTATAATTCTAAGCATAAAAACTGAGTTCCTTAGAGTAACATAAGCTAAAAGAAAGATTTGAAAAAAAAAATCATATATTCACACCCTTGTTTTTCGAAGTAATGCAGAGATGTATTAGAGACTTACTTTGTCATCTGTGTATAGGTCTCCCAATACAGGGTGTATCTGACATCGCAACGCAAACTTCGCGAAAAGGCTAGACCGCATGCCGATAATAAAATTATGATGGTCATTTATGTCGTTAATGAAGGGTTACAGAATTCACAGTGCTTAAAAAAAAGTGTCGGCTCGCCCTTTGAACGTTGCAAGCGTGCCACCGTACCGGTTTGTAAGTATGACGTTGATCCCTGATGTGAACTCTATTAAATCAGCTGATAAGATAGTTTTTCGAGTTTTATTTTCATTGAGCTTTTTTGTGTAATTATCTAATTAATTATTTTTTATCTTTAAAATTTTATTGGGTTGTAAAAGTATAGCAATTATGAACGGTTTAAAGTGAAAAAACTACATAGATATTTTATTAAATCATGAAATAGCCGACGAAAAATTCCACCACTGGGGTGTTCAGAATCATGTACTCGATCCATGGTACTCGTTCCATGGTACTCGTTTGTGCGTCGATGTCAGATACACCCTTTATGTGTAACTTCTATGAGCTGAACATTAAATAAATAAATATACATATAATACATGTACAATGTGATTCTTTAACGAGACCTATCATCATCATCATCATTATCAACCTTTTTATCGTCCCACTGCTGGGCACAGGTCTCCTCTCATACAGAGAAGGACAAAAATCTCATACGGAGAACGAGACCTATATGTATACGTATATAAATATTTGATGATATTTCGCAAGAAGAGGTAACTTAATACATATGCGGTAGGCAATACACGCGCGGGCGAAGGGTTGCAGGTTGGTCAGGACGTCTTCCGTGGCGCAGCGGTCAACACGCCTGCCTACGTCGTGGAGACCCCGGGTTCGATCCCCGGCCGTCTCTATTATAAATATAGTAACCTTGAGTTAGTATCCCATAACACAAGTCTCGAACTTACTTTGGGGCTAGCTCAGTCTGAGTGATATGACCGTAAAAAAAAACATGCAATATGTGTGGAAATCCTACTAAGAGATTCCTCCCGTGCTCCGCCGATACACTTAGGACCACTAGACCAAGGAAGAATCACTTAAAAATTATAACTTTCAAAAAAAGATTTCAGTTTTTAATACCAAGTCATATAAATAATTGGTAACCATTGCTCTAAAGAATTGAATGAGCACCTCCTTTCCGAACGATTAAGTGAACTATTCCGATCTTGAATGTTAAGTCCGCAAATATTTGAAGAAGCGTTGATTTTTATTACAGAACTTAGATTGAACTTTTATTTTGTAGAATATTGAAATATTAAAATTAATTTTAAATGTTTTGGTATCAAACAAATAAGTGCTGTAAAATTGAGTTGCGAAATTCTCGATATTGCGGAGGCGGATGCAGTTCCAGACTTGGTATTAATTTTATATATCTACATCTGTAACGCATATCTTCGTCTATAATCTGCTAACACTAAAATAAATAAGTTAAATATTTTTTTATTGATCGTGTATACTTCTGTCTTAAATAAAAGTTTATATAAGTATTCTATTTTTTTAGGCACTCAATCCAAAACTTACAACTTTTTACGTAGCACATTCTCTGAAAAAGCTATCGTTACTTTCGTTTAAAAGTCAACCTACAAGTGTAAGGCATTTACGTTTCTAAGTAATGTCTATTCGAATTCAAGTGGTGTGGACGACTGGAAATATATTTTCTTTTAGAAATTTTGACGTTCAAAAGAGCCTTCTATGTGTTTATTCATATATTTTTTTATTTTTTTTTATGGTATTTAAAGTTCGTAATAATACACCCACCAATAAACCTCCGGTGATGTTACAAGGAACACCATTAAAAGTGGTCTCTCAATTTAAATACCTCGGTCATGTGGTGACGGATTCTCTCACAGATGACCAAGATATAGATAGGGAGCACAGGGCGTTGGCAGCCCGATGCAATATGCTTGCTCGCAGGTTTGCGCGGTGTACTGAGCAGGTAAAACTGACGCTCTTTAGAGCTTACTGCCAGTCGTTATACTCGTGCAGCTTGTGGGTTAGGTATACGCAGAAGGCTTACAACGCTCTGCGCGTCCAGTATAATAATGCGCTGAGCATGTTGTTGGGGCTGCCTCGATTTTGCAGTGCTTCAGGCATGTTCGCGGAAGCGCGAATTGATGACTTTTATGCCATCATACGCAAACGGTGTGCTTCGATGTTGCGATGATTTCGGGGCGGCCCAAACAGTATCCTAGCTACACTGGCGGACAAGGTCGACGAACCTTTTATTAGGCTCTGGGCGGACAGACATGTGCGCGCACACATTCATGTCACCAACTGATCCCTGTTTCTTCTTTTACTAACATAGGATAAGTTTTTTTTTTTTACTAAAAATATATGGGCCTTGCCTGAAATAAAGAGTTTGAATTTGAATGAACTAGTGATTGATCGCAATCCCGCCCGATTGTAAGCAGTGATGCAATCGTAGATGGTAAAGCACGCTAGTTTATTAAGAGCCTATTCACTCTAGCCTTGAAGACACTTAAATTGTAGTCCGACGCACGCCGTCCGATGTACGTGGTATAAAAAAGAAGCGAAACGCTTCGTTCGGATCATTGTGGTGTCAAGACAGTTAGGGTGGAAACCCCCCAAACGACGGGTCGTCCGATGGTGGAACGGAGATGGGGGAATTAAATCATGCTATTTCTGCAACTTTATAACTCCAAATTTATAACTAATGATTTAAGTTACCACATAAGAACTTATTATCAGATAAAGTTAAATAGTCAAATATTTGATACAGGCTTGTCACATAAATACGTTTTGTTTTTGCTTAAAACGTAAACTCCATCACCAAACATGACCGACTCGGACGACACGGTTGGAAAAATGGCTGGGCGATCGATTGTTGCGTAACGTGTCATGGGTTCGATTCCTGCACGGAACAAATATTTATATGGCCACGTAGTTGTGTTGTCCGGCTGTTGTGTTTGTGACTTCAAATCTTTGTAAACTCACTCACGATACAGGAGTAATTCCTAATGTATGCAAGATTATTTTTTTCAAAAAGGAAAAGAAAGAAATAATTTCATGAAATAAAAATCATTATCCCAAGCATCCGTGAATAATCCCTTACGCCATTCTTACGTCACTTCGCTAAAAGAAAAGTAAATGACATTGTACAAGAGGGACCTTAAAGGCTTAGCTTAAGGTTGATTAGCGAATTATGCGGAAAACGCCCTTAAAAGGGGGCAACGCGGGGGTGTTATTCTCCCATTTTTCCGGGTTGTATATGAGAATATCTCTATCATGAGTATATTTTATAAGTGTATGGGATAAGTCACCCGCTTGTTCCGGATAGGGCGTTTCAGTCAAGATTTATGGATGAGGAAGCAAGTTTGTGCTGTAAAAAGTTATCAAGCTTATCCCCTGTTTAGGGAAGAGGATTAAGTAAGCGCTTGAAGATTTTTAGTAAATAAATAAGCGTTTTCTCTTCAGCTGCATCCGACATTCTCTTGTTATTGATTTGGAGAGATAATGTATTGGAGATTTCGACTTAAGCTAAATTGTTTGTATTGATTGTAAGGGATTTAATTATATGAACAAGTATAGGAAAATAGTATGAATCTATTCTACTCTATTTTGAATCAAATTTTCAAAAAACGAGGAGTTTTCATATTCGACAGTTTATTTTAATGTACGTTATCTCAGAGCCCCGTTATTAATAAGCCGATTTGTAAATTGTTATGTAAAAGGATAAACTTTCAGATGGTCCCATGAGAATTTTATCAAAATCGGTTCGGTAGTTTGGTTTTTAGGGTTCCGTAGCGAAATGGTAAAAAACGGAACCCTTATAGATTCGTCATGTCTGTCTGTCCGTCCGTATGTCACAGCCATTTTTTTTACCGAAACTATAAGAACTATGCTGTTGAAACTTGGTAGATAGATGTATTCTATGAACCGCATTAGGATTTTGATGCAAAAATAAATAAAATAATAATAAATATTGGGGGCTCCCCATACTTAGAACTGAAACTCAAAATTTTTTTTTCATCAAACACATACGTGTAGGGTACCTATGGATAGGTCTTAAAAATGATATTGAGGTTTCTAAAATACTTTTTTTCTAAACCGAATAGTTTGCGTGACAGACGCTTCCAAAGTGGAAAAAAGTTGGTCCCCCCCCCCCATAACTTCTAAAATAAGAAAATCTAAAAAAATCATATGATATACATTACTATAAAAACTACCAACGAAAATTGTTTTGAACGAGATCTAGTAAGTAGTTTTCTTAATACCTCGTAAATCGTAAACTGTTTATTACCGCGTAATCTTTCATACAAATAAATCCTTTCATTTCATAAATCAATGATACGGAACCCTTTGTGCGTGAGTCCGATATGCACTTGGTCGGTTTTTTTTTTATTGTTCGCTATCTCAGAGCCCCTTTACTAATAAGCCGATTTGTAAATTGTTATGTAAAAGGATAAACTTTCATATGGACAAATGAGAATTATATCAAAATCGGTTCGGTAGTTTAGTTTTTAAACTAACATTACGGGTAAAAATTCAAGTAAACAAAATTGCGTCGTTTGCTTTTCACAAATCCCTTTTCACAACAGCCTAGCCTTTTCCTAAATAAATTAAGGTTCGGCTGCAAATAACGAAAATACAAAAACCAGGAACACCGACTTCCAAAATTAGTTATTTTTTGTTTTGTAGAGTTTTTCAAAACACGGTTGTTTCATTTTTGTAAAAAAGTTTTTACTTATTACTTTTTAATTGTGAAAAGCGGTCGCTCTGAAGAACGTTTTTTTTTTCCTTTATGCGAAACCTGAACATAGTTTGTTCAGAATAAGCAATAATTTTTACACTGTTATGTGTTTTCCCAAATATATTGTTGTAAGCCAGGAACGCCGATAAATCGGATCGGCTGGTTACGGGAATAGTGGTAGTAGTAGGCGCACTCACATCCATCTGTGTTACGATGGCGGCATCTATTCCAGGTGCAGGGACACCAAGCGTTTGTTCCTCTAGACGCGCCAAATCCATCGGTGCTTGTCATCGCGTGCGAACTCTTTCATCTTCTCTTGGCGTGACCGGCATTTCGCCTCTGACACTGGCTGGGGGTATTAAAATACCGGTTAAGGGTTACGAAGTTTATTGGCAAAGAAGGTACAGTCGATCGTAGGCAATGACAAGTAGAACGTAGCTGTTGTCGCACTGAAGTCTTCCCTTACGTCCACCAAGTCCGTATCGTGCACACACAACAACGCTATAGATATTACTTCACGTGGTCCTCAAAGTTTTCGTTATAGTTGTCGAAGTAGGCATTCTTAAAGATCAATTCTTAATTGGCGCTTGTTCCGTATCGATAGTCGATTACAGACTGACTGCGGGCTGGCGTCACGTCGCTTTATATAGGTCAGCTGATCGAACATTCCAGATCTGTCTAGAATTAATAATAATAGCGCATAGTTTCGAGTACGTTCAGTAGGTACCTACAGGTACTTCCCGGGGACGAGTTTCTAGAAATTTCGATGTTGACATTTTGTTAGCAATATTAATGAAACCTCTACCATTCGATAGGCCACCCTAGGTCTAGCAATGCGTTTTTATATTGTACCTATACAATGGCTAGGTCTCGAGTTATAGTTCTTAAAAGTGACGCACTGCATGTCAGGCGAACCTTATGCCATCGACATAAGGTGCATTCGTAACAATATTTAAAAAGTGTTGCAGTGTGGTTATCGAGCGCATAACACAGTTCACAGTGGGTCATAGTCCTAGGGCCCTGGCGCGCCGCGCCGCAGCAAGCGCGGGCGGGCAAGCGACGCGTTGACCATATTTTTGTTGGGACAAGCAGGTAACATAACAAGCTCATAACTTTATGTTTTTTCATGATAGCTTTTTGAAGTTTTGTACATAAAAATACTTGATATGTGTTTCGAGTTTCGAATAATTATATAAAAAATAACTTTGTATAAAATACAGGTACTTCGCTGCATCCCGTCAGACTGGTAGCTGACCCTACATAGATGGAAAAAGGCTAGGCAGTTGGTGTGTTGTGCAAAAGCAAACAATGCCATTTTATTTACCTGCTGAACTTTGTTGTTCTTTTTTAACAGACTGCCAACGAATTGATCGTAGTGATTTTTGTAGAACAATGGTGCCGATGTCGCCGATTCTGCCAATGTCAGATGTCTCATTGCGGGAGCCGATAGGTCACGTCAAACACATATGACAGATGTCATGTTACAATGTTAAGGCCTTAGGAAATAGGAATGTATTCGCACAGATATACGTTATTCTTGAAGATTCTAACTAATAATTGTATTCATGGAATTTTATATGTCACACACGATTGTGAGAAATTGGAAGTTTCATTGCAATATAATTTCACATTTACTTTCTTTCCACACAGCACTCAACAAATTCAAAAGCAGTGTTTGCTAGATTTTAATGTAGGTATGTACATATATAAATTATATTTTTCAATATTTGAATACAAAAAGTATTTACCAATTTATATACAGTATGTTAAGAAAACCCTGTCCGACCCGTGAAGGTGTTGTTAGGTATCGATAAGTGATTCTACTAATGCATACAAAACCGGGCTGAACTTAAAAAAACCCCCTAAAAAAATCAATATTATTTCGCAAAAAGAGGTGACTTAATAAATGTGCGATAAACACCCTTCCGCGGGCGGCGGGCGGCAGGGCACGCGGCACGTGGTCGCATCGCTATTCGCTCATAATAATACCGGTGTTGTCACTTTTTTTAAAAATTACCAAATTTCGGGGAAGTTGGAATTAATTCGCGGGAAAAAAAGATTATTTCAAAATTCATTTGTATTGGTACTATGATGATTACGTAAAATTTTATATTATATTTGGTCATGTGTTTATCTAATCTTTTTTATCCTTATGGGTCGGACAGGGTTTTCTTAACATACTGTACACACGTATCTCGTAGTAAGTTTATTATGACTTTCCTTCTCGTTTAATGTGAAAATTAAGCGACATACACTACTACGAGATATGAAAACCAATTTGGGATTGCCAATGAACATTAATTAAAACGATTGCCATAGCCATTGATTATATCCTACATAACTACCATATCTCCTATATACAATTTCCTCATTCGATTCATTAATAACCAGGCAATCATAAAATAGATGAGTTCATATTGGTAGCCAAAATGTACATAGTGGGTTAAGATATTAATTTTATATGAATAAAGCAGTGTTGGCACCATGCCACTTGACTGCAATTTGATGTAAGATCTATCTAATGACCATATCTCACCTTAATATTAGCTGCAATTTGTTTTAAACCAAATACGGTTCGCCAATTAGCCTCTCCGCACGCCTTTTTACCGAAATTGTAGTCAGGCAAATTTTTCCAGTCCTTACCTTAACGACAGGCAATTTTTTTTTTTCTATTTTATAAACCAGCGCTTGACCGCAATCCTGCCTGATGGTAAGCAGTGACGCAATCGTTGATGGTAATGCGCACTAGTTTATTAAGAGCCTATTCACTCTAGCCTTGAAGACACTCAAATTGTAGTCCGACGGAAACACCGCCGCTGGCAGATTCTTCCAGTCCCTCGATGTACGCGGTATAAAGGAGGAGGCGAAACGCTTCGTCCGGATCGTAGAGGTGTTAACAACATAAGAGTGGAAACTCGCCGTACGACGGGTCTTCCGATGGTGGAACGGAGATGGGGGAATTAAATCATGCAATTCCCTCGCACACTCCCCAAAATGTATCCTATAGAACACCGAAAGGCTGGCTACTCTACGCCTGTGCTCTAGGCTTTGGAGACCAACTCGAGTTAAATTAGGGTCACCAATCAGCCTCTTCGCACGCCTCTCCACTGAATCCAAAGTGGCCAGGTGACACTTAGCAGCACCAGCCCAAATGTGGCTGCAGTACTCCACACACGAACGGACCTGTGCTTTGTACAACATTAGAAGCTGCCCTGGTGTGAAGTACTGCCGGACCTTTGCGATAACGCCAAGTTTTCTGGCAGCCACCTTGGCCTTGGACTCAATGAACCGAAATGACTTCATCATCATCATTATCAACCTTTTTATCGTCCCACTGCTGGGCACAGGTCTCCTCTCATACAGAGACGGATTGAACGTAATCACCACGCTTGCTCAATGCGGGTTGGCAATTTCAGACATAAAGTCCAGGTTTCCTCAAGATGTTTTCCTTCACCTTCAGTCATTGGTGTCCAAGATACACTTAGAAAGTACATACAACTTTATAAAAGTTACATTGTTACTTGCCTGACCTGGAATCGAACCCCGCACTCATACTTGAGAGGCTGGTGTTATAACAACTAGGCCACCACGAGTTACTTAACCTTAAATTCTATCACTTATGTACAATTGCATGCTTCCCATAAGCATAATAAACACAGAACTTTTACGCAAAAGATATAATCACATACTTAGAACATAAATGATTATTTTTACTGCTTGTAGCTCATATAAATAAGCAATTTGGGTCTCACCTACTGTGTGATCTACATAGTTATTTATGTATACAATACTAGTGTACAGTATGTTAAGAAAACCCTGTCCGACCCGTGAAGGTGTTGTTAGGTATCGATAATTGATTCTACTAATGCATACAAAACCGAGCTAAATTAAAAAAAAAAAAATATTATTTCGCAAAAAGAGGTAACTTAATAAATCTGCGTTATCCACACTTCCGCGCGCGGTGGCGGAGGCGGCGGAGGCGGCGGGCGGCAGGGCACGCGGCACGTGGTCGCATCGCTATTCGCTCATAATAATACCGGTGTTGTCACTTTTTAAAAATTACCAAATTTCGGGGAAATTGAAATTAATTCGGGGGAAAAAAAGATTATTTCAAAATTCATTTGTATTGGTACTATGATGATTACGTCAAACTTTATATTATATTTGGTCATGTGTTTACCTAACCTTTATTATCCTTATGGGTCGGACAGGGTTTTCTTAACATACTGTATATAGGTCAAGGAAATCGGGGTAGATTATGGCCCACTCCCTCTCATCGAGTCGAGGCCCCGCTAGAGCTCCAAAGCCCACAAGCCTGTGTCCCATTAGTGGGAACTTTAAACGCTGTTTATATTATGATCCTAGATATTTTGTACATAGGTATTATTTTTATAGAATTTTAATAATATTATATTCAGGACTAATGGCATACATAGGTATTTTGAAATTAATCAAAAAAACATCAACCTTAACACGGACACAACACAGCTGAGGATTCCGGAGCAGTGGTGCTCTGCTCCTCAGGCCATGCAGGCGAAGGAATATGTGCATCCCACCGTGTACTCTCTCGCCTCCATGACCTGAGGAACCGAGCAGATTCATCTGAAGAGCCACTTGGTGAAACATATGATGGTAAGATTTCTGTGAATCAATTTTCTAAGTAAATAAGTACATTTATGTGTCATGCAATCATGCATATCGGCATGCTCTGTCATTGTATTTAAATGCTGTATGAAATTGCCATGTAGTATAATTATTTTTTTTAATAGTTATAAACTAGCGCATAACCGCAATCCCGCCTGATGGTAAGCAGTGATGCGATCGTTGATGGTAAAGCGCGCTAGTTTATTAAAAGCCTATTCACTCAGAAAAACTGAGCGAATAGGAAGGAAGACGGCAGTTGAGCGAGGTGATGCAATGTTAAACCCAACAACACGACCAACGATGCTGCGCCAAAGGGAGATTGATCTGAAGAGCCTCCACGACCAAACTCTCAACACAACAACATCATGCCGGAACACAACAAATTGCTTGACGTCAAGACTTTGTCTGGTGGGTGGTAACTTCTGCCAGCGGTCTATGTTATGGCCTACCACAGAGAAATATTGTACTGAAGGTGAATTCATAATGTAATGATAAATGTTTAGAACTGGTCACAATAGGTATGTTTCTTGGGTTAAAAAAACTTGATTATATTTAGTCCGTCGTTATAAAAATAATTTATTTGAACAAAAATATTGGATACGTATATTTTGTTTTATTAAATCAATAAAAATTGACAAATCAAAGATCAGGAGTAGTGGTTGGTGACGTCACTGCTCGTTAAAAAGTGTAACGTGCAGTGACGTCACACGAGTTTTCAACGTACTGTGTCGTCTTCATTTTTTGTTTATATGAAAAAAGAAAAAATACGTCTCTAGTATTTTTTTGGAAATCTGACTGACGGACTAATTAGTTTTTTTTAGTTAACTACCCTATCTTATCTTAGCAGCAGTTAATGTCAAAAACTTGTCGAAAACTTGCCACAGGAAAATTGGAAGTATTTTTGGTAAACTGCATCTCGTAATCTAAAATGTTCAAAATCTAGTCGCAAATTCAACTCAACGACAAAACAAAATATCAAAAACTTGTCAACATGTGGAGAAATTAATCATCATCATCATCAACCTAGAGCAGTCCACTGCTGGACAAATGTCTATCCAATTTCACGAAAATCAACTCGATTCTTGGCAACTCTCATCCAGTCACTACCAGCCATGCCGCGAAGATCGTCGCTCAATCTAGCCTGAGGGCGTCCCACCTTACGTTTACCGATGCGCGGTCTCCACTTTAGTACATGGGGAAATTAATATTAAATAATTATTCTTTGAAAAAAACTCGCAAGTAAGTGCAAGTCTTGCCGCAAAGCGATTCGTCGTATTCCGGCATGATGTCTGGTGAAGCCATACGGAGGACGGGTCTGAGCAGTTGTGTTGCGATGTGCGCCGGGTACGATGCGCCAAATGTTGTGTCTGTTGTGGTATGTTTGGTGGTGGAGGGTCTCCAGATCAATCTCCCTCTGGGTTAAACATTGCATCAACTCGCTCAACTGCCGTCTTCCTTCCTATTCACTCAGTTTTTTGAGCGCGCTTTGCCATCAACGATTGCATCACTGCTTACCATCAGGCGAGATTGCGATGAGGCATTAGTTTATAATTATTTAAAAAAAAGTATTTATGTCAGATTAAGTCTAAGAGACTGTAAAAGTTGTTAAAATTACTAGAATTAAACCTCAGACTAAACCTTTTTAAAATCAAGATTTTTCTCTTCCGATCAGCGCTTTGTGGACAGCGCTTAAATCATTTTCAAGGTAACATTGACATGATCAAAGCTACTCTCAAAGGAAATGTTTCAGAAATGTATGGAGCCTGGGCCAGTACATTGTACACTTAATGCTAGGTATAATTACGCTATATTTAACTGTTTTTAATGTTTATTTTCTATATTTTGGCTTAGTTTTTATACAGATTCAATTTAACTTGGCCAAGGAGTGCAACACAACTACTAAAATATATGGTGGTCAGCAATAAGCGAAATAAGATTTAGACAATGACATTTGATTGACGTGTCATGTATCTAAGGCTATCCTATCTATATTATCTACCATATGACTGCGAAAAAAACAAAACATGAATTCCGAACATAAGGCCCATTAAATAAACACAATCAACTCAAATCAGCACTCGACATGTACACAACGGGAAAATAGAACTGTCAAAGTCGCCAATCAAACGTCATAACCACTGTCATGGCTACCTTAATAAAGGGTTATCTCACTAAAAAACTTTTTAAATATATAATTAATTATACTTGTATTTTTATTCAAATTAATTTAGTAGTACTTTTTATCTAGATAGCGTACATAGTGCTGGGCCAAAATAAAACATCTCCTTTATAATTAAAATGTTAATTTTTGTTTACTAATTCCATTATATTATCATTTTTAACATAAAAAGAAATCATTTTTGTCCGCCATATTAGGTGGCAAAACATGTCTGATTTTTTAAGTGTTATTCTAAATGCATCAATATTCTTCCATGTGTGTTTAAGGATAGAAATAAATCTAATGTTATCAAAATTATACTGGGAGTAACGAGTGTGTTCGAAATTTTATGGAAATAATAATAAAATATATATTTGTAATATAATAATAAATAAATAAATACGGACAAATCACACAGATTGAGCTAGCCCCAAAGTAAGTTCAAGACTTGTGTTATGGGATACTAACTCAACGATACTATATTTTATAATAGATACATATATAGATAAACATCCAAGACCCAGGCCAATCAGGAAAAGATCGTTTTCCATCATGACCTGGCCGGGGATCGAACCCGGGGCCTCCACGTTGCAGGTAGGCGTGTTGACCGCTGCGCCACGGAGACCGACAATCTGTATTTGTATTTTAAATAAATATTTATTTGTTTGTTGTAAGTTCAATATTATGATATGGTGTGGTTGTCGACTTCCGCGACAAAATAATTAAGAACTAAATAGATGCCAAGTTCTGTATTTATAGTCCTGAAATTTATTTATAACAATGTGTAACTTTCTCATGTAAATTTTAAACATAATTTTTTTTGTATCTTTACCGCCACAATAATGTTCGATATTTGAAAATGACTTTTCAAATTTGAATAGTTTTTTTTTATATAGAATTATTAATACACAGCCATTAACTTTTGTTCTATTGAACCTTAACATTTTAGGCTCACATCAACCTTAACAGGCTAGTTTTCATCAAAATATTGAACTGCAAATTGCATATCGTAGGCTACCTTTTAACTGTGTCATAACTTATTTAAGTAAAAAGATAAACGTGGAGCCAATGACATCTATGACATGTTGTGTTGTACCGAGATGGTGATTAATAAAGATGAATAACACACCTGCCAACTGCACCCATCCGTTTGGACCAAGTTGCCACCTGGCAACTTTGGATTCGGTGTTCGGTGTGGTTGTACGACTTAATTCTCCCATCTCCGTTCCATCATCGGACGACCCGTCGTACGGCGAATATCCATCCTTACGTTGTTGAAACCACTACGATCCGGACGAAGCGTTTCGCTTCGTCTTTTATACCACATACATCAATGGATTGGAACACAATACTTTTTCTAATCTATAATGTAAGTGTCTTCAATGCTAGAGTGAATATGCTCTTAATAAACTAGGGCGCATTACCATCTACGATTGCAGCACTGCTTACTGTTGGAAATAATTAAGAAAGAGTTAGTTTAAACCACGTTTATTGCACGGTAAAAGTTTTTTACAGAGTAGTACACACTAGCGCCACACGTTAATATATGGAACTAAAAGTTACGTTTAGAAACAAGTGAGTTGATTGATGTTTAGTATTTCAACATCCTCCCTTAAACTCAAATCAACCCCATCTTGGAGGCACAGTAGGCCAGTTTGGCATATGGTGTCGCTTTAGTTAGTGCATCTGCTACCATCAGGTCGGTTTGTATATACTGCACATCAATGGCCCCTTCAACTACTTTATCACGTACATAATGGTGCCTCACATCTATATGCTTAGTTCTGGAATGATAGCCATCGGATTCTGATAATTTTATAGAGCTTTGATTATCGCTGTAGATAGTCATTGCCTGATTCTTCAGTAGAGGCCAAAATATTTCTTGTAGTTGCTTTAGCCACATAGCCTCTTGAACACAGGACGACAAAGACATATACTCCGCTTCAGTTGTCGATAGAGCAACAGTTGGCTGCCGTTTAGAATTCCAGCTAATCGCTCCTCCCTGAAACAAGAAAATGTACCCAGTACACGAGCGACGGTCCTCTTCTGAACTTGCCCAGTCTGCGTCACAGAAGCCATGAGTCATAGTTTCCTCTGGATTGTGTTTATAACTCAACCTATAATCTTCAGTACCCTTTAAATACCGCATAACACGCTTCAATAACATCCAATGTGTCATTTCGGGTTTCTGATTATATTTACTCAATAAATTTATCACAAAACTTATATCTGGCCTAGTAATTTGTGAAATATACAACAAGCATCCAATAATTTCTTGATATGGGATTCCATTTAATGTATTGGATTCCTCAGATGTATTTATTAACTTTGTATTAATATCCATTGGAATCTTAACACTTTTGCAATCAGACATGCCATATTTATTTAGTACTTCTCTTATGTATTTTTTCTGATCTAGATAAATTACTCCTTTCTCTCTATCTCTTTCTACATGTATACCAATGCAATAATTGATATCTCCCAAATCTTTTATTTTAAATTGTTTTTTTAACTCTTCTTTAATATGATTTTTAGACTTTATATTATTTGTGAATAAAATTATGTCATCGACATAAGTAGCTAGGAAAATCATGTTACTGTTGTCTACAATTTTGTAATATATACAAGGATCTAACTTGTTCTGTAATAGACCTATTCCTTTAAGTGTAGAACTAAGCTTCTTATTCCATTGCCGGCTTGCCTGTTTTAATCCATATAATGATTTTTTTAGACGACATACTTGTTTACCATTCTCATACATTGGTGGCTGCATCATATAGATCTCCTCCTTTATGTCGCCTTGAAGAAAGGCTGATACCGCATCCATTTGACAGATGTCTAGATCAAATTTAACTGCCAAGGTAAACAAATATCTCAAAGAAGCATACCTTATCACTGGCGAAAATACTTCTGTGTAGTCTACACCAGGTCTTTGCGAACAACCTTTAATCACAAGCCGTGCTTTATACTTCACTGTCTCTCCATTTTCATTAGTCTTCTTTTTGTAGACCCATTTGCACGGTATGGGACGTTTGTTGTCTGGAAGAGTGGTGATATCCCAGGTGTTATTTTTTAATAATGACTGATACTCCTCATCCATTGCTGCCTTCCAATATTCAGCATCAGAGCCCGACAGGGCTTCTTCAGCAGTTAGTGGATCTGAAATCTGTTGAACACACATGAAGTTATTGTGTCTCTGATGAGATCTAAAGGTGATATTTCTTGTAATGTTATCAACACTACTATCATCATTGGAACTGGGATAATAAGTTTCATCATCAGTCATTTTATTCAACACACAACTATCAAAAGATGAGTCGGTACTCGAGTGTGATGATGCTTCATCTTGAGTCTCACTCTGCAGTGTATTTTCAACAGATATCACCTCATAATTTTCAGTTACAGGAATATTTACAAGGCCTTTGGTAAGTACAGGTTGCTGTGTCTCATTATTTAATGAGTTTTCCATAACTATGACATCCCTACTAATTATAATCTTTTTATTTGCAGGATCATACAGCCTAAACCCTTTGGTATTATCACAATACCCCACAAAAAATAATTGTTTCGACTTGCGATCCCATTTCAAGCGATTTTGTTTTGGGATATGTACCATAGCCTCAGAACCAAAAATCTTTAAATTTGAAAGGTTTGGTTTCCTACCTGTCCACTTTTCATAGGGAGTTACCTCAGCCAAAACCCGTGATGGTGATCTGTTTATGACATAGGCAGCAGCAGCGACCGCCTCTGCCCACAACTGTTTATGCAGCTTTGCTTCAAATAACATGCACTTTGCTCGTTCTACCAATGACCGATTCATTCGTTCCGCTAGCCCATTGTGCTCCGGCGTGTAGGGAGTACTGGTCTGATGCTTGATACCGGAAGCTGCTAGAAAAACAGAAAACTCCTTATTACAGTATTCTTTTCCGTTATCACTTCTTACTATTTTTATCTTCCTTTCCAATTCATTTTCTACTTCTTCTTTAAATTTTTGAAACACTGACTTAATATCCATTTTGTTCTTGAGAAAATATACATATACTTTACGGGAATAGTCATCTATAAAGGTTATGAAGTACCTCGCACCACCCACAGATGATGTCTCCATCGGACCACATAGATCAGTATGTACTATTTCTAGTAATGCTTTTGCTCTTGAACCAGTATGTGGAAACGGTAATCGTGTCTGTTTAGCTTCACAGCATGGTATGCAAACAGTATTAACATTTTTATTTTTTATAGTTATACCCTCAGCACATGATTCTAACCTCCTTACATCAGCTAAATTTAAAAGCCCCATTCTCTTATGCCATGTAATAATATCAGTCTTATTTTCACAAGCAACAGCGTAAGCATTTACAGAAACAGTATTCAATTTATACATGTTATCAACTAGTCTTGCATTTGCTATAAGAATCTTATTGCCATTATATATGTTACAACCTTTCTCAGTAAATTCCACTTTACAACCATTCTTGGTTAATTGACTGACTGATAATAAATTTACACTCAGCTCAGGAATATATAAAACATCTCTTACCTGGATTGGACAATCAGTCTTGCAAAAAATAGTTTGTATGTTTACTTTACCAATATTTTGCACAGGGACCGCATCATTATTAGCCACTTTAATTTGCTGAATCGGAGATGCTTGCATGTCATACATCCAGTCAGAACGTCTTGTCATGTGCATTGTAGCACCTGAGTCAATGTACCACTCATCTTTATTTACATTGCTATAGGCTGAAAAAACTGCTGAAAAACTGTTTTGACTATGTTTCTTCTCTGTGCACTGATTTTTAAAGTGTCCATATTTATTACAATTAAAACAGCGCGGGCCTTTTCCTTTTGGCTTGGCATTGTTTTTTGAGGGATTCTTGTGCTTTGTAAATAACGCTGAAGACGCGGAATCTTTGACTTCCTGTAAAAGTTTTGTCTTAACAAAGTCTGATGAAATTTTAATGCCGGAACTTTCCAGGCCCATGATCATTGGTTTATAATTATCAGGTAAACCCGCCAACATGAGTGTTCCCAACCATTCGTCGTCGACTTGAAAACCGATATTTCGTAATTTATATGCAGTACTCATAATTTTATTCACATATTCTTCGACGCTGGCGCAGTTATCTAGTGTTGTGTTGATTAAATCTCGCAATAAGCCGACTTTTCTTGATAACCCGGAGTCCTCGAAAGCATTTTGCAGGTTTTTCCATACTTCTCTAGATGACTCTGCATTTTCAATATGGATGTAGTTTATTGGTTCCACCAACAAAATGATTTTTGACTTGGCTTTTACATCTTTCTTAGAATCGAAACATTCCCACAAATCCTCATGTTGAAGATATGATTTTACCGCAAACTTCCAAGTAGAATAATTTTCTCGCCCGGCTAACTTCTCAATTTGGAGGTTACTCATAGCCATTTTTCGGGGCGTTTTTTAATGAAATTACGAAATATTCACTACTGTACGATACTTTCACTACAATAAATATTAAACTTTCAATCTATTTAGGTATATGGTCTGGGCCCATAACCTGTTGGAAATAATTAAGAAAGAGTTAGTTTAAACCACGTTTATTGCACGGTAAAAGTTTTTTACAGAGTAGTACACACTAGCGCCACACGTTAATATATGGAACTAAAAGTTACGTTTAGAAACAAGTGAGTTGATTGATGTTTAGTATTTCAACACTTACCATTAGGCGAGATTGCGGTCAAGCATTTGTTCATAATTATAAAAAAAATATTGTCTATTATAACCTTGGATGTCAAGTCCTTTTTAAAAATGTCATCATGACTCACGTCGTTCATCCATTGCTTCTGTGAGGTGTAAATACAGGGTTTTTCATTAAGAGCGCCCGAACATTGAAATGAAATAAAACAATCTGTTTAAGTGATATTACCACAATTTATATAATATTTTAAGATATATTCAATGACATTATGTGTGAAAAATAATATCAGCCAAATGGCCACCGTGACTCCGCTGTAGGTGGTGTATTCTAGTGGAACAATTTTGAAGGACGTCTTCGCATAAATGGGGCTCAATTTTACGAAGAACGCGACTTATGTTGGCCTTTAGGGCAGCAAATGACTGGTTTATCCACATACACTAGAGATTTTACGTAGCCCCACAGAAAATAATCGAGCGGTGTTAAGTCACACGATCTCGGGGGCCAGTTGATGTCCCCACAGCGCGAGATGACGAATCCCTCGAACTTCTTTTTCAATAAATTTAATGTTTCCCGGGCTGTATGGTAAGTGGCGACGTCCTGTTGGAACCACATGTTGGCAAGATCCATACCACCTACCCTAGGCCACAAAAAATTGTTATCATCGTCCGATATCCGTCGCCATCGCAACGCACGAAACGTTAGGCGAATAGAGCACTGATTTTGATAATAAATTTTAATAATTTCTACGCGATGTTGAAGCGTGTAGCATTCCATGGTGAAATTTCACGACTAAATATGTATTCATGCCAAATTTGACAGCTATCGCATTATCAAGATGGCCGCTATGCGCTGTCAAAGTTCGAGCGTCCCTATTAGTAGCGGTATTAGTATTTTTTTTATTAACAAAGTGCGTTTTGTTGATATATTATAAATTATTATTCTATTTTGTATGTTCTTGTCTTTCCTTACATAGGGTAAGCTTTTCTTTTTTTATTTTCTTTCTTTTCTTTACATCCATATTTCGCCAGTTATATGTAAGGCTCTAGAGAAAATCAACCGTAAGCCACGTTCTCCACGGCATGCTCTATGTACTCATTAACATTGAAAGCAACTAGATGGTCTGAATTAAAGTTTAAATAATCTTACCGTTAATAATGTTAACCTCAGTTCAAAGTAAACTTAAATTCAACTTCAATTTTGACTTTGGTTACGACATTAAACTTTAAATTGAGTAACTGGATCGTTCAATAACTTCGTCAAAATTGTGCGGCTTGAGGCTATGGGAGTTTCAAAGATTTGTTATTTGTTGGTTCATATTTATTTCACCTATTTTAGCTTGTTTAAATTCTTCAAAGAGATTGCCTGATATGTAAAACATAGAAATACTGTGAAGATCCTTATCTAATTTACGGATAGAATCTTGTTATAAATCCTATTTCTGAGCACTGTTATTTTAATAATAATTATATTTTTTTTTAGCTGATAAATACTTCCACTACTGTACTCAGGCCTCTCCCAAGTTTCTACGTTTCGAGCGATTCTGTCTTTCGCACATCTAGCAGATTCCTGCCGCCTTCACGACGTCTTAGGTCAAACCTGTGATAGACCTGTCAACGTTGTATATATATGTCGGAGTGATCGATAGGGTCGTCAGCATCATGCTGTGGTGGTTAAGGCTCCATTTCGTATGTGGCATTTTCAATTAAACCACGACGTGTAAATGTACCCTCCAGTCTTGACAACAACAATTAGAATAGGCAAATCGACATTTTTGTCCTGGACATGTGCCCTGGCCCGCATCTCACTGCGAAGTGACTATTCAATAAACCCCATTTTCCAAAACGACTCTGTCCTCGTGACGTTCTAAATAACCCATTACTACATATGTAACTCAAATAAGCAACCTCCATTAAAGTTATACCGACGATCCACGATATATAAAGAGTGGTGCTGATAATACGACAACACTAGTAAATGAAAACACGAACAATGCTGGTTCATAGGAATAATCTTAAACCATAGAAAAAACCTTTCATCAAAAATAAAAAAATGAAAACGCGGTCATTAACCTGTAAGCGCTTCCTTATCAACATGTACATCATGTAGAAAATGTGAAAAATGAAAATTAATTTCCTGTGACTAAACTAATGCATATATTTATATGATTTTTTATGGGTAGACTGAGAATGTGTTGAGGTACACGATGTTGAATTTATTGTCGTATTGTCAGCACCACTCTGTATAAGACTTTATCAACGTATATTTACAACTATCTTCACTTCGCTTCCAACCATAATCATCATCTCTTGCCAGGTTTATAACCTTTCTTAATATTTCAAAGACAGACAAGATTTCCTTCACAAGATAAAAGCGCAGTTACTGAGTTAATAGATAGATTTTATTACATCTATGTCAGAGAGAGTTCATGTGAACTGACTCAGACTTGCATTACATTGAAAAGAGTACTGTAACGGGATAGTCAGAAGATCCATTGTATTATTAACCCTTATTAACAGTCTTCCAGGGGCGCTAGTCTGCTACTACAATAGTATCAAAATGGTAGATTAGTGATCGCATAATGATCGGTTTTCACAAGTTTCGTAATCTACTAACAAAATGGCGTCAATATGATTTTCCAGTGGTTAATCACTGATACTACACACCATTTTAAAAATGTTCAAATTGAGTAGAAGGTTTTAGAAAATCATTTTTACTAACGGGTTTCATAATAATTCCAATACGGTAATGTCATTCCATCGCTATTACATAAGACGACTGACCGATAATTGATCGATCATTATGAATTTAGCAGATTACAAACTTTTTGCACAATGACATTGGAACTGTGTTGGGATGACAAATTTCCCAGGCCGTATTTAGGCTACAGATACAACGGAAATTAGCCTGGACCGAGAGATATTTTAGTGAAAAATTGTGTGACGCACACACAGGTGCAATCTCTTTTCCCTTTCTCTCAAAATTAGGTGGGTAGGCAATTCGACAGGACGGGAGAGAGATAAGTCGCAACCTAGCTGAACATGCTTTTCGTGGCACGAGTGAATCACTCCACTAACTTCGGAACTACGGAAACTTAAACTAAACTACATAGGACGAAATATCTATGTACTTCTAGAAGACAGCACATCTAGCTACAACAATCTGTCAAATTTCTTTATTAGATTTTCCACTTTATCGGTAAAGCATTAAGGCTCAAGTTTGACTGGAAATATTTGACAGTTTCGGGTGGCTTGACCAGCTGTCGTCCGTGCTTAGGTACAGAATCAAAAGTCACCTTACTCTTTAGTTTTCAACATCTTATTTATTTATTATATTTTATAATAATGGAAGCCGAAGTGATATTTATCCATTTTTTTTTATATAGGTATCTTTTTTTAACTCAAACCTTTAAATTTTATTTATTATGGGTCAATAAATAGCTACAATATAAAAAATTTAGAAAAAATAGTATAACATTATAGTATAACAATATTGCAGCCCAGTACATCATCCGTATGTTAACAATATAAGGAATAAGGTGTGTGAAAAGAGTGCCACTAAATGAGCATTTTTCAGTATAAGCAATATATATATATATATATATATATATGTCGGAGATCGTCGATATAATTTTAATAGAAGTTGCTGATTTGATTTACGTAGTAGAGGGGCGAACGCTTGTGACGTTATTTTGTGATGGCGTCACATGGACAGAGTCGCTTTGGAAAGTGGGGTTCGTCGAACGGTGACTTTGCATCGAGACGCGGACCAAGGCACATCTCCGAACCGAAACTGTCGGTTTGCCTATTCAAATTGTTATTATGAAGATTGGAGGGTATATCTACACGTCGTGCTTCAATTTAAAACTCACCTATGAAATGGAATCTGTACCACCATACGAAGATGCTGTCGACCCTACCGCTCTGCCGTCGCTGTCTCCGACATCAGAAGTGGGATAAAGAACTACACTGCTCACAATCTCGTTATAAATCAAGGAACAGAATAACAGTCACTTCTTGCTGCTGGATGCTGGATGTCCTGACAGTGAGGCTGGAAGTGAACGTCAAGTTACGAGGTACGCTCAATTGCTGGCGCAGAGATTGCTCCGCGTGATGGTCCGCTGCAGGAGTGCGCTGCATGTGTGCGCGGCAGGTGTGCAAGTGCGGCTGATGCTTGGCGCGCGACAGTGCTGGCTGATGCTTGGCGCGCGGCATTGCTGGCTGATGCTTGGCGTGCGACAGTGCTGGCTGATGCTTGGCGTGCGACAATGCTGGCTGAATCCTTGGCGTGCGACAGTGCTGGCTGATCCTTGGCGCGCGACAGTGCTGGCTGTTGCTTGGCGCGCAAGGTGAGCTTGCGAAGCGCGCAAGGTGGGCTTGCGGAGCACGCAAGGTGAGCTTGCGGAGTGTACAAAGTGCGCATGCGGAGCGCGCTTCTAGCTGCTTGGTGAATCGCATCAATGGCGTGTGGCGCTGCTGGAACTGCGTGCGGCGCAATCGGAGCTGCGTGCGCTTTGTGGAACGCCCAAGGTTTCAAGACTTGAGCATCTACTCTGCAGGCGATGAGAAGGTTTCAAAATACCCAAAACGTTTGTGGTAACGTAATGGGATTTTATGAGAGCTCCGAGATGTCTGGTGTGCAACGGTTGATAACTGCCAAGTGGCAGGGGTTTGCCAGAAATTGCCATAATCCGGTGAGTCGTACTATTTTTATTTTGATTCCGTGGCCGAATGTTCTCTTGTCAAGCAATCTGTAATTTCATTGGTGTATGTACACACGTGCCAGTATATATACAGTGTACAAGGTTGTGCCAGTGTGTTGTGTACTGCACCATTTCTTTGCGACATGATCATAAGAGTTATTTGCAAATTTTATTTTTAGTACTACTCGTATTCTTTGTTATAATGGGCTGAGAAATTTTAAATCAGAATTTTAAAATTATGTTTGGTTTGTCTTTATTTCGAAACTAAAGTTCACTGTGGCCTATAGTTACGAGCTCACTTGAGCTTATGATAGTATGTGTGGCTAGACTATTAAATCTTCTCAAGAGAACAAGCGGTAACGAACATAGAAATGAGTGCTATTTACGAAAAATCTAAATTTGATAGAAATGAGCTAAAGTAATGAAATGTAATATTGGTGAGTTGTTTGATGGCGATAATGGCGATCGTTACCTATTGAAATCGTTGATTGGAAACAGAACTTATAAGTACCCCACGATCGCATAGGTACGAAAGATTTTTCCAAGTAATGTCTGCTGAGTTAGATTTTCATAATGTAGAAGATGGCGAGGAGGGTGCCTCCGCCAGCAAATAGAACACGTATCATGGCTATGTGGTCGCGCTGCTCGCACTAGTCTGTAGTCGTAACTGCAACCCAGTGAGGGGTTGTTCAGGGCGCGATGGGCAGCTAGTGGTGTGGCGGGGACACTAGTAAGTATGGTCGCACTGCATGCACTAGTCTGTAGTCGTAACTGCAACTCAGTGAGGAGTTGTTCAGGGGGCGATGGGCAGCTAGTGATGTGGCGGGGACCAGGGTCTCGGAGGAGACTATTAGTTGTACGGTCATGTGTTGACCTGGGAGTCGTGGACTCTAGAGTTGGTCGTATCACAAGAGGTGATGACGATATGGGTGTCAACTATGAGTTGTCACTGGCTACTGTGGTAGCGGGCGATGATGTGTTTTCTTTTTGATGATTATGATTTTGATTTGATAATTATGAGGCTTGGAGGAACCTTTTGTGTTTTCTTTTTGAAAATTGATAATTATGAGGCTTGGAGAAACCTTTTGTTTTCTTTTTGAATTTTGATAATTATAAGGCTTGAAGGAAGCTCTTGCGTTTAAGTTGTTAAAATCATTAAACTTGTTTGGTTTTCTAATAGTCATTGTAACTAAACGGGACGTGTGACTGTCAGGTTGGCCGAGTCGGTTTTCTGTGCCTTTTTTTAATTTGTTACAGACATGCACGAGGACGTGCAACGGGAAATATCGAAGTTTGGCCGGAATCGGCGGTTGGCCTGGTGAACCGGATCCTGGACTCCGGGGCTGAGGGAGCTTCGGATGCGACTGGGATTGGCGCTGGGATGATGATGATGATGAAGATGATGCACGAGGACGTGCAACTAGTCAGGCTGGCCGTGTCGGAGATCGTCGATATAATTTTAATAGAAGTTGCTGATTTGATTTACGTAGTAGAGGGGCGAACGCTTGTGACGTTATTTTGTGATGGCGTCACATGGACAGAGTCGCCTTGGAAAGTTGGGTTCGTCGAACGGTGACTTTGCATCGAGACGCGGACCAAGGCACATCTCCGAACCGAAACTGTCGGTTTGCCTATTCAAATTGTTATTATGAAGATTGGAGGGTATATCTACACGTCGTGCTTCAATTCAAAACTCACCTATGAAATGGAATCTGTACCACCATACGAAGATGCTGTCGACCCTACCGCTCTGCCGTCGCTGTCTCCGACATATATATATATATATATATATAAGAACACCTGAACACAATATAAATTTGAAATAATACTGGGATTAATAACATGGGTTTATTCCTTATTATCACAAACAAAGTTAAGGCCAAAACAAAAAAAAAAATTAAAGAAATTAAATAATTTAATTATTACCTTTTAAACACGACATTATTAAGAGACCTTAGACGCGTGGTAAACAAGTGTCTAAGGTTTTTTATACAGCTTGTATTATAAAATGCAAAAAGTACATTATCGAATACGTTCGTATTAATCGAATTTTGTTGCATTACGTACGCAAAGTCAGAACTAACCTATTTGCTAAAGTACCCCCTTTTTAGGGGGGAGAGGGCGCGTCAGAAAGTCCCGCTGCCTCACGCGCTCCGCCTCCTCCTTGTGCAGAATAAGCCTTCTTTTGTAAGGTTGCAGTACGCCACATTTAAGTTCACATATATTTGTTGGCGCTATGATTCACTCCAAAAATAAAGGTTTTGTGTGACTATCGTAAAAAGGATATTTAATTAAAAGTTTTTAAAATGACACTTAATTGATAAAGTTACCTGAGTAATGTAAATAGCTGAGCTCCGTGGCTTCACGACTACAATACGGTATTTGACAAAAAAAAAAAACTAATTAGTCCTTCATTTAGATTTCCAAAAAATACTAGACACGTATTTTTTTCATTTTTCATATAAACAATAAAAATGAAGACAACACAGTGCGTTGAAAACTCGTGTGACGACTGCACGCTGCAGCGTGCAGTGACGTCACCAGCAACCACTCCTAATCTTTGATGCCTTTTATGTTTGTCAATTTTTATTGATTTGATAAAACAAAATATACGTATCCAATATATTTCATTTACAACCATAAGCTAGCGCTTGACCGCAATCCCGCCTGATGGTAAGCAGTGATGCGATCGTTGATGTTAAAGCGCGCTAGGTTATGAAGAACCTATTCACTCAAAAAAAAAAAAAACTAAGTGAATAGGAAGGAAGATGGCAGTTGAGCGAGGTGATGCAATGTTAAACCTAACAACTCGACCAACGATGCTGCGCCAGAGGGAGATTGATCTGCACATTAACATAAAGAATAATATAAAATATAACAGAAGTATAATACGGGTTAATCTTGGTTTTATACCATCTATGAGCCAAACTTCATGCAAATCCATTTTGGGGTTTTTGCGAGGAGAGAATATAATATTCTCTTGGTGGTAGGCCATAACATCGCCCGCCGGCAGAAGTTGCCACCCACCAGACAAAGCCTTGCTGCCAAGCGATTTGTCGTGTTCCGGCATGATGTCTGGTGAAGCCGTACGGAGGACGGGTCTGAGCAGTTGTGTTACGATGTGTGCCGGATACGATGCACCTAATGTTGTTGTGTTGGGAGTTTGGTCGTGGAGGGTCTTCAGATCAATCTCCCTTTGGCGCAGCATCGTTGGTCGTGTTGTTGGGTTTAAGGGTTTAACATGGCATCACCTCGCTCAACTGCCGTCTTCCTTCCTTCGACTCAAAAAAACTGAGCGAATAGGCTCTTAATAAACTAGCGTGCCTTACCATCAACGATCGCATCATTGCTTACCATCAGGCGGGATTGCGGTCAAGCGCTAGTTTATAATTATTAAAAAAAAAAAGCTTTCGTATTTACATTCATCATCATCACCAACCTTTTTATCGTCTCACTGCTCAGCACAGGTCTCTTCTCATACCGAAAAGGATTGGGCACCACACTTGCTCAATGCTGGTTGGCGATTGCATTTGTATAATACACAAAAGAATATTATTACAAAAATTGTTCAGATATTTTGTAGTTCGATAAATCCAACGACGTGACGTTGCTCTCCAAAATCAAAATGATGCCAATCCACGTATTTTTCAGAATGTATTTTAAAATCGTACCATTATGTATCAGTTTCATACCTTATATTTTATTGAATGTTCATAAAGTCCTTTGAACTGATTTATATTGTTTTAATTGCCTACTATCTTATGTATTATATTTACTCTTGTATGATATTTATTAATTAGATGCATAAATTTATTTAAACTAGTATGATACACTTAACCTACATATTTATTGTTTAATCTATGTAAACAGTACACTGTAGACATACCTACATTATTTATCTCTCCTTCCCCTTAGTATTCCATCCCAAGGTTGTCTGTAAAAGGTCGCTCTTAGCTAAAAGACCGCCCATTGTGTCACCCTTTGTAAAATCTTTTTGTAAAATCTGCGACCAATAGGAGCAAAGCATATCGAAACCTACGTGGGTGAAACTTTCGCGCGCAGCTAGTTAATTATATAATTATTATTATAATTCGAAGTAAGCAAATCAAATCATCATCTGCTAAAACTGGGGTTACCCTTATTGATCGAGCTCTGCAGCTGTTATTATATAAGCACAGGCTCCTCTTATTTCCTTACTAGACACAATCCTGAGAATTTCCTTTGCAAATGGAACTAATTTGACAACTTCAATCTACCTGCACACCACAGGAAGTTGGTTATAGACCACTGAATCAGTTTGCCCTAAATTAAGCATTTCCTGTCCTCGCTTACACTTGATTTATTTACCCGGAAATGTTCGGTCAACCACTACAAAGCAGGGTAAATCAATTTGTCAAAATTTTAATACTATGGATATATACATTGTACCTACATTTCCAATATAGTTGTTCTGTTCATGGAAAATCCTGAAATTAATTAATCAGCAGCCTAATTGCGTCACACACTATTCCTATCAACTGAAATCTTCTGAAGCATATTGCTAATTCTTTGCTCCGTATATTCAAAAATTTATAATAACGCAATGAATGTATTGGACTGTCAAAATGCAAATAACCATTGCTATTGATAGTGTAAAAGAGCGCTCTTAGCGATAAGACCGCCCATTGTTTTACCCTTTCTAAAATCTTTATATTTGTTCTGTAATCTATTTGGTGTAGGTACATAATAAAGAGTATTCTATTTTATTCTAATGCTCTCCTAAAATAACATCCAAATAATATACTTAATATGCTTCATGAGTGTAATTCATGGGAATCAAACTCACGATCATTCTACCTTCTGTAACGGTTGCTTTAGTAAAGTATTCATAATAATCAGGTTGTGAGGGAAGTTATATGTCAGTAGGGTACTGATGTTCTCAACTTAGGTAAGTTAGACTAATGTAGAGGTCGAAGCTTTTTAAACGCTAAGATCCTCCACAATCGCGAGATATGCAGTCTCATGGGATATTTCCTAAAAACCGATGTGGAAATGCATCAAGATGTGGTCTCGGTTGACAAGGGCCTCACTCCGCTCTCCTTCGCTAAAGAGAATTGTCGCAAGGCAATACTACTCGAAAGTAATGACCGCATGGAGGTATGGCAGAGGAGCTACACGGGTGCTTTTACCGTTAGAGCTATATTTATTTGCCAAAACCATGTGTAGGTTTTTAATCAAAATCAAAAGTTATTTATTCAAATTACGTTAAGAATCAAAACGTTTCGAAAGGCTTAAATACAAAAGATAGTTACCTTAAACGCCTGCACTTCATTTATTACTTCCTAGTCCTTCGTAGGGGAGAAGAAGCGACACAACGAACTCCCCAACAGCACAGCTGATCTTAATCAATTAAAACGATTAGAAAAAAAGAGTTTAAATAGCAATAATATAATTTGGTAGGCCATAACATCGGCCGCCGGCAGAAGTTACCACCCACCAGACAAAGCCTTGCCGCCGAGTGATTTGTCGTGTTCCGGCATGATGTCTGGTGAAGCCGTACTGAGGACGGGTCTGAGCAGTTGTGTTGCGATGTGTGCCGGGTACGATGCGCCTAATGTTGTTGTGTTGGAAGTTTGGTCGTGGAGGGTCTTCAGATCAATCTCCCTTTGGCACAGCATCGTTGGTCGTATTGTTGGGCTTAACATTGCATCACCTCGCTCAACTGCCGTCTTCCTTCCTATTCGTTCAGTTTTGCTGAGTGAATAGGCTCTTAATAAACTAACGCGCTTTACCATCAACGATCGCATCACTGTTTACCATCAGGCGGAATTGCGGTCAAGCGCTAGTTTATAGTTATTAAAAAAAAAAAAAATTGAAGCAAAAATTTTATAAAAGAAAAAATAATACCTTGAAGATATGCGGCATCTTCCAACGTACACAAGGCCCACGATAGATCACGTTCTACTTCCTCTAGCAGAGATTAAGCCTGTATGCCCAGCAGTGAGATGAGTAGGTATAGGCTAAATGTCCTATGCACTTCCTAATTACATAAATATGAAAGTGTAAATCAGAACACACTCGTACAAATGCATATTATTTCTCACTTATAACATGCATAATCAGTCTATAATATTAATACTCCTGGGAGATAGGCCTCATCTCGATGAAACGGAGAACGCGGGCCACACAAAGTAAAGCGTCTAATGGGGTTCGAACCTACGCTCTTCATCAGTATATCAGCGCTACGACTTTGCTCTTAAATATCGAAGCACTATGCTGAGATAGGAACCTTTTGCCTCGTAAGGGACTTTCTAATTATTCTTAGTTTTTTATTATGTATACCTTGTTTTTATATTTAACTAGCGGCCGCCAGCGACTTCGTTCGCGTGGAGTTAGTTATGCTCCGCTCCTATTGGTCGCAGTGTGATATTATATAGCCTAAAGTCTTCCTGGATTAATGGGCTATCCAATGCAAAAAGATTTTGTCAAATCAGACCAGTAGTTCCTGAGATTAGCACGTTCAAACAAACAAACAAACTCTTCAGCAGGGATGTATCCAAAATATGAGAATCCAAAAAATAATTAGTCCGTCTTATAGATAATAAAAAAATTAAGAGCCGTAATCTTTATTTCGTCGAATTTACCAAAAACTACTGACATAAAGATACTGAGATTAAAGTTACGGAGTGGGGGCTAATTACGTCACGCCGTGGTATATTTTGTAGCACGGCGTGACGTCATGCGACATTTCAAATTAATATATCTTCCTAAGTCTTTGAATTGACGTTCAAAAAGTGCTGATTCTTAGCCTAATTTGAATAAATGACTTTTGATTTTGAATGAAAGAAAAAATAAAAAATACGTGTTCAATATTTTTTAAATCTATCTGATGGACATTAAATTATTTTTTTAGTATACAACCCAATTGTGTCTACTTAGTTTAGCTTTAAGATTTTTTTTTAAGAGTCATAATAAATATTTATTTTTTCTTTCTTTGTTTATTTCTCCACAACTTGTGAATCGTGGCCGATACCCACTATGCCTCATAGCACATTAGACATTGGCAGAATTGTCGACATCGGCACCATTGCCATAAACAAAAATAGAATAGAATAGTATGCATGGAGGCTTATGAGACAGTTGCGCATGTACTCTTCGAGTAGGCGTCATTCAAATTAGAAGTAAAACCATAACGGCACCAAGATCTTACACAGATGTTCTCAACAGCCAGGAGACTTAATGAGTTTCTGGAGGGAGGTGGGCTAGTTGAAATAATCACCAACGGCCGCCATGACCCACGCACAATGGTCCACTGGAAGAACTAAGTGCGGAACCCAAACCCTTAACATAGAACATAGAATGGTCTCAGCAAAAAGGTCGTTTAATTATCAACACCAATTTTTTTTTTTTTTTAAAAAGGTTGTTCCAATCTGGAAATTTCTGCTCTATCGTGAGTGTGTCTGTAAACACTGAAACACAAATACACAAAAAGCCAGACCCCTGCAGGTAGTTGTTCCGGGTCTGGCCTTTTGGGTCGTCAAAAGCCGACATGTCTGACGTCTGACAACCAGACTTTTTGTTTAAATCGTTGCTCCACATTAGGAATTTCTCCTGTATTGTAGGTGCGTTTACAAACATATAACTCACATACACAAACAGCCAAACCCGGGACAACTACCTGCAGGTCAAACAAATATTTGTTCCGTGCGTGCATCAAACCCGCGATAGGCAACGCAGCAGTCGATCGCTTAGCCACTAAGCCAACCGTGTCATATCTTTTTCTCAACTATGTTGAGGTCATAGAGAAACTGCCTATGACTCCCACAACTCCATTACTGGGTAGTAGCATACATCTTGATAAGATTGGTCGACAGATTTTCGGGCGAATCGACCGTCATAGATCCACGAATGATAGCGGAAACTAACAGCTTTACATGCTGCCTTCAACAGCTTAGCTCACAAGTACGACGCACGGAAAGGTCTCATTATACAAAGATAGTCAGCCTTGGTCACCAATCTACCTCATTCATCATAGACTCATCAACCTGTTGTGGCGTTTATTATTCAGCCAAAGGTTTCTTTGGAAATTAATGATTCTGACTTCACCTGTCGATGACTCATGTTTTGATCAAGCAGGACACTAATTTACCATAACCACTCTGCAATCAATATAACATAATCAGCATCGTTGGTCATGTTGTTGGGTTTAACATTGCATCACCTCGCTCAACTGCCGTCTTCCTTACAATTAAATCAGTTCTTTTTTTTAAAGTGAATAGGCTCATAATAAACTAGCGCGATTAACTAGAGCGCTAGAAGTCGTGGTGGCCTAGTGGTTAAAACACCAGCCTCTCAAGTATGAGTGTGCGGGTTCGATTCCAGGTCAGGCAAGTACCAATGTAACTTTTCTAAAGTTATATGTACTTTCTAAGTATATCTTGGACACCAATGACTGAAGGTGAAGGAAAACATCTTGAGGAAACCTGGACTTTAAGTCTGAAATCGCCAACCCGCATTGAGCAAGCGTGGTGATTACGCTCAATCCTTCTCTGCATGAGAGGAGACCTGTGCAAAGCAGTGGGACGATAAAAAGGTTGATGATGATAATGATGATGATGAAACTAGCGCGATTTACCATCGGCGATTGCGTCACTGCTTACCATCAGGCGCAATTGCGACCAAGCAATTATAAAAAAAGAGAGTGGGTCGTAATCTACCACGCTGGCCCAGTGCGTGTTGGTAGATGCCAAATGTCTTCGAAGTTTTTGCTTCTAGGATATACCGGTTTCTTCACGATGTTTTACTTCACAGTTTTCAGAGCACTAGTAATAAAAATATTTATACAATATGTAAAGAAAACCCTGTCCGATCCGTAAGGATAATAAAGGTTAGGTAAACAATTGACCAAATATAATATAAAATTTTACGTAATCATCATAGTACCAATACAAATGAACTTTGAAATAATCTTTTTTTCCCGCGAATTAATTCCAACTTCCCTGAAAGTTGAAAATTTTTAAAAAAGTGACAACACCGGTATTATTATGAGCGAATAGCGATGCGACCACGTGCCGCATGCCCTGCCCCTGCCGCTCGCGGAAGGGTTGTTTAGCGCAAATGTATTAAGTTACCTCTTTCTGCAAAATAAAATTACTTTTTTAGGGGGATCTTTTTTTTTAAGTTTAGCCCGACTTTGTAGGCATTAGTAGAATCAGTTATCGATACCTAACAATACCTTCACGGATCGGACAATGTTTTCTTTACATATTGTATAAAGTAAAGCGCCTGACGGGGTTCGAACCTAGGATCTACAACTTATAAATTGCGGCCGATGCCACTTGGCCACTTCACTCAACAATCCCTTACTTCGAAAACATGTCAATTTCTTAGCTAATCATGACACTGATATCATAAGTAAACAGACGTAATTAGATATACGCGCTCCGCTGATGTCACGTCAAAGTTTGCCAGTTAGGGAAGTTTTCTTCATCTTGTTTTGATAATTACGAGATCCAATCCTACTTCCACGTGATACCTCATCATAGCGCCGTTTTTGAAGATCAATTGTTGGATAACCTATCTTATTTACAAACGCCTGGATCATAGGTGAAGAGTAGTCAGCCTGTTGGATGTTCTATAGGATGCATTTAAGAGAGAGTGCGCGGGAATTTTGCATGACTTATTCCACCATCTCTGTTATACCATCGGACGACCCATCGAGCGGCAATTATACACCCTTACGCTGTTGACACCACTACGATTCGAATGAAGCGTTTCGCCTCATATTTCATACCGCGTCCAACAATTTGTCAGCGGCGGTGTTTCAGACTACCTACAATTTCAGTGTCTTCAAGGTTAGAGTGAATAGTCTCTTAATAAACTAGCGCGCTTTACCATCAACGATTGCATCACTGCTTACCATCAGGCGGGCTTACGGTCAAGCATTACTTTATAATTATAAAAGAAAAAAAAAAAAAACAATTGCGACAAATTTGTCCAAAATGTGAATGGAAAATTAATTTCTTCTCGGTGGTAGTCCACAACATCGGCTGTCGGCAGAAGTTACCATTCACCTGACAAAGTTTTGCCGCCAAGTGATTCGTCGTATTCCGTCATGACGTCTGGCGAAACCGTATAAAGGTCTCGTCTGATCAGTTGTGTAGCTATGTTTGCCGGGTACGATGCGGTAAATGTTGTTGCGTCGGGATTTTCGTCGTAGATCTAGATCAATCTCCCTCTGGCGCAACATCATTGGGCACGTTGTTGGATTTAATATTGCAACTCCTCGCTCAACTGACGTCATCCTGCCTATTCATTCAGTTATTTTGAATAGGCTCTTAATAAACTAGCGCTCTTTACCATCAACTATTGCATCACTCCTTACCATTAGGCGGGATTGCGGTCAAGCACTAGTTTATAATTACGTAAAAAAAAACTTTAATTCCTACTTAATAATGTTCAGTTTACCGTATCTCGAAGTATAAAATTTTGGAAAATAGATATTTGAAGAAACTATTGCCATCGCACTGCTTCCAACCTCTCCCGGTAAAATGCGAGAAGGACAATTGCAGCTCAGGCTGATTGTACCTACAAAGATGTTGACTAAAAGACGTTTCTTATTCCGCTGTTTTCTTTTTTGAAACACGACAGATCTCAATTATTTTTATATCAAAATTTAGAAGAAAAGTATACCTATGCTTCTATTATTTTCTTTTTTGTCAAAAACTTTTCACGTTTGTCTAATAGCCATCTGAACATCACGGTAAAAATGGGTAATTTTTCGATTTTGAAGTATCGTATTTCTTTTATTAATTGAATTTTGGAAAAATCAAATGATAGGGGCACGTATAATCACGGTGTAAAAATGTAGAAAAAAAATTATTACGTTTGTATAGAGAAAGCACCACTACAGTTCCCTCTTAATTGTCACTGAAATACAGCCGACATTTGTTTTACTTTACCTTTTTATAACTATAACATCATTGGGATCTTCAGAATTTTTGATTCGATTTCAAAGTTACAAGCAGATATTAATCGGATATACATATGTACATATACTTCGAGCTATCAACATGTTTGTATCAATAAAGTTTTTTTATAGCCGTGCAAATTTGTCTTATCCAAGAGGATTCAAACGTTAACTTTTCTAAAAAAAATCAAATTAGATACTAACCTTTTTTTAAAAAAGTCCAAAGGCCTTCGTGCCTCAGCCAGCATCGTAGTTTTTGATTGTTAAAAAAATTAAAAAAAACATAAATATCGTCTCTGGATCGTTGCCAGATGAAAAAGTACTCAGTTGCAGCTGCTCCTTCTACCTGTGTGTGTATATTAAAATTATATTTACGTAACAAGCTGAGATAAATTGCCTTGAAGATATTTTCAATTTTCTTACTCTGAGATTTCTGAAGATAGAATGAACTTGCTATTTTTAGTAGGAAAAAGTAATAATGTCATCCAGCTTTGAATATAGTTCGCTGTGATGTCACTGTCTGTGTATGTGTCTGTGTATGTGTGTGTGTGTGTGTGTGTGTGTGTGCGCGTGTGTGCGTGTGTGCGTGCGTGCGCGCGCCTGTGTGCGTGCGTGCGCGCGCGCGCCTCTCTCTCTCTCTCTCTCTCTCTCTCTCTCTCTCTCTCTCTCTCTCTCTCTCTCTCTCTCTCTCTCTCTCTCTCTCTCTCTCTCTCTCTCTCTCTCTCTCTCTCTCTGTGTGTGTGTGTGTGTGTGTGTGTGTGTGTGTGTGTGTGTGTGTGTGTGTGTGTGTGTGTGTGTGTGTGTGTGTGTATGTGTGTGCGTGTTTGTGTGTTTGTTTTAAGTACTATTCGAGGACATCGGCATGAATACACAAGGAACATCTGAGGACATTTTCAATCCGAGGACATTTTTGTGGGTCCTCGATTTGACTTGACTATTGTATCGTATTATTTGAACATTACTGTATATATAATAAGGAAAAGTCAAGAAATCCTCGGATTGGTGGTGATCATTCACGTACACATTTCGACAGTGTGTGACCACTAGACGGCGCCACTAGCGATTTTCACACAATCCATAAACACACGAGTAACATTTATAATACTATCCGAGGACCTAGTGTGTAAATGTTACACTCAAGACCTCGGAATGGTATTTGAACTAGGCAGTGAGTTGAGGTCCTCCTTTCGGGTACAATTTCAGGTTGTATCTGAAATTACAATTGTTATAAGAATAAGAAAACGTTGATTTGAAGTCCGATTGTGAATGAAATAGTTAATCAAAAATTCCACCAGAGAGCATTTTGTGGTGCTAGCTCGCAGAGGAAATATTATTTTCCTTCAGTCGAAGCCGAACCGTACATATTGTGACTGTGTTTAGAGTGCGTGTGCATTATGACGTAAGTATCTACACTGTTTTTTATTACGTATCTCGTAGATTATAATAATTATATATTATAACGAGTTGTGTTTTAAATATAATGTTTCGTGCATTGGTTTATGTTGGAATTTTTAATCAAATTATTATTTAAAATATAAAGATCACGGAAAGACAATGGTGTATTGTCTGGCTTTGGGAGCCGTGGACGCCGTGGTTTGCGGAGAGTCCGTTGCAATTGCTGTGTCTCTGGATACCGCGGCGGTCGTGGCAGATAGGTACCGAAGCTATGGCAACCGTGGAAACCGTAGCCGTCCCGAGAGCCGTAGCAGCCGCAAAGGTCCTGGCTACTACAGACGTCATGGCAGCCGCAGCATTCGCGGAGGTCATGTAGAGGCAGTGTTACACAGTCGAGGATAGATATCCTCAGAATACGGTGGTCAGATGCCCACTCAAACAAGCCAAGACTGACTTGCTTAAATTTGTTTAAACCATCTCTTGATTCCACAGAATATTGAATTCATTCTCAGAGGTACAAACGAGCTGCAGTGCTAAACATCGTTGCTTTGTCAAGAAAGAGCTATTGACACGCAAGCACCACAATGTCACCACCGCCACATCGCGCGATGGATTCGGGTAGTTATTGAGGTACTGTCGAAGTGGTAGTTATCAACTTACTACTTATTACGAAGTAATAGCATCAGGTTTTTATACTTACCGATTAGAGACGAATTAAACTGCTGTTACAAAAGACACAATTTTTTTAGTATAATTCACAAAAGAAATGGAATTATGTGTTCATCACCTGAACTATCCGCAGCTGAAGATCTCGTATCACCAGAAAGTGATGAACTAGAAATACTTGCTCAAAAAACAAAAATGAGAAGATCCCTCAGAAATAAGAATACTGTAGCGAGAATTGAATATAACGAGAAATCAGAATGTAAAGATTTTTCTGCCTCAACTGATTCATATGGACCTTCTAGTGAAAGCGACACTGATAAAGAAAATGACTCAAGAAACAATGACAAAATAAAGAAAGATACGAAGAAGACACATAACAGATCGGGATTTGCAGAAGAAGATTTAGAATTTAAAACTATAAATAAGAAAGGGCACAGCGAAGAAAACAAACATATGCAATCACTGACTTTGGATAGTTCTGTGCTTCAAGAGATAGATCAACAAAAGCGTTATAAGTTATGATAGCGACATCTTTAATAATGTTTCTTATTATTAGAATATTGTAACTGAACACTTTTCTTCAAGTGAAGGCTGCGCCAAAAGCAAAAACCGAAAAAGTAACAATCAAGATCAAAACGACAAAGACTCGTCGGACTACAATTTGAGTGTCTTCAAGGCTAGAGTGAATAGGCTCTTAATAAACTAGTGCGCTTTACCATCAACGATTGCGTCACTGCTTACCATCTTTATACATTAATAATAAAAAAATATAATAAAAAAAAACATCTAGAAGCAGTAAGGAAAGTGTTTTTAAAAAAAATCAGAACAAAGGAAAATATTAATAGATGATCTGAAGAAAAAAGGTAACTATTTCCACAATTCAAATGTGTTAAAAGCAGGCTCGGATATCATTATACCACAGAAAAGAAGCAAATCTGAAACTTCAGTAGATTCTTTGCTGCTATGTCCATCTTGTATAGCCTTCTATTCAAGAAAAACACTATCATGTCACTACAGCTCTTGCTCGAGAAGAGAGGATAAAAAGGCAAAATCAGTTCAAAGAGAAGGTTCCATGTTGTTACCGATTTCAGAAGCTGCTTCAGAGAAGCTACGCAAAAATGTCCTTGCACGAATGAACACTGACGCAATTTCTCTGTTAGTCAGGCAAGATGATTTGGTCCTTAAATTAGGCAGCAAACTCATGACCAAACATGATCAAGATCCTCACTTAAACGGGTATACTAGTCAAAAAATGAGAGAACTAGCACGTTTTTTACATGAAATTAGAAAAATATCCCCAGTAATACAAAATTTATCAGAATGTATAGATCCGATATTCTTTCCGAAAGTCATAGAAGCCGTTAGAACTGTATCATCTTATAATTCTGTAACTGGAAAATATGGGACTCGCAAGTCTTACTTTGAAAATAGAACATTCCCTTAAAAAATGTGCTAATATTATTATTATCGAATCTCTTATACACAATCTTTCTCTTAAAAGAGAAATGGCACAACATTTTATTAGACTTTGTGAAAACGAATGGTCAACAAATATTACTACTGGTGCTCTAACAACAAACCCTGTCCGACCCGTGAAGGTGTTGTTAGGTATCGGTAACTGATTCTACTAATGCATACAAAACCTGGCTAAACCAAAACAAAAAAATACTCCCTAAAAAAATAAATATTATTTCGCAAAAACAGGTAGCTACATGGCAGGTCACGCGGTCACGCGCTTAACCGCAGCGGTGCCGATAGGTCATGAACTCACTTGACCTCATGCATGACCTTCCACACTTTCATATGGTTAGTGCCTAGCTCTCGTGTTACAGGTCCTCGTTGAATAATTCGAGCACCTGATTTTCAATATCCGGATCGTGGATGCGTGGTTTCCCTACACCAGCGACCACACCATGAGCTTCAATAACACTGCGCGTTACGTAGTCGCGATTATACAGACGTTATAACGCACAATCACACGAGACCGGCGTACAAAACGGATCTCATAGTCTCTACGAGCTTCACTCACATCCATACACATCAGCATTTTAAATTACCTACGTTAAAAATGAATTGATCACACAATACAGCAAACGTCTATACGGAAGCAATGTTTACGCAAAACTGATAATAATTCTAAGTAAAATGATTTTTATTTCATAAAAATAATAGGTACACAGATGGCGGTATTCTTTGAGTAAGGATGTGTAAGTGTTCAAAATATTGACGGATCGATATCGATACGATCGTAACTGTTTTGGTATCGATTTAGTATTGCAATCTCGTGCATGGATTCAATATTTCACAAAACTCATGTCGATGTGTCGATGATATTGACCGTTAAAATGCTTTACATTGTTATAATACTTTACTATAATACTTTACTTTAAAGAATATTTCATAAAACCTACTCCTTTCTGTTTACTAATAGGTACTTGTGTTATAACATTGTTATTAGTAATTTGTCGATATGAAACGAAAGTACTTTTACCATTAGGTAATCTGTTTTTATAATAAATCATTCAACCAGCATTGTTTTACACTAAAATTATACCAACTGCGGTCCAAACGATCCCAACTAGTCACAATCATTTCACAAAAATGTGTTCGCCTATTAGGCTGCAGGTACAAGTTTCGATTAATAGTGATAAAAAAACGTTATTGCGCAAAAAATAGTACATCCCTAATTTCTTCTTTGAGGACGCCGAAAAGCTCGCATAAATTTATGCATTAAACTACTCAAGATACGAAATATGTATGCAGAAAATGTATTAAAATTACTATGTAAATATATCTGCTATATGTAGAAAAAAGTTAGGTTCACAAGGTATAAGTCCTCGATTTAGACATTTGGGACTGGGTAAAATGTCCTCAGATTGTTCCTGGAAAGTATAACACAAGGTCCTCGCACTGTATATGGCTAAAGAAAATTTGTGTGAAAGTGAGTCCTCAGTTTGTCATGTCTAGTCAGGTGATTGGGTCCTCGGAAATTTCACACAAAAGTCCTCGGATGGATATCGCTAGGAGCATGAGCTGTGTATATTAAGGTTCTCGCATTGGTCAAGAAGAGGTTAATAACAAAATGGTGCAATAGCAGAGCAGGAAGATAACTGTCAACCGTCATTTGAAATTTTATCTCTTTATATCGTATTAAAAAAACTGTACGATGTTGTTTTACATGTTTTTTCGAAAGTCCTCGCATAGGTGACCTAAAATTAAAGTCCTCCAATAGGACTTCCTACAAACAAGGGTGTGTGTGAGTGTATGTGGATGAATAATAAGTCCTGGTGTTATGAAAAATAATCAGAACAGTGCCAACAGTAATGGAATGACTATAATATGCAAATAAGTATGAATATGTACATTACATTAGAAACTTCTGTCGTTATATGAATAATAATTCCTAAATCACCCTAGGCCGATATTTTTTTTTTGTTCTTTTAGGTAGTCAGATGTTGGATCGGTTCCCCCTTCTGGAGAGAACTACAGACCAGACAACCAATAAAAATTGAATGAATTGTAAATAAGAAGAAGTTCAATGCCTTGTATCATCAATAGACTAAGGTCAGGATTAAAAGAAATTTAATTGAAGAAAAACAATTACTGAGTTCCTTTGGAATCTTCAATCGATGTATCTTCTAAACCTTTTCTTTTTTTATTAATTTATTTTTTTCATTGCAGGAAATTGTCTAACAATTTCCTGCAATAATGTTTGTTGAGTAAGAAAAGTAAAGAAGTTATTTAAAGAAAATAATGGAAGCGCATTGTTAAGTTAAAATGTAGTTGTAATTCTTTTGTTTTATGAACAGATGGAGATGATATTTTAAGGGCTACCCTCTGTTTTTATTGCAGCTACTAAGTTAAAAGTACTTGTGTATTTTTACTAACCGACTCGGACGAAACATTTCGATTCGTTTTTTATACCATGTTCATCGAAGGACTGGAACACATTATCTGAAGTGATCTTCCCGTCTGAATAGAATTTAAGTATCTTCAAGGCCAGAGCTCTTAATAAACTAGTGCGCCTTACCATCGACGATTGCATCACTGCCTACTATCAGACAGGATCGCGGTCAAGCGATTATGAAAATATATAATTAAGAACATAGATTGAATGTGGTTTAAAAAAAATGTAATAATAGAGGGATGCGAAATATACTACTATTATTAAATTACAGCAGTTGTGTTGCGATATATGCGTACGATGCGCCTAATGTTGTTGTGTTGGGAGTTTGGTCGTGGAGGGTCTTCAGATCAATCTCCCTTTGGCGCAGCATCGTTGGTCGTGTTGTTGGGTTTAACATTGCATCACCTCGCTCAACTGCCGTCTTCCTTCCTATTCGCTCAGTTTTTCTGAGTGAATAGGCTCTTAATAAACTAGCGCGCTTTACCATCAACGATCGCATCACTGCTTACCATCAGGCGGGACTGCGGTCAAGCGCTAGTTTATAATTATTAAAAAAAATAATAATAATAAAAAAAGCGTGACAGGTATTTGATTAGTTATTACTCACACAAAACTTCAGCTTCACTGGGAGTACCCAGGTCGACATTTCTATATAGCAATGCTCTTTTGGAGACATGCTCCCTTACAGATATTTTGAAATGATAAACGTGATGAAGCGGTTTTCTCTGCAGCGACTAAATGATCCCCTTTATCTTACTATGAAGCGGCTATTTCCAGCAGCATTGTGTTAGCATTATGCTCTTAAGGAGACATGGTTCTTATGAGTCTTTGGACTGACTATGAGGTATACAACGTGTAACATAAAGGGTATATACATTCCAAGGGCATGGCATCTTTACATGATATGAAATGATATCGGAAGGTTTTCAACTCAAAATAAAATACTCAAAAAATTTATACTAAATTTTCGGTTCCGTGTGTTTCTTAAATTCAAATCATAACAAACGTGCACCACACTACATACGTTAATAACTACTCGTTACACGTCACATTACTTGGCAAAATCACGATAAATGTCTTCAAAAATTCTGTGCGCCTAGTATGGTAGTAGCCTATCACAGGCGGTGTTTTTTCTCGTAACTTCCTAACATAAAGAGATAGGATTAAAAAACCCTTCCAATATCGATTGTTATCATGTAAAGATGCCATGCCATTGGTATGTATATACCAGTGGCGAAGGGTGAAATTTTGACAAAGGGAAGCCGGTCCAAAAAAATAAACACTTAAACACTTACCTACTGCAGGATATCTTGGAGGAGGTCTTCAGATAAGAATAATATCAAAAGCCCCACCTTCACCATACAAAAAAGGACTGATGATTTGATAACAGTGTCTTTCAAGTATGATAAAAGCGGCTTTGAGAAAAGCCTTTTTCGACGTGCATCTCCATACCACACATGCATGCTTGTTAGTAAGTACTAAGTTAAGTACCTATTGTTAGGGAATAAGAGTCAAGAAAAAATAAAATAAAAAATTACAAAAATAATAAAGTGTTAAAAACCGAACCACACAAACACCGATCCAAAACCAACAAAAATATTAAGCAAAAGTAGTGGCGTGGTTTCTTTGTCTCTTTCTAATAGAGGAGAGGAGAGAACTGCAAGCCGCTTGGCCTATATTTATCAAGTTTTACCGACGGTTAGCGAGCATTAGAAAGAGATGGTCTGACACGCTCTGTCTCTTTTCACCTCATAGTAAAACGTTGACCGAGGTAAGCTGTAATTCGTTGAGTTGCCTTCAATGTAATGTACGAAAAATTGAAGCGCTGATTAATTTACGACTATAAAATGAAATGTGATACTTAGGGTATTGCTAAGAATTAGGTACTATTTGATTAATAATACTTTGTTAATGAAATAGAATGTAAATACTTTTGTATGAATATGGAACTGATTTTTGAAAGGTAACCCGGTGGGAATCGGCTTGTATGGACTCTTCGCCACTGGTATATACCCTTTATGTTACACGTCGTATATGGTCATCCAACCATTTACACGACAAGCATATTGAACAGGAACCCAGACTTTCTTTAAATACAAATACTTTATTTTATAAAGTGAGATACAACGTTACTGACAGTCAGAAATACAAATAACGGCTTAGTAATAAAAGAGGTAGCGATGGCACTCTTTATTTATTTAGTTTATTTATTTAGAGCAACAATACTCTTACACTCTTACCCCCTTATTACAAACTGAAACCTATCATTAGTTCCAGACCTGACCTTTGCGTCAGTATTTTTATTTCAAACTTTATTGAGATTAAGTCAAAATTATTGATAAAAAACTGCAACGTACCGAACTAAGCTGTCAGTTTTATGTGAAGAACCGAATATCTATTCTGGTTAGGTGCATAATTCAATTGTTATTTAGGTGGTTTAAACCTGATCTTAACAAAATCCTTGTTTTATAATAAAGAGGATAAAGTTAGTAACTATGTATCAAGTACCAAGGGATCATGAATAATGCTCACAGTTTTGTTTATTAAGAAAACATCCACAGTTCAAAATTGAAATTCAGCCAGATGAATTTCACAACTTCCTCCTTCAAGATTTCCACATTATTATTATACTCGTATAGTATGAATAAATTGACTGAATACATGATTGTAGTAGAATAGAACATAGGACTGGTTAAAATTACAAACTTGTAATATCAAAGTGTTTCAAAATCATATTTTATTCAGTGAACAAATTATATTCCAAAATCCTGCTTTGGTAATAAAAGCAGTTACCCTAAAGTATTTCACCATAAAGGATTTAATTTCTCAACGGTCCGGTGAGGTTGTGTGACCATGCATATTGATGAGACTTTCGCGATACTCCTGCTCGCCTAGTCTCCTAAACCGTTCGTAATTGACACTCGGCCATTCTCCCTCTTAACTGTCACTTAAGTTAATTACTTGACTAAATTAGTCAAGTAATTAACTTAAGTGACAGTAACAAGACAATCTTGGTAAGTTATAGGCAAACATTTTTTGTGTGAGTTTTTAGTTTGTAGCTTTGTGATTTAATATGGACGGAGTTTTTCTTGTAACTTCTTAGTATGTCACTCTCGGACTCAAGTGGGAAAATGTAAGTCCAATCTAGTTGAACTTACATCTTCCTACTTCCCCGATAGTAAAAGTCAATCGCACCTTACTGCCGTTCTATCACTCTGCCACTGGCAACGCCGTGGAAGCGGCAAAGATTTGGTCCAAAAATATATAAAATTCACCTCTGGTAAAACTAATATTTAGGCTCCGTGTAAGTTATTGCAAAACAACCTTTTTATAACATCTTTAAAAACTTTTTAATAGTTTTTGAACTCAAAATAAACTTAGAAAAACGGAAGAAAGTACGTTCGTGAAAAAAATGACGATTTGGGAAATAAAAACTTAAAAAAAAGCAACCGACTTCCAAAAAACACTACTAAGTGAAAAATAACTAATTTCGGAAGTCGGTGTCTTTGGTTTTTGTGTTTTTGACACCGACTTCCGAAATTAGTTATTTTTCACTGTTTTTTGGAAGTCAGTTGTTTTTTTTTTTTTGTAAAAAAGAAGGTTTAATTTTACACTTTTTAGTTGTGAAAGGTACTGTTCAGCTGTATCCGGTTAGACTAGATGCTGACGCTAAAATACTTAGGTAATGAAAAAACTTACAAACGCACTGGTTGCCCCTACGATTTTTGAAAGTTCCCCTTGATTTCTCTGGTCTTCCACCATCAAACCCTGATGTCCTTATCATAGGACCACCTTGGGAATGTCTTCTTTCCAATAGAAAAAAAATGATCAAAATCGGTTCATAAACGACGAAGTTATCCGCGAACAAACATAAAAAAAAGCATATATACGGTCGAATTGAGTAAAATCCTCCGTTTTGATGTCGGTTAAAAACGTGTTACATCTACGAGGTCATTGCTCACCATAACCCTATACGAGACAGACTCTAATTTTCAGCGACAGCCGGTGTTGGTATTGTTTATTAAGATAACTAACAGCGATACATCAAATATTTTTACACATAATGAGTTTTTTATACATGGATGCATTTTTAAGACTAAATAACCTATAATTATTAATCGTTCCTGTATAACTGGGATATCACTACATAGTATTAGATACTTAGATATGAAATTGACGTTTTGTACAGGAGGAATATAATTCGTTTATTTTTTTAATATAATATTATATTTATTTAATCAAAGTTTGGCGGTTTGGACTGCCTCATCGGAGTTGAATTTTTCCCCTGCAAAAGTATCCAATTTTCTAAAAAAATTAGTCTGTTGGAGCAAGAGAATAGTTGAAGAGTAGTTCTCTCGGTGGTAGGCCATAACATCGGCCGCCGGCGTAGTTACCACCCACCAGACAAAGTCATGCCGCCAAGCGATTCGTCGTGTTCCGGCATGATGTCTGGTGAAGCCGTTTGGAGGGCGGGTCTGAGCAGTTGTGTTGCGATGTGTGCCGGGTACGATGCGCCAATTGTTGTCGTGTCGGGAGTTTGGTCGTGGAGGGTAGCGGGATCCGAAGCACGGTGCTCCGCTGGCCGACCGCAGGTAGTTGGGGGCCCAAGTAGTGTGCCAGCCACATACGAAAGGCTGCCCCGCCAACTGCGAAAAATCCCAGGGTGGCCCCATCGTGCCGGTTGGCGACCGGACGAGAGGACCCGATGGCGATCCCTGGGGGGGTTCGGGCGTCCCCGCAGTCTCCAGATCAATCTCCCTCTGGCCCGGCATCGTTGGTCGCATTGTTGGGGTTAAAATTGCATCACCTCACTCAACTGCCGTCTTCCTTCCTATTCACTCAATTTTTTTTTTCAATATGAAAAAGTCCAAAAAGAAAAGTAGGTGTGTACAGCGGGCGCACGTCCTCTCTTACAAAGTGCACCTCTCTAATATTCGAGGTCTGCACTCCAATCTCATTGCAGTACATCACCATCTTGAGACTGAAAAGCCCCATCTACTTTTCTTGACGGAGACCCAGATCAGATGTCCGTCTGATGCGGCATACCTCAGTTACCCGGGATACGCATTGGAGCACCATTTCCTGCAGCGTGCCGGGGTCTGTGTGTATGTGCGCAATGACATTTGTTGCCGGCGCCTCCGTCACCTCGAAGACCCTCATTTCTCGTCTCTATGGCTGTTGGTTGACACTGGTGTGGACAAAATTGTTTACACTTGTGTCTACCGATCGCACAGCGGTGATCAGGAGACAACTCGATTATTTGACCACCTCAGTGAGGCTGCTGACAATGCACTGCACCGGCGCCCTGACGCACACTTCGTCGCTCTGGGGGACTTCAATGCCTGCCATCAGGACTGGCTTTTCCCGTACCAGAGGACCGACCACGCTGGGAGAGAAGCGCGAAACTTCGCGCTTTCAATGGGCCTTTCCCAGTTGGTAAAGCAAGCGACTAGGGTGCCTGATGTAGTTGGTCATTCTGCCAATTGTCTGGACCTTCTGCTGACCACTGATCCGGACAGGTGTGTTGTAACAGTTTCCTCACCTTTGGGAACTTCAGACCACTGTCTGGTGAAGTCTGTGTCGACCTTCTCCCCGCCAGATCACGACTCTCGTGGTGAACGGCGAATGTGGCGATACAGGTCAGCAGACTGGGATGAGATGCGCCATTTCTTTGCGTCTTATCCTTGGCAGCAGGTCTGCTTCTCTTCTAGCAATCCGTCGAGCTGTGCGGATGCTATAACCGATGTGGTGCGTCAAGCTATGGAATATTTTATCCCCTATAATGATGTGCCCGTCGGTGGCTCGGCTCGCCCATGGTTCAATGCCGATTGTGCCCAAGCCGAACAGCGTAAGCACACGGCGTTTCTCACCTGGGTTGACGCTCGTGACCGCGGAGCTCCGGATCTAAGCTCAAAGAAGAGAGCCTTTAACCGTGCTGCCAAGTCCTACAAAAAGGCGCTAAAGAAGGCTCGCTTCGACCGTATTTCCCATATTGGGAACAAGTTATCTGCGCAGCCTTCCGGTAGCAGATCTTTTTGGTCCCTTGCCAAATCGGTCGAGGCGAACTTCTGTCGGCCCTCACTGCCTCCGCTGGTTAGGCCTGATGGAACACTGGCTCATACGGCGAGAGAGAAAGCAGGTCTCTTTGCATCTCTCTTTGCCCATAATTCGCGTCTTGATACTGGCAGTGCTACTCCACCTATTTTACCCCATTGCGGTACTTCAATGCCTGAGGTTCGCATTCGGAACAAGGAGGTTCTGAGAGCACTGTGTCGTCTGGACGTGAATAAGGCTAGTGGTCCGGATGGTATACCAGCGATTGTTCTAAAAGCATGTGCGCCCGAGTTGTCTCCTGTATTGACACGCTTGTACCGCCTCTCATTTGGGACTGGTATAGTGCCCAAGTCCTGGAAGCTTGCCAACGTGCAGCCCGTGCCCAAAAAGGGTAGTCGTGCCGATCCTACCAACTATCGGCCGATTTCGATCACCTCCATACTTTGCAAAATTATGGAGCGTGTATTGAACTCGCGCCTCTTGGCATACCTGGAAGGTAACGATCTCCTCAGTGACCGACAGTACGGGTTTCGCCGCAATCGGTCAACTGGGGACCTACTAGTGTATGCCACTCACTTGTGGGGCGAGGCCCTCGAGAGAAATGGGGAAGCGATTGCTGTCTCCCTTGATGTCTCGAAGGCCTTCGACCGGGTATGGCACGCTGGCCTTTTGAGTAAGCTTCCAGCGTACGGCATTTCCCCTAGCCTGACTGGTTGGGTAAAAGACTTCCTGACTGAACGATCCCTCCGAGTTGTTGTCGACGGATGCTCATCTGAGCCCATGTCGACTAATGCCGGTGTTCCTCAGGGGTCTGTTCTCTCTGCAACTCTGTTTCTGCTGCATATTAACGATCTGCTGATGCCCGGTATCTATGGGTATGCAGATGACAGCACAGTTGTGGAGAGATACCTGCCGGATGCTCGGGCTAGTAGGGAATCAATCCGGTCCGAAAGAGAGGCCATGGTAGAGCGAACGAGTGTTGCACTTCAGGCAGTCTCCGAATGGGGCAATGCCAATCTTGTAGCATTCAATGCCGCCAAAACGCAGGCGTGTCTTTTCACCGCCAAAAGGAGCCCGTTCACCTTGGCTCCTACTTTTCGGAATGTATCCTTGGAGTGTACCGACCGCCTTCAGCTTTTGGGTGTTGAGATTTCCTCGAACCTAAACTTTGGGCGGTTCATTGAGTCCAAGGCCAAGGTGGCTGCCAGAAAACTTGGTGTAATCGCAAAGGTCCGGCAGTACTTCACACCAGGGCAGCTTCTAATGTTGTACAAAGCACAGGTCCGTTCGTGTGTGGAGTACTGCAGCCACATTTGGGCTGGTGCTGCTAAGTGTCACCTGGCCACTTTGGATTCAGTGGAGAGGCGTGCGAAGAGGCTGATTGGTGACCCTGATTTAACTCGAGTTGGTCTCCAAAGCCTAGAGCACAGGCGTAGAGTAGCCAGCCTTTCGGTGTTCTATAGGATACATTCTGGGGAGTGTGCGAGGGAATTGCACAATTTAATTCCCCCATCTCCGTTCCACCATCGGACGACCCGTCGTACGGCGAGTTTCCACCCTTATGTTGTTGACACCTCTACGATCCGGACGAAGCGTTTCGCCTCGTCCTTTATACCGCGTACATCGAGGGACTGGAACAATCTGCCGGCGGTGGTGTTTTCGTCGGACTACAATTTGAGTGTCTTCAAGGCTAGAGTGAATAGGCTCTTAATAAACTAGTGCGCTTTACCATCAACGATTGCGTCACTGCTTACCATCAGGCGGGATTGCGGTCAAGCGCTGGTTTATGTTTTAATAAAAAAAAAAAAAAAAAAAAAAAAAGGTTCTGGGAGTACGGTGGATGTTTGAAACATTCCAATTGAAGCTCCTTTAATTTGGTAGCACTCTGTTGTGCAGTGTGTGGTCTTGCGTTGTCCTGAAGCAGCAGTGGTCTTGCGCGATTGACCAGTCTCGATTGTTTAGCGGCTAGTTTACCCATCATTATGTGGAGCTGCTCACAGTAGAGTTCCGCAGTAATCGTCTGGCTAGATTTAAGGAAGCTGTAGTGCACCACACCGGCACTAGTCCACCAAACGCTGACCAATAACTTTTTTCTAGTAATTTTTCTCTTGGGGCAGAATTTGGATGGTTCACCGGGGTTCAGCCATTGCGATGTGCGCTTCCTATTGTTATAGAGTATCCACTTTTCATCAGAGGTAATGATACGATGTAAAATTCCCTCATTATTGTGCCGATTCAGTAATATAACGCAACAGTCGACGCGTGTTTGTCGGTTTGCTTCACTCAATTCATGAAGTACCCACCTTTCGAGCTTTCCTATCTTCCCAATTTGTTTCAAGAGGATTAAAACAGTTTTAGCACTAACACCGCAGCCTGCAGCTAACTCGAACGTAGTTTGAGATGGATCCACTTCCACAATAGCCTTCAATTCTTCATTGTCGACTTTGGTCTCCGATCGTCCACGGGGATTGTTATGTAGGCTGAAATTTCTAGAACGAAAATTTTGGAACCAAAAACGCACTGAGCTTTCTCTAGCGACATCACTGCTATACACATCATTAATTATTCTTCGAGCCGTTTCTGCAGCACTGGTGCCACAGCGGAACTCATATTCGTAAATAACGCGAAATTTTGAATTTTCCATTTTGTAAACTCAATGACGCAGAGAGAAAACCGAAAAAATATCAAAAGAAATACGGTTTTCGAGACACAAATTAATGCGTAAATAGATGTATAAATTTGAATTTAGAATTCTAAACCGAAGAGAAGATATTTAATAATAATAATAAAGTATTTATTTCACAAAAAATACACAGCATTTCACACTGTTACATGAAAGGAAAGTTTATAATTACTATGCAATAGTAGCCTCTATAAACTAGGACTTGCCTATATCTTAAAAGATAGGGTTTAGCCAAATGGATTCTGTAAAAAAATTCCATAAGGACATGAGAATAGTGTCAGTGAATTGAATTAACAGATGTACAAAAGAAGGTAGAAAGAAAAGCAATAACAACAGAAATGTAATTGAAATTAAAATTATCCCAAGTAACGCAAAAGTGAGAGACAGCAGACATGCATTTTTATATGTATATGTGTGTGTTGTGGTGTTTGGAAGTGTATGTGTGTGTGGGTATGTAAGTATGTTTGTGATCAAAGTGGCCAGTACGACAAAACGCCAATTTCATATGTCCCTAATATAAAACAAAACCGCTTTCTCTTTCAATATGTCCCTATGTATGATTCAATCTTTAAAACTGCGCAAAATGTTTGCGGCGTTTGCAGTGAAACGCTGGCTGATTACTGCGTTGGCCCAACGAGATTTATCAAAATAATGTATTGTAGACATTGAAAGGGTCTACAGAAAAGTCCGCGATGGTATACGTCTATCTCTTATGGATATCCCACAATAACATTTTTTGTCATTTACTTTTTATCACAAATACTGGCTAATTTTCAAAGCAATTTTAACCAATACTGCATCAATCTTTATCCAATTTAATACCTTTAATACATTGTTGATTTAATATCTTTGTCACCCTTTACAGCATATGATTTAAATGAATATTTTCGAAGATATTCCAGATTTAAAAATTGATTACTTATCGTAACATTTAGCTTCTAAGTTAACATGTGCATATTCATTTGCAATATATTACCTTCCTTTAAATGACACACAGTGCCATCTATTCCCGAACTGGTAAGAAGCTAACAATATTTTTGTTTTCCGGGAATATCAAATTTGTCCTGATATTTGTGTGATAAAAAAGTACTCTATTATTTAATCCGAACTTCTAACTTTACGTCTGCAAAATTTCAAAGCAATCGATTCAATAGTTACGGCGTGAACGCGGAACAAACCCACACAACAACACAACACTTTCCGATTTATAATTTTAGTAAGACTTTCCTCAAAGAAAACGGTTATAACATTTAATGAGCAAACAATTCTCGCCCCTAACCCTCATATCAAAAGTTTCGTTGTTTCCGAAAGATGATTTACAATGTTAGTTTTGTTTTCGTCATTTTTTTATTTCTTTTCCATTGAGTAGACTAAAAGCTATTATATAAGTTAGACGGCGTTATAATAGCATATCAGGGTATCCTCGATATCTCGGGTGTCGAGAGGAGTTCACGAAGAACGCCGTAAAAGAGTAACTTGATAATTTTCTTTAACTTCTGGTGACATAGCTCAGGAATAGTTCTGACATAAGTTGTAAGCGATAAGCGACTACATTATTTTTAGTAACACTTCTGATTTTTTTTATGTCTTTTCTATTAATTTAGTTTATTTTTTAAATAAAAACTAGTGCTTGACCGCAATCCCGCCTGATGCTGAGCAGTGATGCAATCATTGATAACATCGCGCACTAGTATATTAAAAACCTATTCACTCAAAAAAAACTGTGACAATACAAAGGAAGACGTCAGTTGAGCGGGGTGATACAACATTAAACCCAACAATACGACCAACGATGCTGTACCAGAGGGAGATTGATCTGGAAACCCTCCACGACCAAACTCCCGACACAACAACACTTGGCGCACCGTACCCGGCACACATCCTCATCCTTTTTATCGTCCCAATGCTGGGCACAGGTCTCCTCTCATACTGAGAAGGATTGAGCGTAATCACCACGCTTGCTCAATGCGGGTTGGCGATTTCAGACTTAAAGTCCAGGTTTCCTCAAGATGTTTTAATTCACCTGCAGTCATTGGTGTCCAAGATATGCTTAGAAAGTACATATAACTTTACAAAAGTTGCATTGGTACTTGCCTGACCTGGAATCGAACCCGCGCACTCATATTTGAGAGGCTGGTGTTTTAACCACTAGGCCACCACGACCCGGCACACGTCGTAACACAACTGCTCAGACCCGTCCTCAGTGAGACATCATGCCGGAACACGACGAATCGCTTGTCGGCAAGACTTTGTCTGGTGGGTGTAACTTCTGCCGGCAGCCGATGTTAAGGCCTACCACCGAGGATTATTTTGTGAGCTATGTCGATGACTTTGGTTCTCATTTATTAAACGACTTCAAAAAAGGGGGTTATCAATTCGAACAGTATGTATTTAAGCCAAATTTCAAGTGTAAGTATCTATGTTTTTATGTCAGTGCGCGCATATTTCCGGAACTACAAGTCCGATTTAAGTAATTCTTTTTTTTTTTTGTTATACTATGTATTATTCAACTTAGGGAATACTATAAGTTTCATCAAAATCAGTTCAGTAGTTTTTGAGATAGGATTTTTTTCGTATGGATGAGAACTAATTCTAACATGGATTATGGCTGCCACTATTGTTATGAGGTGAAAAAGTAATTTTCGAATTTCGACTAAGACACTGAAAAGCATGAAATAAAAACTTTTTACAAAAAAAATAGAAACTGACTTAAAAGGAAAATAAAATATTACTTTTGTCATGGCTCTACAAGTCGGTGGCGAGCTAAACAACAGAAACCTCGAGACACTGTCTTCGTAAATTATTTTTTCCTTTTAAATGTTTTTTTGAAGTCGGTTTCTGTTTTTTTTTTTTTTGTAAAAAGTTTTTTTTAGGACATACTAAAAGGCACATAGTATAATGTTGGTACATCTGATGCAGATGCAGATGCCAGCGAGCTAATTTGATATGGTACATTATGAAATTTTGACGCAACGTCGTAAGCGACAGCGGTTGTCGCTTAAGACTTGAAACAAGTCAATAAAAGTAGGTTTTATAGTCACAATCACATTTTCGGGTTTACGACGCAATCGTTGAACGGAAACTATATTTAATCTATAACATTACCTACTATTGAATTATTATATTTTTGTCCATTTCGTAACACTTTCCTGGTAATAGACATGGTTTTGTTCAAGTCAAGCCTAATATTAAATAACGAAGTTTTTATTTTAAAATCTTTTTGTACACATAATTGTATTTATTTTATTTAACAAATGACAATTTTTGACAACGCTTTTGATTATTGCATAGCAACCTTTTCTTTTAAATTATTAATTGGTTGTTATTTTTATCACATTTGTCATCCGAACTTCTTCAAATTTAAAATAATTGCATTTGAAAATGTAATTATTTTAAATTTAGAGTGTGAGAATTTAGATGTGGCAAAATTGGACCTTAAAGACGTTCGGCGAGGTTTCTTAAGAAGTCCTCACAGAGCTGTGGGCAGTTGAGATGTGGCTCTAAATAATTAATCTACTATATATAAAGGAGCCCATAGATTATACTGTCTCCTCCTCCGGACGTTTCGACTGCCGTGAGGGTTCTCAAGCCATTGCTGCGCCCGTCTCTTCTGCGGCTTTAAGTTTGGCCATTGCTGACGTCGTGTGCAGAGTTTTCTGCGGTCTCCGGTCGTAGGTTTTTAACCCCGCTGGGCGCTTTACCTTGTATAAATTATTTCATCACCACTGCTCTGAAAACGGTGAAGGAAAACATCGTAAGGAAACCGGCATGTCTTAGGGGCAAAACATCGAAGACTTGTGACATTTACCAGCCCGTACTGGGCAAGATAGAAATGAGGTGATCCGACAGAGGACCAAAATCACCGACATAGCTGAGATTAGCAAGCTGAAGTGGCAATGAGTTGGTCACATATGCCGTAGGGCCGACAGCCATTGGGGTAATCGAGTCCTCGAGTGGAAACCGCTTCTCGGCAAACGTAGCGTAGGACGCCCTTGGGCGAGATGGAGCGACGACATCTAAAAGGTGGCTGGTACTGGCTGGTGGAGAACAGAAAAGGTCTATGTCCAGCAGTAGACGAGTAGAGGCTGATGGTGATGATGACTGGGCCCGCGTGGTATATTACGGCCCTCTCACCGTTAGGAGGCCTGTGTTTAAGGAGTGGGAACATTATAGATCCATTTATGTATGTATGAATATGAACGTTAAAAATATAATATATGTATACGAAGAATTTCTTTTGGCTTAATTTTAGAGGCTTGGAGTGTAGTTTTGTTGTAAAGTAGATACTCGTGCTAGGAAAATATACCTGTAGCAGTATTGCTCTTTTTGCAAACGTTTCTTTTACCATAAAATACGCTTTATTCGCCGAGTATAAAGTTAGTCGTCAGCTTTGTATAGAAAATACAACACTGACGACCGAGCTAGACACTTTTTTCTACAGCCTTGAAAAACGTGCCTTTACAAACGTGCAAAAAAATAAAATTATAACACGATTACTTACGCCATCTACCTGATTGTGTGCACAACAATATGCCTTCTGAGTATAATACAACAGACTACTAGCGACAACTATCATGCAACGTGTGAAGATGATACAACCACATACAAGCATTAGATGATGAAGACACACACTACTGTCGTCAAACCGACTATATAATCGGTCACTCATAGAGGACCGAGTGCATTCGCTACTTAGGAGGCGCAGTGGTCGATAGCCCCGCAGTCACCACTGTTGTCATAAGTCAAGCTTGACCTGAGCGGAGGCCCCGTCGCCCTCAGGAATTGCCTAGCTAGTAGGTAAAGGGATAGGATAGCCCCGCAGTCCATACCTGGAACAACAAATAGGTTTCGCCTCAGTGTAACTTTGTTTGCTAAAATCTGTCAAGTATTTGAAGTAAAGTGAATAAACCCCTATCTGTCATTATCGTTGGTTTTATTCCATCGCCACCATCACATTAATAACTGCACCGTATATAAAATATATAGGTCCTAATGACGCATTTCTACAAACTTCCTTAACATTTTACAAAGTTCAATCAAAAAGTGCTTAAACTCATGCATCGTTAAGTATTTAATAAAAGCCGGTGTTCCTGGCATTGCATAACCGTTGGGGCCTCCAAAACTGTGCTCAGTCCGCATTGCTACACGCCATCAGAAACAATAAGTCCACAACCAGCCTAGAACAAAACTACAGGCGAGGAAAACAGCGATTTTCGAAAGAAAAATAAAAAAAAAACTCTCTACTTCTCAGCCTATAGAGAATCCATTGCCAGAAAAAGGCATTCCCCAAGGCTTTCCATAATAACCGGTCTTGTGCTGCCCGCACCCATAGGCTTCCCGCGACCTTATTTATTTATTTATTTAATCTTTCGCACAAGAAATGTACAGAGGCGGACTTAATGCCTTAGGCATTCTCTACCAGTCAACCACAGGTGGTGAAGAGATAATATAGCAGGTGCTTTAGTTGAAAACAAATAGTGAAGAAAAAAAAAAGCTCTTAACAGTATTAAAATATATATATATATATATATATATATATATATATATATATATATATATAAATAAGCTATATATATATACACATACTATTACCAAAATATATACCTACTTATAATAAATACATACAAAACTAAAATTTGGAAGAGAGGTGCAGCAATGACTCTACCCTAATTGTTGCGAAAATAGCTCTGCAATTTCCGCTTAAATGCAAACCGACTGGCAGCCATCCTGATATCAAGAGGAAGCGCATTCCACAGAAGAATGGATTGGATATAAAATGAAGAGTTAACAAAGTCAGACGTATGTGAAGGACAGAGTAAGAGGAGATTGTTAGAAGAACGCAGATTCTTAGTGTGTGAAGCACATAAATACTGGAAGTGAGTCACAAGATAAGGAGGAGTGGGTGATTTAAGAAGGGAGAAAAGCGTGGTCAAGACGCGCAAATTTCTTCTCTGGCGAATAGGCATCCATTTCTGCTCAGACCTGTAACTCGACACGTGGTCATAATTGAATATGAAGCAGATCCCATTGTTGAGTAATCTATCAAGCTTATTCAGCAAAGCCACATTCAGATCAAAGTAGCACACGTCACCATAGTCGATAAAAAGGAAAAATCAAAGCCTTCGCATGAAAAAAATCCTTCACCAGGTCATAGGCCATCGGTTCTACGAGCAATGTGCCCCGCCCACTACCAAAAGTGTGCTCAAAGTCACACAAAGGGCGATAGAAAGAGCTATGCTCGGAGTTTCTCTGTGCGATCGAATCAGAAATGAGGAGATCCGCAGAAGGACCAAAATCACCGACATAGCTCTTCGAGTCGCTAAAATTAAATTAAGTACAGTAAAGCAAAAATTATCGCAGCAGTGTGATTCTGTAATCATCCCACCTTGTAAACTTAGGTAAAGTAAGCGTGGTATGGGATGACATTCCAATTAATGCTAAGGATTGGAACTATTCCACCATACCATTTCTTGTTCCATATTATTGCAAAAACTGGAAAAAAATTTAATAAGAGGGACACAAATAAAATTTCTTTCTGACTATCTTAGTGATCGTCACCAGTGTGTGAAAATTGGTCAGCACAAAAGTTCTGACCTAAAAAATACTGATTTCGGAATACCTCAGGGTAGTATTTTGGGCCCTACCCTTTTCTTAATCTATATAAACGAGTTAAGCAGCCTGTCACTTCAAAACGGTGTCATAATGTCTTATGCTGATGACACAGCTCTCGTGTTTTCGGGTAAATCTAAAGATGAGGTCTATGCACTAGCACAAAATGGTTTCAACATAGTGTCTAATTGGCTTCATAATAATCTAATGACACTAAATTCAGATAAAACCAATTACATGTTATTTACTATGACAAATACTAACATATGCACTACTAACCTTAACATTTATGCTCACAATTGTCATATGAGTATGTCCGCTGACACAGCATGCACTTGCCCTACATTGCAAAAAAACTGACCATATAAAATATCTAGATGTCACAATTGATGATACATGTTGACTTATTATATACTAGAGTACGTAAATTAATATACGTTTTTAAAAATTTGCGCAACATAGCAGACTTTACTTAAGTTCGGCAGGTATTGTGTCAGTCAACTCTTACCTATTGTATTAGCTCCTGGGGTGGTGCCCTTGGAACGAGCCCAAAGAGCAATCCTGAAGGTCGCTAGCTTTCGTCCTTTCAGATTTCCCACCAACCAGCTTTACAGTGAATACAAAGGTCTAACAATACGCCAGTTATTTATTTTGAATATAGTACTACTCCAGCACGATATTGGTTTTAGCCCTGTACCTTCTGGCAAGAGAAGAAAGGGTACATTCATTGTTGTTCTATGTTTTTATTTAATAAATTTCATATCATTTCATTTTCATTTCAACTCAACCTAAGCTCACTTCAACTAACTTGTCACGGTGACATTTCTACAGAATCCACGAGCTGATATTTGGTAGTGCATCATGAATGATTTAAGTACTTGTAGCATAAGTTAGATCGCTTAAAATGCTACTTTTGTTTTGTTTATTAGTGTTTGGTGGTATTAAAATAATATAGGAACAACGTTATTTTTTGTATATACGAAACCCAAAACATATGTCATGAATATGTTTAAAGTAAAGAATCTATGTATAACATTTCAAAAAGATATCATGAAAAGCCACAACGTTATGGGCTTGTTCATCTTACCTGGTTGTTCCAACAAAAATATGGTCAACGCACCGCTTGCCCGCCTTCACCTGCGATGGCGCGGCGCGGGGGGCTCTATCTCACTCGCCTTATACTATGATCTACCGTCAGCTGTGTTACGCGCTCGGTGACCACGCTGCAACAATTTCTAAATGTATTTGGGAAAAATGTAACATGCTGTAAAAATGATTGGAATCGATTCAGTTGCTTATTCTGAACAAAGTATATTCAGGTTTTGTATAAAAAAATAACGTTTTATATGCTGGATGCGACTGAAATCTCCGCAAAGACTATTTTTTTACCCAAAAGTTCCATACGGCCAGTGTCACTGTTGTAAATCGTAAAAGAAAAGATAAATCTTTTTTATAACTACAATTGTCCCTCGCGCTTTTCATGGCTCCGCTCACCCCGCGTCATCACTCATCAATTTAATGAGTGACGGCTGCCAGCGGTGGCCATTAATCTCGCGGAAGAGAATTGTCATGGTAATTACGGCCTTTTGCTTCTGCTATCTGGGTGCGAAGTTGAAACGACGCCAGTTTTGCTTTTAAGGTTTGAGAAAAATTGGGAACAAGCATTTTGTTCAACTTGTTTTTAAAGATTGGCTTGTTTTTTTTGCGTGACAGTGTCTTTTGTCAATGTTTACAGAAATTCATGTTATTCTGTGAGAAATACTTTCACTGCTTTCTTTTGGCCCGAGGGGCACATTTTTAAAAATTATATTTTAACTTTGACACAATTTGTTTATTAATCACCACTACATAGTTTAAAACCAGAAAACAGCAGCAAGGCTGCAGGCAGTAAGGTTCTGGAGTGGCGGCCTCGTGCCGGAAGATGCAGCGTAGGGAGGCCCCCAACAAGGTGGACCGATGATCTGGTGAAGGACGCGGACAGCTGATGGATGCGGGCAGCACAAGACCGGTCATTGTATAAAGCTTTGGTGGACCTCTATAAGCTGAAGAAGAAGAAGAAGTATAAAACAAAGTCACTTTCTCTGTCCCTATATTCCTATGTATGCTTAAATGTTTAAAACTACCGACCGGCCGGCTCGAAGGGAGCGGTGGGTCGCTATATTTAAAAAAACAATTTTATTGGATCATCAAAATTATTTATTCAAACCTAAAATATTTTTTTTAATTGCTAGCTAATTTTAAAACTTAATCTGAAACATTTAGAATTTTAGATAAACAGTACTCTTTGGTTTTTCATTTCTAGCATGTATAAATAAACGACTGGGGGTACCGATTCTCGAACAGGCAACATAAAGTTGGCCACTTGAAAAACATGATTCCTCCAAATTCACACTACAAACGTAAAATGTTTGCCCTTGGGCTTTGTCTATCTGGCATATCAGTTGGGATCATAGGGATACGCGGTACTAAACAAACTTCTTTTGATTTACCAGTTAAAATCGTAGCTTCAATTAAATTTGGAAATAAATTTTTCACTGTCAATCTGGTGCCATTACACAGTTTTGGTGGATTATAAAATTAAAAAGAATTCATTTGTTACAAAAAATGTGATAAATGAAGAACCGCTTGACCGATTCTGTTCAAACTTCAAATAAACCATCTACGAATTAGTCTAAACAAAGCCTAAACATTTGGTTTGGGTAGGTGTGTCCGTTCTTGAGTTATAAGATTACAAAGAAAGTGGCATTGATTTTTATATATATAGAAGTTCACAGTTTTTCTGTGTTGTATTTTGTATCAGCATTGCATCCGTGCGAAGCCGGGGCGGATCGCTAGTTATTTTATAAACGGGAATGCTGTAAAAGGTTTTTTTTAATAATTATAAACTAGTGCTTAGCTGCAATCCCGCTTGATGGTAACCAGTGACGCAATCTTTGATGGTAAAGCGCACTATTTTATTAAGCCTATCCACTTAAAAACTTAGTGAATAGGTAGGAAGACGGCAGTCAAGCGAGGCGATGCAATGTTAAGCCCAACAACACGGCCAACGATGCTGCGCCAAAGGGAGATTGATCTGGAGACCCTCCACGACCAACACTCTCGACACAACAACATTTGGCGCATCGTACCTAGCACATATCGCAAACACAACTGCTCAGACTCGTCCCCCGCACGGCTTCACCAGACATCATGCCGGAACGTGATGAATTGCTTGAGTTACCATTGAAACACTTTAAACTTCAAGTCTAACTGGAAGCTGGTGAAACCACGGTAGACTGAATACTGACACTGCACTGAACTGAAATCTGCCAGACTTTCAGGCTTCTGACTACCCGGAACGACCTTTAAAGATCATTGAATGATTAGCCAGAGCCAACTGCTTAACGTTCTTTCCGAAGCACAGTGGGGGTCACGGTATATAAGGTGTATCTGACATCGTAACGCAAACTTCGCGAAAAGGCTAGACCACATGCCACTAATAAAATTATGATAGTCATTTATGTCGTTAATGAGCAGTTACAAAAATCACAGTGTTTAAAAAAAGTGTAGGCTCGGCCTTTGAACGTTGCAAGCGTGCTGCCATGCGGGTTTGTAGGTATGACGTTGATCTCTGATGTGAACTCTATTAAATCAGCTGATAAGACAGTTTTTCGAGTTTTGTTTTCATTGCGCTTTTTTGTGTAATTAGCGAATTAATTTTTCCTTTAAAATCTTATTGGGTTATAAAAGTATAGCAATTATGAATGGTCTAAAGTGAAAAAAACTATTTTTTTTAAAAAATCATGAAAAAGCCGACGTAAAATTTCACCACAAGTTCAGAATCATGTACTGGATCCATGGTACTCGTTTGTACGTCGATGTCAGATACACTCTTTATAAAGGTCACTTATCCACAGATCAACCGCGGCATGCGTAGGTTAACCTGGTACATTGAGCGATGCGGCTGTCATTATTTAGTTTCAGCCCCTCTGGCTATACAAAACTCATATATACTTTAAACTGTTGAATAATGAATATTATTAGTTCCAACAACAATCACAGACGATATTTTCGCCAAACTCTATTGTATCTTTCCTTCCATAAAGGCAAAAACAAGCTTGATAGACAGCATTTTAAGCACAAAAGGAATCTATATAGATCTTATATAGATTATACTTGTTTTCATTCTACGAATAGCAGACGGAATGGATATAGAATGGCAGAGCGTGTCTGAAATTCATTAGTCTGGCTAGACAAACCGCCGGCGTTCTGTCGGCGTTCGAGGTAATTTAATTACACTGTGGCAAAGAGGAAAAAGGGCATTTGTTCCATAAAAGTTGTTAAGTATTTATTATCACCATTTAATTTAATTAGTTCTATCTTTACCTGAAAGTCAGAGACTTCTTCTCCTTGATAGCAATCTAATTGGATTTAGCCTAAAAAATCGGTGACATGTTCAACTTCAACTCTTGCTCAAAGGCCCCTGTGGAATAGATAGCATGATTTTGCCGATAACACGTGTAATAAATTGTAGAAACTCCTTAAAACTTTTATTCCACAATAATGGCGGATATCGCCAATGACAGTCGATAAAGTTATAGTTCTCATGAGAAATTATCAAATTATGTCAGGCTTTTACTGACTAAATTCTTTTTTTACATGCTTTTTATTAGCTTCACTTGTATGTTTGCTTGTTTGTTTGTCCATATCTAACTCAATTTTTTTTTCAACCTTATCTTACATTAATTTGTGCAGGCAAAGTATTTTTTTAGTTTCGATTTAGATTTAGTTACTTGGGTAAATCGTCATTAGGAATTTTAGCACTAGCTATTCTGTCTGTTGGAAAATAAGAAAAGTTGGGTAAAAACAAATGAGCACCACTTAAGCGTTCGATTTATCCGTAAATTATTTAAAAAAAGAATATCGAACTAAAAAGTTAAAAATAAATATAGTTTAAAAAGTTTAAAAAACATGGTTTTAAAGAATATCAAACTAAAAAGTTAAATAAATGAGAAAAAAGTGTGAGGCGCTTTGTGCCATAATTTTTGTATATTAAACGCCTCACGCTTTTTTTCTCATTTATACTAAGTATTGTTTATATACTATTGTCATAAATTAAATTTTAAAATTATTTTTAACTTTTAGTTTGATATTCTTTAAAAACATGTTTTTTAGTTTTTTAAACTATATATTTTTTAAATTATGAGCTGGTGCTTGACCGCAATTCCGCCTGATGGTAAGCAGTGATGCAATCGCTGATGTTAAAACACGCTAGTTTATAAACAGCCTATTTACTCTAGCCTTTAAGACACTTGAATTGTAGTCCGTCTCTCGATGTACGCGGTATAAAAGAGGAGGCCAAACGCTTAGTCCTGATTGTAATGGTGTTAACAACGTAAAGGAGGAAACTTGCCGTATGACGGGTTGTCCGATGGCGGAACGGAGACACTTCTCTGTGCTCCAGAGGCCACTGTATCATTATCAAACATTCTGCAGACCTGGCAGGATGTCATATTAAAAAAGCTAAATTTGGCATATGTTGTTAAAAACAGTTTTGCTAGGGCCTTTTTTCTACATAATCCTTGAAAAAATTAATACGAGAATAAATAAGGTTTATACAAGCATGTAATTTAAGATTCTTACTCCTTAAATTAGAAATTCCTTAAGCAACGTTCTTAAGAAACAACCCTTGTTGAGACACATTATGAGGCCTGTTACGTACGCTATATGCTGTATGTTGTAAACATACACACAGAATAAAACGTTCAGAAGGTCTGAACGTTCAGCAGGAGTTAAGGCGGCTGCTCCCCAACCTCGGGAGTACAAACGTCTCCAGCCAAAGGCTCGACGCGGAGATCGTACAGTCCATAGCCCTTTATGGGGCACCGGTGTGGGCGCGGTCCATTAAGCGACGGCAATCAGCTGGTTGCTTGCGTCCTGGATGGTCATGGCCGTCAGGCTAGTCTAATGATACCGCACAGTTTCATCTGAAGCAAATCTCCCACAAATATGGGAACAGTAAGAGGAGGCAAAATGCATAACTCCGCTGCCGCGAGAAATCGGGTACAGTGTACCGAGTTTCGGCAGGATCTCATGGCGACATGGAGAGTGCCCATTGTAGGGCACGTTACGGATTACCTTCATGCAGGAGAGTCGATTTGATGATATCTCATCTAAACATAACCCTTCAGATAGCTTCGCAACAGTGATAACAGAAACACGCACACATGCGCACAATGCAAATTCTAACAATTTTTTTTTTTCGTATACATGCAGAAAACTTGAAGACAATAGCATTGATACCCTTGTTCACAAACTTAGCTAAAGTTAAATTCATTAATTTCTTTTAAAATTAGCAGAAATATTGGCCGAAAATCAGCTCTCTACTATCGACGCCCAGAACTTGTCCTAATGGTGACTAGAGCCGCAAGGGCGCAGAAATTACCTCGCCCTCGGGCGGTCTGTGTCCATCTTCGAAGAAGAAGGTGATGGCTTCATACAATGGTCCCAGATGATTTCAGTCGTGTCTACGTGTGTGTGACTTTGCGTTTTTGCTCCCTGCATAAGATGGACCTTCTGTACTATTATGTAAGCATACATGAGCTCGTGCAAAGCGTTGTAAAGACAATGGAACGCGCTCTGGAAGGTTTGGAGCGAATTTTAAGGTCGCAATGTATCATGCCAAGTTAGCATATCTTTATATGTAAAGTGAAGGATTTTAGCACTTTGAAACTTAACAACACATAAAAATGTTAGGGGTTTTCTCGCCTCGTGATTAGCATATGCATACTCCATTCCACTACAAAACTATTCAGGTAACTACACAATGAGAAATTCGGATTGTGAGGTTACTGAAAAGTAACGGTTAATGACGAATTGTAAAAAATAAATGAGTGTTCTTTAAAATGCGGCACTACTTTATATAAGTTTATTTTGGTCAACAATAAATATATAAAGTACTAGAGGCCCGATACACGTGCTTCGCTACATATAAAGTGAAATAATAAAACAAATTAATTTTTTCATCAAAATTCAAACATAAAATATTTTTTTAATTGCTAGCAATTTTAAAACATAATCCAAACCATTTAGATAAACAATATTCTTTGTTTTCCCATTTCTAGCATATATAAAACATACGACTGAGGGTACCGACTCTCGAACAGGCAACATAAAGTTGGGCTTTGTTGATGGACATAGCAAATGATAAACGCACAGGATATTGCAATTGTTTTAACTCAAATGGCATATCAGTTGGGACCATAGGGATACGCGGTATCAAACAAACTTCTCCTTTTGATTTACCAGTTAAAATCGTAGCTTCAATTAAATTTGGCAATAAGATTTTCACTGCTAATCTGGTGCCATTACACAGTTTCGGTGGATTATAAAATTACAATGAAAGTTGCATAGACTTTTATATATATAGTCGTAGATACCGCTCGACCGTTTTTCTACAAAATTCACATAAATCATCTAATAAATAAGTCACAACAAAGCCTAAACATTTGGTTTGGAAAGGTGAATCCGTTCTCGAGTTATAAAATTACAAAGAAAGTGGCATGGATTTTTGTATATGAGAGATAATGATCCACCGTTCATTGAATTTATTTGTTACAAAAAACGTGATAAATGACGAACCGCTCGACCGATTTTGTTCAAACTTCACATAAACTATCTACTATTTAGTCACAACAAAGCCTAAACAATTGGTTTGGATAGGTGAGTCCAATCTTGAGTTATAAAATTACAAAGAAAGTGGCATTGATTTTTATATATTAGTATTTATTATACAGTTAAACTTATTAAAATACTAGACTTAGTATATTTTACTATAATGGGGCTTAATTCGTGCAGAGAGGTCACGCTCTCACGTCTTGAAAGAAATGCATCAATTTACAAGTAGTTAATTCTGTATAAAATTTTGTTTTGAAACCGAAATTATTTCAGACTAGTTTCGCCCCACGGTTTCACCCGTTTCAGTTTCGATCCCGTGGGCATATCAGGATATATATGTAGCCAATAAGCTATTACTGGGTACAAACCATCTATGTGGCAAATTTCATCCAAAACCGTTGAATAGTTTTTGTGTTAAAGAGTAACAAATATCTATTCACCTATCCTCACAAACATTCACATTTATATCGTAAATAAGACTATATACGTATGTATATAAGGTCGTGTATTCCAAACAAGGTCTCGCTACGTTAAATAAATAAAACTAAGCTTCATTTTATACCGTTATAGTGTGGTTACATTTCTAATTCCGTCCATCAGTGATCCCGAAATCCGGGATAGAAAGTCGTGCCCCAATTATGCAAACAACTTTGATCCCAATGCAAACACTTAGCTAGTCGTACATACGATGTAATATTATAAAGTTTACCAACCCACACTGGGTCAGTGTGGTAGATTATAGCCCATTCCCTCTCACTGAAAGGAGGCCTGTCTCAACAGTGGCAACATGAAAGGCGGATTATGATGACGATTAAAAAGTTTCAGTATATATCTAACAGTATGATCCTGCTATTGATTCCCGAATCAGGTAGTGTTAATAAATTTTTCGCTTCGTCCGGATCGTAGTGGTGTCAACAATGTAAATATCTATGTAGCAGTTGTGTTGCGATGTGTGCCGGGTACGATGCGCCTAATGTTGTTGTGTAGGGAGTTTGGTCGTGGAGGGTCTTCAGATTAATCTCCCTTTGGCGCAGCATCGTTGGTCGTGTCGTTGGGTTTAACATTGCATCACCTCGCTCAACTGCCGTCTTCCTTCCTATTCGCTCAGTTTTTCTGAGTGAATAGGCTCTTAATAAACTAGCGCGATTTATCATCAACGATCGCATCACTGCTTACCATCAGGCGGGATCGGGCAAGCGCTAGTTTATAAAAAAAAAAATCTTTCAACTTTCTTAGTTTCCTTAATGCATATGCAGCTAAGCTACATGAAAGAGCTTTCTTTTTCTTTCTTTCTTTTATGGCTTCGCACGATTTGTGCATTTAGCCAATGTCACGTAATGAATTGTTGATGTCGAAAAAGACGGCGTGATACATCTTACGATGGAGGTTTGAGACAAAGTCATGATGTGGCCACTATGCTGCGATATTTTACTGTTATTTATGAATTATTTACTGAATGCACTTTTTACTACATAAATCACGCAATTTTATTTAGTAAACAACACTAGAAATAATTTTAAAAGTCCGATGAAAAATGAGCTTGACAATCACCATGAAAGAGCTTAAGTAAGGTAGTAACTATCGGCAGAAATGGTAATGGGAAGTAATACATCAGTAGTTTAACTTACCTTATAGCCATCATCTCAGCGTTAATGCCAGTCCCATCCGAAGCTTTTTCAGCTTTGGAGTCTGGGGTCCGCTTTACCAGTTTAAGTGCTGATTTTGTCTTAACTTCGATTTTTTCCGTGAAGCGACTGCCATCTAACCTTCACAACTCGAAAGCGACATCGAAGACCAATAGACCAATTTTTGGACTTTTGAGGGCTCCAACAACCTGTAAAGACCGCCTACTATAACTTACCTTGTAGTATCCGGCTGAATGTCTGTTGAAGATCGAGGACTCCGTGGAGTGGTCGAGCGACCTCGGACGGGCATTGTGGGACAGGTCGTCGATTATTTTCACTCTATACGAAACCTGAATATGGTTTGTTCAAAATAAGCAACTGAATCGATTCCAATCATTTTAACACCATGTTTTAATATTTTTTAAGCTATTGCATAGCTTCTATCGCGGGCCTTGAGCGCGGGGACCGAATCCAGAAATTCCGTAACGAAAAAACCTCACGCTCCCCACTCCGACGGGCACGGAGGTGTGGCTTGAAGGCCGTACATCGTCTAACGTCGTTTCAGTTCGGCAGTCTTCGGCACGGTATGTTTGTGTGACTACATCTTTTGAAAACAATTTATAGATTTTCAAAAAGAGCATGCATATTGCAGGGCGCGAACTCAGTTCTACACACTTGCCATGTTACTGATAGTCGCGATGTGCTAAACTTGCGATTAATTTTCTCTCTGAAATAGGTCTTCTATAGAGATATGTCATAGACGTCATCGACGTTGTCATGGCTACCTTAAAAACTTTTCATATAATTAATTATTAAGTACTTTTATTCAAATTAATTTAGTAGTGTTTTTATAAAATAGCTTTTTTTTTTAACGGAAAAGCTAAGATGAATGTCACGCTAATTTTTCATTGGACTTTTAAATTATTTATAGTGTTGTTTACTAAATAAAAGCGCGTGATTTTATAGAGTAAAAAGTGCTCACGCGGCCGTTTTTTCAACTGTTATTGGCGATATCCGCCATTATTGTGAAATATTTTTTTAAAGAATTTCTATAATTTGTTACACGTGTTATTGGCAAAATTGTGGTATCTATCCACAGGGACCAGATCAAGAGTTGAAGTTGAAGTTTTTATTAAATAAAATATTACAGAAAGATGTCGGTGAACAATGTTAATACGAGTACATTTAAGTGTACGAGTTGTAATATTGTTATCTCCGAAACGAAACAACGAAAGTTTAATAGAAATATGCTCGTCGGCTTTTTCTGAGGAAGACATTGATGAGGCAAAAAAGTTATTGTTTGTTTCTACGAAGACAAGACAAAAACATGTATCGAGGCGTAAGAACAAAAGCAGAAAGACCTAAAATATACAATTACGGTGTTTAAAATCTCGGATCCCGAACAATCCCAGTTTTTGTGGCATATGACCTTCACAAATTGCCACCAGTTTGCTTTGACTACGTAGAACGTACGTAAAGAAGTTGATGAAGGATTTATTAATTCTACGGTCAGATGTTAACGCAATCAGAAGTGATTATGTTACTAAAGATCAGCTCGAAAATATTAAATTGATAACAAATAATTCGACACCGACGCCGTTCAGCATCAACAAACTTTTTATCGTCCCACTGCTGGGCACAGATCTCCTCTCATACAGAGAAGGATTGAGCGTAATCACCACGCTTGCTCAATGCGGGTTGGCGATTTCAGACTTATAAAGCCCAGGTTTCCTCAAGATGTTTTCCTTCGCCTTCAGTCATTGGTGTCCAAGATATACTTAGAAAGTACATATAACTTTAGAAAAGTTACATTGGTACTTGCCTGACCTGGAATCGAACCCGCGCACTCATACTTGAGAGGCTGGTGTTTTAACCACTAGGCCACCACGACAAAACAGTGGGGTATATTGAAAAAGAACCTCGGAGTATTTGAGTATATTTCGTGGTGCTCCCTGTGCGCCGTTTCCGAGTCAACGAAATACCAGTTGGTGGAGTCATAAGGATACTATAGCTGTCTTGCCTGCCCCTCAGTGCCCGGCCGGTCTTGCGATTGCACCGAAACAGCACACAATGACAGAGATTATAAGTAATAGCATAGACAGACCTTACGGAGGAATTGCCCTATTGTAGAGGAAGTCCGCTTTCTCAAAGGTATCAGTGTTGTTGTGTAATAGTGATCGTTTAGTTCTCACACGGATCGTTCTATGTTAGTTTTCTCATTTTACATGCTTACTGACTCGAGTGATAATATAATAGATTTCATGGGTTTTTTCTTTATTTCTTTATTTTTTGGCTTCGCACGGTTTGTGCATTTAGCCAATGCCACGTAATTAGGAATTATTCATGTCGAAAAAGACGGCCGCGTGACCCGTCTTACGAGTGAGGTTTGGGACAAAGTCATGATGTGGCCACTATGCAGCGATATTTCACTGTTCTTTATGAACTATTTACTAAATGCACTTTTTACTACATAAATCACGCACTTTTATTTAGTAAACAACACTATAAATAATTTTAAAAGTCCAATGAAAAACGAGCGTGACACTCAGCTTGACTTTCCCGCCAAAACTCAGGGTGCTGATCACGAAAATGATTTCATTTTTGAAATTTAAGATGGCCGACATCATATTTCATGACATTCTGACATGGGTGTGATAACGAACATGACGTCATTTTTAAGCTATTGCTTAGCTTCTTTCTATCTCTTTATCAAAGTCGAACAGAAAACATTGAATATAGTTTAGTCGCTTAATCGTCACCATTTTTCGCACTCTTTTGATGACGTTGCTGGTAAAAAATAAATAAATTACAAAACAGAAAGAAAACTTGAATTGATATCAAAGAAAAAAAAACAAATGAAAAATTACTGTATAAATAAAATAAATAAATAATTATAATTGCAAGTTATAGTTGATAAAAAAAGGCTATGCAATAGCTTTACCGCGTCAGTCTCCGAGTGCCACACGCCTTTTTTTTTTTTCCTATGATTATATCTTTGAAAAATTTTGCAAGCAGCGGCGGCTAAATGGCGACACTTACTAGTTGTAGATTGGAATCTCACCAGGTGCTTCACTTTGTGTAATTTATTTAATCACCCCTGCTCTCAAAATAGTGAAGAAAACACCATGAGAAAACAGGCATGCCCTAGAGTCAAAAACATCTACCAAACCGCATTGGGCCCGTGTAGTAGATTACAGACAAGCCCACTCACCGAGAATAGGCATGAAATGAAATGAAATCGTTTATTAAGCAAGTAGGATCACTGATCACTTTTACACGTCATATGTTTTTTTTTTTTAACTAGTTAATGCCTTCCTAACTGAACCTCTGAGAAGAAATAGCTGAAACAAACTCAGGGATCATCATCTTTTTTCAAGTCCAGACATTAAAAATGAAAATGTTTACAATAATTTACATTATAATTACGCATTTTGCTTAGTAACAATGCTTAGCAGAGCGAGCAGCTCAGTCCCAAGCTTTTTTGTCTTCTAAATATTTTGTGAATTTATAATACCCCTTTTTGCAAATTTGGCCTTAGTTTTTAAATCGTTTAATGGGTAAGTTTTGAATATCCATGGGAAGCTTGTTGTAAAAGTGTATACATTGACCCATGAACGAGTTGCCTACTCTGTGGAGACGAGTGTGATGTACAGCAAGATTGTGTTTGTGCCTAGTATGTTATGAATATTGCGTATTTTCTTAAAATTCGATATATTTTTATGTACATACATAAGGTTTTCAAATATATGTTGTGAAGCTACAGTAAGCATGTGTCTCATGAGTGGAAACATTATAGGCTCATTATTATATGTATTGTATTTTTCATGTTATATTTTTCAGTAACATTCAGGAGCTTGGAACCAGGCGGCATGATACCCATGTCTTGGCACGTTAAGCCGTTGGCACTGCGCCTGACCTCTCAGCGGTCAATACAGATTACCGTCCCAGTGGATGGAAAGTAGGGAATACAGAGTGCAGCTGTGTAATTTTTTCTGCCTAAGGACCTATGCATTCACTTTTGCCTTAGATTATCGCCCGTGCCGAAGGCTGGCTACCACAGAGATAGGTCGTCTTGGTCGAAAAGCGGTCTTATAGACTTTTCTCTAACGGTAGTAAAATTTGGTTTATCATAAACCTAATAAAAATGCAGACGTAAAATAATAATAAATATAGAAAAGACGTAAAATAATAATATTTTTAGAAGAATCAGAAGTGGAAAATAATTAAAAGGAACAAATTACGACAAAAGAACCATTTTCTCATATAATTTGATTAAATCACTAGAATTCACTGTCATATGAAATCCGCATAACAAAATGTCACTCTTTCCTTTTTATAAACTCAAATGGCTAAATAACCTTACCAGAGTCCAGTCCGAGCGCAGAGCACCAAAAAGGGCGGAACTATCCCAGCACCTTACTTTTATAGACGATAGGGGTAGCTACTGATGGAAGAGAAGATACTCCTTACAATATAATATGTCGTGTTCCGGCATTATGTCTGGTGAAGCCGTACGGAGGACGGGTCTGAGCAGTTGTGTTGCGATGTGTGCAGGGTACGATGCGCCAAATGTTGTTGTGTTGGGTCATGGAGGGTCTCTAGATCAATCTCCCTCTGGCGCTGCATCGTTGGTCGTGTTGTTGGGTTTAACATTGCATCACCCCGCTCAACTGCCGTCATCCTTCCTATTCAACATGGTTTTTGTTAGTGAATATGCTCTTAATAAATTCGATAACGAAACATATGTACCTACATTAGTATACACTGATTAACTACGTATATGTCTTGTAAGCCCTGCCTCTTAAGCTAGGAAAACCTGTACCTTAGGAGACAGTGTTCAAAGATCTAAAATCAAAGGATCTGTGGTATCTAAAATTAATCTGTTGTGGTCTCTCTTGTTGAAGTCATTTCATGACATATCTTTTATTATTTATTTATTATAACACTCCGATGATTAATTCACATAAAAATTAATTAACAGAGAGTTTAATTTTCCTATACAGTAAGATTTTTAGTCACCGCCCAATTTTTTCTAGGCATAACACTAATTCCATTTTTGAAAAAAAAAAAAATCGATACAAAATTAAATTTTCATATTAAATAATTTTCTCGAAAGAATTATCCGCTGTGCCTGGTCACTGGTTTAAAACGATTGTGTTCAATGAACTTTGGCGAAGCATGGGGCGAGCTGTCAGATGGCATGGCGCGATGTCAACAAACATCTAAATGCTAAAAGAAAAACACATATTCAATAATTTTCGCCAAAGATTAATATATCGAAATTTGGACGGTTCTTAAAAAGTCATCCTGTTTAAAGAACTACAGTGAACTTTCATAAACATGTGCACAGCACTCACATGGTTTGCCTAAATGATTTACTAAATAATTAAAGTGTTAAAAATAAAAGTATTACCAAGTAAGTTAGAATAATATGTCAAACTTAATTTAAACGAATGAATATGACCGTTCCTTCTCTGTATACAGAGACCCCTTTGACCTATGGTGTTGAATAAATTACAAGCTTTTCTGGGCATTAACTGAAGCGTTATTTTCCTATACCGTGTTTTAAAGTTAGTAATGTCCAAGGAAAGCAAACGAACTAGAAAATACATACCTAATTCATCATCTATCAAGCCTTTATGTTGAGTTCATTTTCAGTCTTATCGAGATTATACTGTAGTGGTGCCTACAACGCAACATGCGAACAACACGTCATACTGGCGTCACGTCAGTCCTGCATCTCGCAATCAGAGTTTTCTATGCAACTAGCATGCATACAACTTCACGACATCAAACTGGCCCGCCAGACAAGCCCAGTGTGATCGGAGGATCCTCCCTTTTCTATAAAGGATGAGTGAGCTTTACACGCTGCTCCTCATATCTCCACACTGGTGACCCCGACGTGATACCGGTCCGGTCGACGGACTATATCGATTTCGACCCGATCCCGAGATCTCAACCCGATGCCGGTCCGATCGAAGAACCATACCAATCTTGACCCGATCCCAGTCCGATCCCTAATTGATCCCGACTTTACTAAATCGATCCCGACCTGATCGACGAACCATGCGGTGCCTACAACGCAACAAGATGAATACTAATATATTAATGGAAGGATTGCCTATCTGACTTCCATAACCTCATAACCTGCTAACCTGTTATGTTCAGTATTTATGTATTTATGTATATGTTTGTATTTGTGTATCTACTTTAGTATATTGTAATAATGATGTTTGCACCAACAACAGTCCTATTTTTGGTTCAGGAGAATCAGTCCATTCCTTGGTTGCCTGGAAGAAATCGTATTAGCGATAATGCCGCCCATTGTATGTTTTGTGTTGAACGTATTTTGTTCGATGCTTGATTGGTGTACAAAAAAGGATATATAAATAAATAAAATCCTGGGTTATACGACAATCCTTGGTAAATTCTTGTCTGTCTTTTGGGCTAGTGACGACGACCTCAATGATCTACGAGTGACCGCTGGGACCAACGACTTAACCTGCTTTTTTGGAGCACGGAGGGGAAGACCCATGACGGTAACGACAACAAGCGTAATATGATCAGCCCGTTCAACTTAACGACACACCTATGGTTTTATTCCCGCACGGAAAAAATATTTGTATGACCGTTCCGGTCTGGCTTTTTGTTTATATGAACATTTCTAGTGCAGGGCAACATATATCAAAAAAATAATTGTCAGTATTAAATGTTAGTATGAACACAAAAACACTTGCTCTCTGTACGATCGCAATCTAAGCAATGAAAGTACAATGAAATCTGGTTAAGCGGGACCTGGATAAATAAGAAACCTCGGTTATTGAGAGTTGCAAAGAGGTCCCGGTTCTTTTTATTAAATTACCTCTGTTAATATGTCTTTTTCAGCTTCGTTAAATGAGATTTCAATTCTTAGACTTTTCAATGTTTACCTCTATAATTAGATCAATTACCTGTTTAAGTGAGACAAATTAATCAGGTCTCAAAACGTTTTTACATGTTTGTAAACATATATTTCGCGTTGTCTTGCGCGCATGCTTTCTTTGTCAGTACTATCTCAGGTTTTGACTTAAAAACAAGGGAATAGTGAACAAAATGTCCAATTATAAATATAAAACATTATCACTGTCTCAAAAATTATAAGTTCTATCAGGTTATGTTTGTGAGAAGTCGCTTGATGTACTTTGTAGGAAGAACCCTGTGTAGAATATAATACAGATAAATAATTAAAATTAAATTCATAACACCAAAAATATGCATTAACGTTTGCACCTCTAAGAATAGAATAACAGCTTATTTCGACCTCTAAAGGCCGGCCTCTGTAAATGAGATAGGTATCTGTAATCTTTAACTTGCTTGATAGGAAAACTAGATTAACTGGATTATTGGAAACCCTCAATAATTGGTACATATGTCCTGTCCCTTGATATCCCAATAAACCAGGTTTCACCACATTATTATCATGTTCTGACAATGTATACCAAACTTTACCTAGTATTTAACTACTTGCTGTTCACGCATTGTGTTACCATTATCAATAATCCCTAAATAACGGTTGCGATCGTAAAACCAATAACAGCAGTTTTCCGCCCATTCCGCCATTTTGATGACGTCACAGCAGCTGACAGCAAAGATTAGTGTCCACTTGTCTTTTAATTACTCGACACTGTTGCCTTACGACGGGCGCGTTAAGAACTAATGGTCTACCCATACACAGAGCATCTGTTTTATATATGTAAGCTAGTTATTGAAATGTCTTTTGTTTCGTTTATCTGATTGGTTCCAGTTGATATTAGTAAGAAAGAAAATTGTTTTATTGTCATAGAAACACGTGCGTCTAAATACAATAAATCAAAACGAATTATAATACGAATTTAGGTTTCACCAATTTGAATTGAAACAAAAACCTAATACTTTTAAGCATTGGACTACTGTAGCTGCACATTCTGACGGCGACAAGAAGGCTCCCTTTTTTTTTAGGAAGGGAAATCTTCAATCAACCTCACCCGCTCTGAGTGAAGCGAAAGGGCGTGTCAGACTTTTACTGACTAAAACCCACCCGTGTTCCTTCTCTTGCCTGTGCGCCAGGCCACGGTTTGTCACCCCAAGAAGGCTCCCTTCAGTACGATACTGTATCAATGCACAAATTAAGTTGCAACGTTGTTCCCAAACTAAACTAAATTTGAGTTCAGTGCATTTTTGCTTTCTATTTCATAAATGACAGAAGATCAGTATTAATTTAGTCCTGTCAGTAGGGTAGTTGACTAAAAAACGAATTAGTCCGTCAGTTGTATTTCCTAAAAATACTAGACAAGTATTTTTTCTTTTTTCATATAAACAAAAAATGAAGACACAGTGCGTTGGAAACTCGTGTGACGTCACTGCACGCTACACTTTTCACTTTTTAGCGAGCAGTGACGTCACCAGCTACCACTCCTGACCTTTGATGCCTTTTATATTTGTCAATTTTTATTGATTTTATAAAACAAAATATACGTATCCAATATTTTTCTATAATCTGAATGACGGACTAAATAGAATAATTTTTTATACCCTATTAGTGAGTGCCTGTAATTGGCGTTTTCTTGTTGCCATATTCTTAATAATGTCTAAACTGTCTACGACCTATATATTACCTGTTCCCACACACTTTCATGACGGGGACAGCGCGGTGGCGTCGACTACGAGACCGGCCAGATATGCTTCATTACATCATCCGACACGACCGCGCGCAGACATCCCTTGTAAAACCAGACCTGTAAAAGATTATTTTTAAGTATATAGTCCACTTGCCTTTAATTTAATAACTTATTAACTTATGAGTCTCAACATTACCCAATAACTACATTGTGGAGGTTTGATAGGCTCCAAGTAAAGTACTGGTCAGGTGCTTTCGGTCAGACTGAAAACTCACCCACACATAGTTAGGAAAAAGCCTTGGCAGATGGTAAGGTTAAGGTGCCTTTCTTTTTTTAATGTTTCTTGTATTACCATATACGCTTTATAATAAAGAAATACAGAAAATTAATGAACGAATGATTTTAAAAAGTTCATTTGACACACACTATTCTACATTTCTGTTTCACTACTCCCTTCGCAGGTCTACTGGAAAAAAAATCTTAAAAAATAAGCAGCACCTTTGTACTCAGATCTTAACTTTGACATATCCTTATTTACTTTATTGTGTGTACATAAATAATAAAATAAATAATATGATACATTGAAGGTTTATTGAAGAAAGGCAACTCAGTAATTGCCTTTCTTCAATAAACGCAGAGTGTGATATTGAATGCATCACCTTATTTGACTAGGCTCTCAGAATCCATTACGTTATTTTAATGAAGATAAGTTAATATTTTCTCCCTTAAATACTTTTATAATTTCATGAGCTCCTGGTATCAGGACTTCGTTATTCAATTAGCTTCGCAAAGTTTTATAATTAGAAAGAACCAAATTCTTTAAGCATGAAGTTAATTGGACAACAAACAAGAAGTAATTAATTGTGTTGTATTTTACAAATTATCCGGATTTTTTGTTCGAAATTTTTTTATAAGTTAGTTGCATTAGGCAGTACCTCATTAATGGTAGGTAAAATGGCCGATTACAGCGTATGCAAAGAGTCTTCTTAAATTCAATATTTTTGGAAAGTAGAAGTGGCGAATCTAAATCACCTACAGCACAGCTGTCTGTCCATTAAAAAAAAAACAACTCACTCAAAACAATACTTGCCATGTAAAGTAACTAACATTTCAAAATCAAAATCAATTTTATTTCTATAACATAGGTAGTGAATACAGTTCTTAAATTTGTGTTTATAGGTCGCTATGTTATGCCAAGAAGCGTACAAATATACATACTTGCATGCAAAACATTAACAATTATTTTTAGTCAATCATGCTATATGCAAAAAAAACAAATTATTAATTATATAATGTCATAATAAATTGCTGATTTTAGCTAAACATCGATATTTCTATGAAGCGACTGGCGTCTGACCTCCATAATCCAAAGGCGATATCGAAGAATTGCAGTTAGATCAATTGTTGAGCTTTTTGAGGGCTCCAACAACCCGTAACGACTACCATTAGATGTTCGTATTACAACCGGGACCAACGGCTTAGCGTGCTTTCCGAGGCACGACCAGGCCAGTGCAAATATATATATTTAAATATTTCAAATATTTGCACTGCGCTGGGATCGAAGCCGCGCTCTTTACGCAGCGGCCGCGTTCACTACCGCTACGCCACGGAGGTTGTATTTTAAAATCGTTTACTTTAAAATCAGATAATAAATCCAAGCTCTTTTCACCATAGTCAGCAAATGGTACAAATCGGTCGTATAAATATATTCAAAATGGCAATATCCTATACCAACTTTGGCCGGAGTCAGACTTAGTATAAACTTGTAATAAATTATTGAACTTTGCCCTAAAGTCACATTTTTTTCATAGAATAGGCCCACTTGTAAAATGTGTTACACCTTTTTTATGTGTAGGCGATAAAGTGCTACGAGTTTGCTACGGCGTAGCCCTTGTCGCTACACCTGCTACGGTGGCGTAGCAAACAAATGTCACTGGTTTAATAATTATGATTGGATTTTTTGTTAAATATCCCTAATTTTGTAACAACTGTCAATAATAAGGTTTTGTTACTATTAAGATGGGGTTTGTTTTTTTTATGTGGGTTGTTTAAACAACATGGGGCCCTAAATCTACGTTTATGAAAAAAACAACTAGACACTTTTTTGCGAAGATTTGTTCAAATAATAACTACCCTTTTATGCTAGTTCAAACTGTTTTATTTTTTATTTTTAATAATTATAAACTAGTGTTTGATCGCAATCCCGCCTGATGGTAAGCAGTGATGCAATCGTTGATGGTAAAGCGTGGTAGTTTAATAAGCCCATTTACTCAAAAAACGGAATTAATAGGAATGAAGACGGCAGTTGAGCGAGGTGATGCAATGTTTAATCCAGAGGGAGATTGATCTAGACACCCTCCACGACCAAACTCCCGACACAACAACATTTGGCGCATCGTACCCGGCACACATCGTAACACAACTGCTCAGACCCGTCCTCCGTACGGCTTCACCAGACATCATGCCGGAACACGACGAATCGCTCGGCGGTAAGACTTTGTCTGGTGGGTGGTAACTTCTGCCGGCAGCCGATGTTATGACCTACCACCGCTAAAAATACAGCTTTATTGAAGCAGTATTTTTATTGGTGTTTTTAACAATTACAAATAAAATTACATAATGAATTTCAGAATTATTTAATCAAATATAATTTCAAAATATATTAATTGATGTTTTTTTTAATAATAAAATAATCAAAATTAAAAGAAAAATATTGTATATATTGAATCATATTTTTCTCTAACAACGCGTTTTGTACATTGTTAACTAAACCTAGCTATTTTAGATACAAAACTGACGTGATAAATAACACAGTAGTAATATTTCCGACCATTTTGGAAGACTGCCAAAGATATCACACAGATATAGAAGAAGAGATCTTCTATATCTGTGGCAATATTATCATTTTCAAGTACAATATCATATTTTATGAGAAACTTGTTTGTTTTTTTTCCTACGATATGGCATCGGTAATGGTCAATTCTTACGTCATGGCAATTTCCTAAGACTGCGCGACATAGCGTCTGAAATTTACCGTCAAATTCCGTTTTTCTAAAGTTATTTATTTTTTTATTTTTTTTAATAATTATAAACTAGCGCTTGACCGCAATCCCGCCTGATGGTAAGCAGTGATGCGATCGTTGATGGTAAAGCGTGCTAGTTTATTAAGAGCCTATTCACTCAGAAAAACCGAGCGAATACGAAGGAAGACGGCAGTTGAGCGAGGTGATGCAATGTTAAACCCAACAACACGACCAACGATGCTGCGCCAAAGGGAGATTGATGTGAAGACCCTCCACGACCAAACTCCCAACACAACAACATTAGGCGCATCGTACTCGGCACACATCGCAACACAACTGCTCAGACCCGTCCTCGTTACGGAATTTTTATGAAATTCATATAGAAATTTATGAAATTCATCATCATCATTGCAGCCGAAAGACGTCCACTGCTACACATAGGCCTCCCCCAAGGATCTCCACGACGACCGGTCCTGCGCCTCCCGCATCCAGCGGTTTCCCGCGACTTTCACCAGGACATCGGCCCACCTTGTCGGGAGCTTACCCACGCTGCGTCTTCCGGTGTGTGGTCGCCACTCGAGAACCCGTCGGCCCCATCGGGCATCGGTCTTACGGGCAATATGTCCAGCCCACTGCCACTTTAGTGTTGCAATTATTCGGACTATGTCGGTTACTCTCGTTCTTCTGCGAATCTCCTCATTCCTGATTCGATCACACAGTGAAAGCCCAAACATAACCCTTTTTTTTTGTTGGGATGGGAAATTATCAAATGACTTCCCCCGCTCTGGGCGGAGCGGAAGGGCGTGTCAGACTTTTACTGACTAAAACCCGCCCGTGTTTCTTCTCTTACCTGTGCGACGGCCAGAGCCACCGTTTTTTTTTAACCAACCCGCAACCCTGACCCAGGCATCGGTCTTCGTGGACCCCGCCACGATGTGCTGACATCTCTTTGAGGCGCGCTCCATTGCTCATTGAGTGACCTTGAGCCTTCTTATAAGGCTATTAATGGAATAAAGTTAGTCAAAAACTTGTCAATGTTGTAAAAAAATTAGAGGTCCTTTAGACAGATAAGTTGTTAATCGTAGATTAAACTAGTTATTCCAGGTCCGGCTGTTTATGTGTGTGAGTTTAGGTATTATTTTTATAAATGCACCCACGACACATGAAATATTTCAAGTGTAGTGCAATGTTAAAAAAAAGACAAGATTGAGGCTGAAATTTTGTTGTGAACGTTTTTAAAATTGTAAAGATTGTTCCCTCTAGTCATATAGGTAGGTATGCATATATCGATTGCGAGTATTTCTCAATTAAATTACACCCAGAATTCTATCAAATACCTCAAATATAATAGTTTTTATAAATTTATAATTTAACATGTTCTAAATCTACAATGACTGCAAAAATAAATCTCTAAACTGGTTTCAGGGTTCTACTTTTTTATCCACTATCAAAAAAGTCTACCATAAAACCTGTACTACGTGATCGAGTGAAAACTAAACAACACAAACTTTCATAATGTTACCAAAAGACAAATCATAATAATCGCATTAGCTTGCTGTGCTAGTAACAATTCATTAAAAGTTTCAACATATAGCACGCGCCGTCTATGGAAAAGTAACAGATACAAACGCAGGCTAACGTAGAAACGTTCAGTTGAGAAAGTTCAATGTTACAAACAGAGATGGCGCTGTTGCAAATATCACACATTGGAAGCGAATGAATTTATTTGCAAGGCCGTTCTGTTTGGATATTTTATTTATGTATTGCTATTAAATCCTTTAATGTAACGTGATACAGAATATAATGCTTTATTCAAATACAAAATAATCAAAAAGACTTGGTAAAACTGACGAATATGTTAGTTAGGACAGTTACTTAAAAAAATCAGGAAATCCTAGAATAATAGAATAGAAAAATCTTTATTATGTACACCATATAGATCATAGAAACGTAAATATAAAGATTTTACAAAGGGTGACGGAACCATAGGTATATAAAATAATATATAGAGTAAATTTTATTAAATACAGCTAGTATTTAATAAAAGTTGCCCGCAACTCCGCCCGCGTGGACTTCGGTTTACAGCGCGTGGTGGTTCCCGTTTCCGTGGGAATGTTCATTCCGAAACAAAAATAAAAAAAGCTCAGATACTAAACTAATTTTAAATTAAGTGCCCCTTTTTTCTATCCTTTTCTATTCTATTCTTAAAACAAGTATACGACTTAGTAATTGTTTATTGTTATTTCTGGGTGGCCAACTAGAGTAGAGATTTAGAAATAGCTAGAATAGAATCACAAACTATGGATATTTTTACATAGTAATCACAAACACGCGTGAATCCGAGTAACGAACGAAGACGACTGTTTTCTAGAACAAAACGGAATGGCGGGGACCAATCAGAGCGTCGCGTGAGCCGGCCGCGCCATAGATTAATAAGTGTAATCAATTATACGCATCCCAAATCATAGTCGCGCAAGCGCTGCGGTATGGTTATGACAAGGCGGTTAGGACGGTTTGCTACACATTTAAATTTAATCCTGTCAAATTAACATACATGGCGACCAAAAATACATCAAATTACTTCAGGCTCGCTAATTTGGCAGGTCTAAACTAACATAATTATTATCTTCTGTCCTTTTCTTAATCTATATATACAGTATGTTAAGAAAACCCTGTCCGACCCGTGAAGGTGTTGTTAGGTATCGATAACTGGTTCTACTAATGGATACAAAACCGGGCTAAACTTAAAAAAAAAATCCCCCTAAAAAAATAAATATTATTTCGCAAAAAGTGGTAACTTAATAAATCTGCGTTAACCACCCTTCCGCGGGGCGCGGGCGGCAGGGCACGCGGCACGTGTTCGCATCGCTATTCGCTCATAATAACACCGGTGTTGTCACTTTTTAAAAATTACCAAATTTCGGGGAAATTGGAATTAATTCGCGGGAAAAAAAGATTATTTCAAAATTCATTTCTATTGGTACTATAATGAATACGTAAAATTTTATATTATATTTGGTCATGTGTTTACCTAACCTTTATTATCCTTATAGGTTGGACAGGGTTTTCTTAACATACTGTATACTAATATATAAAGCTGAAGAGTTTGTTTGTTTGTTTGTTTGAACACGCTAATCTCAGGAACTGCTGGTCCGATTTAGAAAATTATTTTTGCGTTGGATAGCCCATTAATCCAGAAAGGCTTTAGGCTATATAACATCACGCTGGGATCAATAGGAGCGGAGCATAACCAACTTCGCTGGCGGCCGCTAGTGGGATCTAAAGAAAAGGATGCACTGATCCTAAATTTAGTTTAGTAGCGAGTGAAACTGCGAGGCTTTGCTAGCAATACAAAATAACAAGAATTTTTGATTAATAAAATAAATATTTCCGGATAAATGCATCACTGCCAAACGGTGGTTAAAGTAAATAACGTCGACGGTAACTTTACGACCATCACGAAGCAAAATGCGAGCATGTTCCACCACAATGCTCTACAGTGCTCTCATAATTTTAATTAATTTTAGGTATATGGACCAAATAAACTCACAAACAGCACGATAATGTTAATTGTTGCGATGCTGTAATAAATGTAGGACAAGTATTTCAGCATTCATCGTTTTTATTATACAAGTTTGTCTTAGCAATGCTTATTTATGGAAAAGTGTTGTTTTTTTTTTTTTAATTAAGATAATAAGATAAATAAGTAACTCTCGGTGGTAGGCCATAACATCGGCCGCCGGCAGAAGTTACCACCCACCAGACAAAGTCTTGCCGCCAAGCGATTTGTCGTGTTCCGGCATGATGTCTGGTGAAGCCGTACGGAGGACGGGTCTGAGCAGTTGTGTTGCGATGTGTGCCGGGTACGTTGCGCCAAATATTGTTGTGTTGGGAGTTTGGTCGTGGAAGGTCTTCAGATCAATTTCCTTTTGGCGCAGCATTGTTGGTCGTGTTGTTTGGTTTAACATTGCATCACCTCGCTCAACTACCGCCTTCCTTCCTATTCGCTAAGTTTTTCTGAGTGAATAAACTCTTAATAAACTAGCGCGCTTTACCATCAACGATTGCATCACTGCTTACCATCAGGCGGGATTGCGGTCAAGCGCTAGTTTATAATTAGTAAGAAAAAAAATATTGTGCAATTTCTTTGTGTAAACTATTTCCTCACCGCTGCTTTAAAAACGGTGAAGGAAAACATCGTGATGAGGAAACCTGCATGTCCTAGAGCCAAAAACTTTGAAGACATGTTACATCTACCAGCCCGTACTTGGCCAGTATGGTAAATTACAGCCAACTCCCTCCCACTGAGATTATTTCCCATCTGTGGGAACATTATAGCTTCATCATCAACCTTTTTATCTTCCCACTGCTGGGCACAGGTCTCCTCTCATACAGAGAAGGATTGAGCGTAATCACCACGCTTGCTCAATGCCTGACTTGCTTAATGACTTTTAGTCCAGGTTTCCTCAAGATGTTTTCCTTCACCTTCAGTCACTGGTGTCCAAGATATACTTAGAAAGTACATATAACTTTAGAAAAGTTACATTGGTACTCGAAACCGCGCACTCATACTTGAGGGGCTGGTGTTTTAACCACTAAGCCACCGCGACACTACAGCTTGATTATGAAGAACATTATAGCTTGATTATGAATTTATTTTACAATGAATAGATTAACTTTAGACATCAATTTGACTGAATGTTAACATTATACGGCAAATTCGTATTAATTTTTGGCGTGACAAACTATCACTCATGGCTTTCCTATGTGTCAATTAAGTTTAAAAGTCACATAATTAATAGATTAAATCGCTAATGAACTGAATTAAATGGGTATGCATTAATTAATATCAAATTGTATTGGGGCTTACATTCACGTTTTGAATATCAAATATTTTATACGGATTCGTTAATATTGAGGATTGTATAAAATAAAATCTGTTTCCTGTGTTAATTCACTCTAGCTCAAAGATTTATTAATATTTAATATTTGTTAAATTATTAAAAAATGATTTTTTTTCATTTCACTAAAACATCGAAATAAATAAGAGTGACTTTTTTGCTTAATAAGGATTTTTGCTTATAATAAGAAAAAATACTGTACCAAATAATTTTGTTCCATTGATACATGAATTATTTTCTGTAAAGTTCTTCTTTAATCTTTGACCGCAATCCTGCCTAATTTTTGAACAAATACTAATCTTACAAGTCACTCATATTTTTAAAAAACTATATGGGTTCAGGTATCCTTCTCTATGTATATGAGAGGGGATCTGTGCCCAGCTGTGGGACGATAAAAACATTGATGATGGTGATGTCGATATGGGTTCGACTTTTCCTATCTGACTGTTCTAAGAAGGCTTAAACAAACTCAGAAGATACACAATGCATCTAGCATAAACATACATCAGGTAGCAACAAAATAAAAAAATAAATAAAATATAAAACCAAACAAAAAAGTAAAAAAATAACTAAACAAAAAGTAAAAAATCTCTGTTTAAAAATAGCAGCAAAGTGTGCCTCGTGGCTGCACCAAAAAGGTCCAGTTCAGCAAAAATGCCAAACAACTAATCCCCGACGCTGGTTTTCAACTGAACCTGATGTGAGGTGAGGTGACGTGTGTAAATCAGTTTTATACAAACAGCATAACGCGTGCATGCATACTTAAATAAAAAAAAATACGTGTTAGATAAAACGAAATGATTACGGGTATGTACAAAAATAGTATGAGATTGACTAATATTGCTAAAAACTAATAATAAATAAACTAAGAAAAGAAATACTGGCCAATATGGGTAATGATCCACTTTTGCTTTTGTAAATACATAAATTCATTGAACTACCTAAACCTGTTTAAAACAGGATATGTACTTATACATATAATTACAATCACAGATTAAAAATATACAATATGTAAAGAAAACCCTGTCCGATCCGTCAAGTTATTCTTTGGTATCGATAACTGATTCTAATAATGGATACAAGCCGGGCTACACTTAAAAAAAAATCCCCCTAAAAAATAAATATTATTTCGCAAAAGAGGTAACTTAATACATTTGCGGTAAACAACCCTTCCACGGGCGGCGGTTATCGACACGCGTCACGTGGTCGCGTCGCTATTCGCTCATGATAATACCGGTGTTGTCGCTTTTTTAAAAATTATCAAATTTCGGGGAAGTTGGAATTAATTCGTGGGAAAAAAAGATTATTTCAAAATTCATTAGTATTGTTTCAATGATGACTACGTAAAATTTTATATTATATTTGGTAAAGTGTTTACCTAACCTTTATTATCCTTATGGGTCGGACAGGGTTTTCTTTACATATTGTATAAAATCCAATCATAAAATATCAACGCAAATAAGTGAAATAAAAAAAATGAAACTAAATGTATGCAGAGTTCATCTTCTCAATCAACCTACCCTTTTACTCTTAGGAATGGCCTTCCTCCTTTGATGATTCAAAAGCGCCTATAAATGGTTAAATTGAACAAATTGACAGACTTTTATTCAGAACTCTACGCTCGAAAAAGCGGGGGCAAATGCAAGTTCCCTACAAAAGTGAAGATAAATACCTACAGGTAGGTATTTGTCGCACTTTGAAGAGAACACAATTCTGAAGAGAAGCTTTTACGCACGACGAACATATCCGGTTCGAGCCGGTATGATCCGGTCCGGCGCGGCACCGTGGTGATCGCATTAAGGGATTAACAATTTTGAAACATGGCACATTCTTTATAGAATTGTTAGTGATGTGAAGGATATTTTATTGTGAATACCATTTATAATGTGGAGGCATCTGGAACAGGGTGTTCGACCAGACAGGTGTTATGTCTGGCGGGCACTTGCCCAATGGTAGGAAATGTGCAAGTTGTGTGTATGCTAGCTGCATGGTAAACTTTGATTGCGAGACGTAGAATTCGTGTGACGTCAGTATGATGCGTTGTTTCTTTGTGGCGTTAGTAAGGTACCGCTACAATAATAAAGGAGGGTACTTTTTAATTTGCCTTTCTTTTCCTTTTTAATTGTCGATTATTTGGAAATGAACTACTTTAACGATGTTGAGCACTTATGTTGAATGGGAAAAAAAAACATTGAATTCGCGTTAGCGTGACCAACCCGACACCGTGATCGTTTTTTGTTTTTTTACTTTTCTGTATTCTGTTTTTAGTGATTTCAGTTTTCACTTCTGTCTGTCGAACAGCCTCACGACCGACTTCTTTTTTGCATTTTTTTCTAGCCCAATGACTCATAATCAACATTATTACTGTCTCACTGCGGGGCACAGGTCTCCTCTCATACAGAGAAGGATTGAGCGTAATCATCACGCTTGCTCAATGCGGGTTGGCGATTTCAGACTTAAAGTCCAAGTTTCCTCAAGATGTTTTCCTTCACCTTTTAATCAATCATTGGTGTCCAAGATATTTGGAAAGTAAATATAACTTAGAATAGTTACATTGGTACTTGCCTGATCTGGAATTAAACCCGCACATTTATACTTGAGAGGCTGGTGTTTTGACCATTAGGCGACCACGACTTTTGCCGAATGACTACCAAAAATTTAAAAAAAATCTATGATAGAAGTAGTAGGCTGTCTTTCTAAGAGTACTAAAATCCACAGTATATACTATTAATTATAATGCCTCACACTTCGCAACAACATCACCGACACATAACATAAAACTGTTTAACAAGTTTCACCCCTAATTTAACCTCCGTCCTCGCTAACTACAATAACAATTCATAACGCAAGTTTAATTACATCACCTTTAGCACTTTACATGAAGTGCTTAACGTAAACGCGCGCGTTAACACCAACAGTGATTAATGACGTGGTTGTCGTGTTGACTTTCAACAAGTGTACAACTATTTCATTAATTTAACAATATTAGGGCAAGTTAAATTGGTTTAGAATATGCTGGAAATTAGTTAAATATACTGGTACATACATACTACATAAGATTTATTATATGTGCCTGTGTTATTTTATGAAACATTTTCCCCTCTATTCATAAACGTTGCTAACTTTTAACCATACATTTTTGACGTTTTAACGTCACTCAACTTTAATCAACCGCAGTGTCTCAAGACAAAATTCTTTGACCAGTGTGTGTTGCCAGTGATGACTTATGGGATTAAGACGTGGTCGCTAATAATGGGCCCTATAAGAAGGTTCAAGGTTACTCAAAGGGCAATGGAGAAGGCTATGTTTGGGATTTCACTGCGTGATCGAATCAGAAATGAAGAGATCTGCAGAAGAACGAGAGTAACTGACATAGCCCGAAGAATTGCAACACTTAATTGGCAGTGGGCTGGACACATTGTCCGTAGGACCGATGCCCGATGGGGCCAACGGGTTCTTGAGTGGCAACCACGCACCGGAAGACGCAGCGTGGGTAGGCCCCCGACAAGGTGGACCGACGATCTAGTGATGGCCGCGGGAAACCGCTGGATGCGGGAGGCCCAGCGCCAGCGCGCTTGGGGGAGGCCTATGTCGTATGGACATCTTTCAGCTGAAATAATGATGATAATGAGCTTAAATGGTTGTGGTGGCCTAGTGGTTAAAACACCAGCCTCTCGAGTATGAGTGCGTGGCTTTGATTCCAGGTCAGGCAAGTACCAAGTACTTTTATAAAAAAGTTATATGTACTTTCTAAGTATATCTTGGACACCAATGACTGAGGGTGAAGGAAAACATCTTGAGGAAACCTGGACTTTCAGTCTGAAATCGCCAACCCGCATTGAGCAAGCGTGATGATTACGCTCAATCCTTCTCTGTATGAGAGGAAACCTGTGCCCAGCAGTGGGATGATAAAAAGGTTAATAATGATGATGATGATGATGAGCTTAAATCATCGTTTATGAATAAACACCACTGTATTTAAGGGGTTTATTCATAAACGATGATTAAAGATATAGAGGTTAGGGTTGTAACGGAGGCCTTGTTAACGGACGCGGAGGCGGATGCGGAGGCGACGAGTCTCACCTCCGCGGATGCGGAGGTTAACGGAGGCGGAGGCGGAGGTGAAGGTACATATAGAAAAAATTGAAATTTATAGTTAATTAAAACATTTTTTATTTTTAAATACGTACATTAATAGAAGTACCTACACTTAGTAAAAAAATATTACCTTCTAGTAATGAAAATTAATGAGAAACAAATTGTATTTATCGCATTCGCGTCTCGCACTAATTGATTCTTGACCATTTCGCGCTCAAACGCGGCCGGACGGTTGTCGAGCGTCGCAGCTTGCACGTTATTTATTTTATAAATACGTAAATAAACCTCCGTTATAACTCCGCAAATTTTTGCGGAGTCGGAGGCGGAAGCGAAGATGCGATTTCTTGCGGAACTTCCGCAGTAACGGAAGCGGAGGCGAAGCTTCGTTACAACCCTAATAAAAATATCACATGCAAACGTCAAAAAAGTGTGGTTAAACGTCATTAATCACTAGTTAACTTTAAGCAAGGTTTATGAATAAAGGGGTTTTTGTCGTGTTTTGTATAATGGTGTGGCTTTTGCCATAGATTATTATAATAACGATCCAGTCGAAAAGTTGGCTCCGTCTATCTATAGCGTCAACCATCGACATTACTACTGAACATGCCTAAGAGATGAGAATTATGACATTCCGAAAGAAAGAGAGGGAACAAAGTTTCTTCTATCTTTACCTCTCTCAAAGTCATTAATTATTTATGAGGAAATAGCTAGTGCTAGACCGAAAGCATAGGGCCATAGGCCATCTCTCTCGCTCTTTTCAAACCAAAAAAATTACTGCATTTTATACGCGTACGGCATGTCCATTAATATATGTCAATGGCGTCAACATTCAACACCATTTTTAGAGGAGTAAGGCAGGAATTAACGTTTTTGTACGGCTATTATATTAATCATCATTTTCTCGAAATATCTACAAGGCGAAGTAATTTACCTGTTTACCTATATGTAAGTAATACATATAGGTAAACAGACACAATCCTTCGAGACTCTTAGTAATAAATCAATCTTTCTCGTCTGGAAAATTGAATTTGAAACGTCAGATAAGATTATTTACAATTTTGCGATTAATAATAATCCGTACAGCCAAGTAATTTTTATACAACCTATAATAGCTATTGAATAATTTCGCAATACAGAAACATAGTCACAATAACACTGATGGATTTTTAATATCAAAAAGTACATTACACTTTTTTATATCAAAAAAGGGACAGAAAGATTTCAAGAGGTGTGAATAAAAATGATGGAATCAAATTTCATTTACATTTATTTCATTTGAAAATGAATTTGAATAACTTCTTACCTTCGTTTACTTTGAGGGACGAAATATTGAATTGAGTATCGTTAAGGGAGCATATCGAAGGTTATTGAGATACCTTATTTAATATTATGTTTTTATATTTGTTAGGTTTGTAGAACGTGATTTGTATTTAAAAGGACTTTATATAACTTACTCTTTCCCATCCCTTCTAACATAACCCCCTCCAGAATTACTTGTGGCTCTGATGATATTTATCCGGCACAATAATATAAAATTATAATTTGCTTCCTTAAATATTTAACGTTTGGATAAACTAGATGTATTTGCTGTTCTAACAATTATAATATGATACAGGGTGTATCTGACATCGTAACGCAAACTTTGCGAGAAGGCTACGCCTATGCGGTGTAGCCTTCTAAAATTATGATAGTCATTTATATCGTTTATGAGCGGTTACAGAAATAAAATTGTTTAAAAAAATGTGTCGGCTCGGCCTTTGAACGTTGCAAGCGTGCCGCCGCGCATGTTTGTGGGTATGACGTTGACGCCTGATGTGAACTCTATTAAATCAGCTGATAGGATAGTTTTTCGAGTTTTGTTCACATTGCGCTTTTTTTGTGTAATTAGCGAATTAATTATGTTATACTTTAGAATCTTATTGGGTTATAAAAGTATAGCAATTATGTACGGTTTAATTTTTTTTTTTTTAATGATTATAAACTAGCGCTTGACCGCAATCCCGCCTGATGGTAAGCAGTGATGCGATCGTTGATGGTAAAGCGCGCTAGTTTATTAAGAGCCTATTCGCTCTGAAAAACTGAGTGAATAGGAAGGAAGACGGCAGTTGAGCCAGGTGACGCAATGTTAAACTCAACAACACGACCAACGATGCTGCGCCAAAGGGAGATTGATCTGAAGAACCTCCACGACTAAACCCCCAACACAACAACATTAGGCGCATCGCACCCGGCACACATCGCAACACAACTGCTGATGCAACTTTGCTGCTGCAAAGTGAAAAAAACTGCATTTTTTTTTTAAATCAGCAAAACACCGATGATAAATTCCACCACTGGGGGATTCAGAATCAGGTACTACCGATCAGATACAACCTTTATATTATGTATTTTTATCTTTTTGTTTGGTTCATTCCTCCAATAGCCTCACAAAATATAAAAAGGTCCAATGTAAATTGCAAATTGCATCGTAAATGTTTTTTTTTTATTATTATTATTATTGTTTATTCATCATTTTTCATTGGACTTTCAAAATTATTTATAGTGTTGTTTACTAAATAAAAGTGCGTGATATATGTAGTAAAAAGAGCATTTAGTAAATAGTTCATAAAGAACAGTGAAATATCGCAGCATAGTGGCCACATCATGACTTTGCCCTAAACCTCACGTGTAAGACGGGTCACGCGGCCGTCTTTTTCGACATGAATAATTCATAATTACGTGACATTGGCTAAATGCACAAACTGTGCGAAGCCAAAAAATTAAAAAAAATATGCTATCTTGCTTCTCCAATCCACTTTTGACATTGGCAAAATAGTCGACATCGGCTCCACTTGCCATAAATAAAAATAGAATAGATTATAACTTGCTTAGTGTAGTGTGTTGTAGGTCGTAGGTTTGAACCCCATCAGGCGCTTTATTTTGTATAAATTATTTCATCACCACTGCTCTCAAAACGTTGAAGAAAAACATCGTTACGAAATCAGGATGGCATATCCTACAGCCAAAAACTTGGAAGATATGTGTCATCTACCACCGCGCACTAGGCCAGCGTGGTTGATTACGGCCCACGCCCCCTCATCAAGGCCTGTGTGCCCACAGTGGGAAGGCTGATTATGGTATGACTATTTTATGTAACTTACCGTTATCTGTTTTTTAATTTACATATTAAGTTCACAGTCAAGTCACAAGTTTCTACAATAGGTATTATACAAATTCAAAAGAAGGAATTTTTATAATGAAACTTCCAGAATAACCGTCTTTATTTTCAGCAACAACTTTCACAGACCATTAATACTTCCATTAACTCCCGGCAACAGTAACAGATGGCGCTGTCCACAGTTTTAATTGCTGCTTGAGCAGTTTACACATAAAATAGTTTGAATTTGCGAGACATTACTCAAATGAGGCCAGGTGTTATTTTAGATGGAATTAAGTCATTAGACTTCAGAATTAGATCAAAACTTATGCGATAATCACAGTATTTATCTTTTAAAAGTTCAGATATGTCTTACATACAGTTAATGTAGGTACGCAATGCGATATAGCAGTTTCCTGCTGATTTCTTAACCGATTTCAAAAATAGAGGTTTGTTTTTTAATGCATTTATATCAATTTCTCCGTAATAGGGATGTTTCTTGGGTAAAAAAATTGATTCTATTTAGTCCGTCATTCAGATTATAGAAAAATATTGGATACGTATATTTTGTTTTATCAAATCAGTAAAAATTGACAAATATAAAAGGCATCAAAGATCAGGAGTGGTGGCTGGTGACGTCACTGCTCGCTAAAAAGTGTAGCGTGCAGTGACGTCACACGAGTTTTCAACGCACTGTGTCGTCGTCATTTTTTGTTTATATGAAAAAAGAAAAAATACATGTCTAGTATTTTTTGGAAATCTGACTGACGGACTAATTAGTTTTTCTTAGTCAACTACCCTATTATGAGGCTGATTAACAAGATTCCTTTTTATTTGGCACAGAAAGCTCGGGTAGTGGTAGCTTAATTTGTTTTTACTTTTATGCATACTTATTGAGTAAGCTCCAATAAAAGAGGTACTGATTAGTTTAAAGTGAATTTTCATAGACAATTTTTGTTTTTGTATAAACTTTTTTTTTATTATTTGTTGGTTGTCTAGCGAATGTCCAATGTGGGATTTTTCATACTTTATTTGTTTCTTTACAAATCCATCTATCAGGCTCGGCTAATTTGTTAATATCTGACAAGATTAATTTAATTATTTTAGTTAACTATGAAAGAAAATTAATTTTAAGAACTTTGCCTGTAAACTGTTGAATCACTAACTATTTATTACACTATTAAGAAAATAAAGCATCAAAGTGCCTTCATTCACTCGGAAAATATTTCGTGTCAGTTGTTTCGTTAAAATAACAACACTTCAAGAGACTTAGTTTATAGCTACTACGCTACGTCTTATGAGTTGTCATGGCAACCAGACTTTATTGTACGTGTGTTGTTTATTGACTCATACGGACGTGCTCATCAAAGCAATTTAATAATTGCATAAATTAACAGTTTTTAATTGTGACCTAGTTTTATAATCATAGCATTTCGTTGTGTACTTGAACGATTTTTGTGGAAAGTATGGACAAAAACTAAGTGATATTTTTTCGCAAACATGGATAGCAGCCCCTCCGTTCGGGGTGGTCTGCCGCCACGCTCTTCACCATCAGCAGCAACATCCAGAAGTCAAGTTCAGGATGAAACAATTTTTTCTACTCCTGAAATCCAGTCCTGGATGTCCAGCATTGAGCAGTGCTTGCATGAAGTTTGCACCATAGCTTCGGAGGGCAAGATGAATTCAGAACAGAAACTTAGGATCAGCAGCCTCTGCCGTAAAGTCGGACATGGAGTCTCTCAAATGGCTGTGCAATACCAGTCATTAAAACATAAAGCCCTCCAAAACTACGCGACCCTGCAAAACTTCAAGGAAAATGAAGACCTGTCTGCTGGTTTGGCTGAGATCAAGCAGCAATTACAAGAGACTCTTTATAGACAAAACAAGGAAAGCACTTCTTTTGCAGACATGGTAAAGGGAACCAAAAGCCTTATTCGCCCTCATCCAATTAGCTCAGTCGCTATTTATCCTAGTGACAGTACGAAGACCAGCGAAGAGACCATAAACTTAGTCCAAAAAATTGTATGCCCGGAAGAAATGAAGTTGAAGGTGCGTGGACTTCGAAAAACAAAAAACGGCGGTGTTATCATAAGCACGGAGACCAAGGACGACATCCAGAAATTGAAGCAGACTGTCGAGCGTTCCACCTCTATACTTACTGTCGATGAGCCTCGCAAGCGGAAGCCTCGTATTGTCATTATTGGGGTCCCGACTAATATGGAAGAAAAAGAGGTCTTTAAATACATTTTTGAGCAAAATATTGTGGACAAATTACCTACATTGACTAAAGATGCCTTTTTGACATCAATAAAATTAAGCCATAAGTCAGGAAAAAGGGATGCTGACAGTTGCAACTACGTTGTTGAAGTACCAGCCGGCGTACGGAAAGCCCTTTTATCTCAGAACAGACTTTACATTAACTGGACATCATGCCCTGTACGAGACTTCACCCTTGTGACTCGGTGCTTCAAGTGCCAGCAGTACGGTCATGCAGCCAAGACCTGCAAATCCACCACTTCAACTTGCGGCCACTGTGGAGAAGATGGTCACGCGGCTCAAGAGTGCTCTTTGAAAGAAGACTCACCAAAATGCGCAACCTGCAAGCGCTATAAAAAACCCAGCAACCACAAGACGGGAGATTCCGATTGCCCAGCAAGAAAAGCCGCTGAATTCAGGTATATCAACTCCGTAGATTATGAAGGCGCCTAAGAGCGCCAAACACTAGATTATATTTAGCTCTGATTGCATACTTTGTATAGGTATATTTTAGTTATGGATAATTTAATTACAGAAATAGACAATTCTTTTCAGTCAGAATCTAAAACATGTGAGGTTGAAAATTGCAAACAATATCTTTCCGGATATCAAAAGCCATTTATAGTACTAACACAGAATATACGTAGTATTTGTAAAAACTTTGACAGCTTTAACGTTTTTCTTCATAGACTGGACATAGCATGCGATATCATAATACTAACCGAATGTTGGTTATCAAAACGACAAGAAATCATCCCTACTATGACGGGATACAACTTTTTCCATAGCACGAATAACCAGAATCAAAATGATGGGATCGTAGTTTACGCTAAACAATCGATTATTGTCTCAGTCGAAGAACAGAATCAAGTAGACTGTAACTGCCTTATAATTAAAATAGGTTCAACTATAGCAATTATAGCTATCTATAGATCCCCATCATTTAGAAATCTAGATTCCTTTCACCTTTTCCTAAACCAGGCTTGTCGTAGTCTTTCCACTTTTAAGCACATCATATTAACGGGTGACATTAACATAAACATCAGAGCAGAAAACGGTGATACAGGTACTCAAAATTACCTAAATTTATGTTCATACCATGGGCTTCACACCGGTCATACGCTATCGACACATCAAAGTGGCTCGTGTCTCGATCACATGATGATAAAAACTTCCTTACCATATATTACCCTAGTTACTAATTCAACAATAACAGATCATAACGCCGTCCTATTAACAATGAACTTAACGCTACCTAAGCAAAATCGTCCCATGTCAAAGTCCAAATTAAATATAAATAAATTGGAACATGACCTGCATAACATTGATTTTAGCTCTGTGTACAATTCTGATGACGCTGATTTGTCTTTATCGTATTTAATTAAAAATGTCCAGCAAGCAATATTACATAATACGACCGTCACAACATTAACTCGTAAGTATTATAATATTAAACCGTGGATTACTCCGGGCCTTGTCCGATGTATAAGGCACAGAGATAAACTACATCAGAAGACCAAACTTTTTCCTGACAATAAAATGCTTCTTGTTACATACAAGAGATACAGGAACTATTGTAACAATCTCTTGAAAAAACTTAAAATTGATTACGATAAAAACGAATTACAGAAAGCAGGTACTAATAGTAAACAGATATGGAAACATATTAAAAACTTGACTTACAGAAATAAGCCACGGGAATCAGTTTCATGTTTACTGCTCACTAACTCATCACCGCTATCATCAGCTAATTTTGTAAATAACTTCTTTGTGAACGTAGGGAAATCCCTCGCTGAACCACTTCTGAACCAATCTGGCGACCAGTCCGCACATTATCAGACATCTCTAAAGAGCTGTGTAAAATCCTTTGCGCTGTTGGACACGGACGAAATTGAAATAGAACAAATTATCTCAGAGCTGAAGGATGATTGTGCGGTAGGCTGGGACAATATTAACAATAGAATATTAAAGCGTTTTAAACACATTTTGGTACGCCCATTAACGTATATATTTCAGATGTGCCTCAGAGAAGGAATTTTTCCTAAAAGTCTGAAAAAAGCGACGGTCATCCCTATTTTTAAAAATGGTTGTAGAGATGTAGTGAGTAATTATAGACCAATATCTATACTGCCTGCACTGTCCAAAATATTAGAAAAAATTATAAACAAGAGACTAGTCAATTACTTAGAAACGAACAACTTATTGTCTCCTTCACAATTCGGGTTTAGAAGCAAATTGTCTACAGCGAATGCTGTACAAAAGCTAACAGACCACGTTGCACAAGAACTCGGTGATGGAAACCAGGTCTTAACTATCTTCCTAGACTTAGCAAAGGCTTTTGACACCGTATCTGTTCCTTTACTTTTGAATAAACTGGAGGCTTTAGGAATAAGAGGTACACAGCTGAAACTCTTCAAAGATTATTTAAGCGATAGATCGCAATGTGTTCGAATCGAGTACATGACTAGTGACGAAGAAAAAACTCTAGGTTTTGGAGTCCCACAAGGCAGCATCCTTGGTCCATCGTTGTTCCTTATATACATTAATGATTTATGTAACTTAAATTTAGTAAATGGCAAAATAATATCGTACGCCGATGACACTGCGATTATTTTCACCGCCAAAACGATTTCCGAGTTGTATAGCACAGCACAGGCAGGTTTTAAATCCGTTATTAACTGGCTTCGTTGTAATCTATTAACACTGAATGCTGAGAAAACAAAGTATATTCATTTCACTATGCGTAATGTTGATAACAAAACAATTGATTCCCATTTATACGCTCACCACTGTAACAAACCGTCTATCACTTCTTGTACCTGTCCTAGGATCCTTGAAACAAAGTGCCTAAAATATCTTGGAGTCTTTGTTGACAACACACTATCCTATAGACAACATATTGAAAGTTTGGTTACAAGAGTACGTAAACTTATGTTTGTATTCAAAAAACTGCGCTCCATTGCAGACACCAACTTAGTAAAACAAGTTTATTTTGCTCTATGTCAATCTATACTCCAGTATTGCATAACTTCATGGGGTGGAACATCAAAATCTATCCTTCTCTCCCTGGAACGTGCACAAAGAGCTGTTCTAAAAGTAGCAAATTCTCTGCCTTTCCTTTTCCCTACATTCCAGTTATTTAAATCCTGCAAAGTTTTGTCAGTTCGGCAAATTTATATACTGCACATAATACTAAAACAGCATGCTACGCTTACTTACAACGCTAATATAATTAACAAAAGGCGGAATGATATAGTGTGCAGCTCAACCTCTATCTCTAAATATGCATTTACACACAAATTCTATATGTTCTTAGGGTCCTTTTTATACAATAGATTAAATAGAGTATTAAATATTTATAATTTGAATTACTTTAGCTGTAAGAATGTTGTTTCTAATTATCTACAAGGTTTGTCATATGAGCAGACTGAAGACCTACTTACAGTATGTAAATAAATTTAGCAATAACCATTACTTTAACAGACTAATAACACTATGTAAGCAATAGGATACTAATAATAACACTGTATACTTCCGTTGTGTTCTAGATTTTAACGTCCTACTTTTATTGTTTTATTGTTAATTTATTGCAAAATAAAAAAAATATAATAAGCACTTTTACGCCTGAAGCACAGGTTCTACCTAGTTCAGGCAAATTATACATCAGTGCTATTTAGAATTAAGAAAATCATTATACAAATTATGTACAAAATTGAGAAATAAACAATTTATTATTATTATTATTATTATTTATTGTAATTGCTCAATGTTTACAATGTTTGAATCAGAATCAACAATACTTATATGTAAAAGTCTTAACCGGCGGCACTTTATATCAAGGCAGCTTTTAATGATGTACAAAGTACAGGTCCGCTCGTGTTTGTAGTAGTGCAGCCGCATTTGGGCCGGTGCTGCGAAATGTCACCTGGCTACTTTGGATTCAGTGGAGTGGCGTGCGAAGAGGCTAATTTGTAAAAACAAGTTTTGTCAAGTTGTAAAATCCGTGTGAAGCAAGGCTGTTCTATAATTATGTTTTATTTTACGTTTTATTATTTACATAAAGATCCGGTATAAAGATTAAGCATATATTGAAAGCAAACAATTTAATACACATATTCCCATCATAAGTTACGTTTCATGAAAGCTAAAAACTTTACCAGTTCAAAAGTAAGTTAATACTTCAAAATTAACTTCAGCGTCGTTTTCAGTGGCAGTATAAGCCAAATTTGTTACAAATTATCTACGTAGACTGATGCTTTGTCAGCGACTATAACAAGTGACGACTGATTGCAGTTACTATGTATGTTCGCGTAGTTTTATTTGAAGTAGATAGGTTAAGTTTTGAGTGTTGTTGAATGTGTGCAGCATAGAAAGTGTCGTTACGATAAAGTGCTGTAGAATATACTGTCTGCAATGGGGATAAGTAAAAAGCGTTGTCGGTTTTTTTTTATAAGTCATAAACGATTTTTGACCACAATCCCGCCTGATGGTAAGCAGTGATGTAATCGTGGATGGTAAAGTGCGCTAGTTTATTAAAAGCCTATTCACTCTAGCCTTGAAGACACTTAAGCTGTCGTCCGACGGAAACACCGCCGCTGGCAAATTGTTCCAGTCCCTCGATGTACGCGGTATAAAAGAAGAGGCAAAATGCTTCGTTGTTAACAACGTAAGGGTGGAAACTCGCCATACGACGGGTCCTCCAATGCTGGAACGGAGATGGGGGAATCAAGGCATTCAGTTCCCCGGATACCTTTGAAGTTAAGTTTCTTTTTAACTTCATCGGTATCCGATGGATATTTTAGATTAAAAATAATTTTATGTATGACGCTGGCGTCATGTTAACATTGAACAACGTGTCAGGCTTTTATTGGCTGAAACCCACCCGTGCTCCTTCTCTTGCCTGTGCACCAGGGGCCACGGTTCCTATGTCTTTCTAATAATGCGTGACCCTGGTAGGCCGAGGATCATGGTTACTTATCTCTTTTGTTGCCTGTAGATCTCTTTATGCAGCTTTTCTCTTTCTCTTTTTAACCACCATTATATTCCTGCTGCTAGGAGAAAGGCCTGTAGGTTAGTTGTGGCTTTTTCAGGTAAAAATAGAATGAATCTGGATCGCTACGTTTGTTCCAGCCACAAGTCTTTGAATAACTATTTCAGAAAAATAAATAATTATTTATTGAAATTCTACATATAAGATATAATACTTTTGTTACGCACAATTACACAACATAGATATGAAAATATTACAAGGGGTGACACAATGGGCGGTCTTATCGCTAAGAGCAATCTTTTACAGAAACTTTATAAGAAAGCATGGTCGTCCATTGAGTGTTATGATACCTGCTTTTAACTTTTGAACACAATTTTGACTATTTCGTATTAATGGGTATTTAGACATTTTTTTTTTAATGAAAGCTTTTTTTGCACACGTGTCTTTCAGCTTTTTTATCTTTATTAGTTTATAGGGATTTAAACGCAAAGCGTATGTCGATCCCGTCATAACCTAAACAATTGCACTTTCACAACACGTGCACCATGAATTTGAATAAACCTCATTGCCATTCGGTTGTGATATAATTTCATGAAACGAACCTACATCAGTTCTGTTCAAATTCAGTTATGTTATTAAATTATTCCTACTGGACTCATATTGGACACATTCCATCAATAAATGATGTAGGTCCTCGACAACTCCACATACCTCACAATAGAGTGTATCAATTTTTTTTTGTCAGTAAGGCAAATTTTGTTCCATAGAATGTGTCCAGATCTAAGTCTAAGAGCAGTAACAATCAGTTTTCTACTAAAATCACTATCCTTGAACCAGGGTATGCAAAGAGGCTCTCACTGTGTGGTTTTTTTTTTTTACTATAAACCCTTCTATAATGACCGTTTATTAAAATATTATTTCCAATAACCATATCATTAAATTTTGCTTAAAACTCAGAATAATCTAATATGATATTTTTTCCTCTTTCATTTATTTCGACCGCGTGTGTCACTTGTGTGTGCAAAATGAATAATTATTATTTCTTTATTTCTAAAAACATCCATTTTATTTATTCTTGACTGTCGTAAAATTGTGTCTAGCCATAATCCAGATTATGTTGTATGAAAACAAAAATCAAAATCAAAGCATTTATTTCAAATAAACCAGCTACAGACACTTTTGAATTGTCAGAAGGTCGGTCAGTCAGTAAGGTGAAGCTAGTCGCCCATTCCAAAAAGTAGGTACCTATGGAGAAGAACGGGCAAGAAACTCCATGGACACTCTTTTAAATTATCAAGCTATTGATACAAATATTTAATTGCATTACTCATTTTGAAATCAATTGTGTGAGAACTATGCAGAAATATATTGTACGCTGAGAGCGTCCATTATGAAAAAAAAAACAATGTATGATAACCCGTTTAAAGTATTTAATATTACTAACCACGTTAGTAAAATAATAATCACCATCAACCTTTTTATCGTCCCACTGCTGGGCACAGGTCTCCTCTCATACAGAGAAGCATTGAGCGTAAACATCACGCTTGCTCTATGCGGGTTGGCGATTTGAGACATAAAGTCCAGGTTTCCTTCTCCTTGTAATCGTTCATTGGTGTCCAAGATATATTTGGAAAGTACACACATCAAAAGTGTCTAGGGATCAAGCATTTTTATGCGGATTTCTTGAGATTGAGATGTGGCTTTGTAATAAATTTATGATTTTATAAATTTATATGGATCCTTTTTGGTGCATTTCATAATTTGAATCAGGAACTGTGAATCAAATTCGAGTAAAAGATGAAAATCAGCTGTCAATATTTTACCTATAAAAACATACAACGCATTGAAGACATTATTAGTGCTACTGTTTCCCTACTGCTGATTAAAACCAACGTTATTATGGAGCGGCGACGTCATTTAAGCAGGGAAGAAATGCTCAGAGCCGTGGGAATGATAGAAGCTGGTTCCCGGCAACGTACTGTGGCTTTAGCTCTGAATACAAGTCAGAGTGTTATCAGTCGACTTTGGACACGTTACCGAAGCACTGGTACTGTGGCTGAGCGCCATGGAGGACGGTATCGCTGCACCACATGGAGACAAGACCGATACATTCAAATCTTAACTCGAAGAGCTCCAACAATAACCGCCATGATGTTAGCCGTGAGGCTTCATCACTCTTCAGGGAACTTAATTAGCGACCAAACAGTCAGAAACCGCTTGCATGAAGTGAACCTTCATTCCTGAAGACCGCTACGGGTACCACCTATAGCAATGCACAATCGTAGGATTCGATATCAATGGGCTCTTGAACACAGAAATTGGGCAGAAGAACAATGGCGTTTCGTGTGCTTTTCTGATGAGTCTCGTTTTGGTATGAGACCGGATACAAGACGTATACGACACTGGAGAACCCCTGGACGCCAAAAGCGATTAAAATCCTGCCAGGAAGTCCATCCTTATAGTGGTGGAACCATCATGGTATGGGCGGGTATTTGGATCGGCGGAAGAACTGAGTTGATTTGGATCAGAGGCAACCTCGACGCTCAAATTTATGCTGAGACGATTGTATCAGACGTCATCGTTCCTCTACAAGTGCAAATCGGTCCCTTATTTCAGTTAATGCATGATAATGCACGACCGCACACCGCAAGAGTTGTAAGACAGACTCTCGCCGCAGCTAATATCAATGTCCTGCCCTGGCCTGCTCAGTCGCCAGACTTGAACCCGATTGAGCATGCATGGGATATGCTACAGAGAAGAGCTCTGCCGAATATGGAGGGTATCCAGTCGCAAGAAGACCTTTTTTTGTTGTTGCAACGAACATGGGCGGCCATTCCACAGCGTGATTTGGATGAACTCATTTTGAGTATGCCAAACCGATGTTCTTGTGTTGTTAGTGTTCGCGGTAGAAACACGGATTATTCATTGTTTAAGTTACCCAATAACATTTTAGAGAAAACTGTTATTTCAGTCTTTTTTTCGAACTTTTGTGTTAGTGGTTCAAATGTCAAATATCCCTTTATTAGGAAAACGGCAAATTTCTTTATTAATGCAAAGGTGACTTGGTTTATCGTTACTGTGACAAACGAAAACACTTTATTTGATGAATCCTTAAAGAAAATTTTAATTAATATCAATCAGGAGAAAAGTTATTGCAAAAATATATGTTGATCCCTAGACACTTTGGACGTGTGTATATATAACTTAGAAAAGTTACATTAGAACTGCTACTGCCTGATCTGAAATCCAAGCCGCACACTCATACTTGAGATACCGGTGGTTTACCTCGACAACTTTAATCACGACTTAAATAATAATAATTAATAAATTATTATTACTTTTATTTAGGTCTTTTTACAATGTAGTACATTCACAGCCTCATAAGTAGGTACTTACTAATGCCAAGTTTTATATAGATAGTCTTAAATATTTATATAAAAACTAGTTTAATTTACATAATTTCTTAAATATCTACGTATGGTGGATTGGTACTGACTTCATAGCTTGTGGTGGCCTACCTTTTTTTTCCGGGGTAGAAATGCTCATAGGATGTCCGCCGCCCTGGGGTGGGCGACGGGGTCTGTCAGACTTTTACTGACTAAAATCACCCCGGTGTCTCTTCTATCATGAGCGCGCATGGGGCCGCGGGAGTCCACACTCTCGTGCTTGCCCGGTCTGTCCAGGCCTCGTCTCCTGCACGGGGTAGTGGGGTGTTAAACTACCCCGTGCATCGCCTCAGAGGCGCGCTCCGACACTCGCGCACGCCTCCGCCTCGGGGTCCATCGAGAGGGGGCGGAGACTTCCCCATCTCCCTCGCCCCTGGACCCATTCATGGGGGGTGGAAGAGGGCGTTATCCGCCCTTTCTCGGCACCCAGTGTGTCTTCTGCGGCCCGGGAGCTTCCTTCTGCAACATCACATCCTCGCAGAAGGACACCACCGTGTCCCACGACTCTGCGCTACCAACCATCCTCCGCAGTGGCGGCCTACCTGAGCTAGGTTAATGAAAACCTGTGTTTTAGGCCATCTCCAGACTCGAATAACATGTGTGTCAACAATTAAGGATTTTCGGAACAAAAGAAAAATTCGCAATATTAATGTAAATCCTTTTACAAGTTTCCTTTACACTCCTGTAGCCTACATACATAGTTTTACGATATAGAACTAGCTAGACACAGCTCAGTCAGTTGTTAACATTGCCGCGACTGAATACATCACCCAGGTCAAAGCTCGATGAATCAGAATTGTAAAATAGTTCAGTGTTCAGAACATTGTGGGCAGGCTTTTGTTGGTCTTCTGAATTGGTATTATGGCGTTTGATTTCGGGCAAAAAGTGCCCTAGGGTTTAAATTATCGTTGTTCGAAAACAAGTCACGATACAAAAACCATTGCAATGGTTATAAATGAGTAAACTTGGCTCCCATAAGTATTTCACATAGGATATATCACGATTAATAGTTCGGTTATGAACAAAGATTAGAATGGCCACTATACTTCACGTCACCATCATCATCAACCTTTTTGAAGTGAAACTTCTTTACGCACGCTTGACTTGGGGAGTAAGCTGGCGAACGCGTGACGTAAGCGTTACGAAAAGTGATCGAGCAAGGCGAACGGAAGTTAAGTGGGGGATATAAGCACAGAGGCGCCCGTGGCGCGAGCTTGGTACTACAAGGTCTACAACGAGTTTTTTTACCAATGAAACCATGAAATAAATTTAAATATTTATAGAAAATTAATATATGTATATGTGTATACATGTATATATTGTACACACATATATATATATACAAACAGATGGAGCGAAAGAAGTTTCACTTCAGTCGTGTGGTCATAAGCACACTCGTTTTTTTTATCTTACCACTGCTGGGCACAGGTCTCCTCTCATATTTCACATAATTAATCAGCCTATATTGTTATTGTTATGTTTGAGTGGGCCGTAATCTACCGCGCTAGCCCAGTGAGAGTTGGTAGACGTAACATGTCTACGAAGTCTTTGCTCTAGGACAAACCGGTTTCTTCAGGATATTTTCCTTCACCGCTATACTTAATGTTCAAAAAACCACCTGGATTAAGTATTTTAAGTGTATTAACATCTCATTAGAGCTGCATAAGCATAATTAACTCACAATGTGGCCACCGTTGGGGCACTGGACTCTGTTCTAAGAGAGGCACATGAGCCATAGTCCAACAGGCGGGCCTCGAAAGCATCTCATGTATCTTTCTAAGCTGTTTAATTTATGACGATAGTATATAAATAATACTAGTAAAATGAGAAAAAAGCGTGAGGCGCTTAATATACAAAAATTATGCCACAAAACGCCTCCAGCTTTTTTCTCTACTATTGTCATAAATTAAATTTTAAAATTATTTTTAACTTTTTAGTTTGATATTTTTTAAAAGCAAGTTTTTTTAGTTTTTAAACTATATTTATATTCAACTTTTTAGTTCAATATTCTTTTTTAAATAACATACGGAAAACACGAACGCTTAAATGTTGCTCATTTGTTTTTACCAAACTTTTCTTGATCTCCAACAGACAGAAAAGCAAGTGCTAAAATTCGTAATGATGCGTTACCCAAGTAACTAAATCAAAATCTAAAACTAAATCTAAACTAAAAAATACTTTGCCTGCACAAATTAATGTAAGGTAAGGTTGAAAAATTTTTGAGTTAGAGACGGACAAGCAAACATACAAGTGGAGCTAATAAAAAGCAAGTAAAAATACATTCAACACTACATAATTCATCTAATTCTACTACTTTAATTCTTGTATCAGAATTAAAAGAAATAAAGATAAGTAGTTTATTCTGCTTAATATATATATTTGGTGTAAAATAAAGTATATAATATGTTATGAAAACCCTGTCCGACCCATAAGGATAATGAAGGTTAGGTAAACACTTGAGCAAATATAATATAAAATTTTACGAATAGAAACAATACTAATGAATTTTTAAATAATATTTTTTTCCCACGAATTAATTCCAACTTCCCCGAAATTCGGTAATTTTTAAAAAGTGACAACACCGGTATTATTATGAGCGAATAGCGATGCGACCAGGTGCCGCGTGCCCTGCCGCCCGCCGCCCGCGGAATGGTGCTTAACGCACATGTATTAAGTTACCTCTTTTTGCGAAATAATATTTATTTTTTTAGGGGGATTTTTTTTTAAGTATAGCCCGGTTTTGTATCCATTAGTAGAATCAGTTATTGATACCTAACAATACCTTTACGGATCGGACAGGGTTTTCTTTACATATTGTATAATATAAATAAATGAACAAATTTATTTTTAACAAATCCACATAGCACATTATATTTTAAAAAAATGTTTCTTGCAAGAAACACGTACTGTTTACACAGTGCATTTTTCTTATTTATATAAATAGATCTCACATTATCTGCAACCCACCATCTGAAATCTTTACAGCAATCTAAACTTAGAAAGTTATACGATCCCTATTACTTACTTGAACAAAAATAAACAAACATCGAGTTCGCGCCAGAACAAACACAGGCAAAGGGTCATTACCCGAAAGGCAATCTCGCACAGACTAATATTACCTTTGCAGTAGTTTAGTATCTAGAAATAATGCACTAATACGCTAGAATACACGCACCAGAGTATCAGACAGCGTCAGTGGCGTAGTGGTGGCGAACGAGCCCGCAGTACAAATATTTGTATGCATGAATATGAATATTTGCACTGGTCTGGTTACGCCTCGGAAAGCACATCAAGCCATTGGTCCAGGTTGGCATATGAACATCTAATAGCAGTCGTTACGGGTTGTTGGAGCCCTCAAAAACCCAACAATTGGTCTAACTGCAATGCTTCGATATCGCATTCAGATTGTGGAGGTCAGACGGCAGTTGCTTCACGGAAAATATCTAAGTTTACCCAAAATAAGGAGTTAGACTTGTAAAGCGGACCCCAGACTCCAAAGCTTCAGATACGACTGAGATTAACGCTGTGATGATGATGACACGCAACAGAGTATCATCTCCTGAAGGCTTATTTGCACTTTAGTCAATGGCGCCAAATCACACACTAAATTTAAGTTCAAAGCGGCTTTTTCTGTACATTTCATTAAGAAAAGGATAGTAACAATATTACTAAAAATATCAGTTGTTAAGCAAGCTCAAATTTAACGTTCCCATAATTATCCGCGTGACCCTGTCAAACTAGTACGTCCCCCTTTTCCGCAAAACTGTTTCAGGATCGAATTCGCCCAACACCAGAATTTTTAGGCTCTTTAATAATTCGAACTGTTTCATTTAAGACAAACTGCATGTTTACAAAGGTACGGTAGGTTGTACGTATGCAGTTTGTATTAAATGATACAGTTATAGGTATCGGGGGGAAACCTTCAAAAGGCACCCGACACCCGAGGAATGAGGTCGGGTAGTGTGATTTTTACCTCACTGAAAACACTCCGGTGATCACTATCTGCGCCTAGGGGTGGTTCTTGTGTATTATTTATCCATGGGCATTTCTACCTAGAAAGGCCCATGGATAAATAATACGCACAAGTAGGTCGATCAGGTTAAGCTATGCTACCTGCGGATGGTTTCTGGATGGGTGACCATCTTTACACATCGTGGGTGAGTTTACAAACATATAAAAACTTACCTACATACACAAACAGTTAGACCCGGGAAAACTACTTGTTGGTCATGCAAATACATATTTGTTCCGTGCGGGAATCAAATCCGCGACACGTAGTACAGCAGTCAATCGCTTAGCCACTGTGCTAACCGTGTCATCATAAACTCTGACAACTTTTCTTTTTTTTTATAAGTTATAAACTAGCGCTTGACCGCAATCCCGCCTGATGGTAAGCAGTGACGCAATCGTTGATGGTAAAGCGCACTAGTTTATTAAGAGCCTATTCACTCTAACCTTGAAGACACTCCCTCGATGTACGCGGTATAAAGGAGGAGGTGAAACGCTTCGTCCGAATCGTAGTAGTGTTAACAACGTAAGGGTGGAAACTCGCCGTACGACGGGTCGTCCGATGGTGGAACTGAGATAGGGGAATTAAATCATGTAATTCCCTCGCACATTTCCCAATATGCATCCTATAGAACACCGAAAGGCTGGCTATTCTACGCCTGTGCTCAAGGCTTTGGAGACCGTCTCGAGTTAAATCAGGGTCACCAATCAGCCTCTTCGCACGCCTCTCCACTGAATCCAAAATAGCCAGGTGACATTTCGCAGCACCGGCCCAAATGGGGCTGCAGTACTCCACACACGAGCGGACCTGTGCTTTGTACAACATTACAACTAAGTCTTACTAAGGCGTATCGTATCACCCAGTAACTGGATTATAGAGGTTACGCTTGGTGTACAGTACTGGTATTCAGTTAAATCTACTTAGTCTGGAAACAGACCCAACATACTTAGGAAAACGCAAAGCAGATGGTGACAAAAAACTTTTTTTTAAATAAGCATAAACTAGCGCTTGACTGCAATCCCGCCTAACGGTTAGCAGTGAAAGTAGCGTATGAAAGTTACGGAGAGGAGGCTAATGACGTCACGCCGTGGCGTGGCACAAAAATACCACGGCGTGACGTCATGCGACATTTAAAATCAATATATCTTCCTAAGTATTTGAATGAAAGAAAAAATAGAAAATTCGTGTTCAATATTTTTTATAAATCTATCTTATCTTTTTTTTTTCAATAATTATAAACTAGTGCTTGACTGCAATCCCGCCTGAAGGTAAGCAGTGATGCAATCGTTGATGGTAAAGCGCGCTAGTTTATTAAGAGCCTATTCACTTAAAGAAAATTGAGTGAATAGGAGGGAAGACGGCAGTTTGGCGAGGTGGTGCAATGTTAAACCTAATAACACGACCAACGATGCTGCGCTAAAGGGAGATTGATGTAAACACTCTCTACTACCAATCTCCCGACACAACAACATTTGGCGCATCGTGCCCGGTAAACATCGCAACACATCTGCGTAGACCCGTCCTCTGTACGGCTTCACTAGACATCACGCCGGAGCACGACGAATCGCTTGGCGGCAAGACTTTGTCTGGTGGGTGATAACTTCTGCCGGCAGCCGATGTTATGGTCTACAATTGAGAAAATTCAGCCTTTACATTTATGATGAAATTAATAAATTGAACTCCTTAAAAGGTCGAAAGAATAACCGCGAAAGTTTGTATGAATGATACTTTCTCACGCAAAATCTCCTCCACGGATTTTGATGAAATTCAACACAGAAATCGTTTTGAACCAGTATGTATTATTATATAGAATACTTTTAATACCAATATTCATACGGGATCTTTACTTATGTATGCGGGTGAAACCACGAGGTTTAATAAAAAAAATCCGAAGCTGCCAGCCTTTTGAGCACGTTTCCTGTTGACAGCTACGGGAATGAATTTTTTAATGCCCTTTGATTATTTTCCTTCCTGTTTTTACAGACTTTGTAGTATTATGTATTTACCTAAAAATGTAAATATAAGTAAATATTAAATTAAAGCGTTGAGTTGAGTAGGAAAATTAATACAGCACAGCATAGGTACAGCTTCTTACGCTAAAAGTTGAGGACCGTGTCTGTAAGTTGAATAATGAGTCTTGGTAAAGTAAAATGTTATCAGAACAGCGCCTCATAATACTGGGATGAGTATTATGATCTGCAGAAATGAATGATACAAATGTATGAATATAAATACATAGGTGTAAGTATATGTAGGTAAATACATAACACTACAACTTTACCATATATGGACACACATAATACAATAACTAATGTAATTAACGCACGCCCTCAAACACCCCATTTAGAATACTATTTTGTAATCATAATACATACACTGAATTTTTAATTTAACACGTATAAGCATTGTTATTTATTATATTAGTTATAACAATTCTTGGAGAAAGAAGACCTTAACGTTCTTGGAATAAGGTTTGTACCTATTCTTTATTTTGTATTAAATGATTAAATTTGTATGAATACAAATTATTTTAATAGTCTGTAAAAACAACAGGGTTAATATGACAATAATTTCAGTAGTTTTAATTATATTTGGAATAAAAAATTACCTTCATTAAAAATTATATGAGCCGAATCAGCAAACGATTCTGAACAAACTATTTTCAAGAAGTGCGTTAATTAATTTACATGTTGCATAAACAGACAAGAAAACAAAAAAAAACAGAAAAAGGTGATGTTTATTTCATAAGAAACTCTTTCAGCATACCTGCAATAGGAAAATAAATTCATAAATATACACAGTGTGTGAAAAAGTAAAAGATGCAAAATTTAATATACAATATCAAAAGAATTTTTAAAAACCAAATATTATGAAACTATAAACATACATGCAAAATAAATATCCCTAGGACCACAAACATTTTTACACAAAATAAATATAATATAAACAACTACGATAATGTGGAAAAATATTGTTTTATTTTTTTTGTATGGAATTATAGTTTTCTATGGAAATAAGTGAGACGGAGGACGGTTCTGAGCAGTTGTGTTGCGATGTGTGCCGGGTACGATGCGCCAAATGTTGTTGTGTCGGGAGTTTGGTCGTGGAGGGTCTCCAGATCAATCTCCCTCTGGCGCAGCATCGTTGGTCGTGTTGGTCTTGGGTTAAACATTGCATCATCTCACTCAACTGCCGTCATCCTTCCAATTCCTAAGTTTTTTTAAGTGAATAGGCTTAATAAACGAGTGCGCTTTACCATCAACGATTGCATCACTGCTTATCATCAGGGGGAATTGCACTCTAGTACTAGTTTATAATTATTAAAAAAAATATTATCAAATAAACAATATAAACACAACAAAAAAATATACATACTTAAAGTGGGCAGCCTGTCGGTATTCTATAGGAAGACTCAGGATGATGACCACTTTAAAGACTTTGCGAGGGAATAGGGTATTTGACTAAAAAAAAAACTAATTAGTCCGTCTGAAATAATCTGACTGGATTTCCAAAAAATACTAGACATGTATTTTTTGTTTTATCAAAAAAATAAAAATTGACAAATATTGCATGACTTAATTCCCCCATCTTCGTTCCATCATCGGACGACCCGTCGTACGGCGAGTTTCCATCCTTACTTGGTTGACACCACTACGATACGGACGAAGCATTTCGCCTTGTCTTTTGTACCGCGTACATCGAGGGACTGGAACAATTTCCCAGCGGCAGTATTTCCGTCTGACTACATTTTAAGTGTCTTCAAGGTTAGAGTATATAGGCTCTTAATAAATTAGCGCGCTTTATCATCAATGATTGCACCACTGCTTACCATCGAGCGGGATTGTAGTCAAGAACTAGTTTATAATTATAAAATACATATATGTACTTGTGATTATTCGTTTATGTATAAAAAACTCGAAAATTGTGCTGTTCAGTCTAAGTCAGCTTCTTAGAAGACAGAGCAGTTCATTTACAGGTCCTACATCTGAATAACACTTATTCGGGAATTTATGATTTTAGTTCAGAAGCAATATCGTAATGTTATCTCTTGATATATTGTTAGTATTTGTGTTTAGAAGCTATGTTATAGGATTAGTCGCAGTTTAGTTTAATTAGTGCAAAAGTTTTGTCGTCTGTTGAGAACAAATTGTTTACACTAAGGCACCGTCGCACGTGCGACAGAATAATCGCAGCGATAATCTTGCCGTGTATGCATAACATCATCATCATCATCAATATCAACCTTTTATCGTCCCACTGCTGGGCACAGGTCTCCTCTCATACAGAGAAGGATTGAGCGTAATCACCACGCTTGCTCAATGCGGGTTCGCGATTTCAGACTTAAAGTCCAGGTTTCCTCAAGATGTTTTCCTTCACCTTCAGTCATTGGTGTCCAAGATATACTTAGAAAGTACATATAACTTTAGAAAAATTACATTGTCTCATACTCGAGAGGCTGGTGTTTTAACCACTAGGCCACCACAACTGATATGCATAACATAATTAGCCCATAATGTTCTTACTCCTGGGATTTTCCTCTTGGTAAGAAAGAGTGTGCCGTAATCTACCACGGCGGGCCAGTAAGGGTTGGTAGATGACACATGTTCTCGAAGTTTTGGCTCTTGGACATGCTGATTTCTTCACGATTTTTTCTTTCACCATTTTGGAAGCCGTGTATAATCAGTAGAGAGGAAATCACGCCACTTATACACCCAATCCTGTACAAAATGCCAACGAAAAAATAATATGGATACGGCTTTGAACTAACAATAGAGATGTTTCCTGGGTTAAATAAATGAATCTATTTAGTCCGTCATTCAGATTATAGAAAAATATTGGATACGTATATTTTGTTTTATCAAATCGATAAAAATTGACAAATATAAAAGGCATCAAAGATTAGCAGTGACGTCACACGAGTTTTCAACGCACTGTGTCGTCTTCATTTTTTGTATATATGAATAAAGAAAAAATACGTGTCTAGTATTTTTTGGAAATCTGACTGACGGACTATTTAGTTTCTTTTAATCAAATACCCTATTCTGATAAATACTTAAGTTTTTGTATATTTATATGCCTACTACTATTCAATTAAATTTTAGTCAGACGGTAACAACGCCGCTAATAAATTATTGAAGTTCCTCGATGTACGCAGTATAAAGGACGAGGCCAAATCGGATCAAACCTCGGGTCATAGTGGTGTCAACAACGTGAAGATGGATACTCGCCGTACGACGAATCGTCCGATGATTATAATAATAACAATAATAATAATATATACGGACAAATCACACAGATTGAGCTTGCCCCAAAGTAAGTTCTAGACTTGTGTTATGGGATACTAACTCAACGATACTATATTTTATATTAGATACATATATAGATAAACATCCAAGACCCAGGCCAATCAGGAAAAGATCGTTTCCCATCATGACCTGGCCGGGGATCGAACGCGGGGCCTCCACGTCGCAGTCAGGCGTGTTGACCGCTGCGCCACGGGGACCGGAGGAGACGAGGGAATTAAGTCATGCAATTCCCTCGCACACTTTCCAAAATGCATATTATAGAACACCGGCAGGCTGGCTACTCCTCACTTGTGCTCCAGGCTTTGTACGCAAGGTAGATGATGAATACTAATAAATATACTTATTATTAATGATCTCTTCTTCTGCTTCTTCAGTCTATAGATGTCCACTGCTGGACAAATGCCTCCCCCAAGGCTTTCCACGCTGACCGGTCTTGTGCTGCCCGCATCCATCGACTCCCGCGACCTTCACCGTAGACTGGAATAGCGGAGCTGCCGGGGACTAGGTGCCTGGGCTGTGTGTGTGCATCATTTTGGGTTTGCCATAATCCCGACGCTTAGCAGGCGGGTTGGGGATGGCAGTGATTTGATATTACACAGGAAGCGCCGCTCCCTTTGTGCCGATTGGCCTAGTTCTGTTCTGTCTCCTGCTTGTTATGGAAGGAAGTGGAAAAAATATCTTTTTTCTTACTCCTCCGCTATTCTTTTCTGATTAATTTGGTTGCGGGACCCAAGACAGTTGAATCGTTTCTCCGGGACTCGTCGAGCTTCATTGCTCGGCGTTTTTCTGGCGGTCTCCACTGTTGATACTGGCTTTCAGGAGTTGCAGTGGGTGGGAAAAGTGTGGCGGGTTTTGTCCCAAATAAAAAAAAAGGAGAAGCGTGTCTGCCCGCTTCTCTGGTGAGAGTTCCTTTAGTGACCTCTTACGACACCCACCGGAGAACATGGGTTGGTACTATTCTAACCCCGGCACCACACGGGTTAAATTCATCATCTACCTCGTAATAATATACTTTTCTAATGCAATATTGTTCTCTTATTCTTCTCTCTTCGTTAATAGAGCTCCTAACAGGTGCGTTGTACTTTTCACCGTCATATAACAGATGTACGGATTTTATCTGAGCTTAGACTAGACTCAGTGTCTAGACAAAATCCAGACAAGAAAACTGATAGATGGCTGAAATCTAACATGATTATACGCCATAACTTTCAATAATGTACTTAGTTTCGTATCTTGGGAACTTTTGTTTAGTAAATTATGCTTCTATTATTTTTCTAATTTTGGTTCGGTAGGTAGATATTAGATGAGATTTATAGATGTTTCTATGAACCCTGCTTTACTAACTAATTCTACAGTCAATAGATTAGAATTATTGTCAAATATTTAGCGGTACCTTCAAACGCCACAAATAAACAACGCATCATACTGACGTCACACGAATTCTACATCTCGCAAGCAGAGTTACGACTCCCCAACTTCAACCGTTGAGCATGTGCCCGCCAGACATGGCACCCGTTTGGTCGGAGGATCCTTTTCTTTTTAATAATTATAAACTAGCGCTTGACCGCAATCCCGCCTGATGGTAAGCAGTGATGCGATCGTTGATGGTAAAGCGCGCTAGTTTACTAAGAGCCTATTCACTCAGAAAAACTGAACGAATAGGAAGGAAGATGGCAGTTGAGCGAGGTGATGCAATGTTAAACCCAACAACACGACCAACGATGTTGCACCAAAGGGAGACTGATCTGAAGACCCTCCACGATCAAACTCCCAACACAAAAATATTAGAAGCATCGTACCCGGCACACATCGTTACACAACTGCTCAGACCCGTCCTCCTTACGGTTTCACCAGACATCATGCCGGAACACGACAAATCGCTTGGCGGCAAGGCTTCGTCTGGTGGGTGGTAACTTCTGCCGGCGGCCGATGTTATGGCCTCCCTTTTCTATGGAGGGTGAGTGAACTTTACTCCCTGTTTCTCATGCTTCTACAAATATCTCTTTTTCTGCAATTGAGTGCATCAATCCAAAGCAAAAAAAATATGAATATTATAATAAGTTCCTTGTAGTTTTTTTTTCATGTTCTTTAATTAAAAGTGATCCAAACAATATCATATTCATAATTTTCTATTTTTTTTTTTGTTTTAATTCTAAATAACGGGAATGCTTAGTAAGAACAAAAGGAAAAATATTACCCGTCGGCTTAATTTTTTACCACTATCGTGTCGTTTGTTAAATTATCTTAATAAGGCAACGTGGCATTTTGAAATGTCAATATAAAGGGTGTATCTGACATCGACGCACAAACGAGTACCATGGATCCAGTACATGATTCTGAACCCCCCAGTGGTGGAATTATTCGTCGGCTTTTTCATGATTTAAAAAAACATATATGTAGTTTTTTTCACTTTAGACCGTTCATAATTGTTATACTTTTATAACCCAGTAATATATTAAGATAAAAATTAATTATTTCGCTAATTACATAAAAAAGCGCAATGAAAACAAAACTCGAAAAATTATCTTATCAGCTGATTTAATAGAGTTCACATCAGGGCTCAACTTCATACCTACAAAACCGCACGGCGGCACGCTTGCAACGTTCAACGGCCGAGCTGACACTTTTTTTTAAACACTGTGAATTCTGTAACCGTTCATTAACGCCATAAATGAATATCATAATTTTATTAGTGGCGTGTGGTCTAGCCTTTTCCCGAAGTTTGCGTTACGATGTCAGATACAGCCTGTATTACTTCAATTTATATAAGGGCCTCTTCATTTTTAACACTGTTCAAAACGTTATGTACAGATATCGATTCTTGAGAGGTTTCGTTTTGTTTGAGAGATTAGTATTAAAAGTTATAATTTGGTAACAATTTGCTTGAGGCGGTTTTCCCGTCCGATTAAAATGTAAGTGTCTTCAAAGTTAGAATGAATAGGCTTTTGATAAATTAGCGCGCTTCATCCACCAACGATTACATCATTGCTTACCCATGAGAAGCCGGGTCGGCTACTAATGGGTGCAATGCTGATACTAAATACACTACAAAAAAACTACACCACCGCAAACGCGACGCCCCGCAATTTTTAAACCTGTAATATCTTCGAAAATATTCATTTCAATCATATGCTGAAAAGAGCAATGTAAATTTATACTAAATAAATAATGTATTTAAGGTATTAAATTTGAATAAGGATTAATGCTGTATTGGTTGAAATCGCTTCGAAAATTAGTCGTAAAAATTAAATGTCAAAAAAATTGTTATTGTGGGATATCCATAAGAGATAGACATATACCATCGTGGAGTTTTTTGTATACCTTTTCAATGTGTACAATGTTCAGTGCATTATTTTGGTAAATCTCGTAGGGTTCAGCCTGGATTTTTTTCCGTGTTCGTAGTGAAAGCACGGAAAAAATTACATTATTTACGACATCACATTAGAAACCTCAAAAATAATAGTATTTCTCCACCATTTAATGGATGTTATTATACATATAAACCTTCCTCTTTCATCACTCTATCAGTTCAAAAAAATCTATCAAAATCCGTTACGTAGTTTTAAAGATTTATTCATACAAAGGGACATAGGGAAAGAGAAAGTGACTTTGTTTAATAATATGTGGTGATGTGCCAATATATTTGTATGATTCAGAGATAGTTGAAGAAAACCATAGACTTCACAATTATTAAGTTTATTCGTAAAAGTAAACGAAAGTAGTTTGGATGCTAATCCATGGTTATAGCGCTATGGCAGCTATTGGTCAACTAATAAAGTATCAAGATTAACGTAAGTAATACAAATCGCAAAGTAGGTCGCGTCATAAGCAAATAATGCCTGTATAATATTACTAGGTGAGCGAAATTATAATCTGTTTATTAATAAGTACAGCATAATACTCTGATTCTCATAGTAACACGTACATAGTTCAATAGTCTGTAAGTCTTAGAAGTTGACACATGAATACACTAAGTCTACTTGGTAATTGTCTGTAAAGGGAATATTGGCTTAGAATATTTGCTTCAAGTTGTTACTGTTATGATAACGTCTCAAAGTTGTTTAGGATTTGGGAATAAATCTAGTTTATGAACAGTTAAGGGAGCGACGTTTGAATAAGCTACATACTTGAATTAATTCATCATCATCATCATCAACCTTTTCTCGTCTCCTCTCATACAGAGAAGGATTGAGCGTAATCACCACGCTAGCTCAATGCGGGTTGGCGATTTCAGACTTAAAGTCCAGGTTTCCTCAAGATGTTTTCCTTCACCTTCAGTCATTGGTGTCCAAGATATACTTAGAAAGTACATATAACTTTAGAAAAGTTAAGTTAGGCAAGTACCAATACTTGCCTGACCTGGAATCCAACCCGCGCACTCATACTTGAGAGGCTGGTGTTTTAACCACTAGGCCACCACGATTTAATTTTTGAATTAATTAATTACTCTTAATTGGGTCGGATTGATTAAGTCATCATCATCATTTCAGCCAAGTGAGTCCACTGCTGGACATAGGCCTCCCACAAAGATTTCCAAAAAGATCCAACGCTAACCTGCGATTTGGTCAGGTCATCCGACCACTTAGTCGGTAGGCGTCCGACGCTGCGCTTGCCGGTACGTGGTCGCCATTCAAGAGCCTTTCTACTCCATCAGCCATCGGCTCTACGTGCTTTGTACTCCGCTCACTGCGACTTCAAAGGGCTAATTCGCTGGGTTATGTCGGCAACTTGTGTGTATGCCTTTTTTATTTTTAATAATTATAAAACCGCCTGATGGTAAGCAGTGATGCAATCGTTGATGGTAAAGCATGCTAGTTTATTTATTTAGCCGATTCACTAAAAAAAAACTTAGTGAGTAGGAAGGGAGACGGCAGTTGAGCAATTGAATGTTATATTGAATGTTGAAAAATTGAATGTTAAACTCAAAAACACGATCAACGATTCTGCGCCAGATGGAGATTGATGGAGATCCTCCACGACCAATCATAACCGGCACACATCGCAACACAGCTGCTCAGACCCGTTCTCCGTACGGCTTCACCAGACATCATGCCGGAACACGACGAATCGCTTGGCGGCAAGACTTTGTCTGGTGGGTGGTAACTTCTGCCGGCAGCCGATGTTATGGCCTACCACCGAGAAATGTCTGTAAACGCACCCACGATACAGGAGTCATTGTAAGTGTGGGACAATTTCCTAAAAAAAAAAAAAGAAAAAACAAATCAACATTTTTATTTCAGACCATTAAATCTATATAGTGTTATCATGAACTTATCATATGTTAGTAAATAACAAATAAGAATATTAGAAAAACAATCCTAAGCCCTGAGCCTAATAAAAGATCAGTTGATCTTGTCTGCCAGTGTAGCTATAATACTGTTAGAAATTGCCGCAACATTGTTGAACACCGTTTGCGTATGATAGCATCAAAATTATCTTTTGCCTTTCCGCGTACATGCCCGATGCCGAAAACCGAGGTAGCCCCAGCAAATATTCTCAGCGCTTTATTATATCTATTAATGAAGATGTTAAAATATCATAATGATTTCATGTCAATACTTATTGCGTGTCCGAGGTGACAGTCTTTTGTTTTCTTATCCAAATGACACAATTTTTTATTTAAAAAATGTTAGAAAACTATAAAATATCATCATCATTTCAGCCGAAACAGGTCCACTGCTGGACATAAGCCTCCCCCAAGGTTCTCCACGACGACCGGTCCCGCGCCTCCCGCATACAGCGGTTTCCCGCGACCTTCACCAGGTCGTCGGTCTACCTTGTCGGGGGCCTACCCACGCTGTGCCTTCCCGTGCGTGGTTGCCGCATCGGGCATCGGTCCTACAGGCAATGTGCCCAGCCCAGGATAAAATATGTGATATTATAATTTTTTCTGCGTTATTTTAGTAGTCACGAGCGCTCCTGCTGAACATGTGTCCCGTCCCATATTCATCAAAAATTTCTCAGAACCAACCCAGCATATTTCGGATTTGTCCTCAATCCCTATTACATGAGGCTTAATTTAAGCTAGAAAAACCGCCTGTTGACTGTTCTCAGTAAAAAGAACCTGTTCCTAGTCCGAAGATTAATACCTCTCAAAACCCCTTCAACTGCATCATTATTCATTAACTCTAAGAAAACACTTTTTCTTCAATGTGAATGTGGAAATAAGGGAAACCGGCACCAGTAATTTGTTCCTAGTAATAGGGTTTTCTATCAACTGGAATCATTCTAAAGCCAATTGCTAATCCATTGCTCCATGTGTTCGGAAAGTCTGTCCGCTCGACAACGTAAATAACGCAATGAATTTTCTCGAACTGTCAAAATCAAACCAACGTATGTTGCGCAATTACCTTACTGACCTAGGAAAATGAACTTAAAATTTCACAAAATTGGTATTTTTGTAAAACTGAACTAATATTAAAACCAAAAATACACATAAACGACAACTCTGTTTTTAAAAGTCATCATCATTATACATTTTCCAATTTATTGTACATCATTCTTAGCATAAATCATCTTTCTCACTTACACCTTAGCATTCATCTCTCTCACACAGTAATGCTTTCGTCAATGTTCCATTCCTACATAAATATGCAGCAACCCGCAATGAAAACAAAAACAAACATTTCCATAAACACACCATAAACAATGAACGAGTGTCTCATTGTATTGACATTATTAGGGACGCCATTTTATTAGCGTTACATTAGCGGGATTGGATATTAATAAGATGGGAATTTAATGGAGGGAGTGTCTCTTCCTATTTCCTTATTTTTTTGATCGTTTGTTACAATACCAGGAGACTTGCAGCTAAATAATAAAAGAAGATCGGAGGTCAAGCTACGCATTTCGGGATTAGTCCGGGGGTAGTAGTGGGTGACTTGACATATCCATGCCTCAAACATAACGTTTAGGATTTTGGCTGTCATTCGAAAATACCATCGGAAAAAAATTTGTTTATAAACGGTAAGTGCAGTTTTGTACAGGGGCAGTGAGTTCTGCGATTAAAATCAGAGTAATTTATTATTGGACTCTCATTAGTGTTACATATTAAAATAATTGTCGAGATTTATTCTTTCTGTATATGTATAAATACTTTGTATTCAAGGTCTGATAACTTGTCTTTACGAGTGTTAAAGTGGACGATGAAAAGATTGCTCATTGCTCATTGTGTGCCGGATTTTCGTCAAGTTTTTGTTTGATTAAAATCTTAAAATATGACAAAATAATCCCTGCAGGAAAAATAGTTCATATTTAGTCATTAAATAGACTTCTGCTAAAAAATAAGCAGAAAATAACGAAGATTTTACGAGCAATCGGCGCGGCTTGATACCGATCGCGCGCTCGGGCGTACAACGCATTCCCAGCTGTCACATCGGGACGTTCAAGTGGGTATTTGAGAGTTATGTACAGGTTATCAGAAGCCCGAAAATCTGACATCCAGTCTTGCCAAGGATTGTCGGTGTTATATAGAATGCATTTTGGAGAGTGTGCGAGGGAATTTCATGATTTAATTCCCCCATCTCCGTTCAATCATCCGACCGGTCGTACGGCGAGTTTCCACACTTACGTTGTTAACACCACTACGATCCGAACGAAGCGTTTCGTCTCTTCTTTTTTTCATCAAGGGACTGGAACAATTTGCCAGCGGCGGTGTTTCCGTCGGACTACAATTTAAGTATCTCCAAGGCTAGAGTGTATAGGCTCTTAATAAACTAGCGCACTTTACCGCCGATATTCAGCTGTATTCGGGTACTTCCAATGTTGTGACGAAAAGGCTAGACAGATTACAAACAATAATTTGTCAGTTTCTTACTAATACTGCAGGAGAATTCTCTTTCATAAAGACTGGAAAAGATAACTAGAAGAAAGAAATTTTCTCACAGTAATGAAGAAATAAATAGTGTCCAATTGTGTCGTATTTATGTCTTCTACTGTAAGAATACAGTTGTTTGGAATCGAGCCAAACTGCAGCAATTCTATTATGAAAGGATTCAAAAGAACTGTTTTCTGTGCAAAATAGTAGTTTATGAAACTGTTACATAATGAGGGATATTATGCACGAGTGTGAGTTTAAAAAACGAGCGAAGCGAGTTTTTTAATAGTATCACACGAGTGTGTAATACCTAATTATGTACAGTTTCATACACTACTTTATCTAATATCATACATTGTATTGAATATATGAAATAAAAGATAGAGATTGATACAGTTTATTTATTGGTTTACACCCTGCAACACCGCGCACGCGCCAAAGCGCGCGCAGCCACAGATAAAAAATGAAATAGTGCTGTCTATGGTTTGTAATCTGTACGGTTCTTCTTCAGCCTATAGAAGTCCACTGCTGAGCAAAGGCCGTGGGCCACGCTTGGCAGACGGGTTGGGGATCGCAGTATATTCCACAGGAGAATGGTGAGATTCCCTAAATCGGTTACGACACCCACGGGAGGATATGGGTTGATACTATTCTAAGCCCAGTACCACACTATAAGAGTTATGGTAAACTCCTTTCCTGTACCATCAATAAAGGAAGTCCTTCGCAGGGTTGCTGGAAGGATTTTGGAGAGAGCTATGCTCAGTAAGCCTCAAAAAGTTGTGAGCACATCGTTACCGTCTTATAAAGATCGATGCCTCCCAGGGCCGTGGGTTGTTCGAAAAGTATACAGTGGCTCAAGGCGCGCAGACAAGTAAAGGACACAGGTAGGTTTTAGTCAGTAAAAGTCTGACACGCCCTTCCGCTTCACCCAGAGCGGGAAAGGTCATAAGCTGATTTTCCATCAGAAAAAAAGCAGTGTTCAGTAAAGGAATATTAAAGACTGGCGGCCACCGGCGGCGGCGGCGGTAGAGTTAGTTATTAGAAACATTTTATTTTAACTTCAAAAGAGTTATATTAAAATTGTAGTATGTTATAAGATGTTAATTGAAATTACATAAGTGATGTCAGCGACAATTAAATACTATAAATTTATATTGATAAGGATTTATATTTATTTTTTATATGTTCCACTCTTATTGGTCGCAGCGTGGGCTATCCAACGCAAAAGATTTTTTCATATCGAACCAGTAGTTCGTGAGATTAGCGCTTTCAAACAAACAAACAAACTCTTCAGCTTTATACAAAGTGATGACGAGAGTACGACAATAAATTAAACATCGTGTACCTCAACATATTCTCAGTCTACCCATAAAAAATAAAAAAAATGTATCCATTAGTTTATGTAGGCCATAACATCGGCCGCCGGCAGAAGTTATCACCCACCAGACAAAGTCTTGCCGCCAAGCGATTTGTCGTGTTCCGGCATGATGTCTGGTGAAGGTGACGGGTCTGAGCAGTTGTGTTGCGATTTGTGCCGGGTACGATGCACCTAATGTTGTTGTGTTGGGAGTTTGGTCGTGGAGGGTCTTCAGATCAATCTCCCTTTGGCGCAGAATCGTTGGTCGTGTTGTTGGGTTTAACATTGCATCACCTCGCTCAATTGCCGTCTTCCTTCTTATTCGTTCAGTTTTTCTGAGTGAATAGGCTCTTAATAAACTGGTGCGCTTTACCATCAACGATCGCAACGATTTATTTTTGATGCTAGGTTTTTTTTTCTATAGTTTAGGATTATTCCTATGAACCAACATTCTCCGTTTTTCATTTATTGTCGTATTATCAGCACTACTCTGTATATTAGTATAGATTAACAATAATATTATAACAAACGTTTTTTTTTTTTTTCTGTTACAAATATCAGGTGATCGGTTAGAATACCAAATCTGAAAAAAAAAATGTCTCTGTGTTTGAAGTGGTATTATATTGTTCAGTAAACCATAAGGCATTAAATAAAATTGAAGTCTAACGCCTTAAATGCAAAAAGCAGAAAAAGTAATAATTTGAAACTGGAATAGGTACTTGACTTTAACAGCGTCCGCTCGTGGCGTGTTTATGGCCAGCACGCAATTGATGTTTACCATAAATTTATTAAAATAGGCGGCAACGAGTTCACGGTGTTTTTTTTTTTTAATGTGGATTAAGTTTTGTCTCTTTTGTGTTTTTGCAATATTTCTTAGTTAATTTTAGCAATTGTTTACGTATGTTTATTTAGCTATTCCTGTCCTTCTTATTATATTTTAGTTAAATGTCACATTACTAAAAGTAAATATATATATACATTATTTCAAATTATCTTCATCAATGAAATAAAATTTAAGTTACTAACATCTTGTGGGTAGCTTTTTTGTCCAAATAAACGGCTGAAATCTTAATTACAAAATTTTGACGTTTCCCAAAAAATTTGTTTTTTTTTTCGATATATGCCTGTAATAATATATCTAATTCAGTTAACAATCTGTGAAACTACGATAAACCCTGTCTCAATGTCACAAATCAAATCACTTCACCCCAAGGAAATTATAGCTAAACTGGAATGTGAACTTGCATAATTCTCTTATTTAAAAGAAGACTATCGCGAGAGCAATAAGGTCGATCGGAAATAAAACCTTATTAACCTTATTAGAAGAGAAAACGGTCCGAGGGAGAAAGCGTCCCAGTAGCCTTCTGTCTCTTTCTAAGTGTTACCCTAATTGATTTTTCGTAATTTTGTTTGAAATCAACAATTTCGATTAGAAAAAGATGGTGAAAAGGGTTGCCATTATTGGCTGCAATAGAGAGTCATACCCTGGATGCGGAATATCATTCTTTAAGTAAGTTTTTTGCGGTAATCATAAATTTCGGAATAAATGCTAAATGTGCACTTAATCATTGTGTACCTACATAATAAGTAAGTGGTTTTATTAGGTATTTACAATAACATTAAATTCTATTTTTTTGTAGATATAGAATAGAATACTCTTTATTATGTACACCATATAGATTACAGTATATAATTATAAATATTTTACAAAGGGTGACACAATGGGAGGTCTTATCGTTAATAGCGATCTTTTACATACGAGTACAACCTTTGGATGAAATACTAAGGGGAAGGAGAGAGAAATAGTGTAGGTAGTCTACAGTATACTATTTACATAGTGTATATAATAAATATGTGCGTTAAATTTATCATACTAGTTTAACTAAATATCGATCTTTTTAATACACATCATACAAGAGCAAATAAAATATAATAACATGTTTAAAGAGAGAAGAAGTGCTTTTTATCATACAACAAGCTACTACAATCTGTCATATTTCCTTATTAGATTTTCAACTTTATTTCTAAATTGTTAAGGTTCAAGATTGATTAGGAATATTTGACAGTTTCAGGTAGATTGACCAGCTGTCGGCCGTACATCATCAATTTGTTCATCCATTTTTAGAATAATAACATTAAAAAGTTCGCATCCATACCAAAATATTTATAAAAAAAACTCAGGTAATTATAAGTAAAAAAAAATATATTTTAAGTACATTCCTTATGAATTCCATTATAATAGTCACCCTATACATAAAGGACTGAGGGCTACTGTGAAGCTATCTCCCTCGGACCGCGTTTTGATCAATAGTGCACATTCCAGTTTAGATATAAGTTCCTTGCTTCACCCTTTCTCATTAGGCGTCTCGACTCTATAGCCTCCTTTATATAAACCTCTATAAAACGTTCGGTACTTTCCACCTCAACCTTTGCCTCTCCCAAAATAGAAATGTAACCCCGAATCACGGTCCCACCATTCGAATTTCGAACGACATCGTACTTTATACGGATATATTCTGAATGTATTGGTACTTCGAGCTGGATTACTACTTAAAATTTCTGCTCTCCTGGTACCAATGGAAGGGATGTGGTGTTTATAGGATAATTTCTTCTATCGTTGTTATTTTGATGGTTTGTGACATGTTTTGATTTTGATGGTTGTGATGTGTTTTGATGTTGTGGTTCTCTTTGTTTTGCTTGATGGCGCTGCATAAAATTACGACTCGAATTATTATTACGATTCATAAAATTGGACAATGAAACCTATATTATATGGTTGAGACTTACAGAGACAGAGAAGAAACGAGTTACGATTTTTTTATAACATTCACTCTTTATATGTATGTGTGAAAGTCACGTGCGTTACGCGTATTGGAAGAATGAATATTCCGCCCACTTATATCTTCCTAGTACTTGAGAAGATATGAGCTTACTAACTCGCGGAATACTGAATAAGCGGCCATACCCCAAACATATTCTTTCTATGACTAATGAACTAATCAAAGTAAATTATCTTCTTTTCCAAATCCTTTAACTCAACGTAATCCATATTATTATCACATCTTCAGCGTGACCACCTATCTCACATAAGATAACATGTCTGCCACAAAGGTCTTCGCAAAAAGGTTCGGTCAAATTAGATTAGCAACTTAATCCTTCGTCGAAGATAGGTTAATGACTCTCAGAGTCAATTAACGAAATGACTATTTGGTATAGAAAATGTGCGCAAGAAATTCATAGGTTTTCGATATAGTGGTTCTACTAGTAAAGGCTGCAAGGAGCTTAGGACTCATTAAATATAATTAGAGCTAAATAATTAAAACCGTATCCTGTGGGTCGTATTGGAGAAATGAAGGAAGTTACCTCCCACCAGACAAAGTATTGCCGCCAAGCGATTCGTCGTGCTCCGGCATGATGTCTGGTGAAGCCGTACGGAGGACGGGTCTTAGCAGTTGTGTTGCGAACTTGCGATGTATGCTGGGTACAATGCGCCAAACGTTGTGTCGGGAGGTCTCCAGATCAATCTCCCTCTGGCGCAACATCGTTGGTCTTGTTATTAGGTTTCACATTGCATCATCTAGCTCAAATGCCGTTTTTCTTCCTATTCACTCAGATTGTTTTAAGTGATTAAGCTTAATAAACTAACGCGCTTTACCATCAATGATTGCATCACTGCTTACCATCAGACGGGATCGCGGTCAAGCACTAGTTTCTCATTATTAAAAAAAGAACTGTCTGCCCTTGTATCCACAAAAATATTGTCTAAACTAATTTTTAGAAGTATAATAATAATAATAATCTTTATTTATATAGAAAATCAGATTGTAGTACATTTTACATTTTTTACATAGTGGGTAGTTTTACATTTCTGACAATCAAGTGGGTGACGTACTGTTCTCCTTGCTAGGCTATGAAATAGCCTGTATTAAGAAATAACAGTGCCTATCCCCTCGAGTTGGGTAGTAACAATTTTATTAAAAAAAAAAAAAACTTAAACTTACGTAAAATGTTTAACAAATATTATTATTTTTGTATAACAGATATTGTTTGTGTGTGTATATGTGTGTGAGTGTGCGTGTGTCGTGTATGGTGAATGTGTAAGTGTATGAATGAGTAAGTGTGCGTAAGCAAGCTGCTGTGAAAGCGTGCAAGCGTATGAGTACATTGATCAAGTAAATTTAAAACATTAGTAAGGTAATCTTGAAGAAACGATACAGCAGCAATTCCTTGTTTGGGGCTTATCTAACAAAAAAAATGGTTGCCTGTAAAGTCGGTTTTACGGGCGAAGATTTTACGTGACAACGTCTTTTTCTCGGTAGAATATTTATTGATATGAATATAATTAAATTGCACAATAGGAACAAGGAATTCAATGAAAATAAGAATTGCACAAATTTTAACTATAGAAATATATTTTGTTTACTAAAACATCGGTGACTCATCGTAACGTTACCGAGCGTTACACTTTTTCATAAGTGACTCCCAGCCGCAACCTAATTTAAGACGTTGTCACGTCAAAAAATGGTTGCCTGTAAAGTCGGTTTTACGGGCGAAGATTTTACGTGACAACGTCTTTTTCTCGGTAGAATATTTATTGATATGAATATAATTAAATTGCACAATAGGAACAAGGAATTGAATGAAAATAAGAATTGCACAAATTTTAACTATAGAAATATATTTTGTTTACTAAAACATCGGTGACTCATCGTAACGTTACCGAGCGTTACACTTTTTCATAAGTGACTCCCAGCCGCAACCTAATTTAAGACGTTGTCACGTCAAAAAAACTCACTAGGAAAAGTTGGGTGAAGTGAGCTGAGGGTGAACTATCAATAGTGACCATCCTTTTTTTTGTTGTGGAAATCATCAAAAAACCTCTCCAGCTCTGGGCGGAGCGGTGTCAGACTTTTACTGACTTAAACCCATCCGTGTTCCTTCATTTGCCTGTGCGCCAGGGCCACGGTTTCTTTTTTAACCAACCCGCAACCCTAAACCAGGATTCATCGGTCTTTGAGAACCTCGTCACGATATGCTGACATCTCTTTGAGGTGCGCGTGAAACACAACGTGCCATCTACTCGGGCAAGCTATCTTCACCATAGTTTTCACCATGGGATCTTTACGGAATCGATCTTCCATTCCTGATACCGTACTGGTTAGCAGCAAGATCCCAGTAGGTTTTCATTTAATATAGAATATTAAAAACTGGATAAAATAACCTGACTTTTAACATATAAGCTGTGCCCTACCGTTTCACCTGCAGAAGGTTCGGTCCCGTGAGGATAACGGTTTAATAACTATCCGTTTGCCAAATCACATCCAAACTCGTTCAGCCGTTTTTGCGTTAAATATTTACAAACATTTATTCATTCATACAAACTTTAACGTAATTAATATACAGTATGTTAAGAAAACCCTGTCCGACCCGTGAAGGTGTTGTTAGGTATCCATAACTGATTCTACTAATGCATACAAAACCGGGCTAAACTTAAAAAAAATCCCCCTTAAAAATAAATATTATTTCGCAAAAAAGAGGTAACTTAATAAATGTGCGTTAAGCACCCTTCCGCGGGCGGCGGGCAGCAGGGCACGCGGCACGTGGTCGCATCGTTATTCGCTCATAATAATACCGGTGTTGTCACTTTTTTAAAAATTGGAATTAATTCGCGGGAAAAAAAGATTATTTCAAAATTCATTTGTATTGGTACTATGATGATTACGTAAAATTTTATATTATATTTGGCCATGTGTTTACCTAACCTTTATTATCCTTATGGGTCGGACAGGGTTTTCTTAACATACTGTATAAATGAAGAAGGAATTGCTTAGAATTAAAACTAACTTAATTAAACAGAAACTTTATTGAGGCAATCTCAGCGCAAATCTAAAAGTCTTTTACTATCGTTTTATAAGGAAAGAAGTAATTTCGAAACCACCCACATAATCTTCACTCAGTGTAAAGACGGGGCCACCAAAAAAGGCAGCCCAGGGTTTTGAGTTAACGATCTTCAAACATACGGCCAAGCAAGTGAGGCAACCACACGTTAGTGAGAATATGAAGATTGTTGATATAGACTGATGGTATGGACAATATGAACATGTACAATTGTACATGCTGTAAGATTTTGGAACTCACTGCTGCCTAAGATTCGTGATTTAAACACTATTTCTAAATTTAAACGTCAATTAAAAGAGTATTTATTACTTTTCTTCTACACCTACTGTGAGAATTTGTTTATTATTTATACGTATATAAGTATACTTACTATTACTACTTATTATTATTACTTTAATAGTTATCATATTCATATTTTATTTCCTCCTTGTTCTTACACACTATTGTCTACATTTCTATTTTACTTGTCCTTTCGCAGGTTTGCTGAAAGAAATTTCTTAAGAAATAAGCAGCTCCTTTGTACTCAGATCTTAATTTTGACTTATCCTTATGTATTTTATTGTGTGTATATAAATAATAAAAAAATAATAATAAAGATTTATTGAGATAAAAGAAACAGGGTGTAAAATTATTCATTCTCTTTTTCTGCATTATCGTCCTACGTGACGCAGCGGTCAACATGCCTGCCTGTGTCGTGGATGCCCCGGGTTCGATCCACGGCCAGGTCATGATGGAAAACGATCTTTTCCTGATTGGCCTGGGTCTTGGATGTTTGTCTATATATTTCATCATCATCTCAACGTATAATCCAAGTTGCATCCGCGGCTTCCGCGGCGTTCGCCTAGGGTCCGCTTTCCTACACTTACTCCTCCATTTCGCACGATCTCTGGCATCCCGCGGTGTGAGATTGTTAACACGCATGTCATCTCTTACGACGGCAAGCCAGCACTTCTGTGGTCTACCTCGCTTGTTCCGGCCCGGCGGAGGCGCCATGGCAAGACATTTGTTACCCACGTAGCATGCATTATCTATATATTTATCTATTATAAAATATAGTATAGTTGAGTTAGTATCCCATAACACAAGTCTCGAACTTACTTTGGGGCTAGCTCAATCTGTGTGATTTGTTCGTAAAAAAAAAAAGAATCTTGTGACCAGACGAGTGTTGTAGCTGGTAGGTATGACAACGTCCCGATGATTGACGTCGTTTAACTTTCTCCATGCCACAGTCAGTGTCAAAGCCACAGTCTTCATCGTCATCAGTATGGATAAATATAATAAAAAACTTAATTGAGACAAGAGTCCATAAGTTTAGTATCAATTTTACTTAACTTCAAGGGTTAGTATTACACACAAATATATGTACATACAAAAAATAATACTTAAAGCGTGGAGCTGCATCCACCTCTGCAGCATGGGAGAATCCCACCGATCGGCGAACACACTGAGAATACTCTAAAAGTAATCATTGAAAATTAGTTTAATATATTTAATTCCACCAATGACTGATTAAAAGGTGAAGGAAAACATCTTGAGGAAACCTGGACTTTAAGTCAACCCGCATTGAGCAAGCGTGGTAATTAGATCACGCTCAATCCCTCTCTGCATGAAAGGAACCTGTGCAAAGCGGGACGATAAATAGTTGTTGATGTTGGACCCGTTTGCAATACGAACACATAATGGCAATTGTTACGGGTTGTTGGAGCCCTCAAAAGTCCAACAATTAGTCTAACTGCAATGCTATGATATCGCCTTCGGGTTGTGGAGGTCAGACGGCAGTCGCTTCACGGAACATATCGAAGTTTAGCCAAAATCAGCAGTTAGACTGGTAAAGCGGACCCAGACTCCAAAAGCTGAAAAAGTTTCGCATGCGACTGGGATTAAAACTGAGATGATGATGATGATGATTTAATTCAAATGTTTTTCGAATTAACATTGGCACTGACTTTTTCATTCACAAACTAAATTATATTTATGTTCAGAGCAACTCTTTCTTTCTATTTCATGATGATAAGGATTTTTCATGGTGGTAGGCCATAACATCGGCCGCCGGCAGAAGTTACCACCCACCAGACAAAGTCTTGCCGCCAAGCGATTTGTCGTGTTCCGGCGTGATGTCTGGTGAAGCCGTACGGAGGACGGGTCTGAGCAGTTGACAAAGCCAAATGTACTTGTATTGGGAGTTTGGTCGTGTAGGGTCTTCAGACCAATCTCCCTTTGGCGCAGCATCGTTGGTCGTGTTGTTGGGTTTAACATAGCATCACCTCGCTCAACTGCCGTCTTCCTTCCTATTTGCGAGTTTTTCTGAGTGAATAGGCTCTTAATAAACTAGCGCGCTTTACCATCAACGATGGCATCACTGCTTACCATCAGGCGGGATTGCGGTCAAGCGCTAGTTTATAATTATTAATTATAACATAAAGACTCTTTAGCTTTGTTATTAGTATTGTACAAATAGAACTGGACACGCAGGTCAACCGATCTTCCGAACCATATGTATGTGCCAATATCCTATAAAAAGATACTATCTTTTATACATTTATATATGTATATATAAGCGTATAACAGATCTGTACCCTGGTCTTTATAGTACCATCAATTTCAAAGCGGCTGACACATTACGGGGATCAAGGAACTCGTATTGACATCTTTATATATACTAGGCTTATTACACGAGTGAAGTTGGTATTAATTTAAGGCTCTGTTTCAGTTTGGTGATTTAACGCCTATTACGAGGATCAGCTTGGATTTGGAACGAGTTCTGATGATAGGAATAATGTTACTGGTGAATTCTAAATGAAGTTTTACGTACATATGTATATTTCAAACTTTGTTACTAACTTTATTTGGTAATCTTATCAATGTTGGTGTCAGTAAAGGACTCTAAATTGATGCACCTTTATTAAAAAGGACCTTCATAACAATATAACATCACACCTGTTGTATTTCTAGGAACAGGCAGAGTTGTACAAGATTCATTTTATCAGTTATGTTCAAGCTCTACGTGATAGGAGGCAAGCATATTGTCATCAATTGGGCACAAATCCTAACTCGAGGCTACTATTTAGCGGCGAGCAATGAGCTCACTGCTCGTTTAGGCCCGGCTCAAAGAGACGTCAGCACATCATGACAGGGTCCAGGCAGACCGATGCCTCTTGGGTCAGAGTAGGGATGTATGCAAGGTATGAAAATAAAAAAAATAATTAGTCCGTCTTATAGATAATAAAAAAAATTAAGACCCGTATTTTTTATTTTGTAGAAATTACCAAAAGCTACTGAGATATAGCGTATTAAAGTTACAGAGTGGGGGCTAATTGCGTCACGCCGTGGTATATTTTGTACCGCGGCGTGACGTCATACGACATTTCAAACCAATATATCTTCCTAAGTATTTCAATGAAAGAAAAAATAAAAAATACGTGTTCAATATTTTTTTTATAAATCTATCTGGTGGACATTAAATTATTTTTTAGGATACAACCCAGTTGCGGGTTGGTTAAAGAAACCGTGGCCCTGGCCGTCGCACAGGTAACTGAAGAAACACGTGTGGTCTGACACGTCCTTCCGTTCCGCCCAGAGCTGATGATTTCCTATCCAGCACAAACTGCTACCATGTAGTAATAAAACATGACATTATTTATTTCATGTTATTTATTTTACATATTAATGTAAAAATAATCCAATATCTTTTATATTATTACAATTATTTTATATTAGTATCGGGTTTGTTATTAATTAATAGGTATAGTGAATTGGGGTCATTGATCGGAAACGTATATATTTATATTGATATTCCTCTGGATTTACCGAATTGGTTGATTATTAAAAACAATATGTTTAAATTATATTAGGTCGTAAAACCGCTTGATTTGGCCATACCCTTCATTAGAGGCTAAAAATAAAATATTGAAATGTATTAATGCTTCGATCGGAATTTGTTTTTATTTTTCAACAAGTAAATAATAAATTAGTTTAGTTTTGTTACGTTCTTTTAAATGAATTGAGTAGTAATAATGTCACTATCAACATTAACAATATTTACTTGTGTCCGGAATTACATTCCGGGAAAATGGCTTATCCACGTTATTCTTTCTGTGAACATTACAAGTACCAAGTACCTATTCCGACCTATGGTTATTATTATGTTAAGATCATTTTTATTGAATATATTTTCAACTTTTTGATGCAAAATGAAAAAATCAAGCAGAATAAATCAGGTGGTATCGCAGTCAAGCACTAATTTAAGTAATTAAGTAGAACAATTTCTCCATTTACCATTAATACCCGGGTCTTAGACGAATTGAATCGAATAAGAATTAATGGTGACACCAAATTATCACTTACAAGCAGTTTGCTGCGTCTTAGCAGAGACTGGGCTTATTTGCGGCAATTGGTAGACGTAATATTTTATATTCACTGCTTCGATAATAATATTTGGTTCCCATAAATTCAAAGCCTTGGCCAGCTTTTTAATTCTTCTTCTTCTTCTTCAGCCTATGGATGTCCACTGCTGGACAAAGGCCTCTCCCAAGGCTTTCCACGCTGACCGGTCTTGTGCCACCCGCATCCATCGGCTTCCCGCGACCTTCACCAGGTCATCGGTCCACCTTGTTGGGAGCCTCCCTACGCTGCGTCTTCTAGTACGTGACCGCCACTCCAGAACCTTACTGCCCCATCGGCCATCGGTTCTACGAGCAATGTGCCCTGCCCACTGCCACTTCAGTTTAGCGACTCGCAGAGCTATGTCGGTGACTTTGGTTCTTTTGCGGATCTCCTCTTTTCTGATTCAATCACGCAGAGAAACTCCGAGCATAGCTCTTTCCATTGCCCTTTGTGTGACTCTGAGCCTTCGTATGAGGCCCATTGTGATTTTAATTAAATAATTAAAAAAGCTGGCTATAAAGACTGATTTACACAGTGCAATTTAATTGCCTATGGCTTCCATTAAGTTGAAGCAACAATAAAAGTTGCATTGTCTAAACACCATTTAGACGATGCAAGTCATCTGTTGCATCAATTTTATTGTATACCATAGGCAATTAAATTGCACCATGTAAATCAGTCTTTAAGGTCATTTAATCATTGACTGCCACTGCGTTCATCGCTTTCGCCAACATTAGAGTTTCTATTGGGTCTACCTATTGTCTAGCAATCACCGTGTTAATATATCAGACATGGTACAGATTACCACCGACAGCCTCCGTGGCGTAGCGGTAGCGAACGCGGCCGTTGCGAAAGGAGGCGCGGGTTCGATCCCCGCAAGTGCAAATATTTGTATGCATGAATATGAATATTTGCACTAGTCTATCGCTACGCGACGTAGGCTGCAATTATATACTAACTACTATATTAATATTATGTTTTGTTAACTGAATAAAAACAGTCACATAATAAAGACGATTTTGACGAGAGTTCACATGTTAATGTTCTCAGCGCCATCTGTTAGTTCTCCCAGGCAGTAACAACTGAACTAAGCGCCTCAATTATGTACGAAGTGAAGAACCTTTCCAAGTAAGAGTTCCCAATAGGGACGGGTCGTAAATTTTCCATGTCACACCGACTTCAAGCAGTGATTTAGGTAACTTAGCATTTATCATCGTGTTATTTATAAACTTGTCATGCTCATTATTGGGTGATTGTTTTAAACAAATCGATGTTTAAGTGTATTTTGTAAACTGGGGGGATACTATAATATGTTAAAGCCATCATAGTTTCAGAGTCAGACAGAAATGGAGCTAATAAGAATGAATAGTGCTATCTATTTTTACTATTTTTAGTCGACTGCCAGGAAGGGATTATGTTTTTAGCGCGTATCTTGTATATAATATTCTTTATTACCTTGTATCTCCAGAACCGCTAAACGGATTTTCACATTTGTGGTTTCGTTAGATTTGTCTAAATAGCCCACGTGTTTTTTTAAATGTCACCTATCTAAGGTGACATTTAAAAAAAACCAAAATGGCGGATGTTTGACGCCATATTGTGAGGTAAAAAAAGAAAAAAATGTACCAAGCATATTGAGAGGGGTATCAAAATTAAGGATTTTAGACACGGATTCTAAATATGTATAAGTTTAACATATTAATAAGTAAGAAAATTAAAAAGATAGAAATATAAAAAAATAATATCATAATGGTTTTGACATCAAAGTATTCCCTAAAGGAAAATTAAAATAAATAAAAAATGTTCATTGGTAAAAAAAGTTAAGGTATAAACAAAATTTTTGATTTTATCCTCCTTTTAGGCAGATATTGGCCCCGACTGTCCTGTTCACAAACTAAGCTCATTTTTAATTCTGCTTATATATTTCTCTCTATTTAAAAAAATAAAAGAAAAGAAGATAAAATATTAGTTTAGTCCTATCAAACTAAAATATTCCACAGACGGTTTTGACGTGATTAAAAACATGGCGTCTAAAAATACGTCAATTTACGTCAGGCGCGGACTAATTTGATAGAATTAAATTATTGTTTATCTTCTGTCTTTTCGTTAATGAAATAGAACACATGAGGTGTATTGAACTTAAAATTAGTTTAGTTTCTGAACAAGGGTTGGGTGCCATTGCTTTTGTTAAGAGAGTCTGCTTTTCCATAACAAGACGTGTCAATTTTTAGAAAGCACTTATAATTGCATAAACATAATTAGTCAAGCGAGCGCACTACAACATACTAGAGCGCTAACAGCAAACTAGATGTGACATGTACTAATTATGTACATGCCACATCTAGTTGTGCATGCTCCATGTTTCTGTTAGGGATTTATCCTATTTTTTTTTTGTATTTAATGTCTTGTTTTTCCTGAACTGTCAACACTGATATACACGGCCCATTTTGCCTATGGCATACAATAAAATTGATGCAACAGATAAAGTCATCTGTTTATCTGTATTGTTGCTCCAACTTAATTGAAGCCATAGACAATAAAATTGCACCGTGTAAATCAGTCTTTACTGTACGTCTTAAATAATGTTCAATTAGGTTTTAAAAAAATTCTCATGTAAGTGGGATTAATTTCATCAATTCTTATGGGAAATAAAGATACCTCAAATCTCAAATATGTTGCGTATTCTTTGATAACGAATCGGTATCAGATTTTAATTTTAAGTCTTAGTCTCAGAAATTCCTACACCCGAAAATTACAGCAGAAATCTCATACATCCATTTCTTCTGACATCAATTATAAACAAACATACCTAACAGAAACATTAAAAACATCTCCATTTTAGTAAAAACATTACATTGCAACTTAAACATTCTTGAGCATACACAGATAACCTAAACGAAAGAAACAAGACAGTATAAAACAGACTATAACCACTCAGCCGTGTGTTTGTAATGAAACGACTGCTCTTTATTATCTGTATTTCTCCTTTGAGATAATTATGAACAGACTCTCAGAATGCACAACGTATGGCCACCAAGTTCGTGACTACAACAATTAGTTAAGAATTCTCGGGAGTAATATTGTAGTTCTTTTTAGCGTTATAAACTAGTAACTTACCTCGATCTCGCCTAATGGTAAAGCGCACTAGGTAGTTTATTAAGAGCCTATCCACTCTAGCCTTGAAGACACTAAAATTTTAACCGGACGAGAACACCGCCGCTGGCAAATTGTTCCAATCCTTCCATGTAAGACGAGGCAAAACGCTTAAATAAAAACTATATATTTCAGTTTCAATGTTTTTTTAAGTACTTTTCACATTTAGATGTTGTATGCTTAGCTGCATAATTTCAGACAAATTCGTACAATATCTGGACAGATTCAGTCAATCCTTGTGACTCTATCCTCAAAGGACCATTTCAGACACAAATATGCATGATCTTCAAATGATGCAACCAAGATTACCTAGTAAATAATTATATATATCTTTTATTTTTTTTTTTATTTTTTATTAATTTATAAACCAGCGCTTGACCGCAATCCTGCCTGATGGTAAGCAGTGACGCAATCGTTGATGGTAAAGCGCACTAGTTTATTAAGAACCTATTCACTCTAGCCTTGAAGACACTCAAATTTTAGTCCGATGGAAACACCGCCGCCGGCAGATTGTTCCAGTCCCTCGATGTACGCGGTATAAAGGAGGAGGTGAAACGCTTCGTCCGGATCGTAGAGGTGTTAACAACATAAGGGTGGAAACTCGCTGTACGACGGGTCGTCCGATGGTGGAACGGAGATGGGAGAATTAAATCGTGCAATTCCCTCGCACACTCCCCAAAATGTATCCTATAGAACACCGAAAGGCTGGCTACTCTACGCCTGAGCTCTAGGCTTTGGAGACCAACTCGAGTAAAATCAGGGTCACCAATCAGCCTCTTCGCACGCCTCTACACTGAATCCAAAGTGGCCAGGTAACACTTAGCAGCTTCTTTTAAAATAGACTTTTGCGTTTGTTTCGGACTTTCTTCTCAGAGTAGTGAAATAGGAAATACGGATGACGTGTATTGGTCTAAACCTACGTAACTAAGACATAAAATAATTTATGTATGATTTAGACAATAAGAAAACCTATACAAAAACAGTCTATTTAGGAAACCCGAAACATGGCTCCAGTATTTTTATGTAAAGAATTATGTACAACTTCAAAAAGCTATCATGAAAAATCACAAAGTTATGAGCTTGTTATGTTAACTGGTTGTCCCAACAAAAATATGGTCGACGCGCCACACGCGCGGCGCGGCCGGGCCCTAGGACACTATGATCCACTGTGAACTGTATTGTGCGCTCAGTGACCAGACTGCAACACTTTTTAAATATATTTGGGAACAAATATAAAATAGTGTAAAAATTATTGGAATCGATTCAGTTGCTTATTCTGAACAAACTACATTCAGGTTTCGTATAAAAAAAAATATCGTTGTATAAAGTAAGAATTTACTGACTCACTATTATCACTAATTAAATAAAATTCCACTACAAGGAGTATTTTATTTATCTTCAACTTACCATCCCCGCTGCTTTAACAGCCCAGTACGAATAGTAAGGAGTTGTGTACACGCACCGTCCTGTTCGCGACGGGAGACAGAAGTCGTCATTACCCTCGCAGCCGGAGCCGTGTAGACTCCACTTTACAGAGGATATTGCTTGTATAACTCAATGATAGACGGCTTTATGAAACACTTATGTATCGTTGATTCTTCGAAACTCTCTTTCGAACCGTGTCCACTAGCGTACAGGCAAGTAAAGAAACATGGGTGGGTTTAGTCAGTAAAAGTCTGACACGCCCTTCCTCTCCGCCCAGAGCAAGTAACACTTATGTGGTACGTGATTTAAGTTTGATGTTGTAGCTGTCATATTGAATGTTACAAAGGGTTAAGGAAAATAATATAGAAAGGCGTTCGATCCCCGGACAGGTCATGATAGAAAAGGATATTTTCCTGATTGGCCTGGGTCTTGGATGTTTATCTATATATGTATCTATTATAAAATATAGTATCGTTGAGTTAGTATCCCATAACACAAGTCTCGAACTTACTTTGGGGCTAGCTCAATCTGTGTGATTTGTCCGTATATATTTATTTATTTATTTATTATATTTATTTAATAAGCAAGTAGGATCACTGATCACTTTTACACGTCACGTTTTTCTTTTTTTTTAACTAGATGAAGCCGGCATTTACTAAGTGATTACCTCTGAGAAGAAATAGCCGAAACAAACTCAGGGATCATCGTCTTTTTTCCAGACATTAAAAATGAAAATTTTTACAATAATTTACATTATAATTACGCATTTTGCTTAGTAACAATGCTTAGCAGAGCGAGCAGCTCAGTCCTAAGCTTTTTTGTCTTTTAAATAATCTGTGAATTTATAATACCCCTTTTTGCAAATTTGGCATTTATATAGTTTTTAATTCGTTTAATGGGTAAGTTTCGAATATCCATGGGAAGCTTCTTGTAAAAGTGTATACCCATGAACGAGTTGCCTACTCTGTGGAGACGAGTGTGATTTACAGCAAGATTGTGTCTGTTCCTGTTATTAAATTATGAATATCGCTTATTTTCTCAAAATTCGATATATTTTTATATACATACATAAGATTTTCAAATATATATTGTGAAGCTACAGTCAGAATGTTCACCTCTTTGAATTTCTCTCTAAGAGTGCCCTCCACATCCTCTCGCAATGGCCAAAGCTGCTAAGGACCAACCTTTATTATAAAATTAATGTTGTAGGAAATGTGTATACGTTATTTTTTGTTTATGCTAAACCTGGATGTAGTTTGTTCAAAATAAGCAACTGAATCGATTCCAATCATTTTTACACCATGTTATATTTTTTCACAAATACCTACATTCAGAAATGTTTACAGTATGGTTACTAAGCGCGCTACGCAGCTTACGCGTACGCATGCCCGCGCTCAGCTAACACCACAGGTCAATGCTCGCCCGTACAAATGGAGCGTAGACCATATTTTTGTTGGGACAAATAATAGTATTTCTTTTCAATTTAATGGATGTTATTATTACATATAAACCTTCCTCTTTAATCACTCTGTCTATTAAAAAAAAACGCATCGGAATCCGTTGCGGAGTTTTAAAGATCACACAAAGAGACATAGGGAAAGAGAAAGTGACTTTGTTTTAAAAATCACTAACATCGTCATCCATTTTGTTTTTGCTTTAACGTGATGACTATTATGTCATAAAAATTTAGTTGCTCCTCGGAATTTGTATCGTAAATAATTTTATAACTTCTCAAGTGTCGTATAAGATGGTATCGTATGTTGAGCTCTTAAATCGTGAACAAGATGTTATTATTACATTAGTGATAGGTTTAAAGGTAATAAAATGAGATATTGGACATAAAATGTACTCTTCATAAAATTTTCTCTTGAACAGTTTATTTTGATTTAGTTAATGGGGGGATTTTTGATACAATTCTGCATCTCTATGGAGAGGGTTTAAAAATTCCAAAATATAGGTTCGGTATTGTTAAGAGTTCTTGCCACGTTGGTACCCTCAGGTGGATCACCGGTTCCAGATGGGTACCAGTACTGCACAGAACACGTACCGGTACCAAATTTAGATAACCAGCGTGTACCATAACTCAATTGAACGAGAAACCTCGTAAGGTAAACTTTCCAGTGCTTTTTAAAAAACATTTTTACTATATGTATGTCGTAGATTGTCTGTGTCGTTTTAGTGAAGGATGCTCATTTGAGTTACGTAGTAGTGGGGCTAACACTGTCACGTTGTTTTGAACGTTACGTGGACAGAGTCGTTTTGGATAGTGGGGATTGACGAACGGTCACTTTGCTTGGAGGCGCGGACTAGGGCACTTCTCCGCGGCATAACTGTCGGTTTGCCTATTTAAATTGTTATTATCAAGATTGTATGTGAGTGGACGAAACGGACTACCTTTACCACCACACCAAGGTGCTGACGACCCTATCGCTCCGGCATCGCTGACGCTGACACATATTTAAATATGACGGCACGTGACTGGTTAATTTTGAATATTGTGATCTGTTTTATCGCATCAGTATCAATTGACCGTAAATTACTCTACTATTTTTTGAAGTCGATTAATCAGTCGGTATTCTGATAAATTACGATTTTTATTAAGAGCGGGTAACACCGACTGGAGTAGCGTTTGACGTAGCCATCGACCGTTAGCGCGGGCATTCTTTGCTCAAGCTTCGATCGAGTGGGTTGGTCATACTCAAACTCAGTGGCTCATATTTGTTTTAATCTGAGATTATCATTCTAATCCCTTAATATCAAAGTGATCGAAGTGTCTGTATAGTTAAAATAATAAGAATTGATCACACTATAGTTATTGTTCAACGTTTTCTCGAAATACCGGAACCTTTGGCCCTGCCTTCCTGACGGTTTTACCCCGTCAAATATATACTTATGCTATGGAAACATTTTTAGATACTGATTAGAAATACCAAGAGTAAAGTTAGGTACTACGTTTGATACCGATACTAACAATTGGAGCAACTAAATAACACTTAGCCAAACCTATGTTAGGCGAAGCGTTATTTAGTTGCACGATCTACTGAAGGTAGGTTTCAGGGTTCAATGCCTATATATTGAACCCTGAAGGCTACCCTCGGTAGTTACGCTTACAATCATTGACTAGGAAAGTAGACAGCGACTTATTTGAAAAAAGGATCATCGACTTCACATGGAATGATAAATCTACTCACTTTCTTACCAGAATCCCGCATATCTCTATCATCATAATCATTTAAACCAAAAGAGGTCCACTGCTGGAAAGAGGCGTACCCTATCATCATGATCATTTAAAACAAAAGAGGTCCACTGCTGGACAGAGGCCTACCCTATCATCATGATCATTTAAACTAAAAGAGGTCCACTGCTGGACAGAGGCCTACCCTATCATCATGATCATTTAAACCAAAAGAGGTCCATTGCTGGACAGAGGCCTACCCTATCATCATAATCATTTAAACCAAAAGAGGTCCACTGCTGGACAGAGGCCTACCCTATCATCATGATCATTTAAAAGAAAAGAGGTCCACTGCTAGACAGAGGCCTACCCTATCATCAAGATCATTTAAACCAAAAGAGGTCCACTGCTGGACAGAGGCCTACCCTATCATCATGATCATTTAAACCAAAAGAGGTTCACTGCTGGACAGAGGCCTACCCTATCATCATAATCATTTAAACCAAATGAGGTCCACTGCTCGACAGAGGCCTTCCCTAATACTTCCACTTTAAACCGGAGGGTGTTTGCGTAACATACTATCAGTACCAATGGATTTCTTTTTGAAAATTCAGGCTGATTAGTGATCCAGATTTATCTCAAAACAGCCTCCAAAGCCTGGAGCATAGGCGATAGCCAGCCTGTTGGTGTTCTATAAGATGCATTTTGGAGAGTGTGCAAGGTTATTAATTACCTTAATTCCCCATCTCCGTTCCATCATCGGACGATACGTCGTACTGCGAGTTTCCACTATTACGTTGTTGAGACCACAAAGATCCGAACGAAGCCTTTCGTTTCTTCTTTTATACCGCGTACATCGAGGGACTGGAACAATTTTCCAGCGGTGGTGTTTCCTTTCGACTACAATTAAAGTGTGTCTTTAAGGCTCGAATGAATAGGCTCTTATGTCACACTGTGTAACTTAAGACGCTCAAAGGGTAAATTAGCGCGCTTTCAACGATTGCATCAGGTGGGATTGTGGTCAAACACTTTTTTTTTTTATAAAACTAAATTATTAAAAAAACAGTCAACAATAATCATTGCGTTGTTCACGTTGTTGGGTGGACATATTTTTCGATGAAAACGAAGAGAGAAATGAATTGAATTAGCATTATGCTTCCAAATGATTCCAATTCATAGTTATTAATTACCTATGCAATTAGGGTGCAGATCCGTGCTGTTTTCATACAACGGGTTCCAGGGGAAAACAAGGTCGCTGACCTTGAGGAGGCTTTCCATCATTATGTTATCCGATACGCAGTCGTCACTCCAGAATCTTAGCCTACGAACGATAAGAAACAAATTTCTCCTTATTCTGCAAAAACCGTACTCGGTTTCTTTACCTACATAATAATTTCGGCAGTCAAAAGAATGCAATATAGCTCACTTGTCCCCCCTATGTTCCGTTCTTATAAGAGAACATGTTGTACGTGAACAGAATAGGGTATATCCCTCTGCCCCTGTACCAGGCTTGTAGATTTACGAGACAGAAATAAAGTGGAAGATATTGTAGTAATTAGAACTTTGATGTTTGTTTCCATAATTTCACTGTGTGTAAGTACAACAATAACATCATTTTCATATACTTAGGTATACTCTATGTACCTGCTTTCCTGGTCCTGTGTGCAGTTAATTTATACATATTTGTGACTTGGTAAATCACCAACACGCATTGAGCAAGCGTGGTGATTACGCTCAATCCTTCTCTGTATGAGAGGAGACCTGTGCCTAGCAGTGAGACGATAAAAAGGTTAATGATGATGATACATAAATGTTTTGCTTTTTTTTTTTAAGTGTATTAGGTACAAAACATGGATTTAGATCAGGTTTAAACCACATAAATTGAAGTATTTAACAATTATAGAAATGCAGTTATTTATATAAAAATGACAGCTTAGTTCGGTTCTAAGTTTCAAGTCACTTTTATATTAAGAACTTTGACTTAACCTCAATAAAGTTCGAATTAGAAATACTGACTCAAAGGTTAAGTCTGGAATTCAAGTTAGATTTCGTTTTGTAAAAAGGGGGGTTATAATTCACATTGCTAGAGGATTATACGCCAGTTTAAGTTAATTCTAATATAATGATCGTTTTCATACATATAACAACACACTTACATAAACCCACGCCGTCTTCCCAAGGGGTAAGTAGAAACTAAAGATCTATGTCCTGCTACGATCTTTACTTTCCTATTTTGACAGCATTTATAAGAAAATTAATTAGTATTATGCACTAAATATGTTACGGGTTGTTGGAGCCCTCAAAAGTCCAATAATTGGTCTAACTGCAATGCTTCGATATCGCCTTCGGGTTGTGAAAATATCGGAGTTTAGCCAAAACGAGCAGTTAGACTAGTAAAGCGGACCCTAGACTCCAAAGCTAAAAAGCTTCGGATACGACTGTGAATAACGCTGAGATGAAGAAAACTAAATATGTTACACTCTCTGTTTGTTACGCAATAGATTTGCAGCGAGTATTGTATAAAATATATAATTGTGTATGAACAATGAAAGATTATGAAAAATCCACGTTACATAAATAATAAATACTATGCAATTCACCCTGAGAAGTACCAACTGTCAGGTCTCACTAGTAGCTCGCATAGGGGTGGTCTGTACTTCAATTGTCTAGTGTCTTACGTCACTACGATGACTGGCATAGTATTTATTTATAAGTAGTTCTATTGTAAAAATTAAAGCAACGACTTGAAACATATCGCTTTTAGTATTACTGGTAAACAATTATTTAATAAAAAATAAATACTTGTTCGGTGTTCTACAGAAATACATTTTGGAGAGTGTGTGTGGGAATTGCATGACTTAATTCCACCATCTCCGTTCCGTCATCGGACAACCCGTCGTACGACGAGTATCTACCCTTAAGTTGTTGACACAGCTACGACCTTGACAAAGGTTTTCGCCTATCGAAGGGCTGGGGGTAATCGCGCTAAATAAAACAGTAGATGTTCAACTCTTGTTTGTATCTAATCCTGTTAAAGTTATGATTTAGTTTCGATCATATTGTAAAAATATGTGAGAAAGTTATAAAACGAAATAAAAATGCATAAGCAAAAAAATGTTTACACAATATTATATATATGTCGGAGACAGCGACGGCAGAGCGGTAGGGTCGACAGCACCTTGGTGTGGTGGTACAGGTTCCATTTCGTAGGTGAGTTTTGAATTGAAGCACGACGTGTAGATATACCCTCCAATCTCTACTACGTAAATCAAATCAGCAACTTCTATTAAAATTATATCGACGATCTCCGACATATAATATTAATGATAAGCATTTAAATAGTAGAATGTAAAATGATAATGGAATCAAAATTAAATAAGAAATAAATATTAAGTAGCCCAGACAAAACGCAGTTATTAGAATAAGACTTAGTAAGTAGTAGCCGTAGGAATGTATGTTTAACTATAACTAGGAATAAATATGTAGGTAGTCTGATAAACTGTTAACGCACAAAAGTGAAGCTTAGCATAGGCTCCGATTATGTTGGAGGTAGCAGAATACAAAAAAAAAAAAAAAAACAAAAGTTTCAACTTCGGTTGAAGTAAAATCAATGTAGGTAGGTATGAGTGATACATTTCATCAGATATAATAATTAAAACTAAATCAATTATAAGCAAATCTAATCGTTTAGACGTAAGTTTGACATGGCATAGAAAAGTTAGCTTTGTTTCAACTTTGTCATTTGACAACGGTTACGTTCCAATTGTGATCCAGTTATGGTTAAACCGTTAGCGCGATACGAAACATAACAAAAGTTATGGTTTTGTTGCGATCCAATTCTGTTTTGGTTGAATTATTTTAGCGCGAATGCCCTCCAGGCCTACTCCTTCTCACCGAGAAAGGGCCTGTGTCCCAAAAGTGATAACTTTCTGTGTAACTACAAATTAAGTGCCATCGAGGCTAGAGTGAATGCCTCTTAATAAACTAGCGTGCTTTACCATCAACGATTGCACCACTGCTTACCATTAGGCGGGATTGCGGTCAATCATAAGTTCATACTGTTAAAAAAAGGCAAGACCGTGAAACGTTAAATACGCCATGTCTGTCAGAATAGTCTGTTAGAATGCAGTAGGGCAGACTGGATGCGAGAAATATTATAGTACAAATAAGAAAAGAAAACGCTCACGTTTAGCAATCGTTCGAGTTGGCTGAATTTAAATTCAGAAAAAGGGAATAAAATTATGTGGACAATGCTTTTCAAATTTATCATAAAATGCAACTATCATACAGAGTCGTGCTGACAATACGACAATAAATTAAACATCATGTACCTCAACACATTCTCAGTCTACCCATAAAAAATTATATAAATATGTCCATTAGTTTAGTCATAGGAAATTATTTTTCATTCTTCACATTTTCTACATGATGTACATGTTGATAAGGAAGCACTTACAGGTTAATGACCGCCGCATCCTTGCGGTACCAAACTTTAATAATAATGGCGCGAAAAAAACAAGTCGATACAGGTTCGCGCTGTCGCCGGTCGGAGGTCAGTGAACCAATGAAAATTAAAGGATGTTCTATTCCGTTTGCAATTTTATGTCATTTAGTTTGTTTGAAATTTTCATTTTTTTTTATTTTTGATGCTAGGTTTTTTTCTATGGTTTAGGATTATTCCTATGAACCAGCATTGTTCGTGTTTTCATTTATTGTCGTATTGTCAGCACCACTATGTATATATTATTTCTCAAGGGCTTTTCTTGTCATAATCATCATTATCATAATCAGCAATGTTCCCACTGTTGGGACACAAGCCTCCACTCGGTAAGAGAGAGTGGGCCGTAATCTACCACGCTGGCCCAGTGCGGGTTCGTAGATGTCACATTTCTTATTTTAGTCGACAGCCTCAGTGGCATAGGGGTAGCGAACGCGGCCGCTACGCAAGGAGGCGCGGGTTCGATCCCCGCACAGTGCAAATATTTGTATGCATGAATATGAATATTTGCACTGGTCTGGTCGTGCCTCGGAAAGCACGTTAAGCCGTTGGTCCCGGTTGCCATACGATCATCTAATGGCAGTCGTTACAGGTTGTTGGAGTCCTAAAAAGTCCTGCGATTGTTCTAACTGCAATGCTTCGATATCGCCTTCGGGTTGTGGAGCAGTTAGGTTTGGAAATGAGCAGTTAGGCTGGTAAAGCGGACCCTAGACTCCAAAGCTGAAAAGCTTCGGTAATGACTGGGATTAACGCTGAGATGAAGAAGAAGATATGTCTTATTTTAGTTATTATTATTTTTATTCTAGGAAATGCCGATTTCCTCGCGGTATTTTCCTTCACCTTTTTGAGAGCTGTGGTGATGAAATAACTTACACAAAGTTAAGCGCCTGATGGGGTTCGAACCTACGACATACTACTTGTAAGTCGCGGCCGTCATAACTTTCTTTATACTTTTTCAATATAAGTATGTCGGAGACAGCGACGGCAGAGCGGTAGGGTCGACAGCATCTTGGTGCGGTGGTACAGGTTCCATTTCGTAGGTGAGTTTTGAATTGAAGCACGACGTGTAGATATACCCTCCAATCTTCATAATAACAATTTGAATAGGCAAACCGACAGTTTCGGTTCGGAGCAGTGCCTTGGTCCGCGTCTCGATGCAAAGTGACCGTTCGACGAACCCCACTATCCAAAGCGACTCTGTCCATGTGCGGCCATCACAATATAACGTCACAAGCGTTTGCCCCTCTACTACGTAAATCAAATCAGCAACTTCTATTTAAATTAATCGACGATCTCCGACACGGCCAGCCTGACGATTTGCACGTCCTCGTGCATCATCATCTTCATCATCATCATCTCAGCGCCAATCCCAGTCGCATCCGAATCTCCTTCAGCCCCGGAGTCCAGGATCCGGTTCACCAGGCCAACCGCCGATTCCGGCCAAACCTCAACATTTCCCGTTGCACGTTCTAGTGCATGTCTGTAACAAATTTAAAAAAACACAGAACACCGACTTTGAAGCATTTTTGAGAACTCGGCCAACCTGACCATCACACGTCACGTTTAGTTACATTGACTATTAGAAAACCAAACTTAATTATTTTAACAACTTAAACAAAAGCTTCCTTCAAGCCTCATAATTATCAAATTTCAAAAAGAAAACACAAATGGTTCCTTCAAGCCTCATAATTATCAAATTTCAAAAAGAAAACACAAAAGGTTCCTCCAAGCCTCATAATTATCAAATCAAAATCATAATTATCAAAAAGAAAACACATCATGGTTCGCTACCACAGTAGCTAGTGACAACTCGTTATTGACCTGACCATATCGTCATCACCTCATGTGATACGACCAACTCAAGAGTCCGCAACTCCCAGGTCAATACACGACTGTACAACTAATAGTCTCCTTTGAGATCCTGGTCCCCACCACACCACCATCTGCCCATCGTACCCTGAACAACTCCTCACTGAGTTTCAGTCACGACAACAGACTAGTGCATGCAGTGCGACCATATCTACCTAGGTCCCCGCCACACCACTAGCTGCCCATCGCCCCCTGAACAACCCCTCACTGGGTTACAGTTACGACTACAGTCTAGTGCATGCAGTGCGACCATACCTACTAGTGTCCCCGCCACACCACTAGCTGCCCATCGCGCTCTGAACAACCCCTCACTGGGCTGCAGTTACGACTACAGACTAGTGCGAGCAGCGCGACCACATAGCCATGATACGTGTTCCATTTGCTGGTGGAGGCACCCTCCTCACCATCTTCTACATTATGAAAACATAACTCAGCAGACATTACTTGGAAAAATCTTTCGTACCTATGCGATCGTGGGGTACTTGTAAGTTCTGTTTCCAATCAACGATTTCAATAGGTAACGATCGTCATTATCGCCATCAAACAACTCACCAATATTAAATTTCATTACTTTAGCTCACTTCTATTATATTTAGATTTTTCGTAAATAGCACTCATTTCTATGTTCGTTACCGCTTGTTCTCTTGAGAAGATTTAATAGTCTAGCCACACATACTATCAGAAACTCAAGTGAGCTCGTAACTATAGGCACACACAGTGAACTTTAGTTTCGAAATAAAGACAAACCAGACATAATTTTAAAACCCTGATTTAAAATTTCTCAGCCCATTATTACAAACAATAGTCGGGTAGTACAAGAAATAAAATTTCCAAAAATAACTCTTATTAGCATGTCGCAATGAAATGGTTCAGTACACAACGCTGGTACTACCCATACCCTGTCTACGTACTATCGCGTGTTACGTATACCAATGAAATTACAGATAGCTTGACAAGAGAACATTCAGCACCGAAATCAAAATAAAAATAATACGACTCACCGGATTATGGCAACTTCCCACAAACACCTGCCACCCGGCAGTTATCAACCGTTGCACACCAGACATCTCTGAGCTCCCACAAAACGCCATTACGCTACCACCAACGTTTTGGGCATTTTGAAACCTTCTCATCGCCTGCAGAGTAGATGATGTCTTGATATCTTCTCATCGCCTTCAGAGTAGAGGCCAAAGTCCCGAAACCTTGGGCGTTCCGCAAAGCGCACGCAGCTCCGGCTGCGCCGCACGCAGCTCCAGCAGCGCCACACGCCATTGATGCGATTCACCACGCAGCTAGCAGAGCGCTCCGCAAGCGCACCTTGCGCGCTCCGCAAGCGCACCTTGCGCGCTCCGCAAGCGCACCTTGCGCGCTCCGCAAGCGCACCTTGCACGTTCCGCAAGCGCCCGTCGCTCGCCAAGCAACAGCCAGCACTGTCGCGCTCCAAGAATCAGTCAGCACTGTCGCGCGCCAAGCATCAGCCAGCACTGTCGCGCGCCAAGCAACAGCCAGCACTTTCGCGACAGCGCCGCGTCCAGCCGCACGTGCACGCCTGCAGCGGACTCCTGCAGCGCACTATCACGCGGAGCGATCTCTGCGTCAGCAATTGAGCGCACCTCATAACTGCACGTTCACTTCCAGCCTCACGTTATTCTGTTCCTTGATTTATAACGAGATTGTGAGCAGTGTAGTTCTTTATCCAACTTCTGATGTCGGAGACAGCGACGGCAGAGCGGTAGGGTCGACAGCATCTTGGTGCGGTGGTACAGGTTCCATTTCGTATGTGAGTTTTGAATTGAAGCACGACGTGTAGATATACCCTCCAATCTTCATAATAACAATTTGAATAGGCAAACCGACAGTTTCGGTTCGGAGCAGTGCCTTGGTCCGCGTCTCGATGCAAAGTGACCGTTCGACGAACCCCACTATCCAAAGCGACTCTGTCCACGTGCGGCCATCACAATATAACGTCACAAGCGTTTGCCCCTCTACTACGTAAATCAAATCAGCAACTTCTATTTAAATTAATCGACGATCTCCGACAAGTACATAATTGAGGCATCATTTTAAAGCGTTCCTAGTTTTAACTGGTCAGAAATGAGAATTAAGTTCTTCAGGATAGTTACGTTTATTCAGTTTGTTCTTACAATTTTTCCAACTTCTTCAATGAACTGCCAAAACCCGAATGCCCGTGTTCACGCGTACCACTGTTTTCATTCTACCGTTTCCCACCAACTTCCGCAAACGGACGTTCGTGTCAACTTGAGTCAAATCCTCTAGTCAATACACTATCTAGTAGTGTATTGACCATAAGGATCGGACGCAAGCACAGACATTAAGAATGCTATTTAAATATAAAATATCCCAATAAATATGAATTACAATACAAGTGTACCACAAAAGCTAACACTAGATGGTCCGCTACACCAGAAAAATATACAAATTACTCACATTGTTCGAAAATGTTCGATTTAAAATCAAGGATTTTTAAAACCATGTTTTTTTTTTTATTTTATTAATTATAAACTAGCGCTTGACTGCAATCCCGCCTGATGGTAAGCAGTGATGCAATCGTTGATGGTAAAGCGCGCTAGTTTATTAAACCCATTCACTTAAAAAACTTAGTGAATAGGAAGGAAGACGGCAGTTGAGCGAGGTGGTGCAATGTTAAACCCAACAACACGACCAACGATGCTGAGCCACAGGGAGATTGATGTGGAGGCCCTCCACGACCAAACTCCCGACACAAACACTTGGCGCATCGTACATTATTGCAACACAACTGTTCATACCCATCCTCCATACGGCTTCACCAGACATCATGCCGGAACACGACGAATCGCTTGGCGGCAAGAGTTTGTCTGGTGGGTGGTAACTTCTGCCACCAGCCGATGTGGCCTACCACCGAGAAAAAAATAAATAAAACCATGACTGTGTGAATACTTCGCACGGATCACCTAGAAACCGTTTTTTTCGAAATTAAAGGTACAAAGGTAATGTTTATTTAATAAGAAATCTTTCAGTATACCTGCAGTAGGACAATAACCCCCTGATTCATAAACGATGTTTAAAGTTAACTAGTGATTAGCGATTCTTTGACCATACAGTTCAGACGTTTGCACGTCACTTAACTTTAATCATCGTTAATGAATAAACCCCTTAAAAACTGGTGTGTTTATTCATAAACGATGATTAAAGTTAAGTGGTAGGTAAGTAGGTAGGTACCTCTAGGTGGTAGGCCATAACATCGGCCGTCGGCAGAAGTTACCACCTACCAGACAAAGCCTTGCCGCCAAGCAATTTGTCGTGTTCCGGCATGATGTCTGGTGAAGCCGTACGGAGGACGGGTCTGAGCAGTTGTGTTGCGATGTGTGCCGGGTACGATGCGCCTAATGCTGTTGTGTTGAGAGTTTGGCCGTGGAGGGTCTACAGATCAATCTGCCTTTGGCGCAGCATCGTTGGTCGTGTTGTTGGGTTTAACATCGCATCACCTTTTTTTTTTTTTTTTTAACGAGTGGAAATGAATTTAGGGAAATGCATTTTCGCGCCAATGGGGGATTACCCGGTAACGGAGTAATCCCCAGACGTGGTGACCGTTGTGCAATGCGCGTGCAGGAGCTACCCACACGCGCTGGTCACACCCTGGGGCTAAAGGAGACGGGGGTTCGTCCCCCGCCTTCTTCGCCCCACCCGTCTACGCCGGAGGGGAGCGGCAAGAGCATCCTCTTCCCGCTCCCTCTCCGCAGCCTCCTTCTGCGAGAGGACGGTCTCGCAGAAGGAGGCGGCAGCCTCCCATGCACTCTCGCTTTCAACCATGGCTCGCACCATGGTTGCCAGGGAGAGGCGTCCGCCTCCGAGCGCCGCAATGAGGTCGCGGCGCTCGTTTCGCCAGGCCAGGCACTCCACCAAAACATCGCATCACCTAGCTCAACTGCCGTCTTCCTTCCTATTCGCTCAGTTTTACTGAGTGAATAGCCTCTTAATAAAATAGCGCGCTTTACCATCAACGATCGCATCACTGCTTACCATCAGGCGGAATTGCGGTAAAGCGCTAATTTATAATTATTAAAAAAAAAAAGGTGACATGCAAACGTGTAAAATGTATTGTCAAAGAATCGCTAATCACTAGTTAACTTTAAACATCGTTTATAAATAAGGGGGTAAATATATGAATGTGAATAGAAAAACAAAAGAATGGCTAAATGGCAAAGCTTGTAAAACAAAGTTCTAATAATATTGTAAGCTTAAAAATGTTCTTGAGTAAGTGAAATCTTTGCAGCTTCTTATTGAGAAATAAAATTTATTTCACCACAATTGGATTCAACACTCACTATACAGGAGCAGAAAGTATTGTCAGTCATAAAACCTAGGAGCTAGCTAGGTTTTCTTTATTTAAATATCGATTCGCAATGATGGAACCCTTTTATGTAATTTGAAACTTTTTTCTATGTACTTTTCAGTTTTAGTATCTCTTTTTATTTTGTTGACGTTTTAAATAAACACATTGAAAGCGTCTGGTATTTATTCAGTGGCGAAATATTTGAATTTTATGTAAAATTAGTTTCATCTTTTTGTTCGGAGCAATACAACCGAACTGCTCAGCACTTTAGCATTCGTGCATTCATATAAAACTAATACAATTAATTATTAAAGTCAGTCATGTTAATATAAATAAAACCAAAGTCGTAAAAATTCAAACATGCAACTTGTTAGCTACACCAACAATAATTCAATATGTTGATACAATTTTGCAACCAGAACCATCAGCCTTATTTTTGGGTATAAATTGGGTATGGAACATGTAGAAAGAGTACGCAGTAAGCTTGATAAGTTTGTATATCCTCTCCGCAAGTTGAGACTAGTATCCAGTAAAAATACAGTCCTGAGTGCTTATGCTCATGGGTACGATTCGTCAGTATTGCGTTACGGCCTTGTGATATGGGGAAATTCATTGTACGTGGACAGAGCGTTCAAAGTCCAAAAAAGTGTATCCGAGCCATAGCTCGGATACACTTTTTTGGACTCTGCAATGGTCTAAGTTTTCTGCTTCACTCATAAGTGAAGCAGAAAACTTAGACCATTGCAGACCATTATTTAAAGAATTAAAAATTCTTCCACTCCTGTGTCTATACACTTTTAGGTTTGTCTATATTATGTATCAGAAAGAAAAAAAAAGTTCTGGGAAACTGTAAGCTCCTTCTCAGAGATTATATCTCTATAGTAGAAATGCCAGTTTTATGACAATAAAATTTATAATAAATTACGACCTGCGTTTAGAATGTTACCAATTGATAAATTTAAACGTTAAATGTTTACTTGGCTTTTAGACATGTGTTTTTATTATGTTAATGAATTTTTAAATCACACTGTTTTACTTTTTGACATTAATAACAGTGACAGTAATAATATTCTAAGTTATTGGATTGGGGCAATATTAGATTGAATCATTATGTTTTTCTTAATTTATTCATTTAATTTTTAATAAATTTAATTTTACTGCTTGTCGTGTTACGACATGATGTCTGGTGAAGCCATACGGAGGACGGGTCTAAGCAGTTGTATTGCGATGTGTGCCGGGTACGATGCGCCAAATGTTGTTGTGTTGGGAGTGGAGGGTCTTCAGATCAATCTCACTTTGGCGCAGCATCGTTGGTCGTGTTGTTGAGTTTAACATTGCATCACCTCGCTCAACTGCCGTCTTTCTACCTATTCGCTCAGTTTTTCTGAGTGGATAGGCTCTAATAAACTAGCGCGCTTTACTATCAATGATCGCATCACTGCTTACCATCAGGCGGGATTGCGGCCAAGCGCTAGGTTATAATTATTAAAAAAACAAAAAAAAAATGTTTCTACGCTGAAAGACGGCAGAATATTTTTGGACATGAATTGTATGTAACACCTTGTAACAACAATATTCTCACAAATAAATTCTATTCTATTCTATTCACTGCGTATTCTGCTGTCGATCACGTAACTCAAACCATATAAAAACCATACAAACCATCTTTTAGATTAAACCAACAAAGCTTTCACACTTATAACCATTATTTTGTCAAACCATAAAATTATAATCAAACTAAAAGTCGTATCATTTAAACCGAACTAATACTAAACCATAACCATCAATTAAACCAAAACCATCATTCAATCTAGAATGCTGGTATCGCGCAGAAACCATACTTTATACACCTTTTCAAAAGAAAGGATGGTAGGCCATAACATCGGCTGCTGGCAGAAGACCCATTAGACAAAGTCTTGTCCCAAGCGATTCGTCATGTTCCGGCATGATGTTTAGTGAAGCCGTACGGAGGACAGGTCTGAGCAGTTGTGTTGCGATGTGTGCCGGGTACGATGCGCCAAATGTTGTTGTGTCGTGAGTTTAGTGGTGGAGGGTCTCCACATCAATCTCCCTCTAGCGCAGCATCGTTGGTCGTGTTGTTGGGTTTAAAATTGCATCAGCTCGCTCAACTGGCGTCTTCCTATTTAATTCCCCCATCTCCGTTCCACCATCGGACGATCCGTCGTACGGCGAGTTTCCACCCTTATGTTGTTAACACCTCTACGATCCGGACCTAGCGTTTCGCCTCCTCCTTTATACCGCGTACATCGAGGGACTGGAACAATCTGCCGGCGGCGGTGTTTCCGTCGGACTACAATTTGAGTGTCTTCAAGGCTAGAGTGAATAGGCTCTTAATAAGCTAGTGCGCTTTACCATCAACGATTGCGTCACTGCTTACCATCAGGCGGGATTGCGGTCAAGCGCTGGTTTATAAATTCATAAAAAAAAAAAAAACCTAGTTTTTTTTGAGTGAGTATGCAGTTAATAAACTAGCGCACTTTACCATCAACGATTGCATCACTGCTTACCGTCAGGTGGGATTGCTGTCAAGCACTAGTTTATAATCATTAAAACAAAAAGAAGAATTACGTTTACTTGTGGTAAATATGGCGCAGTATAAGAACACAGATATAAAAAAGAACAATTTGGTTGAAAATATTTGTCACATCCACGAAAAACAATCATCGCTCAGCATAATGCTCCGATAACAGCAGGGGCCAACTTTTCCGAAGCTTGGAAGAGTCTCGGTCTGTTATGGATGTTCACCTAGCCACGAACCAACCGGGTTACTTAACGGTGAAGATCAGCCCGTTATAGCCAGTGGGTTATAACCAGTGCGTTATAACCAGTGGGTTGTAACCAGTGGGTTGTAACCAGTGGGTTCTAACCAGTGGCTTGGAACCAGTGGGTTATAACCAGTAGGTTATAACCAGTGAGTTATAACCAATAGGTTATAACCAGTGGGTTATAACGGATCGGGGTGGGTTAAAAAGCTCTGCATGGGATTATTTATGGCTGACTCACTATTCAGATACGATCCCATGGCATCCCATCCCGGTGAGCTGGTCGTGTCACAGATCGAACTCTGTTTAAAATACCAAATTATAGTCTCATCTGCTTATTATATACCGAAAGCTACCCTTAATTGGATAAAAGGCACTTAATGCGTTAAGTTTAATTTAACCCCTAAAATAACTCATGCAAAGTCTAAAATATACCCACGGAATGTCCAACCCTGTCCTAACTCTTTTGAAATTAAACAACAAAAAAGGGGTTGGAGCAGAGATTTATCACGCTCAGGTCTCCGTTATGCATAAAATTAATTCGCTGGCCGTTCCGCACCCTTTCAAGGGATTATTATGTAATTCAAGTAATTATATGATTAGGTAACTTCTATTCTAGAGATACTGGGGGTACTGTAATGGCGGTCGAGAATCTTGGAACAAATCACGTGGAATTTGGACAGCTTATATTATAGACAAGTCTACTTGAATATGGACGAGAGAACCCCCAGTGGCGATATTTTTAACGTAGGCTTTCTACAGATAAAAAATAAGAGATGCAGTTTTTTACACATTAAACCGTCCATAATTGCTATACTTTTATAATAATAATTATTTATTTCAGACGTAGTCCATATAATGTTAGTCATACAAAAATTTAAATACAAATAAAACCTTATAAATCTATTGTTAGTACACAAAACGGAAATACAACACAATAACGCAAGAAGATTATAAAGTAAAAATTAATTAATTCGCTAATAACTCCAAAAAAGCGCAATGTTAACAAAATCCGAAAAACTGTCCTATCAGCTGATTTACTAGAGTTCACTTCAGGGATCAACGTTATATCTACAAACATGCACGGCGGCACGCTTGCACTGTTCAAATGCCGAGCCGACACATTTTTTTAAACATTGTGATTTCTGTAACCGCTCATTAACGACATAAATGACTATCATAATTTTATTAGTGGTCAAGCCTTTTCGGTTTGTGGCACAGTTTGCGTTACGATTTCATATACACCCTACACATATAACCAGCAGGGTGATTGCGTATTAAACTATCAGTAGCAATGAGTTTCATTTTGACAGTTGAACAACATTGATTGCATTATTTATGTTGTTTTGAGTAGACATATTCGAATACATGGAGGAATAGATCAGCAATTTGTCTCAAATTTATTCAAAATCTCAAGTCATTAATTTAATTTAGGCTGAGAATCAGCACTTTTTGAACTTCAAAATTATATAAAACAGTCCCCCAAAACGCCCGCTCCTTGCCACTTCCTAGTACTTTCGCTGGGAAGAAGAAGTGGCGAAACGTATTTCCCAGCAACACAACCGTCTATTCATTTAAAAAAACACATGGCTTTATACAATACTAACACAGGACCTTAAATGAAACTAAACCATATACCAGCTAGCCAAGCCAAAATACCAAGAAATCAAAAAATAGAAAAAAAAAATCATTAAAAATGGAAATGCAAATAAGTAAAAACTTTTTAACTAAAAATAAATCCCCAGACATAAAGGGCGTGATAGCTCACATATTTACACATTGTAATAAAAAAACAATTATATGAACTCATTCTCGGCCATAACATCGGCCGCCGTCAGAAGTTACCACCCACCAGACAAAGCCATGCCGCCAAGCGATTCGTCGTGTTCCGGCATGATGTCTGGTGAAGCCGTACGCAGGACGGGTCTGAGCAGTTGTGTTGCGATGTGTGCCGATTACGATGCGCCAAATCTTGTTGTGTTGGGAGTTTGGTCGTGGAGGGTCTTCAGATCAATCTCCCTTTGGTGCAGCATCGTTGGTCGTGTTGTTGGGTTTAACATTGCATCACCTCGTTCAACAGCCGTCTTCCTTCCTATTCGCTCAGATTTTCTGAGTGAATAGACTCTTAATAAACTAACGCGCTTTACCATCAACGATCGCATCACTGCTTACCATTAGGCATTTATAATTATTAAAAAAAAACATAAAACAGTCAGTAAGCTAATTCTGGAGAAAGAATACAAACATTGTCTTGTGTTAATAAGAGCGACCAGCTTTCGTTAACATTTAAATAGTCTTTTACAGAATACAGGTAGTGCCTCGGAAAGCATATTAAGCCGTTGGTCCCGGTTGCCATACGAACATCTAATGGCAGTCTTTACGAGTTGTTGGAGCCCTCAAAAAGTCCAACAATTGATCTAACTGCAATGCTTCGATATCGCCTTCGGGTTGTGGAGGTCAAACGGCAGTCGCTTCACGGAAAATATCGAAGTTTGGCCAAATCAGCAGTTAGACTGATAAAGGATGTATGTGTGTTTGTTACCCCTTCACGCAGAAACTACAGGACGGATTTAAATGAAATTTGGCACATAGATAGTTTATAACCAGGAATAACAAATATATAGGATACATTTTAGCCTTATGTTATCACAGAACCGAAACTGTATTATTATTGTGTAAGATGCGAGCGTCTGTTTCCGACCTAGGACGAGTCGTGTATCTCGGCGTACATCGCCAGACCCCTCAAAATTGACAACAACACATATTTTTTACTCAGTATTTTTGTTTAGTAACTCAGAATGGTATAAATATTAAATGTCAATCCGTAATTGGATGTAATACTAGTATATAATATATTTTAAAATAAAAGTTCAGAGAGCTGGGGAAATTTTAAATAAAGAAATTATTTTCTGTTTTGAGGGATAAATATTGTAATGGGGCGAAACAAAACACTGTAAACATTTTTTTTTTAGATTGTACCTATATGTCGGCCAAATTCGATAAATAATACAGGAGAGTAAACAAACCGTTGCTAGGCAAGGAGTATTTTACGCCTAAAAGACAGATGTTAACAATCTTTTCTAGATAGATGATTTTCATAAAAGTAATAATTTTAGTTCCTACTAATGTAAACAGTTTATTTGTTTAGATATTTATAATTTGCATAAAACGCTTAACCAATTTGAATGAAATATGACACATGTAAGCTAATTTCACAATAGGTTAAATTTTTTGATTCATAGTCCATACTTGAAAGTATTACAATGCATGTGTTATACAGGTGATTTGAAAGTAATTAAAATACGCAAAATCGAATTGACAAATGCCTCAACTTTATTCCGTGGTTGAATTCCACAAAATGTGTTTAATACCTGGATTTCACCCATCTTTCTTTTTTTGTAGGGCTATCACGTAAAACTAATGTCGACTTTTGAATGGTTTTTCGAAATACCAAGTTATTAAGCATGTTATTTTAGTGATTCTATTGAAATATACTGCAATAGGAATTGTTAATAAATAGTTAGCATGTAAAAGTCGATAATCATGTAAATAAAAGGAGATTTGTAAAACGTGAGTTGTGATAACCCTAAATTGGTTTGTTATCTCTATTCTTTATGGATCTTGGCGAGGATATAGGTATGTTGATGTGTAAGGCTTGAGTTATAAATCAGACGGACAGACAGACATGTCGAATCTATAAGGGTTCCGTTTTTTGCCATTTGGCTACGGAACCCTAAAAAAAAACTAAACTACTTTAACTTCAAAGTGTTACTTAATAGACAGGATAAGAAATATCAACAAACTCAAGTACATTTCTACTGAGTTTTGGAAATAAAACTCATTATAAGAAATTGAAAGTATTTATTTCACGAATCGATCCAAATCATATCCTTTTGATAGCATCGTCTACAAACTTAGAAATTTATACTTTCTCGGACTTGTTATTTTCACTATTAACATTTTACTTTGAATATTTTGTACTTTTTGATAAAAATGATTTACATAACAAAATCAGCCTATAATTTTTGCACTCTTGGGACACAGGATTTCTCTGGGTGGAAGGAAGTGGGCCGTGATCTAACAAGATGCCCCAATGCTGATTGGTAGATGTTACGACTTCGAATTATTAGCCTATAGGTCCTATAGGCTCATAATTCCTATATTTCCTCATTTTGTTTTTCTTCGCCGTTTCGAGAGCTGTAGTGATGAGTTAATTTACACACAGTAAAGCGCCTGACAAGAAGTCGTGGTGGCCTAGTGGTTAAAACACCAGCCTCTCAAGTATGGGTGCGTGGGTTCGATTCCAGGTCAGGCAAGTACCAATGTAACTTTTCTAAAGTTATATGTACTTTCTCTAAATATATCTTGGACACCATTGACTGAAGGTGAAGAAAAACATCTTGAGGAAACCTGGACTTTATAAGTCTGAAATCGCCAACCCGCATTGAGCAAGCGTGGTGATTACGCTCAATCCTACTCTGTATGAGAGGAGACCTGTGCCCAGCAGTGGGACGATAAAAAGGTTGTTTATGATGATGATGATGAAGAATATCACAATAAAAATCTATACTATGTGTTATTGCTGGTTATATTTTCTCGGTGGTAGGCCATAACATCGGCTACCGGCAGAAGTTACCTACCACCCACCAGGTAAAGTCTTGCTGCCAAGTGATTCGTCGTATTTAGGCCACATGTCTGGTAAAGTCGGACGGAGGACGGGTCTGAGCAGTTTTCTTGCGAAGTGTGCCGGATACGATGCGCCAAATGTTGTTGTGTTGGGAGTTTGGCCGTAGAGGGTCTCCAGATCAATCACCCTCTGATGTAGCACCGTTGATCGTGTTGTTTAACATTGCACCGCCTCGCTCTACTGCATCTCCTTCCTATTTCATTCAGCTTTTTCAGTGAATAGGCTCTTAATAAACTAGTGCGCTTTACCATCAACGATTGCGTCACTGCTTACCATCAGGCGGGATTGCGGTGAAACACTAGTTTATGATTTATAAAACATAATTAAACCATAAAATTACCCTATTAATGTTCTCAAAGGCTAGGCATAATTAAAATTTACGATCGATGAATGAGCTAAACGATTCATCTTTGGAAATGTAAATTGTGCGTAGTTTAATATTGACTTGTTAGTTCGTCAGCTATTTACCAAGCCAAATGGGCTAAACTTACAGCCCAGCCCCGCTTAATGGCAAAGGACATCGTTACGAGCCCAGACACAGATAAAGAGAGCAGAGATGTTACGGAGGTTGTATACACGGTCAGCGCAGTAGTTAATTAAGCTATTGATTGCTGCGCTGCGTGCCGCGGGTTCGATTCCCGCAAGGAACAAATATTTGTATGAACTACAAGTAGTTGTTCCGGGTCTGGATGTTTGTGTATGTCAGTTTATATATTTGTAAACGCACCCACGATACAGGAGGAATTTATAGTGTGGGATAAGGTTCTTTTTTAAAAGAAAAGTAATTTTCTGAGCGACAACACTTTCAGCGATCCTCAAAATAAAATCATCAATTTTTTTTTCTATAATTTACCATGTTATTGGCAGCGAGCATAATATCAATATAGTAATTAGTATATAATTGTAGGCTTCATCGCGTAGCGGCAGCAAACGCGGCCGCTGCGCAAGGAGGCGCGGGTTCGATCCCCGCGCAGTGCAAATATTTGTATGCATGAATATAAATATTTGTACTGGTCTGGTCGTGCAAGCAAGCGTGGTAATTAGATCATGCTCAATCCTTCTCTGCATGAAAGGAGACCTGTGCCCAGCGGGACGATAAAAAGTTGATGATGTTGGTTCCAGATGCAATACGAACACCTAATGGCAGTCGTTACGGGTTGTTGGAGCCCTCAAAAGTCCAACAATTGGTCTACCTGCAATGCTTCGATATTGCCTTCGGGTTTTGGAGGTCAGACGGCAGTCGCTTCACGGAAAATGTCGAAGTTTCGCCAAAATCAGCAGTTAGACTGGTAAAGCGGACCCCAGACTCCAGAGCTGAAAAAAGGCTTCGAATGCGACTGGGATTAACCCTGAGATGATGATGATATTATTGGCAGCGAAACTTCGCAAACCTGATAGTTATGTAGTCTGCAGAGTTTTGCTAGACAACTTTATTTAAACTTGTAGATATTATTTTTAAAGTAGAAAATTCTTAAGCGACGTTAAGCACATTACATAGAAACACACGGATTTCAGTTTTACTTCCAGCTACGAGTAGCTTTCTTCTAAGTTATAAATTAGTGCGATCAATCTAGCCTGGTGGTAAAGCGTTCATCAGCATCATTTCAGCCGAAAGACGTCCACTGCTGGACATAGGTCTCCCCCAAGGTTCTCCACGACGACCCATCCTGCACCTCCCGTATCCAGGAGTTTCCCGCGACCTTCACCAGGTCGTCGGTCCACCTCGTTGGGGGCCTACCCACGCTGCATCTTCCGGAGCGTAGTTGTCAATCGAGAACCCGTCGGCCCCACCGGGTATCGGTTATACGGGCAATGTGCCCGGTCCACAGCCACTGAAGTGTTACAATTCTTCGGGCTGTGTCTGTTACTCTCATTGTCATTTCTGATTTGATCACGCAGTAAAACTTCAAGCATAGCCCTAACAATGGCCCTTATAAGACACTCAGCTCAAGGTCACCCAAAGGGCAATGAAAAAAGCTAAGCTTGAGGTAAAGCATTATTACGATATTAATCTTAAGCAATTTGCAATAACTAATCGGTTAACAGTAAATCGATTATAACTCGCAAGTTATATACATAAAGGACCTTTTAGAACATTAATTAGGCAATCTAAAGCTTGAAAATATCAAATTCCCTCGTTTAATTACTTTTATTAAGTTGTTCTACTATCCCAAAATATGATTAATAGTCATAATTAACTCAATCCATTCAGGGCTAAGCCTAACTTCAAACTGAACCACATTCATTAATTATTCTTTGCTCAACAATGTAATTCAGTACATACAGGCAAAGTTACCGATTGAGTGTTGGTGGCAAAACTATTCTAAAGCTGTCACAAACTTTGTCTGTTTGAAATACGCCGGAGAGCTAATAGATAGTGTGGTTTTCTACACTAATAATGGAAGTTGTACACAGGGTTTTATTTTAAAATAGCTGTTGACCGCGATTTTTTTTTAAATAAATTATAAACTAGCGCTTGACCGTAATCCCGCCTGATGGTAAGCAGTGATGCGATCGTTGATGGTAAAGCGCGCTAGTTTATTAAGAGTCTATTCACTCTAGCCTTGAATACACTCAAATTGTAGTGTGACGGAAACACCACCGCCAGCAAATTGTTCCAGTCCCTCGATGTACACGGTATAAAAGAAGAAGCGAAACGCTTCGTCCGGATCGCAGCGGTGTCAACAACGTAAGGGTGGAAAGTCGCCGTAGGACGGGTCGTCCGTTGGTGGAACGGAGATGGGGGAATTAAATCATGCAATTCCCTAGCACACTCGCCAGAATGCATCCTATAGAAGACCGAAAGGCTGGCTACTCTACGCCTGTGCTCCAGGCTTTGGAGATCGTTTCGAGTTAAATCTGGGTCGCCAATCAGCCTCTTTGCACGCCTCTCCACTGAATCCAAAGTAGCCAGGTCACATTTCGCAGCACCATCCCAAATGTGGCTGCAGTACTCCACACACGAGCGAACCTGTGCTTTGTACAACATAAGAAACTGCCCCGGTATGAAGTACCGCCGGACCTTTGCGATGACGCCAAGTTTTCTGGCAGCCACCTTGGCCTTGGACTCAATAAACCGCCCAAAATATAAGTTTGAGGAAATCTCAACTCCCAAAAGCTGAAGGCGGTCGGTGCACTCTAAGGATACATCCTGAAAAGTAGGTTTACGATCCAAGATGAAGTAGCCGATGTTTTTACCCGAGTCAAAGTCGTATCTCTGTGCCAAAAGATATGGCTAAATGGTTGCCCCAGCTCGGTTAAACAAATAGGAATTTCACACTAACACGTAATATTTATATATTCATTCATGATTTGTTTATTGTTTATTATTTTCTTATAACTTTCTTGAACTAATAAATATAAAAAAGTTTCTCAATTAATTTTATGCATTACTTTCGTTTGACATGACAAGATTGAACAAAACAGGGAGTATCGTAAATCTGTTGTATCAAGTTCTTTTCTTGCAACCACCTCTTTGTACATATTTACTTACCTTAGCACAAAATCACCAGTGAAAAATACAATTATCAATAAAATACGTCCGACACATCTTAAAACGCCTAGAAAAATGTTCATAGCAATGTTATCGCTTTGTCGTAGGAATTACGCGAAATTCTTTTCGGTATTATGCAAATATTAAGAGTGCCTAAACCTTTTTAATTACAAAATACTATTTTTTAGCTATTCAGCATTATATATTATTTGGAATTATGTTTGTACACGCGTTTTCTTTGCGGGGTCTCTTCCATACTTCAGTTTGTCCTTTTATCCAAAACCGTTAAGACATTTTATCATGAAAGCCGGACGGACAGAGTTACTTTCGCTTTTATAATATTATTATGAACTATTTAGGTCATGTTAAATTAGATATTTTTTAGAACTGCCTGAACCGGTGCAGTTGGCGCAAGCACTATTTTGAGTTGAGACATTGGTCCCAGGTGTCACTTCTGGATATTGACTGTTGTCGCTGGTTGTCTTCTTGACTGTTGTTAAGTTGTGGTGGCCTAGTGGTTGAAACACCAGCTTCTCAAGCATGAGTGCGCAGGTTCGATTCCAGGTCAGGCAAATACCAATGTAACTTTTCTAAAGTTATATGTACTTTCTAAGTATATCTAGGACACCAATGACTGAAGGTGAAGGAAAACATCTTGTGGAAACCTGGACTTTAGGTCTGAAATCGCCAACCTGCATTGAACAAGCGTGGTGATAACGTTCAATCCTTCTCTGTATGAGAGGAGATTTGTGCCCAGTAGTGGGACGATAAAAAGGTTGATGATGATGATAATGATTTAGGTCAAGTTAAATTAGATATTTTTTAGAACTGCCAGAACTAGTGCAGTAGGTGCAAGCACTACTTTGAGTTTAGACAATGGTCCCCGGCGTCAATTCTAGATATTGGCTGTTACTGGTTATCAGAACTTCAGAAGTCCGACATTCTGACAATCAGTCTTACTGATTTAGAGTAACCATGTTGTGGAGGTCAGATAGGCATTTAAAACACTGGTATATAACCGAATTTCGGTCAAAATGGAAATGATAATGACAACATTTTATTCCAAAATATTGACTTAAAAAAGTTGTTTAAAGAACTTCGTTTGTATTCAACTTAACTGATTCTGTTCCTTGGCAAGGTAATATTATAATGATAAAGTGGGCGAAGCTTTCCAAGAAACTTCTAACAAAGACTAATTCAATTTTAAACATATAAAAAAGAAAAGGAAATTGCTTTTCCAAGATATGTATGAAATTTCTGTAGCTTCTAGCGGAACACAGCCAAAAGAAACGTGATGTATTTGATATAACAAAATATTTCATAAAAATACTTGAAAAGTACACTTTTCCTTAACAGTCACAGATTTCATTATCTATACATACATATAGCAACGGGTTTCATATTGACAGTTCAACAACATTCATTGTGCTGTCTAAATTGTTGAGTAAACACATTTTCAGAACATATTAAGCAATGGATTAGCAATATTCTTCAAAAAGAAAAAAATATTGAAAGTAGCGTGATGATATTATTCAAAGACCTTATTTAAGGGTATGGTATACTATACCCTTAAGTCCTGCCTGTTGTGTGTCCTGTAGGGCCTGTTTTGCGAGTTTTTCTTTTGTTAATACGATCGAGACGTTTATGACGTTCGGTGTAACTTTGACCGTAACGCGGAAGTCTGAATTATTTTTCAAGATTTATTGACTTATTTAAAATATAAATTTGCTTGTCGTGTTCGCTGTTGTGACTGCATTGTACTTATAAACTACGCAACATATTTTAATAAAGTATCATTCCAATGTATAGATTTATACGCAACTTTTAATTTATTCGTAGCACCATATCTACGCCACTAGCTACGACGTAGCAGAATGGCGTAGCAGAAACTAATACCATCTCAGAGTGCTACGTGCTCCATTTCGCAGTTTGAGAATGATGTTATTATTTTCTGAGGAGTAATTTTTTTAAGTTACTTGGAAATAAAAATCCAAGTAACTTAAAAATGTACTCCTTAGAAATTGGATTTTTTTGGACTCTGAGATGAGGTATGGAAATATTTAGACTTGATGGGCCTTTGTAAATTTTACCTCACTCTAATTTATAAAACTATAGATTTTGGTAACGTTTTTGTACATTTTGAAGAATAAATTATTGAAGTGAAACTTCTTTACGCACGCTTTATTTGGGGAGTAAGCTGGCGAACGCGTGACGTAAGCGTTACGAAAAGTGATCGGGCAAGGCGAACGGAAGTTAAGTGGGGGATATAAGCACAGAGGCGCCCGTGGTGTGAGCTTGGTACTACAAGGTCTACAACGAGTTTTTATCAATAAAAATAGAAGATCTATGCAAAAATATTAATTTACCAATGAAACCATGAAATAAACTTAAATATTTATAGAAAATTAATATATGTATATGTGTATACATGTATATATTGTACACACATATATATATATATACATACAGATGCAGCGAAAGAAGTTTCACTTCAGTCGTGTGGTCATAAGCACACTCGTATTTTTATAATAATGTTATTGTTTTTTATTTAAATTTTTTTATTAAATGACATGTTTGTGAGTCACACAAAGAGTAGTGGAAAGAGCTATGCTCGGAGTTTCTCTGCGTGATCGAATCAGAAATGAGGAGATCTGCAGAAGAACCAAAGTCACCGACATAGCTCTGCGAGTCGCTAAACTTAAGTGGCAGTGTGCAGGGCACATTGCTAATAGAACCGATGGCCGTAGGTAGTAAGGTTCTGAAGTGGCGGCAACTACTGGAAGACGCAGAGTAGGGAGGCCCCCAACAAGGTGGACCGATGACCTAGTGAAGGTCGCGGGAAGCCGATGGATGCAAACAGCACAAGACCGGTCAGCCTTGGAGGAGGCCTTTGTCCAGCAGTGGACATCCATAGGCTGAAGAAGAAGAAATGACAATTTTAATAAGTCTCAATCTGACAAAAAGTAGCCCAAACACTGTATTTTTGACAAGTACCTGACATTAGACATAGACAGATAACTGATGTGAATACAGCCAGAATTGTTTATTTTAGTTATTTTCATAGTCTTATGACTTATGGGATTCTTCTCTGGGGAACTTGTGCGGACATCAATACCATCTTTGTTTTACAGAAAAGGGCTGTTCGAGCCATTTACAACCTTGGTCCTAGAGTTTCTCTTAGAGAAAAATTCAGAGAGGTGAACATTCTGACTGTAGCTTCACAATATATATTTAAAAATCTTACGTATGTACATAAAAATATATCTAATTTTATGAAAATAAGCGATATTCATAATATAAATACCAGGAACAAACACAATCTTGCTGTACATCACACTCGTCTCCACAGAGTAGGCAACTCGTTCATGGGTCAATGTATACACTTTTACAACAAGCTTCCCATGGACATTCGAAACTTACCCATTAAACGATATAAAACCTATATAAAGGCCAAACTTTGCAAAAAGGGGTATTATAAAATCTCAGATTATTTAGAGGATAGAGAGGCTTGGGACTGAGCTGATCGCTCTGTTAAGCATTGTTATTAAGCAATATGCGTAATTATAACGTAAATTATTGTAAACATTTTCATTTTTAATGTCTGGACTTTAAAGAAGACGATGATCCCTGAGTTTGTTTCGGCTATTTCTTCTCAGAGGTAGTCAGTTAGGAAATGCCGGCTTCATCTAGTTTAAAAAAAAAAGAAAAAAAAACATATGTCGTGTAAAAGTGATCGGTCATCCTACTTGCTTAATTAACGATTTCATTTCATTTCATTTCATTGTTTTTCACTGAGATAAGATTGTGACTATATTTTGATCATCATTAATTACAGGAAATGACTTCTGTTGATAGTTTGACTGCTTCTAATTTAAACCGTCTTCAAAAAAAAGTAGCAAGGAAATAAGATTCAATTATTTTCACTGCTTTAGCCCGTGAGGAGGCGCGCTACGAGCATTTTGCTCACACAAAAATGTAATTGAATAATATTTTGTGATACCGACGATAAATATTTGTATGCATGAATATGAATATTTGGACTGGTCTGGTCGTGCCTCGGAAAGCACGTTAAGCCGCTGGTCCCGATTGCTATACGAACATCTAGCGGCAGTCGTTACGGGATGTAGGAGCCTTCAAAAGTCTAACAATTGGTCTAACTGCAATGCTTATATATCGCCTTCGGGTTGTGGAAGTCAGACGGTAGTCGCTTCGCGGAAAATATCGAAGTTTAGCCAAAATTAGCAGTTCGATTGATAAAGCAAACCCCAGACTCCAAAGCTGAAAAGCTACGGATGCGACTGAAAGGATGCTGATGACTATTTTTATTATTTTTGTTATATAACATTTTTTATGAGACATTTATGAAGACTGCCTAAAAATGAAAAATTTAAGTAAGTTATTATGTTATTTTCTCTAGAAGTTGGATTTATATTTCATAGTTTTCATTAAAATACTTATTTTCTTAATTATTAAATCTTGTTTTATTGACATAAATTGATGAGAAACCAATTAAATAATAATAAAGTAATATAACGGTAAATAATAGGTGTATCTGACATCGACCACAAATGAGTACCATGGATCCAGTACATGATTCTGAACCCCCTAGTGGTGGAACTTTGCGTCGGCTTTTTCTCGAAAAAAATATACAGTTTTTTTCACTTTAGATAATTGCTATACTTTTATAACCCAATAAGATTTTAAGGTAAAAATTAATTATTTCGTTAATTATACAAAAAAGTGCAATGTGAACAATACTAGAAAAACTATCCTATCAGCTGATTTAATAGAGTTCGCATCAGGGATCTACAAACACGCACGGCGGCACGCTTACAACGTTCAAAGGCCGAGCCGACACTTTTTTTTAAACAATGTTATTTCTGTAACCGCTCATTAACGACATAAATGACTATCATAATTTTGTTAGTGGCATGCTATGTAGTCTTTTCGCGAAGTTTGCGTTACGATGTCAGATACAACCTGTATATGAGCGTTTAAAATGGTGTGAGCAAGTTGCTCCTGCGCGCCCTTCCGTGTAATAAAAGTAGGCGCGCTTCCACACGGGTCAGTATTTCTGCAAAACAAAAGCGGCGGCTGTTCATCTGAGAAAGGGACAATAGGGTTTATGTACCCTTAAACGTTATTTTAGTTAAAGAGTCGTTAAAACTTAAAACAATATAAAGTTAATTTAAGCTTAAAGTCTCGATCATAACTTAATTTTAGGCAACCTTTATGAATAAAAGGGGAATATTCGTCACGAGACAAAGTCTTGCCGCCAAGCGATTCGTCGTGTTCCGACATGATGTCTGATGAAGCCGTACGGAGGACGGGCCTGAGCAGTTGTGTTGCGATGTGTACCAGGTTCGAAGCGCCAAATGTTCATGGCTAATACCAGTTGATATCAGATGCTCATGGATGGTATCGAATGTTCATGAATGATATCGGACGTTCATGGATGGTATCGGATGTTCATGGATGATATCGGCTGCTCATGAATAATATCGGCTGCTCATGGATGATATCGAATGTTCATAGATTATATCGGCTGTTCATGGATGATATCAGATGTTTATTGATGAAAGCGGATGTTCATTGATGATATCGGATCATTCATCATCAACTTTTATTTTATCGTCCCACTGCTGGGCACAGGTCTCCTCTCATACAGAGAAGGATTGAGCATAATCACCACGCTTACTCAATACGGGTTGGCGATATCAGATTTAAAGTCCAGGTTTCCTCAAGATGTTTTCCTTCACCTTCAGTCATTGGTGTCCAAGGTATACTTATAAAGTACATCCAACTTTAGAAAAGTTACATTGGTACTTGCCTGACCTGGAATCGAACCTGCGCACTCATACTTGAGAGGCTGGTGTTATAACTACTAGGCCACCACGACTACAATCCGAATCCATACTAATATAAATGCGAAAGTAACACTGTCTGTCTGTTACGCTTTCCCGCTTAAACCTCTCGACTCATTTTGATGAAATTTGGCACAGACAATCTTTAGACCCTAAGGAAGAACATAGGCTACCTTTTATTGAAAAAAAGAAATGATATTCCCGAGGGAAATTTAAAAAGTGCGATATAACCGAATTCCATGCGGGCGAAGCCGCGGGCGGAAAGCTAGTGTTCTAATAAATAATCCTAACTCCATGGTAACTGGTTGCCAGTCGATTTTCCTGCCACCTTGAATCCATGTATCATCGTTTCTATAGGTACATACATATATTTATTACGTATCGTGACCTTATATCTTATCGCGAGATACTTAAATTCCGTTTAAGAGGCAGGATATGCTCGTAAGCTATATCGCAGAATGTGTGAATATTCCAAAGTTACCTGTATTATATTTTTTAAAATAAAAAAGTGAATTGTATTTGGTTTCGGTCGTTCTATTCGTAAATCTAAACAATTTATTAATATAAGTAAGGATTCTTGTACTGAGCCCCTCTGCAATGAAATGTTTAATCGAGTATTAAAATAACCGGTTCCATACAGTGGTATTGTTAGTGAATGTATGCTGGATGCTAGCTCACTTTGATAAGAATAGCAGGTCGTTCACAATGTTTGTGTTCTTTCTCCAGAATTAGCTTACTGACACGTTATATGAGTTCATATAATTTTCTTTTTGATAATGCATAAATATGTGAGCTGTCACGCCCTTTATACCTGAGGCTTTTGGATTGGTGCTAAGATATTACTTATTAACATTTCCATTTTAATGATAGGTAAAAAAATAGGTATCTAATTTTTTGTTTTTACTTTTCTGGTATTTTTGCGTAGCTAGTTAGTATTATAATAAATAACTTCATTGTTGTCGCGTTTTCTTGTGTGCATTACTATACAAGTATACATAGTATTGTATAAAGTCATGTGTTTAGTTTTTTCCATTTTATTTAAGTAATACGCCATACGGCGTCTGTTTGGCGAAGGGGTTGCGTGCCCTCTTCACTGAACAGGCGACTAGGGGAATTAGCAGAATATTCATCAGCGTCTACCGGTCTACAAAATACAATAGAGCTATTATAAATGCTGTGGGTTCTGAGATACCATTGTTAGTATTGATTAATAGTTATATGAGTTTATGATGATAGCGAAATGGTATAAAGTCATGTGGTTTTTTAACTAAACAGACAGCTGTGCTGCTGAGGAGTTTGTTCCGCCACTTCTTCTGCCCAGCGAAAGCACTAGAAAGTGTCCAAGGGCGGACACTTTTGGGGAGACTGTTGTAGCGGTGAATACAACGCAACATGCGAGTAACGCGTCACGCGAATCCTGCATCCCGCAATCAGAGTTTTCTGTGCAACTAGCACGCATACAAGTTCACCAGATAAACCGGCGAGCAAAGTGGCCCGCCAGACAACCGGTCTGGTCGGAGGATCCTCCCTTTTCTATGGAGGATGAGTGAACTTTACTCCCTGTTCCTCATGCCTCCACACTGTCTTAAGTAATATTGACGTTCAAAAAGTGCTGAAACCTAGCCTAATTTGAATGAATGACTTTTGATGGTTCTGCGAGTCATCGGTAGGATTTCACATAATACGTATTCAGCCTTTAATGTTCCACTTCTCGAACACAGGGCTCTCGGTGAGACGGAGGAAACCGTAATGTACGTGGGTCACATGTCTTCGATGTTTTGCTTCTAAGGCAGGCTGGCTGGTTTCCTCACGATGTGTTCTTTCACCGTTTTGAGACGAGTTATAATGAAATAATTTACACAAAGTAAAGCTGACTGCTGAAGAACTGCTGAAGCTGTAGAAAAGGCCAAGTTTAGCGTAAAGAAAATTTTGAATATCTGTCGTTCCAGCGACACTAAACCAAACCTAGTAACCATGTTTTTATAACACTAGGTTAAGCGGGCGGCTGGTAGTGATTGCTTGCAGATTGCGCTGGGCACATACCGCTCAATAAGTTAGGAGTTTTGATGCAAAAGGTTTATTCAACAAACTGTGAGCTGTGCGCGGCACTGGAGGATGTCTTACATTTATAGGCGGAATGTGTAAGATTTCAGTTTGAAAGATAACAATTGATTAACGAGTTGCAAGTAAATAGGTATGATGTTGGTACTTTCCATCATATACTGTCCACACCTAGTTCGGAGGCCGCCTACAAAGCTTTAATGTTTGTTCAGCAAAGATTTAGTTAAGTACTAAATCTTCACTTAACATAAAAACTTTGCAGACAAGTTATTGGCTTAGGTACGATGGGACTGGCATACACAGACGTGTTAAAGTCCCTGAATAAAATAAAGAGAGAGAAAAAAAAACCTAACCTGTGTTTTACCTTATCATGACCTGATAACTTTTTTTATTGTTCCGGGGTGGAAAATCCTCAATGAATGTCCGCGACCCTGGGGTGGACGACGGGGTCTGTCAGACTCCTAGTGACTAAAAACCACCCCGGTGTCTCATCTCTCATGTTTGCGCGGAGCCCCACACTCTCGTGCTGGCCCCCGGTTATCGGGGCCTCGCCTCATGCACGGAGTAGTGAGATGTTTAACTACCCCGTGCATCACCACTAAGGCGCTCGCCATCAATTGCGCGCGGCTCCGCCTCGGGTCCATCCATTAGGGGGCGGAGACTCCCCAAGTCTCTCGCCCCTGGACCCTAGACCGCGGACTGTAAAAAAGGCCCGCGGTCTACCCACCTCGTTCTCTATTCATGCACTCTGCTACTGCAGATTGTAGATAGAGAGCCCTCGGGAGCGACACCTCCGCTCAGGTAGAAATTCGCCATGGACAACAATTCCCCTCGCCGGGGATTGTTGTCCGCGCCCAGGGTGCACCGGCCCAGCGTCTGCTTATCCTCGGGGGTCGAAAGCGAGGACTAGCAGCCACCGGGCACTCGGGGAGGTTTTCTGCCACGCACCCCAAGACCTGATACCTGGCCTGGCTTAGAACATAAAATATTGGATGAATTCCAAATTTAAACGCAAAAAAATAAAATAAACTGCGTACAAAAGCTAGCATATGTAAAGAGACACAATAATATATCATGTAGATATATTTAGACATTACAAATGTATATTACTTAGAGGGGAAAGTCTCGCCAATATTGGGGGCTTACAGTAGAGAACGAGAAAAGTGTCGTCTTTAATAAACCCGAGAATCGAGAAGGCTTTGGAGATTTTTAGGGTATTTGTGTGAGATTTCTTTTTATGTATTGGAACCTTGACTACAAAGCCATTGAGAAAATTGCTTGCATTAAAATTAATAATAATTCTATGGGATTTTTATCACTGACACTTAGGAATCCTACTAATGTGTATTATGTGTAGTATGGATGGAATGTATCTCTTTCACTCAAAAACTGCTGGACCGATTTGGATTAAATTTGGCACTCAGACGTTTTCTATTGTAATAACAACTGTCCATTCTTTGGCCGCCCATTGTATGTTTTTTATGTTGAATGATATTTTGATAAATGTATGTTTTGGTGTGCAATAAAGAATATATAAATATCACATACGATAATTTTCATCAATCAACGATTGCATCACTGCTAACCATCAGGCGGAATGGCACTAGTTTATAAAGATTAAAAAACAAAACGTGCAAGCTATTTTTATTTTTTAATTATTCAAAATTAACGATTGTAATACCAAACAAAATGTCTTTTTTTGTCCTGGATGGGATATCATCAAATGATATAATCATCAATCAGGACGGAACAAAAGGGCGTGACTTTTACTGACTAAAACCCTCCCGTGTTTCTTCGCTTGCCTGTGCGCCAGGGCCACGATAAATACTCAATAAAATACCTGTAACAATCATAACAGCTCCTGGTTCGCTTTTCATAAAAATTAACAATCTAATTACATAGCAAAATTCCCATAAAATCACAGTAGACACACGCTCCTATATCAACGTTTCTACCTAGGTAACAAGACTCAATTTCCCAAGTCAATAAATAAAGACCAACACTTAAACCTTCGTTAAGCGACGCATGAATGAAGTCATGCATCGTTCAGCAATTTGATCAGCCAATTAACGTTGATAACGAGTGTACCCCTATATATTTCATTGCTCTAAATCAAGTAGGTCAGTACAGGTGATCGGAAAAATGACACGGTAAAAAATTGGGAACTTTTTAACGATGCTCCTTTGTCAACGTAACAAGCACAGATTTTTATGCGTAAAAAATTCAACAAGAATGTCTGAAAAAATTTACTTGTAATAAACAAAATAGAACTTTATAATACAGATAAGGTAAATCTGCCCGCAATTTTTTCAACCATGTTGTGTTATTTTTTTCTCTATACGAAATCTGAATATAGTTTGTTCAGGATAAGCAACTGCATCGATTCCAATAATTTTTACACTATGTCGTATTTTTTCCCAAAATTTAGAAATTGTTGCAGTGTGGTTGCCGAGCCCGCCACGCAGCTTACGGTAGACCGCAGTACCGCTCGCACGCCCGAGCGTAGCGTTGACCATATTTTTGTTGGCACAACCAAGGATGATTAGCTCATAACTTTGTGGTTTTTGTGATATCTTTATGAAATTTTGTACATAAATTCTTTACTTAAAAATACTGACCTCTATAAGCTGAAGAAGAAGATGTAGATTTTCTTACCAGCTCTTCTCCATAGCAGAAGAGTAATTGGAACCATGCGCCTAACTTCTTTGAAACTAGGTGCGCACCGCGGTTTAACTCGCATAAGTTCCCGTAGGAATACCAGGATAAAAGTATCCTATATGTTTTTATTTTTTTTTAAATTATAAACTAGTCCTTGGCCGCAATTCCGCTTGATAGTAAGCAATGATGCAATCGTAGACGGTAAAGCGCGTTAGATTATTAAGAACGAAGAAGGAAGACGGCAGTTGAGCGAGGTGATACGATGTTAATAAACCCACCAACATGACCAACGATGTTGCGCCCGAGGGAGATTGATTGGGAGACCCTCCACGACCAAACTCCCGACACAACAATATTTGGCGCATCGTACCCGATACACAGCGCAACACAACTGCTCAGAGCCGTCTTCTGTACCGCTTCACCAGACATCAAGCCGGAACACGACAAATCGCTTGGTGGCATTAGTCTGTTCGCATGCTTTATAATATTTATCCCAGTTAAACTAAGAAACCTATAATAGGGTATTTGACTAAAAAAAACTAATTAGTCCGTCGGTCAAATTTCCAAAAAAATCTAGACACGTATTTTTTCTTTTTTCATATAAACAAAAAATAAAGAGGACAGTAAGCTGAAAACTCGTGTGACGTCACTGCACGCTACGCTTTTTAGCGCGCAGTGACGTCACCAGTCACCACTCCTGATCTTTGATGCCTTTTATATCTGTAAATTTTTATTGATTTGATAAAACAAAATATACGTATCCACTATTTTTCTATAATCTGAATGACGGACTAAATAGAATCAATTTTTTTATACCCAGGAAACTATTGGTCATATAAAAAAAATTATTACTCATATTTTGTAAAATATATATCGCTGTTGGTTACCTAAATAAATATAAAATAAAATAATAAAAAGTCTGTTTTTATTTGATAGCTATAAGAGAAAAGCTTTAGACTACTTAATATAACACAATGCCCCTTGAAAGTGGACCAAAATAAAGTCAGAAAGTACGATAAGGGAAAACGAAGTAAAAACTCGGATAGGCAATGCGTTGCGATGGGTTGAGGGAATGATAAATTTCACGCGAAGTAAGGGTAAAAGCTAGATTACCGGAATCGATACGAAGGACCGTATAAATTACAGTCGCCTTAATCGAGTGTTATCGATTTCGATTAAGGCGACTCTTTGAAATTATGATTTCCGAGTGTGTGACTTAAATGTTGTAATTCGCCAAACCCAATGCGGTTTAAAAAAGGCGTGGTAGCCTAGTGATATCGGCCGCGACTTACCAGTTGTAAGTCTAGGCGCTCTACACCGGCCCGGCGGCATATTTTGGCAACATTTTGCCGGCGGGCTAGGTTAGCGGCTTCAATCATTGCAAGTCGTCAAACTTTGCCGGCGCTAGACATCAGAAACTTATTTAGGATTTAAAATACTAACACGTCTCTACAGCTGAAATGTCACCGGGCAACGGAGCGCTTGCGTACGCTAGTTGCCGGCCGGCTAACCGCCGACGTGTCGGCGGGCAACACGTGCAGGCGAAGGTTGCCGACTTGCTTCTTTCAACATAAGCCGGGATGTGTCGGCGGGCCGTGCCGCCGGGCCGCCGGTTTTGCGCTAGTTAAAGCGCTATAGGTTCGAACCCCGTCAGGCTCTTTGTGTAAATAAAATCACCACCACTGTATTCATTACAAGAAATTCCCCTCTAGTCATCATCATCATCAAACTTTTTACCGTCCCACTGCTGGGCATATGTATCCTGTCATACAGAGAAGGTTTGAGCGTAATCACCACGCTGGCTCAATACGGGTTGGCAATTTCAGACTTAAAGTCCAGGTTTCCTCAAGTTTTCCTTCACAGTCATTATTGTCCAAGATATCTTGTAGTATATACTTAGAAAGTACATATAACTTTAGAAAAGTTACATTGGTACTTGCCTGACCTGGAATCCAACCCGCACACTCATACTTGAGAGGCTGATGTTTTAACCACAAGACCACCACGACTTCGGTTTCCACTCTGATCGGATTTAAATACCAGTAATTTATATGGAGCGACTGCCTACCAGTTACTGAGTAAGACGAACGATGTATGTTGATTTTGTATCGAATAATTGTTTTAATGCTAAATTAATCTGGGACCAGCATTTATATTGAGAGGGAGTGGGCCGTAATCTACCACGTGGGCTCAGTGCGGTAGATGTCAAATGTCTTCGAAGTTTTTGGGCTCTATGACATACCGGAGACATCGTGAGGGGGCCTGCGCCCCAAGAGTGGGAACAATATATACTAATTATGCTATGTATTTATATGTATAAATACCTATTTGTAGGTATGTTACAATGAAGATGTTGTGTCTTGCAGTATTATTAAGTATAGTGGAACAATTGGAGATAAGCCAATAAATAAAATAAAATAAAAATAAATATAGTTTAAAAAACTAAAAAACATGCCTTTAAAGAATATGAAACTAAAAAGTTAAAAATAATTTTAAAATTCATTTTATGAAAATAGTATATAAACAATACTAGTATAAATGAGAAAAAATCGTGAGACGCATTGTGCCATAACTTTTGTATATTAAGCTTTTTCAAACTTTTCTTGAACTCCAACAGACAGAATAGCAAGTGCTAAAATTCGTAATGATGCGTTACCCAAGTAACTAAATTTAAATCTAAAACTAAACTAAAAAATACTTAGCCTGCACAAATTAATGTAAGGTAAGATTGAAAAAAAAATTGAGTTAGAGACGGACAAACAAACAAACAAGCAAACATACAAGTGAAGCTAATAAAAAGCATGTAATAATGACCACAAGAATTCTTATTTCACCTGGAACAAATTATTTTTGTCAATAAAGTTATTCTCTACGATCCCTGATAAGTATGACCGAAAAATTATGTGGTTCATTTATAAATGTTGCCTCAAGTTAAGCAAAGTTAAGTGAACAAAGCTGAATGGTTAAGCAGTCGCTTCTAACTTTACGCTGCGCTAACTTTAAGCTTCCATTATAAACAACCTCTTCATTATTAAAATATTTTGCGAGCCTAAGGACCGATCTTTTGATCAGTATTACTCCACCATTTATTAAAAATCCTATCCTACTGATATAAATATGACGACATCAGCGATAGGTTCGTCACCAACTCGGTGTGGTGGCAAGGGCTTGATTTCGTATGTGAGTTTAAAATTAAAGCACAACGTGTAAACATACCCTCCAATCTTGGCAATAACAATTTGAATAGGCAAACCCACAGTTCCGCTGTAACCCTGGTCCGCGTCTCAATCCGAAGTGACCATTCGACAATCCCCACTTTCCAAAAAGACTATGTAAACGTGCCGCCATTACAAAATAACATCACAGCGTTTGCCCCACTACTGTGTTAGTCAAATGAACAACTTTAATTAAAATTATACCGGTACCTTTCGATTTCGTGGAAACTTCGCGAAAAGGCTACATCGCGTGCCACTAATAAAATTATGATAGTCATTTATATCGTTAATGAGTTGTTACAGAAATAACAGTGTTTAAAAAAATGTGTCGGCTCGGCCTTTGAACGCTGCAAGCGTGCCGCCGCGCATGTTTGTGGGTATGATGTTGACCCCTGATGTGAACTCTATTAAATCAGCTGATAGGATAGCTTTACTAGTATTATTCACATTGGGCTTTTTTGTGTGATTAGCGAATTAATTAATTTATACTTTAAAATGTTATTGGGTTATAAAAGATAGCAATTATGAACGGTCTAAAGTGAAAAAAACTGCATATTATTTTTTTTAAATAGGGAAAAAGCCGACGCATAATTCCACCACTGGGGGTTCAGAATCATGTACTGGATCCATGGTACTCGTTTGTGCGTCGATGTCAGATACACCCTTTATGTATGTATTGACGCGTGGATTTATTGGGTTACTCCTTCACGCAAAACTACCTGACGGATTTGGATAAAATTTGGCACACAGATAGTTCATAACCAGGAATAACACATAGGATGGGCACGCCTCAATACTATAATCAGCACATCGTGACGGAGTCCAGGAAGACAGATACCTTCCAGAGCTGCCTGTTGTTCTTAACACTGATTCAATTGAAAATCAATTACTATCATCTGTCAAAACTTTTTCTAGAAGTATTCATTCGTTCAGTACATCAATGTATGTTGTGTCTTATTGACGTAAGTTTTTTTTCAGTTGAAACAGTTTGAAGAGCCGCCATAAATGTGTAGCTGGTGTCGTATGTCATCTCTGAACATAAACTCGACATGTTGTCATTATTTGTTAAATAATGACAACATGTCTTTCTACACAGCTCATTTAAGCAGACGATGTAATGTGTATCCACTGACTAATCGAACTGCAATTCCTATGAGGGCACGAACAAGTCTATAAATTTTCATAACTTTTAAAAATTTTCTAGTATTGTTTTGTCATTGTCCTTTGACCCCTGTGCAAATTTTCAACGTAATCAGAGTGGTCAGAAGTAGGTGAAAATGAAGTTAAAAGATTCCATTACATACATACACACTTAAATACAGGTAAAGATACTAAAAAGCTAGTTGAAAAAGAAAAAAATCTTGGATTCCAGACACGTGCACAAACTAAATACCACTGATTGCTAATAAACTTTGTACGATACAAAAAACTTGGTGTAGAAACATCGAGCCGTAGGCGTTTCATGAATAAGACTCAACGCGCCGGAAGATTCTGGAGAAATAAATTATTTACAAACGAAATCGTGTCACTAATACTGAGTTATAATCTTACGGTCTTCATAAATGGTAGGTCGTAAAGATAGCTGTTTTGTTTTTATTGAATAAAGATTCAAGATCATCATAAACACTGACTTAATGTAAAGGGAAAATACTGTTAATAAATCTAATGGGGTAGTTTTTTAACATATTTACAGGGTGTTTATTAACATTTTCATTTTATTCTTACAGAAAGCTTACAGACTAATCCATACTAATATTATAAATGCGAAAGTAACTCTGTCACCTGTGTTTGCCATCTGTTTAGACAACATCTTTACTAACTTAAGACCTTCTGACCATTTAATTATAAATGAGTTAGACTGATCACTGTGGCCAGTTAGTTACTTTTCCTCAGAAGAGTGAAGTCAGAGCTCAAAGAAAACTTGTGAGTTTTGTTCCTGTAAATGAAAATCGTTTAGGACAATTTAAAAATAATTTAATTGAAACGCTACCGGGCTTGCCTCATCACACCAACCCGAATCATGCGTATACGAGTAGTGTGCTATTTAACCTGATTAATTGTGAATTTATGAAAGTTTTCACAAAAAAACATTGCCTGTTAGCGACCGCATTATATTTAGTGACTGGGCAACCCCAGGTATTTATAAAAGCAGGGAAAAAATGTATGAATTGTATCAGGAGAAAACATATAATCATGATGAAACTTTTCAAGAATTTGTTAAATATTATTCAAAAACTTATAAAAGAGCCTGTTCCTCAGCAAAAGCCATACACATTAAAATTAAATAAAATCTTCTGGAAATAAAATCAAAACAACTTGGCAAATTATAAATTCTGAAACTGGAAGAACCAAAGTACAACATTGCGATTTCCATCTTAAAATTAAGGATAAAGATATAAAGGCGAACTTGGAGGTAGCAACTGAGTTTGAGAATTTTTTTACTAATTTTCCAATAATAACAACAAAAGCTATGTCTTCTTCCTCCACTTCTGTTTAAGCCATACTAAAAGAATGTGTTCCAGAATGTGACAAACACTTTGAATTTACGTTTGCGACTGCTAAAGACATTATAGAAGCTTTTAAGGATCTTCATGTAAAAAAAAACTGCCGATCATTGGGGTTTGTCAGTATATGCTGTAGCTTCAATAATAGATGTTATCGCACCTTTCTTAGCAATTGTTTTTAATTCTAGTGTCACATCTGGTATATTTCCTAAGCAAAATTTTTGAAAAATTAATTTTGAAACAGTTGTTGAGACACTTTAAGTTATATAATTTCTTGCACGTGAAACAATTTGGTTTTACAAAGGGTCGTCAACTACAGATGCGGGCGTGGCGTTGCTAAAGAACATATTTGGGGCCTGGGAGGAATCACATCATGATACTCTTATTAGGAAATTGTACCATTATGGTTTAAGGGACAGAGCTGTCGACCTTCTGACTTCTTATTTGAATAATCGAATTCAGAGGGTTGATGTTAATGGCAACAAATCTGCAGGATCTGTGGTCACTATGGGCGTTCCGCAGGGCTCAATTCTAGGTCCTTTCTTATTTTTAATATATATTAATTACTTACCTCATCACGTGAAGGATTATCACAACATTGTATTGTTCGCGGATGACACTTCTCTTATTTTTAAAGTCAAGCGTCAGCTAGCAAATTCTGACGAAGTTAACAATGCACTTTCTAAAGTTGTCTATTGGTTTAATGTAAATAACCTTCTTTTGAATGAAAAAAAAACTAAAATCATTAAATTTTCTACGCCAAATGTCAGTCGACAGTTTTTCTTGGATTAACTTGACGCTAAGTTACAATGGGGTCCTCACATTGAAAAGCTGTCGGGTAGACTCAGGTCTGCCGCCTTTGCTGTCAATAAAATTAGACAGATAACTGATGTGGATACAGCCAGAATTATTTTAGTTATTTTCATAGTCTTATAACTTATGGGATTCTTCTCTGAGGAACTTGTGCGGACATCAATACTATCTTTGTTTTACAGAAAAGGGCTGTTCGAACCATTTACAACCTTAGTCCTAGAGATTCTCTTAGAGAAAAATTCAGAGAGGTGAACATTCTGACTGTAGCTTCACAATATATATTTGAAAATATTATGTATGTATATAAAAATATATCGAATTTTAAGAAAATAAGCGATGTTCATAATATAAATACCAGGAACAAACACAATCTTGCTGTACATCACACTCGTCTCCACAGAGTAGGCAACTCGTTCATGGGTCAATGTATACACTTTTACAACAAGCTTCCCATGGACATTCGAAACTTACCAATTAAACGATATAAAAACTATATATTAATAAAGGCCAAACTTTGCAAAAAGCGGTATTATCAAATCTCAGATTATTTAGAAGACAAAAAAGCTTGGGACTGAGCTGCTCGCTCTGTTAAGCATTGTTATTAAGTAATATGTGTAATTATAACGTAAATTATTGTAAACATTTTCATTTTTAATGTCTGGACTTGAAAAAAGACGATGATCCCTGAGTTTGTTTCGGCTATTTCTTCTCAGAGGTAGTCAGTTAGGAAATGCCGGCTTCGTCTACTTAAAAAAAAAAAAATTAAAAAATATATGACGTGTAAAAGTGATCAGTGATCCTACTTGCTTAATAAACGATTTCATTTCATTTCATTTGTCTGTCTGTCTGTCGGTCGAGAGGTTTAAGCGGGAAAGCGTAACAGACGCTTTCCCGCTTAAACCTCTTGACCGATGAAATTTGGCACGATTTAGATAATCTTTAGACCCTGAGGAAGAACATAGACTACCTTTTATTGAAAATTATGTTCTCAAGGGAAATCTAAAAGCGCGATATAACCGAAAAATTCTTATTATTAGTCTTAAATATCATTAATTGACAGCACAATTTGCTAATTATAAGCTTCCACATATATATTTATATCTAAATATGTTTACTAGCTTCATTTCGTTATGTACGTACATACGTTGACGACCCAGGGAAAACAAAACATAAAAAAAGAATTAACCAAACATAAAACAAAAAACGGATTAAAGACTTTATAAAAAGTAATTAGTCACGTCGTGCAACATCAAAGCAGTTAAACTATTTTGTAGGTCAATTAGTACCTATCAGTGGCGAAGGGTGAAATTTTGACAAAGGGAAGCCGGTCCAAAAAAATAAACACTTAAACACTTACCTACTGCAGGATATCTTGGAGGAGGTCTTCAGATAAGAATAATATGAAAAGCCCCACCTTCACCTTACAAAAAAGGACTGATGATTTGATAACAATGTCTTTCAAGTATGATAAAAGCGGCTTTGTGAAAAGCCTTTTTCGACGTGCATCTCTATACCACACATGCATGCTTGTTAGTAAGTACTAAGTTAAGTACCTATTGTTAGGGAATAAGAGTCAAGAAAAAATAAAATAAAAAATTATAAAAATAATAAAGTGTTAAAAACCGAACCACACAGACACCGATCCAAAACCAACAAAAATATTAAGCAAAAATAAAGCAAATTATACACAATCACAACGTTATTTATATTCTAATGCAATGCGTCTGTTTTTTTTTTAACAAAATGAGCTAAAATGTTGTTATAAAAATTCGGATTACTTTTAATTTTATTAAGCAAATTTTTTTCAATTGACATGATAGCCAAATCGGACAATCTCTGCTCTTTTTGGCAGTTTCGCACATACGTGTGAATGCGTTTTAAAGCAGAAAATGACCGCTCAGCTGAAGCTACTGAAATGGGGAGGGTCAGAATTAAACTGCAAAGAGTCGAAACTTGAGAAAATGCGTCTTTCAAAGACGAATTAACAGTAACAGCACTCTATATGAATTAAAGCCATAATAACAAACAAAATTAACAGTATTTAACCAAATCTGCGATTAAATTACCTTACAGAATCCGTCACAGTTTAAATAACACAAATATTAAAAACAAACGAAAAACTCACGCACCATAGGTAGGTATAGAACGCTATCTCGTAGTAGCGTGGTTTCTGTCTCTTTCTAATAGAGGAGAGGAGAGAAATACAAGCCGCTCGCGGGCGGCTTATATTTATCAAGTTTTACCGCGACGGTTAGCGAGAATTAGAAAGAGATGGACTGACACGCTCTCTCTTTTCGCGGCATAGTAAACCGTTGACATAGGTAAGCTGAAATTCGACGGCTTCCTTCAAGAGAACTACGAAAAGAATTACGAAAAATTGAAGCGCTGATTAATTTACGACTATAAAATGAAATGTGATACTTAGGGTATTGCTAAAAATTGCGATTGCTATTGTAAATCGCGCCGGCATTTGATTAATAATACTTTGTTAATGAAATAGAATGTAAATACTTTTGTATGAATATGGAACTGATTTTTGAAAGGTAACCCGGTGGGAATCGGCTTGTATGGACTCTTCGCCACTGGTACCTATGCTGAATTCCTAAAATTATTTTTCATCGTTCATTAAAAAACAGTTTATTAAGAACCTGGTAATTAGTTACTGAGTTCTGATGGACAGTTAGACAGTCACTCTATTTTGTTTCTGGTATACAGCTGCATCCATTCAGACTGGAAGCTGACCCCAATAAAGTTAAGAAAATGCAAAACAGGTGATGATGACGAACTAGGTTTTTTATAATAATTAAGGACTAATAAGCAATTCTGAACTGAGGAGATGCGCAGAAGAACGAGAGTAACCGACATACTCGTAGCCAAAAAAAGGGAATACTTAAGGTGGCAGTGGACCGGGTACATTGCCCGTTGTACAGATGCCCGATGGGGCCGACGGGTTCACGAGTGGCGACCGCACACCGGAAGACGCAGCGTGGGTAGGCCCCCGTCAAGGTGGACCCACGATCTGGTGAAAGTCGCGGGAAACCGCTGGATGCAGAAGGCGCAGAACCGATCGTCGTGGAGGAACTGTCCTTGAGGGAGGGGTATGTCCAGCAGTGGATGTCTTTCGGTTGAAATGATAATGATTCAAGATCAATGGGCCTCATACGAAGGCTCAGAGTCACAAAAAGAGCAATGGAAACAGCTATGCTTGGAGTTTCTCTGCGTGATCGAATCAGAAATGAGGAGATCTACAGAAGAATCAAAGTCACCGACATAGCTCTTCGAGTCACTAAAATTAAGTGACACTTGGTAGGGTATATTGCTCGTAGAACCGAAGGCCAATGGGGCAGTAAAGTTCTGGAGTGGCGGCCATGTATCGGAAAACGCAGCGTAGGGAGGCCCCCAACAAGGTGGACCGATGACCTGGTGAAGGTCACGAGAAGCCAATCTTTGTCCAGCAGTGGACATCTATAGACTGAAGAAAAGATGATGATTATGAAGCAATTTAAACGCAATGAATGTCGTTGAACTATCAAAATGGAACCCATTGCTACTGATAGTATGTTACTTAATTACCCTGCTGGTTGCGTACTGATTTTTGTACCCCTTATTATAAAGCTCGGTGGTAGGCCATAACATCGGCTGCCGGCAGAAGTTACCACCCACCAGACAAAGTCTTGCCGCCAAGCGATTCGTCGTGTTCCGTCATGATGTCTGGTGAAGCCGTACAGAGAACGGGTCTGAACAGTTGTGTTACAATGTGTGCCGGGTACGATGCACCAAATGTTGTTGTGTCGGGAGTTTCAATCTCTCTCTGGCGCAGCATCGTTGGTCGTGTTGTTGGGTTTAGCATTGCATCAGCTCGCTCAACTGCCGCTTAAGAAACTTAGGGAATAAGAATTCACTAAGTTTCGTAAGTGAATAGGCTCAATAAACTAGTGCGCTTCACCATCAATGATTGAATCACTGCTTACCAACAGGCGGAATTGCACTCAAGCACTAGTTTATAATTATTAAAAAAAAAGCTATTATCATTTTGACACATGCATGTCTCGTGTTGAAGATAATCCTTCCCAAAAATGTGATAATGCTGAGGAAGCAAGCACGTAATCTCAGGTTCTTTGATACAACACACATGAGAATTTCCGACTATTATACAGCCTTTTATGGAGCCCTCGGGAAATAAAACGAGAGTCATGACATAATTCCCCCATCATCGGTCCATCATTGGATGACTCGACGTACAGCTATACGTTGATGTCGTCACTACGATCCGGACATAGGAATAGTGAAAATCAATTACAAATGACTAGCGGCCGCCAGCGACTTCGTTCGCGTGGAGTTATGCTCCGCTCTTATTGGTCGCAGCGTGATGTTATATTGGGCTATTTAACACAAAAATATTTTTTCAAATCGGACTGTGATTAGCGCGTTCAAACAAACAAACTTTAGCTCAGCTTTAAATATTAGTATAGATGAGAGCAAATTATAAAATTTGAAACATAACATAAAATTAACGTAGGTAATCTACATTAAACATTCATAATTTACAAATAATATAAGTAGGACAAAACATATATATAGAATTTTTAATTTAACATTTATGCATTGTTATTTATTAAACTAGTTATACCAATAGGGTATTTGACTAAAAAAAATAATTAGTCCGTCATTCGGATTATAGAAAAATATTGGATACGTATATTTTGTTTTAACAAATCAATAAAGATTGATAAATATAAAAGGCGTCAAAGATCAGCAGTGGTGGCTGGTGACGTCACTGCTCGCTAAAAAGTGTAGCGTACAGTGACGTCACACGAGTTTTCAATGCACTGTGTCGTCTTAATTTTTTGTTTATATGAAAAAAGAAAAAATACGTGTCTAGTATTTTTTGGAAATCTGACTGACTAATTAGGTTTTTTAGTCAAATACCCTATTCTTGGAGAATGAAGACCTTAACGTTCTTGGAATAAAGTTTTTTTTTTTTTATTTTGTGTTGAATGATTAAATTTGTATGAATAAAACTAAAACTACGATTTTAAAAGTGAAGTACAAACAACGGGGTTAATATGAGAATAATTTTCGTAGTTTTAATTATATTTTGAATAAAAAATTAGCTATATTAAAAATGAACCGATTCTAAAGAAACTGTTTTCAGGAATTGCGTTAATTAATTTTTATGTTGTACTTAATTATAAACCATTTGTGTGCCAAATTTAATTCATATTCTTTCAGTACTTTTTGTGTAAAAGTGTAAGAAACATTATTTTTATAGTTAGAAACTAGTGCTTGACATCAACCCCGCCTGATGGTAAGCAATGAACCGATCGTTGATGGTAAAGCGCGCTAGTTTATTAAGAGCCTATTCACCCTAACCTTGAAAACACTTAAATAGTAAAATTGTAGTCAGACGGAAACACCGCCGCCGGCAAATTTTTCCAATCCATCGATGTACGCGGTATAAAAGACGTGGCGAAATATTTCTTCCGGATTACCATTTCGATCCAGCCGTCCTTGCTGTCCTCTCTAGCGACGCCTTAAGCTGAGGTTCGTACCCCACAGGGGTGCCCTTAGATCGTAGTCACCTAATTTTAACTTAGTTTTAAGTGCCCTGGCTGGAGGCTTTAATTTTTAAGGCATCCACAGGAAAGTCCGGTTAAGTAGTCACGGCCTCTAATGGTCAACTACGAGATGCCATAATAAAAAAAATTCGTCCGGATCGTAGTGGTCTCAACCATATAAGGATGTATAATACTTGTCGTTATTACCAGGTTCTTTTAAAGTCGTGAAGATTACTATATTTTAATATTTTGTAGACCTACATCCCTTCCGTTGCCCAATTTCTCACAGGTCAAGGCAACTTTAAAAGTAAACTGTATTCTTTTAAACTTGTTCCTTCGCCTTTGTGTCAGTGTTCTACATCGAACTGTGAATTTGAACAGTCCGCACATCACATCTTGTGGGAGTGTGTTCTTTGGCAGAATGAACGCAATATTATGTTGGATAGTGTACAAGTTACATCCGGAGTCGTTTATTATACGGACCTTGTAGAAACTAGAACCAATTTCCGTGCGTTCAGGCGCTTTTGCCATACCTATTATTGGAATCAATTGTAACAGCTAATACCTACTTAGGACCCATTAACTTAATCAAATTTTATTCCGTGGTGTTTGGCAAATCTGGGCTTCTCCCAGTTGCAATAATGTCCCTTTGTGCCGATTGGCCTAGTTCTGTTCTGTCTCCTGCTTGTTATGGAGGGAAGTGGAAAAAAATCTTTTTTGTTACTCCTCCGCTATTTTTTCTGATTAATTTCATTGCGGGACCCAAGACAGTTGAATCGTTTCTCCGGAACTCGTCGAGCTTCATTGCTCGGTGTTTTTCTGGCGGTCTCCACTGTTGATTCTGGCTTTCAGGAGTTGCAGTGGGTGGGAAAAGTGTGGGGGGTTTTGTCCCAAAAAAACAAAAAAAAAAGACCTACATCCCTCATTGTAATGCTCCATCACTACGAGGCGAAACTCTTCGTCCGGATCGCAGTGGTGTTAAATTCAGGTAGAGACCCTATATCCAGCCATACTCATAAACTTTCGCAATTGCAACATTAGTAGCATGTATAACAAGAAGGTGTGTCTTGCTAATTAAAAAGTTCTTTAAAATTGCTGTCCATAGGTTTCGACTTTGCGTTTGATTTTCGTTCCAACTTTACATTAAAGATCAACACGCCTGCCTGTGACGTGGAGGCTTCGGATTCGATCCCCGGCCAGGTCATGATGGAAAAACGATCTTTTCCTGATTGGCCTGGGTTTTGGATGTTTATCTATATATGTAACTATTATAAATATAGTATCGTTGAGTTCGTATCCCATAACACAAGTCTCGAACTTACTTTGGGGCTAGCTCAATCTGTGTGATTTGTCCGTATATATTTATTATTATTATATTGTTCTTGATATTAGTCCCTACATATTATAAAATAAAGTCACTTTTTGTTTGCCTATGTCCTTTTGTATGATTAAATCTTTAAAACTGCGGTACGGTTTTTGATGCGGTTTCCCTTAATAGATAGAGTAATTAAAGAGGAAGGTTTATATGTATAATAACATCCATGAAATTGTGGAGAAATACTATTATTTTTGAGGTTTCTAATGTGATGTCGTAAATAATTACATTTACCCTACGAGATTTATGAAAATAATGTACTAAATATTGTACACATTGAAAAGGTCTACAAAAATCCCTTTATTTATCATTTACTTTTTACGACAAATACCGGCTAATTTTCGAAGCAATTTTTACCAATACAGCAATACCTTCATTGTCGAGTTAATATAGATCTATATCGCATTTTACAGCATATGATTTAAATGATTATTTTTGAAGATTTGCACACTGCATTTGCATTTGATTTAAAAATTGCGGAGAGTCGCGTTTACGGTGGTACCTACCGACCGCCTGGAGTGTGGCGGCAGTAGCGGGCCGCTATGTTTTTATACAACATTCACAGTTTTTCTGTAGTGTATTTAGTATCGGCATTGCGCCCGTGCGAAGCCGGGGCGGGTTGCTAGTACATATATATCAAAGAATGAAGAACATTGCCCCACACTAGAAATTACTTCTGTTAAACTCACATACACAAACAGTCAAACAAAAACCACCAGCCTCCCAAGTATGAGTGCGTGGGTTCGATTCCAGGTCAGGCAAGTATCAATGTAACTTTTCTAAAGTTATATGTACTTTCTAAGTATATCTTGGACACCAATGACTGAAGGTGAAGGAAAACGTCTTGAGGAAACCTGAATTTTAGGTCTGAAACCGCCAACCCGCATTGAGCAAGCGTGGTGATTACGCTCAATCCTTCTCTGTATGAAAGGAGACCTGTGCCCAGCAGTGGGACGATAAAAAAGTTGATGATGATGATGATGATTAGTTCCGTGCGGGAATCGAACCCATGACACGCATCATTCGATCGCTTGACCACTACACCATCCGTGTCCCAAATTGTAGGTACTTTAAAGAATAACATCTGTGCGGTTTCTTTCAAACCTTTTTGCTATTTTTAAAATAATAATATAAAATTACCTATAGCATAAAAGCTACTTGATAAGCCAGAATGACAGAAGAAATCAGATTTTACTGACGAGGCAGGTGGCGGAGAAAACCAATAAAAAGCACATAGAACGCTTTTAAAGAATAATCATTGAGCATATACGACAAATTGTAGATCAATTGATTCCTCTTAGAGCCTTGAGAGCACGTAAATCTCTCACACAGAACTTACTAAAAGTTCTCAACCAATGGGATTTACATTACATGACCTACCTATGGTATACAGGGTGTATCTGACATCGTAACGCAAACTTCGCGAAAAGGTTAGACCTCATGCCACAAATAAAATTATGGTAGTCATTTATGTCGTTAATGAACGGTTACAGAATTCAAAGTGTTTAAAAAAAAACTGTCGGCTCGGCCTTTGAACGTTGCAAGCGTGGCGGCGTGCGAGTTTGTAGGTATGACGTTGATCCCTGTTGCGAACTCTATTAAATCAGCTAATAGAGTTTTTCAAGTTTTGTTTTCATTGCGCTTTTTTGGGTAATTAGCGAATTAATTAATTTTTACTTTAAAATCTAATTGGGTTATAAAATTATAGCAATTATGAACGGTCTAAAGTGAAAAGAACATTATTTATTGGTATATTTATTGGTGGTAGGCCATAACATCGGCCGCCGGCAGAAGTTACCACCCACCAGACAAAGTCTTGCCGCCAAGCGATTTGTCGTGTTCCAGCATGATGTCTGGTGAATCCGTACGGAGGACGGGTCTGAGCAGTTGTGTTGCGATGTGTGCCGGGTACGATGCGCCAAATGTTGTTGTGTTGGGAGTTTGGTCGTGGAGGGTCTTCAGATCAATCTTCTTTGGCGCAGTATCGTTGGTCGTGTTGTTGGGTTTAAAATTGCATCACCTCGCTCAACTGCCGTCTTCCTTCCTATTCGCTCAGTTTTTCTGAGTGAATAGGCTCTTAATAAACTAGCGCGCTTTACCATCAACGATCGCATCACTGCTTACCATCAGGCGGGATTGCGGTCAAGTGCTAGTTTATAATAATTAAAAAAAAAAGAACTACATATATATTTTTTTTTTTTCAAAACATGAAACAGCCGACGATAAATTCCACCACTGAGGGGTTTAGGATCATGTACTGGATCCATGGTACTCGTTTGTGCGTCGATGTCAGATACACCCTTTACATTCTACGCGCCGAAAACCTCCTTCCTAAGCACCTTATTAAGTATCACAGCGACCTTCGACAAAACCTCTATCTCGTCTATATAAATCTATAACAATGGTCCCATCAGTAAGAACCGTCGGAACTTCGTATAATTTCGGAACTCCTCGGGCCAATTCGTATTAACATTAGGGAGGCGACATCTCAATATATTATTGTCAATTACATTCCATGCTTTCATCGAAAGACAAAGAGTGAAGTCAACCACGGAACCCTTAAAATTCACTTATTGTATAAAACGACTCTGTATTATCTAGATTCAGTAAAAAAGAGCATGAAATATTAATATCTCAATAAATTGACAGCAAAAAGGCCGTATTTCCATAAAACTATTGACTTAGGAAAGGTTACGACTTCAATAAATAAAATTTCTATCGTTTTCTTTTGTGTTTTTATTCGCTGTTTCTATATCACAACTCGTTCCTCTTATCATAGGTACGTATAGAAGTTTTTAGGCGTATTATTTTGATAATTTATTTTTCTATAAAGAAATAATTTAATTAATTTTAACATGTTTTAAAATGTGCAAAGAACGTAGAAGAAATCTAGTAAAGTTAATAACTCTAATTAAACACTAAACCAAAAAGTTTATATACCTACATTCGAAGCTTGACAAACCTCAATTGCTAATTAAAACATCAGAAGATAAATCACTTCAGCGCTCGTCTGTACAGTTTATAGGTGCTCGCAACTCAGTCTAACGTCGGCGACGACACGGGCGGTTGTTCCGACACGACCGCGCACGCTCCCACAAAAACAACACGAAAACAACGCGAACAACATAAAACTCCGACAAACAAAACAATTACAGCCAAAAACAGAAATCAGTGCCAACCCTAGTGTCAACAAAAAAATAAAATTCAGAAACAGAACGCCAAAAATTACGCGCGTGTTTTTTTTTTTTTTTATAATGTGACAGTGATCAAAAATTGCCAATTTAAAAAATAAATGCTGCCTTAATGGCAACTAAAAAAAATAATGTAGTACGTTTGCCGTCTGTGGTAAGATTTTGAGATTTTAAGAGATGCACAGGATGCAATGAAAGTGTATACATAGTCGCATGTTTACAGGTTTTTACATGATTCTGACGTAGTTGGCTTTGCTTGTTTTCTTGTTTATATAATTTAGCTCGATTTCTTATGTAGCGTTTTATCTACGAAGTTATTTGATCCAGTGAAGCGAAAATAACGATCTTCGTTTATTGAAAAAGTTATTGTTGCAGTGTTATTAGTTTGAATATTTATCAAACTATATAGGCAGAGAATTTTCTCCGGAACTTATCATGATATAACAATTATATGGAAAGCGCCGTAAGTATAAATAATTATCTATGAAAATACATGTATTTTATCTATATTCCACTTTCTTTAGTGAATTGATAATCTATACAGAAATCCGAGCAATATACAATACCTATACGAGCGAGCGATATATATTATTCGAGCAATATATTATAATATACAAATTTACAGAAAAACATATGTTTAAATATACATAAGTACGTAGGTATATGTATTCGTTGTATATGTAAATGGTATACCACAGACAATTATCTACCGTATTGTCTTTCCTTTTCTCCACAGGTTTTCTTTAAAAGATCGCTTAAAGCGGTAATACTGACCATTGTTTTAACCTATGTAAAATTTAAAGGAAGATACAAACCTATAAATTTCACATGGGTGGAAACGAACATTCTAGATTGATAGTGTAGCTATACATTCTTCTCTGTTAGGTTTTTACCTGACAAAATCAATTTAGAATATTCCTACAGCTGGGATATAAGCCTCCTGTGACTGGGAAATAATAAACTGCATTCTATTCGAACTTCTTATATTCTCTTTTTGCATACACTTGATAAAGAAACATGCAAAAGACGCGATTATAACCCAAAAAGGTATGCTAAAAGAAATGTCTGTTAGTGATCAAGGCTATTGGAAGTCCACGCTAATCGCATTAACCTTTAGGAAACACGTAATCTAAATGGTTTCGTGGACGGGTTTAGCTCGACCATCGACCAGGTAAAATTGAAAATCTGTGACATCATTTTATGAGACAACCTCAACCTTTTTGGGGATTTTCAATCTATGAAACAGGTTTTTCTAAATTTGGAACGTTATGACAAATTTTATGGAACACTTCAACCCTTTTGCGAATTTTAAATCAATGGAACTAGGTAATGTATTTTAATTTAGATCGTTGTAACAAATTTTATAAAAGCTCTCAACCTTTTTGATCATTTAAAATGAATGAAATCGTTTTTATTCTTTTTTTAATACGGAGTGATTTCATAGAATTTTATCGATATGTGTGTATTGGAACAAAAATTGGCATACAAATAAGTTTATAAACCAGGATTAACTTAGAGGATAGTTTTTCCAAGCGGGTCATACCATATTCGAATTAAGAATATTCTCATTTTTTTTTAAATTTGATTGAAAACAGGGAACGTCTCGCTGATTCTCCAGGATAAAACCCAAAACTATAGAAATTTGAGGACTCAAAGTATCTTAAATCTTAACCCAGGTGTCTGTCAACGTGCCAAAGAACAATCGGTAACTTCATGTGTACGACGAGCCCAGTATTGAAGAACTTTCGAACCTACTTTTAAATGAAGATTTGAGTAATCTTAGCATTTTAATCTCTGGCAACATTCGGTCTTTGCCGCTTTTTTTTTATGGCACTATAGTATCTTTGTGCCAATGTTAATGCTTTGCCGCTTTATACCCCTCGTACAGCTCCGCCCTCTGGCTGCGGAGCCTGGTGTAACAACGTCGTGTAATCACGCAGCCTCGCGCACAGACGTGAGCTAGCAACCATCACTACCCCCATAGATATCATAATTTATACAGGTTGTATCTGACATCGTAACGCAAACTTCGCGAAAAGGCTAGACCGAATGCCACTAATAAAATTATGATAGTCATAACAGTCGTTAATGAACGGTTACAGAATTAACAGTGCTTAAAAAAAAGTGTCGGCTCGGCCTTTGAACGTTGCAAGCGTGCCGCCGTGCGGGTTTGTAGGTATGACGTTGATCCCTGATGTGAACTCTATTAAATCAGCTAATAAGATAGTTTTTCGAGTTTTGGTTTCATTGCGCTTTTTTGTGTAATTAACGAATTAATTAATTTTTACTTTAAAATTTTATTAGGTTATAAAAGTATAGCAATTATGAACGGTCTAAAGTGAAAAAAACTACATATATATGTTTTTTTAAATCAAGAAAAAGCCGACGAAAAATTCCACCACTGGGGGTTCAGAATCATGTACTGGATCCATGGTACTCGTTTGTCGATGTCAAATACATCCTTTATAATATCTCTGTGACAACACCTAACACCAGACGCGTCCATCGTATACGTAGACTTGAATCAACCCACATGCATTGAACCAATCATAACTATAGTGATTTATTTATATTAATAAGGAGATAGTTGCAATTCCAGATTTATCCGACGGACCCAACAGACCGTCAATTACTTTATTACTTAAAATTAATATCACCCAAATTGAAACTTATTAAAATTTCTCGGAATCTATAATTAACTGTGGTTCGGAAATTCGCCCAATGATTCCATTCCTAGAAGTGAAAACCGCATTACGGGGTAAATTCTATAGAATTGGTAAATAAATAGAAATTATAACAGTTAAAAAGGGGCTTAACCTTTTTAAAAAAAGATCATCGTAAGAAAACCGATATATTAAAGGCTCATATATAATATATATTTATACATATAAAATACATTTTTGAAAATCTTATGTATGTACATAAAAATATATCGAATTTTAAGAAAATAAGCGATATTCATAATATAAATACCAGGAACAAACACAATCTTCCTGTACATCACACTCGTTCATGGGTCAATATATACACTTTTACAACAAGCTTCCCATGGACATTCGAAACTTACCCATTAAACGATATAAAAACTATATAAAGGCCAAACTTTGCAAAAAGGGGTATTATAAAATCACAGATTATTTAGAAGACAAAAAAGCTTTGGACTGAGCTGCTCGCTCTGTTAAGCATTGTTATTAAGCAATATGCGTAATTATAACGTAAATTATTGTAAACATTTTCATTTTTAATGTCTGGACTTGAAAAAAGACGATGATCCCTGAGTTTGTTTCGGCTATTTCTTCTCAGAGGTAGTCAGTTAGGAAATGCCGGCTTCATCGAGTTAAAAAAAAAAAAAACATATGACGTGTGAAAGTGATCAGTGATCCTACTTGCTTAATAGACGATTTCATTTCATTTCATTTCATTGCTCATTGAAATATTTCCCTTTTTCCCGTATGCATTGCGCTTTACCATCAACGACTGCGTCACTGCTTACCACAGGCGGGATTGCGGTCAAGCGCTAGTTTATCATCATTTCAGCCGAAAGACGTCCACTGCTGGACATAGGCCTCCCTCAAGGTTCTCCACGCCGACCGGTCCTGCGCCTCCCGCATCCAGCGGTTTCCCGCGACCTTCACCAGGTCGTCGGTCCACCTTGTCGGGGGCCTACCCACGCTACGTCTTCCGGTGCGTGATCGCCACTCGAGAACCTGTCGGCCCCATCGGGCATCGGTCCTACGGGCAATGTGTCCAGCCCACTGCCACTTTAGCGTTGCAATTCTTCGGGCTATGTCGGTCACTTTCGTTCTTCTGCGGATCTCCTCATTCCTGATTCGATCCAGCAGTGAAACCCCAAGCATAGTCCTCTCCATTGCCCTTTGAGTGACTTTGAGCCTTCTTATAAGGCCCATTGTTAGCGAGTTGGATTCGACGATACGCTAGTTTATAATTTTATAAAAAAAAAAAAAAAAAAAAATTACTAATAACAACCAACTCTTACAATAGGTATGTACATAAAAGTCATAACCAACCAAAAACATACATATTTCTCTTTACTAGATAACTACTTTCTGTCTAGTGAAATACTTTCATGTGATTTTATTAACCAAATAAAACCGATAAAAATGGTAGAAAAACAACGAAATGTATTCAATGTTTCCTTGTGAAAATCTTCTACTGAATAAATGGAATATCTGTAAGGATAAATTATCTTTAAGAATATACGAAAATCTTACAGGAATAGGCGTTCTTTTTGTGTATGAACTTATTCCAACATTTGGAGCCAATCCTGTCGTTGGAGCTGGAAGGTGTACCACATAAAACACCTCCGCATAAGTCGGCTCCGCCGAGCTTCGATCCTTTGATACACATGGCCAGCCGACTGCCATTTCAGCTTGCTTTCTCTGCTCTCATTAATCGTAATAGAATTTACATAATAAATCGGTTCCATTTAATTCTAAAAGATTTAAAAAAGTATCACCATTTCTACCGAAAGACGTACACTGTTGGACATAGGCCTCCCCCAAGGATCTCCATGACGACCGGTCCTGCGCCTCCCGCATCCAGAGGTTTCTCGTGACCTTCACCAGATCGTCAGTCCACCTTGTCGGGGGCCTACTCACGCTGCGTATTTCGGTGCATGTTCGCCACTTGAGAACCCGTCGGCCCTATCACTTAAGTGTTCCAAATCTTTGGGCTATGCAATTTCTCTCTTTCTATTTCTTTGGTTCTTCCGCGGATCTCCTCATTATTGATTTGATCACGCAGTGAAACCCCAAGCACTCTCCATTGCCTTTTGAGTGACCTTGAGCGTTCTTATAAGGCCTATTGTTAGTGACCACGTCGTAAAAAAGTATGAAATAAAGACACCTCTTCAATGATAATAAATCACGCGTCTGGTAACTTCTGTACTGATTAAAACCGGCGTTTCAAATTACTAACTCGGGAACATTGCAGCATTAAATATCTCAAGTTTTGGTACTAATTTCGGTAATCTGAAATACAGTACGTACATTAATTTGATACTGTTAAGTGTAAACGAGACAATATGGATGTAAATAAAAGTTCGACTCACTATTTCGAAAGCTGTATTATTCAAGTCCGTCCATAGACACATTAACACCAAATGTTTAGAAGGCACAAGAGTAGAAAAAGCTGAAGCAAGCACAAGATAGTCAATAGCTAGAATAGCACGCACACAAATAGCACAGTATAGTTTTTAGCACGAAAGTTATATAGAGAAGTAGAAAAGAAAAGTCACAGCGAAATGCAATAAGATTTTAAATACTTGTAAGTACCTAAGCGGTAGCTTAGGCAAACGACATGCGTTCCGTGTCGTAGTAGGTAAACGACTGTTTTGACCCCTGCGCGTACGCTGGCGGCCGGAGTATATGTTGTTATATACTTAAGTGGTAATAGGGACGAGCCATGTCGATATAATGATGTCGACAAACCGATATCGATATGTATGTGTATTTTGATGTTATGTTTGTATGTGTAAAGTATCTCTGTAGAGGATCCTACAATTGTAATATAACGCAACAATTATTATCATATAACATCGCAGCCTAAACTTTGATAAGTTGCATTAACTTATCTAGTATCAAATTTTGACTATCACTATAGCTATTGCCATTTTCTAAAACATTTAAAAATTAAAATGTTTAATAACTAATAAATTACTCTCATGTCAGTTACATACAGATAGCAATTACTATTACCAAACTCTGACTTATAACTACCTTGCTCGTACTAATTTCATGCATTTTGATGATCATCATTTTGGGAGGATAATGCCATAATCGCCACGCTTGGCAGGCGGGTTGGCAGAAAACAGGAAACTGCTGGATGAGGGAGACGCAGGACCGATCTTCGTGGAGATCCTTTGGGCTATGTCCAGCAGTGGACGTCTTTCGGCTGAAATGATGATCATCATCATCATCATTAGTCTAGCATTTTCCTAAAATGGTTTGGATCGAATCAGATGCAACTGAATACCAGATTTTTACAAGAAGCGACTGACTATCTGACCTTCACAACCCAGTTACTGGATTATACCGAATATCGCTTGTTAACACTGGAATATACACAAATATGAACGTATTACTTAAACAACGTTATTTTTTCTTTGTGCGAATACTGAATATAGTTTGTTCAAAATAAGCAACTGAATCGATTCCAGTAATTTTTACACCATGTTATATTTTGTTAGTGGTACAAGGCGCGTGCGCACAGCTAAACAGGGCTCCCCAACAGGGTCTTGCGCCCTGTGCAGAGGTAAAACTAACATGTATTAAGTAAATTAAACTATAGTTTATTCCACCACTCACGGCTGCATTTACGAGTAAAGTACATTTTTTTATTTTTTTTTTATTAATTTATAAACCAGCTCTTGACCGCAATCCCGCCTGATGGTAAGCAGTGACGCAATCGTTGATGGTAAAGCGCACTAGTTTATTAAGAGCCTATTCACTCTAGCCTTGAAGACACTCAAATTGTAGTCCGACGGAAACACCGCCGCCGGCAGATTGTTCCAGTCCCTCGATGTACGCGGTATAAAGGAGGAGGCGAAACGCTTCGTCCGGATCGTAGAGGTGTTAACAACATAAGGGTGGAAACTCGCCGTACGACGGGTCGTCCGATGGTGGAACGCGCACACTCCCCAAAATGTATCCTATAGAACACCGAAAGGCTGGCTACTCTACGCCTGTGCAGTCCAAAAACTGCAAGTGTGATGGAAAATATTATCCCTAGTTAATTACAAACAAATAAACGGAAATTATTATCAATAAACGCAAGACGACGCCGTGCCGCTGCAGACACGAGCAGGTTAGCGGTGCGTTGACCATATTTTTGTTGAGACAACCAAGTAAGATAACAAGCTCGTAACTTTGTGATTTTTCATGAATAGAATAGAATAGAATACTCTTTATTATGTACACCATATAGATTACAGAAACATAAATATAAAGATTTTACAAAGGGTCTTAACGCTAAAAGCGATCTTTTACAGACAACCTTTGGATGGAATACTAAGGGGAAGGAGCGACAAATAGTATAGGTAGTCTACAGTGTACTATTTACATGGAGTATACAATAAATATTTACGTTAAATGTACGAGTATCATACTAGTATAACTAAATGTATACATCTAATTAATAAACATCATACAAGAGCAGATAAAATATAATGACATGTTTAAAGAGAGAGGAAGTGCTTTCTTATCATAGTTTTAATAGTGAACAGAGTTTGAGCACGCCTTATGGACACCGGCAAGTCATTCCATAGCCGAACTGCTTGTACAGTAATGGATTTATCCTAGAAACTAGTGGAATGCATCGGCATCTCTAACGTCAGGTTTTCCGATGACCTCTGACATCTATTATGTGTTTCATGAAGGAACTTGAAACGTTCTTTAAGATAAGAGGGGGTTTTAGGATTAAACAAAATGCTATAGAGCTGAAATAGTATATGAGAATTCCGGCGAAGACATATGAGAAGCCACTTAAGCTTTGTACGAAATTCAGATATGTGATCATATTTGCGCCGGCCAAAAATAAATCTTATGCAAAAGTTTTGAATCTTTACTTAAAAATACTGGACACGTGTTTCGCTTAAACAAGAAATAAGATTGTATGTTGTAATACTGAACGCTAGGATGGTGATATTTTTTCACTTCTTCTTCTTTTTATTACATCTAGGGACTGGAACAATTTGCCGACGGCGGTGTTTCCGTCGGACTACAATTTGAGTGTCTTCAAGGCTAGAGTGAATAGGCTCTTAATAAACTAGTGCGCTTTACCATCAACGATCGCATCACTGCTTACCATCAGGCGGGATTGCGGTCAAGCGCTAGTTTGTAATTTATTAAAAAAATAATGATGATGCAAAAATAACGTTGTAAATTATACTTGTCTAATCAAAACTTGCCATTTACAACCTTGGTCCTAGAGAATCTCTTAGAGAAAAATTCAAAGAGGTGAACATTCTGACTGTAGCTTCACAATATATATTTGAAAATCTTATGTATGTACATAAAATATATCGAATTTTAAGAAAATAAGCGATGTTCATAATATAAATACCAGGAACAAACACAATCTTGCTGTACATCACACTCGTCTCCACAGAGTAGGCAACTCGTTCATGGGTCAATGTATACACTTTTACAACAAGCTTCCCATGGACATTCGAAACTTACCCATTAAACGATATAAAAACTATATATTTATAATGGCCAAACTTTGCAAAAAGGGGTATTATAAAATCTCAGATTATTTAGAAGACAAAAAAGCTTGGGACTGAGCTGCTCGCTCTGTTAAGCATTGTTATTAAGTAATATGTGTAATTATAACGTAAATTATTGTAAACATTTTCATTTTTAATGTCTGGAGTTGAAAAAAGTCGATGATCCCTGAGTTTGTTTAGGCTATTTCTTCTCAGAGGTAGTCAGTTAGGAAGTGCCGGCTTCATCTAGTTAAAAAAAAAAAAAACATATGACGTGTAAAAGTGATCAGTGATCCTGCTTGCTTAATAAACGATTTCATTTCATTTCACTGAAATAATAACAATCCATCAAGTTCACTGCCTTATGTAATCTCCTCATCAAAACAGTTCATTCATTACTCAGAACAGTGCCGGTACTAGAGGCTACGTTCACGCCTTTCCACATATCCTTTGGACATAATCTCCATGTCCGTCAGGCTTACCTATTTGCAGAACCTCAGTATAAAGGGCAAGTGGATAGCTTGTCGTGATGGACTAGTAGTTAAAACACCAGTCTCTCAAGTATGAGTGTGCAGGTTCGGTTCCAGGTCAGGCAAGTACTAATGTAACTTTTCTAACTTATATGTACCTTCTTAGTATATCTTAGAGACCAATGACTGATTACAAGGTGAGGGATACACTTTGAGGAAACCTGGACTTTAAGTTTAAAATCGCCAATTGAGCAAGCGTGGTGAGAGCGTGGTGGTAGTGAGAGGAGACCTGTGCCCAGCAGTGGGACTATAAAAAGGTTGATGATGATGATGATGTGTAGCTTGCAGGCTGCAAAGCAGAGAAACTGTAGACTCTTTCCTCAAAGAGACCTTTTTGTGTTACTTTCTACATTTAGTGAACATTTGAAGCCTGCCCTGAATTAAATGTTTTACATAAACTCTTCAATAACGATCACCTGCTTTCTTTCCATTTATTATTATTATTATTAGAAACTAGTGCTTGACTGTAATCCCGCCTGATGGTAAGCAGTGATGCAATCGTTGATGGCAAAGCGCGCTAGTTTATTAAGAGCCTATTCACTCTAGCCTTGAAGACACTCAAAATGTAGTCCGACGGAAACACCGCCGCTGGTTAATTGTACCAGCCGCTCGATGTACGCGGTATAAAAGAGGAGACGAAATGCTTGGTACGTATCGTACTGGTGTTAACAACGTAAGGGTGGAAACTCACCGTACGACGGGTCGTCCGACGATGGAACGAAGTGAAATCAAATTTATTAGAGATCCAAATTATTTGACATTAGTTGGTGATTGTAGCAAATAATGCCTGTGTTGGGAGACTACGCTCTTCCACAGCAGTATCAATTTTATTCAAAACAGAGTGGTGCTGACAATACGACAATAAATGAAAACACGAACAATGCTGGTTCATAGGAATAATCCTAAACCATAGAAAAAAACCTAGCATCAACAATAAAAAAAAGAAAATTTCAAACTAACTAAATCGCATAAAATTGCAAACGGAATAGAACATCCTTTATAAATATTGGTTCACTGACCTCCGATCCGTGACAGCGCGATCCTGTATCGACTATTGCATATTAAAAAAAAAATGATTTGAATCTACAATTGTTTTTTTTTTAATAATTATAAACTAGAGCTTGCCTGCAATCCCGCCTGATGGAAAGCAGTGATGCAATCGTTTATGGTAAAGCGCACTAGTTTATTAAGCCTATTCACTTAAAATACTTAGGAATAGGAAGGATGACGGCAGTTGAGCGACGTGATGCAATGTTAAGCCCAAGACTAACACGACCAACGATGCTGCGCCAGCGGGAGATTGATCTGGAGACTCTCCACGACCAAACTCCCTACACAACAACATTTGGCGCATCTTATCCGGCACACATCGCTACACAACTACTCAGACCCGTCCTCGGTACGGCTTCACCAATCGCTTGGCGGCAAGACTGTCTGATGGGTGGTAACTTCTGCCGGCATCCGATATTATGGCCTACCACCGAGGAATCTACTCCAGTAATAGTTATATTCAGGCCTATTCACAGACAAGACATAATGTACGTATGCGTTTCAACAAAAAAGTTTCGCATTTGATCATCACATCACTCCATTTGTTACCACACATTGAACTTCCCCACATATCTCCAGTTTTCTTTAGTAACACAATTCTATCTGACAACCTTTGAGCACCTTTTACACATCTTTCGCAGAAATGGTTATCTCAATGACGGTACCTTGTTGTGTGAAGTGTGGGTTCATGTTATTTATCATTGCCTTCTAAGAATAAAGAGGGATCATTCTTGAAATGACAAATGGAATAACATTTTATTAAGTCACTATCTTGGCCTCTGAAAATCATATTTAGGTTTGGTAAAAATATCAGTCCTACGTGATAGGAGACGTGCCATCGTTTTATTGATAAACGTTTTGCCCGTTTCTACCTCCTACACAGTGTGGGAGGTACATTGACGGGCAACCTGCTACCATAGAATCTGTACGTGAATTGCTGTTTTATACATTTTGTACGCTTAGGTATTTTTGATTAAATGAACAGCCTCTTTTTAGAATAAAATAAGTAGTTACATGCTTTTTATTAGCTTCACTTGTATGTTTCCTTGCTTCTTTAGTTTGTTTGTCCGTCTCTAAAGCTTTGGACTACGAGTGAGCGGCACATTACTGTAAAATTTCCCACAGTTTTCAATTCGTTCGTTCGTTCGTTTCATTTTTTAAAAAAGAATATCAAACTAATAGGTTGAAACTAAATATAGTATAAAAAACTAAAAAAAAGATGCTTTTAAAGAATATCAAACTAAAAAGTTAAATATATTTTTTTAAAAAGCGTGAGACGCTTAATATACAAAAAATATGGCACAAAGCGCCTCGCGCTTTTTTTTTAAATAATTATTAACTTTTTAGTTTGATATTCTTTAAAAGCATGTTTTTTTTTTAGTTTTTATACTATATTTTTTTACATAACAACATCATCATCATTATCAACCTTTTATCGTCCCACTGCTGGGCACAGGTCTCCTCTCACACAGAGAAGGATTGAGCGTAGTCACCACGCTTGCTCAATGCGAGTTGGCGATTTCAGACTTAAAGTCCAGGTTTCCTCAAGATGTTTTCCTTCACCTTCAGTCATTGGTGTCCAAGATATACTTAGAAAGTACATATAACTTTAGAAAAGTTACATTCGTACGTGCCTGATCTGGATTCGAACCCGCGCACTCATACTTGAGATGCTGGTGTTTTAACCACTAGGCCATCATGACAGTTAACATAATCTAACGGGCATAACAAAATCTGCCTAAAATGTTCCCACTACCAGAACTCTGGCCTCCTTCAGATGAGAGGGAGTGGGTCATAACATAGGCTAGGCCCACGCGGGCCCAGTGAGTTGTTAGATGTCACATGTCTCGAAGTTTTGGCTCCAAGACTTGCAGGTTTCCTCACGACGTTTTAATTCACCGTTTTGAGAGCAATGATGATAATTTACATAAAATAATGCGCTTGAAAGGTGAAGGAAAACATCTTGAGGAAACCTGGACTTTAAGTCTGAAATCAGCAACCCGCATTGAGCAAGCGTGGTGATTACGCTCAATCCTTCTCTGTATGAGAGGAGACCTGTGCCCACAGTGGGACGATAAAAAGGTTGATAATGATGATGATGATGAGAGCACTTGATGGAGTTCAAATCTATAACTTGTAAGTCGCCGCAGAAACCACTAGGCCACCACTGCAAAATAGGATGATAAAATATATAAGAAATATGTACATCCTGCCTTATTACTTTACAAATATCAAACGCTCCTAACTCTTTATACTAAGAACCAATTTTCGCAAATCCGACTACAAGAAAAATTTTCGGTCTATAAGATTTTAGGAAAATCATACTACTTAAAACCCTTGATAATCAATATTTTTTACAGTTTACTAAACCAAAGAGTATTTTTGGTGTTAAATTAAATCACAGATTAAAAGAAAAAGTGAACATAATTAGAGGTTACATAATCTATGAAAGGAGTTTTGGCGGGAAAGCCAAGATGAGTGCCACGCTCATTTTTCATTGGACTTTTAAATAATCTATAGACTATAGATTATTTAAAAGTTACTAAATAAAAACGCGTGATTTGTGTAGTAAAAAGCGCATTCAGTGAATAATTCATAAAGGACAGTGAAATATTGTAGCATAGTAGCCACATCATGTCTTTACGCTAAACTCTTCCTAATCGGCCTCACGCGGGAATCGAAAGGAGTTAGGTTAGATTAAGTTAAGTTAGGATAAGTTTAGGGTAAATTAATATAAGTTAGGATATAAACTTACTGAAGAAAATAGTTACTGAAGTCTAGGCTGTATGGCGTACTATGTCTTTGCCTTTTCCGTTCAAAAGTACGGAAAGAAGTGAACCAAAAAAAATAAAAAATCTATGAAATTCAAACCTTAACAAGTAGAAAAGATAAAAAATAATAAGATAAACATTTTAAATAAATCAGTACTACTTATCAGGTCTTTTGTAATTAAATTATGAGTATAATGAAATCGTTTATTAAGCACGTGGGATCACCGATCACTTTTAAACGTTATATGTTTTTTTTTTTTTTTTTAAACTAGATGAAGCCGGCATTTCCTAACTGACTACCTCTGAGAAGAAATAGCCGAAACAAACTCAGGGATCATCGTATTTTTTTAAGTCCAGACATTAAAAATGAAAATGTTTACAATAGTTTACCTTATAATTACGCATATTGCTTAATAAACAATGCTTAACACAGCGAGCAGCTCAGTCCGAAGCTTTTTTGTCTTCTAAATATTCTGTGATTGTTTTTATACCCCTTTTTACAAAGTTTGGCCTTTATATAGTTTTTAAATCGTTTAATGGGTAAGTTTCGAATGTCCATGGGAAGCTTAATGTAAAAGTGTATACATTGACACATGAACGAGTTGCCTACTCTGTGGAGACGAGTGTGATAAGGACCAGCAATTACCAAATACAATGCATTCCCGCTCATGTTTTCATTTGGTTACATAATATTCACGTTTGCTCACTTTGAACTAAGGAAGGAAAACATCTAACTACATTTACATTACATAAACAAACTATTTCGTTGGTCGGTCACGTCCAATGTATTTCTGCCTGTACATTACATTGCTGTATTCTAATTTGAAGAGCCGGAGTCGGTATAATAATAGACTCGTGACGCATTTTAACTTTTTCTCTAGCATAACATAGCATTAAAATAACTGTCTACCTTTGGTACAGATTTATTCCTAGCTCAGGTAGAATCCACTCTTTGTAGACCTCTATTATTACGCCATAGTATTGTCAATGGGTGTGAAGTGTCTTTAGTGATTCAGATTTGGTTAAAAATAATAATCAAAGCTGGTGAAAGCAAATACCACCACAAATTCCACCTGGAGACTTTGAGACTAATTGGCGGCCCAGATTTAGTTCAAAATGGTCTCTAAACCTGGCGCACAAACAAAGAGTCGCCTGCCATTTTGGAGACTGTGCGAAGGAATTGCATGACTTAATTCCCTCATCTCCATTCCATCATCGTACGACCCGTCGTATCACGAGTATCCACCCTTACATTATTGACACCACTACGATCCGAACGAAGCGAAACGTTTTTTTCTTTTATACCGTGTACATCGAAGGATTGGAACAAATTTAAGTGTCTTCGCGGCTAGAGTTAAAATAAACCAGTGCGTTTTACAATCAACAATTGCACAACTGATCATTATCAGTTGGGATAGCGGCCAAGCACTATTTTATAACATTATATATAACATGTAAATTAATTAACACACTTCCTGAAAATAGTTTTTTTCAGAATCGTTTACTGAATTATTAAACTGATATAATTTTTAATATAGATAATTTTTTTATCCCAAAAATAACTAAAACTACTGAAATTATTGTCATATTAACCCGCTTGTTTGTACTAGACTTTTAAAATCGAAATTTTAGTTGTATTCATACAAATTTCATATTCTTCTCTGTATGAGAGGAGACCTGTGCCCGGCATGGGAAGGTAAAAAGAACGTTACGGTCTTCGTTCTCCAAGAATTGGTATAACTAATTTAGTAAATAACAATACATATACATACATGTTAAATAAAAAATTCAGTGTATGTTTGATGATTATAACTTAATATTCTAATTGGGGTGTTTGAGGGCGTGCGTTAATTACATTACATATTAATAACTACCTACATTGCGACAGCCTCCGTCGTGCCTCGGAAAGCACGTTAAACCGTTGGTCCCGGTTGCCATACAAACATCTAGTGGCAGTCGTTACGGGTTGTGGAGCCCTCAAAAATCTAAGAATTGGTCTAACTGCAATGCTTAGATATCGCCTTCGGGTTGTGGAGGTCAGACGGCAGTCGCTTCACGGAAAATATCGAATTTTAGCCAATATCAGCGGTTAGAATGGTAAATCGGACCCTAGACTCCAAAGCTGAAAAGCTACGGATGCGACTGGGATTAGCGCTGAGATGATGGTCATGGTTAATAACTACATTACGTATATATATATATATTTACTAGCGAACCGCCCCGGCTTCGCACGGGGGCAATGCTGATACTAAATACACTACAGAAAAACTGTGAACGTTGTATAAAAAACATAGCGACCCGCTGCCCGCCCCACCCCGGCCGGTCGGTGCCGCCGTATACGCGACGCCGCGCAATTTTTAAATCTGTAATATCTTCGATAATATTCCTTTAAATCATATACTGTAAAGGGAAATATCATCATCATCATCATCATCAGATGTATATTAAATCAAGAATATATTAGAGGTATTAAATTGGATAAGGATTAATGCTACATTGGTTTAATATCGCTTTCAAAATTAGCGTATTTGTCGTAAAAAGTAATTAAAAAAAAAACAACAAAAAAAAACAAATAAAAAGTTATTGTGGGATATCCATAAGAGATAGGTATATACCATTGCCGACTTTTTTGTAGACCTTTTCAATGTGTACAATATTTAGTACATTATTTTGATAAATCTCGTAGGGTTCAGCCTGCGTTTCACTGCAAACGCGGAAAAAAATTAATTATTTTCGACATCACATTAGAAACCTCAAAAAATAATAGTACTTTTCCACAGTTTAATGGATGTTATTATATATATAAACCTTCCTCCTTAATCACTCTATCTATTAAAAATAACCGCGTCAAAATCCGTTGCGCAGTTTTAAAGATTTAATCATACAAAGGGACATAGGGACAGAGAAAGTGACTTTGTTTAATAATATGTATGTGATTTAATATTTTTACGGTTAGTTGCCCGCTTACTTGCGCAAAATCTTGACCAAAGATAGGCACAGGGCGGATAAGGAGAAAAAAAGAATCTATCACTCTTTCCTTGGCGCTCACTTTAGTTTCTCGGAAATGTTTTTGGTACAGTTTGTAAGGGACTTTCTGTAACAAATGGTATTTTCCCTATTTTTGGCGGGAAAGTTTCATTTTCTAAATCGTCGCCTTTCGTTGACGTTTAGGGTCACCAGAAACTATCATGAGTTGCAAAAAGTAACATTTATTTCGGAATAATTAAAATATGTACTATGCATGTGTTTTGGGGAGGTTTATAGCATACCCCCCCCCCCCCCCCCCCTCCGAAGCAATGCCGGAGTCCAGCAGTGGACATTTATACGCTAAAGATTAAGAAGAATATGTACTTAAAATTTCATTTAGTAATGGCAACTTGAATGCATCTCTGTAATTATTCATGTAGCTCTTTGTATGATTTCTTTAAATAAAAATAATTGTAACACACTATTACTATCAATTGGAATCATTTTGAAGCATATTCCTTATCAATTGCTCCATAGCTTCGAAAGTGTGTGGGTTGAACAACGTAAATATCGCAATGTATATTGTTAAACTATCAAAATGAAGTTCATTGCTACTGATAGCGTGTTACATACCTAATTACCCTGTTGGTAGGTAACCAAACCGAATAGTAGAATACATGGAAAATACTAACAATTACTGTATTATCCTACAGTCAGATTATAATCGTTATCGTTCCCCATCACACTATTATTTTGTGTTCCCTTTTTATAGCAAACAAGGCACACTGACAAAACCTTTGCATCTAATTTCCCGCATGGAATTTACTGTGGGAAACTCAAGCGTAGGCGCGCAGCTGTTCTCGACCTTTCGCTTTGTCATATGAGATATATTTCTCTAGTATACTCGTAACTCCTATGTTCCTGGTACTTGGAGTTAAGGCCTTGGATTGCTGCCTTCTATGCATATTAATTATTCTGTTTCTAGTTTTGAATGTTATATTCGAACTTTCAAAGTCATAAACGTCTTAAAGTTAAATAATTAAACTGGACGTCGATCGCCCAGTTAGATGAGGTTGCTTAAATTTTCTGCTTAGTATTTTTAAAACTACTATATTGCGGTCGGCTTCCTATCTAACCGGTCATATTGCGGTCTGACGCTTCTCGCATCCAATAGCTTTTCCCGCGACCTACAGCAGGTCGTCGGTCCACCTTGTCAGGGGCTTACAACGCTGCGTCTTCCGGTGCGTGATCGCCACTCGAGAACCATCGGGCATCGATCCTACGAGCAGTGTGCCCGGCCCACTGTCACTCGGGTTATGTCGGTTACTCTCGTTCTTCTGTGGATCTCCTCATTTCTGATTTGATCACGCAGTGAAACCCCAAGCATAGCCCTCTCCATTATCCCTTGATTGACCTTGAGCTTTCTTATAAGGGCCATTGTTAGGGACCACGTTTCAGTTCCGTAAGTCATCACTGGCAACACACATTCGTCGAAGACTTGTGTTGAGACACTGCGGTATTTCGGACAAGTACCTAGTTTATTATTGGAGACCGTTGGGGGAAGGTCTATGTTCAGCAGTGGATTTCTTTCGGATGAAATGATGATGATGATGATTTACTTGAAGACTTCCTATCTTACCTCTATAACCCAATTACTGGGAAAAACTATACTCTTTGGTAAAACCCGTCGTCTGTCTTGAGAGATTCTGACACTTCGTAGCGATCGTAAATATTCTCTTATAACAACAGGGACAAATGGCTCAAAGAGCTTCCCAAAACACGGTATATATATAATAGAGAGTATGTGTTCTATGCAACTGACTCTATAGCTAAACAAAAATGAACCTTAAATTGCAACGGATTGGGTTTTAGTTAGAGTTTACTTAACACTTACCGGTACTGTGATCCTGTCTTGTGGCAGATATAAATTCAAGCAGGGTGCTAATAATTATTGTGAATAAAGAAAATTAAGCTTCGATCTCGTGCCTATGTCCAATTTTCGTTCAAAAGTTTATAAAACAAACGACTTTTATTTTACTTAAAAATCCTCAAACAGTTCTTTCCCATTGTTTTATATAAGTTTCATTTGTCGGATGATTTATTTCTAAGATTCTATTAATTTTATTTGGATTTTTATTTTTTTATTACACATTCAACATTTAAAATTGAATATTACGTGTCTTCTATCCATCTTTTTACACATCATCATCATCTCAGCGTTAATCCCAGTCGCACCCCAAGCTTTTTCAGCTTTGGACTCTGGGGTCTCTGCTTTTCCACTGCCGATTTGGCTAAACTGCGATATTTTCCATGAAGCAACTGCCGTTTGACCTTAACAATCCAGAGGCGATATCGAAGCATTGCAGTTAGACTTTTGAGGGCTCCAACAACCCGTGATGACTGATATTAGAAGTCCGTATAGCAACCGGGACAAACGGCTTAACGTGCTTTCCGAGGCATGTTATTAGACCAGTGCAAATATTCATATTCATGCATACAAATATTTGCACTGCCCAGGGATCGAAGTCGCCCCTCCTTGCGCAGCGGCCGCGTCGCTACCGCTACGCCACGGAGGCTGTCAACTCGTCTATCCATCTTTCAGTCCATCTTTTTATAGATATACATTAATTAATCTAAAGAAATTATTTATTTGTTGATTTGAACATAGCGTGTCGAACAAACAAACCATCTCTGATACTTAGGCTCTACCATTTCGATACAATGAAAACATTGTTAATGAAATATAAGTAAAAACAAAAATAATATGTTCTTTTACCACTAATAACGCAATTCTGAAGAAAGATAAAATAGGGTACTCAGATCACAGATTCGAGAACGTTAGTAGCAAAAACATGCTGAGCCGATGAGCAGAAACCTGTCTGGGCCGATGATGGAATGTGGGAGCAGCATGGCACGACCTTTCCCGGTCATGCCAAGAGATGACACGTTGACGAATTCACAATCAGAAGCAAGTTTGAAACAAACAATTTGACTTTTCCGCACTTTTCTCTATTTGGACAACCCTACGACCCCTCTCCGGTAACGATGATCAATAAAAATCCTGTTTGTTGCAGCTGATCAGGGGTGACTATCTTTATGAGGCAATATCTTCCGAAAATGTCTCTTCGCCCTGTTCATTGTTCTTAGTTTAATATTGACTGTTCGGTTACTGCTCGTAGAACTAACTAAACGTTAGCCGTTAAAATGAATTATGACTTGTTTATTTAAACCGTGATTTCTTATAAGTTTTCATTTGTAGAGGGTGTAATTTAAAAGGGATGTGAAATGTCAATACAATAACGAAGGCAAGAACTTTTGTACTCCACTTAATTGTAATAATTATTTGTACTGCACCTAGAAACCTTCTGGTTACAGAGTTATTAAAAATCAAAAGTCTCACTTTTGCTGTAGCTGTTTTAAGAAACTAATTAGTACTAGTGGTTAAAGGACCAGCCTCTCAAGTATGAGTGTACGGGTTCGATTCCAGGTCAGGCAAGTACCAATGTAACTTTTCTAAGTTGTATGTACTTTCTAAGTATATCTTGGACACCAATGGCTGATTAAAAGGTGAAGGAAAACATCTTGAGGAAACCTGGACTTTAAGTCTGAAAGCGCCAACCCGCATTGAGCAAGCGTGGTGATTACGCTCAATCCTTCTCTGTGTGAGGAGAGACTTATGCCCAGCAGTGGGACAATAAAAAGGTTGAAGATGATGATTTTAAATATATATTATAGATATTTTCAAAAGTTTCTAAGGATGAATGTATTGATTTCTATTAGATACTTTCTTTTTGTTGTTTGTAAAAAGAAACGTGCGCTCCATCTTGTATCGTGGGTGCGTTTTACAAACATTTAAGTAACATACACAAATAGCCAGACCCGGTACTACTTACTACCTGTAGGTCATACAAATATTTGATCCGTGCGGGAATCGAACCCCGTGCCGTCAATTTTTGTTACTCTTTTTTTTTTATAATTATAAACTAGCGCTTGACCGCAATCCCGCCTGATGGTAAGCAGTGATGCGATCGTTGATGGTAAAGCGCGCTAGTTTATTAAGAGCCTATTCACTCAGAAAAACTTAGCGAATAGGAAGGAAGACGGCAGTTGAGCGAGGTGATGCAATGTTAAACCCAACAACACGACCAACGATGCTGCGCCAAAGGGAGATTGATCTGAAGACCTTCCACTACCAAACTCCCAACACAACAACATTAGGTACATCGTACCCGGCACACATCGCAACACAACTGCTCAGACCCGTCCTCCGAACGGCTTCACCAGACATCATGCCGGAACACGACAAATCGCTTGGCGGCAAGGCTTTGTCTGGTGGGTGGTAACTTTTGCCGGCGGCCGATGTTATGGCCTACCACCGAGAAAAACTCATTCAGGTAAACTGTTCCCACGGAAAGTATCCCAACATTCCTACGGATTGAAACTTACAACGGAAACCGTTGGGGCCGCTAGCTATATCTACGGTTAGAGACATATAGCTATAGGTCTCCGTGGCGCAGCGGTCACCACGCCTGACTGCGACGTGGAGGCCCCGGGTTCGATCTCCGGCCAAGTCATGATGGGAAACGATCTTTTCATGATTGGCCTGGGTCTTGGATGTTAATCTATATATGTATCTATTATAAAATATAGTATCGTTGAGTTAGTATCCCATAACACAAGCTTCGAACTTACTTTGGGGCTAGCTCAATCTGTGTGATTTGTCCGTATATATTTATATTTATTTATATATATATGTGTGTGTATAATACAACCATACCTATAACCAATATTTTACGTGCGTCCAATGCAAATGAAATACATTTTTACGCCAAAAATAATGGTCGTTTCCAAGCTAGCATGTTTATGCAATATTACTTAGTCTGATGCGCAGAATACGTATTTGAGGAGTGAGAAGACTGTTCTTTTAACATCTTCTTTATGTTTTCTCAATACATAGAACATATTTTTTTATTTTTTTACCTCATAGAGCTTGCAAACCGTATATAATATAGTCGTGGTGGCCTAATGGTTAAAACACCAACCACCTCTCATGTTTGAATGTGCGGGTTCGATTCCAGGTCAGGCAAGTACCCAATGTAACTTTTCTAAGCGATTTATTTATTCTTTATTCTACACCAACCAAACATCGAACAAAAACATTCAACACAAAAAAAAACATACAACAGGCGGCCTTATCGCTAATGCGATCTCTTCCAGGCAACCAAAACATATTATATGTACTTATATAACATGTGATATGTATTTTCTAAGTATATCTTGGACACTAATGACTAATTACAAGTTGAAGGAAACATCTTGATGAAATCTGGACTTTAAGTCGGAAATCGCCAACCCGCATTGAGCAAGCGTGGTGAGTACACTCAATCCTTATTTGTATGAGAGGAGGCCTGTGCCCAGCAGTGGGACGTTAAAAAGTTTGATGATGATGAGAGATTGCAAATAAGAAGTTTTCCAAATTAACTAGTATTTTCTAGTAATCTTGCCTGGACAGTTGGGTGCTAGATACGTGGAATATTGCACAAGATACATATCTGTAGGGTCGGTTATATTAAATTGTAACTTCACAGCTGTTGATTATGTGGTACCATTCACACGATCTGAGCCAAAGCCCACCGGTTGCTCGCGATAATGATCCGGCTCGAAGGACCATAAAGATGTACAGTGTATTACTTTACACATTTTTTGTTAATATTATAATATTATTTATTCGTGCCACAACCCAGATTTGGGAAATTGATTAAGTGAAATTATATTTACAGTTACACGGATTTATTGGCACTGGAGCAATTAATAGACCAATGGAAATCGATGCGGCCCACTGTTAGTGCAAGCGTCAAAATCATAATGAAACAGTGCATACAGTATGTTAAGAAAACCCTGTCCGACCCGTGAAGGTGTTGTTAGGTATCGATAACTGATTCTACTAATGGATACAAAACCGGGCTAAACTTTAAAAAAAAATCCCCCTAAAAAATAAATATTATTATGGAAAAAGAGGTAACTTAATAAATGTGCGTTAACCACCCTTCCGCGGGCGGCGAGCGGCAGTGCACACGGCACGTGGTCGCATAGCTATTCGCTCATAATAATGCCGGTGTTGTCACTTTTTAAAAATTACCAAATTTCGGGGAAGTTGGAATTAATTCGCGAGAAAAAAAGATTATTTCAAAATTCATTTGTATTGGTACTATGACGATGACGTAAAATTTTATATTATATTTGGTCATGTGTTTACCTAACCTTTAATATCCTTATGGGTCGGACAGGGTTTTCTTAACATACTGTATGTACGGGTTTGCTCGTACAACATTTAGAAGGATATACGATATTTTATCCCCTAAATGGATTAAACAGGGGGACGCAAGTTTGTATGGAGCTTCGTCATTTTTGTCAATAAGAAATCCAATCGTGCACTCAGCTTGTAGTACATAATTTCAAACTAACAAAGTCATATTATATAAGTTTTCTAAATTACACTCTGTTTCCTCGTAATAGAGCATGAAATTGCTCCTGTGTTTCCCGAAGAGAAAAGCACAAGTAACACCGATACCTTGCCAGTATTTTTTCAGTTCCATATTAAACATAAAAAAGCAAGCATGAAATAATCGAAAGACTTTAAATGTTCTAATTGAAAATCGAGTATTTAAATCGAGATCATAAACGTTATTCTGTGTCCACTCGGTAAATCGACTTTGACAACTGCCTTTGAACGTAACAATTCCAGATTACGAAAAAATTATTTTTAATATACGTAATAAAATAAATATGTTAACATAATAGTTTTATTAGGAAAAAGAAATCTAAATATTAGTCACTAGGTGTCAAAAAACGGTTAACTTAGTCAACGGGGCATATAAGTAAGATCAGTAACTATTTATGTTACTTTGACTTACACATATTGCCGACTGTATCTTGCACGTCATGTAATGTGACAGTTGTGTGACAATGACAGGAGTAACGCTAAAGCTATGGTTTCCTAGAGGAGGGTTTACCGTATGAAATTTGTCAAATGACGTCATCAAAACGTTATTGATGAAAGTAAGTTGATGTGGTTTCATAGAGAGTGTTTTTGAACGTCATTCATATGATGGCCGTTGCTATAAATGTATTTAGCGGTAGCCAAACATTAATCAGTAGGTGTGAGTTGTAAAGAATTTTTCAAGAAACGTAACTTAAACAGTTACTTGACCGCGTCACCTGTTATTTTTGTAGCTAGTTATTTTAATTGAGCTTCTGTAATTGTTAAATATAACCACCAACTATACAGTTACACGTGAAACGAAACTAGACATACAATAACCAGCGACGCGCGCCGCCGCGGCGCTGGTGTGATGCACGATACGTCTACCCGCTACGGCATAACGTGTGTATGAAATAACGCATTTACAAAAATAACTACTTTTTAATTTGACTCGTAACTAGTGATGCAGTTACACATCGCGTCGCTGGTTATTGTAACTAGTTACGTGAAATAACAATCACGTCTATTAATCAGCCTATTATGTTCCCCAAGTTGGGACAGAGGCCTCCTCTCAGCGAAAAGGAGTGGGTCATAATCTACCACGCTGGCCTAGTGTGGATTGGTAGATATCACATGTTTTTGAAGTTTTGTGCTCTAGGACATGCCGGTTCCCTCACGATGGCGGAGGCCTTTATTCAGCAGTGGACCTCTTCTCGAAGATTATGAGCCAAAACAGTTTTTAGTAACGCATAGTTTTAACAGAATAGTTATAAACGAGCTACAAACTCAGATAGTGTTTAACTAAGTATAGAAAGTGGTCCAAGGGAATAGGTATCATCGATCCGTTTTAAAATTGGCTTGTTCAAGCTGGCTCGATATAGACCAGACTTACTCTATATTTGTATATGAACAACTCACACTACTAAGCTATGTATGTATAAGTGGACTCTAGACTTAGTTTAGCTGTTCCAAGTATAGATACTTATTTAGTTCTTTCTTAGAATAGAATAGTCTTTTTTATGTACACCATATAAATAAAAGAACATAAATATGGAGATTTTACAAAGGGTGATACAATGGGCGGTCTTACCGCTAAGAGCGATCTAATAGTTTACATTTGTAGAAAAGTCAAAGGAAACTAAATAATCTTAACTTATATTAGTATTATTCTGAAAACATTTTCTCACACTAAAAAAATTCTCCTACCTCATATTAATATTTCTTTCGTTTAACCACTGCTCCAACCGTGGCGTCATTATAAAGAGGAAACACGTCTTGTTGTTTTTTTTTATAACCCTAAAATGGCTGTACGTTTTGGATGTGTCTTTGAGTTTGATCTAAGGATATAAGTGGCATCACCACCAAGCTTGGTGAATACTGGGAGTGCAAGAGAAAGACATGCACACACTTCTCTCCTTTTAAATTATTTATTTATTCATAATTATAAACCAGTGCTTGACTGCAATCCCACCTGATGGTAAGCAGTGATGCAATCTTTGATGGTAAAGCGCACTAGTTTATTAAGAGCCTATTCAGTCAGAAAAACTGAGCGAATAGGAAGGAAGACGGCGGTTGAGCGAGGTGATGCAATGTTAAACCCAACAACACGACCAACGATGCTGCACCAAAGGGAGATTGATCTGAAGATCTTCCACGACCAAACTCCCAACATAACAACATTACACATGGCAACACAACTGCTCAGACCCGTCCTACGTATGGCTAAAATACAATAGTATCGCCATAAATATTTGTTCTTTTATAATAATACGATCCGGATTAAGCATTTCGCCTCGTCTTTTATACCGCGTACATAGAGGGACTGGAACAATTTGCCTTCGGCATTCTTTCCGTTTGATTATAATTTCAGTGTCTTCTAGGCTAGAGTTAATAAGCTCTTTATAAACTAGCTCGATTTACCATCAACGTTTGCATCACTGCTTACCATCAGGCGGGATAGCGGTCAAGCGCTGTTTTATAGTATTTAAAAAAACTATTTGCCTACACAAGGTTACTAAATAAAACAGGAAATCTAACTGTGCAAATAAAAGCAAAAGAAGATTCGACGAAGAATTCTTTCACATGTTTATTCGTTCAAGTATTATATTAGATAGATAATCATAAATAATATTATGAAGGATGGGAAGGCTGGCGTGTGTCTGACATGACAACATCCGAGTGAGTCCATCAGACATATTATCTCTGGTTGTTCTAGTCTAGCTAACAGCGAGTACTTGCACAGGCATAACTAAGTAGCTAGTATGGTTACGAGCAACTAGCTCTGAAATAATATATACTTGTGGATTCTGAGATATTACAAGTATGTTCCCGATCCAGTTCTTGAAAATGGCCATGTCGTGTTGTAATTCGTTCGATAGTAGGCCATTGACATCAGCTGCCGGCAGAAGTTACCACCCACCAGACAAAGTCTTGGCACCAAGCGATTCGTCGTGTTCCGGCATGATCTCTGGTGAAGCCATATTGGAGGACAGGTCTAAGCAGTTTGGTGCAGCATTGTTGCTCACTGCTTTCCATCAGGCGGGATTGCGGTGAAGCGCTAGTTTATATTTATGAAAAAAATTGTATTATTAGCTAAGTATGTATGTATGTATATATGTATGTATATATGTATGTATGAATGTCTTCTTAGCTCTATCAATATGCATGTTGTTCTTTATTATTTAACGTTACTTCAGTTGTAGGTAAAATTTGTTGTATTCTTGGAATACGCGGAATTTCTAGAATGCACTAAGATATATACGGAATATATTAAAGAAAGAAAGGTAATTATAAAATTAATATTATTATAATAAAAAAATACTATATAAGAAATCTTAAATACACTATGCAAGTAGTGACATTTATATAAATGGCTAAAATCAGAAGAACTCAATGTGTTCCGGCATGATGTCTTGTGAAGCCGTACGGATGACGGGGTCTGAGCAGTTGTATTGCGATGTGTGCCGAGTACGATGCGTCAAATGTTGTTGTGTCTGGAGTTTGGCCGTTGAGAGTCTCCAGATCAATCTTCCTTGGGCGCAGCTTTTTTGGTCGTGTTATTGGGTTTAACATTGCATCACCCCGCTCAACTGCCGTCTTCCTTCCTCTCTCTCAGTTTTTTTGAGTGAATAAAGTCTGAATAAACTAGCGCGCTTTACCATCAACGATTGCATCACTGCTTAACATCAGGAGGGATTGCGATGAAGCATTAGCTTATAATTATAAAAAAGAAATATCCGCATCGTTTTTACTGGGAACAGTGCGCCCTAAAGGCTGGCAACGTTGTCACGCTGGATGACATTGCTGATTCTTTAACCTCATAAAGTATTTATCAAAATCTGTCTAGGTACTCTGTAAAAAATATGCGTGGTCATACATGAAATATAAAACTTACGCGACGAATTGATTCCTTCCACCATTTTGTGTGAAAAATAGGCCATCCTCTGATCACACGAAGAGTCGAACTTAAAGAAGTGTGTAGTGATATTTTTCATTTGAAATGAGACGTTGAGTTTAGAAGAATTGAGCTAGCGATTTCTTGAATGTTTGCTTTACCTATTGTACGGGAAAAACAGTTCATATCACATATTTTTGACATCTATAAAGAATGCACGCAAATTGTTATGGTCCTCGACGTACGCGGTGTAAAATACGAGGCGACACTCATTGTCCGGATCGTTTGGTGTCAACAACGTAAGGGTTCCTATTCACCGTACGACGGGTCGTCAGATGATGGAACGGTGATGGTGGAGTTATGTCATGACTCCCGTTTTATTTCCCGAGGGCTACATAAAAGGCTGTATAATAGTCGGAAATTCTCATGTGTGTTATATCAAAGAACCTGAGATTACGCGATGCTTCCTCAGCATTATCACAATATTGGGAAGTATTATCTGCAACAGGAGACATTCACGTGTCAAAGTGATAATACCTTAATAATATGGGGTGCGAAAATCAGTGCACATTCAGCAGGGTAATTGCGTAAAACGCTATCATTCATCATCATCATCATTTTAGCCGAAAGACGTCCACTGCTGGACATAGGCCTCCTCCAAGGCTCTCCACGACGACCGGTCCTGCGCCTCCCGCATGCAGCGGTTTCCCGCAACCTTCACCAGGTCCACCTTGTCGGGGGCCTACCCACGCTACGTCTTCCGGTGCGTGGTCGCCACTCGAGAACCCGTCGGCCCAATCGGGCTTCGGTCCTACAGACAATGTGTCCAGCCCACTACCACTTTAGTGTTGCAATTCTTCGGGCTATGCCGGCTACTCTCGTTCTTCTGCGGATCTCCTCATTCCTGATTAACACTATCATTAGCAATGGGTTTAATTTTGAGAGTTTAGCAACATTCATTACGATACTTAAATTAATCTTATCGATGGTGAGATTTAGATGGTGAGAAGCTTACTTGATAAAATGCAAAATCCTACGAGGATTTTTTCTTATATTTTGTATATTTGATTTGTAGAATAGAATAGAATAGAATACTCTTTATTATGTACACCATATAGATTACATTTAATTGTTGACCAGCCTACCCCAGCCCATACCTGTCTGTTTGTTCTTTAATTTGCAAACAATGTCAATGCTATTTTTAAATGAGTAACCGAAGAGTTTCTCGTCAAATTGTGCACGTGTGATATGCGTGTGTGTGTGTGTGTATCTGTGCTGTATGGGTGAACAATACTCGAGTAAACTAATATTTATCTACTATTCTTTTCTGAATGAAAAAGAAAGAAAAAGATAAATTACTTAAATTTTATTTAGTCTGTTGACAAGGGAATTGGCTTTTAAGAAGTACGGAGGAAAAAGACACAATCCGGTGACCCCAAAAAAATTGGAACTAGGGCACCAGATTAATGGTTAGATATATAATATTGTGGCGGCAACGTGCCTACCACGAGAGATCTTAAACAAGATTCAAGTGGACTGTATTTAGGATAGCAATATATTAAAACTATAAGCAAATATGTGATAGAATGATGCTTTCGGAGTACATCCCTCTGATTAAGGTGCTAAAAGGGGCAAACAACTTACCTCCAACCTTCAGATGCGGAGTTACGTCGACACAATTCACTGGCAGACTCCCTAACTTTATTAATCTTAAATTTTGAGGCCTAAATCCTCCCGGGGGTTAAATACTTAAGACTAATTACATTTTTATGACCGTTAAAAGATCGGGGCCATGAATCGCTAGCTTGCCAGTTCAAAAGGAAGTGCGTTTGCCACGCCGCCGTTCGGTGATCGGCGAAAGAATGCGGTCCACTGTGGTCGCGGTCCGTTTAGTTTTAATTTGCGGCAGCGTTCACCGCTGATAAACACAAAAATCAGAGGAGATATTCAACAAATTCATTTCCATACATCTACTTCTCAAAGTTATACTCATTTTTCAATGGAAGAATTTTTGATACGCACTTAGAGAGACTGACAAAATAAACGAGCTTATCTATCTATGTTGACCTTGTACTTGATACGTTCCTGCTCTTAGACGTGATCATAAAAGTGACTCAAAGGACCAATAGTTTTCGTTATAAGCCAACGTTCTTCTGAAAGCGCCTACTGAAGTTGGTATTAAATAATCTTATAACCCAGCTACCCTTTTCAGTCCGGCAAATAGATACCCAACTTTAGAGAGGATTTTACTGTTACCATGAAACGACTCTATGTATTAAATTTATTTGTTATACATTCTATTGTTACGTGTTATTACAAAATGGCCGCGGGAAAAGTACGCAGTGGAAGTCAAAACACAAACTATTATTCCGCAAACAGGTATAATTATTATGTATATTATTCTTGCAAAACAATTAAGTTAGATGTTGCCAAATTAAATTATTTTAAATATTTTCAGACAACAACAACGCAAGCTTACAGTTGTATTATATGACTTTTTGTGGGTACAACTCATCACTATCATCAACCTTTTTATCGTCCCACTGCTGGGCACAGGTCTCCTCTCATGCAGAGAAGGATTGAGCTTAATCACCATGCTTGTTCAATGAGGGTTGGCGATTTCAGAATTAAAGTCCAGATTTCCTCAAGATTTTTTCTTCGCCTTGTAATCAGTCATTGTTTTCCAAGATATACTTAGAAAGTACATATAACTTAGAAAAGGTACATTGGTACTTGCCTGAACGGGAATCGAACCTGCACATTCGTACTTGTGAGGCTGGTGTTTTAATCACTAGGCTACCACGACTATAACAACTGGGTGCAACTAAAAACTAAAGAAAAATATGAAGGCGTTTGTTGATTATTTTTAGAAAAAATTACATTTAGGTGCAACAGTAGGTACTCTTCCTCATAACTGCCATTCTAAAAGTTGCTCAGAAGACTGGCTGCATAGCCACATTTATTGGCTATTATTAGTTGGTTGATTTATGAAGCATTATTATGATAATGCTTTAATCAAACAAAGAGCCAGCCATCTCGAAGGTCACGCAAATTGTCGGCGAAGTCGATATTTGTTCATAAATGGAAACACACACTCGATCGCTATGATTCAAGATTTTCAAATTTCAATCAATAAATAATAAGTTTACCTGACCGCGATCCCGCCTAATGCGCTATTGTCGAGGGTTAAGCGCAGTAGTTTATTAAGAGTCTATTCACTGTAGTATTGTAAACACTTAAATTGTAGTTAGACACTTAAGAAAATTGTTGCAGTCCTACGCGGTATAAAAGACGAGGCGAAACGTTTCATCCGGATTTTAGTGGTGTCAACAAAGTAAGGGTGGATGGATACTCGCTGCACGACGGGTCGTCCGATGATAGCGGAATTAAGCCTTGCGATTCCCGCAAACAATCTCCAAAATGCGCCGTATAGAATAGCGCCAGGCCGACTACTCTAGCATACTAATTAAATTATTTTAAAAAATCAAGCATAATAATTAATTCACTGTTTTTTATTTTTTTAGATAGTAAGTATGTGTTTATATATCTTTTTGCACGCATAATATACTATTTTGGCCCGTGTACACGCTCCGTCTTGCCTGCGCAGTCTAGGGCTGTGCAGTCATGACTGTACAAAAAGACGGAACACCGTACAGTGGCCACACGTACCTAAGTAAGCTCGTGCAAACTGGACTGTGCAGTCCTAGTTGTGTTTTGAGAGCTCATGTAAATACATGTGTAAATACCTAATAGAATAATACATAGGTACCTTTTTAACATTTCAATCATTAAATGATATGCTTAATTTTTCTTTTTGTTTTTATCTGAGTATTCTTTGCTTGTTATTTTCCACAACGCTGGCAACGATTTGTACAATTCTATGAATTGTGTTAAAAATTCCTTAAAATAACTCCTAACATCGATCATTTTTGGATTTGCGATGTGTCCTTTGTAGTAAAATAATTCGTTGGACTGCTGTGCGGCTTGAATGACCGGCCACACGTGCAAGTAATACCGTGCAGGCCGAGTTTGCGCAGTCCAAATCTTTAGCATGTCAACGATTGCACAAGCCGCGCTTTCGGGACTGAGCGCTACCGTCTTGCCGTCCACACACACGCGCTTACCTGCGCAAACTGGTTTGCACATGGATGCTCGCAGGTAAGACAGACCGTGTAGACGGGGCATTACCTACAGAATTTAAACAACCATTCATATTCCTTCTAACCTTCCGTTAATGTGAATTGTTTACTCACTAGATTTTGGAACAAGGATCGGTTTGATGTTAAGCCAGATAAAAGGTTGTGACCTATGTATACAATATGTGTAACGTACTTAGGGTCTGTGAAATTCTCTTAAATTACTTTTAGTTCTTGTCGAAAGGACGACAACAGGTCAAGCTACCCGAAACTGTAAAATATCTCCAATCAACCTTGAGCTGTAATGCTTTAGAAATAAACTTGAAAATTTAATAAAGAAATCTCATAGATTGTAGTAGCTTGTCGTCTGTACATAAATAATACTTATATTTTTAACGGTAAACAATTAAGAAAAGTTTTTCTGAGTGTGGGTACTTCAAGAGCCATTACTTTTCTCTTGGATGACATAAGATTTTTTTATTACGCAAACTTTTCCTTGAAGTTAAGCTCCATTGCACCAGCTCATTTTATTTATTTTTTAATTTGTATTTTCTAGACTTTTCCCGCAGCTGTGTATGTTAGAAATTCCACGCTACATGCAAACAACGCGTCATAATAATGTCACAAACGATGTTTGTATGTTCCATCATATTTTGTCGACACCTACCTACGGAGCTGCTTATAGATTAATTAAGGGCCTTAGTCTCATTTAGTAGCGTAAAATGGTCACTTTAGGAAGCTAATTTCTAATTAACGGCTTGGTTTTGAGATTTGAAAAAAATATATCTTGTCTATTGATTCATGTACAACATTTACTAAAGATGATTTTTTCGTAGGATTTTGCCTTTTGCCTTAAAAAAATAGTTACCAAAACGCTATTTTTGGCTAATATTCGTTATTACTTCTAAACGGCATTGATGTGTGGAAATATTTTTACACTGAAAAATTCGCGGTTAGAAGTGTTACAGATATGCAAGAGCGTATTTAAATCCATCAACATTTGCCAAGAAAATATCCTTATTTTGAAACATAGGTTTAGAGGTGCTCTGCGCGGGCGCGGGCGGCAGTCGTGCGTTAGCATTCAGACGGGAGGGTTGTGTCGCTTGCTGCTCTGCTCCGGCTATCGCCGACTACGCGTGGTTGTCTGTGTGAGTGCAAATATTTACGAGCGAATCGTGTCAGTGTACGTTCATAGATTAGCTCGCAAATGAGAATTGAAGATGCGTCTGGTGGCGTAAGTATCTATCTACCTATACTCTTGTATTTATACCTACATATTACTGTATTTTTCTTTATAATTACTATTAGCTTTTGTAACCATTTTTCTTTTACAATTGAAGTTAAACAATTACGAATTGTTCCAGGAAATCTAGAAAGAAATCTTTAGACTTGAAAGGCAATAATCCGACTAACTACATCCGCTGATAATATAGAAGACTCTATTCAGGTGAGTAAACACTCGCACTTAGATTATAATTTATAGGTTTGTAAGGAGATTTAAAAATAAAAATCTTATTAGAAATTTACGTAACTTGAAAATGTGATTTTTTGTTTATGGTGATATAAACCAAAAATTAGGACTCAATTAAAGGTTTTGGTGTAAAAACAGTTTTACAAAAGGTTTTGAGTTGATAGGACTTTTAGTTTTTGCGATATTAGCAAAAATGTGTAATAAAAACTCTTACTTGGATTATTTTAAATGATTCTTCCTGTAAATATTTCATTTCTATATGTAATTGTTTAAAGTAGCCGAAGCCGATGGACGCGGGCTGGCGGGCTTGGAATGTCACAGTTATCAGTAAATTTTTTTGACGTCCTCCGTGGCGCAGCGGTCAACACGCCTGCCTGCGACGTGGAGGCCGCGGGTTCGATTCCCGGCCAGGTCATGATGGAAAACGATCTTTTCCTGATTGGCCTGGGTCTTGGATGTTTATCTATATATGTATCTATTATAAATATAGTATCGTTGAGTTAGTATCCCATAACACAAGTCTCGAACTTACTTTGGGGCTAGCTCAATCTGTGTGATTTGTCCGTATATATACAGTATGTTAAGAAAACCCTGTCCAACCCGTAAGGATAATAAAGGTTAAGTAAACACATGACCAAATATGATATAAAATTTTACGTAATCATCATAGTACCAATACAAATGAATTTTGAAATAACTTCCCCGAAATTTGCTAATTTTAAAAAAAGTGACAACACCGGTATTATTATGAGCGAATAGCGACAGCGATGCGACCACGTGCCGCGTGCCCTGCCGCCCGCCGCCCGCGGAAGGGTGCTTAACGCATATTTATTAAGTTACCTCTTTTTGCGAAATAATATTTATTTTTTTAGGGGGATCTTTTTTTAAGTTAGCCTTGTTTTGTATGCATTAGTAGAATCAGTTATCGATACCTAACAACACCTTCACGGGTCGGACAGGGTTTTCTTAACATACTGTAGGATATATATATATATATATATATATATATTCTGTTTTTCACAAATAATATTGTAATAACATTTTTCGACTTACAGAAAAGAAGAGAAAGAAACCAATCGACAGAACTTAAAAGTTTAATTTGCTTTTTAGGTCGAACACTAACGCAGTTGATTCTAGGTCAGACATCCATACAGAATGTCGTCAAGAAAATGATAATATTATATATCTCTATGTGCACAAAAAAGACGACGCAAGTTCCATCATCATCATTCAGGTAAAATTATGCCTGCATGTCCTACAACCTATATTTTTAGTTTACAAATATATCATATACCTGTAAAATTATTTTTTTGTTAATTCTTAATTAATTTTTCTTGATAAATTCTTCATTCCTTGACAAAAATCTCTAACAGTGTTGCGAGGGTTAATTAAAATGTATGTTATATCTTTTTTTAGCTCAAAATATCACCAAAACCTCAACAAATCTCAAGCTTGTTTCATCGAAGGGCGACGCATAATTAATATTGCTTACTTTTATTCAGAACTAAAGAAAATTGCCAAGCACGGAGAATTATAGACTGTGGTTTAGGATCTGTGGATATTGTTGGAGAACGTTCCCTATTTATTTTTAAATGCCGTATGTGTATGGAAACATTTTGCACATCCTACAGAAATCAATATCAGCTGTGCAGTTGTAGGAACAATAGAAATAGACTGTGGCCATTCTCAACTGCAAGAAATTTCTGCAGCTTTAGATATGCCTATAATCTCGCATGTTATTTATTGGATCGAAGAATTAAAATTTACAGATTTTAAAATAACTCGTGTTTTATTTGAAACCTCATTACGACGAAGTACATTCAATCCGACGTCACTGACAAAGTATAAATAGGGTACTATCTCTTTATGGAATACGGCCGAAACTACGCGCTTTGTAATCTCAAGACATCTATATAAAGCACGGTTAGCGCAGCGGTTAAGCTATTGACTGCTGCGCTGCGTGTCGCGGGTTCGATTCCCGCGCGGAACAAATATTCAGAACATGTCCTACAAGTAGTTGTTCCGAGTCTGGCTGTTTGTGGCTGTGAATTTATATGTTTAAAAATGCACCCACGATAAAAGTAATTTCTAGTGTGGTTCAACGTTTTTTTTTTTAATAAAAATATCACAAAGTGCCTAGTGCGCGTTTGTTTTACGTTAACGCGATGAACTCGTTTATGTTATTCGCATTAGTAATTAATTCAAGGACACTGCAAAGACATGATACTCATATACTGAAAAGTAGTGAAAAAAAAAAATTCAAATATGTTGAATCGATAGATATTACCATCTACCATTAATTTTTATGTTAATGTTATGATATATTATAATGTGTGGGTACTTGTTTTACAAATGTCTGTCAGTCTGCGATCGGCCATTAAACTGTGTAACGAGCACTCCTTGATTTTATTTAAACATTGATCAAGAATACTAAAAATATATTATAGTACGATATTACCATTTATCAATGCAAAATATACATTTATCGTCTTGCATCCATAACCCCGTCTGAAATCGTAGGCACAAATCGCGACCTACACGCGGCTTGTCTGCATCTCTGGATATTCTTTGATTGTCGTTTTAGTTTAGCGCGCCACCGCGCGCATTTTACGAATTCGGGAGTACGGCGTTTAGCTCCGCCCACATGCACAAGGTCATTGAGGCTACTATAACCGTTAAGTTTGTTCTATTACGTTTTGCGGTATAAAGTCTGATAGAGTAGGTTTTGTATTGTAGTTTATTCTTAATATTATTTATTATAAGGTCTGATAAGACTGGCATGTACAGTAAGGGGTCAAAAGTGAAGTACCACATTTGACACTTATTGTTAGTGCAATAAAGTTCAAAAGCGGTAATGCACTTTTGACCCTTACTGTAAGGTGATCGTATAAAAGTTCCTAAAAATTAATAAAGATAACAAAAAAAAATATCACGCAAAAACCTGCATTTCGCAAGTAGAGTTTACTACGCAACTAAGACTATAATAAAATAACTAACTAATATTATAATATACAAGACTCGTCTGATCGAAAGATCCTCTTTTCTATAGAGTAGAATAAACTTTCCGTCCTGTTCATCATATCCTAAAATGAAAGGTAAAACCGAAGAAGTGGTTGTTCCACTTTTGTGCTTCTGAAGAACAGCTGTCAAAGATCAACAACTGACAGCTCGGACAAAAGGCTTAAGAGGAGACTCTAGTGCAGAGGAATTAGGAAAATAGGTATGTGAAGAAACTATTGCCTTCACGCTGCTTCCACCTCTCCCGGTAAAGTGCGAAAAGGACAGTTGCAGCTCAGGCTGATTTTACCTACAAAAACGTTGACCAAAAGACGTTTCGTATTCCGCTATTTTCTTTTTCAAAACCCTATACCTATGCTTCCATTATTTTCGTTTTTGTCAAAAACTTATCATGTTTGTCTAATAGTCATCTGAACATCACGGTAAAAATGGGTTATTTTTCGCGATTTCGAAGTATCGTATTTCTTTTATTAATTAAGTTTCGAAAAAAATCACTTGATAGGGAAATGTATAATCACATTGTAAAATTGTAGAAGAAAAATAATTGCTCTAAAAGCATTATTCACGAAGAAAACAGCGGGATACGTTTGTAAAGAAAAAGCATAACATCGGCCGCTGGCAGAAGTTACCACCCACCAAACAAAGCCTTGCCGCCAAGCGATTTGTCGTGTTCCGGCATGATGTCTGGTGAAGCCGTACGGAGGACGTGTCTGAGCAGTTGTGTTGCGATGTGTGCCGGGTACGATGCGCTAAATATTATTGTGTTGGGAGTTTGGTCGTGGAAGGTCTTCACATCAATCTCCTTTTGGCGCAGCATCGTTGGTCGTGTTGTTGGGTTTAACATTGCATCACCTCGCTCAACTGCCGTCTACCTTCCTATTCGCTCAGTTTTTCTGAGTGAATAGGCTCTTAACCCATTCCTCCCCACTGTCCTATTTTTAGGACACTATATTCAACATTTTTTTTTTCTATGTTAGGGTTATTATTTTTATTGGTTTTGATGAAATTCGTATTTTCACACTATTTTCCCAATAAAATATATTTTTTTCGCTCTTAAAAAAGTTATCGTATTTATAATATAGATATTTTTAAATTGAGGAAATTCGTCAGCTTAAAAAGAGTATTATGATTTGATTATAAAAAACCGAAAATAAAAAGTTATCAGCTTCAAAGTCCATCAAATAGATTTTTAGATCTCTACTGAATCTATTATAATTAAAAACTAAAACAAAATATTATTTGGAAGCTTGTGATACTAATTCAAAAAACCGGCCAAGTGCGAGTCGGGCTCGCGCACAAAGGGTTCCGTAGCAGCAAATATAATAAACTTATTATGTCAATTTATACACCTGGTGAATGGAGCCTAAACTCTCCCGATATTTTGCCTTGTACTTTTATGTATGAATATTAATTGACCATTACAGTTAAATCAACCTATCTCAAAAACTATAAGAGATACTTTGATCAAACCAAAAATCGTTGAAAGAGTTAATTAGCATGCATCACCTCTATTTTTTTTAGAATTTTATACCCCGTAGTTATAAAAATAGAGGGGGGGGGGCATACTTTTTACGACTTTGAGAGCTGATATCTCAAAAACCGTTCACTTTAAGAAAAATGTTTTTTAGAAAACTTTATATCATTTTAAAAGACCTTTCCATTGATACCCCACACGGGTATGTACATCGAAAAAAAAATTTTCATCCCTCAGTTACATGTATGGGGGGCCCCACCCCCAATTCTTTTTTTTACTATTTAGTGTCATAATTTTGTAGCGGTTCATACAACACATATTCCCATCAAATTTCATCACTGTAGTACTTATAGTTTCCGAGTAAATCGGCTGTGACAGACGGACAGACGGACAGACGGACAGACGGACAGACGGACAGACGGACATGACGAAACTATAAGGGTTCCGTTTTTGCCATTTTGGCTACGGAACCCTAAAAAGGCGTACTATAAATATGACACTGGGAACATGTCTTTACAAGTAGCCGTGAAAGCGTGTTCGATCCTGTTACGCTCGCTATAAGTTCAAACGTGTCTATTGTTTTGTTTCTTGCAAGTGTTTCGTAAACTTTACTTTAGTCGATAAGTCTTCGTCAAGCACAACACATCTCGTAATATAAAAAATTGTGATTTTTTTATAAGATTGAGGAAAGCAAAGGAGGTAAGCAAAAATATTAGATTTTGTTTCTTATCAAGTGGTTAACGATATATTTGTTTAGTTTGGGATGGTATATGTATATATATATTTATATATATATAATATAATTTTTATACTTACTATATATGTATAATTATTGTTTATAGATCATGGATGCAGTGAGAAGAAAATATAAAAAAGCATTGATGGTGTCTGAAATCACCGAGTATCTTCAAGATATTGAAGATTGTAGTGACGAGGAGTTCAATGACTTGGAAGTTGCGATATTGCCCCCGGATGAAGTGGATGAAATGACTGATATAGAAGAAGGTAATGACGACGATATGGGAGTTCTGCCAGTGTCAGATGTGGCTGGTCAAGTGGAATTTTCATGTACAATTGATAACGTCGAGGAAGATCTTCCTACTCAAACCACATCTCGGACCAACAAGACAGTCATTTGGCGTAAGTGTGAACCTGTATATTCTGAAATTCAGCCGGAATCTAATACTGCTAAACAATGTTTAGAAAATATGATTACGGAATTGGAAGGAAAATCTGCGGTAGAAATATTCGAACACTTGTTATGTGACCAGATTCTAGAATATATAGTGCATGAAACAGTAACCTATGCCAAAAATTATAAAAATGATTTGAACTTCAATCTTACCGTGAATGAGCTAAAAGTATTCATAGGAATTTTGTTTTTCTCTTCGTATCTCCACTTGCCTCAAAGCAAACTATATTGGTGCAGAGATGATGATGTACACATTCCATTTGTTGAACGAGCGATGTCTCGGAATCGTTTTGATAAAATTAAATCATATTTACATTTCAATGACAATTCAAGAATTGATAATAGTGACAAAGCTTTCAAAATTCGCCCATTTATCGATAAAGCTAATAAATCATTCCAAAAGTTTGGTGTTTTTGAATCCAACTTAGCTGTTGATGAAATGATCGTCAAATACTTTGGTCACCATGGTATCAAACAGTTTATAAAAGGTAAACCAGTAAGATTTGGATACAAGCTTTGGGCACTGTGTGGAGTAAGCGGATATTGTTATAACTTTTCGCTTTATACAGGAAAGGATCCTCAAATATCTTGTAATACTGGTGATGGCTTGGGTTCAAGAGTGGTAAAAAAGTTGCTTACAGTATGTACTGATCCTAGTGCACATGTAGTCTACTTCGATAACTTCTTCAGCAGTATGCAATTGTTGATTGACTTGAAATCTGAAGGGTTCAGAGCTACAGGGACAGTCAGAGACAATAGGACTAAGAAATGTCCAATCATGACCAAACAAGAAATGAAGAAGCAAGAACGTGGTTATTCCGATCATCGTTTCGATAAAAATAATGAAATATTATGCGTGAAATGGCATGATAACAATGTAGTATGTCTCTTAACTAATTTTGATACTGTTGAACCTTTTGTAAAAACTAATAGGTACTCAAAGGTAGAAAAAGCCAAAGTTGCTGTGAATCAGCCAAAGCTTATTCATAATTATAATAAAAACATGGGAGGAGTGGATAAACATGATTGGCTTATTTCTAAGTATCCAATCCGCTTTAGAGGTAAAAAATGGTATTGGCCTCTAGTAATCCGTGTTTTGGACATGACTCTAGTCAATGCATGGATTATTTATAACCAGGTAAATAAAGATGAGACCATACCTCTGCTTGATTTCAGAAGAAGGGTATGTTTTTCTTGGATGAAAAAATCGGAAGGCAAAGTAAATAAGCTTACATCAGGTACTTCAGAAGTTCTTTTACAACCTATAAGATTTGACAACTATGGTCACTATATGACCAAGAGGGACAAACAAAGACGTTGCCAAGGACAAGGCTGTAAAAAAAAGCCTTTAACATTTTGTTCTAAATGTGAAAAAACACTCTGCAGTGATTGTTTCATACCTTATCATACAAAATAAGCTTTTATTACATTATTTCTGATACTGTTACTGGTCCTATTTTTAAATAAAGCTGATTTCCATATAATTCTTATCTTTACTTTTTCCTGACCATATGTTCCCACTGTCCTATAGGACATGCTGAGTCAGCGAAACCGTTTTTTTTTAATTTATTTTTTTGCCATATTATTTTTTCTTAACATATTAAGAGCCCTAATACAAGATTTCATCAAAAAAATCCAATATTTTCAATGCTTGGGAAGTAATGGGTTAATAAACTAGCGCGCTTTACCATCAACGACCGCATCGGTGCTTACCACCAGGCGGGATTGCTGTCAAGCGCTAGTTTATAATTATTAAAAAAAAAGCACGACTAGAGTTCCCTCTTAACGTGCTGTCCGATGCGCCGTGGGATCTTAGTGTAAATATGGTCCATAGACCGACTGCGGCAAGAGTAGTTAGTTTAATCTGATCGATCGAAATGTGCAGCCATTATATCCCGGGCCTCTCATACACAGATTTACTTTGACATGTTTTTTTTTTTTTTTGTTTCTAGCTACCACCAACGTTATCGGAGCCTTTTCAATAACTATACCCTTTCATACCAGTTCACGCTAGTATTCCTCTTGCACTTTTATTTCGCATACCTACTTTATCTTTCAACCATTCATCGTCTTTTAGTCTAATGGGTGGGACTCCCATTTTATTGTCGAACTTTCTACTTATTTATCGTTTGGGGAAATAATTATGAACTACAATATTTATTCATTACAAGAATCACTTTAACTAACTTATGATACGCATTACCACACACTTTTATTACTACGTAACATAATTTGAATTTCTTAACTATTATTATTTATAATTAATTATTTGTAAAGTAAGTATATCTAAGTATATCTTGGACACCAACGACTGAAGGTGAAGGGAAGGAAACCTGGACTTTAAGTCTGAAATCGTCAACCCGCGTTGAGCAAGCGTGGTGATTAGGCTCAATCCTTCTCTGCTTGAGAGGAGACCTGTGCCCAGCAGTGGGACGGTAAAAAGGTTGATGATGATGATGATTTGTAAAGTCTATTTCTCTATGCTTAACATAAATATATGTACACAATATCTACTAAGTATTATTATATAAGTATTATTGTACTAATTTAGTTCTATTATTTTACGTTTTCGGCTAATTTTACAGAATTGTTTAAGAACAACGTTCTATTTTTTCCTCGCATGACTTCTGCAATGTTGTTTCCTCAGGTTCACGTCAAGCTGCTTCTCCAGATCATACCGCACTGCGCCATAAGCTGGACACTCTTTGACATGTATTAGAATAGTTTATGTGTATAAGTACAAAATAGTATTGTATGTATATAGTATAGCATGTATACAATATGTAAATAAATCCCCTCCAACCCATAAGGATAATAAAGGTTAGGTAAACACATGACCAAATAAAATATGAAATTTTACATAATCATCATAGTAACAATACTAATGAATTTTGAAATAATGTATTTTTTTCCGCGAACTAGTTCCAACTTCCCCAAAATTTGGTATTTTTCTAATAAGTGTCAACACTATTTTTGACGGTATTATTTATTTATTAATACACGTGCCGCATGCCCGGCCACCCTTCGCCTGCGCATGTATTGCTTACCGCACATGTATTAATTTGCTTCCTTTTGCGAAATAATATTATTTTTTTTCAGGTGGTTTTTTTTTACCTTTAGCCAGACTTTTTAGGCATTCGTAGAATCAGTTATCGATACCTAACAATACCTTCAAGGATCGGACTGGGTTTTCTTAACATTGTATAGTTATAGTATAATATGGATAATATTATGTTCAGAGACACGTTTTGGATTTAGCTCTGAAGTCACACCTCAAACGCTTACTGAAATTCAAAGAAAAAACCCATCATACGTTTACACGGCATGTAAAATATTTTTTTGAATAAGTACATATAAAGCATTCGCATTGGAGGATTACCCCTTTCAGTTCAATTGGAGCACATAAATATAATGATTTCGTTTTTCACGGTCGATCTTCTATCACTAACATATATTCATATGTAATAATTTTTAGGTAGTTTTTGAGAAATCATTTCGTTCTTTCCTTGTAATTCATATTTCATATTGAACCATATAATATTGAGATGATCAAAACACAATATTGAGATGAACAAAATACAATATTCAGATAAACAAAACTCTTGTCCTGTAACTTATATTTACTACTTTTTTTTTTCTATCGTGCTAATATCATAAATGCGAAATATTGTGAAAATTGATTAATGTTTATTTTCTTTTTTCTTAAATAATTATAAACTAGTGCTTGACCGCAATCCCACCTAATGGTAAGCGGTGCAATCGTTGATGGTAAAGCGCGCTAGTTTATTAAGCCTATCCACTAAAAAAACTGAGTAAATAGGAACGAAGACGGCAGTTGAGCGAGGTGATGCAATGGGGCAAACGGCCGATGCAGCGTCAGATTGAGCAGCGTCGGTCGCAGCTCAGCGAGGTCCTGGTGGCGGAATGGCGGGACAGGCTTTCGCGCCCTACCGCCGGCCTCACCACCATCGAGGCCATCCGGCCGGTACTGGCGGACTGGCTCGGGAGAAGGCATGGCTCCCTAACATTTCGGGTGACACAGGTGCTCTCAGGGCATGGTTGCTTCGGAAAGTACCTGTGTCGCATAAACAGGGAGCCGGACGCCCGGTGTCACCACTGCGTCGACTGCCGGGAGGACACGGCGCAGCATACGCTGGCAGAGTGTGCCGCTTGGGAGGAGCTGCGCCGTGCCCTCATCTCTGAAGTAGGCAGTAACTTATCGCTGCCGGTCGTAATCAGGTCTATGGTCGGCAGCGAAGAGTCCTGGGATGCGGTGGTTTCCTTCTGCGAAACAGTTGTCTCGGAGAAGGAGGCTGCGGAAAGGCAGAGGGAGATCTCGTCCTCTCACCCAGCCCGCAGCAGGCGTACCGGGCGTCGCCGGAGGGCGGATAACGCCCTCTTCCAGCCCCCCTAAATGGGTCCAGGGGCGATAGACTCGGGGACATCTGTCGCTCCCCAAACATCAGGACCCGAGGTGGCGGCGCGAAGTGTTCCACGCGCGCTACTCTTAGACGTCACGGGGGGAGTTCTACACCTCACTCCCCCCCCTGACCCGAGGAGGCCCCACGGCTGCGGGCCAGCACCAATCGGGGGTCGCGGAAGCAGTATTAGTTCTCGCAGCCCCCGGTGTAGGTGTGACACGGAACACCCGGGTGGTTTTTAGTCAGTAGGAGTCTGACAGACTCCGTCGCCCACCCCAGGGCGGCGGACATCCATGAGGATTTTCCACCCGGAAGAAAAAAAAAAAAAAAAAAAGGTGATGCAATGTTAAACCCACATGAAAGGCACACAGATAGTTTAGGAACAATATACAGGATCCTTTTTAGTCCAATATTCCAACGAAATCGAGACTTACGCAGATAAACCCGCTGGGTGCAGCTAATAAAGGATAACCCACAAATTTCTGTAACTCCCAATATCAAGGACTCGGGTAGTATTTTTATATAGCTCGGTTCACTTTTTAAATTCCCACTATAATTCAAAATTACCAGAAAATATATTGTTCGACAGGGGAATGTCTTAAAGCCTAAAAGTTATTTGTATTCTGTCTGCAAGCAAGCTTGCAAATTACAATACTCAACAGGAAAAACAAAATAGCCAAGTAGACAGATATAAAAAAACACATCACAATAAAATATTTTTATTGTCAATAACTGTTATTAAAGATGTCAATACAACAAAAGTAACAATTATATATTGATGAAAATTACTATTTATACACTGTCCCAATTCCTCATAAAAAAAAATGTTTATTCATCACTTCAAAACTATGTCTATTATCTATAAATTCCTTGAGGCTATAAAAATTCTTTTGTAAGACAGCCGTCTTTCCTAGCTTCAAAATAATGCCTTTTGTGTTCGCCCCAGAGGTTTGTCAGTAAGGAGGCCGACGCCACCGAGTCTGATAAACAATATCCCGAGCTCGAGAGTCAGGAAAAGTAGGTTTTACCATAAAAAGAAGCCTACATCCTTACTATATAATGTTATACATACTAAAGATTGTTTGTGTCGCGTTTAAGCGAAAAAAGCTTAACAGATTTGCATGAATTACGACAAATAGGTAGCTTCGACCTGGAGAAAGACACTGACAACTTTGCATCCCGGATCGCAGAGAAAGTTGCAAGCTAGTTCATGAATAAATTCAACTAAATAACGCGTAAAGTTTTCTCATAAGCCTTCACAACTGATGCTAAAATTATCATTGTTATTTCATAGGCCGTTTGACATCGGTGTGATGGCAATTGGATAATGCCCGAATTACGTTCGGATTAGGGTTACCAAAAGGTCTATTGCACGGTCAAAGGTTGTGTTACACACGGCTACATAATTTTACATACGTAGGTTGGGAATGGACAGAACATTATGTACATTATATTTTTTTGGGCTTGCAGAAGGATTCTAATTGGTTTTGAATGTTAATTTTATGTTTGTACCTTCCTTTGTATCTATGAAGTATGCAAAATGGTAATAAAGACTTATTAAAAAAGGCAGAGGTTGTATATCCTCGGAGCGGCGAGAATTTCAAAGGCGCATATGAAATGGTTTACCAGCTACATATTTTAACTACGCATGTTCGGGTGTATAGCATAATTTCCTGTGATTTGAAAGCTTTGTATCTTTTTTATATAAATTATAAACTAGTGTTTGAGCGCAATCCCGCCTTATGGTAAGCAGTGACGCAATCGTTAGTGGAAAAGGGCGCTAGTTTATTAAGAGCTTATGCACTCTACCCTTGAAGACAGAAAGATTCGTTTAGTTTTGTGAGCAAGGGAATTGGGATTTTTTTTAAAACGTAGATGACGTTTAGTAAACGCACTTTTACAATCCATTCAAGCAATTACGTACGTGTATTGAGTTGTAATAACAAATGGCAGCTCTGTAGTAAGTAGTTGGTAAGTACCATACTTTTTATCGTCCCACTGCTGGGCACAGGTCTCCAGTCATACAGAGAAGGATTGAGCTTAATCACCATGCTTGCTCAATGCGGGTTGGCGATTTCAGACTTAAAGTCCAGGTTTCCTCGAGATATTTTCCTTCACCATGTAATCATTCATTGGTGTCCAAGATATACTTAGAAAGTACACATAACTTAGAAAAGTTACATTTGTACTTGCCTGACCTGGAATCGAACTCCCACACTCATACTTGAGGGGTTGGTGTTTTAACTACTAGGCCACCACGACTTGCAACCACGGCTTGATTTTTAATCTATAAAAACTCCAAAGTATGCTCGGCCAACTCATGATCAGGGTGTAAACTATGATGTTTTTTTAACAAAAATAGAATATACTGCTTTCGTCACTCGGTTTAGGAGCTGACCACAAAGTTTCGATTGAACGGCCAAACACTAAGCATTCGAGGTTAAGACTTCAACAAACTAAATAAAATAAAACAACAAAGAAAGCCATCCAAAATGTAAAGCCCAATCTAACACCTACCCACTCCAATCTGAACTCCAAAGCATCCATCAAATCGATTTATTTACAATCACAGAACTGGATCAAACGAAACTGACAGATTTCTCAAATTCCTTCATTTGAGGAATACTGTCTGTTCGTATTGGTAATTCTGTTCACTGGAGCTTAGTTCTGAATAAATTGCATTCGGCGAGAAGCCTTCAGTTAATTAAACCTGATTTCGGTTGAGCTTTGTCTAAGCTGTGCATTTGCTTAACAATTGGAGAGGAATTGGATCAGACCAATACGTCTGAGAATTCTCTGTGGGTATTGATCTGATTCTTTAGTATGCTATTTACATTTTTAGTAGCGAAGGGTTTCCCGATTGGCTCTTCTTTGAGTTCCATTTCTCGATTGGTAACTAGAGACAATTAAAAAAAAATTGTATGCAGGTTTTTGTTTCTTTTAAACAAATACAGAGCAAGTATGGGCTACAGTTCATTCATTCATGTACTCGTATTTATTCATAACAATTAACACTGTGTTGAATTTTACATAGAAAATTATAAATTCAAATAGAATTGCTACATATATTGTGTAACAAAAACCCTGTTGTTCCTTTCAGGGACATATAATTTTACCTACAAGCACATCATTAATGAAGTCATAATTAGAAAACAGTAATCATTGTCCAGTCGAGGTGTCACAATCAAATACCTATTAAAACCAACAAATTCGATTTTTTTTTAGAATATCTGATTTTATAAGTTAAATAAATCGGCGGGAACTTTCTACTTAGTTTCTTCATGCAGAATTGCAGAGTTAAGAAATCAGTTACAGATTATAAATATTAATAATTTAACATTTATTTTAATTATTTTTGTTGAACAATTTTTATAAATTACTTGCTTTATTACGTCCGTATGCCGATTCTTAAAACGTAGGTTGAAGGAACAACGGGGTTTTTGTTACATATTGTATAAAAAAAGCACAAAATGAAATATATTGAATTTAAATTAGACATATATGTCATTAAATGTTACCTAGTTTGGTCATACATTCTGTTACATATTTTAATAATATTAATGACAAGTTTAGTCATTGTGTAACCGTTTATATACCAAAATTACAACTTGCAACTTTACAAAACATAATTACAACTTGCAACTTTACAAAACATTAAAAATGACCTCATAATTTTGAATGGCCTGTATTCAAAATTATGAGGTCATTTTTAATATTTTCAATTTCTGTCTGCGCGGCCAGTGGTCTATCGCAGCAAGAAGGAGGTTCGTGTCAATATCGGCGGCTGTCTTAATCAAGGATACCTTGAGTAACTCCAAGTCATGATGAGGCATTGAGCACGCTTTTTCCTCCAAGTGTTGCCATATCTTGTAATCTAACGGGCTCAAATCTGGACTGAAGGAGGGCCAGTATTCATGCCGGATAAAGTAGATTTGGTGCGCCGTCAGTCAGTCTTGTGTGCTGCCGGCACTGGCAGCTGGCGCTGATATTTTCTGGAATACCCAGTGTCTGTTATTGAAAATAGTATGAGAAACAGGGTTCCACAATTCATACACAACTGCATTTGTTTTTATACATTTCTCACAAAAATATAAGTTACGCCCCACTAAGAAACTTCCAATCATACTATGAGCGAAAATAGAAAATAACCTCTATGGACACGTGGAATATAGTTGCTCGATTCTTTGCTACTGTGTGCATACAACTTATCATTTTGTTTGTTGTAGCTCTCTTCGACGGAAAAGTTTTTTTCGTCGTAAAAAAGAATTTCCCGATATTTTTCCCGCGTACCGCTACAACAGAGCGCGGCATCTCTTCAGTCTCAGGCCCATTAAACGAGAGTTCAAACGATGTCCTGTTTTTCTTTGATATGCCCAAAACCTTCATTCAACGTAGCCCTAAGTTATCACCGTGGTTCTGTTTACGTTTGGGGTATCTTTAAAATTGCGGCGTCACAGTTTATAACACTACTGGAATCCTAAAGCGTGAGAGACCACTTCTTGACCTGTCATCTACACTAGAGTCTTCATTGTATCGTTTGAAGGTACGATAAACGAATCTTCTGGTTATAATAAAATTTTCAGTATGTCATAAATTTTATTTGGCGCTTATCCGCATCGATGGAACGCACTAAATGCAGCTCGGTCTTGTTTAATCATCCGCTCCATATTTAAAAATGAGTGAAATTCTAAAATGTACACAATTTTATTTTCATGGACAATTCGGTATTTGAATTCCATAAATTTTTTTGTGGCCAGCATTCCTTTTCATAAAAAAAGTTGTTACTGTGTGTCAAATATTACCTGATGTATTTACGATTAATTTAAGTTCACATCCACACACACACCCACTCAGACAATGCAAACAATTCTCACATTTCTCAGTTACACACACAAGTTATCAACCCACGACACAGTCATTTTATGCTTAGTTTTTTTTTTATCTTTTTTTATTTTTTCCTGTACTGTTTTTACTTTTTGTTTATCACTTTTCTTTTACTGTGTTTTCAAATGCAATATGTATAGTAATATATTTTCCAGAACAATATCAGCTTACTAGCATGTCTTTCTAGTGGCAGAACACTGACTCCTAAGTCACAGGTAATTCCTAGTTTGGGAGTCAGGGTTTAAAATTTTGTGCGCCTTTAACTTTAGCTAGATATTAAACTTCTCTGTAAGGTTTTGCACCAATAAACATTATTATTATTATTATTACTATACCGTTAATCGTAATTTATAATATTAGAAGGAATGAAAAACATACGTAAATACGTGTTAATTGATCATCCAACATTGTCTTGAAACCATAAGAAGTTTACAATTGGATTACTTACTACAGGCCGCTTCAGTTGTACGCGACATCACATTCTCATGTACAGACGCTCTATTGTGTACTACTTGACTATTGAGATCATGGCAAGCGTCTACAAATACAGAAATATTCTGTTTATATTGAAACTAGCTTTCCGCCCGCGGCTTCACCTGCGTGGATTTCGGTTATATCGCGCCTTTTAGATTTCGCTCGGGAATATATTTTTTTCCGGGTTAAAAAGTACCCTAATATTTAATCCGGCCTTCTAACTTTACGTCTGCAAAATTTCAAAGCAATCGGTTCAGTACTTACAGCGTGAAAGCGAAAGAATCAAACAAACAAACTCACTTTCCCATTTATAATATTAAGTAAGGATTATACAACATTTTCAAAGCATTGGTAAAGGATGTCGAAAAGATTAATAGACAAGCATAAGAATTTGAAGTGCCGTCAAAACTTGTGTTTCGTTGGGAAATATTCGATCACTAGCTGTTGCCCGGGTCTGCGATCGAAAATAAAAACGACCCATCTCCCCACCCAGATCTTGGTTTACCTATGTGCCAAATTTTGACCAAATATGTTTAGCCGTTTTAGAGTAAAGGCGTAAAAAACAAACAGACTCACATTCGCTATTTTGGTTTTATTTACAAAGGTAGAATTATGGCATGAAAAATTAACTATTCTACATTTCATTGGTGCTAGTGACTCAACATTCAAATCAACTTCACTGCTCCAACTGCAACTGTCTGTAGCTTGATGAATTGCCAGATTCACCAGCAATTTCAGTTATCCTGATATCAATCATGACCATAATTACACCTCCTTTTCTTTTGTATGGGATGGGAAATCATCAAATTACCTCTCTCGCTATGGGCGAAGCGGAAGGGCGTATAAGACTTTTACTGACTAAAACCCACCCGCATTTCTTAACTTGCCTGTGCGACGGCCAGGGCCACAGTGCTGACATCTTTTTGAGACGATTTGTATTCCAAACTGAGCATAATGTGAAAATATTACAGTTGATTTTTCTAATCACACATATTTTTATAATAATAATAATAATAAACATTACATCGCCCCGACTCTGACCCAGACCGCGGCACAAGCGTCAATTATTGATGCTGTTCCGCCGCGGTCCAATCGTGTCGAAGAAGAGGATGATAGGGTTGAGACAGTAAGTAGCCAGTATAACGACCGACTGAGGAGCGCACTGGAGGATGCGTTCCGCGACTATAGATCCACTCCGACCAACCTTAGACCCCGGTTACCACGGCTACCTATGCACAAAAAAAATAGGGCGCTGGTGTGTGCTTTGGACTCGCAGCTCAAGAATTTCTTCGAGAGCAACGAGGATCTCATTGATACACACTCGATCCTGTATTGCGCGGCTGTAGCGGCATGTCGATTAGCTAAAGTCAAGTTCCCAAATTGTGATGAAGCTACTCGACCAAAACCAGCCGTACCAGCCTGGCAACGCAGAATCGAGCGTCGTATTGATGGGACCAGGGTACTCATCGGCAAACTATACTGCTTCAGGGAGGGCAATACTAGACCACGAGTGATGCGCTTTGTGAGACAGGCATTCTCGGGGACTGGTATCAGCCCTCGAGAATACATAAATAATGTCACAGAGCGCATCGACTTCCTGAAGCAGAAAGTTTGTGCATGGGCGAGCCGTATTCGGCGGTATAAGCGGCGAGTGGATCGATATACGCAGAATCGCATGTTCCAGAGCGATGAGAGGTGGGTATACAGAGCTTGGGAGCGACCAGAACAAAACGAGGCTGACGTGTACCGCCCGGATGATGCCACCACAAGTGCATTCTGGCGCGGTATATGGTCGGTATCCGTTTGTCACACTGAGGGTGACTGGATGCAGGATGTTGAACAAGGGTGTGAAAACTTACCAGAAATGGATACCATTTTGATAACACCATCAGACGTAGCCACAGCAGTCCGTTCGTTACCGAATTGGAAATCACCGGGACCGGACGGGCTGCATAACTTTTGGTTAAAATGGCTAAGTAGTTCACACACTTGTTTGGCATCTCAATTCCAGTCATCCTTAGAGTCTGGTTCGCTACCCCAGTTCTTAACAACTGGAATTACCCACCTGCTCCATAAATCAGGTAGCACCGCGGAACCCAAAAATTATAGGCCGATCACTTGTTTACCAACGGTCTATAAAGTTCTTACATCCATTTTGAAAGCTAAAATAAACAATCATCTTGACAGTAACTCCATCATGTCTGTCTCTCAAAATGGATGTAGGAGCGGGTCCCGTGGTACTAAGGAGCTACTCCTCATAGACATGGCCATTAGCCAACAGGTTCGTCGATCCCGCAAGGATCTGTCAACCTGCTGGATAGATTATAAGAAGGCCTACGATTCGGTGCCACATACATGGCTTATGAAGGTGCTGGAGTTGTACAAGATAAATGCAACTCTACGCACTTTCCTTAAGTCGTGTATGGGGCAATGGAAGACAGTCCTTCGCTATCCAGGGAGTCGACAGATCCAGGGGAATGATGAACCTGTATGGATTAAGCGGGGAATATTCCAGGGCGACAGTCTGAGTCCACTATGGTTCTGCTTAGCTCTGAATCCTCTAAGCACACTGCTGGAGGATTCAGGTCTGGGTTATCGATTGAAGAGAGGCGGTCAGGTCATATCTCACCTTCTCTACATGGATGATTTGAAACTCTTTGCCCCCAATAAATTGCATCTGATGAAGCTACTGAATGTAACAGAAACTTTTAGTAGTGGCATCAAAATGGAATTTGGCGTGGATAAATGTGCAGTCATGCATGTAAAGCGAGGGCAGATTATGGAATCCGAGGGAATTACACTCCCGGATTCCATATACCTTAGATCTCTCTCCTCATTCGAGAGCTATAAATATTTAGGTATGTCGGAAGCGTTAGGTATCAATGATGCTGACATGAAGCAATCGTTGAAGGAGCGCTTCTTTGGTCGCCTGAGGAAGGTATTAAATAGTCTTCTTTCGGGCGGAAATAAGGTGCGCGCCTTCAACGGGTGGGTCATGCCGGTTTTGATGTATTCTTTCGGCATACTTAAATGGACTCAGACCGAACTCGATGCCCTGGATAGAAGGGTCCGTACACTGCTGACAGCAAACAGGATGCATCACCCACGATCATCGGTGATGAGACTGTATATTCCGCGGAAGTGCGGGGGTCGAGGCTTTTTAAATGCGAAGACCCTCCACAACCGAGAGGTATGCAGTCTCAGAGAACATTTTTTAAAAACCGTAGTGGGTATGCATCATGATGTGGTCACATTAGACAAGGGGCTTACTCCGCTATCCATGGCGAAAGAGAACTGGCACAAGCCTATAATACTTACCACTGATGACCGCAAGATGATATGGCAAAGCAAGGAACTTCACGGGCGATTTTACCGGGCTCTTCATGAGCCCGATGTTGACTTTTTAGCTTCCATATCCTGGCTACGATTCGGTGACCTTTTCGGGGAAACTGAAGGTTTCGTCTGTGCAATTATGGACGAAGTTATCTTGACGAATAACTACCGGAGATATATCATGAAGGACGGGACGTTTGACGTGTGTCGGGCATGTCACCATCCGGGTGAGTCCATCAGACACATTATCTCTGGTTGTTCTCGTTTAGCTAACGGCGAGTATTTGCACAGGCATAACCAAGTAGCTAGGATTATCCACCAGCAACTTGCTTTGAAATATAAACTTGTGGATTCTGAGGTACCGTATTATAAGTATGTGCCCGACCCAGTTCTTGAAAATGGCCATGTCACGTTATACTGGGATCGGTCTATCATTACTGACAGGACTATTGTTGCCAATAAGCCTGATATAGTAGTGATAGATCGATTAGCGCGCCTTGCAATGATTGTCGATGTTACCATTCCACATGACGGGAATCTCGTGAAAGCTGAGAAAGAAAAACAAATTAAATATCTCGACTTGGCGCATGAGATTGTTGACATGTGGAATGTGAACTCGGCAGTCGAGTCAGTGAGTCGGCCGATTGTCGTATCGGCCAATGGTTTGATAGCCAAGAGCCTCGACCAACATCTATTGAGGCTCTCGTTAGGCAGTTGGATCAAAGGCCAGATTCAAAAGGCAGTACTCCTCGATACGGCCCGCATAGTGAGGAGGTTCCTGTCTCTGGAGCTCTAACCACCGGTAGCTTGGACCCCGCTCCCGCCATCGGTGGAACACTATTTTTTATATTTTTAAATGTTTTTATGTTTTTTATAAATATTTAAAAATGTAAATGAATATGTATATATATAGAAATAAACGAAATAATAAACATTAAACATTAGCCCGTCTACTTATCTTCTACTACAAAAAGCAGTTATACTTAACACATGCAGGTTAACCCGAAAATTTTTAAATACTTAATTTAATTCAATACTTTTTTACTTAAAAGCACTTGGCTTCGGCCCGTGCCAAATTCGACCCACACACAGATGTGAGATATTTTTTAAAAAATAACGAGGAATAATAAAAATACGTTTATTATCCAAATAATTGTCTGACAATATAATCACAGCACAACAGATCTGGAGAATAATTACAGTAATAACAATAGTTTAAAGAAACAAGTAAAGTGAGGTCAAAACAACTTTTTTTTTTTTAAGCCCTGACTCCTAAACTAGGAAGATCCTGTATCTTAGGATATTTGTTTACATTTTTACTTTCTTTTTTTTTGGCAGAACTGGAAGTTATTCCTGTATCATGGGTGCGTTTACAAACTCACATACAAACAGCCGAACCCAAAATAACTATTTATTAAGATTCGCTCAGAAAAACTGAGCGAATAGAAAGGAAGACGGCAGTTGAGCGAGGTGATGCAATGTTAAACCCAGCAAAACGACCAACGATCCAGATGTTGTTGTATCGGGAGTTTGGTCTTGCAGGGTCCCCAGATCAATCTCCCTCTAGCGCAGCATCGCTGGTCGTGTTGTTGGATTTTTTTATTTCACATCAAAAGTGTCTAGGGATCAACATATATTTTTGCAATAACTTTTCTCCTGATTGATATTAATTAAAATTTTCTTTAAGGATTCATCAAATAAAGTTTTTCGTTTGTCACAGTAACGATAAACCAAGTCACCTTTGCATTAATAAAGAAATTTGCCATTTTCCTAATAAAGGGATATTTGACATTTGAACCACTAACACAAAAGTTCGAAAAAAAGACTGAAATAACAGTTTTCTCTAAAATTTTATTGGGTAATTTAAACAATTAATAATCCGTGTTTCTACCGCGAACACTAACAACACAAGAACATCGATTTGGCATACTCAAAATGAGTTCATCCAAATCACGCTGTGGAATGGCCGCCCATGTTCGTTGCAACAACAAAAAAAGGTCTTCTTGCGACTGGATACCCTCCATATTCGGCAGAGCTCTTCTCTGTAGCATATCCCATGCATGCTCAATCGGGTTCAAGTCTGGCGACTGAGCAGGCCAGGACATTGATGTTAGCTGCGGCGAGAGTCTGTCTTACAACTCTTGCGGTGTGCGGTCGTGCATTATCATGCATTAACTGAAATAAGGTACCGATTTGCACTTGTAGAGGAACGATGACGTCTGATACCATCGTCTCAGCATAAATTTGAGCGTTGAGGTTGCCTCTGATCCAAATCAACTCAGTTCTTCCGCCGATCCAAATACCCGCCCATACCATGATGGTTCCACCACTATAAGGATGGACTTCCTGGCAGGATTTTAATCGCTGTTGGCGTCCAGGGGTTCTCCAGTGTCGTATACGTCTTGTATCCGGTCTCATACCAAAACGAGACTCATCAGAAAAGCACACGAAACGCCATTGTTCTTCTGCCCAATTTCTGTGTTCAAGAGCCCATTGATATCGAATCCTACGATTGTGCATTGCTATAGGTGGTACCCGTAGCGGTCTTCGGGAATGAAGGTTCACTTCATGCAAGCGGTTTCTGACTGTTTGGTCGCTAATTAAGTTCCCTGAAGAGTGATGAAGCCTCACGGCTAACATCATGGCGGTTATTGTTGGAGCTCTTCGAGTTAAGATTTGAATGTATCGGTCTTGTCTCCGTGTGGTGCAGCGATACCGTCCTCCATGGCGCTCAGCCACGGTACCAGTGCTTCGGTAACGTGTCCAAAGTCGACTGATAACACTCTGACTTGTATTCAGAGCTAAAGCCACAGTACGTTGCCGGGAACCAGCTTCTATCATTCCCACGGCTCTGAGCATTTCTTCCCTGCTTAAATGACGTCGCCGCTCCATAATAACGTTGGTTTTAATCAGTAGTAGGGAAACAGTAGCACTAATAATGTCGTCAATGCGTTGTATGTTTTTATAGGGAAAATATTGACAGTTGATTTTCATCTTTTACTCTAATTTGATTCACAGTTCCTGATTCAAATTATGAAATGCACCAAAAAAAATCCATATTAATTTATAAAATCATAAATTTATTACAAAGCCACATCTCAATCTCAAGAAATCCGCATAAAAATGCTTGATCCCTAGACACTTTTGATGTGTGTACCTGTAGGCCATAGAAATATTTGTTCCGTACGGGAATCGATCCCGCGACACGCAGCACAACAATCGCTCACTCAGTCACCGCGCCAACCATGTCCTTTACATTTTTGGATAAATAATCGCAAACACAGTTAAATTTCTTGTTTAGTTGTGACATAATTCTTTAATCAATGTCAACTTGCCAACCACTACAGAGAAAATTAATTATTTCCATGCAGTGGATGAGTTTCATATAAATATATCATGGCTAGTCCTTCGTATTGATTATAACACGGCCCTCACGGTCAATCAGCTATGGCTGATGTGTATGGATATAGCCAGCCTGCGGTGTTTATATTAGTCTGAATATTCAGCTCTCAGTGGCATTCCTCATTCATCTTTTTTATATCCTTATAAACTAGTGCTTGAACGCCATCCCGTCTGATGGTAAGCAGTGATGAAATCGTTGATGGTAAAGCTAAGGTCCCGCGGACCTCAAGTACCAACGCGAAAGCAGCGGATGCAACCGGGATAAACACTAAGACGATGATGATGATAATTCATCGTCATCATCAGCGTAAAGCTATTAAGAGCCTATTCACTCAAAAAAAAAAAACTTTTAAACCCAGCAACGCGACCAACGATGCAGCGTCAAACGGAGATTGAACTGACGACCCTCCACGACCAAACTCCCGATACAACAACATTTGACGCATCAAACCCGGCAACATGGCAATATAATTGCTCAAACCTGTCCTCCATACGGCTTCACCAGACATCATGCCGAAACACGACGAATCGCTTGGCAGCAACACTTTGTCTGGTGGGCGGTAACTTTTGCCGGCAGCCTATGTATATGGCCAACCACCGAGAAATTATCTGTTTTGTAGAATAGATTAGCAATGGAGGACACTAGAAGTATAATCCGCTTGCAGTAATTTGCCAGACCAATGAGGACTGTATTTTTAAAATATTGTAAAGTCCAATTGAATTGAATAAGGTCTTTGATATTTCTTTCGGGAAGCCCTTAATCTGTCCAGCAGTCTTACCAGGGTTATTTCTCAGTAAGTGGGAACGCGGCAACTGCGCAAGGAGGCGGGGATTCGATCCCCGCGCAGTGCAAATATTTGTATGCAAGAATATGAATATTTGCACTGGTCTGGTCGTACCTCGGAAAGCACGTTCATCTGTTGGTCCCGCTTGCCATACGAACATCTAATGGCAGTCGTTACGGGTGGTTGGAGCCCTCAAAAGTTCTACAATTGGTCTAAGTGCAAAGCTTCGATATCGCCTTCGGGTTGTGGAGGTCAGACGGCAGTCGCTTCACGGAAAATATCGAAGTTTAGGCAAAATCAGCAGTTAGTCTGGTAAAGCGGATCCCAGACTCTAAAGTTGAAAAGAAGAGCTTTGGATGCGATTAAAGCTGAGATGAAGATAATGAGGGAGTATAGTAGACTACTGTTATTCCTCGCATAGCTTAAAAAACATTTGCAAGATGTTTAGTTGTGCAATCCCTTGATAATTTAGAGGTATTAGGAACATGATGTATGGTCCACTTATCCATGAAAATGGAAATTCCTCCGACCAAACCGTTGTCATGTCTGACGGGCACTTCCCAACGGTTGCTGTTGGGAAGTTGTATACAGGTTTATACGGCAAACTTTTCTTGCGAGATTTAGGATCTCTGTGATGTCAGTTTGACGCGTTATTTACATATGGCGTTTGGAGATACATCTGCAATAATGAAAATCATCACCATCATCATTTCAGCCGAAAGACGTCCACTGCTGGACATAGGCCTCCCCCAAGGTTCTCCACGATGACCGGTCCTGCGCCTCCCGCATCCAGCGGTTTCCCGCGACCTTCACCAGGTCGTCGGTCCACCTTGTCGGGGGCCTACCCACGCTACGTCTTCCGGTGCGTGGTCGCGACTCGAAAACCCGTCGGCCCCATCGGGCATCGGTCCTACGGACAATGTGTCCAGCCCACTGCCACTTTAGTGTTGCATTCTTCGGGCTATGTCGGCTACTCTCGTTCTTCTGCGGATCTCCTCATTCCTGATCCGATCGTGCAGTGAAACCCCAAGCATAGCCCTCTCCATTGCCCTTTCAGTGACTTTGAGCCTTCTTATAAAGCTCATTGTTATCCACCACGTCTCAATTCCATACATAAGTCATCACTGGCAACACACACTGCTCGAAGACCTATGTCTTGAGACACTGCGGTATTTCGGACGAGAAGATTTTGGAAAGAAATGGAAAGTGATAATGCACAAGCAATCAACTTTCCTTATTACTGTTTTCAAGTGCTTTATGAACCAACCAAATGCTTGATTATCACAAAACTTTAAATATTAACTTCAATTACATGAGATATGCTGTTCCTGAACGTAGTGCATCACACATCAATTAGAAAACGCCAAAGTTTAAAGCTATCAATTTAGATGGCGTCGGTTTAGTGCAAACGTAACATTAATCTTCATGTCGAGTAAGAGCAGCTAGTTATTATAATATAAGGAAAATCATAGTTTTCTGGGATTACTTTTACCCTTTTTACATGCTTTTTATTAGCTTCACTTGTATGTTTGCTTGTTTGTTTGTCCGTCTCTAACTCAAAATTTTTTCAACCTTACTTTATATTAATTTGTGCAGGCAAAGTATTTTTTAGTTTAGATTTAGTTTTAGATTTAGATTTAGTTACTTGGGTAACGCATCATTACGAATTTTAGCACTTGCTATTCTGTCTGTTGGAGATCAAGAAAAGTTTGGTAAAAACAAATGAGTATTAAAAAATGTAATGTAATTAAAAAAAGAATATCCAACTAAAAAGTTTAAAATAAATATAGTTCAAAAAACTAATAAAACATGCTTTTAAAGAATATCAAACTAAAAAGTAAAAAATAATTTAAAAATTTAATTTGTGACGAAAATGAGAAAAAAGCGCGAGGCGCTTAATATACAAAAATTATGGCACAAAGCGCCTCACGCTTTTTTCTCATTTTACTAGTATTGTTTATATACTATTGTCTTAAATTAAATTTTAAAATTATTTTCAACTAAAAAGTTGAAAAAATATTGTTTGTTAAACTATATTTTAAAAAAGGAAATCTAACTTGAGTTCCACTTTTACAAACTTTTGAGTCAGTATTCGTATTTCGAACTTTGAGTCAAAGTTCTTAATACAAAAGTGACAACTTAGTATTGAACTAAGCTGTCATTTTTAAATAAAGAACTGTATTTCTATAATGGTTAGGTGCATAATTCAATAACCATTTCGGAGGTTTAAAGCTGATCTAAACGAAATCTATATTTTGTAATAAGGGGATAAGTGCTCTGAACTCAAAGGGTAAAAACGAGACCCTATTGGTAATAATACTCTACTGTCAGTCTGTCATCAAGCTGAACAAGATCTTTTTATTGTATTGAGTGGCTCACAGGTGTAGTCGCAAGCGCTACTCGCTACTATTATATACTATGGCTACGTGACCCGTGTAAAGTATTCACACATTGATTTTTAATCCAAATATTTCGAAAAACCACTAAATTCTGAGTGATTTGTATAATTTTCCAGTGTAGAGATTTAGAAAAACTTTAAAATGACGCCTCATTTATGTACATTGATAAAGTAAGAAGGAAGTTATGACGTACCGACAAAAAAGCCTTTGAGAAATATGAAAATGATATGTTATAAAACTGTGTGAAGTTGTAACCTGAACCGATCTTTATTGTGTAGGAATTAAAGTTTTTTTTTTTACTATAAACGTACTGAGTCTGTTTGAAATCAAAATCAAATCAAAAGTCATTTATTGAAATTAGACTGTGAATCAGCACTTTTTGAACGTCAATATTACATAAGACAGTCCCCCAAAACGCCCGCCTTTCGCCACTTTCACAGCAGAACTGTCTGTTCATTTAAAAAAAAAAACATAAATTTATACAATTGTATGTACAGTAATGAACACACGTTGGTTTATACGTTGCAATATTACGATACACCTCTGCTTAAATCACCGGGGAAAACGGGCGAAGGAGTTCAAGAGTTTTATTTTTAATGATAACGTTCCCGCTTCCCACTTCAGGAATGTTTCGAACATCTTTGAAGTATTACCCGTCACATTCCCGAATGTTCCTCCTCTACAGACAAATATTAAAGTTCCGCAGCTAACGAACATGGCTTCCACACGCCGTCACCACAATAACCGCATTCACTATTACGCTTTCAATGCAGTGACATTCAACGTCACTCATTATAGTGTGCAGCGGGCTTGAATGATTTCTAGCTCATATTACGCTGTCCAATTTGCGATATAGGATAATTTTTGACGTGACAACTACTTATAATTCAATGGAGCCGGCTGCACGCACGAAAAATATGACTCATGCGGCATTACCTCGCTCTGAGTCGTTCCATTTAAGGCTTTAAGTGCAAGCGAGAGCGCGGAACGAGCGACAAAGCCTCCTCGTTCGGCAGCGTCCGACATCTGTCTCTCTCCTACTCGAGTGAGCGATGCGTCCGCGTGGACGGCTGCTATACAATAATACATTTATAAGCATGGTTTCGTTAAGTATGAAGTACAGTGCAAAGCGAATGTGGTGTCAGTTGTTTATAGCAACGATAATTACGGCGATAAATTACTAATATTTTACTAGTTATTACTAGCATTTTCTTATGACGTTGTCACGTTCAACTATCGTCAGTGAACCTGTGACTTTACAGACAATCGATTTCACTGACTAACGATCTAACTGTGCCGTACGCTCAACCGTTCACGTAGCAATAGGATTTGTTTTAGTAGTTTGGAAAAAATAAACAAATTTACGGAATAAATTGATAAAATTCTGTCTGTTCTACGTGTCATGTCAGCCGCACGTTTCAGGAGCCGATTGCCATACGAACACGTAGCAGAATTCTGTGCCGAGTCTATTTAGATTAACATTAGTGTCGATTCAGTGTACCTCTTTCTTTTTATTTTATAAATAAACGGATAGAAGATTAAATTGGTTAATCCTGTGTTTTTATGACAAGCAGGCGCAGGTTCCATCCCCGCGCAGTGCAAATATTTGGAGGCATGAATAGGAATATTTGCACTGATCTGGTCGTGTCTCGGAAAGCACGTTAAGCCGTTGGTCCCGGTTGCCATACGAACATCTAATGGCAGTCGTTACAGGTTGTTGGAGCCCTCAAAAGTCCAACAATTGGTCTAACTGCAATGCTTCGTTATCGCCTTCGGGTTGTGAAGGTCAGACGGCAGTCGCTTCACGGAAAATATAGAAGTTTAGCCAAAAGCAGCAATTAGACTGGTAAAGCGGACCCCAGACTCCAAAGCTGAAAAAGCTTCTAATTCGACTAGGATTATCGCTGAGATGATGGTGATGATGAGTCCTGTGTTTTTTATGCTCATTGATTGTTGAATTTTTAATGCTTTTTTATTATTTCCCTTCATTTTAAGATACTTATGTATATTTTTTTTATTATTTTTATTATCTAGTACTTGGCCGCTTGACGGTAAGTAGTGATGCAATCATTGATTGTAAAGCGCGCTAATTTATTAGGAGCCTATTCACTCAAAATAAAACTGAGTGAGTAAGAAGGAAGATGGCAACTGAGCAAGGTGATGCAATGGTACAGCATCATTGGATGATGCTGCACCAGACGGAGATTGATCTGGAGACCGTCCGCGACGAAACTTCCGACACAACAACATTTGGCGCATCGTGCCCGGCACACATCGCAACACAACTGCTCAGACCTATTCTCCGTACGGTTTCACCAGCCATCACGCCGGGACACGACGAATCGCTTGGCGGTAAGACTTTGTCTGGTGGGTGCAGCGTTGCCAACTCTACGTCTTTTTACGTAGATCTACGTATTTTAGGTCATTCCTGAAAACCTACGACTTTCAGTCCCAGAATCTACGTACTTTTAGTCAATTTGTAAAAGTATGCAAAGTAACTAAACTGATGCAAATTTTTATTGTCGCACTGTCTTTCTCACTGTTACGGGGGCTCTAGTGTGTTTATACTTGACTGTATGGGCTTTAAACCTTTGCGTTTCCTTTAAAGGAAAGGAAGTTGTTGTCATTCAAAGAGTTTCCGGTCTCTTTTTTTCTATTATTATTATCCAGTGGTTTTAACCAAATACTGGTATAACATTTATTATTTGAACATGTCTTCTCAGAAACTTAATATAGTTTATCACAAGAAAAACAACATGAAATTGACCGTGACAGTTGGCGGAAACATTACGGCGCCATCAGACGAGACAAATTTGCAGTTACATATTATGTTCTGTTCTGTCAGAGGCCGCGAAAACTATCCAAAACATAGATAGGTGTTTATTTCTATTCAAAGAAGTATTACATTTCAAAATTCAACCGATAGATCGGATTCGGTTCTATTTTTTGGGACAATCTATTTTTGATAACGAAGAGCGCTTCCTCTTGGCACATATAATTTAATGAGGTACATAAAAAGAGAATTAAGGATAAGGAGAGGATCGTCAGTGCCTGTAATGATTTCAGTCGATCAATGTAATGAAAAATGACATCAGAAAAAGACTTACTACTGACACGCTAACAGACTTACTTTTCTGTACAAAAGTGACCTGAAAAGAAACATTGAGCTTACTCACGAACACATAGAATATTTTAACAAATATATGTATAAATTGTCGTGGTAACCCAGTGGTTAAATACCACGCTCTCAAGTGTGAGTGTGCGGGTTCGATTCCAGGTCAGGCAAGTACTAATGTAACTTTTCTTAGTTATATGTACTTTCTAAGTATATCACCAATGACTGATTACAAGGTGAAGGTATATTAAAATACTTGTTTTATTTAATTCCGCCTACCCAAACTTCTTCATTTTACCTTGAAAAAAAAAAATACGTACATCTACGAACTTTTAGTAAGTCATTTTCACTAAATCTACGTACTTTTCTCAACAGGTCTACGCCTTTTTCAAAATCAGAGTTGGCAACACTGGGTGGGTGGTACCTAACTTCTGCCGGCAGCCAATATTATATATATATTATAGTTTTATGGCCTACCACCGAGAAACTTATAATAATTTTGTTAAAACTGTCAGCTTTTTAAATTAAGCAAATATAATGTAGTTTATCAAAATAGATTTCCTTACATTCAGATCAGAAATTTGATATAAACACCAGAGAAGTAACTATCGTAATTTTAAGAATATTCATAGTCTGACCTCAGTGACAAACTGTCAAAAAATCGTCCAATTTCCTGACAATCTGACAAAATTCAGATTAGATAGGGACGCATGCTGGTGAGAGACAGAGATAGGTATAAAACCATGGATAATTCTGTAAGTTTTTAACCATAGATATCAATATAAAGGCAAGTTTACATCAGCTTATTTTAAATTAAGAGTAGGTATAGGACTTCTGATTCAAACGAGACTGCAAACGAAAATGTCGTGAATTGGAGATTTCAATTTACATAATATACAACGACGTGTAATGAAAAAGGCCAATACATACCAAGGGTACGGCTTCTTTGAGCGACATCAAACGATATTGGAAGGGTTTTTAATCCTATCTCTATACGATCGGAACTTATGAGAAGTTTTAATACAATGCGACTTAAACATCACTTTATCCTAATATTGTTCCAATTCCCTTGTTCATAAACTAAACTGAATCTAAGTCCAGCGCATCTTTTTCTTTTTATTTCATTAAGAAAAGGACAGAAGTTAAAATATTTGTTTGTATCTGTCAAATTAGTCCGCTCCTAACGTAAATTCTCGAGTTTTTGGCCGCCATGTTTATAATCGAGTCTAAGCTGTCTATGGAATAACTGAAGAAAAAAGTTACTGAAGACTAGGCTGTATGGCGTACTATGCCTTTGCCTTTTCCGTTCCTCTGAACGGAAAGAAGAGAACCAAAAAAAAAAATGTCTATGGAATATTTTAATTTGACAGGATTAAATTAAAATGTTAACTTCTATCCTTTTCTTAATGAAATAGAAAGAAAAAGATACACTTAACTTAAAATTTGCCTAGTTTGTGAAGAACACAATTGGCGCCACTGTCAAGCAAGTTGTAGAGTTATTAACTTACGCAGTGTGGTGACACTTTTGTTATGATTTCAATTTAAGGAACTATGAAATCGAAAAGTTAGTACCTATAAATCCTTACTAATATTATAAATCGGAAAGTGAGTTTGTTTCTTTGTTTGTTCCGCTTTCATTTATGTATCTACTGATCCGATTGCTTTGAAATTTTGCAGACGTAAAGTTAGAAATCCGGATTAAATGATAAAGTACTTTTTATCCCGGAAAAACTTAATTTTCCCGAGGGAAAACTAAAATATTGTTAACGTCAAACCACGATATAACCGAATTCGCAGGAATATTACGCATAACTCTGCGCAGAGGGAGGCACAAGCATATAGAGTAAACAAACCACCAAATTGCATAATCTCGCATCTTTGACGTAGTGATTTATTTGAATGTAATAACTAGGTACTCGCTATTCTGTGGCCATATATCATATACACTAAAGTTAAACTTCAAAAATAATGATAATTTTGATGTTTATTATTTATGGGTTTTAACTACATACTATGGCATCCTATGGCCGTAAAAAAATTCGTTACTGTATGCGTTAGAACTGCGTTCCGGTGGACGAGTGTTGCTGTATTATCCCCTGTTCTTAAAGTATTTTATTTTGAGTTGAAACTATGTATAAGTGGTGTTTCTCTACCAGCTATTATCTTTCGTGCTTAAGGATACCATTTATTTCTGTTACACTTTATTACACATGCATAAACTTACACTTTCATCCTATGTACCTCCATGGCAGAAACTACTAAACGCCACCGCGTACATACATATGAACACATAGTGTACAGATAGATGTATAGAAGATAAAATAAAAATATTTCTAAAAAAACTTAGACAATTTCTTATAAATAAATGCTACTACTACTCTGTCAACGAATACCTCAATGATAGAAATATAAAAACATAAACTTAAATAGACATACACACATTCGCACACACACACACACACGCACCCGTTAGCTAGCAACGTAGTAGAGTGTAAAAAAGTGCTTCCTCTCTCCTAACTTCAGTTATTTAGTTGTGCCCAACAGGGTCCACATGAACTAATTTTAAGTATCACCATCTAAGAATACATGTGGAAAACAATAAAAGTATTGAGTACATACTCCTCTTGCTTATTTTACGTTCATACATCATTGAGATATGAACTTGTCGTTCCATAACTAAAGCTATAAAGATGTGAGGGACAGGGTGTGAAGTTCCCTTAGGATCCTCCGACCAGAGTGGTGTTATGTCTGGCAGGCAACTTCCCGTCGATCGATGTCGGGAAATTGTATGTATGCTAGTTTTGCATTAAACTCTACTTACGAGATGCAAGAATTGCGTGACCTCTATATGACACGTTGTTCGCATTTGTCATTGTAGATAAAACTACATATCCTTACCTAATAAGCCGTAAAGTGGCAAAAAGTACTAAAAGACACTTTAAGTCCCCTATGTCCTCTACATGAGCCTTGTATAAGACATCATCCTATAAACGACCGCCGTTCTACCCGAAGACTCGGCGAAAAACCCTGTCCTTCGCATCGGGAATTCCAAAAGGTTCCAACTCACGCAAGAAGGAGGTAGGTTACGTCATTTTAAATCTTATAGTTTTTCAATACCGTCATATCGAAAATGCCCTCGACATGAGAGTATGTGTTATTTATTGCTACAATATTGTATTGGAGGGGTCCCCAAGACTTCCGAAGTTTGCCCTTTTTTGATGGTATATCGATCATGAGGATTAATATAAGTTTGGAAGGAGTTTTATTAACTTCTGCTTCTGTCGTGTGATAGGCAAAATATTTACAAGTTGTAATGGGAAATCATAATCAAATGTATTAGTAGGTAGGTACTTTATTGGCTGAATGATAATGATGCCGTATGTATCGAGAATTAAGATACGATCATCATCATGATCTCAGCGTTTAGTCCCGGTTGGATCCGCTGTTTTGGCATTAGAGCGCGGGGTCTGCTTTCCTGCTCATTCGCCTGCATTTCACGCGAACATCAGCATCCTGTGGTGTGAGATTGTTGGCATGCATGCCATCTCTTATAACGGCAAGCCAGCACTTCTTTACCTATGCAACATGCCGGTTTTCGTAAGACGTGACCAAACCAGCGGAAGTGACACTCCTGCAGTTTGCTATGTGACGGACATGAAGACTGCCACGGATGCTGGAAAAGTTAAGATACCGCGATTAATTCGTGGATGGGTGACCGTGTTCCGTTATTCCATGCCTCATAAAGCACTTAAGCCATTGGTTTTGGCTGTTTTTAACAGTAGTTACAGGTAGTTTAGAGCCCTAACAAATCCGACATCTCGTATATACCTAGACTTCGATGAGTGGAGATCATATATGCAGACGTTCTATGTAAGCTATTGATATTTAGTTGCATTTGGCTAAACTGAAAGACACAGATACGCAAGGATTAGAGGAATAGCTATAATATTTTGCAAACTCGGATAGAATCAAAAATTCAGCTGATGAGAGCTTGTATCAATGTATAATTATAAGGTAAATAACTTTTACCATTATATTTTTGAATAATATTGTTTCGCATAAATTCTAACGATTAATTATATATTCCACAAACATATTAGGCAATAATATGTACATAATTATGAGGCTCTGAACGACCTCGAACTCGTAAAAGAGTTATTAATCAAAAACAAGACGGGAGCAAGGATAATATTTTGTAAAACAACGTTATTTTACTGATACACCGAAAAGTTCTGTTTATGTCACGGAGGCAAGCTGTTTATCTTTGAAAGTAATACCACAGAAGATATAAAAAAAACAGAAGGATAACTAACCTAACACAAAAGTTACCAAAAAAATATCACAGGGTTATTTAAGTACATAATATTTCAAAAAAGTCGCATACCTACTAAGGGAGATCTTTTTACTTAGGTGAACATTACCTACCTAACCTATCTAGAATAAATCACATCCTGAGAATATTTTTTGTTACAGTTTTTCCATTCAGAATTCAATATCTTACGAATTTGGTAAAATTTACCCTCACTGCTATATTTTACCGACAAACTCTAAATGAACTTAAGAGTAAATTTGAATTAATACATTAGACTGTTTCAATGCATCATAAATAAAGCATAAAAACATAGACATCAGTTTTGGCATTATAAACTAAGTTTTATATTTTTATATTATTAGGTATATTTCTTTTGCTGTAATGTCAATAAACACATTTTTCTTTCTGTCTTTCTTATTTAATTCCAGACAGAAATAATGACCGAAGTAACTAATTTTGTTAGATTTTATTATTCATTGCACGCAAAAAACTTTCTGTGTCGTTTAGTTCGTTATACCACTGTCTAGGACCTAGACAATGATTATAACGAACCAATCCAGGCCACGTGTCTTATTATCTAGACTCTAGGTAATAAGACACGTGGCCTGGTATTGGATTAGTTCACTCGTCGCTTACTGCTCATACACGTAGTTGCAATATAAGTATTCAAGAGAACTTCTTACTACACACAGGACACAGTAGGGTAATAGCGTAACACACTATCAGTAGCAATGAGTTTCATTTTGACAGTTCAACAACATACATTGCGTTATTTTCTTTGTTGAGCAGACACATTTTTCAAACATATGGAACAATGAATTAGCAATATGCTTCGAAATGATTCAACTGAGATGAACTGAGATGCCTGATGACTTGATGTAACTGAGAGTAATAGTGTGTTACACAATTAGGATGCAGATTTGAATAAGTTAAGACTAGTTTGGACCCACCAGATACATCATTCAAATACAAAATACAAAAAAGCCTTGCCGCCAAGCGATTTGTCGTGTTCCGGCATGATGTCTGGTAAAGCCGTACGGAGGATGGGTCTGAGCAGTTGTGTTGCGATGTGTGCCGAGTACGATGCGCCTAATGTTGTTGTGTTGGGACTTTGGTCGTGGAGGGTCTTTAGATCAATCTCCCATTGGCGCACCATCGTTGGTCGTGTTGTTGGGTTTAACATTGCATCACCTCGCTCAACTGCCGTCTTCCTTCCTATTCGCTCAGTTTTTCTGAGTGAATAGGCTCTTAATAAACTAGCGCGCTTTACCAGCAACGATCGCATCACTGCTTACCATCAGGCGGGATTGCGGTCAAGCGCTAGTTTATAATTATTAAAAAAAACATATAAATAAAAATATTTTAGTTTAAGTTGCTTTTTTAAGCACTGTATTTATATTATATGGAATACTTACTAATATCGGTTAAATACTTACTTTAGTATACTTAAGTTTTTTTTTTTTAATAAAAATTAAGTTATTAAAATAATCTTTAGTTTTACGACATTAGTCTTCTGTATGTTTTATGCTGTGGTATGAGTGTAAGCGAAACATTGTAAACGACTTTAGAGACTCATTTTAAAACACATATTTAACCATTTTGCAGTCCCGGTAGCTTCGAAATGTTCCACATTTTCATGTACGAAGAAGTAATGGTATGTTTTGTATTTCGACGGTTATTATTTTCCCTGATGAAACGAAAACAAAACAAAGTAGAACAAATCTTTGTATTTTAATGACTTTTAAAACAAACATATTTACTGAAAGAATCAACAATAGTACATATATAATATAACACCGACTTTCCTTGATTCACTGGAGGGATACGCAGAGATGTAGGTATTATTCCGTTCTCTGCCTCTTCTTGATCGTATAAGTGTTACTCTACAACATTATCACATCGAGACGTTTATTGTCTCTTCCTTTTTTCCTTTAGGTTACTATCAGTATTGGTTAAATTATTCTTTGAATTGAGAAATCCCTTCTAATCTTATATCCTCTTAAAAATGTAAAGATACCAGGAGCCTTGAAAATGTATAGGACCCTTGAGTTTGAGTAAAAAAGGAAAATGCCAATCATCGCAGTGAACACTTGAAGCACAATATAGCCAGCCAACATGCCTCGATACTCGCCCCGTATCGAATGGGACTGTATCTATTTTTATTTTTAGAACTTCCACTTTTCCACTTGTATGCCGTCTGTTTCAATATTTTCCTCTATTCAATATTTTATAACTTATCAATATCTACTATTACTAGTTTCTTTTAGTAATTTAATCTTTTCGGGTAATCCATTTGCTCAGTTTATTACTTTGAAATCTACTTGGAATAACTAACTACTGTTATATGTATAATTCTAAGTGGAAAGCAACCAAATATATTCCCTTGCGGGATAACTCTTGTATTTATCATATAATATTTAGAGATGCTTACATAAAATACACAAATAACTCCGTTACATTGCCTGTCATTATTGTAAATTCTTCAACTTCTCCAAAGAAAAAAAATTGAAATATCTACCAAATCATGTTGCACAATAGTGTCAAAGCCTTGATGTTAATTCTAAACGATTACTTTGTTTACAAATTATATTACAAAAAATGTGGAAACCTAAAATATACCTCGGCAGAGAATAAAGATCATCTCGTCTGTATGTTAGTTATCAATCAACCCTAAACCTTAACTCTTTAATAATAAAGTTGAAAATTTTTGAAATAGTATTTTCACAGATTCTAGTAGTTTTAATGGGCTACGTTGTATATGAAAATGGCGTCTATACAAACTATTTTCATATACAATGCAAACATCTCTATAATCCATGGTGCGGAAACGAATATTGATTATTTAATGCGCGGAAGAAATCGGCCAAGTCGATGCTTGTTTTTATTTTATATAATCTTTGATCCGTGTCATTTTGTGATATTACAAAAAGAAATACGATTTTCATCCCTTTTACAACGGTGCTGTTAACCTTGTGGTCGCTTTTTGCTTAGATTTGAAGTGTGCGTCATTTTCGCTTTAGGTAGTAGGTACCTATGAATCTTGTCAAATTTCTTTTCACGTTTTGTAAATTTGTAAGATAATTTACTTATACTTAATGGCGTTATCTTCACCATGAGCCTTTTCATCGTCCCACTGCTGGGCACAGGTCTTTCGTACATAGAAGGATCGAGCGTAATCATCACGCTTTTCAATGCGGGTTGGCGATTTCAGACTTAAAGTCCAGGGTTCCTCATGATGTTTTCCTTCACCTTATAATCAGTCATTGGTATCCAAGGTATACTTAGAAAGTACATAATTATAACTTAGAAAAGTTACATTGGTATTTGCCTGACCTGGAATCGAACCCGCACACTCATACGTGAGAGGCTGGTGTTTTAACGACTAGGCCACCACAGCTGACCTTAATGGCGTACCTTTTTCTAATCAAGAGAATGTTACTAAGCAATAGTCAGCTTTTGTTGTATTTTATTTACACTGATTGAGTGAGCTTAAAATAAATACACAGTAGACATATGGTCGTCCTTCATGGCGCAGCGCTCAACACGCCTGCCTGCGACATGGAGGCCCCGGGTTTGATCCCCGGCCAGGTCATGGAAAACGATCTTTTCCTGATTGGCCTGGGTCTTGGGTATTTATCTATATTTGTATCTATTATAAATATAGTATCGTAAAGTTAGTATCCCATAACACAAGTCTCGAATTTACTTTGGGGCTAGTTCAGTCTGTGTGATTTGTCCGTATAAAATTATATATATAAAGGTTGTCTCTGACATCGACGCACAAACGAGTACCATGGATCCAGTACATGATTCTGAACCCCCGACAGGTAGAATGTTTCGTCGGCTTTTTCCTGATTAAAAAAAATATATTATGCAGTTTTTTTCAGTTTAAACCGTTCATAAGTGCTATACTTTTATAACCCAATAAGATTTTAAAGTAAAAAATAATTAGTTCGCTTATCACACCAAAAAGCGCAATGTGAACAAAACTCGAAAGACTATCCTATCAGCTGATTTAATAGAGTTCACATCAGGGGTCAACGTCATACCCACAAACAAACGCGGCGGCACGCTTGCAACGTGCAAAGGCTGAGCCGACACATTTTTTTAAACACTGTTATTTTTGTAACCGCTCTTTAACGATATAAATGACTATCATAATTTTATTAGTGGCATGCGGCGTAGCCTTCTCGCGAAGTTTGCGTTACGATTACAGATACACCCTGTATATATGTAAAGAAACTAGTTTCTTAATTACTGACTATCTTCGTAAACGCGACTATTGTTTATTATTCACGATCTTCTAAAATGTCAGTATTATAAAATTTAACTTGCTTCGTAAATGACACTGATGTGTCAGATCAGGGCTTATGGAAATAAACGTGATTTGCAAGAAATAATTTATTGTAAAGATTTTAAAAAGGAATTGACAATTTAAATAATAAACTTTGAATGTCGTTTCTTTGTTTTCAGGTGAGGTTAATAGTTTTAAGTTGAACAGTGAAATTACATTGTATATTAGTGCTAATTAACAAAATAAATAAAATCTTTGTTTTCAGAGCAACACAATCTTTTAAATTGTACAATTCCCTATAACGTCTTATAAAACGACATTTATAGTTAGAAATAAGATAAATATGGAGAAACTACGATTTAAATTTGAAGTTCAAGGGTCGGCAGATGGAAAAACCAATGTGATCTGCATAACCTCTATCGAGACACCAGACGGCCGTGTTTACGAGATTCCAGACGAGTTAAAACCAGCAAGTAAGCACAATGTCATATTAACTACGGAATTATTTACGAAAATTAAGAATACGCTTAAAAAGAGACATCAGACACGATCCTTATGGATCCCTCTTAATACGGAACTGAGAAAAACATATCTAGATGAGGGTGAAAATGTGCAATTTGGGAACCAATATTTGGATGAGACCACAGGAGAGGCAAATGCTTCATATAAAAATTCTAGTATGTCAGAAAATAAAAACCTAGGAAAAACTGCAGAACGGTTTGTAATCGAAAAATTTTCAAACAAATCATCCAGCGCTGACCAATGGATAAATGATTTCGAGAGTGAATGTGAAAGATTCCAAATTCGACACGATGAAGACAAAATTGGGATTCTTAAACACCTCCTAGAAAAACAATGTTTGGATTGGTATGCCAGTATGTTAATAAAGATGAGTATGAATTCTGACTGGGCAAAATGGAAGAATGCCTTTTGTGAAACTTATGGTAATAAAGGTTGGTCCCAAATTAAATACGCATTTATTTTTAAATATCAGAGTGGATCTTTATTAGAATATGCTACAAAAAAGGAAAGGCTATTATTAGAGGCCAATAAGAACATTGACACGAAAACCCTGATAACTCTTATTGTCATAGGATTACCGGATTATGTAATGGACAAAATTGATAAAGAAACTATTAAAACAACGGAAAACCTTTATAATGAAATAGGGAAACATGAATCATTGATTAAAAAGAAATACAACAACAACTACAGGAAGAATACATACGAAAAGAATAATTATGAATATAAAGGAAAGATGGAGAATGAAAAAAAACCATGCAAGATATGTGAAAAATTAAATAAAGGTTCTCGATTTCATCCGGAAGAAAAATGCTGGTTCAAACAAACAGAAGAATATAATCAAAAGAGAAATAGTGGTAGAACCATAAACAATACAGTATTAGATGTGGAACTAAGTAATGAAGAAAAAAAAAACGAGTAGTAACACCATTAATTAAAATTAAACTATTATTAAATTCACAACTAGAAATATCCGGAATATATGATTCTGGTTCAAATATTTCTATAATTAACTCAAAATTAGTAAGATGGAGTGGAGAAGAAGAAGATGATTCAAAAAGAGATAGTTTAATCACGATTAATGGTGTTAAAAAGACAATTGGCTTAACAACTATTAAAATAAAAATATTTGATATAGAAGATAATGCAGATGTCTATATTATAGACGGAGAAGATTTCAAATATGATTTCCTAATTGGATTAAATCTCATACAGCAATTTCGATTGATTCAAGATGAGAATATGAAAATTACACAGAAGAAAGAGAAAATAAAAGAAGAAAAAGAATTTAGAAATGATAAAGAGGAAAATAAAGAATACCAAAACCCAGGTACGGTGAATTTCAATGAACATATAAAAGAAGAAGATTTCAAAATAAGTATGGGAAATTTGAATACACAACAAGAAGCAGAAATACATAAACTGATAGATAAATATAAATCAATCTTTGCAAAAGATAAATATGATATTGGTACAGTAGAAAAATATGAAGCACGCATTGATTTACTAATGGACAAATACTGCAGCAAAAGGCCATATAGATGTTCAGTAGAGGACAAAAAAGAAATAGAAGAACAAGTTGCAAAACTTCTTGACAAAAAGCTAATAGAAGAATCTTATAGTCCTTTTGCAGCACCAGTAACGTTAGCTTTCAAAAAAGAAGACAATAGAAAATCAAGATTATGTATTGACTTTAGAGACCTGAATAAGATAGTCGTTCCACAAGCTCAACCATTTCCAGTCATTGATGATCTAGTAGTTAAGACAAGAAACTCAAGATATTTTACGACACTTGATATCAACTCAGCATTTTGGTCAATCCCGCTAAGAATTGGAGATAGAAAGAAAACGGCGTTTGTGACACAAGAAGGTCATTTTCAATGGACGTGTTTACCTTTCGGTCTGAAGACGTCACCAGCCATATTTCAAAGGATACTTAGTAACATATTAAGGAGATATAAACTCACGGATTTTGCAGTTAATTACATCGACGATATTTTAATATTTTCAAAAACATTTTCAGAACATATTGAACATATTACACAATTATTAGATGCTATAAAAACAGAGGGATTTAGACTTAAATTTACAAAATGTACATTTGCTTCAAATTCAGTGAAATACCTCGGTCATATAATAAATAACAATACAGTACGCCCAATAAGAGATAATTTAATATCAATTAGAGATTTTCCAATACCAAGATCACAAAAAAATATCAGACAATTTTTAGGAAAAGTAAACTTCTACCACGAATATATTCCAAATAGTACTATACTTTTAGAACCTCTACATAAATTACTAAGAAAAAATCAAAAATTTATTTGGTCTGCAGAGTGTCAACAATCATTTGAAAGTGTAAAAAAATTATTATGCTCACAGCCTATATTAGAAATATTTGATCAAAATTTGCCAATTGAAATATATACAGACGCATCTTTAAATGGTATTGGAGCAGTGCTAAAACAAACACAACCGAACGGAAATAAAAAACCAGTTGCTTACTTTTCAAAAAAACTAAATGAAACACAAAAGAAAAAGAAAGCAGTTTATTTAGAATGTTTAGCAATAAAAGAAGCCATTAGATACTGGCAATATTGGCTAATAGGTAAATCGTTTACTGTATATTCAGACCATAAACCATTGGAAAATTTAAATATTAAGTCGAGGACAGATGAGGAATTAGGAGAATTAACATTTTATTTGTCACAGTATGATTTTAAAATTAAATACGCACCAGGGAAAGAAAATATAGAAGCAGATTGCTTAAGCAGGAACCCAGTTTTATATGCTAATGAGGATACAGATGAACAATTAAAAATTATAAATATGATAACGTTAAATGATATAATTACAGATCAGGGAGATAATGAATACATACAAAATAATAAAACAAAATTAGTGTTGAAAAATAATGTCTTTTACAAAAAAGGGAAAAAACAGGAAAAAATAATTTTAACAGAAAAATACAGCAAAGAATTAATAAAAAAAGTTCATGAGAATATGTGTCATCTAGGTGTAAAACAAATGCAAAACAAAATTAGTACGTCATATACAGCAAATAACTTAACAAAAAATATAACAGAATGTTGTAAAACTTGTGATATATGTATTAAAAATAAATCAAGAGGACAAAAAAATTATGGTTTAATGTCACAATTAGGTCCGGCCACAAAACCTTTTGAAATAGTCTCAATAGACACGATTGGAGGTTTTGGAGGGTCACGATCAACAAAAAAATATTTACATCTTCTTGTAGACCACTTTTCACGATATGCTTATATTGTTACGTCTAAAACTCAAAATGCTAATGATTTCATAAAATTAATTAATAGTGTACCAGATTCAGATTCAATTATGTTTCTACTCTCTGACCAATACCCGGGAATCAATTCTAAGGAATTTAAAACTTTTTTAAATGAAAAATCAATACAAATGATCTTCACTGCAGTAAATACTCCCTTTTCTAATGGTCTAAACGAGAGACTAAATCAAACGCTTGTAAATAAGATAAGATGTAAAATAAATGAAAGAAAAAATAAATTAGCTTGGACTACTGCTGCACACATTTGTGTGGAAAATTATAACAACACGGAACATACAGTTACAGGTTTTGCACCAAAATACATTTTGGACGGTACAAATATTTCATTACTGCCAGAAGAACTAAAAAAAGATATATCTGAAGATGAATGGATTAGGGATAGGAAAATAGCATTGGAAAATTCAAAAATAAACCATACATATAATAAACAATTATTCGATAAAAATAGAATACAAATAGATTTTCACATAGGAGATATGGTATATGTTGAAAATGGAAATAAACTCAATAGAAAAAAATTAGATGAACTAAAAATTGGTCCCTTTAAAATAATCGAAAAAATATCAAATTCATTATACAAAATTGATTCAGGACATAAAAAGACAGAATCAAACCTCTTTCACATTTCAAAGATTATACCAATACCAACAAAAACTAAGTAAATAAGTATAAAATAGATACATAATATATATATAAGTAACATAGGTATTAGCTTATTAATCTTTATTGTAAATGAAAATTTTAGCAAAAATTTTCTCTGTCGTGGGGCGGAGATGTAAAGAAACTAGTTTCTTAATTACTGACTATCTTCGTAAACGCGACTATTGTTTATTATTCACGATCTTCTAAAATGTCAGTATTATAAAATTTAACTTGCTTCGTAAATGACACTGATGTGTCAGATCAGGGCTTATGGAAATAAACGTGATTTGCAAGAAATAATTTATTGTAAAGATTTTAAAAAGGAATTGACAATTTAAATAATAAACTTTGAATGTCGTTTCTTTGTTTTCAGGTGAGGTTAATAGTTTTAAGTTGAACAGTGAAATTACATTGTATATTAGTGCTAATTAACAAAATAAATAAAATCTTTGTTTTCAGAGCAACACAATCTTTTAAATTGTACAATTCCCTATAACGTCTTATATATATATAACATAATCAGCCTATAATGTTCCCACTTCCCAAACACAGTCCTCTTCTCGGTGACAGAAAGTGGGCCGTAATCTACCGCACGGGCCCAGTGTGGGTTGGTAAATGTCACATGTCTTTGAAGTTTTTAGCTAGTCATGTCTGTTTCCTTTTTTTTTAATATTTATAAACTAGCGCTTGACCGCAATCCCGCCTGATGGTAAGCAGTGATGCGATCGTTGATGGTAAAGCGCGCTAGTTTATTAAGAGCCTATTTACTCAGAAAAACTGACCGAATAGGAAGGAAGACGGCAGTTGAGCGAGGAGATGCAATGTTAAACCCAACAACACGACCAACGATACTGCGCCAAAGGGAGATTGATCTGAAGACCCTCCACGACCAAACTCCCAACACAACAACATTAGGCGCATCGTACCTAGTGTTGCCCAAATTCAGTCTTGGTCTTGCAGTCTTGGTCGTGTTCTTGGGTTTTTTGCAAGACCAAGACCAAGAACAAGACCGCGTATTTTTAGCAAGACCAAGACCAAGACTGACCGTGCAAGACTTGAGCAAGAACAAGACATAGCCTGCAAGACTCTTGCGTCTTGCAGCTAGGACTTAGCGCTATTTCACTGAGTAGTTAGGTGTAACAGTTCGGTGTATAGGTAGGTACGCTTAGGAATTCTATGAGACGCAAAAAACTGTATCAAAGAATATGAAAAACTGGACCTATGCGCATTACGACTAATACCCTAAACATAGCGAATAAAAAAATATTTATTAAAATCAAACTGAGTGCATGCATAGTTATGTTTTAACCATCGGCACTTTGATAATGCGGCATCAAAGGTTTTGTACTTACTTCTCAAAGAAATTTGCCGCTTTTCGGAAGTACATGGTTATGATACATGCGCCGGCGGCTTCTTTTGAAATCTAAAACAATCGTTGCCGCCACGCCGAAATCATAACATTTGACACTATTTGATTGCCGCCATAGGGCGTAGGTATACTCATGCAAAATAATTTCGAATTTTAAGAGTACCTACAGGTGTTCCAAAGAATAAATAAGTTTCAGAGTGTTTAGAATGAAAATGAATACATTATACTGATCACGCAATTATACACAGTATTGTAGTTGTATTACACACATAATAGATATCTGAGGTCATCGGAAAACCTGATATTAGACATGCCGATGCATTCCACTAGTTTCTATGATAAATCCTTTACTGTACAAGCAGTTCGGCTATGGAATGACTTGCCCGTGTCCGTAAGGCGTGCTCAAACACTGTTTACTTTTAAAACTATGATAAAAAAGCACTTCCTCTCTCTTTAAACATATTATTATATTTAATGTGCTCTTGTATGATATTTATTAATTAGATGTATAAATTTATTTAAACTAGTATTATGCACTTAACGTATATATTTATTGTATAATCTATGTAAATAGTACACTGTAGACTACCTACACTATTTCTTTATCCTACCTCTTAGAATTCCATCCAAAGGTTGTCTGTAAAAGATCGCTCTTAGCGATAAGACCGCCCATTGTGTCACCCTTTGTAAAATATTTTTATTTATGTTCTGTAATCTATATGGTGTACATAATAAAGAGTATTCTATTCTATTCTATTCTATTATAATATTGATTACTTATATGGTTTTAAACTAATTACTTAGGTACCTACTATTATTGTACATTTAGTCATTATATTTCTTAAGTTTTTATAAGAAAAAATAGCAAAAAAGTGTTCAAATATCACCCGTTTAATAAATATTGTAGCCACTTTTAAATATACTTGAAACGTGTAAAAAAATTCTACAAAACTAATAAAATTGATATAAAGTATCATAACCTAATGATAAAGCTGTTGATTTGTGTTGTATTTTATTTTTTATTCAAATAAATGATAAATCGTAAAACTCTTTTATTAAATTTCTTATAAGTTGAGGGTTCAATCTCTTTCTAGACAGATCAGTATTGTTCTTTAAAATACAGTCAAGTTATTGTAATTAATTTGTTTTTTTACATGTTTTAGCAAATGTAAGCTTATAAATCATAAATGTTTATTAAGAAACAGTTACTTCCATGGAAAACGACATATAGGTCAGTTGATTTTTCGAATTTCTTATCAAATCTTCAGTTATTTATTAATCTGCTTGATCTTTACTATGGTTATGTTAATTCAAGCTCACGATGTTCCAATTCTAATACGTTTTTCTAAGATTTAAAGTAAACTTTAATAAATAGTAATAGACTAATAGGTAATTGCAAGACTTGCAAGACTCTTGCTGCAAGACCAAGACCAAGACCAAGACTGGGAGCGCAAGACCAAGACCAAGACCAAGACCAGGTGTATTGGCGCAAGACCAAGACCAAGACTGGCTAAGTCTCGTCTTGTTCTTGCATTTGGGCAACACTAATCGTACCCGGCACACATTGCAACACAACTGTTCAGACTCGTCCTCCGTACGGCTTCACCAGACATCATGCCGGAACACGACAAATCCCTTGGCGGCAAGGCTTTGTCTGGTGGGTGGTAACTTCTGCCGGCTGCCGGAGTTAAGGCCTACCACCGAGAGAGTGTTTGTTCCTCACAATGTTTTGCTTCACAGTTTTGAGAGCAGTGGTGGTTAAGAGCATTAAGCGCATCAAAAACCACGGTGGCATAGCCCGCCGACACAACTTGGCGGCTTATGTTGAAGCATGTCGGCAACCTTGACCCGCGTGTTGCTTGCCGACACGTCGGCAGCTAGCGTACAAAGTTTTACGACTTACAATGACTGAAGCCGCCAACCTAGCCCGCTGGCAAAATGATGCCGACATATGCCGCCGGCTCGGCGGCTTTGGTGTGTAGAGCACTTTAGCCGATACCACTAGATCATTGCTGCTCTCGATTAAAAGTAAGTATAATAAGTATTAGTAAAATTGGTACTGGTATATCAAACCGACGGACTCTTGGTAGTTATATCTAGACTAAAAGTAATATCAGACATCGGCTGAGTGAATATTAGCTAAAAATAAGCATTTCAGGGGCATTATTTTTTCCACACGTTTAGAAATTTATCGTTTCAAGCCTTTTCGAATGAACGTCGCCATTATAATTTAATTCTGAATTTTAAGAATGAAACCCAGTTCGTATAAGTCAAAGTAACTGGTATTTATAGTACGAATAATTCCACATGATATTTTTTTTTTTTTTGATATATCATCAAATTACCTCTCCCGCTCTGGACGGAGCAGAAAGGAAAGTCAGACTTTTACTAACTAAAACCCATCCGTATTCAATCATTTGCCTGTGCGCCAGGGGGCCCGGTATCTACACAACGGACACAACACCACACGCCGGCACTGCTCACCACCCACAAGCCGTCGTTCCGGGAGACGAGGGCGTCTCCTGAAACGCATGATACCTTATGTAGCGGTGCCTACAACGCAACATGCGAACAACGCGTCATACTGACGTCACGCGAATCCTGCATCTCGCAATCAGAGTTTTCTGTGCAACTAGCACGCATACAAGTTCACCACATAAACCGACGGGCAAAGTGGCCCGCCAGACAACCAGTCTGGTTGGAGGATCCTCCCTTTTCTATGGAGGATGAGTGAACTTTACTCCCTGTTCCTCATTCCTCCACAGTATCAAAGCCCTGTAATCAAAGTTGCAAATAGATACACCATAAAATCTTCTTGCTCTGCCGCAGTTTTCAAATAGCTTTCAATCACTTTTGCTATCCCAACGCATTATTGGAACACAGATCTTTAACACAAGAATAAAATAGCTGTGCGATTCAGTAATCATTTAAAGTAAGCATGGAATGAGTCCTCATTGCCACTAATACTAGGACTTGACATTATTGACAGCTCACTCTAAACTTAATTCACCTTTTTTTGTTTGGGGTGGGAAATTATCAAATGACGTCTCCCGCTCTGGGCGGAGCAGGAGGGCGTGTCAGACTTTTACTGACTAAAACCTACCCATGTATCTTCACTTGCCTGTAAGCCATGGCCACGGTTTCTTTTTTAACCAACCCGCAACTCTGACCCAAATCTTACTTCAACTAACGTTTCAACTACAAATACCCCTTGCACTATTTACTCCAAAAACAGGGGTAATAAAAATCATCCTAATATCTAAAGCAAATATTGCCTCAATAACCCAATAAACATGAAAGTTGGAGCCGAAATGAAATAAGTTACCAATGGAAATGAATTATTACAGGGAAAAACAAATAAAAAAGGTTAATTAGAAGACGTCACTAAGCGATGTTTAATTTCACGCTTGATTTGTGTCAGAACAAAAAAAATATCCACTCCGTACATCTACATGTATAGACGACACCACATCATGCTACCACAATCTGTCCGATTTCTTTATTAGATTTACAACTTTATCTCTAGAGCAAAAAGGCTAAAGGTTGACTGGGAATATTTGACAGTTTCGGCTAGCTTGACCTGCTGTCGTCCGTGCATTCACATATACGTTAAAGGTCTAAAGGTCATCATCATCACCTCGGCGTTAATCCCAGTCGCATCCAAAGCTTTTTCAGCTTTGGAGTCTGGGTTCTGCTTTACCAGTCTAACTGCTGATTTTGGCTAAACTTGGATATTTTTTGTGAAGCGACTGCCGTCTGATCTCCACAACCCGAAGGCGATATCGAAGCATTGCAGTTAGACCAATTATTGGACTTTTGAAGGCTCCAACAACCCGTAACGATTGCCATTAGATGTTCTTATGGCCACCGGGACCAACGGCTTAACGTGCTTTCCGAGGCACGACCAGACCAGCGCAAATATTCATATTCATGCATACAAATATTTGCACTGCGTAGGGATCGAACCCGCACCTCCTTGCGTAGCGGCCGCGTTTGCTACCGCTACGCCACGGAAGCTGTCAAAGGTCTAAAGGTAACAACTAAATAACTGCGTACCCACTCTTGATAATATAAATAGGTATCGAGTTCCAAGTAAACGCCTGTTGTAAACTAATTAATACTATATGTAGCTACACTTGTGACCTTACTTGAAGCTGTTTTGAATTCCATCCATACATATATTCCATTCGATACATAGGTAATGCGATTCCGTAGATCACAACATAACACTCTACAGGTAAATAATTTTACTATCCGTATATTTCATACTTTCTCTTCTGGTGTGTCTTCACCTTTTTGCTTCTACCCTTGGGTAAGATTTTCTAAAGATACGATTCAAACAATTACTCAGAATTAGAATTTACCTTCTTCCAGACACGTATTAAAGTGTTTTCTATTTGCCGGACTTATTGTTTTTTTCTTTTTGAAATTAATTTTCTATCGAAATTTACATTAGGCCACAAAGAAAAAATAATAATTCTGTCAATGAAATATACTTGCTCACGTTCAATACCTACCTATTAATATTAGATATTAATTTTTCTATTATGCCTCAGCGGCTAACCTACTCTAATTACTTAAGTTAGTACTAAAAGTTTTAAGTACTAAATGTCTATTCAAACTAAGAAATCGGGTTTAACAAATAAATCTAATCATCCACTCTGAAAAAAGTTCCAATTAACAGAAATTCAAATTAACAACTGCTAATTAAAATCGATTTTCCATCAAAAATGTGTCATTAAAACTTCTGAAAATATTAATACCTATATATAATCATAAAATAGAATATCACACTAGGGCTGTTGTGTATTAATTTACTTATAAAATTGGTTTTGCTAATTATCCACAGTATTGTGTTTTGCGCCTACAATTTTACAAATCGTTTTCTTTTGCCGGTTTCTTGTGCGTCGTTAAGAAGCTTATACCTTATTGTCAAATAAACAGAAGCTTTTTCTTTCCTTTGACATAATGTTTTATAACAAGAAATCAATTAGCAAATGGATTTATTTACTTACTTTGTGTGTTTCTTGAATGCTCCCCGAATAAAATTTTAGAGATCAACGATTTGTATTTTCGCCAAAATCCAAAGGTTTATTTATTTAGTCAAGTGTTTAGGGATTTATTCTTAAAAGACGATTAAGTTAAGTGACGTTCAAACGTCAAAAATATATGGTTAACCAGTAACTAAACACTAATTAACTTTAAGCAACGTTTATTAATAAAGAGGTTAATGCTAAAATTCTTAACTTTGTATTTCTTAACATTGCTTATGTTCAAATCAGAATAAAGTATTGACTAAACTTTACCTTAAGTTTCGTCCGTGGAGATATTGAAAAAAGTGATTTGTGTACCAATCTAAGCTATAAACTATCTGCGTAGGTACCTATAATCCAAATCCGTTCAGACGTTTTTGCGTGATTGATTAACAAACTTGCGAACTTTCACATTTAATATTAATACGATATTCTTCCTAGAAGCGAGATACTTTCTTATATTTACCTATTTCTTCAGAAACTCCCAGTTGAACTATTTCTTACCATGCAAAAAACAGACCCACTTCGCCAATTGATAAAGGAAGACATCTTGGGTACCGACCGGTCCGTTTATTTAAATGGAAATTCCCTCACTTTCCGTATAATACAGAGTCCCATCTGACACGATCATTTCGGAACAATTTTGTATAGTATCCTATACAAAACTGTTCCAAAACGATCGTGTCTCGTGAGGAGGTAGTCCCGTCTAATGAGGAAATGTCAGCACACACTGGCATCACTGTATGGATCATTCGGAGGATACGATGGGGCGTGCGGTGGTTTGCCCGGGTTGGGCAAAGCACTGCTATCCTTGTGTCGGCGATCGATGGCGGTAAAAATATTAAAATTAATCTTAAATCTCTTTGGATGGCGGCGATCTCTCGCGTCCGGTCATGATCCAAGCGAAATAGTAAGGCTCTACGCTCTCGCGTTCCTAGGAGCTCCTAGGAGGTGGATGTATGAAAACTAGTACCTAGAAAAGACGCTCTGGACGTCATGAGTTAGCAGCTGACTCCCTCCTACCACAGGCGCAGGCCTGGTCTAACAGGAACTACATATTGGTCGCCGTTCGGTAAGTCAGGCCTGAATTCTTTCGCTAGCGCCTTGAAGAGATGTCAGCATATCGTGACGGGGTCCGCTAGTAACATTGCCTGTGAGGGGTGGGGGGTTATGCGAAGAGATACTGTGGCTCCTGTCACAGGGAAATGAAGAAACATGGGTGTATTTTAGTAGGTATAACTCTGAGACGCCACGTTCACTAAGATAAGTCCAATGATGATTTCCCAACCGTAAAAAAGAGGGTATAATGGATTACTTTGTAAGAAAATGGTCTCAGGCTATTATCCTCCTGCTTGGTTACATTACTCGTATTAATCTTCCTGTATGACGCTTCCTTGTTTTTTTGTTACTGTTATGTTTCATTGCGTTGAGCATTTGAGGAGTTTATAGTTGATTTTAGGGTTTTACAGTAAAAAAAAACCTCATAGCTTTAAGCAATGAAAATTAAATAAATGTTGAAGTTTAAATAAAATGATTAATGTCGGAATGACAAAATGTTGCCTCACCAAAATTAAGCACATGTAAGGTAAATTTTTCAACTAAGTAATATAAATTAAGAATGTAAAAAAGTTCTACACAAAATCCTGGAAAATAATTCTTGCCTTGTTCATTAGAAATTAATTAGGTCAGTATTCGGCTGTTGGTAAGTATTCTTTTTAACATCTAAAGAAGAGTATTAATTGCTCATTTCTCATTTTTTTAACAACGAAATTAAAGTGGGACAAACATTTTCAACAATGTGGACCTCATTAAAAAGGCATCATAAAGAAGTTAGTTAAGAAGAATGAATTTGATAGTAGTAAGGCAACAAAACCAGCAGGTAAGGATCTTAGGGGTAGATCACCTACCACAAAATAGTGCTTCGCAGTTGTGTAGAGTGAACATATTTTAAATATGACATTATTAATATGCAATTTCAAATCAAAGCATTTATTTCAAATAAACCAGTTACAGGCACTTTTGAATTATCAGAAGGTCGGTCAGTCAGTAAGGTGAAGCTAGTCGCCCATTCCAAAGAGTAAAGGTAATGGAGAAGAACGGGCAAGAAACTCCATGGACACTCTTTTAAATTATCAAGGTATTGATACAAATATTTGATTACATCATTCATTTTGAAATCAATCGTGTGAGAACGATGCAGAAAGATATTGTACGCTGAGAGCGTCCATTACGAAAAAAAAAAACAACAATTCAGAAATTAAAATACGCCGTAGCAGCTAAGAGATGACCAGTCCCCTCTGACGGCGTCCGTTCACGAACATGACGTATGGATCAGCATCATTCAGCTCAACCATATTAAAGGGAACCTAATGACCCAACACACACGCCACCACCAGCGAGACATTTGAATGAGCATGACATACTCTCAACAGCCATAGCACAATCAAGTCAATAAAAGACTAACCCAACAAATAGATGCTTTACAGCAAGTAGATCGTGCTCACAAGTGTTCCATGCAATTGTACAATACTAAGAAATTGAATCTACACAATGCAAAGACAGTTTTGTCCAAGGTTTAGCAGCTCCAAATTTGACGTGACACTGACACTAAAAATGTGATAAGACCAATAATGCTTAAGAAAAAGGTCTTCTTCTACTTCAGTCTATCGAAGTCCACTGCTGGACAAAGGCCACCCCCAAAGCTTTCCACAATGACCGGTCTTGTGCTGCCCGCATCCGTCGGCTTCCCTCGACCTTCACCAGGTCATCGATCCACCTTCTTAAGGCCCACCACCTTATGCTGCTTCTTCCGGTACGTGGCCGCCATTCGAGAACCTTACTGCCCTATCGGCCTTCGGTTCTACGAGCAATGTGCCCCGTCCACAGCCAGTTAATTTTAGCGACACGAACAGCTATGTCGGTGATTTTGGTTCTTCTGGTTCGATCAATTTATTTAGAAAAAGGTCGTATTTACCGGAGACAGAAAGGGTTTTTGTAGCGTGCTTGCTTTCCTGGATTCTATAAAAAATGCAGCAAAGTTAAACTGTCTGCGTAATTTGTTTATAATTGTGTTTTATCAAGTAGTTTGTTAATTATTTTGAATGAAGTCAAACTACTTGATTAAAAACAATTAAAACAAATGTATAACAGACAGTCTAACGTTTATATACTTAACATTTGTGCAATAATTTCAACACAAATATTACTTCAAGTGTCTGTTGTTTCACCTAGCATAGATGTTCAGATTTTACTAATTTTAAGAATAGTCGTACTTTTAGTACTTACTTAGTAGTAGGTATAAAGAATTTACACTAGAAGTAGTTTTTTTTACGAACCACGAAATAAACTAATCAAGTGTAAATGCTGTTTTAACAATAGGCATGTTTCCTGGGTAAAAAAATGATTCTATTTAGTCCGTCATTCAGATTATAAAAAAATATTGGATACGTATTTTTTAAATCAATAAAATTGACAAATATAAAAGGCATCAAAGATCCGGAGTGGCGTCACTGCTCGCTAAAAAGTGTAGCGTGCAGTGACGTCACAGGAGTTTCAACGGACTGTGTCGTCTTAATTTTTTGTTTATATGAAAAAAGAAAAAATACATGCCTAGTATTTTTTGGAAATCTGACTGACGGACTATGTAATTAGTTTTTTTAGTCAACTACCCTATTAACATTTACCCTGTAAATTTATCAATGAATACACCCTTTTGAAATCTCACACAACTGTTTTTTTTTTTTAATAGAAAACTCTTCTAAAGAGCGAGTTAATGCAAAACAAAAATATAAAGGTATGGCTTAAATCCTCCTTTTAAAAGGTGACCTTAATATCTAACAATGACTTAGGAATATGTTTAAAAGTGAACTTTTTTAACGGCTTAAGACGTAATTCATATTTTTTTGGGACCTATAAAATACTACGAGAGTGACGAATCGCTTAGTTTAAACTTTATATTACCTCTTACCCTTCATACGTTTGTATGATTTACAAGATTGTCCCTGGAGTTTCTTATCCATTTTTATTCATAAGTACCTACTACACTTTTCATTTGGGAACTAGTTTCATCTTTATAACTGACCGGCCCTTCACAATTTAAAAGTGCCTGGTGTTTATTTATTGAGTTTATGTTTAGCCGTAGATATACATAATAGTAGTAATTAAATAGTAATGGTTTTTCGAGGGCTATCTGTGACTTTTAACTTCCAACTTTTTAAAATCTAACAATATTTACAATATCAACTGCATCTAAATATGGACTGACTTCTGAGACGTTTTCACGACAATAAGTCCAAACAGTTTTATTCCAAATTCTATTTCATTACTTTTTCGCTATTTTTCATGTTTTACTATATTCTAAAATGAATTTATTGTTTGTCATAATAATATACAAATCATTTGGATCAATTAAACGATGTTGTCGTCCATCGTAAGGCGCATTGCCCCACGTTGGGCGCCATATTTAGTGTTTTCTACCGTTAAACTTAAAACAAGCAAGTCAGCAATTTAAGTCGAAAAATGATTATTTTTGGAGTGTCATCAAAAAGCTGACTATTAACTTAGTAGTTAATAGTCAGCTTTTTGATGACACTCCAAAAATAATCATTTATCAGAATTTAGATTTCTTTTAAGGGTAGTCTTAGTAGACTACCCTTAAAAGAAATCTAAATTATTCTATTGCAAACAGATCTATCCCAAAACCAAAGTTTCTTCCCAACATCATTTCCTAATTAGTAGCATTGAATAAGCCCTCTAATAAAACAAAATCCTATTACATTAAGACAGGTTACAAAATATATATACCGTCATAATTATTACAACGACTTTCATTATCTCGTCTTCAGCGATAAGAGAGTTTATTTCACTCCTAATGTAAGAGAAATGTTTCTGTTTTGTATCTCCGAGCCGAGATTTATCCTCACATTTACGCTTTAATGCACTCTTTGCCTCCCTTCCTCACTCAACGTGTAAAAGAGATAGAAAAGTGTTTGTTCACGCATAGGGTAGTTGGCTGTCAGTCAGAAATTCAACTAGCCGTTAAATGAGTGATGGGCTTAGGAGAGGGTATAAAAGAAACTTTTATAATAGCTTAGCTATTTTCCCGTGTGGAGGTCGGAAATTATCCCACGGAAATCTATTAGAGGTAACCCTTTAAAGTATCCAATGTATAATAAATTATCTGTGTTCCTTTTTTTCTAAATAATATTCAAAGCGTAATATTAATTATTGAGAACACCATCGTGATTTCATACAAGTACTTTCTGTTACAATATTACTTAAAAAATTGGGTAATATTTCAATCATAATTTGAAAGAGATGTAAGAACGCCATCTGGTGTCTTAAAGCAATTATGACCCTTTTTTGCGGATGGAAAATCATTAAATTACGTCTCCCGCTCTGGGCAGAGCGAAAGGGCGTATCTGACTTTTACTGCTTAAAACCCACCTTTACTTGCTTGTTTTTTTTTTTAATAATTATAAACTAGCGCTTGACCGCAATCCCTCAATCCGCAGTGTTGCGATCGTTGATGGTAAAACGCGCTAGTTTATCAAAGCCTATTCACTCAGAAAAACTGAGCCAATTGGAAGGAAGACGGCAGTTGAGCGAGGTGATGCAATGTTAAACCCAACAACACGACCAACGATGCTGTGCCAAAGGGAGATTGATCTGAAGACCCTCCACGACCAAACTCTCTACACAACAACATTTGGCGCATCGTACCCGGCACACATCGCAACACAACTGCTCAGACCCGTCCTGCGTACGGCTTCACCAGACATCATGCCGGAACACGACAAATCGCTTGGCGGCAAGGCTTTGTCAGGTGGGTGGTAACTTCTGCCGGCGGCCGATGTTATGGCCTACCACCGAGAATGTACCTGTGCGTCAGGGCCGTGGTATCTCTTTCGTAGAACCCGACGCTCTGGCAGGCATCGGTCTTCGTGGACCCCGTCACGATGTACTGACATGTCCTTGAGGCGCGCGTGGAACAAAATGCGTTGTCGACCCGGGCCTGGTCCTCACCAGGCAGCGCGGCGAGCTGCCCGCTGCTCGCCGCAAGCAATTATGACCCTCAAAATGCATTGTTCTTTTCCTCGGGACAATATTTTTTCTGTTCATCATCATCATCTTAGCGTTTAGTTCCGGTTGCATACGAGACTTTCGCGTTGGAGCCCGGGGTCCACTTTCCTGCTCATTCTCCTCCATTTCTCGCGATCTTTAGCATCCTTTAGTATGAGATATCATCTCTTACAAGCCAGCATTTCTTTAGTCTACCTATTCCGGCCCGGCATAAACGCCATGGCAAGACATTTGTTACCCACGAAACATTTCGTGAAGACTTGGCCGTACCAGCGTAGGCGACCCTCCTGAAGTTTATTTTTTTCTATTCGTTTCACTGGATTAGGCATGAAAAGGTAACAAGCAAACAAAGAGGCTTAATTTTGCATTTTTAACATTAATTAAGATTAGGACTTTATCTCAAAATCTTCTGACTATCTACCGTAAAAAACGTTATTTCACACACCAAGCCCAAATTAAGTCATTGTGGGGCTTTTAGTGAAACAGTTTCACTTTTCTCTGGGTCAGTAATTAGATAATTATTTGAAAACCTACTTAAAAGGCAAAAACGGATGTCAATAGGTATGATAAGGTACAGATCGAACAGTAGCAAAACTACCCTATGACGGGCTAAGGTCAACTAAAACTAACCTAATATACCAAGTTTGCATTACCTCTTAACCGAAGTGCTTAATAGAAGAAGGAACCTTATAAAACTACTTGCTTTTTTCCACTCCTTTGCTCACGTGCAGGTAGTAAAGTATCCCACAGGAATGTAGGAGATAAATAGTAAAGTAAATATTCCTGTCACCTAAATTCTGTCCACTGCTCAGCCATTAAAACGTGGTAAGGTAACACAGACAGACTTACCATAAATATAGTATGGATAAGTGAAGAATCTTTAACTGTAAAATGTTTTTTTTTTATACTAATTATACACTAGCGCTTGACCGCAATCCCGCGTGATGGTAAGCAGTGATGCGATCGTTGATGGTAAAGCGCGCTAGTTTATTAAGAGCCTATTCACTCAGAAGAACTGAGCGAATAGGAAGGAAGACGGCAGTTGAGCGAGGTGATGCAATGTTAAACCCAAAAACACGACCAACGATGCTGCACCAAAGGGAGATTGATCTGAAGACCCTCCACAAGCAAACTCCCAACAGAACAACATTTGGCGCATCGTACCCGGCACACATCGCAACATAATTACTCAGACCCGTCCTACGTACGGCTTCACCAGCCATCATGCAACGACAAACCGCTTGGTGGCAAGACTTTGTCTAGTGGGTGGTAACTTCTGCCGGCGGCCGATGTTATGGTCTACCACTGAGAAAATGTTCACTGATGTTGGTTGTGGTTCATTAGTAAACCCTCTGTCTGTGTCTTTCATTGATGAAACGATGTTTCTGTCAGACTACAAGTTAAGTGTCTTCAAGGCTAGATTGAATAGGCTCTTAATAAACTAGCGCGCTTTACCATCAATGATTGCATCACTGCCTTCTATCAGGCGGGATTGCGGTCAAACACTAGTTTATATTTATTAAAAAAAAAATGAACGTTATTGGTGCTGCCGTGAGACGCACTATTGAAATGAAAACATTATTTTAAATTTTATATTTTCTTTTCTTTAAAGTAATAATCTTTATTTCAAAAGCCAAATACCGTTTGTTTGTGTCAATCAAACGTAAAACTATGAAGCATAATGCTATGCATTATTTGAGACAGTGTAAACGTGTGTGTCTATGCCGGTTTAACATGTGTTACAAACACGGCCAAAAACAAATGGCAGGTGGTAAAGTATGACTTTGTGTCTTACTTTAAACATTATTATAACATAAATAATAATCCTTAATAGGTAATTGGATCATTAAGATCCTATCGATGGTGGTGACTGTCGAAATTCCCGATCGCAGGAATTTCCATACATCCCAGACCCCAAAAAAATTCCAACCCTTTGCGTAACATTTATTCTGTCCACACGACCCTGGCCTATTGTTCACACTCCATTCATTATTCAGCTGTACCACCCACAGACTGTGATAAAGCCGCAATTATCGGATTCCTGTACATCGAAATAGCCTTTTAGTCAAGGCCACACTTTTTGGCCATTCGGCTAAAGTGTCTCTGTAATTAGAGTTGCGTTAAGAGGTGAAATATTAAGCACTTTGTTCCCTCTGGAAATCTATCTGGGTTAGATAGAGAGTTTTAATACCGATACTGTTTGGATTTAAGCACTTTAATTCTGATCGGCTGTTGTCTTGTCCTTTGTCTTCGACATGGTTTTTTTATATGCTATAATACTAGTGCTTGATCACAATATCACCAAAGGATAAGCAGTGATGTAATCGTTGCTGGTAAAGGACACTAGTTTATTATGAGCCCATTCATTTTAGCATTGAAGATACTTAAGCTGCAATCTTACTGTCATTTATAAAATTTATAAATAACTAGCGGCCTAGACATTATGCTCCGCTCCTATTGATCGCAGCGTGATGTTATGTAACCTAAAGCCTTCCTGGGTTAATGGACTATCAAACGCAAAAATATTTTTTCAAATCGGACCAGTGGTTCCTGAGATTAGCGCGTTCAAACAAACAAACTCTTCAGCTTTATATATTAGTATAGATAGTGAGACTACAGTTTAAGTAATAAATAACATTCAAACAAAAGAATTAAATTATGTTTAACTCCATCGTCATCATTATTTTAGCGTTTATCCCGGTTGCATTGGCGGCTTTCGCATTGGAGTCCGGGGTCCGCTTTCTTGCTCAATTTCCTCCGTTTCGCGCGATCTTTGCAATGCTGTGGTGTGAGATTGTTGGCACGCATATCATCACTTACAGCGTCAAGCCAGCACTTCTTTGGTCTACCCCGCTTGTTCCTGCCCGGCGGAGGCGCCATAGCAAGACATTTGTGACCCACGTAACATTAAGTTAAAGTTTTCGTAAGACGTGACCGTACCAACGTAGGCGACCCTCCTGCAGTTTGTCCGCTATGTCAAGGACTAAGTTATGTTTATTTATTAAATGTAATTTTTTTAAATATAAAATTTATTTATAAATTAATTTTATTATGTTAATTTCGCTATTATTTCTATTAACACAAATTCAAAACTAATCGTTACCAAGTTAGAACATTGTTGACCAATAATTTGTTATTCAAATTATAATATCAATAATTCATTATCACAAAACCTTCAAAATATCTTATCTAATTCTTTCAATGTCAATCTTGATTTACATTGAACTCATTTGCCTTAAGGGTGCTTTTTTTTGTTGTGGATAGGAAACCATCAAATGACCTCTCTCGCTCTGGCCGGAGTGGAAGGGCGTGTCAGACTTTTACTGACTAAAACCCACCCGGGTTCCTGAACTTGCCTGTGCGCCAGGGCTCAGGAGGCGACGGTCTTTGTTATGCACATCTCTTTGAGGCGGGCGTAAACACAACGCGCCATCGACCCGGGCCTGGTACTTACCGGGCGACGCGTTGCCCATTGCTCTTCGCCCGCAAGCCCGCGCCTAAGGTGACCAGGTGTTCGATGTTGTCTCCCGACCAGGGCGTCTCCTGCGGTGGCTAGTGGCGTGAAGGCGCTGGGATTCCCGTTCCCTCACGCGCTCAGCCTCCTCCTTTGCCAGCATCACTGCTTCGCAGAAGGAGGTGACGGATGCCTTACGATAGAATCACTAGAAACTTATAATGTTCGTCTTATTATACTCAGCTCATGTTGATCAGACTGTTGGGACAACAGCCTCGTCTCTTCAAAAGGGAGTGCCTATAATTTACCACGCATTGCCAGTGCGGGTTTTTAGTTTTCACATGTTTTTAAAGTTTTGGTTCCAGGATATGTCGGTTTCCTCACAATATTTTAAATAATTATAAACCTGTGCCTGACTGCAATCCCACCTAATGGTAAGCAGTGATGCCATCGTTGTTGGTAAAGTGCGCAAGTTTATTATTCTTCAGCCTATGGATGTCCACTGCTGGACAAAGGCCTCACCCAAGGCTTTCCACGCTGACCGGTCTTGTGCTGCCCGCATCCATCGGATTTCCGCGACCTTCACCAGGTCATCGGTCCACCTTGTTGGGGGCCTCCCTACACTGCGTCTTCCAGTACGTGGCCGCCACTCCAGAACCTTACTGCCCCATCGGCCATCGGTTCTACGAGCAATGTGCCAGTTAAGTTTAGCGACTCGCAGAGCTATATCGGTGACTTTAGTTTATTAAGCCTTCTAAAAACTGAGTGAATAGGAAAGAAGATGGCAGTTCAAACTGCCGACAGAACAACATTTAGCATATCGCACCCGGCACACATCGCAACACAACTGCTCCGACCCGTCTTCCGTACGGCTTAACTAGACATCATGCCGGAACACGTCGAATCGCTTGGCGGCATGTCTTTGTCTGGTGGGTGGTAACTTCTGCCGGCAGCAGATGTTGTGGCCTACCACCGAGACCTTCAGCGTTAAGAAATCAATGGTGATGAAATAATTTAAACAAAGTAAAGTGCTTAACTGAGCCACCTCTACTCTTTATATACATAAAAAAAATCTCGAAAATACAATGAAATAGGCTCTTTACTTTCAATTTCGACCTCCGTGGCGCAGCGGTCAATATGCCTGCCTGCGACGTGGAGGTTCGATCCCCGGCCAGGTCTTGATGGAAAACGATCTTTTCCTGATTGGCCTGGGTCTTGGATGTTTATCTATATGTGTATCTAATATAAATATAGTATCGTTGAGTCAGTATCCCATAACACAAGTCTCGAACTTACTTTGGGGCTAGCTCAATCTGTGTGATTTAAAAAAAAAAAAATTAAATCCCGATTCAACGTGACCTCGCCATTTAAGACTTAATCGTATCTGCTCGAGGCTAACCAATATATGTAGTTAGTTTCTTTAACCTCTCCAACAAATCCGTCAATTTTCTTGATAAAGCCTAAGCGGCTTTGATAGTAATAGAGAGATGAAGAAAGTTTAGATTACTATAATAAAAGTAATATTCTGAAGACTCTGCCAACAGCTCTATTCTGTGTTCACTAAAGAAGTTCTTTTTATCTTTGATTATGTAGACTGGTAGTTCTAAGAATGCCGAAAAATATATGTACTATTGAGCACTCCAATTTCGTAAGATCTTTTACAATCTGAAGGATTCTGAAGGAAATTTCTAAACTATATGAAACAAAAGCATTTCCTTTTTTTGCTAATCGTGACAATAAAACGCATTTTCTTTGCAATTAATAGAAGCTCTTCTTTCACTTATATTTTTTTTATATAACAAGCGCTTGGTACACAGCAGCAAAGTTACTGATTATTCCAAAGTAATGACAAATTAAGGGAAATATAAAACCACAACGTTCGGAAGATAGATTGACAAACCGTTTTATTTGGTGCACAGAGCTAGAGTATAAATCTAACAACACACGAACGCACTTATAAATGATACAATATATACAATAAATTAAATAATTACCCGTCTTACGCTACGTACGACGCGGACGTAGCGTTTCGCCTTATCTTTACCGCGTACATCGAGGGACTGCAACAATTTGCTTGAAGCGCTCTTCCCGTCTGATTACAATTTAAGTGTCTTCAATGAGTGAATAGGCTCTTAATAAACTAGTACACTTTACCTAGCTGTTATTCGCGGTTCCACTTGCGTAACTTTCTATGCCGTGGGAATAGCGGTGTAAAAAGCCAAATTCGGTTAGTAGTTTTTGCATGAAAGAGTACTAAACATTCATCCATCCATCTATGATATACGTATACCTACTCATCCATCTATATACATATACAAACTTTCAACTTTAATTTCGGTTTGAATAAGCCTACTTTGGGTGGGTCCTAGCTCTCAATTACAAACCATCATTAAACCATTGTGAGAAAGGGATAACGCTATTCATCCTGCATAGCTCCATCTTTCTTCAACCCCCAAGGTCACTAACTATTATAGTCGACCGAACATGCCGTCGACGTGTGATTTGTCAAGTGCTATTATTTCCGATACAAATAGTGGGTACTATATTAACATAGGAAAACAGAAGCCCCTTATTGTTCACGTTCAATTGTTCACTCGAATTAAATTCGGGGTAACGCTGTTTCCCTTTCATGATTTAGAACACACAAGAGCATTTGGAACAGAATATTATTTTAAGAGTTGAGGGCGGATTTTCCAAAAAACTTAATTCACGATTTTATTGTTAGTGTCAAATTCTCCGCATACTAATATTTAGCTTTCGCTTCATATATACCCCCCCCCCCCATTTTCAGTAAGTGGGGAGTTTTAGAAGGAGACAAAAAGTAGCCCATGTCGTTCTCCTTTTATTCCTTCAACTAACAATGTCGTCGCTATGTTTTCCCGTGAAAGACGGACAAACCAACAGGCACAAACACTTTCCTATTTATAATATTAATTAGTATTGACTATGTAGAACGATACGATTGAAAATCAAAAATCAAAATCAAAGCATTTATTTCAAATAAACCAGTTACAGGCACTTTTGAATTGTCAGAAGGTCGGTCAGTCAGTATGGTGAAGCTAGTCGCCCATTCCAAAGAGTAGGTACATATGGAGAAGAACGGGCAAGAAACTCCATGGACACTCTTTTAAATTATCAAGCTATTGATACAAATATTTGATTACATCATTCATTTTGAAATCAATCGTGTGAGAACGATGCAGAAATATATTGTACGCTGAGAGTAAAATACGCCGTAGCAGCTAAGAGATGACCAGTCCCCTCTGACGGCGTCCGTTCACGAACATGACGTATGGATCAGCATCATTCAGCTCAACCATATTGAAGGGAACCTAATGACCCAACACATTGGTGCAGTGACCATGTTGCATCGACTGCTGAGCGCGGCTCAGCAGTATCACGGGTTCGATTCTCGCACGGAAAAAATATCTGTATGACCCACAGTTTATTAATTAAAATAATAAAAAGTAAGTTAAAACAAATGGAAACCAGTAAGACGTTTTTTAACAACATTTTTAACACCAAATCTGTATCATTTGGTGTAGAACCTTATAAGTACCAGGAATGCAGCACACAGAAAGAGTTACATTAAGTGACGCGATGAGTCGAAAAATTCTCTAAGACAGCTTGGCTTAGAGCAGTTTCATGTTCCACCACGTTTTTCTCTTTAAACGTTGACTGATGATTCGTAACCTTTCTTGAACTTAAACCAATCCTAAAAAAAAATCTCCGCCGGGGTGCCTGCTGTTTTAGAACCCAACGGTTTGGCACGCGACGATGGAAAGAGGCCAAATGGATTGACCATAACCTTGGAAGTTGGTTAAGCCCTTGGTGCGGGCATCGTGTGTGCCTCCCACCTTCCGAGAACGGCGCAAATATAACAACTTTATTGTAAACTATATTTCAGTTTGAGCCGTGTAGGTCCTAGTGTTGAAACACCTAGGACCTTGGGGTCCGAGTACTAAAAGAATTTTTCGGGATATCGCCAAGCAGTTAGCTGGCTCTTCACGTAACCAGAGGGCTGGTCTATTTTTAGCCCAAAGAATTGCCATCCAACGTGGTTATGCTGCCAGACTTTTTGGCACTTATCCCACTGACAGCGATGTGGACGATTTTTTCGTTGCCCATGAGCTACATTATTCTTAACTTTTTTTTCTTATGTAAATATGTTTATATAGATGTTTTAGTTTTATCCTAGAAATATAAAATAATGTGATAGTTTATATGTTTGTGACTCGTTCACGATAAAACGGCTGAATGGATTAAAATGAAACGGGGTCATTTCATCTGAATCCGTTCTTCGAACGGGAAATCTATTCTTTCGAATAAAACTCAGTTCTTCAGCAGCCTTTAAATCTAAATGTATAATAAATTACACCAAAACAATATAAACCTCTATTCGTCTTTATTTCCACTTTGAAGAACATGTGATTACTTAAAGTCATAAACTTCAAGTGATGCGATGGCAAAGGCTTTAAAGTTTATTACATCATTTAAGTGTATTACTGTACTTCAGGAGATAATTGTATGGCACGTTTTTTTTTTAATTATATCACATACTCAAACAGTTGTTGAGCATAAACAGCCTGAATATTTTGTTTGTTTGTTGGTTTATTTCTGTAATTATTTTTTTTAATAAATTAAAAAGATCCTAAATCCTTCTAATTTATTTCTAAGTAATATGAACTTTCTAATTATATCTTGGACACCAAAGACTGATTAAAAGGTGAAGGAAAACATCTTGACGAAACCTCCAGGTTTCCTTTAAGTCTGATATCGCCAACCCGCATTGAGCATGCGTGGTAATTACGCCCAATCCTTCTCTGGATGGGAGGAGACCTGTACCCAGCAGTGGGACGTTAAAAATGTTGATGTTGATGCTGACTATATTCCTTTACTATTATAGTCAGATGGGACGACAATCCGACATGACCAGGGAGGGATTAAGTGGAGGGCCAAAGACTTTACTCACTTTCCAAGGCAACTCCTGCTTCCAAACACCGGACGGTGACTAGAATTTCCCTTACCTTATAAATAACGTATCTAACCGTAATATTTATCCATCAGGTATTGACATGCATATCATAAAATTCATTTTTTCAAATTAGGCTGAGAATCCGCACTTTTTGATCAGTCCTCTAAAACGCCCGCCTTTCATCACTTTCTAGTGCTTTCACTGGGAAGAAGTGGCAGAACAAACTCCCCAGAAGCACAGCGGTCTGTTCAGTATAAAAAAAGACTTTATACAACACTGTGTATGTAAAGTACATATCTAATATCGTTATGTATGTTATGCTATGTACAAGATATTAAATTAAATTATTTACCTTGTTTGTGTCAGCTAGCTACGCCGATATACCAGTGAAGCTAAGATATTAGTTAACTAGGGCGCTTTACCTTCAACGATTGCATCACTGCTTACAATCACGCGAGATTGCGATCAAGCACTTGTTTATAAAAGGGTAGTTGACTAAAAAAAACGAATTAGTCAATTAGTCAGTCAGTCAGATTTCCAAAAAAATTCTAGACACGTATTCATATAAACAAAAAATGAAGACGACACAGTGCGTTGAAAACTCGTGTGACGTCACTGCATGCTACACTTTTTAGCGAGGAGTGACGTCACCAGTCACCACTTTGGTTCTTTGATGCCTTTTATATTTGTCAATTTTTATAATATTTTTTTTTTTATTTAACTAATTATACGTATCCAATATTTTTCTATAATCTGAATGACGGACTAAATAGAATATTTTTTAGCCAGGAAACATCCCTATTATGAAAAAAGTCAAAAAGAGTTATTATAAATGGAAATGTAAGTAAGTAAAAACTTTAACCTAAATAAAAGCCTGCAGACATAAAGGGCATAGTTATTTGTCACCGGCTCACGGCAGATCTCTCCTGTACCTTTGCTTAAAATCACGAAGTTGCTTGTAATGTCGCTTCTAGCTCTACCGGAGTGTTGTTTTGGTTGAATGACACAATTAAGCAGTTTGGACGTAGGTTTGAAATTCAACTTCTTCTTCGTAATGTTTGATTCACTTTGGTTGTTCATGTTTTAAGACACAGAACAGGGGGTGGAGCATGATTTGCGACATCACATCTATTGCATCCTACTGGAGTTCCATGAAGACTCACCAGACCCACTTCCCAAGGACTTGCATTTGGATTATCATCTTCCCACTTGTGTTCAAAGACGGTTTAGGGACTCCCAAGTGGATTACAGAAGATTATAGGTTAGGTTCACCCCACAGGAAGATGCTCCATATCGTGTTAAATAGTAAGTAGGAGGGAAAACAATATCCTGCCACACTTTACAGGCATCCAGGTTTGCAAGTTTTACTAACATGTTGACACGTAGACCTGACATCAACATATGTTGGATTTTTTTTTTTTGTGGAAAAGAGAACAAGTATCTATTGAAAAGCACCCTAATTACATAACAAATCATCCAATCACAAACTAAATATTAGGTTAGGGAAAATCTTTTTGCATTATAGTATGTGTGAACAAGTAACAAAATCTCTTTGGTACTATGTATTTGTAGCTGGCTGATTTTGGTATCATTGAAAGCTGAAATTTTAAATAACAGTTCCAAATTCAAATTAGGAAAATTCATGAATGAAGGTACGAAAAATCAATGAAAACTGTCAGGTTAACATTACGAGAGGACTGCCAAAACCACTAGACGGTATTTGATCAGAAGTCCCAAAATTTCTATGGCAATGAGATCATGTCTCTGCCTACAAGATGGAAACAAGTGATCGAGCTAAAACGTACCTATATACTTAAGTTATATCTAAATAAACTGTATTAAAAATAGGTTTGAATTTTCTTAAAAATGCGAAGAATCTTTTTCCCCAACCTATTAATTACTATTAATTTTGATGGATATTGCTAGTTCCACTATTTGGGCCATTAGTACACCGTACCACTTTAATGGCGATATTAATAGTGGATTGTTATACAAGGGACTGAAATGGCCCATTATATGTAGGTATATAAAGTAGTTTTACTCCCGGGCTTTAGCGATGAATGCATAGCAACCAAGTTGTTATGGGTTTTGGCGCCGAGTATGCACTCTACTGGTAGTCGCATTAGGATTTCGAGATAATAAAATGATCCAATGCAAGATTAAGTTTAAATTAATTCCGGTCACCAATTGAAATGAAATAGAATTTTTAATATAAAGAAAATGCAAGGTGAAAATTGCGGCATTTTTTTATGTTTTGTAGCCACAACGCCATGCATGTATTCTACCGATAAGATCGCCGCTTTTAATTCAAATGTCATTTTCTTTTTGCACAATATTAATCCGAGTTTATATTAATAATATTTATGATAAAAATAATAATATTTTACATAATTGATCCCAAGACATTGTTTTAAAAAAGATCATCACCAAGCATCAATTTATTCTGAACCAAATTTTCTTCTAAAAGTAAAGTCAGAACAATCTCAAAATGTTAGACAGCTTCAAACTATTCGGTTTTCTTTCAACTTTCTTCCATAAAGATCTTTCAATCAAAAATACATCTACCGATGATGGTGTTTATTATTTAATTAAATATGTTAACTAACTTGGACAGAGGGCAAAAATTCTTAGCTATCTTTCTGGACCTAAAAAAAGCATTCGATACTATTTCTATTCCCATCTTAATTATCAAGCTAGAGAAGCATGGGGTGAGAGGAATTCAACTCCGGCTTTTTGAAAGCTATCTAACTGGGCGGACGCAGTGTATTCGAATAGGGCGTCATGTTAGCGCTGATCTTCCAGTGTCTTTTGGCATTCCCCAGGGCAGTATTTTAGGGCCTACTCTCTTTCTTATTTACATAAACGATCTTACTAGTGTCATCGTGCCCAATGGCGACATCATATCTTACGCTGATGACACAGCTCTTCTTTTCTCTGCCAATACCTGGAATGAGGCCTGTAAACCAATCGAACGCGTTGTTACAATAAAATATTTAGGGATCCTCTTCGACCGCCATCTCAGTTTCAAAGACCACATAAAATTATTCAGCGCTGGAGTCTGAAAACTTATTTATGTGTTTAAAAGGCTGCGTCATGTGGTTGATCCTATGTTATTGAAAAAAATCTACTTTGCCTTGTGTCAGTCAGTTTTAACGTATTGCGTTTTATCATGGGGAGGAGTTCCCAAAACAATAATTAAACCTACTGAGATGACTCAAAGCACAAAAGCAACTTCTTTAATATTGTTTTTTAAATACTGTGAAGTACTTACAGTTAGACAGATCTATATACTGACACTAATTCTAAAGCACAATCGAAATATAGCATACGACTCCGACTATAAACACAGGCGTAGGAAGCAAATAGTTTGCACTCGTGAACATAAACCTGAAACTTCCTTTATCAGAAGATTCTTTGTATTTTTGGGTCCCTATGTCTATAATAAAATTAACTATATTCTAGACGTTTACACTCTCACTGGGGATCGTTGTAAAGACAGAGTGAACAAGTATTTGCTGACCTTAACATATGATGACACTGATAAATTATTAATAGTCCGAGCGTAAACAGGCTCCTTTGGGCAACTTTTAAGATATTTTATTTTATATTTTTTTTTTACTCTTCATCTTCATATTACTTAAACACACATACCTGAGTACACTTAACATTCCACACCAAACACGCACACACTTCTCTAACACTCACTACCGTTTACACAATCATGCACCCTTCTCCATACATAAACACCAACTCACTTAGCATTCTTTGTAATTCTTTTAACTCACTAAGTTTGAGCTTAATTTACTGTATTTTGTGTTATGTAAAATTGTTCTAACATACTTAGTTTTTAGTTAAGTTACTTTAATTTGTTTTATTTTGCTTTTCCTTTTATCGACATAAAGCTGTTCACGTTAACTTAATTTCTTAAGATATTAACTTGCTGAGAGGTTTGTCGCACGCCGAGATACAGGTTTTACCTAGTTCGGTTGCAAATGCTCCTATTATGTAGCGTATATATTACCTATATAGTGTTGTCTTTAGTTTGTATATTTATTGGTGAATAAATTTATTATTATTATTCTTTACCGCATCTTACGGAGACGTTCTAATTCAGTTGTCTAGGAACATAGGAAATCGAAAGCTTAAATTTAATTGTCTATACTCGTACTCAAGACTTTTAATACTTTTAAGTCGATCTTACTTAAGTAGTAGTAGATGTCTGGTGAAGCCGTACGGAGGATGGGTCTGAGCAGTTGTGTTGCGATGTGTGCCGGGTACGATGCGCCTAATGTTGTTGTGTTGGGAGTTTGGTCGTGGAGGATCTTCAGATCAATCTCCCTTTGGCGCAGCATCGTTGATCGTGTTGTTGGGTTTAACATTGCATCACCTCGCTCAACTGCCGTCTTCCTTACTATTCGCTCAGTTTTTCACACATTGCAACATAACTGCTCAGACCCGTCCTCAGTACGGCTTCACCAGACCTCATGCCGGAACACGACAAATCGCTTGGCGGCAAGGCTTTGTCTGGTGGGTGGTAACTTCTGCCGGCGGCCGATATTATGGCCTATCACCGAGAAATAATTAATTAATAATTTACACAATGTTAAGTGCCTGACGAGGTTCGAATCAACGACCTGATTCTGACTATTATTTTTCTTCAATTTAAGGACATGCAAACCTGGGAAGCTAAATTAAACAAACACTTCTGAATCAATATCTGCCTTGCCGCTTCCCAATTATGTTAGGGTCAGCCTCCAGTTTAACCGGATGCAGCTGACTACCAGCATTTTATATGAAGCCAACGCCTATCTGACGCCCACAACCCAGCCACTGGGTAAAACGATACCCGTTAGTAAGAGACTTAACTGAACTTTTGGAGTACCATCAAATAATGGTCATTTGTAAGCCCCTCATCGACCCATATAATGGGCATAATATGATATTAAGAGTTTCGTAGTCATTAGCCCCTACTGTTAGCTAAGCATACATGACAGCTAACGACTTCATAAATTACCACAGTTATTGATAGAGGAGGGAACAATTATAGTACCTATTTATCTACGTGGGTTTGTATGATATTCAATCAGTAATGTTGGTGTGTATGACAAACCAGTTAAACGCAAGTCGGACTGGTTTCAATAAATATGTTTGTAATGAATTGACATTTCATTAATTCTTTACCACGCTTCGCGCGATTGTAAGTTATTAGTGAAAGTTGATACGGGGCGCAGTGGTCGTTGTGACGCGTCATTGAAATGCGAATGACGTTAAGATAATTTGTGCATTTTTATTGTTTAATAAAACGTCTAGAGAGATAAATAAAGGGGTATAATAGAGATGTTTCATGAGAGAAACAGACGATTATAGAAAAATATTCGATACGTATATTTTGTTTTATCAAATCAATAAAAATTTACAAATATAAAAGGCATCAAAGATCAGGAGTGATGGCTGGTGACGTCACTCCTCGCTAATAAGTGTAACGTATTAACGTCTCTAACGTCACTGTGTCGTCTTAATTTTTTGTTTATATGATAAAAGAAAAAATATGTGTCTAGCATTTTTTGGAAATTTGACTGACGGACTAATTAGTTTTTTTTAGTCATCTACCCTATTGAAGAAGCGATATTATTGAACTTTAAATAAATATAATAAATAAACATATAAGATATGTTATTAAGGATTTTCAAAATAAACCACAAATTGTTTGTCTGAAAATACAAAGAGTCGTTTATTTGTATTTTCAGAGCAAAAATTTATCTATGTACAGACATATGTATACAATATATAAAGAAAACCCTGTCCGACTCGTGAAGGTATTGTTAGGTATCGATAACTGATTCTACTAATGCCTACAGGGCCGGGCTAAACTTAAAAAAAAATCCCCAAAAAAGAAATAAATATTATTTCGAAAACGCGAGGTAACTTAATGCATGTGTGCTAGGCAACACGTTAGGCATACATGCTCGGGTGAATGGGGGCAGGGCAGGCGGCACGTGGACTCATCGCTATTTGTTCCGTCACAAATAGTGTTGTCACTTTTTTTTTAAATTACAAATTTTGGGGAAGTTGGAATTAATTCGCGGAAAATAAGATTATTTAAAAATTCGTTAGTATTGTCACTATGATGATTACGTAAAATTTCCTATTTTATTTGGTCATTTGTATACCTAACATTTATTATCCTTTTGGGTTGGACAGGGTTTTCTTTACATATTGTATAAGCAGACACGCAAAAACACAACAGAAAAAAGTGGTATAGAGGTGATGCTTATTTTATAAATAATCTCTTCCAGCATACCTCTTCTTCTTCTTCTTCAGCCTATGGATGTCCACTGTTGGACAAAGGCCTCCCCCAAGGCTTTCCACGCTGACCGGTCTTGTGCTGCCCGCATCCATCGGCTTCCCGCGACCTTCACCAGGTCATCGGTCCACCTTGTTGGGGGCCTCCCTACGCTGCGTCTTCCAGTACGTGGCCGCCACTCCAGAACCTTACTGCCTCATTGGCCATTGGTTCTACGAGCAATGTGCCCTGCCCACTGCCACTTTAGTTTAGCAACTCGCAGAGCTATGTCGGTGACTTTGGTTCTTCTGCGGATCTCCTCATTTCTGATTCGATCACGCAGAGAAACTCCGAGCATAGCTCTTTCCATTGCCCTTTGTGTGACTCTGAACCTTCGTATGAGGCCCATTGTGAGCGATCACGCTTCAGTTCCATAAGTCATCACTGGCAACACACACTGGTCAAAGACTTTAATCTTGAGACACTGTGGTGTCTTGGACGACGAGAAGATGTATCGTAGCTTCCAGCATACCTGCAATAGACAAATTAATACAGAGATATAGACAGCGAGTGAAAAACTGAAGGACTTTTGGTCCTTAAGTAAAAAACGAAAAACAAAAACTATAAGAATACTAGCTCCCGCGTAAACTTCGATCCCGTGGGATTATTTGGATAAAAAATATCCTATGTATTATTCCTGGTTATAAACTATTTGTGTGTCAAATTTCATCTAAATGTATTCAGTGGTTTTTGCGTGAATGTGAAACAAACAAACTCAATAAGAAGCACCCACTTTGTGGTTTTGATTCCTTGTGAGTGATCAAATATTTGACATAAACGGAACATAATTAATTACCAGTAACTTTTAATTGACTTGACTTAGAAATTTGATTTTTTCACTGCTTCAAGGCATTGCAGCGTTTAGTATTTTCTAATAAATATAACTTGGTAACTTCAAGCGTTTCTGAGAAAAAAAGGGACTTAAGTAAATTGTCGAAAAACCTGTAAAGAGATTGATTAGGGACGGAAAGGATGGGAAAGAACGACACTTTTTCCGATGGAAATTCCCATGTGGTGCTTGGGTTGTTTGTCAATAAAACAATATAGACTAGTTCGTTACTACCTACTAAACTAAGTAATAGGGATCTTTCCTGGGTAAAAAAAAAATTATTCTAATTAGTCCGTCATTCAGATTATAGAAAAATATTGGTTACGTATATTTTGTTTTATCAAATCAATAAAAATTGACAAATATAAAAGGCATCAAAGATCAGGAGTGGTGGCTGGTGGTAGCGTGCAGTGACGTCACACGAGTTTTCAACACAGTGTCGTTTATTTTTTGTTTATATGAAAAAAGAAATAATACGTGTCTAGTATTTTTTGGAAATCTGACTGACGGACTAATTAGTTTTTTTAGTCAACTACCCTATTACGAACTACTAATGCTATTGCTGGTAATTCATAATTAAATTATATAAATGGCTGAATATACACATTTATTTTATATAAAATATATAATATGCCTTTTATATACTAGGTGCGCCCCGTGGTTTCACTCGCGTAGATTTCGATATGTTTTTTTATATGCTCCGCTCCTATTGGTCGCAGCGTGATGTTTTTTTTTATAAATTATTAACAAGCGCTTGACCGCAATCCCGCCTGATGTTACCATCAGTGCAGTGATGTGATCGTTGATGGTAAAGCGCGCTAGTTTATTAAGAGCCTATTCACTGTAGCCTTGAAGACACTCAAATTCAAATTCCTGGATGAATGAGTGACTATCAAACGCAAAAACAATTTTTCAAATTTGACCTATAGTTCCCGAGGTTAGCCCGTTCAAACAAACAAACAAACTCTTCAGCTTTATATAAATATTAGTATAGATTTTATTATGATGTTCCTGTATACAAATTTGGTTAATCATTCAAATTCGCATGCTGTAATTTTTAAACAGAATATGTATTGATTATACATATTTTGTTTAAAAATTACAGCTTTGCTTGCTTATGCTTTGATAACACTTATAAATACAAGGTCGTGGTGGCCTAGTGGTTTAAATCACCAGCCTCTGAAGTATGAGTCCGATTCCAGGTCAGGCAAGTACCAATTAACTTTTCTAAAGTTATATGTACTTTCTAAGTATATCTTGGACACCAATGACTGAAGGTGAAGGAAAACATCTTGAGGAAACCTGGACTTTAAGTCTGAAATCGCCAACCCGCATTGAGCAAGCGCGGTGATTACGCTCAATCCTTCTCTGTATGAAAGGAGACCTGTGCCCAGCAGTGGGACGGTAAAAAGGTTGATAATGATGATGATGATGATACATACAATGTTTTGAACAAATAAATATTTTCAATATATATCGGTTAATTTTATCAATTTTATATCTGTACCAATAACACTGACGTGGTGTGACAGATTCATCCATTTATTCATGACAGCCACAAGAAGTCCACTGCTGGATATAGACCTCCCCCAAGGATTTCCAGGAAGACCGGTTGAATGCGGCTTGTATGCAACGCTTCACTGCGATTACGGTCAGGTCATCCTGGTCGGTGAGTCACCGACATTTTGCTTGCCGATACGTGGTCGCCATTGAAGAACCTTTCTGCGCCATCGACCATCGGCTCTACGTGCTATGTGGCCAACCCACTGCCACTTCAGAGAGCTAATCCGCTGGACAATGTTGGCGACTTTAGTTCTTCTACGAATCATGTGATCGTGTGACAGATAATGTGTTTTAATAGGATATTTTTTTTTTATCCGGGCAAATCACACAGATTGAGCCAGCCCCAAAGTAAGTTCGAGACTTGTGTCATGGGATACTAACTCAACGATACTATATTTATAATAGATACATATATAGATAAACATCCAAAACCCAGGCCAATCAGGAAAATATCGTTTTCCATCATGACCTGGCCAGGGATCGAACTCGGGCCTCCACGTCGCAGGCAGGCGTGTTAAATGCTGCGCCACGGAGGATGACGCCTGTCAAAAAAGATATAAAAATATCTACAAAAAACAAATGGTAAAAAAACAAAAAGCTACCGAAACAAATACAAATAAATACCTCCGTTACCCTAATCTCTTAACAGCCTATTACTATCCATTGGAATCATTTTGAAGCATATTACTAATCTATTGCTCCATGTGTTTCTAAATTACGTCAGTTCAATAACGTAAAGAACGCAATGAAAGTTGTTGAACTGTCAAAATGAAACGCATTGCTACTGATAGTGTGTTACTAGCTGGATAAATCGTAAACATAATATTTGGGATTCATTGAATTATAAATATACACGTAAAAGACTTACACAGATAAGATTTCACACGAGTCTATCCGATCATTACCGAATACTTACGAAAATATATTCACTTATGTAAATCATTTACATTGTAGATCGCTTATTGTTTGGAATGGGGATACGGCCTTTTCGGTTTTAAACATTGAAGCTGGCTGTTCTGTTTGGAAAATCGAATATGATTTAAAACATATGAATAAAAACTTTTTTATTGTCAGACATACAGACAGGCCACATTAGTATTACAAGTCATCATCATCATCTCAGGGTTAATCCCAGTCGCAACCGAAGCTTTTTTCAGCATTGGGGTCTGGGATCCGCTTTACCAGTTTAACTGCTGATTTGGCTAAACTTGAATATTTTCCGTGAAGCGACTGCCGTCCGACCTCCACAACCTGAAGGCGATAGTATCACAAGTAATTAATAATTTTTTTTTTTTCTTAAACTAAACTCTGATAGACGCGTTCGAACATATTATCTACATATCGATTCCAACCACGATATACAATAAAATAAACATAAGAAGATTTGATACATTTTTGGGAGATCAAAGAAGGTTTACTTAAAGTGTGACTTCTGAATATTTCATTTTCTTATTGGCATTTTCACCAACTTCTTATAAATTTTGTGTACTTATCTGCCAAATGAATTCACCACTTCAGCTAAGGCACTTCACTTGAAGTGCCTTAGGAAGGACATTAAGGACGTATTTACATTATAACCATTATACCATTACACTTACGTGTAAAGGTATAATGGTTCGCTTAAAGAAAAAATAATGGTAATATTAAATAAATATGTACATCCATCAAACATCCACATTCTCATCCTCATCCAAGGTTCCCCCCCTGCCCCCAAGGTGTGTATATGAATAATTTACTACCGTATTTGGGATACAATAAGGAAGTAAAACATCCGGGGCCGACGTAACACGCCCATAAATGTTGTTAATAAAGTGGTTTCTTTTCTACACAACTAACTTTTCTGGGCTAAACAAACTAAAAGTATACCAACAAATATTGGTTAAGAAAAATTATATAACTGAACTAACATTGGTCTAAACTTGTTTGTGGAAAACGACTTTAAAAAAAAAAATAAGTAATGATATTCGAAATTCAAACTTGAAAGTTGAACTATGCTATTTCAGCTGTCAATTTTTAAATTTCGATTCCAGTATAATGGACGACGTTAATATGTTCTCTATGCTATCTTTTTAGCACTTTTGATTCTCGGAGGTCGGTAGCAAGGAAAATCATCTCAGATGGAGATTGACACGTGATTTCGCCCTGCAGTTTAAATGAGGAGTAGGAGACTTATGTCGAGGTCAGTGTGTCCTGTTATCTCCATGTTACAGGTACTGATGAACGCCACTAAAGGTGACAAACTCTTAGTCGAAATCTAGGCTAATTCTATTCAAAAGAACCACTTTTAAGATACATTTTCGTATAACTTTGAAAAGTTCACGAAGCTTATCTTCCCCGTCTATAAAAAAACCATCTCATCTTTTCCTGTTATAGACATGAAAATTTATGTGTTCGATAAATATATGGGGGAAAGTAAATCTTTATACCACGTAGATGGCTATAATAAAATCAATTTGTAGGTACACGTTGTTACCATGGTGCGTTACCAACTTTATTGGTTAAGGTAGCAACACTTTAAAAGTGAAATTAGGCGATCAATATTTTAACTTTTCCGTTCCGCCTAGAGTGGGTGGAACGGGAAAGTTACAATATGGGTTTTAGTCAGACTTTTACTGACTAAAACCAACCCGTGTTTCTTCATTTGGCTGGGCGCCAGAGGCCAGTAACTCTTTCCAAGAACTCACGGCACTGGCAGACATCGGTCCTAGTGGACCCGGCCACAATAAGCTGACATTGCGGCGACGGGGAGTTGGATGTTGTCTTTCAAAGTCCGGATCACCTCCTGCGATGGGTTGGGTTGTGAGGGCCGCAGAGATTGCCTCTACATTGTATTACTGCTTCGCAAAATGAGTTTGACCTGCCATGTACTTTCGCTCCTGTCTATGACACTGTAAACATTCTGGTAAAACTTTGAATTGTCACCCTACATGGGACTACGGACTTTTTTTTTTTTGTTTGCCGTCCCTACTCTTCTTGCATGGCAAGAAACTGTGTTAGTTATTTTTAGTTTTCTACTTTTTATTTTATCCGCTGTCCTTTTTGCGGCTTGTCAATTTTTACGGGTTGCTTTTTTCCCCAAGTCGTAATATTTAATCTTTTTTTATATATATTGAGGCAAAACCGCTCCAGATACGGCCTGGAGTGTTTGTCTGCGGACACTAGGGATTGACACACTCACCTCATGTTTTCTCTGTGAGGTTTTAACAGAACATCACTAAAGTTAGCCTTTTTCAATGTGGCTTATATACGAAATATAATTAATATTAAAAATGTTTAAGGGAAGGAATCAAAACTTTATCCAGTTTCTTTTCTCTAGTAACCTAATTAAAATTAATGCAAGATATTTTAAGTAAATAAACAATCAATAACATTTAAACTAAAAAAGGCACCGACCAAAGAGTCTGTGGTACAATCTTTTTATAATAAAAAATAAATAAAAAAATGCGAGATATTTTTATATATTAAAATTTATTCATTCTCTACACCCTAATTCCGTTGCACATTAGTCTCTATTGAAATAATTTTGAAGCATATATTTATTGCTTCATAAGTTTGTAAAATGTGTGTGTGTGTTCGTAAAAGGGTTCCGTAGCCAAATGGCAAAAAACGGAATCCTTATAGATTTGTCATGTCCGTCTGTCCGTCTGTCCGTCCGTATATCACAGCCATTTTTTTTCCGAAACCATAAGAGCTATACTATTGAAACTTGGTAGGTAGATGTATTCTGTGAACCGCATTAAGATTTTGTTTGCAAAAATAAAAAAAAAAATAATAAATATTGGAGGACTCGTGTTTCAGTTCTAAGTATGGGGACTTAGAAATAAAACACGATTTTTTTTCATTAAACACATACGTGTGGGATATCTATGGATAGGTCTTCAAAAATGATATTAAGGTTTCTAAAATGTTTTTCTAAACCGAATAATTTGCGGCGTGACAGACGCTTCCAAAGTGGAAAAAAGTTGCCCCCCCCCCCCCCCTCTAACTTCTAAAATAAGAAAATGAAAAATCTAAAAAAAAAACATATGATGTACATACATCAAGGAAAATTGTTTTGAACGAGATCTAGTAAGTAGTTTTTTTTTAATACCTCGTAAATCGTAAACCGCTTTACCGAGAAAACTCACATAACTCACTTCATACAAATAACTTAAATCCTTTACACCGACACGCACTTGTTATAATTATATACTCCTCCTGATAAGCAGCTCCTGATGGTAAGCAGTTATGCAAACGTTGATTACCATCAACGATTGTAGAGGGCTAGTCTATTAGCCAGTTAAGCGAGGTGATGAAAAGTTAAAGCCAACAAAACGACCAACGATGTTGCGCCAGAGGGAAATAAATCAGCAGGAGACCCTCCACGACCAAATTCCCGACACAACAACATTTGGCGTATCATACCCGGCACACATCGCAACACAACTGCTCAGACCCATCCTCCGTAAGACTTCGCCAGACATCACGCCGTAACACGACGAATCGCTTGGCGGCAAGACGTTGTCTGGTGGGTGGTAACTTCTGCCGGCAGCCGATGTTATAGCCTACCACTGAGGAAAAGCGTGTCTGCCAAACAATCTAAATAACGTAATGAATTTTGTTGAAAAAATGAAACTCTATGCTATTGATAATGTGCTCCGCAATTATCATACCGATTTACAATGCACTACTTGCAAAGCGGTTATTGGAAATTCACTTCAAAAGGCCTGAAATAGGGTCTAAAATTATAGAAGTTTCTTCGGAAAAACCATCGAGCAAACGTATAAAATAAAATTATTTTCTCTTGTGAAATCATTTTAATACCCAGTTTGTATCGCTTCAACCCAATTCTATTAGGTGTGGATTAACCTATATATTTACTTGTCGGTGTGCTCGGGATCGACACGTGTCATGTGACTGCTGGCAGGCATTATGAGCTCAATGTTATCTGTCAGCTGACTGATCCCTTTATGTAGCATAAATATTGATATTGCAACCGATGCCTACATACAACATTTTGTTTTTTTGAAACCCGAACCACGTGTCCAGTATTTTAAGTAAAGAATCTACATATGTACAAAATTTCAATAATGAAAAACCGCAAACTGTCAAAGCAACAAATGGTCAAAGCACCGATCGGATGGGCAAGCGCGGGGCGTTGACCTCCGGCGTCAGTTGTGGCGTGCGCGCAAGTGCTATGGTAACCGCCAAATTTTATAACCATGCTAATTTTATTTATTTATATATGTACTTTGTTGCACACCAGAAACACACATTATATAAAATTTACATTGTACACTACAAGATATACAATGGGCGGCATTATCACTAATGCAATCTCTTCCGGGCTAGCTTTGAATGCACAGAGAATTTCCTGGACACAATGCACTAAAATACATACACACATATCCAAAATTATACATTCATAAATATATACATATGTAATGAAACTAAAAAGACTATATGTAGATAGATTATTCTAGTTACTAGGTACAACAAGATCACAACGACAAGTATTGTTCCTACACGAGTCTTTTGAATACCTGTAACGACTGGCGCGCGTTTTTTTTTTTTCTACTGGCAATGCATTCCACAGTCAAGTGGCCTAGTAGGCTATTTTTTTTAATATGTCATTCTGACACAATTCAATTGTCATCCCATTAGCATTGTGCTAAAATTCGTAATCTATTAACTATCGATCCGTCGTCTAGTAACGGAATGGAAACCCGTTTATAGAAATGATTTTCTAAAAACTGCTCTATTTTAACATTTATGAAAATGGAGTGTCAGTGATTGACAACTGGAAAGTCATAAAGGCGCCATTTTGTAAGTAGTTTACGAAACTTGTCAAAATAAATAATTATGACATCACTGATTGACAATTCTGACACTATTGTAATGACAGATTAGGGCCCCTGGATAGTAGACGATTTATCAAGGAACGTTGTGGAATACGTAGACATTTTCAGCTTCAAGTTATCTATGTCTTTTTATGTTTTAATTTTTAAGCTTTAATAATAACATCCTACTAATATTAATGCGAGGCGTTTCTCTACGTGAACGAATCAGGAATGAGGAGATTCGTAGTAGAACGAAAGTCGCCGACTTAGCGCAGCGGATTAGCTATTTGAAGTGGCAGTAGGCGGGGCACATAACACGTAGAGCCGATGGGGCAGAAAGGCTCTTGAATGGCGACCACGTTCCGGCAAGCGCGGTGTCGGACACCCACCGACTAGATGTGGTCGGGTGACCTGGGAAATCCTTGGAGGACGTCTATGTCCAGCAGTGGACTTCGTGTGGCTGACATGATGATGATAATGGCTAATATTAAAATTGCGAAAGTTTTTGGGTAAGTATGGATGAATGGTGGTGGTGGCCTAGTGGTTAAAACACCAGCCTCTCAAGTATGAGTGCGCGGGTTCGATTCCAGGTCAGGCAAGTACCAATGTAACTTTTCTAAGTTATATGTACTTTCTAAGTATATCTTGGACACCAATGACTGATTACAAGGCGAAGGAAAACATCTTGAGGAAACCTGGACTTTTATAAGTCTTAAATCGCCAACTCGCATTGAGCAAGCGTGGTGATTATGCTCAATCCTTTTCTGTACGAGAGGAGACCTGTGCCCAGCAGTGGGACGATAAAAGGTTGATGATGATGATGGATGAATGTGTCTTGCTCTTTTACTCAAAAACTCCTTAACGGCACAAAGATAGTTAGTACCCAGGAATAGCATATAGAATACAAAAATTCAGATATTTCCACTGGATCAAAAGTTGCACGGGTGAAAACGCGAGGGGTAGTTTTTTATCTACATACATATATAGGGCACCATTTCATTGTGTAACACAATTATTCTCTCCCGTTCTAATTCCCGAATACGTTCCCAGTTGTTGAATAAACAATTACTCGATTTAAACATGCGTATTAGGGTGTGTACACAATTGTATTGAAGACTACGAATGCGTGTTCAGTAATGCTCCTTTATTGTACAAACATAAGGCTATTATATATTGTGTGATCAAATGTATGCACTCATAGAAAGGAAATTGAGATTATCCGAATAAAATAAGTAGTTATTATAAACCATCAAACGCTGGAGAGTATTTAGCGCGGATTAAAATAATAATAATATATTTCTTGATAACTTAAAATAAAATATTTCATCGCAGATTGACAGATAGGTAGTAAGATTACAGATTATGGATACGAAAATGACTATATCACGAGAGACAGTGAAGAAAACGGGAGAAAAAAAAACAAAAAATTGTTACAGCTTAGGAGATAAGTAAACAAGATTATGTCCGTGAATAGCGACACGTATGGCATACCTACATAGATGAAAAGTGCCAACACAATTTATTCCGAGTGTGATTCCCACACAGGTTGTACAGATGTAAATAGATATTATAGGGCAACCAGAACTTTACCGCACCTTGATGCTTAGCATCATCTAAACATGGTCATCATCATCATCATTATTTCAGCTGAAAGACGTCCACGACGACCGGTTGTGCACCTCTCGCATCCAGCGGTTTTCCGCGACCTTCACCAGGTGGTCGTCTTTCCACATTGTCGAGAGCCTACCTACGCTGCGTCTTCTAGAGTGTGGTCGCCACTCGTGAACCCATTGGTATTACTAACAAATGTCAAAAACTTATTAAAATGGGAAATTTTGAAGATTTTTATCATAAATATTCATTAATATTTGTTATATAATATAATATTTTCTCGGTGGTAGGCCATAACATCGACCGCCGGCAGAAGTTACCACCCACCAGACAAAGCCTTGCCGCCAAGCGATCCGTCATGTTCCGGCATGATGTCTGGTGAAGCCGTACGGAGGACGGGTCTGAGTAGTTGTGTTGCGATGTGTGCCGGGTACGATGCGCCTAATGTAGTTGTGTTGGGAGTTTGGTCGTGGAGGGTCTTCAGATCAATCTCCCTTTGGCGCAGCATCGTTGGTCGTGTTGTTGGGTTTAACATTGCATCACCTCGCTCAACTGCCGTCTTCCTTCCTATTCGCTCAGTTTTTCTGAGTGAATAGGCTCAATCAACGATCGCATCACTGCTTACCATCAGGCGGGATTGCGGTCAAGCGCTAGTTTATAATTATTTAAAAAAAAAAACTTTTTCTAAGACTTTTACTGTCTGATCTCAGTCTCAATTTTAATAGACTGGGTGGAGAGGAAATTAGTGTCAGACTTTTACTGATTAAAACCCATCCGTGTTCCTTTACTTGCCTGTGCTCCAGGGGTCACGGTATCCCTTTCGAATATCCCGTGGCCCTGACGAGTCTCATTCATACCTTAGAGTTGTGGGTTTTTTTGCTGGTAGGCCATAACATTGGCTACCGGCAGAAGTTAACACCTACCAGATAAAGTCTTGCCGCCAAGCGATTCGTGCATGATTCGTCGTGTTCCGGCATGATGTCTGGTGAAGCCGTACGGAGGACGGGTTTGAGCCGTTGTATTGGGATAAGTGCCGGGTACGATGCGCCAAATGTTGTTGTGTCGGTTTAGTCGTGGAGGGTCTCCAGATCAATCTCCCTTTAGCGCAATATTGTTGGTCGTGTTGTTGGGTTTAACATTGCATCACCTTGCTCAGCTGCCGTCTTCCATCCGATTTACTCGGTTTTTTTTAAGTGAATAGGCTTATTAATCTAGCGCGCTTTACCATCAACGATTGCATTTCTGCTTATCATCAGGCGGGATTGCGGTCAAGTACTAGTTTTTAATTATTAAAAAAAAATAGAAGAAAGATCCCACCGACACGGCCTTCATGGTGTTTGCGAAGATATGAACGCAGCCTATTCTCAAACTCCCCCCATCGCGATCCCCATCCGCCATTTTATTTCAGTTACCAGGATATCATGGATAATTGGTACATATATCTATTTAACGGACAGTCGTCACGCACGATCCTGAGATAAATTGAATTACGGGAACGCCATGTTTCGTTTGGAATTGTTATTAATGACAGGAAAATAATACCTACTACTAATTTCCTGTTATTAATAACATTTTAATGGAATCACAAAGATTTTTGTTGCGGTACTGAAAATGGAATCAAACACTATTGCTATAACATGACGATATTTAAGGAGGTTTACATGAAATTCAAAAACAAAGCAAGTAGAGATTTCTAAACATTACACGGTTTATTTACAAATGCCTGTCAAAGGTAAGAGATATAAGAACCAGGCCCGAGTCAACGGCGCGTCGTGTTTCACGCGCGCCTCTAAGAGATCTCAGCACGTCGTGACGGGGTCCACAAAGACCGATGCCTCCTGGGTCAGGGTTGCGGGTTGGTTAAACAAGAAACCGTGGCCCTGGCCGTCGCAACAGCCAAATGAAGAAACATGGGTGGGTTTTAGTCGCCGCTGACAATTTTTTCCAGTCCCTCGAAGTGCGCGGTATAAAACTCGAGACGAAACGCTTCGTCTGAATCGTAGTGGAGTCAACAACGTAAGGGTGGATACTCGCCGTACGACGGGTCATCCGATTTTTTTTTTCTCGATTGGAAATGCAATTAGGCACCATACCCGCCGCTAGCTAGGCGGCGGACGTGTGCGGGACTCGCGCGGCCGAAGCCGGGAATACTCACTAAAACCACCCGGTTACCCTCGGGCCCTGTGTTGAGAGTGTCACGGGGTCGGCCCGAAGGCCTAGACGGCGTGCCACTCTCAGGGCTTATCGGCCTTGTTAAGGTCACATTCATTCATTAGTTTTCGGTAATTTGAAAAAATGCCATATTCTACATTTCTATTAAAATTATTTTTATGAAAATTTGTGATGTATGTATAGATGTTTGTTACTGTTTGATACAAAGACTTCTGAGCGGATGAAAGTCGGCACACTATTACTACCAATTCGAATAATTTTGAAACCAATTGTTAATCCATAGCTCTTTAAGTTCGGAAAATGTGTGCTACTATTATGTTAGAGAGTTTTGGCGGAAAAGGTAAGATGTCATGTCAGGCATCACGCTCATTTTTCACTGGACTTTTGAATTATTTATAGTGTTGTTTACTAAATAAAAGCGCGTGATTTATGCAGTAAAAAGTGCATTCAGTAAATAATTCATAAATAATATTGAAATATCGCAGCATAGTGGCCACAACATGACTTTGCCTCAAACCTCCTCGTAGACGGTTAACACGTCCGTCTTTTTGACTGTCGTTGGCGATATCCGCCATTACTGTGATATGAAATTTTTAAAGAATTTGTAGGATCACTGATCACTTTTACAAGTCATATGTATTTTTTTTTTAAACTAGATGAAGCCGGCATTTCCTAACTGACTACCTCTGAGAAGAAATAGCCGAAAGAAACTCAGGGAGCATCGTCTTTTTTCAGGTCCAGACATTAAGGGCCTTAGTCTCATTTAGTAGCGTAAAATGGTCACTTTAGGAAGCTAATTTCTAATTAACGGCTTGGTTTTGAGATTTGAAAAAAATATATCTTGTCTATTGATTCATGTACAACATTTACTAAAGATGATTTTTTCGTAGAATTTTGCCTTTTGCCTTAAAAAAATAGTTACCAAAACGCTATTTTTGGCTAATATTCGTTATTACTTCTAAACGGCATTGATGTGTGGAAATATTTTTACACTGAAAAATTCGCGGTTAGAAGTACTACAGATATGCAAGAGCATATTTAAATCCATCAACATTTGCCAAGAAAATATCCTTATTTTGAAACATAGGTTTAGAGGTGCTCTGCGCGGGCGCGGGCGGCAGTCGTGCGTTAGCATTCAGACGGGAGGGTTGTGTCGCTTGCTGCTCTGCTCCGGCTATCGCCGACTACGCGTGGTTGTCTGTGTGAGTGCAAATATTTACGAGCGAACCGTGTCAGTGTACGTTCATAGATTAGCTCGCAAATGAGAATTGAAGATGCGTCTGGTGGCGTAAGTATCTATCTACCTATACTCTTGTATTTATACCTACATATTACTGTATTTTTCTTTATAATTACTATTAGCTTTTGTAACCATTTTTCTTTTACAATTGAAGTTAAACAATTACGAATTGTTCCAGGAAATCTAGAAAGAAATCTTTAGACTTGAAAGGCAATAATCCGACTAACTACATCCGCTGATAATATAGAAGACTCTATTCAGGTAAGTAAACACTCGCACTTAGATTATAATTTATAGGTTTGTAAGGAGATTTAAAAATAAAAATCTTATTAGAAATTTACGTAACTTGAAAATGTGATTTTTTGTTTATGGTGATATAAACCAAAAATTAGGACTCAATTAAAGGTTTTGGTGTAAAAACAGTTTTACAAAAAGTTTTGAGTTGATAGGACTTTTAGTTTTTGCGATATTAGCAAAAATGTGTAATAAAAACCCTTACTTGGATTATTTTAAATGATTCTTCCTTTAAATATTTTATTTCTATATGTAATTGTTTAAAGTAGCCGAAGCCGATGGACGCGGGCTGGCGGGCTTGGAATGTCACAGTTATCAGTAAATTTTTTTGACGTCCTCCGTGGCGCAGCGGTCAACACGCCTGCCTGCGACGTGGAGGCCGCGGGTTCGATTCCCGGCCAGGTCATGATGGAAAACGATCTTTTCCTGATTGGCCTGGGTCTTGGATGTTTATCTATATATGTATCTATTATAAATATAGTATCGTTGAGTTAGTATCCCATAACACAAGTCTCGAACTTACTTTGGGGCTAGCTCAATCTGTGTGATTTGTCCGTATATATACAGTATGTTAAGAAAACCCTGTCCGACCCGTAAGGATAATAAAGGTTAAGTAAACACATGACCAAATATGATATAAAATTTTACGTAATCATCATAGTACCAATACAAATGAATTTTGAAATAACTTCCCCGAAATTTGCTAATTTTTAAAAAAGTGACAACACCGGTATTATTATGAGCGAATAGCGACAGCGATGCGACCACGTGCCGCGTGCCCTGCCGCCCGCCGCCCGCGGAAGGGTGCTTAACGCATATTTATTAAGTTACCTCTTTTTGCGAAATAATATTTATTTTTTTAGGGTGATTTTTTTTTAAGTTAGCCTGGTTTTGTATGCATTAGTAGAATCAGTTATCGATACCTAACAACACCTTCACGGGTCGGACAGGGTTTTCTTAACATACTGTAGGATATATATATATATATATATATATATATATATATATATATATATATATATATATATATATATATATATATATATTCTGTTTTTCACAAATAATATTGTAATAACATTTTTCGACTTACAGAAAAGAAGAGAAAGAAACCAATCGACAGAACTTAAAAGTTTAATTTGCTTTTTAGGTCGAACACTAACGCAGTTGATTCTAGGTCAGACATCCATACAGAATGTCGTCAAGAAAATGATAATATTATATATCTCTATGTGCACAAAAAAACGACGCAAGTTCCATCATCATCATTCAGGTAAAATTATGCCTGCATGTCCTACAACCTATATTTTTAGTTTACAAATATATCATATACCTGTAAAATTATTTTTTTGTTAATTCTTAATTAATTTTTCTTGATAAATTCTTAATTCCTTGACATAAATCTCTAACAGTGTTGCAAGGGTTAATTAAAATGTATGTTATATCTTTTTTTAGCTCAAAATATCACCAAAACCTCAACAAATCTCAAGCTTGTTTCATCGAAGGGCGACGCATAATTAATATTGCTTACTTTTATTCAGAACTAAAGAAAATTGCCAAGCACGGAGAATTATAGACTGTGGTTTAGGATCTGTAGATATTGTTGGAGAACGACAAGTGGGACTACATTCCCTATTTATTTTTAAATGCCGTATGTGTATGGAAACATTTTGCACATCCTACAGAAATCAATATCAGCTGTGCAGTTGTAGGAACAATAGAAATAGACTGTGGCCATTCTCAACTGCAAGAAATTTCTGCAGCTTTAGATATGCCTATAATCTCGCATGTTATTTATTGGATCGAAGAATTAAAATTTACAGATTTTAAAATAACTCGTGTTTTATTTGAAACCTCATCACGACGAAGTACATTCAATCCGACGTCACTGACACAGTATAAATAGGGTACTATCTCTTTATGGAAAACGGCCGAAACTACGCGCTTTGTAATCTCAAGACATCTATATAAAGCACGGTTAGCGCAGCGGTTAAGCTATTGACTGCTGCGCTGCGTGTCGCGGGTTCGATTCCCGCGCGGAACAAATATTCAGAACATGTCCTACAAGTAGTTGTTCCGAGTCTGGCTGTTTGTGGCTGTGAATTTATATGTTTAAAAATGCACCCACGATAAAAGTAATTTCTAGTGTGGTTCAACGTTTTTTTTTTTAATAAAAATATCACAAAGTGCCTAGTGCGCGTTTGTTTTACGTTAACGCGATGAACTCGTTTATGTTATTCGCATTAGTAATTAATTCAAGGACACTGCAAAGACATGATACTCATATACTGAAAAGTAGTGAAAAAAAAAAATTCAAATATGTTGAATCGATAGATATTACCATCTACCATTAATTTTTATGTTAATGTTATGATATATTATAATGTGTGGGTACTTGTTTTACAAACGTCTGTCAGTCTGCGATCGGCCATTAAACTGTGTAACGAGCACTCCTTGATTTTATTTAAACATTGATCAAGAATACTAAAAATATATTATAGTACGATATTACCATTTATCAATGCAAAATATACATTTATCGTCTTGCATCCATAACCCCGTCTGAAATCGTAGGCACAAATCGCGACCTACACGCGGCTTGTCTGCATCTCTGGATATTCTTTGATTGTCGTTTTAGTTTAGCGCGCCACCGCGCGCATTTTACGAATTCGGGAGTACGGCGTTTAGCTCCGCCCACATGCACAAGGTCATTGAGGCTACTATAACCGTTAAAAATGAAAATATTTACAATAATTTACGTTATAATTACGCATATTGCTTAATACCAATGCTTAACAGAGCAAGAAGCTCAGTCCGAAGCTTTTTTGTCTTCTAAATAATCTGAGATTTTGTAATACCCCTTTTTGCAAAGTTTGGCCTTTATATAGTTTTTATATCGTTTAATGGGTATGTTTCGAATGTCCGTGGGAAGCTTATTGTAAAAGGGTATACATTGACCCATGAACGAGTTGCCTACTCTGTGGAGACGAGTGTGATGTACAGCAAGATTGTGTTTGTTTGTTCATCAACACAATCTTGCTGTTCATAAACAACATTGATGAAGAGTTGAAGTTGAAGATGATAATGTGTTACAGAATTACCCTGCTGTATTAACATATTTTTTATACTGATATTCCCACGAGTTATTGAGTCGTGGTGGCCTAACCACTAGGCCAAATCATCAGCCTCTCAAGAATGAGTGTGCGGGTTCGATTCTAGGTCAGGCAAGTACCAATGTAACTTTTCTAAGTTATATGTACATACTTTCTAAGTATATCTTGGACACCAATGACTGATTACAAGGTGAAGGAAAACATCTTGAGGAAACCTGGACTTTAAGTCTGAAATCGCCAACCCGCATTGAGCAAGCGTGGTGATTACGCTGAATACTTCTCTGTATGAGAGGAGCCTGTGCCCAGATTTCCACGAGATCTCAACTCTCTGTCTGTGGGTAACACACATAGGGTGCAGCTAGTAAAAGATATTTAAGAGACTCGTTATCTTCTTTGAGTAAATTACTTTCCTTAACAAGATCATGCTAGTAATCAATTACCTCTTTCAATTTTATTTAATTACAACCAGGCGATAAAATTTTGTTACTCTCATAAATAGAACAGATTTGATGGATCCGGTCCAATTGTTCGTAAAGTAAATTAAAATAAAGTTCAGTATAACATTTTCTTTCATTTCTATTAAGAAAAGGACAGAAGATATCATTTTAGTTTAGTACATTTGTAGTGTGTTTATAAACATTTAAACTCACATATACAAATAGTCAGACCTGGAACAACTACTAGGTCATTTGCAATCCCACCTGATAGAAAGCAGTGACGCAGTCGTTGATGGTAAAGCGCACTAGTTTATTAAGAGCCTATTCACTCTACCCTTGAAGACACTCAAAGTAGTAGTCCCTCGTTGTACGCGGTATAAAAGAGGAGGCGAAACGCTTCGTCCGGATCGTAGTGGTGTTAACAACGTAAGGATGGAAACTCGCCGTACGAGAGGTCGTCCGATGGTGGAACGGAGATGGGGGAAAAATCATTTAAAAAAATCTTCTATCCTTTTTGACGTGACAACGTCTATTAAATTGGTACGGAGGAGTCATTCTCGAAAACACCGTAACGGCCGAATCTGACGCCACACGGAGTCCACGCGTACTTTTTTTGACGTGCAAGGTACCAGGGTAGCATAAAAGTGTAGGAGAAATCGAAACAATAAAAAAGCTCATTCATCATTATCAAATAACCATAATACATGAAAGATGTTTTATTGTGCATAGTTTGTGGACGTGCAAAGTACCAGGGTATCACAAAACTGTAGGAGTTGACGTGACAACGTCTATTAAATTGGTACGGAGGAGTCATTCTCGAAAACACCGTAACGGCCGAATCTGACGCCACACGGAGTCCACGCCTACTTTACCCCCACCCCTAGAGCGAATAGACGTTGTCACGTTCAAATATCGGCAGTAGACGGAGTTCTAAAGACAACCAATTTTTTTATTGAAAAAGAAAGAAAAAGGTGCACTTAGCTTTGGCGCCATTGACACGATGAAGAATAATTGGTGTCCAATTGCGGTAACCGTTATTTACAATACATATCAGAAGAATACGGTGAATTTGATTCAACGCCTGTTGCAAGATATGAAAGATTTGTAGAAAGTTAACAATGTGGCGTTTTTTTCAGATAGGAAATCATTTAATGATCTCTCCCGCTCTGGGCGCAGCGGAAGGGTATGTCAGACTTTTACTGACTAAACCCACCTGTGTCCCAATAGTTGCCTTTGCGCCACGAGCCACGGTATCTCTTTCAAACAATCGGCTGCGTCAACAATGTGACTTGATTTTAAAATTAATTCTTCATTTATTTCTCTCTTCATTGGCTTCTCGCGATTTGTGCATTTAGCCAATGTCACGTATTTAATTTTCATTCATGTCGAAAAAGACGGCCACGTGAACCGTCAATGAGGGAGGTTTGAGGCAAAGTCATGATGAGGCCACTATCCTGCGATATCTCAATATTCTTTTTGAATTATTTACTAAATGCACTTTTTACTACATAAATCACGCATTTAGTAAACAAAACTATAAATAATTTAAAAGACCAATTAAAAATGAGCGTGACACTCAGCTTAACTTTCTCGCCAAAACTCAAAAATAATTCTTTTGGTCACGATATAATTTCAAAATTGGAACAGCAAAAATGGAACCCGTATCAACAAACCAAATCCGCTGTAGTCGAAAGTTAACTTGGCCCTTTTCGTCAAGCGCTTGACGAGCCAAGCACCGCTCATTATGACACAGATCTGTATTACAATAATACTAAAAAAATACGAAAGGTTGCAGCATCGTGTTTGAATTCATTAAAATGAATGAATATCATTAGGAATCAGGACCAAAATGGCAATCTATAATGGACTCGGTCACGAATATGGCTACCGTTTGGAGCCATCACAAGCGTTAATCACTATTTATTCTACATAATAATATAACGAGAAAGTTGTGTTGCATGTTTGTTTCTCTTTCACTTGTATTTTCATGAATTTGGCAGACAAATGGTTTATAACCAGCCCCCTAATCGGCGAACACATATTTGTCAAATGATAGCGACTAGTTGGCATCCATTGGGATCGTTCGGATCGCCCATTGGTCCGTTCGGTCCAAACGATCCCAACTAGTTGCAATCGTTTGACAAAAATGTGTTCGCCGATTAGGGGGCAGTATTGATATATATGTAGGTACAACAATTTTAATCCCAATATACCTACCCACCGAATCGAAAGTTATGCGGTGCCACCATGGAACGAAGCTAGTTCGCCTATAAGTTGCTTGCTGCACTTACAGTAAACAAATAAAAACTTTTTTTACAAAAAAAACAACCGACTTCCAAAAAACACCACAAAGCGAAAAATAACTAATTTCGGAAGTTGTGTCTTTTGTTTTTGTATATTAGTTTTGACACCGACTTCCGAAATTAGTTATTTTTTCACTTTGTAGTGTTTTTTGGAAGTCGTTTTTTTTGTATTTTTTTTTTATTTTACACTTTTAGTTATAAAAAGTTCTGTTCAGCTGCATCTGGTTAGCCTGGATGCTGACGCTGAAATACTTAATGAAAAAACTTACAAACGCACTGGTTGCCCCTATGATTTTTTAAAGTTCCCCTTGATTTCTCTGGTCTTCCACTATTAAACCCTGATGTCCTTATCATGGATCTACCTTGGGAATGTCTTCTTTCCAACAGAAAAAGAATTAGCAAAATCGGTTCATAAACGACGAAGTTATCCACGAACAAACATAAAAAAGCATATATACGGTCGAATTGAGTAACCTCCTCCTTTTTGAAGTCGGTTAAAAGTAGCATTTGACTAAAAAACTTCAAGCAAACATTAAACTTAGGCTCCCTTATTACAAAACGAGATCAAATTTTAGTTCCAGGCTTAACCTTTGAGTCAGTATAAGTTGTAATTGGAACTTTGTTGACGTTAAGTGAAAGTTCTTTATTCAAAAGTGACTAAACTTTTAGCAAAGTAAGCTGTCGGACATTGACATGGGGGTTTTGGCGGGAAAGTCAAGCCGAGTGTCACGCTCATTTTTCATCGGACCTTTAAAATTATTTATAGTGTTGTTTACAAAATAAAAGTGATTTATGTAGTAAAACGTGCATTCAGTAAATAATTTATAAAGAACAGTGAAATATCGCAGCATAGTGACCACATCATGACTTTATCTCACACCTCCATCGTAAGACGGATCACGCTATCTTTTTCGACATGAACAATTCATTACGTAACATTGGTTAAATGCACAAACCGTGCGAAGCCATAAAAGAAAGAAAGAAAAAAAAAGCTAGCTGTCATTTTTATATAAAGAACTGCCTTTCTATAATGGTTATGTGCATAATTCAATATCCACTTGGTGGATTAAACGTGATCTAAATAAAATCTATGTAATAGGCGGGCAGTTTAGCAATTGTTTAAGCTAAACACCTTTATAACAGAACATGATTATATGGACTTTATCGTGGACGGTTTATGAAAACGTGTGTAACAAATGTCTTGACATGGCGCCTCCGTCGGGTCGGAACAAGCGGGGTAGACCAAAAAGGTGTGTACGTTGTAAGAGATGACATGTGTGCCAACAATGTCATACCACAGGATGCTAGATATCGTGCGAAATGAGTAAGAAAGCTAACCCCAAGCTCCAATGCCAAATTTCAACGGGACTAAACGCTGAGATGATCATGATAATTAATACTTAAATGGACTTTAATGTAACACAGAATCTAGACACGCGTTGAAGGGAAGGAGTGTTTAAGTTTTTGTGATTAAACCCAAGATTTTTGTATCAATGTAAAGTGTTTGTATATTATATTTGTCATATCTGTGTACCCACCATAACGAAATAGTAAAAACAAAACGCTATCGCGAACTAGCCGTCACCATTAACCGCCAGAGTGTCACCGCGACATACAATAACTCTGTTGTTTTGTTCCATCCTATAGTCTATGGTTCACTGTTTCTATACAGATGCTTCATTTTAATGAAGCGGTTGTTCTTGTTAGCAGGCTGGTAGCAATTAGCCCACTCTAAGAATTGCTGTTAGTATTATTTTTAGCTATATATATTATACTTATTAAGCTACACTTAAAGTTATATTGTCTGGAGGTATTTTAGCACATACATTTGTTAATGGCAAATATAGTAGAGAGACAGATATGATGGGATTATAGTGGATATGTTCAGCAAAATAATGTAGGGTTTCAACCATAGGTGCCTAAAGTTTCATATGGGTTTACACAATAGTGTGTATGTGTATGAAAATGTAAACAAAAGTAGCCGAAAACGTATCTACATGTGGATGCCAATCTATAGTTATCATCATCATCATTTCAGCCGAAAGACGTCCACTGCTGGACATAGGTCTCCAGGGATTCAGCGGTTCCCGCGACCTTCACCAGGTCGTCGGTCGACCTTGTCGGGAGCAAACCCACGCTGCATCTCCCGGTGCGTGGTCGCCACTCGAGAACCCGTCGGCCCCATCGGGCTTCGGTCCTACGGGCAATGTGCTCGGCTCACTGTCACTTTAATGTTGCAATTCTTCGGGCTATGTCGGTTAATGTCGTTCTTCTGAGGGTCTCCATTCCTGATTGGATCACGCAGTAAAACCCCAAGCATAGCCCTCTCCATTCCCCTTTGAGTGACCTTGAGCCTTCTTATAAGGACATCACTGGCAACACACACTGGTCGAAGACTGTATTTCGGACGAGAAGATTCTACGTAGCTTCCCGAAAGCAGCCCAGTCGAGTTGTATTCGACGATTGACCTCTTTCTCGAAGTTGGACCTTCCTAACTGGATAGTTTGTCTCAGGTATACGTAACTGTCATCAACTTCGAGAATAAAGTCTCCAATCTTTATAGGAGTGGGTACAACTTGGGCATTAGACATGACTTTCGTCTTGTCCATGTCCAATCTATAGTACCACATACGAATTGAGTGTTTTAATTTATTAGTTAAATCGTTTTACCTGTTTCGGCAGAGCAAATACTACAACGCATAGAGTATTGTTTAATAGTATGGGTCTATAACCTGTGTTATCATCATCATCATCATCAGCCTCTGCTCGTCCACTGCTGGACATAGGCCTCTTCCATGGTAGGCCAACAAGCTCGATCCTGAGCAGTTCTCCGCCAGCCACTACCTTTTTGATGTCGTCGCTCCATCTTGTCCAAGGGCGTCCTACGCTACGTTTGCCGAGACTAGGTCTCCACTCGAGGACTCGTTAACCTGTGTTAGGCGGCAATAAATTTAATGGAAATGTTGCTATAACTGCCATACGCAATAAGACGTGAATTCCTATAACATGTTTTTTCTGGCGTAACGGCATCTGATACCGTATTTTTTTATGAAATTTACTTGGAGAATAATAAGTTCGTGTTTACTTACTCTCTTGTGTCTCTTACTCCTGCATCTAAAACTCAAAGGATTTATTTAATGTCATGTCGGTCTCCGTGGCGCAGCGGTCAACACGCCTACCTGTGACGTGGAGGCCCCGGGTTCGATCCCCGGCCAGGTCATGATAGAAAACGATCTTTTCCTGATTGGCCTGGGTCTTGGGTGTTTATCTATATATGTATCTATTATAAAATATAGTATCGTTGAGTTAGTATCTCGTCTGTCTCGAACTTACTTTGGGGCTAGCTCAATCTGTGTGATTTGTCCGTATATACTTGTATTTATTTATTTATTATTTAAATTAAACCATTTACAGACGACCTATGGAGAGGGCTATACTAGGTGTTTCTCTGCGTGATGGAACCATTAATTAGGAGATACGTAGAAGAACGAATGTCGCCGACATAGCCCAGCGAATTAGCACTTTGAAGTTGCAGTGGGCGGGGCACATAGCACGCAGAGCCGATGGCCGATGGGGCAGAAAGGCTCTAAAATGGCGACAACATAATGGCAAGCGCAGCGTCGGACACCCACCGACTGTGGTCTGATGACCTGACCAAAATCGCAGAGCGCTGGTTAAAGGCCGCTTCCATTCGGTCACTCTAGAAATCCTTAGGGGAGGCCTATGTCTATGTAAGGAACTATCTTGCTGGTTGACCATTCGAAAGCTTAATAGGAAAACATCTTATCAATCTGACATCACTTTATAATGGGAATACTGTCAGAAAAGCATTTTCATTCCATTAAAAACTTTCGCATAGTACCTTAGTCTCAATATGTCAAGAATAACTTATAATAATTTACCAATACTTTTGACATATTTTTGACATTAAATTACTTACACTGAAATGAGTTTACGAGTCGAGTTTGAACTTTTTAAGTAGGAAAATTCATCTACTGCTACGTTCTTCGTAAGGTCAACAAGAACGGTGTTAAATTAGTGTTAACGTTTGATGACGCTACTTTGACATCGCTTTTTCTCGCTCACCTTCAAACTCAAATCGTAATTTCATTCCAGCGTAATTCTGTGCGTGTGTTTGAAGTTCAAGGAAATATTCCTGTCAGCACTAGTAATCACATTCGGCATAAAGATGGTGAATATTTACTTTGGAATACACGGAACACAGTACACTCTCTTAACGCTTGATTTAACGTTAAGAAGAATGCAAACGGTTATTTCCGTGCATTTTGACAGCTCGCAAACTTAATTTTCGAGGACTTTACATGTCATTACTAAAGCCCGTGTCCACGCACGCCATCACCAAGAGATCACGTTCGGTTCCAATAATCTCGTTTCTCGTTGACGTTGTGCGGTGGACAAACAATGTGTGTATGTGTGTGTGTGTATTTAGAGACCGTTAATAATACAAATGAGGTTCGCGAAGTTTTCTGCGGCTCAAGACTTCCTTAGAACAGTCTCTTCAACAAACTAAGTACTAAATGACGAAACAGGCTTATCCCGATTGCTGTCAGGAACTCGAAATAATGAAGGAGGCTTGTAAACTGTCAGCGGATTAATGGTGTTCGCCTTTCACTCGAGTAAACGATGCCAAAAGAAAAAGTTTATAGGGTATTTTCTTTGAGCGTGAAATATTACGTTTGAAGCTATTAGATGTCAAGAGTAGGTATTTCCTTACTTTGTCAGGGATGCAGGAGAGTATTTTATGGTTGGCGCCAAGTGGTTTTCCTAGATTCGATATCTCTTTGATCCCTTTTCCTGTTTTCAAGGTTTTTAAGGCTAAGTTTATTCGTCCTCAGCATGTCCTAGAGCCAAAAACTTCGAAGACCCGCGCTGGGCCAGTGTCCAGTCCCTCTCACCGATTGAAGGCCTGTGTTCCAACAATGGGAACATTATGGACTGATTATGTGTATAGATTCATAACAAAACGAATAAAAAATATTATAAATGTAGGAATTAGCATATTTGACACTCAATGGCGCAAAAACAAATTAATGGATTTGAGCGTTAGACACATAGAAAGTTTATAACCTGGATGAGCACAAAGAATACTTTCAATTCCCACAGTTTGTTTCGAGGAAAATTTTCCGACATACGAGTACACGTGGGCGAAACCGTGAAGACATAAGCTTGTATTCTTTTTATTCTTCAGCTTATACCGTTCCATTACTAGACAAAGGCCTCTCCCGAGGCTTTCCACAATGACCAGTCTTGTGCTGCCCGCATCACCAGATCATCGGTCTACCTTGTTGGGGACCTACCTACACTGCATGCCGCCACTCCAGAACCTTACTACCCCACTGGCCATCGGTGTATGAGCAATGTGCTCCGCTCACCGCCACTTAAGTTTAGCGACTCGAAGAGCTTTGTCTATAAACTTGTATAATAACAAATATATACGCTCTACACGCCTACTACCTTAGCCAATCCTTTCACTTGATCGAGGGCTATTCTCTTTCAGCTGAACTCTATAAGACTGAAAAGATTTACTGTAGAAGTTGTATAAGGTTCTGCAATAAACCCGTTTTTTAATATACTTTTTTGAAGCTGCTGCTTCGAGGCGATTCGATGGCAATCTAGAGTTTTGTACTTTCAGTAACGTGCATCAGTTCCTGTAACGAGCAGACAACAGCATACTCTGGTCACTATAATAAGCGCCTCATTGTTTGTGGAGCATAAAAAAAAAATTATCCTGTTAAAAACCTCACAGTGAACAGAGAGGTGAAGTGAGCTCAGATTGAGTCTTAACATTAATTGAAATGACGTGTCGTCTTAGTTTTCAACAACACCACAATCACACTCCAGAATAAAATCATATGTAAATCTCTACTGCTTAGATAGAGATTTAGATGTTTCCTTGCTTTCCGTGAAAAGCCGTAAAAACTACTTAAATTGGCTCTTGCTCACAGGCGAACGACTACAGGCTCATTTACACGCTGTTAAGTAGCAAGTGTGTGATTAGTGTTAAGTGCGACCGTTTACACGTTGATTTTACTTGACACTTGCACTTGACTTTGCAAAAACTGTCTACTTGATATAAGGCGTCCACAAAAAAAATAAAACAGCACAAACAATATCGTACCAACTATTTGATAGCAAAGTAAACCCAAATCTGTCACTCAATCAATCACTTTATACAGTTGCAATCAACTTCCATAACAGAAAGAAACGTGTCAATACTCTTTTCCCAACGTTTGCCTTCGAACATAAAATGGTATATGAAATCTGTCAGCTCTGGGATTGCATTTATCCGGTTTGTTTGCTGACCCCTAGGGTTGCCAGTGCGTTTTATTTAAAAAGTACAATTTCTACTATTTTTTTATACAATATTTCTTATATATCTAATGTTGTCTAGATTAAAACGAAATTGTGTACTTTGATAAGCGCATCACTTGAAAATGGTTGTCGTATCTACTATTGCAATGAAATTTGGAGATGAATCATTTGTCTTTCTATTTGGCCATAGCCACCATTATTGCGAAATAATTTTTTTAAAGAATTTCTATAATTTGTTACATGTGTTATTGGCAAAATTGTGGTATCTAACCACAGAGGCCATTGAAGAGTTGAAGTAGTATTCACTCTAAAGAAAGAAAGAAACATATTTAATATAACTGACACAAATGGGACACTTGCCCCTTAAAAATACTATGAATATTAAACCTCTTTTACCTTACGAGGTATTTAAAATACAAAAAAAAAAAAACCAAGAGCCATTTATTTCCTCTTCGTTTTTTTTACTTGCATTATTTACACAAATGCATAATAGATAACATGATATTAAATGATTACCCTATTAATTTTGAAATACATTCATAGATAAAAATAGAACAAAAAAAATTATCGATACTTTTTCGAACGACAAATTTTTCCCGTGGCAACACTACCGCTAGTGAACGCAGCCGTCAGCCGTCAACGTCCCACTTCAAACATATCCAATCGGATTACGTTTTTCATCGGGTTTCTTTCTGAACAAAATATTGTCCAGACATACTGTGTTCGCGTATATTGCTCGGACAGACTGTATATCGCTCGTATATTGCTCGGTTTTTAGACAAGGGATGGACAGATGTAAAATTGGGCCAAGGGCTTTGTTAGAATGTAGATATGGATTAGAAAAAAAAGGAGTGTGACAAAATGTATAGGTACAGCTCTATAGAGAGTTACTCACCAGTATGCCTAGTATGAGTTTTCATTACGAGACTCGATCGTCGATATCGAGCGCGTTTGGCGCTCTCATTGGTTGAGAGTTCTTACAACCTTGAAGCGGGCTAATTGACGAGTCAAGCGCGTTCGATATCGACGATCGAATTTCGTAATGGAAACTCATACTCATACTGTATACAGTAATACATTTTGTTGGGAGCGGCGAGTGGTTGCGTCACCATGGTGTCCCGGTGAAATATAGCCCTTACGGCCATGTCGATGTGTGCGGGCGTGTCGACGACATGCAGGTATAACTCTCGACACGAAACAGAATTTGTCTGTTTCGTGTGCTAGGTGTAGTACCAAGACAAGATTGGTGATGTTAGTTGATGACTGATTTACATGGTGCAATTTAAATGCCTATGGCATACAATAAAATTGATGCAACAGATGACTTGCATCGTCTAATTGGTGTTTAGACAACGCAACTTTTATTGTTGCTTCAACTTAATTGAAGCCATAGGCAATTAAATTGCATCATGTAAATCAGTCTTTACATAATATGTAGGATACAATATTATCTCCATTATGATTTAGAAATATCTTGTAAAACATAAAAGTGTTCTTGTTTCAAAGAAATAGGACATAAATTTAAATATTTTTAAAGCTTTCTAATCCACCGTGTTTATATGATCCAGTTTAGTAGTTAGTTTAAATTGTATTATCTATTTATTTTTATATAAGTAGTTCTTTCTAATTTTTCTGCACTAATTTAGAATGTGTATTTATAAAACAATTTGCACTTCAAATCATTTTACACAGCATGTTTGCATTTTTTCATCCCTAAAAAGCACTTTGATGTAACAAAATTGTTTTTTTTTTTTGATTTTGTATTTTTGTATAGAAAATTAGATAGAATTCGAAAATGTTGCTAACACTCAGCTTTATAAAATTAAAGTAACTTAAGATTCAATTTTTAAATCCATCACAAAATCATTTAAAAATAATACGGTACACTAAAAGTATGAATATATTGATAAATATATCAAACCACATAAAACTAGGAAACTCTCAACGAACCCGTTCAGAGTTTGGCAAATTATGTCTGTAGTTAACACACCTAACTTCATCGAGAAATTTACCTACGTGAATACGAATAACTGCTTATAATTCAATACGAAATTCATTTTCCCGAAATTACACAATCCCGTTCCCGCCGTGCCCGCCTGATGGTAAGCAGTGATGCGATCGTTGATGGTAAAGCGCGCTAGTTTATTAAGAGCCTATTCGCTCAGAAAAACTGAGCGAATAGGAAGGAAGACGGCAGTTGAGCGAGGTGGTGCAATGTTAAACCCAACAACACGACCAACGATGCTGCGCCAAAGGGAGATTGATCTGAAGACCCTCCACGACCAAACTCCCAACACAACAACATTAGGCGCATCGTACCCGGCACACATCGCAACACAACTGCTCAGACCCGTCCTCCGAACGGCTTCACCAGACATCATGCCGGAACACGACAAATCGCTTGGCGGCAAGGCTTTGTCTGGTGGGTGGTAACTTCTGCCGGCGGCCGATGTTATGGCCTACCACCAATTACTTACATAACATAATCAGTATATAATTTTCCCACTCTTGGGACACGGGCCTCACTCAGTGAGAGGGATTGGGCCGTAATCTACCACACGGGCCCAGTGCGCATTGGTAGATGTCACATGTTTTTCAAGTTTTGGCTCTAGGACATGCCGGATTCCTCACGATGTTTTCCTTCACCGTTTTGAGAGCTGTGGTGATAAAATATTTACACAAAGCGGCTGAACGCCACCATGTCAGTTCGAATACAGGACCAGACTTCAAAACCAATACCTCTGCAGCGTGGCGTCAGACAGGGAGATGTTGTCTCCCCGAAACTGTTCACCTCTGCATTGGAGGATGTCTTTAAGGTTCTGGACTGGAAAGGACTGGGCATCAACATCAATGGCGAGTACATTACACACCTTCGGTTTTCTGATAATATCGTAGTCATAGCTGAGACCACGCAGGACCCGATTACAATGCTCGAAGACCTCAGTAGAGCCTTCGAGCGAGTCGGTCTTAAAATGAACATGAACAAGACTAAAGTGTGTCATGTCTAATGCCCATGTTGTACCGACTGGAGGATAAGGGATAAGGATTGGAGGCAATGTTCTTGAAGTTGTTGACAGCTACATATACCTGGGACAAACTATCCACTTAGGAGGGTCCAACTTCGAGAAAGAGGTCAATCGTCGAATCCAACTCGGCTGGGCTGCTTCCGGGAAACTACGTACAATCTTCTCGACCGAAATACCACAGTGTCTCAAGACAAAAGTCTTTGACCAGTATGTGTTGCCAGTGATGACGTATGGAATTGAGACTTGGTCGCTGACAATCGACCTTATAAGAAGGCTCAAAGTCAGTCAAAGGGCAATGGAGAGAGCTATACTTGAGGTTTCACTGCGCGATCGAATCAGGAACGAGGAGATCCGCACGTAGAACGAGAGTAACCGACATAGCCCGAAGAATTGCAACACTAAAGTGGCAGTGGGCCGGGTACATTGCCCGTAGGACCGATGCCCGATGGGGCCGATGAGTTCTCGAGTGACGACCATGCACCGGAAGATGCAGCATAGGTAGGCCGCCGACAAGGTGGACCGACGACCTGGTGAAGGTCGCGGGAAACCGCTGGATGCAGGAGGCGCAGGACCGGTCATCGTAGAGATCCTTGGGAGAGGCCTATGTCCAGCAGTGGACATCTTTCGGCTGAAATAATGATAATGACGATGAAAGTGGCTGACAGGGTTCGACATCACTAGGCTACCACTGCTAAATTTGTTCAGAATTTTTAGACTTTTGTTTTTCGAATTATTTGATCCAACATTATAACCATTTCTATTACCTCACAATACTACATAATATTCAAATATTTCTGCTCGTCCGTACGAAGGCAGAGTTACTGTCTTATTCAAATGCAATTCGTACATTTTCAAGGCCTCGAGGATCGTTAGGCGTAAAATTTTAATGCCAATTATAAGCATGCGTGATATTCTCAATATTGAATTATACAAATCTGTTTTTTGATTGAATTTAAAATTATAATAATAGTCTTGATTTTTCGTTGAAAGTTCTAAATATTCAACTTGCTAAGCATTACGCATAGTAGTGTTATGTAGTGTTTAAGTGTTTGTAATTTCTTCATGAATTAGTGCCTAGACACTCTATTGTTTGTGTAGTTTTGTTTAAAATAGATTATACACTCATATTACCACCACAATCAATACCATCACCTCCACCACCACTTAGACCAGGAGCTCAATACTGCAATCTTTCACTCATCGCCAATTGTCATCTACCTTTTTTTTTGTAAACTGTATTGAGCCTTTGGCTATGCCAATAAGATACAACACACCTAGAGCTAAAACTACATAACATTATCATAACACAAAATCACACACCTAGTTCATTAAAAACATAAACACAATTATGTAAATTCCTGTAAAATACATAAATAACAATGAGTACTAGATACATACAATTTAATAAAGAAAACAAGTGATTTTATTAACATTTAAACACAAATATTATGTACAAAGAGGAGACTATACCACTTATACGGATCCAGGTGAGTTTGAATTAATTCTGACTGTTCAATGAAGTGGAGCGAGGAAAACAACTTTGGGCAAGGTTTACGTTACCCTTACTATACTACGCACTACGTTTATGCTTAGATTATTTCTACACACCTTGAAACTAATCCAAAGCAGAAAAAAATAGCAGGATAGAATGACTACACCGTTCCTTTCCACAAATCTCCGCTTCTAACACCTTGTCTTTTGCGCCGTGCCTTAACGCCTCCGCTTCAGATCACAATGACGCGCCGTTACACTGCTCCCTCGCTCCGCTTCAGTAAACAGGCAGCCGAACAAAGTTGCGAATCTATCCAGCTGGGATACTTTAACTAATAACTTTAATTGGTATAATTTGAGCGCTCGTTGGAAGTTTTGGAATCATTTTGTAATTACTTGTGATGCCCAGAAATACTCGGTTTGCTGTAATTAGTGGATAGAGAGAGAAAGTATTTTTTTGTTATTAAGTTTATTGTATACTACATATATTAAATGTAATGTGAAATTCTTCTGAGGATTAATAATAACACACTCACGACAGTTTTACATTCAAATTCAATCCTTCGCATATCAATGGGAACACTATCTTTACTCTAACGATATAACAACACTGTGAATATTAAACAGTTACCACAGATATGCGATAGACCATGCAAGATGCTCCACTATCTCTTTTCATTTTCTCCACTGTAACTATGTCTATTAAATATTTTAACCCAAGTCCAGATAGCACCTGAAATTATTACCTGCGTGGTGACATAATCTATACGTTAAGGGCATACATACATAAATTCTCTCTTTTACCATATCTGTACATTCACAGCAGTTTAGTTTCTAATTATTTCAGCACCTTTTTTGCATCCTCTATTTTATAAAACATGCTATTGCATGCAGTATTTACACACTCAACTCTCAATGTTTTTACATATAATTTCAGTATTATTCAAATTTCTGTTTCGCAACACTGCCCTTAAATAAGATAGATAAATCTTTGATAAAAAAAAAAACCTGACTTACAACTTAAAACGCAGGCCGCTTTCCCGAAGAATAAATCACTGTCGTTTACTCGTTACTTTTCATCTGACATCGTGAATAATTACAAATTCTTTGCGTCTTCAAAGTTAAAGCAAAGCTGGTAATGTGTGTGGAGGCTTACAAAACCAGATAAAGTTCCGTGAACTTTCAAGTCTGTTGTAATAGTTTCGTGTTACCGTTGTCTTTCGTTACACCGGAGAGGTTTAACGGATACACAAATGTAGTAAGAGTCAGAAATATAAACTACAGGTAAAGTTTTGGTCACAAAGACTTGTAACTTGCATGGTTTGACTTTTTGGGCAAATTAAGGTTTGAATGCTGTGTCAAAGTGTAATGTAGATAATGAATACCAGCGCTACGTCATTTACTTTTAAATATCGAGGTAGTTTGCTGAGTTAAGAGCCTTTTGGCACGTAAAGGACTTTTTCATATTTTGTTACTTTTTTTTAATTTATTGAATTAGTTTTAAAATCTTCCAGTACAAGTCACAGTAAATACTTGTTCTTTTTTTAATTATGAATGATCTATACATTTCATAGATTTTAAGAATTTATAGTTTATTTAGTGTAAATCTACATATAGAAGTGAAATACTGTTCGCTGGTAAAAACATCATTGAAAAGGCTGAACACATTTAACTACTTTTGTTTTAATTTAATACAATAAGGTTTTATGAACAGAGAAATTGGAAAAGTTTATCGGAAGAAGAAAATTAAAGTCACTATTTCTATGACATTTTTGTTTGAATAGGACAACAACTGACGTTGTCCTATCCAAATAAAAATCTCGTAGTACTTAATAGTATGAAATATAGAAATGAAAAACGTCAATGGCTGGGCTCCTTTGTATTTCATTTAGTACGTTGAAGACAAGGGGAATTACGTCCAATTAATTGAGTTCAAAACAAATAATATAGAAAATTCCAAAAATATAAATCAAATGTAAAAAGAGACCTTTACAACAATTAATATATTTTTTCTTTTATGAACACGGGGGTAGGTAGTTAAGTATTTTTTGAGTATAAATTGTAGGACCAAAAATATATAGAAACTGATTTGATGTCCCAAATATCACATTATCATGACATCAAAGGTTTTAATGACATGATTTTGTGATAAGGTTAATCGGTAACTATTATTTTATAATATTTATATATATATTTATATTATTAGATATATTCTAACTACTATAAGTGGGCAACTTTTTTCAAATGTCGTAAATGCAGGTCAAAATTAAAAACCTTTAGTTTTACCCCTTCATAAAGTATGACTATAAATAAGAGGCACAAGTATATACATAAAACATAAATACTTCTTTCCAGGCCCACAGGTCAAGCGTAAGGGTGCGGATGAGAGTTCAAATGTGTCGCAAAAGTAATCACGAGCTCCTAAACTACAGACATCAACCTTGACCGGCCGACTTGATAGACTGTGAATCAATATTATCTTTAGATTACAAGTCACACTTCTTCAGAAGCATTTTTAGTTTGGAGTATTAGTTGTTAGTATTGTTACCGGGCTGGGGGTACTAAAATAGCGGTTAAGGGTTACGAAGTTTATTGGCAACGAAGGTACAGTCGATTGTAGGCAATGACAAGTAGAATGTTTCTGGCGTTGCACCGAAGTCTTCACTTACGTCCACGAAGTCCGTATTGTAAACACACAATAACACTACAGATGTTACTTCACGTAGTACTCACAGTTCTCGTTACAGTTGTCGCAGTAGGTATTCTCAAAGATCGCTTCTTAAGTATCGCTGTTTCGTCTCGGTAGTCAAGTGCAGACTGACTCGGCGCTGGCGCCGCGGCGCTATATATAGGCCAGCTGATCGAACATTCCAGAATCGTCTAGACGTAATAATAATAGCGCATAACTTCGAGTACATTCACTAGGTACCTACGGTAATTCCCGGAAACGGGCTTCTAGAAATTTCGATGTCGTCACTTAGTTGACAAAATTGATGAAACCTGTACCATTCGATAGGCCACCTTAAGTCTAGGAATGCGTTTTTATATTACACAGTATCGAGTTACAGGGCTTAAAAGTTGCACACTGCATGTTACGCGATATTGAACCTTATGCCCTCGACATAAGGTGCATTCGTAACAGTATTATTAGTTTGGACTGCATATCAACTTCCACTTTTACTATAATATTCAAAAAAAACGTTAATACTTTGTTGTATACAAGTAGGATGAGTGCAAATTAACTTGCAAGATAAATTAAACTGTGCGTTAGAAAAGAAAACTAGAATTACAATGACGTGTACAATAAATAAAAATAGATATATTTGAACCTCTCATTTTGATTGCAAAATAATATCATCTAATAATTATGGAAGAAATACTTTTCCGTCCTTAAGAAATGGCAGCCTGAAACAAAATCTATAGTCAAATCTGAACTAGTCAATTAATTATTAAGCTTTACGTTTCTACTAACACACACAGACAGCGATGCGGATAATTTTTTTGATGGCCTCTAATTATTTCCATTCCATTCCATTTATAGACTTGTACATAATAATTTTTATTTTTAAAACTTTTTATTAAAAAATCTTAAAAAAAAATGACTAAGTACATTGAATTCATGTCTAATTCATTTGTAACAAAAAAAAAAACGTTTTGCACACCGGAAGTGCCTGCGAAAGTGAAAACTTGAACATTAACGTTATAAACTCAAAGCCGTTGAAAGAGAGGGGAATATTACTTCCTCTCCTACGCCACTTCAGTAGTCCACCTCCGTCTTACGAATTTTCGATTAGGTCACGTGTCTTGATGCGAGTTTAACATGTTCTATCTATGCCAAAATAAAAACAAACAACGCTGGCTGGTAAAGAAGCTATAATTTTTGAAGGCAATTTAATTTCAACAATGTAATTAAATTGCCTTAATTTTAGTATCAGTAATCGGTTGGGTGTGTATTACTGACTGTGACTTTAATGGACTTGTAACCAATATATTGATAGGGAGGGTGATCAGTTAACGTTATCTTACTATCAATTTCCATTACTACATACCACTGAGTTTGGGTATGGTCACAGTACTAAGTGCCAAACAATTATGAATAGTTGACTGAACGTGTTGACTATACGTGAAGGGAGGACATCTATGACTCGCAAAGTGTAACCATAAATTCAGGACATAATTATAGACCGAAAAAAGTAGACCGGTGGTAGACCATAACATCGGGTGCCGCCAGAAGTTACCACCCAACAGACAATGTCTTGCCGCCAAGCGTGTTCTGTGTTCCGGCATGATGTCTGGTGAAGCTGTACAGAGGACGGGTCTGAGCAGTTGCGTTGCGATGTGTGCCGGGTATGATACGCCAAATGTTGTTGTTTCAGGAGCGTGGTCGTGGAAGGTCTCCAGATCAATCTCCCTCTGGCTCACCATCGTTGTTCGTGTTGTTAGGTTTAACATTGCATCACCTCGCTCACATGCCATCTTCCTTCCTATTCACTCAGTTTTTTTGAGTGAATAGGCTTTTAATAAACTAGCCTTTACCATCAACGATTGCATCACTGCTTACCATCAGACGGGAATGCGGTCCAGCAGTAGTTTAAAATTATTTAAAAAAAAACTTTCGGTCGCTAAGATTGGACCCGTGCATAAAGGGCTCGGTAGCATTATCGATAACCATCCCCTCTGTTGTATGGGAGTCCACTTTTTTTTGTTCTGGATGGGAAATCATGAAATGATTTCTCCCGCTCTGGGCGGAGCGGAAGAGCTTGTCAGACTTTTACTGACTAAAACCACCCCTTGTTTCTTCCTTCTTCTACCCAAGTCGGGCAGACCTCCACAATATGTTCCACCGTGTCTTCAAAGCGATCCACACAATTGTGACACCCTAGTGTTTCCTCACGCCTTATCCTGAACAGGAACATCCCGAAACAACCGTATCCGGTGCGGACCTGCTTCAGCCTTGCCATCGCCTTTCTAGCCACTCCTCAAAGAGGGGACTTACCGCCGCCATTGTGGCGTGCCCAGCGAAAACCATCATCATCATCTCAGCGTATAATTCCGGTTGCATCCGCGGCTTTCACGTTGGAGCCCAGGGTCCGCTTTCCTAAACTTACTCCTCCATTTCGCACGATCTCTGGCATCCCGTGATGTGAGATTGTTGACATGCATGTCATCTCTTACGACGTCAAACCAGCACTTCTTTGGTCTACCTCGCTTGTTCCGCCCAGCGATAACCATCCTCAGGTATCCAGTGAGTGACGATCATTGGCCAAATCTCGAGGTATATTCGCGATACGTGTCAAGCTCACAGGACCAACATTGCCAGAGATAGCATAAGACATTGCCAGAGATAGCTTTGGAAGAAAAAAGCGGAGGCCTTTGCCCAACAGTAAATACCACAAAAGAAGTTGTGGCAAAATTGCAGAAATATTATTAATTCTAATACATTTCTGTTTATTGCGATGTTTTAGTCTAATTACTTCAACTCGGACATAAATAACAATAATGAGATCAAAATAAAATTAACAAAAGCTCATTAAAAGGCTCATACGAAAAGGAAAATAAATTAATATTTTTCTCTCACCTTTAATCTCAATATAGCTTCGTTAGTCGTTTAAAAAAAAAGTTCTGGTTTTGACATGCTCTTTTAAATCCATTATTTTCACTCAGATCGGCCTAAAATAAGAATGCAGAATAACGTCAAGAGGAAATTATTCGATTTTCCTTATTTCCGCAAATCTCCTGATAATATTTGGCCGGAATGGTTTTATATTTAATCAAAATTAAATTACCTCGTGAAAAGCTCGCCATTTTGTAAGTCGGAATTCAATCAATTGTAATTATATGGATATTTTCGTTTCTAATTATGATTTTATTATATTTCCATCGTGAAAACTCAACTATATTAAGAAAAGCAGCGAAATAAAATGTATGGAAATGTAATGATATTTTCGTAACTTTCATTTCGATAACTTTTTCTTCTAGTAAATATATATTGCTGACCTAGTAATATATTAGAATCTGAGTTTATTAGATGTATATACTAATATATAAAGCTAAAGAGTTTGTTTGTTTGAACACGCTAATCTCAGGAATTACTGGTCCGATTTGAAAAATTCTTCTTACGTTGGATAAAGCTTTAATCCAGGGAAGGCTTTAGGCTATATAACATCACGCTGCAACCAATAGGAGCGAGACATATAAACAAAAACGCGGATGAAACCGTGTGGCGCAGCTAGTCTTTAATATTTATTAGCGTCTATACTAGTACCTTGAACCCGTTGAACACTGCGTTTGATTACTAATATAGACATAAATCTGTAATAAAACGTAAAATTAAGTCAACAATTAATTTCAAACATTTATAAAACTATTTTTTTATTTACACTTTCGCACATGAACTGTATAGAGGCGGACTTAATGCCGTTGGCATTTGCTACCAGTGGTGAAGAGATTAGATGGCATGTCAATGACAATCAATTGACTGAAATATATCGATGGTCTAAATATTTAGTGATTTATAGTGCAAGCGGGTATTAAAAAATAAAGAAGTTAATTTCGTGCTATAACACAACATGACTGGACAATGTTACGAAAACACAGTAAAATACCGAGAAAACACAAATACAAAACAATAACCAGACAGCATGAGTGCATTTCAAAATTTGCCTCAGATTAAAAATGTTCACACCCATTCAGCCTTCTCACACAGACCAAAAATCATTTTTCTTTTTTTTTATTCGGCAGGCAGAAGAAGGCACAAACAGAACATCAGAAGGTGAAGATAATGATGGGAGCGAGGTCAACGCTGGCTCATCTCGAGTCCTGTCAGCTGCCACTTCTAGAGAAGATGATGACGATTCCAGTAACAATGTTAGCAGTGAAAGTAAAAGCCCTGGACAGAGGTACGTTGAAATAAATTTGAATTTAAAATATGATTAACATTAGTTAATAAGCTAATGAGATTTATTACGATAATACGACATACTGAGTATCCAAGGAGAATTAATACGAAATGTTATATTTGCATAATTATAGTTGTATACGACCAAGGGTCGACTAGAAAAGTACCAACCCGTATAATATTAATTTAGTTACAGTAAAACACAATACAGGCGCTGCTCTCACTCAAAAAATAAAAAATCCAAACCTCTTTACTTTTGCTTGTAACCAAACCATAGCGCGATCTAAATCGGCGGCAACGCCATCTAGGGAGGTAGTCGGTACTAAATTCCAAACGAATACTAATTTAATAGGTGATCGCGCTAGGGTTTCGTTACTTGCTTGGACAATAGTTATTGATTGCATCATAGCATGACAATGGCCTCGATTCCCTATTGATTGCATCATTCTCTTGTTTACAAAATAAACTAATTTTGATTTAAGTGCATCTTTTCCTTTCTATTCAATTAAGAAAAGGATAGAAGATAACATTTTAATTTCATCCTGTCAAATTAAGATATTCCATAGACAGTTTAGACGCGACGCGATTATATATATGGCGACCAAAAATACATCAATTTACGTCAGGCGCGGACTAATTTGACAGGTCTAAACTAACATATTATATTCTGTCCTTTTCTTAATGAAATATAAAGAAAAAGATATAATGAAAGATGAAAGAGGGAATCAGGGTCAATAGCGGTCAATGAACTCACCTAAATTTTCTAGTAGGTTTTATTTTAAAAAAACTGTAATAATCAAATCACTAATCATATCAATGTCATTATTATGACATTATCTATCGTAATCTTCAACATGTATCAAAAAGCCTGACATGTTTATTGTTTGGGTAGATATTAGGGGAAGGAAAATGACCGGTGTTGCCATGCTAAAACCTGAAAACTGTAATAAAGTCTATGAAGAAAATGATAACTAATAAAAATATTATAAAAATCAGTCATATTTTTCTGATACTGTATTCAATTTGTAGCAGCATTGATGTACAGACGACCCCACATCAAGCTCCCAAAATCTGTCAGATTTCCTTATTAGATTTTCAACTTTATCCCTAAAGCATTAAGGCTCAAGGTTAATTGGGAATATCTGACAGTTTAGGGTAGCTTGACCTGCTGTCGTCCACACATTATGAAAGCAGTTTCTTCAGTATTGTTTACTGAATCGCTTTCTATTATTTTTAATAAAAGTGATATGCCAAAAATACTATTACGATGCTGCTATACAGCCAAAATAAACCAAAATGGATGAAATACTCACTAAGTTACTTAGTACTAAGGAATGTGTACATGTGTAGATTTTGAAAATGATCATAATTTTACCCCACAATCTATACAATATGTAAAGAAAACCCTGTCCGACCCGTGAAGGTATTGTTAGGTATCAATAACTCATTCTATTAATGGATACAAAACCGGGCTAAACTTTAAAAAAATATCCCTCTAAAAAAATAAATATTATTTCGCAAAAAAGAGGTAACTTAATAAATGTGCGTTAAGCACCCTTCCGCGGGCGGCGGGCGGCAGAGCACGCGGCACGTGGTTGCATCGCTATTCGCTCATAATAATACCGGTGTTGTCACTTTTTTAAAAATTACCAAATTTCGGGGAAGTTGGAATTAATTCGCGGGAAAAAAAGATTATTTCAAAATTCATTTGTATTGGTACTATGATTATTACATAAAATTTTATATTATATTTGGTCATGTGTTTACCTAACCTTTATTATACTTATGGATCGGACAGGGTTTTCTTAACATACTGTATAACTAATTTATTAAAGATAAAATAATTATAACGGAAACCTTTTTGGAATCATTCCCCCCGACCAGAGAGGCCGAATCGAAGCTCCTAGGACCTAGATCCTAGAAGCTTCCTTTTAAAATATTTGTTTTAAACACTTCTTTTTATTTTGGAATGTCGTCAGATGTCCTTCATAGGGGCTGTCCTGAAAGTGCATCATTTTACGAATATTAAATCTTTTTTTTTAATGTAAAATAAAAAAATCTGTTTAAGTATTTTGGCTGTAACACAGTATCCTGATTGGGATGTTTGGTGGTTTGCGTTAATTTTGGGACATGTTATAGAAATCCATAATTTAGATTTAGACTATTGAGATAACATGGTTTCGATTCCAAATAAAGTGAGATTAGGTAGATATAAAAAAGATTTGTTTCATTTTTTATTTTGATAAAAAATTAATATAAATTTAACTTTTGACTAAAAAAACGGCCTGTATTCGTATTATCGTAATAAACCAATATTGAAAATCAGTCACTTATATTAGAATTATTTTAATTACTCTGTGTCTACAATTTGAGTCAACAAAAAAGCAATAATCAAAATTGCGAGCCCCTTCTGAGTAGATTAAGTTGATAATTTATTTTTAAGTTAACCATTAATTCATCAGGGTCAGCGTCTTGATCATCGTTCAACAATTAAGTATTTAACCCCTTATTCATAAACGTTGCTTAAAGTTAACTAATGATTAGCGATTCTTTAACTATACATTTTTGACCTTTTAACGTCACTTAACTTTAATCATCGTTTATGAATAAGGGCTTAATGTTCCCCATAATTTTAGGCTAGACCATTTCCACGAACTCACGAACTTTCAACGGTACCCGAATTGTATAACACACTTTCTTTAACAACCTGAACACTTCATTTTTAGGCAAATTTCTGATCCAATTATTCATATTCCGCTGTATGCATAAACGTTGCTTAAAGCTAACTAAAATTAGCGACAAATTCACTATAAATTTTCGACGTTTGCATGTCATTTAACTTTAATCATCGTTTATGAATATACCCCTTAAACACTATGATGTTTATTCATAAACGATTATTAAAGTTAAGTGACGTTAAAACATCAAAAATGTGTTCCTAATCACTAGTTATTTTTAAGGAATGTCAATGAAAAGAGGGGATAATGTATAAAATTTCGTCTTCTCGACATTAAAAATCTCGATAACGCAATGAACGGTGTCATACTGTCCAAATAAAAGGCATTTCAATTAGCAGTGTGTTATGCAATCATACTGTTAGTAATTATAATTATCAATATCCTACGAGATTTTGGAGTTATTAGAAATAGGCTAAAATTAAGCTATTGCCCAGAATATAACCTGGCAGTTAGTAAAAACTGCTGGTATTGTGTGCTAAATTATTTTGAAGTGCCTCAAAAAAGTTTGAAGATTTTTGTAAAGAGTTCTGTATGAAGTCTAGTATACCTATTTTTGTAGATACTGTCCCGCCATTTTGCAAATGGCGGCCACGCATGAGACATATCCATATAAATCACAAGCTGATATTGAAGCTAATTTCTTTTTTTTTTCAAGGTGACATTCAACCTCAACTCTGATCAATGGCCTCTGTGGAATAGATACCACAATTTTGCCAATAACACGTGTAACAAATTATAGAAATACTTTGAAAATTTTATTTCACAATAATGGTTCCGCCGTCGCCAATGATAGTTGAAAAAGACGGCCGAGTGAACCATCTATGAGGGAGGTTTGAGGCAAAGTCATGACATGGCCACTATGCTGCGATGTTTCAATGTTCTTTATGAATTATTTACTGAATGCACTTTTTACCACATAAATCACGCGCTTTTATTTAGTAAACGACACTATAAATAATTTAAAAAGTCTAATGAAAAATGCGCGTGACACTCATCTTAGCTTTCCCGTCACACGTTCACTTTCAATGGGGAGTCCATTGAAGCTATCAGAAAACATGGAAAACTAAACTCCCTAAAATGTCACCATCAACGATCGCATCACTGCTTACCATCAGGCGGGATTGCGGTCAAGCGCTAGTTTATAATTATTAAAAAAAAAAAATGTCACGTTTCCAAAATATGAACGCTTCAATGACAAATAATTTATTTTCTGTAAGTAGGTTTTAATACCAGCAATTTTACGAAACAATCTTTTTTTTAAATCTATTAACACAATCGCAATTTCTTTTAAAGTTCAGACAGTTTTGACAACAAAATTGTTCAATTCAAATTGACAACATATAGAATCGAAGTTTGACGTGGTCTTCTGACGAAAAGAACACGCATATTGTCCAGCCAGTGCACGCCTTTATCAATCAGAAATCGTGCAGCGAAACTCGAAACTCAAAGCTTAAAGTTGATCACGTGATTTAATTATAAATTTTGTATCTTGGAAACATGACCCCTTAATAAATCAATCGGCTACAATCACTGAATAATAAATAACATGATCAACAATCTATATTTAGAAATTATTTTATCTTCATAAAAACAATTCCAGTATCACAATATACGAATACACTAAAAAAACACTATCATAATTTACGAATACATTAAAAAAAAATGGTTGCCTGTAAAGTCGGTTTTACGGGCGAAGATTTTACGTGACAACGTCTTTTTCTCGGTAGAATATTTATTGATATGAATATAATTAAATTGCACAATAGGAACAAGGAATTGAATGAAAATAAGAATTGCACAAATTTTAACTATAGAAATATATTTTGTTTACTAAAACATCGGTGACTCATCGTAACGTTACCGAGCGTTACACTTTTTCATAAGTGACTCCCAGCCGCAACCTAATTTAAGACGTTGTCACGTCAAAATCGCTAACACAATAACGAAGTTGATCATGATTCCGTTCCTGTCATTTTCAAATAATTTTTGAAAACGGAATGAAGTTACGTTTGAAGAATATACGTTTAGAGGGACATCAATAAAATGATTTGTGGTGATAGCAAGCCTGTATATTAGTTTATCCTCATAAATTCGAATTACGAATTAATAATTTTATAAGTAAAAATAGGTACTCTGCTAGTCGTGCAATCGGCAACAAAATTCGATTAACACGAAATTGTTCAAAAATATACTTTTTGACATTTTATGATAGAAGCTAAGAGTTAAAGAAGAAAATGAGAATCATAATGCTGTTGTTTCCATAATTAAATATCACTTTACACATAGAACTGCTGCATTCCGTGGCAGTTTCAAATTCGCTGCCTCTCGTTGCTGGAACGATTTGCCACCTCCTTTTCGTGCTATAAAGACGGTTAGTAGTTTTAGATCAAAATTCAAGCAGTATTTACTACAAATTCAAAAAGATACCGAATTTTGAACCTACCCCTGATTGCACGCGGCTGGCATTGGTGGTCCTACTCACTGATGCTAAGATAAAACACCGACACATAACTGTTCGTAACATTATACGTATGGAGCATTTTGTAACTCAATTGTGTGGTAATAATTAATTCTAATACAAATTATTTATAAATGTTAACAGTAATCAAACAATGTAAACATTGATGCATGTTGACTTGGATGCGCGTGAATTAAGTGAACGACTACGAAGGAGTTTAAAAATAACTTTATTTCTACCCAGTAACAGCGTAACAGTCATTAATTAATTCTACAAAATAATGATCTTATATACTAAACTTATTGTTAACTAAGCATCTAAGTTAGTGACGCATGTCCTAGATAGCGTCTGCTGAATTATACTTAAAATGCTAAATAATATAAGTATTAGCTGATGAAGCTAATATTGGAGGGTTGGGGTTCCTTAACTCCTCCCTCCCTAAGAGAGAAATTATCCGAAGGTGTTGTAGATGACTTCGGAGAATTTCGGCAAAAACGACAAATGTAGAATTTGTATGAGATGACGACAATAATTATTATAATAATGATATATTCTAAAATGGTCCATACACTTATTTCTATTGTCACTATTGGAGTTGTATCGTCACTTTCACTGAATTTGGCACTTTGTAATACTTCTTTCACATCACTAAAGTCCACGTTTCTTAAATCGATTTTCTCCGTCTTTGTCTGTATGTCCTGCTGCAGTTCTGGCATCTCGATCAACGGTAGCTTGAAACTGGAAATTGTGGTGTTTGTGGTGACGCCAACGATTGTTTCTCCTATTTGTGTCTCGCATTGTTGATCCGGCGTTACTATATAGGTTCCAATTATGTTGTATTTCCGGATTTCTTCGTTGCAGTTTTCAGTAATGATCAGGTTCCCCTCTGTGTAAACCAGCCATTGACTGTCAGTTATTTTCTGTACCTTGGTTTTTTCTATCTTGATACGATTCTTTATGCAGCCATTGTAGTTGTTTTTCATCAGCATGATTTGTTCGATACAGGTCTCAACTGGATACTGAGCTAAATTGTTTTCGGTACAAAGAAATCTGCCGTTTTCAATTTCAGTACATGATCTCGTTACGGGCATGTATTTCAATCGATTCACCAATAAGTAGGGATATTTGGGAATAATGGTGAAAGTATCTGTGGAATGGGAAATAGGAATGGGAATAACCTTGTAATAATTATATGTTTCATTGTCTATTAGAGGGACTTCTAACACAAAGACTAACATATTATTATTTAAATATGATTTAACTATGATATTACGTTCTAGTTTTATTAAATTATATTTGGTAACTGTATAAATTGTCTTAGCATGTTTACTAATTGTTTCTAAAGTATTGTATAGTTCTGTGCTATTTATAATGGACTGGTGCAAAACATTTAGTTTGCTAAAGGCGATTGCAGACTCAATTTCTTGTATATTCTCATAACAAGTTCGAAAGTTGCTCAGAATTTGATACATAGTATTTACAATTCGTAATAGATTGTTAAATTTGGATTCATTTTCAACAAGTCTTTCTATATCGTTAGTATGTGAGCCTAAGTTTTTTATATTTGAATTTATGATTTCTGAGTCGTTTACTAATTTATCGAAAGCTTTTTGCATTGATGAAACTTTCCGTTCAACCGCATGTTCTTTATTTTGGAGTAATAGGATTTCTTTATTATATTTAATTGCATCGTCTTCATCTAAATTGCCAGTTATAGTTTTTATAACTGATCCTAGTGGGTTAAACAAAGCTCGTTTGTTTCTATGATTAAAAGGTAAAATTTGCGAGAATTTATCTTTAGTAAGTTTAACTAAATACTCTATTTGTTTTTCTATCCCTAAAGTTTCATTATTAAATTTATTATCTAAAATTTTCACTTTCATGCTGTCAAAATCGCGAATGTTATTATCTATTTGTAAACTTAAGGATTCTAAATCTAAAATTTTAAATATAGTCCAATAACTACTCTTCTTCACTGCTACTCCCATCTTCAACGAAGCTATCCCCGGATTCCGAGTGCAGTTCTGAAGGTCCAGCGTGAATCCTGACATCACTAGTACCAGAAGTACCAGGAATGACCTGTGGAGGACGTTTTATATTTTTTATCGCCACTCTAGTTGGTCTTTTATTTAATTCTACAGGCACTATATTGTGTTCGGTTTCACCAGTGATTTTGGCTTTTTCATAGCGAGGTTTTTCTTTAGCTTTCCGAGTTCTAGTGTTTTTCATATAAAGACTATCTCCAGCCTTAAGGACTGGTGTTTCCTCACCTCCTTTCTTATCTCTTACCTTCACTTTATCTGTTTCTAATTTAGCCGTTATGAATTCGTATAATACTTTAAGACGTTTTCTATGATCTAGTAGTAATTTCTGCGTTAAATTTCTTTCCCTATCGACATTAAATACATTTCCGGAGTCGGTATGCCCAAATACTATTTCAAAGGGCGTAAAATCTGTCGCTGAGTGTATGGTGTTGTTATATGCCATAATAGCATACGTCATAACGGAAGCTGCATCTAGATCACTTTTGTCATATTTTGCTAACCGGTAAATCTCGATAATAGTAGAGTGAAATCTCTCGATTATTGCCATAGAATTGGGATTGTTTGGAGTCCCTATGTGCAGTTCTATTTTGTATAAACTTAACATTTCTTTAATTAATGTGTTATTAAATTCTGTGCCTGAATCACAACTTATTTTATTTGGTAATCCATATAAACTAAAGTATTTAATTAATGCTCTAACTATCTCTGGTGTACTCCTATTAGGTATATCTATTGCCTGTGCTAACTTGCTAAAAGAATCTACAATTGTTAAATAATATTTTCCTTCAATGTATAGTACATCCATAAAAGCTTCTTGGAATGGACTATTTTGTGTTTGGGTTAGCTGAATTTGAGGTTTAATAGGTTTCCTATCATATTTCATTTTTCTACATGCTTCGCAACTATTAATAACTGTTGTGACTACTTCTTTCATATTTGGCCACCAATAATGTCTCTTAAGTTTCGCTAACGTTTCCCTAATGCCTCTATGACAAGTTTTACCTTCATGGTACTTAATAATAGCTTCTTTCTGATCTTCCTCCGATTCTGTCAGATTGATTACTCTTTCCGTACATTCTGTTATCTTAATTGAACCCTTTTTAAACAACTGAATAACCATGTTTGAAAACGATTTTCTAAAGGATGGATGTTCGAAATAAATATGATATTTATTCTTGGGGTCTATATATTCCTTTAAAAAGTCTTTAATTAATTTTTCGTTATTTGCTGGTAAATGGACCTCTAGAATCTTCTGTTTATTATTAGAAATGTCCTTTACTGTTAACTTATCTTTAAACCATGCGTGGACTAAAATTTGTCTAGCTTTAGTATCGACAGCTTCATTTAAAATAGGAATACCTTCATGTTCCCTATTTGAAACTGAATTGGCTGTGACGCCATCGTCAGAATCCGAAAGTTCTATCGTTTCTATTGGCGTTTTGTCGAACTGAAGCTCTTCATCTATAATTTTCTTTATTCGCTCATCCCTATCGCCTATGTTAACAAATATTGAGTCTAAATCATCGTCTATTGCATTAATTTTAATCCTAGATAAGGCATCTGCATTTGTATTTTGTGGTCCTTTCTTGTATTTAACTTCATAATCGTATTCTTCTAAGCGTAGTCTCCAACGCGTGAGCTTACTGTTGGGTTCTTTTAAAGAGTACAGCCATGCCAATGGTCTATGGTCTGTAAAGATAGTAAATTTATTACCATATAGATATGGCCTAAAATGCTTAACTGCCCATATTATGGCCAAAAGCTCTTTTTCGATAGTACTATACTTTACTTCTGTATCGCTCAGCGTTCTGCTAGCATATGCTATTGGCTTGTCTGAGCCTATTGCTCCTTGTGATAATACAGCTCCGATTGCATAGTTTGATGCGTCAGTAGTTAAAATAAAACTTTTACTGAAATCAGGATACTGTAATAAAGGTGCGTTTGTTAAGAGTTTTTTACATGTTTCAAAACATTCCCTATATTCATCGTTAATAATTATTTTACGACCTTTCTTTAGACAGGCTGTCAAAGGTCTAGTTATTTTTGCGAAATCTTTGATGAATTTCCTATAATAACCAATGAGTCCTAAAAAGCTTTTTATTTGTGTCACTGTTTCTGGAATAGGATATCTTAGGATCGCATCAATTTTATCATTATTTGGCTTCAATCCTTCGCTTGTAATAGTGTGCCCTAAGTAAAGGACTTCCTTTCTAAGAAAGTGTGATTTATCTAATTGTATTTTTAAATTTGTCGCTCGAAAACGATCGAAAACTGCTCTAAGTTTTTCTACATGTTGAGTTAGTGATTTAGAGAATATGATGACGTCATCGAGATACACCAGGCAATGTAAGCCCTGGAGACCTCTTAGGACATTATCCATAGCTCTCTGAAAAGTTGCAGGTGCTGTTTTTAAGCCGAACGGCATCCTGTTAAATTCATAATGCCCTGACGGTGTACTGAATGCTGTTTTCGCCCTATCCTCCTCCTGGACCTCAATTTGATGGTACCCACTAGCTAAATCTAAAGTAGTGAAATATGTGCTATTACCTAGCATATCAAATAAATCATTAATGTTGGGCAAAGGATATTTATCATCGGTAGTAATTTCATTAAGACGTCTATAATCAACTACCATCCTCCATTTTTGTTGTCCCGATGCATCTAATTTTTTTGGCACTAAATGTATGGGAGCACTCCAGGGAGAGTGTGATTCCTGGATAATATTGTCCCTTAACATTTTATCTACCTGGTTTCTTATTTCTTTCGATTGGATTGGAGGTAACCTATGTGCTTTGATGTTTATAGGATCCTCGTTCTTTGTTCTGATTCTATGTTTCACTTGGTTAGTAAAGGTTAATGGTATATTTTCACAATAAAAAATGTCCCTATATTCATTACATAGCCCTTCGATGGCTCTACGTTCTTCGGAATTCATGTGGTCTACTTTAATTTTTTTTAAATTCTCCGTTAGCATCCTATCTATTTCTATACTATTTTCTGTAAAATTAACGTTAACTGACTGGTTTTGTACATAAGGTTCAACTTTAAAAGGTCCTGTTACCACTAATTTTCTGGATTTGTTCGTATAATTCTGAATAACGGTTGATGCGTACCCTTCAACACACCTAACTAATGCTGAGGGCATTCGTATCCCTTCCGTAAATTGCTTATATTCCAATATAGCTTCCCCATCCAGTAAATTGACCGGTAATCTAACTTTCAATTCACTACGAGATGGTAAATTGTATACCTCTCTCATAGGTGGTGCGTATATTATTGGAATGTTCGTATTTTTTAAATGCAAAACTTGGCTTTCCATATTTATTTTTGCCTGTAACTGTTTAAGCAAGTTACTACCTATTAACCCATCGTACCTATCATCAACACTGTAAACATAAAATTTATGAAATTCCTTACTGCAAAACGTAGCTGGTAAGGGAATAATTGCCGTTTCGTTATGAACACTCGAAGCGTGAGTACTAACAACTTCGAATGGTTCATATTGCAAACGATCCTTAAAGTATTTGTTCGCGATAAATGGGCTTAGAAAAGACCTAACACTACCTGTATCTATCATAAAGACAGCGTTTAATTCGGGTAAAACTATGTGCGGTAAATTTAGACGTTTATTGCAATTGATTTTTATTCGTTCTCTCGGATAGAGGCGGTTATACAAAAATTTTCCTGTCTGGAGTCTTCAGGTGGATGTTCCTGAAATTCATTATTTAAATTCGGTTCGTTATAACTATCATTATTAATGTAATTAACACGGCGTGAACTTGCAGTTCGCATAGTAACGTCAGTGTTCGAATTTGAACCCGGCGGAATTGCTTGTTCTGCAAAAGGTGACGTCCGCGGTGCACGTGCTGTAGGCTGTTGGTTTTGTTGCGTTATCGGAAATTGTGACCTACTTAACTGTGACGTCGAACTATCATTATGTTCATAATTACGATTAAAATTATTTTGATTATTTTGTTGCCTGGACTTTTTAAACTGATGCGAATTGTTCGTCAAAGGTAAACTACTCGAAACATTATTTGGTGCAGTTGCACTTGATAAGTTCTGTGAGTTATTTTTTGTGCTGTTAGACTCTGGAAAATTGGGTTTATTGAACCTATTAGAGTTGCGATAATCGTTTGTTCTAGAATTATATACAGCTTGGAAGTTCTGTTCTTCTAGAACAATTTTCAATGCGTCCTCTAATGTCGAAACGTTGCGTAAACGAACTAACCTAACTAGGAACGGTGGTAAATTGAACAGAAAGACATTCATCGCTCTATTATTATAGATTACTTGCTTTGCCTTTCGTAAAGAGTCGTCACTTATGGTTTCTGTTATTTTAGCGAATAAAATACTCCTCATATGTTGTATCCTATGACACAAATCTAAATAACTTTCGCCTTTGTTAATTCTACAGGATTCTAATTCCATTGCTAGACAATCCTCAGTGCGTGGGTCGCCGAAGTGTTGATTTAACAACTTTTTTAACTCATCCCACGAATCTATAGAGTCCCTTTCGCCTACCAAACTAGCTGCTTCGCCTGATAACCTACTCGTTACCACATGGAATAAATATTCGTTCTGTACTGCGCCCCCTCGGAATGTTGATAAAATATATTCACATTTTTTTATAAATAAGGGCAACGTTCTAGTGTCACCATTAAATACTGGGATGATATTTACCAATTCCTGGGGAATTCGGTTTATACCTTCCATCGTGAATGAAAAATAATGGCACTTTACAAGAAGAAAAAGTAAAATGAATAATTAGATATGCTAAAAAATATCCCTAAATATATACTACGGCTAATAATCTATGAAATATTATTAAGGCGTTGTCCAATCCCTAATAGTACATAGAACATAGATTAATACAAGGTTAGGATTCGATGCAAGAGCTGAGAGGAAGGTGAAAAGATTTACTCACAATTCCGCAGCTATCTTCATGATCCTTGAATTACTGCTTGGCTCCTGGTCCTCCCGTAACTCGAAGTAGCTTCTTAATATATTTGTTTGTTCGGCGATCTCTGCTAAACCGTAGAAACGGACGTCGGCTGCTTCCCGTAGATACGAATACGTCACGGCCTGACTACAGAGATCCTACCGGCTGCGCCAATTAAGTGAACGACTACGAAGGAGTTTAAAAATAACTTTATTTCTACCCAGTAACAGCGTAACAGTCATTAATTAATTCTACAAAATAATGATCTTATATACTAAACTTATTGTTAACTAAGCATCTAAGTTAGTGACGCATGTCCTAGATAGCGTCTGCTGAATTATACTTAAAATGCTAAATAATATAAGTATTAGCTGATGAAGCTAATATTGGAGGGTTGGGGTTCCTTAACTCGTGCGACAAACCACAAACCACAGACTATGTTAGGAAATGCTGAATTTCAAATCGGAACTTGATGTATGTCATTTTTGAGGAAGATATTCTCGTAGTTTTTATATATCCCGTATTTTGTTTTTTTTTTATATTTTTGTTTGTTTGTTTAAACTGTACTCTCACGATTTACAATTGGATTTACTTTTTATATCTTTTTATTATCACGTTTTTTTTTTTTTATTTTTACTGTAATACCGGTTTGGTGCTGCTTTTAATTGTTTGTTGCATCGGGTGACGTCTGTACGTCGACGCCGGCTGTCGCTGAAAACCAGCGCTGGGCTCTGTTTTTGCATAGAGTCGCAGCATAATGCTGAGCGACAGCCGTTTTGCGTGGATGTGACGCATGTTTCCCTCAACTATTTCTTATTTTTTATGTTTTTGTAAACTCTTGCGTCATTTTTATTGCAAATAAACGTTTTTCTTTCTTTCTTTCTTTTCTTTACTTTGGTTTCTATTTTCATAAAATATTTCGCGCAAGAATTAAGATTTCGAAAACTTTAACTGTTAATCGAAATTTGTTGACGACACTCCTTCATTTCTCAAAACAATAAGGTATTCCATCATTTCAAAATATTTCTTAAGCACTATTATTAATTAACAATTTCTGAAGAAATATAGAAATATTTTTACGTTTAAATCACATAAAAAAACTATTCACAAAAAGACATGACAAGGTACCTACACAAAATGGCACACATAATTTATGTAAATTATATTATTTACTATAACTATATATTTTATTTACTACTAATACAGTACAGTAGTTCTATTTTACATTGACGTAGCTAACTATCACCATGCTTAACTATATTATTTATCATCACATAGAACTGCTGCATTCCGTGGCAGTTTCAAATTCGCTGCCTCTCGTTGCTGGAACGATTTGCCACCTCCTTTTCGTGCTATAAAGACGGTTAGTAGTTTTAGATCAAAATTCAAGCAGTATTTACTACAAATTCAAAAAGATACCGAATTTTGAACCTACCCCTGATTGCACGCGGCTGGCATTGGTGGTCCTACTCACTGATGCTAAGATAAAACACCGACACATAACTGTTCGTAACATTATACGTATGGAGCATTTTGTAACTCAATTGTGTGGTAATAATTAATTCTAATACAAATTATTTATAAATGTTAACAGTAATCAAACAATGTAAACATTGATGCATGTTGACTTGGATGCGCGTGCGACAAACCACAAACCACAGACTATGTTAGGAAATGCTGAATTTCAAATCGGAACTTGATGTATGTCATTTTTGAGGAAGATATTCTCGTAGTTTTTATATATCCCGTATTTTGTTTTTTTTTTATATTTTTGTTTGTTTGTTTAAACTGTACTCTCACGATTTACAATTGGATTTACTTTTTATATCTTTTTATTATCACGTTTTTTTTTTTTTATTTTTACTGTAATACCGGTTTGGTGCTGCTTTTAATTGTTTGTTGCATCGGGTGACGTCTGTACGTCGACGCCGGCTGTCGCTGAAAACCAGCGCTGGGCTCTGTTTTTGCATAGAGTCGCAGCATAATGCTGAGCGACAGCCGTTTTGCGTGGATGTGACGCATGTTTCCCTCAACTATTTCTTATTTTTTATGTTTTTGTAAACTCTTGCGTCATTTTTATTGCAAATAAACGTTTTTCTTTCTTTCTTTCTTTTCTTTACTTTGGTTTCTATTTTCATAAAATATTTCGCGCAAGAATTAAGATTTCGAAAACTTTAACTGTTAATCGAAATTTGTTGACGACACTCCTTCATTTCTCAAAACAATAAGGTATTCCATCATTTCAAAATATTTCTTAAGCACTATTATTAATTAACAATTTCTGAAGAAATATAGAAATATTTTTACGTTTAAATCACATAAAAAAACTATTCACAAAAAGACATGACAAGGTACCTACACAAAATGGCACACATAATTTATGTAAATTATATTATTTACTATAACTATATATTTTATTTACTACTAATACAGTACAGTAGTTCTATTTTACATTGACGTAGCTAACTATCACCATGCTTAACTATATTATTTATTTATTTCATTTTATTATTTTCGCTAAACTTACAACTTATATTATGAAATTGCAGCCTGTTCTTTTTCTTTCTTTCTTTTATGGCTTCGCAGGGTTTGTGCATTTAGCCAATGTCACGTAATCAATTGTTCATGTCGAAAAAGACGGCGTGATCCGTCTTACGATGGAGGTTTGAGACAAAGTCATGATGAGGCCACAATGCTGCGATATTTCACTGTTCTTTATGAATTATTTACCGAATGCACTTTTTACTACATAAATCACGCACTTTTATTTAGTAAACAACACTATAAATAATTTTAAAAGTTCAATGAAAAATGAGCGTAACACTCAGCTTGACTTTCCCGCCAAAAAAACCTTGCAGCCTGTTACAGGTTTCGGCCATATTTTTTTTTTGTTTGTTTCACTTGGCTAAGGTCAGAGACCATACTGCCATTTCTTCAGTAATTAATTTTCAACTATCTTTTTTTTTGTCACTGTGTAAAATAACAATTACGCATCCCCGAGGGGTATGTGGGATTCCCCGGGGGATAGCTTCCCGGTATAACCCACTAAAAACCACAGCGGCACACCTACAATCGCCATAGTGGCGAGGTCATGGTAAACCGGCAGAGCCTGCGCTACCAATCCCCCGCCGGCGATTCAGTGGTCATTCCATAGAGAGGGGCCGGGCTGGGTACGTCTTTTGTGCGAGAAGACGCAGCAGTCAAGTGTTTTATAGCGAGGTGTCCTTCCTCTTGGCCCCACTCGTTTGCACGAATGCAAACGGGGCCCCCAGCTCCTCTCAATGAGGAGCCCGGGTTGTCCGACGGTGACCCGGAGTTCGGGTCTCGTTAGCCAACTGGAGTGGTGGTAACCTAACCTAAACCTATCTCCTTTCGTTTCCCGCGTGAACCGACTAGGAGGAAGATTTGGGACAAAGTCATGGAGTGGCCACTATGCTACAATAATTCAATGCTCTTTATGAATTATTCACTCAATGCACTTTTTACTCCATAAATCCCGCGTTTTTATTTAGTAAACGATACTATAAATAATTTAAAAGTCCAATGAAAAATGAGCGTGGCACTCAGCTTTCCCGCCGAAACTCTCCGCCATAGATATAGGATAGCAATGAAATCCTAAATCTATGGTTTCCGCGGCTAAAAATAAAACAAAATAGACAACAAAGAGGTTGGTACAAAAGGTCTATAATGTAAACTAAATTAAGAAATAAATTTACACGATCGACTGTTTTAGACAGACGGATACCCATATTTTTTAACCGAGGTGAAGGTTCTCAAGCTGACACAAATATGTCGATGCGATAATTCCTTTTTATTGGATTGGTTGGGTCTGGTTGGAAAGCACGTTAAGCCGTTGGTCTCGGTTGCCATACGAACATCTAATTTCAGACTTTACGGGTTGTTGGAGCTTTCAAAAAGTTCAACAATTGGTCTAGCTGCAATGCTTCGATAAGCCTTCGGGTTGTGGAGGTCAGACGGCAGTCGCTTCACGGAAAAATATCGAAGTTTAACCAAAATCAGCAGTTGGACTGGTAAAGCGGACCCCAGTCTCTAAAGCTGAAAAAGTTTTGGATGCGATTGGGATTAAGATTATGATACCTCTAGGTTGGGTCTATATAAACTTTGAAAATAAAACCCAACCCTAAGGGTGGGAAAATACAGGTGATTTATTGTTCACTCACAGATTTTAATGCAACTTAAATTTAATTTAGTTCTAAGCAGGTACTACCACTAGACCTTTGGAATTAATTTATTGTTTCTAAACTATATGCTATATCCTACGTTTTTGTCTATATGAAACCCGAAACATGTGTCCAGTATTTTATGTAAAGAATTTATGTACAAAATTTCAAAAAGATATCAAGATAAATCACAAAGTTATAAGCTTGTAATATTACCTGGTTGTCCCTTCAAAAACATCACGCCACTCGCCCGCTAGCGCCTGCAGGGGCGCGGCGCGGCTGGGCCCTTAGGACACTATGTTCCGCTGTGAACTGTAATGTGAGCTCAGTAACCACCCGGCAATATTTTTAAATACATTTGGGAAAAAATATAACATGGTGTAAAAATTATTGAAATCGATTCAGTTGCTTATTCTGAACAAACTTTATTCAGATTTTGTGTAAAGAGAAAGCTTACATAATACACAGACCATGTGAAACAAATAAAGTTAATAACATAAATGAAGCTATATTTATTCAAATTTAATTTCGCTACGCAAGCGAATCGTTTAATATAAGTCTCTATCTGGAATTTAGTCGCTTTATTTAAATCACGTGCTAACCCTGTTTTAGTACGTCTATAGTAAAACCATTAAATTGAGACAGTATTTCAATTAAAGCTCTATGACTCGCAGCGATAAAGCTAAGAGCAGATATAAGGGCAGACCTTCAGAGCTGAATCTCTCTTACTACAAATTTTTGCGTTATCGCTGCAGTCATTTGTGTCAGGATGCTAAGTGGCGCTATTTTCACGACCAACTCATTAACCGCAGTTCTTCCGATGTATGGAAACCCACCCACCTTCCCTTTTCTCTTGATTCTTCTGTCAAGGCTGCGGCTTGCTAGTCTGCCATTAGCACAATATTCTAACTTCAAACTTAACGATGTTTCTGAGGATGATGTTAAGAAGTCTATACATGCGATTACTTCTTCGGCAGTCGGTAATGATAATTTGTGCTCAAGAATGATTACTCCTATCCTTTCTTCATAACTTCCTGTTCTCACTCACATCTTCAATCTTTCATTTTCTTCTTGCTCCTTCCCGTCAGTTTAGGAACAGGCTCACATAATACCTTTAACTAAAACTAACAATCCTACTTAATTGATCCATTTTAGGCCTATTTCTATTCCCTCACTCCTCTCTAAAGTTTTAGAGCACATAATTCATAGACAATAATTATCATTTTTCTTGGCGTCAAACTCGATAATATCTCCATTTCAATCCGGTTTTCGCGCGGGTCACAAGCTCAATTACTGTTAAAGTACCAGGATCTCATTCATAGAAGTCGAGGAGGTTCGCTTTTTGGAAGTTTACTTAAAATATTAGACACTGCAAAGGTCATCCAAGTACGGTTCGTTACACTAAGTTACTAGGAACTCATAAAAGTGTAGAAGATTCATTTACAGAACTTAGAAGTACCTAAACTATTGATCCTGAACTACTGGAGTCTAGGCATATACATACATAATATATCTACAATGTGTGTGTGTGTGTGTGTACAGCTTTTTACTAATTGGATGCTATATGTAGGTACTGTAGGAAGGTATATTCCCAGTTAAGTAAAAAGGCCCGACAGTTGACTAAGCAGCTCATTTAACAAGTTGGTTAGTTTTTTTTTTTTCAATACTTTGTCTTTGTCTATGTCAATTTGTTCCGACTACTCTCCGTAACGGCTAGACCGATTTTGACAGAACTTTCATTATTAAATAACTAATGCTTATAAAGTATTATTTAAATCTGTTAACCCTTTTTTGAAATAAAAAGGTATTCAAATCATGCTAAAAACTGGACAGACCACTAAACAAAAATTAAATATAAAAAAAGTCGGCAGGCGATGCGATGCGACGGGGTTTGGGGACAAGAAGTTTCACACGGACAGTTTTGGGAGGAAGACAGTTAATCACATCTTTAGCAGAATTCTTATCCTTGAAGTACAGGCTACACCGCCAGCTGACGGTTGCAGCGGGTGAAGCGGACGACATCGCTTCACCTCTTTTCATACTTGGATTCACTTCTCCAACTAACGAGCTAAGCTATGGCTCGCCAATGTTTCGAGTAGTTTTCGTTTTCCGTTTTAGTTTTGTGGCCTACGCTTAAAAGACCACAAACAGATTCATAGCGAAGTGTTGGCCACTAAAAGATCAGCGATCGAGTCTAAAATTTCGAATGTCCTGTAAATGACAGCCACTAATCAGTTGTCCGGAATCGATATCTCGATAACTTCAATGCCACTAAGCGGCCCATATATGTAGACAAGAATACAACAAATCGATAAGCGACTCGATGCATAACTCGATTATACACGCGCGGTAAGCCATGCTGGTATATGTATATGTATAAAGGTTGTAGTGATATCATTAAAATGGTCTTGGTGAGGTTTTCAATTGATATTAATATATACCCAGATAATTTCAGTTAGAAAGACACGTGACGTGTCAATCCCCTCTGGGCACGCGTGGTATTTTTTTTAATAATTATAACCTAGAGCTTGACCGCTATACCTACCGCCTGATAGTAAACAGTGCAGCGATGGTTGATGGTAAAGCGCGCTAGTTTATTAAGAGCCTTTTCTAAATATACACTTAAATTGTAGTCAGATGGAAACATCGCTGCTGGCAATTGTTCTAGTCCCTCACACACATATTCACATAAAAATATATCGAATTTTAAGAAAATAAGAAATATTCATAATATAAATACCAGGAACAAACACAATCTTGCTGTACATCACACTCGTCTCCACAGAGTAGACAAATCGGTCATGGGTCACTTTTACAACAAGCTTCCCATGGACATTCGAAACTTACCCATTAAACGACAAAAACTATACAAAGGTCAAACTTTGCAAAAAGGGGTATTATAAAATCACAGATTATTTAGAAGACAAAAAAAGCTTAAGACTGAGCTGCTCGCTCTGTTAAGCATTGGTATTAAGCAATATGCGTAATTATAATGTAAATTATCGTAAACATTTTCATTTTTAATGTCTGGACTTGAAAAAAGACGTTGATCCCTGAGTTTGTTTCGGCTATTTCTTCTCAGAGGTAGTCAGTTAGGAAATGCCGGCTTCATCTAGATTAAAAAAAAAATAAACATGACGCGTCAAAGTGATCGATGATTCTACTTGCTTAATAAACGATTTCATTTCATTTCACATACACAGATATTTTTATCATATTTTCTAATCAAGAATATCCGATAAATTAATATTCTATGCCCGATGAATTTGAATGATGAAAAAATTGCGTACGGAGGACGGGTATGAGCAGTTGTGTTGCGATGTGTGCCGGGTACGATGCGCCAAATATTGTTGTGTTGGGAGTTTGGTCGTGGAGGGTCGCCAGATCAATCTCCCTCTGGCGCAGCATCGTTGGTCGTGTTGGTCTTGGGTTTAACATGGCATCACCTTGCTCAACTGCCGTCATCTTTCCTATACCTAAGTTTTTTAAGTGAATAGGCTTAATAAACTAGTGCGCTTTACCGCCAACGATTGCATCACTGCTTACCATCAGGCGGGATTGCGGTCAAAAAAGGTAGGCAGTCGCGCCATGCGAAATATTGCTGTACTGCACCCAATTCAATTGGAAGCGAACCCTGACATACTTCTTCTTCTTCTTCATCTTCTTCTGCCTTTGTCCACTGCTGGACAAAGGCCTCCCCCAAGGCTTTCTACGATGTCCGGTCTTGTGCTGCACGCATCCATCGGCTTCCCGCAACCAAGGACCCCAGGTCATCGGTCCACCTTGTTGGGGGCCTCTCTACGCTGCGTCTTCCCGTGTGTGGTTCCCATTGCCTCTTAATTTTAGCGACTCGAAGAGCTATGTCGGTGACTTTGGTTCTTCTGCGGATCTCCTCATTTCTGATTCGATTGTGCAGAGAAAGTCCGAGCATAGATCTTTCCATCGCCCTCATATATATGGTCGAGAAAAGACAGAAAGTTTATTGTATTATGAAGACTCCAATTAGGCACCCAGCACCCCCATCAACAACAAAACACTTTACCCTATAAATATCGTGGAATTAAATAAGGTACCCTTATTTAGTGTAAATGGCTGATAATGGAGGCGTATCACCAACCCTTTACAAATTCAACACGAACAAACTTTTTCAGAGCCGAATGTAATTAATTACTAGGTTAGTTCAATTAACCGCTTCAATTAAATTAATTTACACCGAAAATTCAATTTAACTAAAACTGTTTTAATTGATGATTAAACTCCATCGGTTGTGGTTGTTAGCTAAAGGTAAACAAAAACCACGTGACTTAATTAACCGACAACTAAATGAATTGACAGACACATCATTTGTCATACTGTTGTGTGTTTTTACTTGTGTAAATTGTGTGCTATAGACTTCTCAAACGAAACTCCATAAACACATCATCATCAATATTTTATCGTCCCACTGCTGGGCACAGGTCTCCTCTCATACAGAGAAGAATTGAGCGTAATCACCACGTTTGCTCAATGCAGGTTGGCGACTTCAGACATAAAGTCCAGATTTCCTCAAGATGTTTTCCTTCACCTTTTAATCAGTCATTGGTGTCGAAGATATACTTAGAAGTTACATTGGTACTTGCCTGACCTGGAATTGAACCCGCTCACTCATACTGGAGAGGCTGGTGTTTTAACCACTAGGCCGTAAACACATAATTATTTATTTTTGAGACACATATAATCTGTACAGAGGTTCTTGATCGACTGACTCTATGAACCTATCTGTAATTGAATGAGTCTTGTGAACTCATCACCATCGATCACTAATTCACTAGATACACAGTCTCGAACAAAACTCTTATCAAAAATGGCGACAAGTATTAAGCAGTCTGAAGTAGTCAAAATAAATATAGCCTAGAGCAAAGCCTAGAGCACAGACGTAGAGTAGCCAGCCTTTCGGTCTTCTATAGGATACATTTTGGGGAGTGTGCGAGGGAATTGCATGATTAAGTTCCCCCATCTCCGTTCCACCATCGGATGACCCGTCGTACGGCAAGTTTCCACCCTTATGTTGTTAACACCACTACGATCCGAATGAAACGTTTCGCCTCCTCCTTTATACCGTGTACATCGAGGGACTGGAACAGTTTGCCAGCGGCGGTGTTTCCGTCGGACTACAATTTGAGTCTCTTCAAGGCTAGAGTGAATAGGCTCTTAATAAACTAGTGCGCTTTACCATCAACGACTGCGTCACTGCTTACCATGAGGCGGGACTGCGGTCAAGCGCTAGTTTATAATTTAATTTTAAAAAATATATACGTTCATTTAAAATCAGCCTTAAGTGCAGTGTATAAAGTTCTTATCACAAAGCAGTACAAAAAGCCATTATTTTTTACGACCGAGTCTGACATCAAACCAAATTCAGTCAGAATAATAAAGTAAGTACTAAATGAAAGAAGCACCCAAGTGCTGCGTTGTGCGCTTGTTCAGTTCAACCATTTTTTTACGCTGATTGTGAATCTAGTGTATGAAATGAAATGAAATCGTTTATTAAGCAAGTAGGATCACCGATCACTTTTACACGTCATATTTTTTTGTTTTTAAACTAGATGAAGCCGGCATTTCCTAACTGACTACCTCTGAGAAGAAATAGCCGAAACAAAGTCAGGGATCATCGTCTTTTTTCAAGTCCAGACATTAAAAATGAAAATGTTTACAATAATTTACGTTATAATTACGCATATTGCTTAATAACTATGCTTAACAGAGCAGCTCCGTTCCAAAGTTTTTTGTCTTCTAAATAATCTATGATTTTATAATACCCCTTTTTGCAAAGTTTAGTATAAGTCGATCACTTCATGCATCGATGCTTATCACACTAAAAATAAAATGTGCCGTAGGCACAATACCTACTACATCACACTTCTACTCTTTAATTTAGCAACTAAGCGTTTCGCCTCGTCTTTTATACCGCGTACATCGAAGAACTGGAACTCTTTGCCTGCGGTGGTATTTTTAGGGTTCCATAGCCAAATGACAAAAACGGAACCCTTATAGATTCGTCATGTCTGTCTGTCCGTCTGTTCGTCCGTATGTCACAGCCATTTATTTCCGAAACTATAAGAGTTATACTGTTGAAACTTTGTAGGTAGATGTATTCTGTGAACCGCATTAAGATTTTGATACAAAGATAATAATAAATATTGGGGGCTCCGAATACTTAGAACTGAAACTCATTTTTTTTTTTCATCAACCACATACGTGTGGGGTATCTAAGTATGGATAGGTCTTCAAAAATGATATCGAGGTTTCTAAAATATTTTTTTTCTAAACTGAATAGTTTACGTGACAGACGCTTCCAAAGTGAAAAAGGTTGGTCCCCCCCCCCCTCTAACTTCTAAAATAAGAAAATGATAGATCCAAAAAGAACGTAAGATGTACATTACTATAAAAACTACCAACGAAAATTGTTTTGAACGAGATCTAGTAAGTAGTTTTTTTTAATACCTCGTAAATCGTAAACCGCTTTTTACCGCGTAATCTTTTATATAAATAACTTAAATCCTTTAATTTCATAAATCAATGGTACGGAAACCTTTGTGTGTGAGTCCGACACGCACTTGGCTGGTTTTTTTTAATATTGTTACGGGCAAGGGGTACTAAAACGCCGGTTAAGGGTTTCGAAGTTTATTGGCAACGAAGGTACAGTCGATTGTAGGCAATGACAAGTAGAATGTTGCTGACGTTGCACCGAAGTCTTCCCTTACATCCACGAAGTCCGTGTCGTAAACACACAATAACACTACAGATGTTACTTCACGTAGTACTCACAGTTCTCGTTACAGTTGTCGCAGTAGGTATTCTCAAAGATCGCTTCTTAGCTGTCGCTTGTTCTCGTCTCGGTAGTCAAATGCAGACTGACTCGGCGCCGGCGTCACGGCGCTATATATAGTCCAGCTGATCGAACATTCCAGAATCGTCTAGACGTAATAATAATAGTGCATAACTTCGAGTACATTCAGTAGGTACCTACGGTAATTCCCGGAAACGGGTTTCTAGAAATTTCGATGTCGTCACTTAGTTGACAAAATTGATGAAACCTGTACCATTCGATAGGCCACCTTAAATCTAGAAATGCGTTTTTATATTGCACCTATACGATGTCTAGATCTCGAGTTATAGGGCTTAAAAGTTACGCACTGCATGTCACGCGATATTGAACCTTATGCCCTCGACATAAGGTGCATTCGTAACATTGCCCCCTTCTTAGTCGTGCTCGTCCCGAGCATGATTTGATCCGCAATAGCGAGCTAGGCAGTCTACGTGTACGATCTTCAGCTTCCCTCTAGGTCCTTTCTTTATGCGGTAGGTGACATCGTTTATCCTGGTTACTATCGTGTACGGACCCTCCCATTTGGCTTGAAATTTCGGACTCTTTCCTTTTCTCCTAATGGGATTATGTAACCATACCAAAGTTCCCTCTTCAAATCCAGGCACGTTAGCTTTGCGGTCATATCTGATCTTCATTTTCTCGCTGGTTTTTAGACCATTCTCTCTCACTAGCTCGTGTATTCCATCTAATTTACGTCGTAGGTCGGCTACATAGTCGACGCCTAGGATAGGGGTATCGAGGGGTGTTCCGGTAAGTGCATCTATGGGTAATCTAATTTCTCGGCCGAAGTTGACTTTCGCCGGTGTACAATTTGTGCTATCATGTGTTGCAGAGCGGTATGACATTAAGAAGAGTGGAATGTATTGGTCCCAATCCCTTTGATGTTCTTCCACTACTTTGGCCAAATGATTCTCCAACGTCTGATTGAATCTTTCGACCATTCCATCTGACTGTGGGTGATATGGTGTTGTACGAGTCTTGTGTATCCCGAGCAGTTGGCAAACCTCTTGAAATAGTGAAGACTCGAAGTTTCTACCCTGGTCAGAGTGTAACTCCAAGGGAACGCCAAATCGACAGAACACCTCGTGAACTAGCTTTTTGGCGACGGTATGAGCTTCTTGGTTGGGTACTGCAAAAGCTTCTGGCCATTTGCTAAAATAGTCTTGCATGACGATGATATACCTATTTCCTTCTTCAGTAATAGGGAATGGCCCAGCTATATCGACAGCAACTCTTTCCCATGGTGCACCAACATTGTACACTTTCAGCCGTCCTCTGGCTCTCGTTTGCGATCCCTTTACTGAGGAGCAGGCTACACATTTCCTACACCAGTCCTCTACATCTTCGCGGCAATGCACCCAATAGAATCTTTTTCTCACCTTCTCCAGAGTTTTCTTTACTCCTAGATGTCCTCCGGATACTTCGTCGTGCACCTGTCTTAGCACCGACGCGACCTTATCACAGGGGACAACTATCTGTAAGGCGACCTCCTGTCCACTAGGTGATTCCCATTTCCTCTTAAGAACTCCATTATCAATTATCAGGCTGTCCCATTGAGCCCAGTAACTTTTTGCTGTTGGGCTAAGCGCTGATATTTCACTCCAAGCGGGCCGCTGGCCACGCTGCTTCCATTCAATTACTGCCCTCAGGTCACTGTCTTCCTTTTGTGCGTCTTCCAATGCTTGATTACTCCAGTCCTCGTCCAAAGCGTTCACCTGGATGATCCGCACGTTCTCGTTCTTTTCCTGAATACGTTCTTCACATCGGTCTTTACTAATTGAAGTAACCTGGCGGCGGCGGTCCTTTTGTCTTGCCTTTTTCTCGAGACGCTTCTTCTTCCGTAGCTCGTCCTCGACTTCCTTGTCCCGCCTTGCGTCTGACTCACTCCACGACCTTCCGCACGACCGCTCTCGCTCTTGTTCTCGCTTGCCGGAACCTTCGCGTTCCAGGTCCTTGACGCGTTCCCGCTCTCGTTCAGCGGGTCGCTCGCGGCGCCCACTCCGATCGCTCCGCTCGCGCCAATCGACGCGCTCGCTCGAGCGCTCGGGCTCGACCTTGGCGTCACGCTTGCGCCACAGCAACACCTCTGCGTCTTTACGTGCCCAAGAAGTACTTCTTCCCTTAGCCTTCCTGGGACAATCAATTCGAATGTGCCCCTTTTCGCCGCACTCATAACAAGTTGGTCCTCGTCGGGCTTTTATTTGTGCGGTTACTTCACGAATACGGTAGTGTTGTTGACCATCTTGGCGTACTGCTTCCACCTCCAGAGCGTGCATCAAGGCTGCCTTCAGGGTCTGATGGTGACCCAGGCGTACTGCAGCTCTGACTTCTGCATCTCGAATCCCATCAGTAAAGAATCGCAGAGTAGTAGTATCAATTAATCCCGGTGTTGATGCATACGCCCTCCGAACAATACGTTCTATTTCCGTTGCCCATTGTTGCAAACCCTCACTGCTCTTCTGTGTGCGGTCGCGGAGTTGAGCCCTGTAGACATGTTCGAGGTGTTTCTCTCCATATCTAGACTCCAACGCTTCTAACAGACAGGCTAGGGTATTGCAATCGCCGGAAATATTTTCAAGGATTTATACCGCATCACCACGCAGAGCAAGCGTAAGAGCGGTTACCGCTTGATCGTCGTCCCAATTGTTGCCTTTGGCGACCTTCTCAAACTGTAGACGGAAGGCCACCCATGACGTTGTTCCGTCAAAATGAGGGACTTGGAACGTCGGCAAAGCGCTGGGTACAGGTACACCTTTAATACCTCCTCTTTGTACCTTCTCATGCAAAAATTCTATTTCTTTCCCAAACTCCATGATGGTATTAGTCTAGTCTCTTGTCTAGTTTCTTGACAAGCGCATCATGATTGTCTATACGAGCATCTTGCTGGTCTATGCGCGTATCTTGTTGTACTGTTTTTATTTTAAGCTCGTTGACCTCTTGTTTGGTTTTTTCCCACTTTTCGTTTAGTTCCAATACCAGTTGCTGGGATTTTGACTGGGATTCTGCTACACTTTTAATTTGTGCCTGGGTTTCTGCTTGAGATTGTTCTATTTTTGCCTGGGTTTCTGCCTGGGATTGTTCTATTTTTGCCTGGGTTTCTGCCTGGGATTTATCTATGCTCAGTTTTATTTGCGCCTGGGTTTCTGCCTGGGATTCTACTATGCTCATCTTTATTTGTGCCGTCAAGTGAGCCAGTAACGCCGATAAATCGGATCCGCTACTTCCAAGAATAGTGGTGGTAGTAGGTGCACTCACATTCGTCGGTGTTACGACGGCTGCACCTTCTACGGGTGCAGGGACACCAAGCGATTCTTCCTCTTGACGCGCCAAATCCATCGCTGCTTGTCGTCGCGTGCGAACTCTTTCGTCTTCCCTTGGTGTGACCGGCATTCCGCTTATGACACCAATTGTTACGGGCAAGGGGTACTAAAACGCCGGTTAAGGGTTTCGAAGTTTATTGGCAACGAAGGTACAGTCGATTGTAGGCAATGACAAGTAGAATGTTGCTGACGTTGCACCGAAGTCTTCCCTTACATCCACGAAGTCCGTGTCGTAAACACACAATAACACTACAGATGTTACTTCACGTAGTACTCACAGTTCTCGTTACAGTTGTCGCAGTAGGTATTCTCAAAGATCGCTTCTTAGCTGTCCCTTGTTCTCGTCTCGGTAGTCAAATGCAGACTGACTCGGCGCCGGCGTCACGGCGCTATATATAGTCCAGCTGATCGAACATTCCAGAATCGTCTAGACGTAATAATAATAGCGCATAACTTCGAGTACATTCAGTAGGTATATACGGTAATTCCCGGAAACGGGTTTCTAGAAATTTCGATGTCGTCACTTAGTTGACAAAATTGATGAAACCTGTACCATTCGATAGGCCACCTTAAATCTAGAAATGCGTTTTTATATTGCACCTATACGATGTCTAGATCTCGAGTTATAGGGCTTAAAAGTTACGCACTGCATGTCACGCGATATTGAACCTTATGCCCTCGACATAAGGTGCATTCGTAACAATATAAAAACATTGCGCCACAATAGGAATTTCTCTTGTATCGTAGGTGCGTTTACAAACATATAAACTAACATACACAAACCCGGTACAACTACCTGGAGGGTAATCGCGCTAAATAAAACAGTAGAAGTTCAACTCTTGTTCGTATCTAATCCAGTTAAAGTTATGGTTTAGTTTCGATCACGTTTCGTATCGCGCAGAAGTTTTAACTTCGATTGAAGTAAAATCAATGTATGAGTGATACATTTCGTCAGATACAATAATTAAAACTAGATAAATTATAAGTAAATCTAATCGTTTAGATGTAAGTTTGACAAATGGCACAGAAAAGTTAGCTTTGCTTCAACTTTTATGAAAAACTTTATGAAATGATTGACAGCGGTTACGTTACAATTGTGATCCAGTTACGGTTAAACCGTTAGCGCGATACAAAAGTTATGGTTTGGTTGTGATCCAATTCTATTTTGGTTGAATTATTTTAGCATTACATGAAATTTAACCTTAAACGCACAAATTATCTCGTGTAGTGACGAAGCATCCATAATAATGGTAAAACAAAAACAAAGCAAAAACAAAAGTGTGGGTAGGTAGTTACAGTATATTTAAAAACAAGTAAATACGACTGGCCAATTCGAAAACAAGGTCCTCTCATGTACTGATTATTTACTTATTCAGAAAATTATTTTGTAGATGTGTTTATATGTGCAACAAACGATAGCCTCTTAGAACGGTGATAGTTTGTTTTTCATAATATTATCGTCATTCATAAGTAATTGTAATTATTGTTACCAAGATTTTAATTATTTATCACGATCAACAAAATGGTACCAGAGCACCATAGACTGTAGCATCTCGCTAAGCCAATAATATCCTACTGGCACCATTAACCAGCATACCAACGGGTGGTAATTATGGCGATATTGCCCCAAATTGCCAAGATTAGGCGAATGCCGCCATTTTTATGACAGATGTCTCCGTAGAATGCCATAAAGAATAATGTACGATCAAATTATGTATATATACGATTACGACTAACACCGTCATAATTTTTAGAACAACCTTTATACAATAGCCCGTACAAAGTAATAAAACACACGTATGTATTAAAAAATATATAAATATGAGTATGTAAATATTTTTTGTCCAGCAGTGGACCTCTTTATGCTGAGAATTATACACAAATGAATCTAAATTATCTGAAAAATAAATAGCACTTATTTTATTCAACATATTGATATATACAAACTTATAAAACTAAATAAATACAAATTACTAAATAAAGCTATTACCCTAATTAAAACTATTAATAAATTACAATACAGCATCAAAAAATTCAAAAAATGAACTGTCCAAACGGCTTGTTGACACTTCCCGTGACCCAAGGGCTGGCTTTTACCTTGGCCAGAGACTAAGTATTGCCATTCAACGCGGCAATGCTGCCAGTCTCTTGGGTACATTACCAGTCGACAGCGATGACGAAGAATTTTTTGATGCTGTATTGTAATTTATTAATAGTTTTAATTAGGGTAATAGCTTTATTTAGTAATTTGTTTTTATTTAGTCTGAAAAATATATTTAACTATAAGTCATATAGTATATAAAAACATTAATTAATCTTTATATAATAATACGTATATTCTAATTCATAACTGCATTTATTTTTCATTCATTGGCTCATCACAATACATAGTAATTTTTATCTATGTAAAATAATTATGTTATTATTAACAGCACAACGAGTATATATTAAATACATGCAAATAATATTTATTAAGGCATCCTATAGATAAAAATATTTTCATTTAACTGTCATACCGGAAAATAACTTATTTGAAGTGCAAAAATTATAGATATCATAGTTGAAAATAATTAATTCTGTGATTTTTGCACGGAAATAAGTTATTTTTCATCAAACATAAACCGATAAAAATGTACTATCAACTTCAAAATCAAACTGAAGCCTTAATTCCATATCATAGCAAGTGTAGTAGAATTATAAAATGTAAATAGAATTTGATGATAAGCAATCTTCTAAACCTGTTTAGGCTGTTGAGCAAGTTATCTCCATTCACTCCAAATGCGAAGCCTGACGATATGTAAGTGGCCCGATATAATGGCACATTACGCTTTGGATACGCTTAGCTGCGACCCTAGCAACGAGCACGATCCAATACCAATGCTGATTACGTATGCCCGATAGATGAGCTGAGTCTATCAAGTGACATTTGCAATGGCTATTGAAAATAATATTAAAGTTATAAACATAAAAATAAACATCAGTTTGAAATTGAATTTCTGTTCGCGTTGCAGTTTTATGGAAAGCCATTCCGCACGTCAGTTGATAGCCACATTAAATCGTCGACTATACGAACGACTGATACGTAATTGGTGCCCTACGCCTAACACGATATTTTGTGCATAAATGCAATAGTTATAACTGTTGAAGTTAGTTCACGACCTTGCACAGCTGGGCGTGTAGACAACACGTAATGCTAATTATATTGTATAAACACTTATTAAATTGTTCTGTCCGTTAATGAGATTGTATTAGGCATTATGCATGTGATAATTATGTGAAGTCTCGTTGACAATGTAATCGTGTCCTGCGACTTGTGTTGTCCGCTTTGGTGGTATAATGAACTACTAATTTTAATTTACATCTTGATGTCCGCTTAGCTTTCATAGATAGTTTTGATTAGAATTTTTAGTATCGAATGGTTTGGTAGATAGATAATTAGCTCTAGTATTTTAGCACGAGTTAATTCAGCTTGTAAGAGGGTTCGAGGCTCACCAAAGCGCGCAACACAGCTCCCAGGAAGGCTTCCACCAACATTGCACACACTACACCACTGTCTCCGTATAACACGAAACATCCCTTTATAGGCGACCGATCATTGCATCGAGTTCGTCAAGCTCTCGCAAGTCCATGCAGGACACTGAGAGGGTGGAGTCAGACACAGACAAACGCGGCCATAAATGGAGACACGTCCAAGCTGTCATGGCATACTACCAGGCACTCAGGAAAATAAAGAGGTTCGAACACTACCGGACCACCGGTAAAGCCGCATCGTTGTCGAATGTTATTATATTTCATTGTTTGTTTATGATTTCCCACTAATGTGCTACCTTCGTCAGTGTATAGGAACTTCGGGAATGGTACTTTTACTCACTGGATTATGTGTGTTTTTCTTGTGAATATTGTGTCTTACTAGCTCACCAAATGATTCTACTTTCCTACTGTTTCACTTGAGGCAAAAAAACGTGTTAAATGTTATTTCATTGTTTAATTGCATTTGTTACTGTTTCATTCAATAGAAGAATAGTTTCGAGCTCCTAACTTTAGATGCCTAGTCACTAGTCTTAGAAAAGATAGATTCGATTCACTGATTTCACTCTACAACTGTCGTTTATATTCGAATTGTACTTTTTGTTTCTATAGTGTGAGTTGCCATGCCGCATGTCAAAATAGAGATGTTTGTTTGCACGTGTTCGAAGTCTTTCTGTTCACTAAGTTCTAGTACATCGCCGCACATTACAATATAATTAATAGAAGTATATTCCAATATATCTAACACTTTCCTTAAATATAAATGAACAGAATCTTCCAGAAATCTGTGCTTAACAAACTGAGTAATGTAATTTCTTGTCTGTCTAATATACTTGAACTATCTGAGAGCATGGCTACTTTTGCTTACTAAACTCCCTATTTTAGTGTTAGCGAAATTGCTGGGTATTGACAATATTTTATGACTGCAGAACAAAATCCAACCAAAGATGGATGAAACTGCGAACGACGGTGCAGCTCAGCTCAGCGATACAGAAGAAACCTCCGTTGAAGAGAGAAGACTCGTTTCTTAAAAGATTTTCCACTAGGCAGACACCACTTACGCAAGAAACTGTAAGTATTCTTCTCAATTACATAAGACTACGTAAGATTCTGAAGCAAGAAAAAAACTAAGATGCCAGAGCAATAACTTACAAACTCAGATTATCAGGTTGAAAAACAGACACTCAGCTTCTAAAATGCTGTATTTGATCGCCAACCTAGAAGCTAAGAATGTAGAGAGTTAATCTAATATCACGTCTCTTGAACGCTGCTGTGATTGGACCAGTCAATCAAATCATTTGACATAAGATTTAATTGAATGTGCTAACAGAAACAGATGAAAGTCAATGTCTCAGATTGGCTCTAAACTGCCACGCCTGCCTGCGACGTGGAGGCCCCGGGTTCGATCCTCGGCCAGGTCAAGATGGAAAACGATCTTTTCCTGATTGGCCTGGGTCTTGGAAGTTTATCTATATATTTATCTATTATAAATATAGTATCGTTGAGTTAGTATCCCATAACACAAGTTTCGAACTTACTTTGGAGCTAGCTCAATCTGTGTGATTTGTCCGTATATATTTATTTATTTATTTATTTAATACTTTAACATTAGGACAATAAGTGAATAAGACAACAATCCTCTAATATAGGAATTGGAGAATAATAGTCGTTTTTTTTTTTAAATCTCGCTAGTTGTCTTATTTTTAAACCACGTTAATTCCTTATCTATTCACTCCAATTCTGTTCAACTCAAGCAGATTCGTTTAAAGAGAGTAAGGCCCCAGTAGCCATAAACTTTTTATCAATATAGAAATGATATTTTACACAAAACCAATAACACCTATGACAGAAAATTAAATACATAAAATTATTAGCAAGTTGCCATGTAACACCTATCCACATTTTTTTTTACTTATAAACTAGTGGTTGACCGCAATCTCGCCTGATGGTAAGCAGTGATGCAATCGGCGATGGTAAAGCGCGCTAGTTTATTAAGAGCCTATTCACTCAGAAAAACTGAGCGAATAGGAAGGAAGACGGCAGTTGAGCGAGGTGATGCAATGTTAAACCCAACAACACGACCAACTATGCTGCGCCAAAGGGAGATTGATCTGAAGACCCTCCACGACCAAACTCCCAACACAACAACATTAGGCGCATCGTACCCGGCACACATCGCAACACATCTACTCAGACCCGTCCTCCGTACAGCTTCACCAGACATCATGCCGGAACACGACAAATCGCATGGCGGCAAGACTTTGTCTGGTGGGTGGTAACTTCTGCCGGCGGCCGATGTAATGATCTACCACCGAGAAATATACATATACATAAGAGAAATATTATATACATTATGGTTAGCAACAAATAATTAAAAAGATATAGAAAAGAAATGTTATTTATAAGACTAAATTAATTAAATAGTTTTACTCCATAACAACGACTTTCACGTGAAACGGTTTTTTGACGGCCTTGTATGGGGCTTTTCCATAGTGGGAGGCGCCATAGTAAGTCATTTGTTACCGACGTAACATTTTTAGTTTTCGTAAAACGTGGCCGTACCAGCGTAGGTGACCCTCCTGCAGTTTGTATGCTATGTCACGAACACGAAGACTGCCACGGATGCGGGAAGCTTGATACTAAATCAATATAGATAAATAAGGTACCATTTTAAAGCTTTTCGGGACCACTACACCAGAAAAATAAACAAATCACTCGCATTTTAGTGGTTTTTCGAAACTTTATGATTGAAAATCGAGAATATTTCAAATTCCGCCCTCGAACTATTGATCCTCTAAAAAGAAAAAATCGAGATATTACCGAAATCGAAGTGCGAATATTTCGCACGGGTCACCTAGTTATAATAAATAAATAAATTTAGTTTATTTAAAGTATCAAGACTCATACAAACAGATACATAAACGGTAACATACAAGATAACAAACACGAACACACACAAACACAGACAACAATCTCACACGGCAGCAGTATGTCTGTCGCAGCATTGCTGGATATAAAGGCAATCCAGTCTGTGGGCAATCATCGCGAGGATGGATTTGGCGCTGCCTCGCACAAGATTTAACAAGATGCACAGGAAATAATCATTATGGAGTTCAAATGTGGAGTTTGACGATAGTATATATCCATAATGTCGTGGTGACCCAGTGGTTAAAACACCAGCCTCTCGAGTATAATTGTGTGAGTTCGATTCCAGGTTAGGCAAGTACCAATATAACTTTTCTAAGTTATATGTACTTTCTAAATATATCTTGAACACCAATGACTGATTACAAGCTGAAGGAAAAAATATCTTGAGGAAACCTGGACTTTAAGTCTGCAATCACCAACCCCCATTGAGCAAGCGTGGTGATTACGCTCAATCCTTCTGTGTATGAGAGGAGACCTGGGCCCAGCAGTGGGACGATAAAAAGGTTGATGATGATACACTAAGAGTATTCCTTCCTAGAAGACTAGGGAAGTAACTGATGATTACGCTCAGTCCTTCTCTATATGAGAGGAGACTTGTACCCAGGCTGATGATGATGATATATGCATACCAGCGTGTAATCGTTTAATGCCAACTCGTTTTATTTGCTAACTGTACCCGCTCCCCGCTGACCGCCGGCTCTAGAACATTTGCCCACCCCTCATGCATTCGAACAAACAATATTGAATTTTGAAGCCCCACCTCAGATTGAGGTCTACTTACACGATATTGGTGTCATCTCGAATTACTTTAAAGCTATATTAACTTCATAAAACCGTGCATGACCCTAAACTTTTAGAGGTGGCCAAATTGAGGTAACGTTTTTGGTTATAAATAAACTGTCTGGGTACAATATTTCATTCAAATCCGTTAAGTGGTTTTTGCGTGAAAGAGTAGCACAAACTTCCATCCATCCATACTCACAAACTTTCACATTTATAATATTAGTAGCATTATATAATACTAGCTAGGCTCCGATTTCACCAGTGTAAATTTCGAACCCGTGAAAATTTCAAGACAAAAAGTTTTACACCATGCATGACCCCAAACTTTTAGAGGTTGGCAAATTGAAGTGACATTTCTGAAGTTCTATTTAGGATTCTCTTCTGAGTGGATTATTAAATTTGATACACTTACACATGGAATTGATTTAGTAAATGGCAATATTATACTCGTATTTATGGTCAAATTTGGAGAGTAGTTTGCGGTTTTGCTCATGTAAGTAGGTAGTAATTTCGGACTTTCTCAAATAGTTTCAATACCGGGAATTGTGGGTGAATAAACAAGATAAGTTGCAAATAAAAATGTAATAGCAATCAATCAAAATAATAATAATAAGTAATCAAGACACAGTAAGATATCTGCCGGGTGCTCGGACTAGGAAGGAAGCAATCCGGTTCGAAAGAAAGGCTATGGTAGAGCGTACGAATGTTGCACAACAGGGAGTCTCCGAATGTGGTGAAGCCAATGTTGTAGCATTCAACGCCGGCAAAACACAAGCGTGTCTATTCACCGCCAAACGAAGCCCGAAAACCTTAGCTCCTATTTTTCTGAATGTATCCTTGGAGTAAACTGACCGCTTTTGGGAGTTGAGAAATGAAATAAAATGAAATGAAATCGTTTATTAAGCAAGTAGGATCACCGATCACCTTTACACGTCATGTATTTTTACCTCTGAGAAGAAATAGCCGAAACAAACTCAGGATCATCGTCTTTTTTCAAGTCCAGACATTTACTAAATCAATTCCAGATTTCCTCGAACCTAAACTTTGGGCAGTTCATTGAGTCCAAAGCCAAGGTGGCTGCCAGAATACTTGGCATTATTGGTCAGGTGGTACTTCACTCCAGGACATCTTCTAATGTTATACAAAGTACTGGCCCGGTCATTTGTGGAGTACTGCAGCCACATTTGGGCTGGTGCTGAAAAATGCCACCTGGCAACTTTGGATTCCGTGAAGAGGCGTGCGAAGAGACCTGGAGCACAGGCGAAGAGTAACCAGCCTGTCAGTGTTCTATAGGATACATTTTGAAGAGTGTGCGAGGGAATTGCATGACTTATTTCCCCCATCGCAGTTCCATTATCGGACGACCCGTCGTACGACGCGTATCCACAAATACGTTGCTAACACCACTATGATCAGGACAAAGCGTTTCGCGTCATCTTTAAACCGCGAACCGAATACCGCCGCTGGGAAATTGTTCCAGTCTCTCGGTGACTGGAACAATTTGCCAGCGGCTATGTTTCCGTCTGACTGCAATTTAAGTGTCTTGAAGGAAAGAGTGAATAGGTTCTTAATAAACTAGCGCGCTTTACCATCAACGACTGCGTCACTGCTTACCATAAGACGGGATTGCGGTCATGCAACAGTTTATAATTATTATAGTATATGTATATAATATATAACAGCTGTAACTTTCCTATAGGTAGAAGACACCGGATCAGAAGGCGCGACAGGCGAGCACAGAGCATTGAACAGACAAAGGCGGCGGAAGATTCGAGCACCGCGCACCGTAGTCAACCCAGACGAGAACTTCTTCTTCTACTGGCTGTGGCTTATCACCGTCTTCGTGCTGTACAATCTTTGGACGCTTATTGTCAGACAGAGCTTTCCCGAGTTACAGGTAAATACTTCCATTTAAGTGTTATTTATTCTTCTCAACAGCTAGTTCTCTCATTTCGAACCAGTCGATTAAATCTGCAAAAATTAGGCTAATTTAACTTAAAATAAGCTGTCAATAGTTGTTTACTATTGAGTACTTGAGTAGTAAATACTTTGAACTCACTTTTATGAACACTAATCGACTTGAAATAAGACCACAACTGTGTCCTGATCTTGGCTATATTTGCGGTTATATTTAAATAAAATTAAGAGCCCTAACTAAATCGTGGTAACGAAACCATAGCGAGATGTAACTCGACGTCAATGCCATTTATCATGCTTGATTTAAAACTTTTGATTTTTTTACTTTAATACATTTATAAAAATTACAAATATTTATTGAGACAAAACTATATTTTTAAATTTTTATGTACATTAATACTGCATTACCATAAGTAAAATAGGTTTATCCCTTTCCCCTAAACTAGGCTAGGCCTGTATCTTAGAGGGCGGTCCGGCTTTAGGGTATGCTATTTATTATTAATGCAATTTTGGCAGATGTGCTAACATAGATGTGCTGTTTGTGTGTGTGTAAAGTGATTAGCAAGTTCGTAACTGTTGACCTTGTGTCAAACTTTAAAAATATGAGAGTGAGATGGTGAAAAGTGAAATCGTATGAAGTAAGAATAAGGGTTTGATGAATATGTTTAGGAAGTATTTGTGGTGTAGTGAATTATGGTGGAGTGAGTGTATAATGTGAATATTTAGCGCGTAAAAAAGGTGGGATTAGGTTGATTGCACATAATGAGTGGATATTTATTATATTATATAAGTTAAAATTTACTCAATTCCGTGATAGTCCTGTTTAAGCAGCCATTCAATTAATGTACGTTTTAGTTTAAACCTTGGGACAACGAGAATGTTTAGTTTTTTTTCTTTTTTGGGTTCTTTGTAAATGTACGTTCTTATTACGTAGATTGAAAAAAAAACTTGCAAACTTGGTTTTATGTTTAGTACTGGGAATTGTATGGTTACGATTTTTGGGGGAACCAAACCGCTGTGTCCTAAGAATTAATTGAAGCACATATAGGTGCCGTACTGATAAAACCTTACAGTCAGTATGAAGTTGCGTTGTTGGATATTTGCGGGGTTTTTTTTTTTTGGCATAATTTTGCAGATTGCGGTTAGTGCCCTCTCTACACTCAGGAGACCCGTCTTCTTGACTCCATCCCACACATTAATACAATAACCTAGCATCAACTGGCATAGCGCAAAATACACCATTTTAAGATCATCATTGTCAGCTGACCCTCTAAGTGAATTGAATATAGAAATAAGTCGCATTGTTCGGGTGGTACCAGTGCATGATTCTACTTAGCGCAGACTCAGCGTTGCTTTTAACAGTTTCTCAAGAAGGACCGTCAGCGATAATTTCGGTGTCATCTGCATAGGTGTATATATTGCAGTTTGGGAGCATCAACTTGAAGAGATCATTTAGGTAAATTAGAAACAGTCTTGGCCCTAGTATGCTTCCTTGTGGTACGCTATAACTTTCTAGCTCGTCGCTACTCAAGATAGGTCCAAATTGAACTTATTGACTACGGTTTGTAAGGTAGTCTATGAAAATTTCAAGAGCTTTGCTACGAACACCTCAGGATTCTAACTTGGAGATAAGTTTGAGTATAGAGACTGTGTCAAATGCCTTAGAAAGATGTAGGAAAATTCCCAAGCACTTTTTCTTTTCATCGAATTCTTTGGCAATTAATTGCCTAAGATACTGCGTCTTCAGTTGAAATTCCCAAACGAAACCCGTATTAGTTGTCAACTATAAGATTAAATTTGCCTACAAAGTTTCTGAGTTATTTGTTGAGGATCTTCTCAAAAATTTTAGAAAGTGCTGAAAGGAGCGATATGAGTCTATAATTGCTAACGCAGTTTCTTCTTCGCAGTTACTTCACTTTACTTTTCACAATAATAATGTTCAAGGCATTCTGTGACATATTTTACATGAGCGGCCTAAGGGAAAACTTTGCACAAAAAGCCTACAAAGCCATGCGCGTACAGTATAATAAATTGTGTTTAGGGCTGTTTCGGCAGCCTCGATATTACAATGCATGTTTTCTGATGCTACCACAGATGACTTCTACGTAATTATAAGTCAAAAAGTTACGTCGGTGGTGTGACGAATATAGGGAGCTTGAATAGCGTGGTAAGGATGACTGTCAAGAGAACAGATACTGTTCTGCTCAGTAGAATCACTGAACCCCATCCCCCTTATTACAAAACATGGATTTTATTTAGGTCAGGTTTAAACCACCTAAATGGTTATTCAATTATGCACCTTATCATTATAGAAATGCAATTCTTTATATAAAAATGTCAGCTTAATTTGGTACTAAGTTGTCACTCTTGTATTAAGCTTTGACTGGACCTTAATAAAGTTCGAAATACAAATACTGACTCAAAGGTTAAATCTGGAACTAAAGTTAGATTTCGTTTTGTAATAAGGGGGCTAGAAATGTGAGACCGATGACCATACTGTACAGAGGTAAATGGTATGTCTACTTCCTTCCTTTTTATTTGCGTTCTAATTACCAATTTAAACGGTCAACAGCAACTTTGCCTTTCTTATGAACTTTTTGTTGAATTAGATGATTTATTTTATTTTAACTTATATTTTACATATAAATTACATTTTTATAAAAACTTATGAAAAATAGTAGCCCACCGATATCGAGAAGTAAGATCCAAACCACCAGCGCCCTGAGCAAGCCCTGACGACGAGACCGTTTCGAGAAGAAACGCTTTCTGAATCAAGTCCTTGATCTCCTGAGGTAGTGTTGGTCGAGGCTCTTGGCTATTAAGCCATTAGCTGTCACGACTATTGACACAATGATTGCTGAATCCTCTTCTTTATTTCAATTTTTAATTTATTAAAATTATTCTAAGTACGAGCACTTTTCGTACATCAAAATGACATAAGACCCCAAAATCTTACTTTTCTCTTCCATCAAATATTTTTTTATTATTTATACAATTATAACAACAAAATCAAATCAAATATCCAACGCAATTATCCAATCGTAATTACAAATATTTATGAAGCAGACTGACCTCATCTTACCCACACGTCCTCAATAAAAATACCAGAAACATGATAAATAATTAAACACGTCGAACCCTCAACAATAGCGTTACCGTGGCATGAAAATACAACAGTCGATGTTACTCCACGTCTTCTACTGCTCGTTCCATTATTCAGGCCCAACGTACAATGAACGTAAGGTCTAGCTTTCTCTATAATTGAACAATCACAGAGGAATCTAGACCTTAAACCTAAAGATTAAGTCGTACAATTGCTTAGAAGTAGAAAACGAGAATTGGCTTCAAAATAAGCGTGCAGTGAAGTGCAACAGAATAATTCATATTTGAAGTTACTTATTGATAAGGTGCTCGTGGTTATTTTTAGTCCACAAGTTTAAAGCCGCTCAGCGAGCTATGGAGCAAGCTATGTTGGGCGTCTCTCTGAAGGACCGCATCAGGAATGAGGTGATCCGACAGAGGACCAGAGTCGCTGACATAGCTGAAAGGATTAGCAAGCTGAAGTGGCAATGGGCTGGTCACATATACCGCAGGATCGACAACCGTTGGGGTAAACGAGTCCTCAAGTGGAGACCGCATCTTGGCAAACGTAGTGTAAGACGCCCTTGAGCGAGATGGAGCGACGACACCAAAAAGGCTGTGGCTGGTGGAGATCTGCTCAGGATCGAGCTTGTTGGCGTGCCATGAAAGAGGCCTGTGTCCAGCAGTGGACGAGAAGAAGCTGATGATGATAATGATGATTATTTCCAGCTGTTATTTTAAAAATAATTTGAAGCACAAGTGGATAATACATATGTAACATACCATAATCAGCCTATAATATTCCCACTGGTGGGACACAGCGAAGGTAATCTACTATGCGATCCCAGTGCGGGTTGGTAGATGCCAAATGTCTTCAAAGTTTTGCCTCTAGGACTTACTGGTTTCCACACGATGTTTTCCTTCACCGTTTTGAGAGCAATGATGATGAAATAATTTACAAAAAGTAAAGCGCCGGATGGGATACGCACCTACGAGTTGTAATTGGCGGCCGTACCACTAGGCCACCGCTGCTCTCAGCGGAGGATAAAGGAGCTTATTTTATATATAACTAGCGACCCACTCGGCTCGGTATGGATGTAATGCTGATATTAAATACACTACAAAACAGCGGCCCGCCGCTCTCACCGTCCCGACCGGTTGGTACCGCCGCAAACGCTACACATTAGAAACCTTTACGACATCACATTAGAAACCTCAAAAATAACAGTATTTCACCAATATTTAATGGATGTTATTATACATATAAACCTTGCCCTTCAATTAATATATAGGAACAGAGAAAGCGACGTTTTTTTATACTATGTAGTGATCCTAGCAGCCTATTATTTCCATATCTGCATACTATCGTGGCAGAACTTCTGGCTAGGTAATAACAGGCATATAGGTCGATCAATCAAATTAATCCTCGCTTGCCACGGTTGGTCTTTAGATTTTTTTTTTATTATTATAAACTAGCACTTGACCGCATTCCCGCCTGATGGTAAGCAGTGATGCGATCGTTGATGGTAAAGCGCGCTAGTTTATTAAGAGCCTATTCACTCAGAAAAACTGAGCGAATAGAAAGGAAGACGGCAGTTGAGCGAGGTGATGCAATGTTAAACCCAACAACACGACCAACGATGCTGCGCCAAAGGGAGATTGATCTGAAGACCCTCCACGACTAAACTTCCAACACAACAACATTAGGCGCATCGCAACACAACTGCTCAGACCCGTCCTCCGAACGGTTTCACCAGACATCATGCCGGAACACGACAAATCGCTTGGCGGCAAGGCTTTGTCTGGTGGGTGGTAACTTCTGCCGGCGGCCGATGTTATGGCCTACCACCGAGATGGTGGGTTGATGTAGATGGGTGATTATATTTACATACCAAAACCCCTCCATGCCTCGGAAAGCACGTTAAGCCGTTGATCTCGGTTGCAATACGTGAAGCGTTGGTCGTCATTACTGGACTTCAGAAGCCCGAATGTATGATAACCAATATTACCAAGGCGTATAAATTATTCCGTTTTTTCATAGAGACCTATCCATGGTATTGGTCAGTACTTAGGGTCAGAAAGGTGGTCATCATTATTTCAGCCGAACGACTTCCGCTACTGGACATAGGCCTCCCCCAAGGATCTGCACGACGACCGGACCCACGCCTGCCGCATCCAGCGCTTTCCTGCACCCTTCACCACATGGTCGGTCTACCTTGTCAGCGGCCTACCCACGCTGCATCTTTCAGTTCATAGTCACCACTCGAGAACCTGTCGGCCCCATCGGGCATCGATCCTACGGGTAATGTGCTCGGCCCACTGCCATTAAGTATTGCAATTCTGCGGGCTTTCCTCATTTCTAATATGATCACGCAGTGAAACCTCAAGCATAGCCCTCTCCATTTTCCTTTAAGTGACATTGAGCTTTCTTATAAAGCCCATTGTTAGCGACCACGTCTCAGTTCGCACTGGTCGAAGACAGGCGTTTAGACAGGAAGCCGGCGCCAACAAAGCTGAAAAAAATTAGCGGATGATAAAATGGGCTATGGTAGCAGTATAATTTGAATTCAAATTTGCCTGATGGTAAGCACTGATGCAATCGTTGATGGTAAAGCGCGCTTATTTATTAAGAGCCTATTCACTCAAAAATCAGAGTGAATAGGAAGGAAGATGGCAGCTGAGCAAGGTGATGCAATGTTAAACCCAAAAACACGACCAACGATGCTGCGCCAGAGGGAGATTGGTCTGGAGACCCTCCAAGACCAAACTCTCGACACAACTATGTTTGCTTTGTCTGGTGGGTATACTTCTGCTGGCAGCCGATGTTATAGCCTAACACCGAGCAATTTGACGGTAGTTAAACAATTAAAAACTTTATTTTAATGGTTATTATTTTATTTTTTTTATAATTATAAACTAGCGCTTGACCGCAATCCCGCCTGATGGTAAGCAGTGATGCGATCGTTGATGGTAAAGCGTGCTAGTTTATTAAGAGCCTATTCACACGGAAGACGGCAGTTCAGCGAGGTGATGCAATGTTAAACCCAACAACACGACCAACGATGCTGCGCCAAAGGGAGATTGATCTGAAGACCCTCCACGACCAAACTCCCTACACAACAACATTAGGCGCATCGTACCCGGCACACATCGCAACACAACTGCTCAGACCCGTCCTCCGTACGGCTTCACCAGACATCATGCCGGAACACGACAAATCGCTTGGCGGCAAGGCTTTATCTGGTGGGTGGTAACTTCTGCCGGCGGCCGGTGTTATGGCCTACCACCGAACGAACGACAGGCACTATTGAGATAGTAATAAAAATGTTTGAGGCTGTAGCTTAAACTAACCAATATTATGCAGGTATTAAAGTATATATTTTTCCATAAACTCGCAGTTGTTTACATTTTTGGCGTTATCGCAAAGGTCCAGCGGTATTCACACCAGGACAGTTTTTAATGATATACAAAGCAGAGGTCCGTTCGTGTGTGAAGTACTACAGCCACATTTGGGCTGGTGCTGCAATCTGCCACCTGGCTACTTTGGATTCGGTGGAGAGGCATGCGAAGAGGCTAATTGGCGACCCAGATTTAGCTCAAAACGGTCTCCAAAGCCTGGAGCACAGGCGAAGAGTAGCCAGCCTGTCGGTTTTCTATGGGATGCATTTTAGAAAGTGTGCGAGGAAATTGCATGACTAAATTCACCCATCTCCGTTCCATCATCGGACGCCCCGTCATAAGGCGACTTATCCACCCTTACGTTGTTGACACTACTACGATCCGGATGAAGCGTTTCGCCTTTTCTTTTATACCGCGTATATCGAGGGACGAACAATTTGCCAGCGGCGGTGTTTCCGTCAGACTACAATTTGTGTGTCTTCAAGATTAGAGTGAATAGGCTCTTAATAAACTAGCGCGCTTTACCATCAACGATTGTATTACTCCTTACCATCAGGCGGGATTGCGGTCAAGCGCTAGTTTATAATTAACTGCGGCTTGCGGTTTCACTCGCGTAAGGTTCGCAATATAGTAGTTCCAAATAAATAGTAGTTCCTGAGATTAGCGCGTTCAAACAAACTCTTCAGCTTTATATATTAGTATAGATAGAAAAAAAATAAGAAACGCAATATTGTTTTTGGTTTAACATTACAAGTTCCATAAAAGTAGCCATATTCTCAAGACAGTTTTTCACTCATATATTGGTAAGTAAATAAGCTACTGGTCCCATTTCAATATAAGAATATTTATATGAGATACGAGAAAAGTATAAATGGGGCCATTTATATTTTCTTGGTGATAAAACCTGCTCTGTGCAGGTGCCATATTGGCAATTAAGAAACCTTTCCAGTGCTGGTTGGAATATATGACTATTATAAAAATACTCTCAGAGATATATTTAGCTTAAACAAAGTCTATGAAACGCAAATTAATGAAAGTAGTGTCAGATACACTACTGAAGGAAGGGCAAAATAATAGCTGTTTACAAAATTCTTATCAAAGTATACAATATGTAAATAAAACCCCGTCTGACCCATAAGGACAATAAAGGTTAGGTAAACACATGACCAAATAAAATATGAAATTTTACATCGGTAATAATTATAGTAACAATATCTACTAATGAATTTTCCCAAAATTTGGTATTTTTTTATAAAGTGACAGCACCATTTTTGACGGTATTATTATGAGCGATGCGACCGCGTGCCGCGTTTTTGACCCCCTTCGCCCGTGCATGTATTTCATACCGCACATGTATACCTCATGTTTACCTCACTTTTGCAAAATAATATTTATTTTTTTAAGAGGATTTTTTTTAAGTTTAGCCCGGCCGTGTAGGATCAGCATTAGTAGAATCAGTTATCGTTACCTAACAATATCTTCACGGATCGGAGTTTCTTTACATATTGTATAACAAAAAGTGTTCGTCTCTGGGGGGTAATCGCGCTAAATAAAACAGTAAAAGTTTAACTCTTATTCGTATCTAATCCAGTTAAAGTTATGGTTTAGTTTCGATCATATTTCGTATCGTGCTAAAGGTTCAACTTCGGTTGAAGTAAAATCAATGTAGGTTTGAGTGATACATTTCATCACATATAATAATTAAAACTAAATCAATTATAAGTAAATCTAATTGTTTAGACGTAAGTTTGAGATGGCATAGAAAATGTTAGCTTTGTTTCAACTTTGTCATTTGACAACGGTTACGTTCCAATTGCGATCCAGTTACGGTTAAACCGTTAGCGCGATACGAAACATAACAATAGTTATGGTTTGGTTGCGATCTAATTCTGTTTTGGTTGAATTATTTTAGCGCGATTGCCCCCCTGGACTCCAAAGAGAAGTAATAACTTAAATTAATCTATTGTAAATTAAAATATTTTTTATTAAGTTACAAAAAAATGTTGAGATTATATGTCAGCAATATTTCGATCGCACGCTGAACACTGAGTAGAGAGGGGGAAGTGTTTGTCGGAAATACGAATAGGTCTATGGGTTACGAGTGAGAGAGGACAAACCTGCCTACCGCTACCATAATATGCATAAGAGAAATTGTAGCCAAACAGACTGGCGCCTTAACGCGTTACGTAACGGAGCGACTTACGGGAAATAAATCGCTCTGTTACGTAACGCGTTACGGCCCTTAGGACGTTATCACTACAAAAACATTTCCATAAATCATGATAATTTTGAAACGGGAGAACGGATCATGACGGAACTTTCACTGGCAGATAATTTTATTTTAGGAAAGGAATCAGGATTTCATACTAAAAAAGAACTCATGAAATCCAATTTTCTTTTACTACACGCACAGAAATGAAATCCCGGCCACAGTTAGTGTTCTGTTGTAGTGATAATATTTTAGTTTCAACTATTTCTAAGTACAAAATCACAGAGACTCGCAGTTTACCGTAACGGAAACATGTTATAACGCACCACTGACTGTTCGAGAACGATTTTACTTTTAAATTGAGTAGAAAAATGCTTTCAGCAAAGGAATCTATTGTCTAGTTGTACCGAAGCGTCAGTGTCCTGCTTTCAAATGGATTTGTGATTCTAAACTTAAACTTGTGTAAGTATAAATATTTAGTAGTAGTTTAAGAACGTATACAGTCTAATCTCATTCACAATTTGCGAAAAACATCCCTGAATGTCCCTACATTTTGACAAGTTTTTGACATTTATTTCTCACTTTACAATCGTCATCAATCTTTTTATCGTCCCACTGCTGGGCACAGGTCTCCTCTCATATAGAGAAGGATTGAGCGTGATCACCACGCTTCCTCAATGCGGGTTAGCGATTTCAGACTTATAAAGTCCAGGTTTCCTCAAGATGTTTCCATCACCTTCAGTCAATGGTGTCCAAGATATACTTAGAAAGTACATATAACTTTAGAAAAGTTACATTGGTACTTACCTGACCTGGAATCGAACCCGCGCACTCATACTTGAGAGGCTGGCGTTTTAACCACTAGGCCACCACGACTTGCGACCTGGATTTTCTTTACAATATGTAAAGAAAATCCTGTCCGATCCGTGAAGATTAAGTATCGATAACTGATTCTACTAATGCCTAGAAAGCCCGGCTAAACCTTAAAAAATGTTCCCCCTAAAAAAATAAATATTATTTCGCAAAACGAGGTAACTTAATACATGTGCGGTTGGCAAAACATGCGCGGGCGAAGGGGGAAAGGCACGCGGCACGCGATCACATGGCCCATACTACATAATACCCTCAAAAATGGTGTTGTGACTTTTTTAAAAGTGACAACACCATTTTTTTTTTCTGACATTACCAAATTTTGGGGAAGTTGGAACTAATTCGCGAAAAAAAAATTGATTGTCTGTAGAACTCCGTCTACTGCCGATATTTGAACGTGACAACGTCTATTACATGTTTACACATCGGGCGCTCTAGTGGTGGGGGTAAAGTAGGCGTGGAAACCGTGTGGCGTCAGATTCGGCCGTTACGGTGTTTTCGAGAATGACTCCACGCCGTACCAATTTAATAGACGTTGTCACGTCAAAAGATTATTTCATAATTCATTAGTATTGTTACTATGATGATTATGTAAAATTTCATATTTTATTTGATCATATCTTTACCTAACCTTTATTATCCTTATTATCAGCACTTTTTGAACACAGTCCCCCCAAAACGCCCGTCCTTCGCCACTTCCTTGTGCTTTTGCTGGTAAGAAGAAGTGGCGGAACAAACTCCCAAGCAGCATAGCTGTCTGTTCATTCAAAAAAAAACAGGCAACCGACAGAAAAACATCTTTGCATTAGCCATAAAAATAAAATTAATTTTCACTCAGTCTTTTAAGAAAAGTTAAGAGGGTAATCTCTTTTTTAATTAGCTCAGCCTCCGTGACTCTAAGTCCATTAAATCTAGATTGGAGCCTACGTTTGCATCAAATCTAGACTTATTATTAGATAAACATTTATTGGCATGAAAAATGGGATTTTTTATGGAAAGTCTTAAATTTTTATTGAATTTATTTCTTAAAAATTGTATCATTTGTAATTCATACACACATTTACAAAAAAAAAAACTCGTTTAGAGATCTACAATACAAACTCCACGTGTGAACAAAGAGTTACTGACGTTTCACAAATTCTAGATCCCGCAAGCAGAGTTTACCTTGCAACCTATATACAACTTCTCGACGTCAACCATTGGGCAAATGCCGCCAGACACAACACGCGTGTGGTCGCAAGATTCTTCTTTTTCTATGTAGAATGATTGATTTTTACACCCTATTTCTCATACCTCTAACCCAAAAATCCACATTGCATAATTAGCCCATTATATGATCTAGGAACACAAGCTTCCTGTCAGTGAAAGAGACTGGGCCGTAATCCATACATAGTAATCGCGGACGACATAAAAATAATAGGGATGATTCCTGGGTAAAAAAAAACGATTCTATTTAGTCCGTCATTCAGATTATAGAAAAATATGGGGTACGTATTTTTTATTTTATCAAATCAATAAAAATTGACAAATATAAAAGGCATCAAAGATCAGGAGTGGTGGCTGGTGACGTCACTGCTCGCTAAAAAGTGTAGCGTGCCGTGACGTCACACGAGTTTTCAACGCACTGTGTCGTCTTCATTTTTTGTTTATATGAAAAAAGAAAAAAATACGTGTCTAGTATTTTTTGGAAATCTGACTGACGGGGTAATTAGTTTTTTTTAGTCAACTACTCTATTTGTGGACCATTCAACTACTCGCCCTAAAACCTATACTTTTGCCTTGATCTTCAACTAAATTTTAGTACTGTGCGTCTTGTTCTTACTATTTCATTAAACAAGGACAGAAAATAAAAATTAGTGTAGTTCTGTCAAATTAAGATAACCCATCGATAGTTTCTAGATTAAAAACATGGCGACTAAAAATATGTCAATACCCGCCAGGTGCTGACTAATTTGCAAGATCTAACCTGACATTTATATTCTATCCTTTTCTTTAATTAAATAGAAAGAAAAAGATTCGCTGAACTATAATTTAGTTTAGTTTCACTCGTGTGCTCACGCGAACTAAAATATTCAGAAAACTAAGTTTCTAATACAATTTATGAGACACAATACAAACTGAGACTCAATAACTCAGTAGCAGAATGAATGATAAAGTTACCTTTGTCCCAGTTACAAACGAGTCGACAAGTTTATAAGTTCTCAACTGGGTAAGAGGGTACCCAATTTACGCTTAGAACCCACTGGTTGCAACTACAATACTAAGGGGTATTGTCCACTGGTTCTTGTTTGTATTATGGGAAGCCTTTGACCTGCTGGGTTACTTACAAGAACTTACAAAGTTTAAGATATTTTATCTGAAAGAAAGAATTGTTTATTTCGTACAAACAAAATGCAGATTACATGTAAATAATTATAAAATAACATAAAACATATTGCACTCAAAAGCCTCGTACTCAAACACGAAAAAATGAAATTATAAACAATCTTTTCCTTAAGTATCAGCTAGGGTCAAAGACAACACCCGTGATCTGACAAATTACAATAGGTACATACGTCTGTCATTCTACAAACGAATCATTTAGCCTAGAGTGTCCGAGCCAAACTTCACTCAAGTTAAACCGTAGGAGAGAGAATCACACATTCATGCTAATGTTATAGCTATATTATACACGACATCTCGTAACCTCTGAGAAATCAATATAATCCTGAACTGTACGGGGTTTAATAGTTACAAGTGTTCCAAAGTAGTTTCTATAATGTTGAAACAATGAAAATGCAAGAATTTTATTGTTATGGCAACCCTGAAAATTTACTGTCAAATAAGTAATTCCATTTTTGAAAACGATAGGTCCGTTTTTACCTAAATATCGTTCTGAATACAATTTTAAAAAGCATGCTTGTATAAAATACATAGAAAAATACAGTACCTAATAATTTTTTTATCTGATGATTGAGCATTTTTAAAAATATAAAAGGTGAAACATTCATCATTGTCTTGCGAGCTAAATTGGAAAGTCGTGGCTTGATATATTTGTCCATTCTAATTGGAAAAGTCGTTTGTATGCATCGCTGGCCTTTCATTATATCAGAGAAAATATTTAAAATATCAATGACATATTTACTTTATTTTGAAATGGCAGTGGTCAAATATAGTTTTTTATTTATTTTATTTTATTTTGTCGCTCATTGAACGGAATTGGTATTTTTATTTTCGTTATTCTATATATTGTCCCACTGATGCGGAAAGTTATCCCGTTTTTCCTTTTTAAGCTCCCTGTCGTCAGCAATCTCTGGCTAAGTAGACCCTACAATTCAGGCGTCCAGGGAGTAACAATCATTGTCCATATTTCTAAGTGCCAGGATTATCAACCAGAAAAAAAATCTATTACACTTAACCAATCTTTTCAGGAGAGTGTCCATTCCATTAAATCCGTAAAATGAACCTGGGCGTACAGCGTATTTGATTTATGAGTCCTAATTTTAGGAGAAGTAATAAAAACTTATACTTTTTTGATGTAAAACGGAAATGAACTCATAATATTTGCCGTAAAAAAGTAATTATTCAAGCAAAGATCTTAATATTTTTGGAAGATTATTAAAACAGTTCTCTCTCTCGTTCTGGGCGGAGCGGAAAGGCGTGTCAGACTTTTACTAACTAAAACCCACCCGTGTTTCTCCACTTGCCTCTACGGATCCGGATCGTAATGGTGTTAACAACGTAAGGGTGAAAACTCGCCGTACGACGGGTCGTCCGATGGAGGAACGGAGATGGGGGAATTAAATCATGCAATTCCTTCGCACACTCCCCAAAATGCATCCTATAGAAGACCGAAAGGCTGGCTACTCTACGCCTGTGCTCTAGGCTTTGGAGACCGTCTCGAGTTAAGTCAGGGTCACCAATCAGCCTCTTCGCCCGCCTCTCCACCGAATCCAAAGTGGCCAGGTGACACTTAGCAGCACCAGCGCAAATGTGGCTGAAGTACTCCACACACGAACGGACCTGTGCTTTGTACAGCATTAGAAGCTAACCTGGTGTGAAGCGTGAGCGTGACCGACCGGAGACCATGATCGTTTTTTGTTTTTTATGTATTCTGTGTTTTTTAATGATTTCAGTTTTCACTTCTATCGATCAGACCCACGACTGCTATTTTTTATCATTATTAAGAATGTTGCCCTACACTAGGAATTACTCCTGCATCGTGGGTCAGTTTACCTACGGAACAGCTACCTGTAGGCCATATAAATATTTGCTCCACCAGTCGTACATTCAGCTACTGCACCAACAATGTCTAATAAAATAATTAATATTAAAGTAGATTTAGTTATCCCAATCAATGGGGACCAAACGCCTCCTACCGAGGCTCTAGGCGGCGTGCGGTCCATGGCCCTTTACGGGGCACCGGTGTGGGCGCGGTCGCTAAGAAAGCGGCCAGCCCGATGCCTGACCGCGTCCCGGAGGGTCATGGCCGTTCGGCTGGTCCGGCGATACAACACGGTCTCCACTGATAATTCGCGAGGTTCGATGCCTCCTAGGCCAGGGTTGCGGGTTGGTTAAAAAAGAAATCGTGTCCCTAGCGCACAGGCATGTGAAGGAACACGGGTGAGTTTTAGTCAGTAAAAGTCTGACACGCCCTTCCGCTCCGCCTAGAACGAGATAGGTCATTTGATGATCTCACATCCAAAAACAAAAAAAGAGGATTAGTTTATTTTCGCATGACTAACAAAAAGTTATGGGGCAAAACAAAAAACATTTCTACCCTTCCATTCTCATGAACTACCCAATACGGAGTAACCCTTTCATCTCTAGCGACTTACTACGTGAACAATGGCCGCGATGAGTTAAGGATAACTTTCGCCCAAAGGGGTTTTAACCCTCCAATCGGTACGATTCAAATTCGAGAGTAAAATAAAATGGCAATTATTTTTTTTCATTTTAATAATAATTATAAACTAGCGCTTGACCGCAATCCCGCCTGATAGTAAGCAGTGATGCGATCGTCGATGGTAAAGCGCGCTAGTTTATTAAGAGCCTATTCACTCAGAAAAACTGAGCGAATAGGAAGGAAGATGGCACTTGAGCGAGGTGGTGCAAAACCCAACAATACGACCAACGATGCTGCGCCAAAGGGAGATTGATCTGAAGACCCTCCACGACCAAACTCCCAACACAACAACATTAGGCGCATCGTACCCGGCACACATCGCAACACAACTGCTCAGACCCGTCCACCTTACGGCTTCACCAGACATCATGCCGGAACACGTCGAATCGCTTGGCGGCAAGACTTTGTCTGGTGGGTGGTAACTTCTGCCAGCGGCCGATGTTATGGCCTACCACCGAGAATCAATAAATAATTGCATTTGTAGGGTATTTATATCCATAACTGCCTATATTCTTCAATGACTTAGTCAGAGGTGTAGGTCCATATTAGCCCCGATTCCCTAGATTACGAAGTAAACTAAATTTAAGTTTACTGCAAGATTTTTCTGCTTTTTCAAAAAAAAAAAAAGATAGAAGATAGGACTATTAGCTTAAATTAATCCACGCCTAGCGTAATTTGATGTATTTTTAGAAGCCATATTTTAAATCGCGTCTAAATTATGGAGTATCTGTTAGCGATCAGAAGTGGTATTCATTAATTTAGATAGGAACAAATTAATAATCACTGAGCACACAACACAATGTCAAACGATAGCCATCAGCTCTTAATTAATGTAGAAAATATAGGTCTCACAGAGTTGGCACGATATTACCAGTCTGAGCGTCCGTTGTTGAAAGAGAGACAGGTGCGGGCAGACCGCGCCCTCTATAGCACGCGGGGTTGCGAGCCGGTCCTCGCCAACATAATTATCTTAAATTGACAGGACTAAAGAAATATCCCTTTCTTAAATAAATAAAAAAGATGTTCTGAAATTACATTTACTTTAGTTTGTGATATGAGAAGTCAGTGCTATTGGTACCGAGACCCTTGTTCTCCAAGTATATAAATACATTTATGTTTGGCGTCTTTTTCTTTCTATTTCATTAAGAAAAAAAAAAGTAATGAGTTTAGTCCTGGCAAATTGGAGTATAGGAAGCTTATACCTTAAATATTATTTGTTTCTGGTATTTTTTTATAATGACGTGCTAATTAGGAAAAAATACATTTGTTCTGCAAGTGATGAAGATATAAGCTGCACTCCCGATTCAATGAAAATGGAAGCTGAAGCAGCAATGAACAATATTTTATTTTTGTAATGCCAGTTTTTTTCTACTTACCCCACAATCGAGATGTAAAGCAAATTAGTTAGCTCGGGTGTAAGCATCAATTGCACCCTCGAACTATAGGCCTCCTCGCTGCGATAATATCTCGGGCTGCAATTGATGCCTTACAGCTCTTGGCTACTAATCTACTATTAATTAGATAAGGAGTAATACTGTATTGGTTAAATTAGCCATTATTGTCGTAAAAAGTAAATGACAAAAAATGTTATTGTGGAATATCCATAAGAGATATGTAAACATATACTATCTCCATACCTAGTACATTATTTTGATAAATCTCGTAGGGTTCAGCCTGCATTTGCAATGTAAGCGGAAAATACTCGTATGTAATTATTTACGACATCACAGTAGAAAACTCAAAAATAACAGTATTTTTCCACTATTTGATTGATTTTATTATAAATATAAAACTTCCTCTTTAATCACTTACTCTGTTAAAAAACCGCATCAAAATCCGTTGCGTAGTTTTAAAGATTTTAGGGATATAAGAACAGAGAAAGCGACTTTGTTTTGTACCTTCTATGTAGTGATATTTCAAATGAAATAATAAATTTTAACATAACACAAAAATACATTTTAATCTAGCCAAGAAATTTTGAAAACAACTTTATATTAACACATAAAATTTTTTCCACAGATAATGTGTCACTACTTTTGGTTAACATGCGACGGCATCAGCGACGTAGTCTTCGCTCTGGACCTCGTCGTGCAGCTGAGGACTGGGTACCTGGAGCAAGGACTGATGGTAAATATCCTTTACAAACACCAGGCTATTATTAACCCAATTCAGGGTACAGATCTCATTGACATATGTATGTATATATGTTTCTTCGCAATATTCTCCCTCACCGATGTTAGCGATATCCACAGTACTAGTAAACTAAGAAAGTATCTACAGTGTAATAGAAAAGTCACATTGGCATATTCGCCATGATGTCCCTTTCTACTTGCCCATGTTATTTATTGCTTGCTGCACTTACAGTATACACTAAGGGCTATATTTCACCGGGACACTCAACCAGTCGCCGCTACTAACAAAATGTATACAGCTCTATAGAGAGTTACTCACCTGGTATCCGTTTGGTTACGCAACCGCAACGCGTCCACAGAATGTTACTGGTTGTGCCGTCACGTTGGTCGCGCCACCGCTAAATACTGTAGCGCTGTATGGTGGCTCACTCACACGGCCGCCATTCCAGCTGCCAGTGACGCCCCCACCTTCATTAATTTCTTACAGCGATCGGCTAAATAAGGATGAAGAGCAGTAGTGCTGTCTCTTCATGGTCCATTATGATACTGTCTCAGTATGGTGTGGCGACTCTGGTGTCTTTATGGTGTCTAGTTTGGTAGCTTACGGACAACACAGTGGCGTTACTGGTCCCGGTGAAATATAACCCTAAAGCTCGCAGCAAGCCAACAATATAACATTTAACTTAAAAAAAAAAACTTAAAACTTCAAATAAACATTTTACATACATTTACTGTTATACATAAATATATCAACTTCAGAGAGGCAGAGAGATATCTAAGCAATTAGAGCGTTCAGCAGATTGATCGACTGATATGTGGGAGTATAACGAGCAGTATGGGTACGCACCGACGGCGCCGTGAACAGACACCATTAGACATAGCGTATACAATATGTAAAGAAAACCCTGTCCGATCCGTGAAGGTATTGTTAGGTATCGTTAACTGATTCTAATAATGCCTACAAAGCCAGGCCAAACTTAAAAAAAGCCCCCCTAAAAAAATAAAAATATTATTTCCAGAAAGCGAGGTAACTTAATATGTGTGCGGTAGGCAACAGGTTAGGCATATACGCGCGGGTGAAGGGGGCAGGGCACGCGGCACGTGGTCGCATCGCTATTCGATCCGTCACAAATGGTGTTGTCACTTTTTAAAAAATGACCGAATTTTGGGGAAGTGGTAATTAATTCGCAGAAAAAAAAGATTATTTCAAAATTCATTAGTATTGTCACTATGACGATAATGTAAAATTTCATATTTTATTTGGTCATGTGTATACCTAATATTTATTATCCTTTTGGGTCGGACGGAGTTTTCTTTACATATTGTATAGTACTGTTATTTTTTAAATGCTTACTTAATTAAGCCGATGATACGAAAAACCGATGGAGCTGTAAAGTTTTCTAATGGTAACATTTGTAACTGTATATCGCAAGGCGGAGCATGGTGGAAAGATAAGATATTGAAGGTCGCTGGAATCTACTAGATGCAAGCGACTCATAACCCGCCATTGTGACAATGGTATCCACTAGATATGATGTCTTTCGGCTGACATGACAATAGCCGTTCCATCAGACCATTTATTTATCCATTTATTTCAGGTATCAATGCTCATATAAATAAATAAATATATACGGACAAATCACACAGATTGAGTTAGCCCCAAAGTAAGTTCGAAACTTTTGTTATGGAATACTAACTCAACAATACTATATTTATAATAGATACATATATAGATAAACATCCAAGACCCAGGGCAATCAGGAAAAGATCGTTTTCCATCATGGCCTGGCCGGGGATCGAACCCGGGGCCTCCATGTCGCAGGCAGGCGTGTTGACCGCTACACCACGGAGGCCGACATAAACGTATAGAACATTATATTAACATAAAAACTGAAAATACTATAAATACATATAACACAATCAACTAAACCTAATGTTCACGAAGTGTCGGCGTCGTGTTTCGCTGACTGGTGTCACGTGGCTGGTCACGATACTGGCGGTACACAACACCTTTAGGCCAGTACTCTTCTTTGAGGAACTTCTTGAGATGTGTCAGATCGCGAACCACGAACGAGATGAAATTCGTGTGGAAACACGGCTTCAATTTCTCGAACCTCAAAGTCCAGTCGTTCTTGACGCACAGATACTCCACGACTTCCTCAATCTTCGTGGAGGATCTATGAGGCTTAGGGAAAAAGTAGTGCACCATCTGTGCGCGCACACTTGTGCTCTATAATACCATTGTAGCAGTGCCGTCATGCGAATCGAGTTTTCTGTGCAACTAGCATGCATACAAGCTCGCAACAACAACCGGCGGTCAAAGTGGCCCTCCAGGCAATCCCAGTCTGGTCTGAGGATCCTCCCTTTTCTATGGAAGATGAGTGAGCTTTACACGCTACTCCTCATACCGCCTCACCATCCACCAAAACTGATCTCCACTTCAAAACTTTATTTAACTGCCTAAATTGTAAGTTTGGAGCCACGATCTTCGGAGGGTAGCAGCTATATGAGTATTGCCGAGAATCTATTTCAGTGGCCTGTGATTAAAGATGCCTATATCCCACAGTGGACTTCTGAAAGCCGATAATGACGATTTACTTATTTGGTGCTGGAATAGTAAAAGTATTTTAAAATTGTTACCAGGTGTATGACTCAAGGAAGCTGGCAAAACATTACGTGAAGTCGCGCAACTTTCTCCTGGACGTTGTCTCGCTAGCACCCCTAGACTTACTGCAGCTGCACTTCGGCACCAACCCTATTATCCGCTTCCCTAGATTTTGCAAGGTGAGTGCATTTACTTATTTATACGTCTCCTGTGACTGGCCCTCGCCATGCATGGGTGCTACCTACTGATGTGGCGTTGGCGTTGGCGAACATTTAGATGTCTATGCTACATTAATGTGTACTTGTTGATAACCCTACGTCGTCCTACTATAAAGCCAATTATTTGTTAAGTAGTAACTTTGAGGTTTTTTTCGGATCTTCTCCATAGGAAAAGACCGGAATCGGAACAGTGTGACTACCTTCTGGAGGTACGGACGACCGCGGGTCAAGCTACACCTAACTGTCGGATATTCCCAATAAACCTTGAGCCCTTATGCTTTAGAGATAAAGTTGAAAATGTAATAAGGAAATCTGACAGATTATAGTAGCTTGATGTGCTGTCGTCTGTACATGCAGGCCATGTAGGCTTATATGAAAAAATATCTTTAAATTAAATAAATTTTAAATAAATACGGACAAATCACACAGATTGAGCTAGCCCCAAAGTAAGTTCGAGACTTGTGTTATGGGATACTAACTCAACGATACTATATTTTATAATAGATACATATATAGATAAACATCCAAGACCCAGGCCAATCAGGAAAAGATCGTTTTCCATCATGACCTGGCCGGGGATCGAACCCGGGGCCTCCACGTCGCAGGCAGGCGTGTTGACCGCTGCGCCACGGAGACCGACAAACTTTGGATATACACTAACTTTCCTTCCTAGTAGACTAGGGAACTAACTTGACGTCAGCCTTCGACACTTGCCGACATGCTCGACGGCTGCAGCTTCCCTTGACAGTTGCCACTGGTATATATGAACATAGCTTTGTGTATCAATTTAAAAATATCATTTAAACTCATAATAGATCACACAATAACGTTTATAGCCAGGTTTAACACGTAGGCTTTTTATCCTGTTATTCCCACGAGATCGAAACATGCATTTAACAGAATGCAGCTAGTATAAAAATATTTTTAAATGAACGCTCCTGGAATTTAAATTATCATTCAAAATCATTTTCACGAATCACAGGATTGAAATAAATTTTCAAATAAAAACTATAAGCTAAAATAACACTACAAATCTCTTTTTGTACGACCATTTGGTAATTTGCTTAATACATAACCATAAGTCTCTAGCCATATCTCAATAGTACTCATTCCTGCCAAGTCGTGTTACAATGACCATTTCCACACGGGTAATCCGTACTACAACGAAACTTTTTTTTAAGGCTATGGCATCAAAATGATTTTTTGATGACATATGATTATGTCAAAAAGCGCGCTTTTTTAAGTCACAACTAAACATCGCATGTTATTAGGCTGTATGGAATTGCCTTTGCCTTTCATTTGTGGGATTATAACAACAAAATAAAATTGCGCGCCGCGCTATTTTCGCGGAGTTTTTGGCGGGAAGGCTAAGATGAGTCGCTCATTTTTCATTGAACTTTTAAATTATTTATAGTGTCGTTTACTAAAAAAAAATGGTGATTTATGTAGTAAAAAGTGCATTCAGTGAATAATTCATAAAGAACAGTGAAATATTGTAGCATAGTGGTCACATCATGAGGTCAAAGGTCTTAGCAACCAAGCCAAAAACTCCAAAAAAAAGCTATTTTCGCACCATTGTTAACTTTTATCTGCATTTATAAATAAAAATGTTTTGAAAATGAGTAATATCAGTGATAATGGCGAAATGGACAATATCTTAACGCCTCCTGAAATAAGAGTAATCCAGAATTTAAATTACTATAATTCCTAATAAAGTTCAACATTGACGGTTTTTTGTATTTATTTATTTCAAGGTCGTAGAAAAACTTTTTTATGCCACTGTCGCAAACAGCTATTGTAATACTCGTGCTGATCTATTGTGCCACTCAGCTTCACTTTGTGGCACAAACTCGCGATCTATTAAACTATCACTCATGATACAATAGCTATCATTACTTGACAGTGACATAAATAACTATTTCAATTTCATCGTAATATCTATTAAATAATGTAAACTTCACAAAATTAATCCATTTAAATTTACATCGTCGAATCAAGGATCAGACTCAACAACAGAACTTAATTAAGAAATAAATCACTGTATAGACATAATAAAGTTGTCGTTGAAAACAGTTTCAAACAATATAAAAGGACAAGATATTTGAAACCAAAAACAATTTTAAACTCGCTTAGGAAGCCTTAATTTCTATAATAATTTGCGGGATTACGTCTTCCTTTGTCCTTTATTACCAAGCGACTTCAAAAAGGTTGTTCTATATTCGTGAGGGGTTTGTTACATAAATATAAAGGGTGTATCTGACATCGACGCACAAACGAGTACCATGGATCCAGTACATGATTCTGAACCCCCCAGTGGTGGAATTTTTCGTCGACTTTTTCATGATTTAAAAAAACATATATGTAACTTTTTCACTTTTTTCACTTTAGACCGTTCATGATTGCTATACTTTTATAACCCAATAAGATTTTAAAGTAAAAATTAATTAATTCGCTAATTACACAAAAAGCGCTAAAAACACAACTCGAAAAATTATCTTATCAGCTGATTTAATAGAGCACACATCAGGGTACAACGTCATACCTACAAACCCGCACGGCGGCACGCTTGCAACGTTCAAAGGCCGAGTCGACACTTTTTTTAAACACTGTGAATTCTGTAACCGTTCGTTAACGACATAAATGACTATCATAATTTTGTTAGTGTCATGCGGTCTAGCCTTTTCGTGAAGTTTGCGTTACGATGTCAGATACACCCTGTATATTATGATTAAGACGTTGTTGTGCAATCCCGCCTGATGGTAAGCAATGATACAACCGTTGATGGTAAAGCGCGCTAGTTTATTCAGAGCCTATTCACTCTTGAAGTAGTAGATTACCTTGTGTAAATTACATCACTGCTCGGTGAAGGCAAACGTTATCCTTATATCCTGGAAGCAAAAATTTGGACATATTTTTTTTTATATAATTATAAACAAGTGCTTCACCGCAATCCCGCCTGATGGTAAGCAGTGATGCAATCGTTGATGGTAAAGCGCGCTAGTTTATTAAGAGCCTATTCACTCTAGCCTTGAAGTAGAAGATTACCTTGTGGAAATTATCTCATCACGGCTCGGTGAAGGCAAACGTTATCCTTATGTCCTGGAAGCAAAAATTTGGACATATTTTTTTTTTTTATATAATTATAAACAAGTGCTTCACCGCAATCCCGCCTGATGGTAAGCAGTGACGCAATCGTTGATGGTAAAGCGCGCTAGTGTATCAAGAGCCTATTCATTCAAAAAATGAAGTGAATATGAAGGAAGACGGCGGTTGAGCGTGGTTATGGAATTTTAAACCCAACAACAAGACCAACGATGCTGCGCCAGAGGGAGATTGATCTGGAGACCCTCCACGACCAAACTCCCGACACAACAACATTGGGCGCATCGTGCCCGGCACAGATCGCAACACAACTGCTCAGCCACTCCCTGTCAAAGGCAGAGGAGGATTGTATTCTAGCTGTGAGAACATTATTGGCTTGTGCTAAATGCCTTAACTCACCAGGCCAGTCTCGGTTAAAAACGGTGTCCATAGCCTGAAGCGCAGGCGTAAAGTATTAAGCCTGTCGGTATTCTATAGGATGCATCTTGGAGAGCGTACCGTGTGTAGGAATAATCCGCCATCTCCATTCCATCATCAGATGAACAGTCGTACTGCGAGTAACCACGTTGTTGACTTCACTACGAAATCAAAAAATCAAAATCAAAAGTCATTTATTCAAATTAGGCTGAGAATTAGCACTTTTTGAACGTCAATATTACATAAGACAGTCCCCCAAAACGCCCACCCATCGACACTTCCTAGTGCTTTCGCTGGGAAGAAGAAGTGGCGGAAGAAACTCCCCAGTAGCACAGCTGTCTGTCCATTTAAAAAAACACATGACTTTATACAATACTATGTATAGTGATGAACACAAGAATATATAAAAACAATTAAATTATTGAAAATATGCCAGCTACTACGCCAGAATACCAGCAAAGCAAAACAATACATATATATATTTAAATGAAAATGTAAATAACTAAAAACTTATTACTTCAATAAAAGCCCCAGGCATAAAGGGCGCGACAGCTTACATATTTATGTATTGAAAAAAAAAAGTGAATTATATGAACTCATATAACGTGTCAGTAAGCTAATTCCGGAGAAAGAACACAAACATTGTCCTGATTTAATCAGAGCGACCAGCTATTCTTATCATTTAAATAATCACTTACAGAATAATGTGCCTTTCGATCCGGACTAAGCGTTTCGCCTCGTCATTTACACCGCGTTCATCGAAGGACTGGATCAATTTGCCTGAGACCGTCTTCCCGTTTCACTACAATTTCTTCAAGGCTAGATTGAATAGGCTCTTAATAAACTAATGCGCCTTACCATCAGGTCAGATCGCTGTCAAGCACTATTATACAATGTAAAAAAAAAACTGGATTTAATAAGTTGTTTATAAAGACCCACGTAACATATAGACTAGAATAGAATAGAATAGAAAACTAAGTCAATAGATCCTAGATAAAATAGTGATATCGGCTCGCTATACCGGTAAAAGCTTTCGATCAAGGACACGATGAAAGAATGTAAACTTACAGTCTACGGAAGGGATTAGTTTCGGAAAAACGAGTTAGAACAGAAAGGTCTTTACACCTATATGTCGGCCAAATTTGATAAAGAATAGAGGTAAACAAACCGTTGCTACACAACGAGTAGTTTACGCCTAAAAGACAGATGTTAACAACCTTTTCTAGATAGATGATTTTCATGAAAGTAATAATTCTACTTCCTATTAATGTAAACGGTTTATTTGTTGAGATATTTATGATTTGCTTAGAACGCCTAACCGATTTGAATGAAATATGACACACATGTAAGCTAATTTCCTAATAGGTCAATTTTTTGATACATATTTATGTATATTATACTTAGTCCATACGTCCTTGAAAGTATTACAATGCATGTGTTACGCAGTTGATTTGAAAATAATTAAAATACGCAAAATTGTATTGACAAATGTGAGGCATTTGTCAAAACTTTATTCATTGGTTGAATTCCAGAAAATGTGTTTAATACCTGGATTTCCTCCATCATTCTTTTTTTGTAGGGCTATCACGTAAAATTAATGTCGACTTTTTAATGGTTTTTCGAAATACCAAGTTATTATGCATGTTATTTTAGTGATTCTATTGAAATATGCTGCAATAGGAATTGTTAATAAATAGTTCATAATTCATCTTTCATCTAAAAGTCGATAATCATGTAAATAACTGGAGATTTGTAAAACGCGAGTTGTGATAACCCTAAATTGGTTTGTTTACCTCTATTCTTTATGGAGCTTGGCGAGAATATAGATCTTACACAGATGTTCTTATCTGGTCAACTTCTATAGACGGGTGGTCTGTGATGATGTACAACGACCAAGTTCGTGTCAACGAACAACATTAAAATTTAAAGATCGTTAGCACTACTTTCATACAAAGATATTCCGCTATATAATGACAATAAAGCAATTTAATCCATATTTTACTTACGCGTCTTTGGTTTCACTATCTATACGTGTTTTTTTCTATCTTCATTAAATTACGTAAAAGTAGAGAAACATGGCACGTAAAAATGTGAGTGGCCACGTCTTCTTATTTATTTATTTATTTTATTATTTATGTACACACAATAAAATACATATAGATACAACAAAATGAAGATCTGAGTACAAAGGTACTGCTTATTTCTTAAGAAATTTCTTCCAGCAGACCTGCGAAAGGAGAAGTAAAACAGAAATGTAGACAATAGGGTGTAAGAACAAGGAGGAAATAAAATATGATAACTATTAAAGTAATAATATTAAATATACCTAAACATATAAACCTAAAATAAATATATAAGCCAAACCAATAAACCAAAAATAAGTACATATACTACTTAAATAAATACATAATACTAAAATATAAAAATATGTATAAATAATAAACAAATTCTCACAATATAGAGGAAAGGTAATGCTCTTTTAATCGACGCTTAAAATTAGAAATAGTGTTTAAATCACGAATGTTAGGCGGGAGTGAGTTCCACAATCTTACAGCATGTACAGAGAAGGAATAGGAATAGTAAATCGTTTTATGAGGATGAGATTTAAGGATGGATCTTAGGTGTGATCTACAGGGTGCGTCGCTAGAGCGCGCGTAAGAAAAACGCTCACGCAGGTAGGAAGGATAAGACTTTTATTTTTTTCTTGTCAAATATGATAACACTTCGAAAATGGAACATGAAGTGCAAATTATAAGAAAAAGGAACGTGATTTGAAAATGCTTAGCCATTTCGTTCTTCGAGTGCAAAATTTGTGCAAACTTAGAGTAATACATTCTTAAATAGTTCTATATTTAAAAATGTATCACTCTAAAAAAACCATGAACATTGGCAGTGAAAGCGCAACATCAATATTACGTCAAATATTTATTATCTGTTCATGTTATGTGTGTAACAAATGGCTTGCCATGGCGCCTCCGCCGGGCCGGAACAAACGTGATAGACCAAAGAATTGCTGGCTTGACGTTGTAAGAGATGACATGTGTGCCAACAATCTCACACCACGGTATGCCAGAGATCATGTGAAATGGACGTGAATATGAAGGAAAGCGGGCGCCGGGCAACACGAAAGCCGCGGATGCAAAGTAATGCATGATAATCATTTAATTAAAATTGGAAAATTAAAGGTGTGTCTATAAAGTCGTGAAATGAATGTTTCTGGTACTAAAATTTTTAAAAGTAGTGTAACACTAAATTATCGTATGTCATCAGCTGTCGTATATATGTTTTGTAACTGCAAATGGATAAACATCGAAGAAACGTATTAAAAATGAGCAAAACAAAGAAAAGTCGATCTCGGAAAATAATTCTTAAACTGTATCGGCGATGTTTGCTAGAATACGAAGCTGGACAAATTTTATCAAATATGGATGATATTTATGCTTGAACAGTTGCTAAAACAGGTATGTTTTCAAATTTACTTAATAAACGATTTTAAGACTAAAATGAGGATTGTTTACATTGTGCATTTATAGGTTAGATTGCAAATATCAGTAGACCATATTGTAGTGCGACTAGCACAGTTTTGATACTTTAGGTGACTTAATTTACCGCTGATTTTAGAAATGAATCATATCATGTTCGGAATTAAAATTAGTGATATCCATCTTCTGATAGAAATTACATATTATTATTATCTTTAATCTTTCAGGAAAATGTGAGAGCAAACCCTTTATCAAAAAATACAGTATGTTAAGAAAACCCTGTCCGACCCATAAGGATAATAAAGGTTAGGTAAACACATGACCAAATATAATATAAAATTTTACGTAATCATCATAGTACCAATACAAATGAATTTTGAAATAATCTTTTTTTCCCGCGAATTCATTCCAACTTCCCCGAAATTTGGTAATTTAAAAAAAAGTGACAATTAAGAGCGAATAGCGATGCGATCACGTGCCGCGTGCCCTGCCGCCCGTCGCCTGCGGAAGGGTGGTAACGCACATTTATTAAGTTACCTCTTTTTGCGAAATAATATTTATTTTTTTGGGGGATTTTTTTTTTAAGTTTAGCCTGGTTTGTATTCATTAGTAGAACCAGTTATCGATACCTAACAACACCTTCACGGGTCGGACAGGGTTTTCTTAACATCTAATATATAAAATTCTCGTGTCACGGTGTTCGGCTTTAAACTCCTCCGAAACGGCTCGACCGATTTTGATGAAACTTTTTGTGCTTAACCGGTATCTATGAGAATCGGCCAACATCTATTTTTCATCCCCCTAAATGTTAGGGGTAGTCCACCCCAAATTTTTATTTTTTATTTTTTAGACAAAATTTTTAATTTCTATTTTTTATGATACAACATACAAAAATACATACAATCCCCAATTTTCACCCTTCTACGATCAACCCTTATTTTTTAATAGCCATTTTAGTAATTTAATCTATTATTTATATGGCAAAACAACGTTTGCCGGTCAGCTAGTATTAGTATAGATATGTGATAATACTTCGCTAAAGACCTCGCTCAAAACTCAAGCATTGTTGGAAACTACTTTAGAGCCATTTGATTGGTTGAAATAAGTTAAGCAATGCTTGAGATTTGAGCGAGGTTCTGTGATACGGGGCTAAGAATGTAATTACACAAATATTATTAGTTAAGGCCCTGTCATAGTGCGATGTGTAGGTATGAACGCGCTTCCTCAGCCCCCGTAAAATAGATAAGAGTCGAGCTTATAGACGCAGCGAGAGAGCGCGCGCGCCGCGCGCCGTTCTCGTCGGTACTAGCATTTGAACATGCCACAAGGCAGTGATATTGCAGTAGGTAAGGTATGAAAAAGTATCGGTTTCGGAAATATTGACGGAAGACGGAACAAAATTACTGTTTTGTTTTGTTGGTATTGTTCTGTAATCAAATAAATATTTTCATTTTACATTTCCTTTAAAACAATTTATCAGCGGCGGTGTTTCCGTCTGACTACAATTTATTTGTCATCAAGGCTAGAGTGGATAGGCTCTTAATAAACTAGCGCGCTTTACCATCAACGATTGCATCACTGTTTATTGCGCTCAAGCGCTAGTTTATAATTTTATAAAAACAATATATACAGTATGTTAAGAAAACCCTGTCCGACCCGTGAAGGTCGGTCTCCATGGCGCAGCGGTCAACACGCCTGCCTACGACGTAGAGGCCCCGGGTTCGATCCCCGGCCAAGTCATGATGGAAAACGATCTTTTCCTGATTGGCCTGGGTCTTGGATGTTTATCTATATATGTATCTATTATAAATTTAGTATCGTTGAGTTAGTATCCCATAACACAAGTCTCGAACTTACTTTGGGGCTAGCTCAATCTGTGTGATTTGTCCGAATATATTTATTTATTTATTTATTTATTTATTTATTATTTAAAATAGTAGCCCACTGGTATCGGGAACAGGGTCCAAGCTACCAGCGGTCAGGGCTCCAGAGAGGGGAACCTCCTGACAACGCGAGCCGTGTCCAAAGGTACCGCTCTCTGAATCAAGGCCTTGTTATTTTTTTTTAATTATAAACTAGTGCTTGACCGCAATCCTGCCTGATGGTAAACAGTAATGTAATCGTAGCAGTAAAGCGCGCTAGTTTATTAAGCTTATTCACTTAAAAAACTTAGTGTATATTAAGGAAGACGGCAGTTGAGCGAGGTGATGCATTGTTAAACCAAACAACACGACCAACGATGCTGTGCCAAAGGGAGATTGATCTGGAGATCCTCCACGACCAAACTCACGACACAACAACATTTGGTGCATCGTACCCGGCACACATGGGAACACAACTGCTCAGACCCATCCACCGTACGGCTTCACCGGACATCATGCCGGAACACGACGAATCGCTTGGCGGCAAGACTTTGTCTGGTGGGTTGTAACTTCTGCCGGCAGCCGATATTATGGCCTACCGCCCGTTTAAGCCATTGGCTGTCACGACTCAGTACAATGATTACTGAATCCACATAGCACCATGTCAGCAACCTCACGAGTCAAATCAAGACACTTGATTTGTTTATCTTTCTCGGCTTTCACGAGGTTCTTATCATGCGGGATGGTTATGTCAACATTTATTGCAAATCGTCTGATGTGGATTGATTCATCCACATCAAGCGATCCAATAATTCAAATTCAAATTTATTTATACGTACACTTACTTATGTAGATAGTATTGGAAAAACTGAGTCGTGGTGGCCTAGTGATTAAAACACCAGTTTCTCAAGTATGAGTGTGCGGGTTCGATTTCAGGTCAGGCAGAGTATTCTATTCTATTCTATTCTCAGTATATCTTGGACACCAATGGCTGATTATAAGGTGAAGGAAAATATCTTGAGGAAACCTGGACTTTAAGTTTGAAATCACCAATCCGAATTGTGCAAGCGTGATGATTACGCTCAATCCTTCTCTGTAAGAGGGGAGACATGTACCCAGCAGTGGGACGTTAAAAAGTTGAGACGAATCGAAAGACGATCTAACTGCCATGCTTCGATATCGCCTTCGGGTTGTGGAGATCAGACGGCAGTCGCTTCGCGGAAAATACCGAATTAGACTAGTAAAGCGACTAGTAAGCGGACCCCAGACTCCAAAGCTAAAAAAAGATTAACGCTGAGATGATGATTATAATCTGTTGGTTTGACAACCAGTACAGTTTTTCATAGTCCTAGTATCCTATTATTGGGAGAAAATGCTCTCATTTCGTGAGCTCTCCACATCGCAGCTTGACTAGCGTAATAATGCGGTGTCATTCCTGATAAATATCTCACAGATTCTGTCCGAGATCCTCATTACAGGGGTAATAACTTCCTTGAGCGGACTTCTGTAGCCGAGAGTCACACGATATCACCTTTCTATTAATAGCACAAGTAATATCCCGGAAAAGCCTCTAGGGTTATATCTATTTCGAATTGGATTGTTTGATTGGACATATTGCAAATAGCCTCAATTGGTATGTTCAGAATAGGGGTGTAAAAAAAAGTATTCTATTTAGTCCGTCATTCAGATTATAGTAAAATATTACATATGTATATTTCGTTTTATCAGATCAATAAAAATTGACATATACAAAAGGCATCAAAGATCAGGAGTGGTGGCTGGTGACGTCACTGCTCGCTAAAAGTGTAGCGTGCAGTGACGTCACACCAGTTTTCAACGCACTGGGTCGTCTTCATTTTTTGTTTATATGAAAAAAGAAAAAATACGTGTCTATTATTTTTTGTAAATCTGACTGACGGACTAATTAGTTTCTTTTTTAGTGAAATACCCTATTGTGTGATAAATATGAAAATCAGCGACTTAATATAGGTAGTATTTGCGGACATATTTAATTGTTTATTTATTATATCAATGGTGAGCTTAATATAAAAAAAATAATAAGGTCATCAAAAAAAGTCTTATTTTTTCATATCCCAGTCGCATCCGAAGCTTTTTCAGCTTTGGAATCTGGGGTTCGCTTTACCAGTCTAACTGCTGATTTTGGATATTTTCCTTAATAATTACATCAACTCAATGTAACATGTATTCCCATTCTTTTATTTAACCCATTTGAGTGGGGACTCTTATTGTGGCCTATGGAAACTTAGGAAACGCTACAATGAGAGTAGCCCGACAGGCTCTTAGCCGGTTTTTTCTGATAGTGATATACACCTGACAATCTACCTACATATACAGGTATGACGGACTAGGTGTAAAGCTTACTCATCCTCTGTAGTAAAGGAAGGATCCTCTGACCGAAAGGGTTCCACCTCTAGTTGGTTACTGCCCGACGATTGGTATCAGGCATACGCTAATCGCAAGGTAAAATCTTCTTGCGCGATGCAGAATTTTGTGTGACATCACTTATATCGTACATTAATATAAACCTTTCTTTCAGGTCTACAGAGCAGTAGACTTCTACTACATAGTGGAGTCCAGGACGGTCTACCCCAACTTCTGGCGTGTCATCAACCTCATCCACATCCTGCTCATCCTGGCTCACTGGTTCGGATGCTTCTACTTCTTGCTGTCTGAAGCTGAGGGATTTCAGGTCAGTTGTATTTCCTTACATAATAGTTATAGGTCTTTTTATGTGGAAAATCGTCAAGGCCACTCCCGGTCTGTGCCTGTCGGACTTTTACTTGCGTGAATGACAGTTTTGAGAAGAAAGACCGAATCTCCTTTGAGTTTCAGTCTATTTTAAAGTCTGAACACGACTACTGCTGCATATGGTCTCGCAAATGCTATGTAATTTCTTCCACCCCTTGTTTCCTCCACTGTTAAGATTTTAAAAACAGACGTCAGAAAATGTGTGACTATACCGGCGTTTAATTAATTTACCATAGTCAGACTACTCTGTGAAGAATAAGTGGATCATAATGCATCAGCTCATTACGGGTTTGGAGATGTATTGTGATTATTTTTTGGTTCTATATACAGCCTGGAAGGGTAAAAACCATTAACACTAAAACCATAGGTAATTTTCTTAATTATAAAAATGTTTATCTGAATTGAAAAATAAATAAACGTTTTTTCTTTAAAAAAATTTAAAAAGTTTCCGATACCGGCCGTAAACTCATAGATATAATGTGCAAAGGGCGCTGACCTCTTGCACTGGCCGTCCGTTCTAACTTCTACCAACGTAAGTTTTAACTAACCAAATTCCAATAAAAACACAAGACACATAACCTGTGATGTAACTTACAGTTTCATTAAAAATTACTTGTTAAATTTACATCACTGGTGGTTCTGCTTTACCGTATTCGATGTTCGTGCCGTATGTGATTTAGCCGGCTCTCGTAATGTTCATTATGGACATAGTAAATACGTAAATTCTTCGGGCCTCGTTCACGTTATCGCCAGCCACGGCGGAAAGCCGAACCATTTCGGTCCACTGTAGTTTTGTGTACGCCAAAATATTACACTACATGACACACATACATACACGACACACATAAGACACACTTTGCACTACAAATGAGCGGTGACGGGCAGACTTTGGACTTCGCGTCGCGAGCGTTGCGCTGCGAGCAAGCGCAGTGCACACGTCCTTTCCAAATCGTGGCTGCGCCGAACTGAATCGAGACGGAGAGGGCCGCGGCGCCGCGCGCGCAGTCGGCGTGGTCGCGAGTCGGCGAGACGCGGTCGTTCACCCTTAGCGTTCACGAAACATATGATCTGCTAGCGGCTAGTGTGAAAATTAGTTCGTGAAAAAAGGGACATTTTACTAAAAAAGAAAAGTTTTCTTTTTTCATTGAATTTACGTTCTGAAAGTGAAACCAAACCACTGGTTTCATGAGCACCGGTGTTTACACTAACAGCATGTATATGGGTTTCGATCTCAAAAATAAAATCTATCAGTTATTCATTCTTGGTTTAAAATTGCAAGAAATTGAAAAAAAGAAGAATCTATAATTTTACTCAATCTCTAAGTAATGGCTTCGTTAATAAATAAATAAAAAAAGTAATAACAATAAATGTTATTACATTCATAATTAAATTAATAATATGAATGAGGAAGACGCAATTGGTAAATTCATTATGGTTTTTTTTTATATTTATTTATTATTCTATTTTTTTTTCTTGTTAATATTTGTTTAGATTATAACATATGTAAACGATATTCCTCTTCATCTTCTCCACATATTCTTCTTTTGCTGTGCCCGACAGCATCCATGATTGTTTCTTTTGGCATGAGCCAATGATAGAAAAAAAAACATAAATACTCAATGCTGAATAAAGCAGTATTTAACGTTTAAAAATGAACCTCAGTAAAACCAAAGTCAAACTCCCATTCGGTAAGCGTAAATCCTTTGAATAAAACTCACACTAGCTGAAACATTTTCAGAGGAAAGAATACTTCAGGCGAAGTATGTCGGATCTTTTATGATAAGTATGCACTTAAAGGCGAGACACAAACGCCTTTGTTTGGCGTTGTGCGGAGTCTAGTGATACGATCTCAATATGGACCATGATACAACCATGTTCGAGACGTGGTGGTCGCAATACGTACCTACAGTCCTAGGAACTGCTCAATGTTTCCTTTTTATATCCACTACTGCAAAACCAAAAGAAATGGTAATGATTTTGGTGTTCAATGTATGTTTGTATTTACTATATATTATTTATTACACAGGGTATATTTGACATCGTAACGCTAACTTAAAAAAGGCTAGACCGCATGCCACTAATGAAATTATGATAGTCATTTATGTCGTTAATGAACGGTTACAGAAATAACAATGTTTAAAAAAAGTGTCGGCTTGGCCTTTGAACGTTGCAAGCGTGCCGCCGTGCGGGTTTATAGTTATGACGTTTATCCCTGATGTAAACTCTCTTAAATCAGCTGATAAGATAGTTTTTCGAGATTTGTTTTCATTGCGCTTTTTTGTGTAATTAGCGAATTAATTGTAATTAAATTTTTGCTTTACAATCTTATTGGGTTATAAAAGTATAGCAATTATGAACGGTCTAACTAAACTGAAAAAAACTACATTTTTTTTTTAAATCATGAAAAAGCCGACGAAGAATTTCACCAGTGGGGGGTTCAGAATCATTTACTGGATCCATGGTACTTGTTTGTGCGTCGATGTCAGATACACTCTTTATATATCGAAAATATAAACATTTATTTATTTAACCGTAATTAATTTGTAATAATGGTCCGGGTGGCGAAAGCTAATATATGTTATTTTTGTATATGCAAAACCCTAAATATGTGTCCAGTATTTTTATCTAAAGAAAGTATCTACATAATTTCTAAAATCTATCATGAAAAATCACAAAGTTATGAGCTTGTTATGTTACCTGCTTGTCCCAACAAAAATATGGTCAACGCGCCGGTCGCCCGCCCGCGCCTACATCGGCGCGGCATGTCGGGGTCCTAGAGCACTGCGATCCACTGTGAACTGCATTGTGCGCTCAGTATCCACACTGCAACATTTTATTGCATTGCATATATTTGGGAAAAAATATAACATCGTGTAAAAATAATTGCAATCGATTCAGTTGCTTATTCTGAACAAACTATATTCAGATTTCTTATATAGAAAAAATAACGTTCTATAAAATATTATCCCTGGATTTTATGTGGTGGATTTTAAACGTACCTACTATTTTATTTGATTTTTTTAGTGAGCGTGGAGTGTGCTTTCATTCCCACTAATACTAAGAATGGGCACTATTGACAGGTCAATTCAACTAACTTTACACGGTGAGATTTCCTATGATAGGTGAGAATACTATGAAAAACCTTTTTTTTTTTTTGACTGACTAATTTGACAGGACTAAATTTAGTTTAGCTTCTGAACAAAGGAATCTATGCCAATATCATATTCGTTTGCTTTTATTCTACTGGAACATCTCTTCTTCTTTGTCTTAGTACACTACATGATAATATATTCAACAATTTCTCCTAGAACTCACTTTATTCATCAAATAACCAAACTTGAGGGTTGGGTAGTGACTGTTCTGCGAAGTAGTGATGCTGGTACCCTCCTCCTCACGAGGTGGAGCAAGTGAGGAAGCAGGAATCTTAGCAACCTCACGCCTTTAGCCGCCGCAAGAGACGCCCTGGTCGAGAGACAACATCGAAATCCTGGCCACCGTAAGCGCGGGCCTCCGGTCAGCAAGCAGTGGGTAGCTCGGTAAATACCAGGGTCGACGGCGCGTTGGGGTCCACAAAGACCGATACCAGCCAGGTTATTGCAAAGAAATACCGTAGACCTGGCGCATAGGCACGCGAAGAAACACGGGTGGGTTTTACTCAGTAAAAATCTGACATTCCCTTCCCCTTCGCCGGAGAGCTCAATTGATGAATACCCATCCTCAAAAAAAAAAGAACTGGGTAGTGACCAGGGGCCTGAAACGGCCATTTTAACCTTTACCTTTAAAAACGATTCATTTCCTGAATTTGCAGCAGATCATTAACAAATCCTCTGCTTTTCGTAAAACGATGACACAGCTTAATCACCTTCAATTCAATTCATATCAAATTTGGTTTAAATATCACGGCGTGAAAGGAATAAAGACCATAATTTTATTGATAAACAAAACAGGCAAACAGGTGAGTTGCGTGATATTAATTACACACAGATATTGGCATATGTGCATCTTTTTCTTTCCATTTCGTTAAGAAAAGGACAGAAGACAATGTCAGTTTAGACCTGTCAAATTATTGTGCTCCTGACGTAAACTGGCGTATTTTTAGTTGCCATGTTTATAATCGCGTCTAAACTGTCTATGGAGTATCTTAATTTGACAGGATTAAATTAAAATGGTATTTTCTATCCTTTATTCCGAAGATCTTTGATCCTCGTGTCTGTAAAATTTGAAAACGTAGATGTGCTTTTACATACTTATTTATTTCCCTGATAGCAAACTACGGTTTTGTAGTAAGCTTATAATAAAGGGTGTATCTGACATCGACGTACAAACGAGTACCATGGATCCAGTACATGATTCTGAACCCCCCAGTGGTGGAATTTTGCGTCGGCTATTTCCCGATTTAAAAAAAATAATTTGCAGTTTTTTTTCACTTTAGACCGTTCATAATTGCTATACTTTTATAACCCAATAAGATTTTAAAGTAAAAATTTAATTACAATTAATTCGTTAATTATACAAAAAAGCGCAATTTGAACAATACTAGAAAAACTGTCCTATCAGCTGATTTAATAGAGTTCGCATCAGGGATCAACGTCATACCTACAAACATGCACGGCGGCACGCTTGCAACGTTCAAAGGCCAAGCCGACACTTTTTTTAAACACTGTTATTTCTGGAACCGCTTATTAACGACATAAATGACTATCATAATTTTGTTAGTGGTATGCGGTGTAGCCTTTTCGCGAAGTTTGCGTTACGATGTCTGATACACCCTTTATATATGTAGTTTTATACCATAATCTCTAACCATGTATATAATTTTATAGAAATGAAATTTGAAATGAAATTTATTTAAAAAAAAACATAGAACAACAATGAATGTACAAAAAGCCTGTTTGTATAGTAATAAAAATCTTAATAATAACAATCGTAAAAGCTAACTTACTACACTACACTACACTTACTACTTAACAAACCTATAAAATTACGATCTAAAACTAATGTTGGGACCACCCGAACTAGGTTTATTTAAACCTGTGTTTCAGGCTATATAGAGATTCTGACAAGTACATAAATAAGAGCTAGTAACATACCTATATAAATATTGTAACCATTTGGGCATTTCCTAATACAAATTACTTTTGCGTGATATTGTATAATATGTATTAGATTCCCAAAAGACGAAAATAGGACATCTTATAATCACATTTCCAAATTTTGAGGCTCTCATGAATATTATAGGCGAAACGTGTGTTGCCATACTTTTGACCCTCAAACAAGTTTAAAGGGAGCTGTTTTAATTTATACTAGCGGCCGCCCGCGACTCCGTTTACGTGGAGTTAGTTATTTGAACATTTTATTTTAACCCCAAAAGAGGCGATTTCTATACAGGGTGTATCTGACATCGTAAAGCAAACTTCGCGAAAAGGCTACACCGCATGCCACTAACAAAATTATGATAGTCATTTATATCGTTAATGAGCGGTTACAGAAATAACAGTGTTTAAAAAATGTGTCGGCTCGGCCTTTGAACGTTGCAAGCGTGCCGCAGCGCGTGTTGTGGGTATGACGTTGATCCCTGATGTGAACTCTATTAAATCAGCTGATAAGATAATTTTTCCAGTTTTGTTTTCAGGACGTTTTTTGTATAATTAGCGAATTAATTAATTTTTACTTCAAAATATTATTGGGTTATAAAAGTATAGCAATTATGAACGGTCTGAAGTGAAAAAAACTACATATTTTTTTTTTAATCATGAAAAAGCCGACGAAAAATTCCACCACTGGGGGGTTCAAAATCATGTACTGGATCCATGGTACTCGTTTGTGCGTCGATATCAGATACTCCCTTTATATATCTATAGAAATCGCCTCTTTTGGGGTTACTTGTTTTTGGGGTGACTACACTTCTAGAACATAATATACAGCATACATTTTAAATTTCTGATATGCTCCGCTCCTATTGGTCGCAGCATGATGTTATATAGCCTAAAGCCTTCCTGGGTTCTGTCTAAGTAGAATCTAACGCAAAAATTTTTTTTCAAATCGGAGCAGCAGGGTAACTGCGTAACACATTCTTCTTCTTAATCTCAGCGTTAATCCCAGTCGTATGTGAAGCTTTTCAGCTTTGGAGTCTAAGGTCCGCTTTACCAGTCTAACTGCTCATTTTGGCTAAACTTCGATATTTTCCATGAAGCGACTGCCGTCTGACCTCCACAACCCGAAGGCGATATCGAAGCATTGCAGTTAGACCAATTGTAGGACTTTTGAGGGCTCCAACAACCCATAACGACTGCCATTAGATGTTCCTATGGCAACCGGGACCAACGCCTTAACGTGCTTTCCGAGGCACGACCAGACCAGTGCAAATATTCATATTCATGCATACAAACATTAGCACCGTGCGGGGATCGAACACGCGCCTCCTTGCGCAGCGGCCGCGTTCGCTACCACGGAGGCTGTCAACGTTGCGTTATTTGTGTTGTTGAGCAGACACGTTTTTGAACAAATGGAGCAATGGATTAGCAATATGCTTCGAAATGAAATACAACAAACTCTTCATATCAGTATAGATTCCAATTATTGGGTTTAAATCCGACATGTGGGTGCCCAGTGTCCGTTCAACAACGTAAATAAAGCAATAAACATTGTTAAACTGTCAAAATGAAAGCCATTGCTACTGATAGTGTGTTATACAATTACCTTGTGGGTTCTGACATTAAATAATGCATTTCGTTAAATAATTAAATTAATAATTATATTAATGCAAATCCTTATTACAATTCGTTATCATTCTCCTAATATAAATCAACATACGATTTTATTTTAAAAATTGAATTCTCAATTACAACAATACAAATAACGATATATAGGACAATATAAATAACGTACAGGGTGGCGCAATAGAACGTGCATATTGCATCATCTTTTTTTGCGGGGTAGAAGGGGCGTGGGCGAGGGGAGACCGATATCGTTGGGTAGCGCGGTTCATGAAGTTTTAGTCACTATGAGTCACTTCGACGGGAAGCGTCGCGTATTTCGCGTGCGCGCATTTTACGAAAACTCTCGTTCGTACGTAGTTGTCAGGCGACTATTTTGTTCTGAGTATGGTGTACGGCAAATTAGGGAGGCTCCGAGTGCTAATTTAATTAAAATCTGGATAAAGCGGTTTAAAGAGACTGGATCGACGTTTAAACCACACGCAAAAGGTCGTCCACGCACATCTAGGACCGAAGACAATATTGAGAGTGTTAAGCAGTCGGTACGAGAAGATCCACAAATGTCTACTCGCAAGAGATCGTCTGTCCTAAACATATCGCGACGAAGTTTGCAACGTATTTTAAACTTGGATCTTAAATTGCATCCATACAAGCTGCAATTAACTCAAGAATTGAAAGACTCTGACTTCATAGCACGGCTCACATTTGCTAATGAAATGCTCAATCGGTTTTCAAATTTTGAAAACATCCTTTTCTCTGATGAGGCACATTTTCATATGAATGGGTTCGTAAACCGCCAAAATTGTCATTATTGGAATAGTGAGAATCCCAGACTCAAACATCAAAAACCGTTACATAGCCCTAAAGTGACAGTTTGGCCCGCAATCTCTGCCAAAGGAATAATTGGTCCTTATTTTTTTGAAAACTCACGGGGGCAAAACATCACTGTTAATACCGAACGCTATGTTGCGATGTTGGAAGGTTTTTTGGCCCCAGAACTTGAAAATTCAAGAATAAAGAACTCTAGGACTTGGTTCCAACAAGACGGAGCTACCAGTCACACATCAAATTACTCCATGGCGGTTGTGAAGCAGATGTTCCCTGGCAAACTGATTTCGAAAAGAGGTGATATCCCATGGCCTCCGCGCAGTCCAGACTTGACGCCTCCTGACTTTTTTTTGTGGGGATACCTCAAACACAAAGTCTACACCAATAATCCGAGAAACATCAGTCAGCTCAAGGAGAATATTCGTGGTGAAATGGCAGCAATCACACCAGCACTACTTAAGAAAGTTTTCGGTAATTTCCGTTTGCGGTTAGAGGAGTGCCAACGTAGAGAGGGTCATCATTTAGATGATGTTATTTTTAAAAAATAAACTTCAGTTATCACTTAATAATTGCTTAGTTTTATTTTAACTATACCTTTTGTATTTATTTTTTAATAATTATTTTAAAAATGCACGTTCTATTGCGCCACCCTGTATTTCGTACGTTTTCTGTTTCATTAGGCCTTATTAATAAAAGGCTATTAATCCCTTTGATAATAAGCCAAGTGCCGCCGGCCGACGGTGTCTGCTGAATTGCAAATACCGTCGGCCTGCGGCATGCCCACAACATTTCACAAATCATTTATATTATTTCTATCGCACAGATCCCAGTTTCTCCCCTTGTCCACAACCAAACATGACAAACCAAGTATAAAAATTAAATTATTAGAATTTATCGGAGATCTGCTTCATGTCGTTTACATTCGTGAATATTATTAGTTTTTCCAAAAATATACGTAATTGTTTTTTTTTTAATTCGAAACCTGAGTATAATTTGTTCCAAATAAGCAACTGAATCGATTCCAATATTTTTTACACCATGATATATTTTTCCCAAATATATTTAAAAAATGATGCAGTGTGGTTGCCGAGGGACCGACTCAGCACACTTCGGGTTATAGTGTCCTAGGCGCCCGCCGCGCCGCTGTAGCAGCGAGCGCGGCAAGGATAGGGATTCTATAGACAACCAGATAACATAATAAGCTCACAACTTTGTGATTTTTCATGATAGCTGTTTGAAATTTTGTACAAATTCTTTGCATAAAAATACATGGACAGGACATGTGTTTCGGGTTTCGTATATACCTACAAAACATATCGTGGTCTAAAATGACCTGCCCTTAGAGCGGGTGCAGGTCGCTCTTTAAGTTTCATCATCAACTTTTTTTTTTGTCGTTCCACTGCTGGACACAAGTTTCCTCTCATACAGAGAAGGATTAAGTTTAATATTAATTAATAGAGTATTTGACTACAAAAAAAACTAATTAGTCCGTCAGTCAGATTTCCAAAAAATACTAGATACGTGTATTTTGTTTTATCAAATCAATAAAAATTGACAAATATAAAAGGCATCAAAGATCAGGAGTGTGGAAAGTGTAGCGTGCAGTGACGTCACACGAGTTTTCAATACACTGTGTCGTCTTCATTTTTTGTTTATATGAAAAAAGAAAAATACGTGTCTAGTATTTTTTTGGAAATCTGACTGACGGACTAATTAGTTTTTTTTTTTTGTCAAATACCCTATTGTGTATGTTTAAATTACATAATGTAGAGTACCTAAATTCAATTAAAGTTCGAACATAATGGTCCCGCTATATATATTTACCCATAGTAATCTTATTCTATGTTAGATTTAATTTATAAGGGCGACTGTTGTCATTCAAATTTATGGAGATCAATACATGGTGACATCACATCTACGAGCAACCTGTTTCTATTAATCCAGTACATGATTCTAAATCAACGAAATTATTCGTTGGTTACTAAAAATTGTTGTTTTAGACTTCCGTTATTGAACAGTACTAACAATATGTCATCTTCTCGTCGTCCAAGATACCACAGTGTCTCAAAGCTAAAGTCTTTGACCAGTGTGTGTTGCCAGTGATGACTTACGGAACTGAAACGTGGTCGCTCACAATGGGCCTCATACGAAGGCTCAGAGTCACACAAAGAGCAATGGAAAGAGCTATGCTCGGAGTTTCTCTGCGTGACATTGCTCTGCGAGTCGCTAAACTTAAGTGGCAGTGGGCAGCACATTGCTCATAGAACCGATGGCCGATGGGGCAGTAAGGTTCTGGAGTGGCGGCCACGTACTGGAAGATGCAGCGTAGGGAGGCCTCCAACAAGGTGGACCGATGACCTGGTGAAGGTCGCGGGAAGCCGATGGATGCGGTCAGCACAAGACCGGTCAGCATGGAAAGCCTTGGGGGAGGCCATTGTCCAGCAGTGGACATCCATAGGCTGAAGAAGAAGAAGAGAACAATATGTCAACACTGGGTTTTGGATCATGACGAGTTTTACGTGAAATTTTTGCAGGGGGAGGCAGCTGAACCCCTAGCCTGTAAATCTCGCAGAACTTGTATGAACTCCCTTAATTACTAAACAAAGTAGACACTAACAAAATGTACAGTGTAATAGCCAAAAAGCTGCGTGCGACTATAGCGCACAAAGATTATCCATTCTAAAAATAGGGTAGTTGACTAAAAAATAGGGTAGTTGACTAAAAAATAGGGTAGTTGACTAAAAAAAACTAATTAGTCCGTCATTTAGATTTCCAAAAAATACTAGACACGTATTTTTTCTTTTTTCATATAAACAAAAAATTAAGACGACACAGTGCGTCGAAAACTCGTGTGACGTCACTGCACGCTACACTTTTTAGCGAGCAGTGACGTCACCAGCCGCCACTCTTGATCTTTGATGCCTTCTATATTTGTCAATTTTTATTGATTTGATAAAACAAAATATACGTATCCAATATTTTTCTATAATCTGAATGACGGACTAAATAGAGATTTTTTTTTACCCAGGTAACATCCCTATTTGACTTGCCCCCCAAACCCCCTGGACCTGACTTGCCTTCCCTTAGGCCTGACTTGGTCCTTCACTTGTTTGAACCAGAGGCCACGGTATCTCTTTTAAAGAACCCCTGACATCAATGACATTCATGCCGATGTCCCATTGAGTTAAGTATTGAATTTAGGACATTCAATTCCGTTGACGAGGGTCATAGGGTACCTGACCGATCTTTGAATAGGCCGTATCTTACACCGTGGTTAACCGTCTTGATCAAAATGGCTGCCTGTCCTTGTATTGCTCCTTACCTACATAAATCCATCATTGTGATTTATTCAAACAAAATGTACGACTCAAGGTTATTGAACGCAAACTAAAAGGTCAATTCTGTTACTTAAAACGGTCAAATTCCAGTCACATCTTTTTTTTTTTCTTTGTGTGGGATGGGAAATCTTCAAATGACCTCTCGGTCTGGGCGAAGCGGAAGGGCTTGTCAGACTTTTACTGACTAAAACCCACCCGTGTTTCTTCACTTGCCTGTGCGCCAGGGCCACGGTTTCTAAATCCAGTCACATCCTCCTGCCGGCGATAAACAGTAATGTCAAAACTTGGTAAAAATGTATGTAAAATAGGGGTATTTATGACAGATCAAAACTAATTAACTAAAAGAACAGAGTGAATATGAAGGAAGACGGGAGTTGAGCGAATTGATGGAATGTGAAACCCAACATCACGACCAACGATACTACGCCAGAGGGACCCTCCACGACCAAACACCCGACACAACGACATTTGGGGCATCGTACCCGGCACACATCACAACACAACTGCATACCCGTCCTCCGTACGGCTTCACCAGACATCATGCCTGAACACGACAAATCGCTGGGCGGCAAGACTTTGTCTGGTGGGTGGTAACTTCTGCTGGCAGCCGATGTTATGGCCTACCACCGAGAAAACCCTTATTTGCAAAATAAAATATCATTATCTTAATAGATAGGCAAAATCCTTCGTGCTCGAGTTCAACTCGCACTTGTCCTGCTTTTCATAACCGACCTTTCTACGCTATTACATCTAGAATCGTTTTCTGAATTTGTGGTTTTAAAGAGAGCCACGATGTCCATGCTAGCTTATATACCTAACTAACAGTCATCCGTCATAATCAATCTTCGGGTTTAGGGAAATACGCACATAACATTAACATCACGCCATGTTTTGCGAAGGGTTGAGCAGTATATCTATAGTATAACCACATTCCATTTCACATTGCCGTTAACCGGCAGGGTAAATGCGTAAGTACCACAGCATCAGTAGCAATGGGTTTTATTTTAACAGTTCAACAAATGTTCTGTCGTTCAAATCTAAGCATTTATTTCAAATAAACCAGTTACAGGCACTTTTAAATTGTCAGAAGGTCGGTCAGTCAGTAAGGTGAAGCTAGTCGCCCATTCCAAAGAGTAGGTACATACATGGAGAAGAACGGGCAAGAAACTCCATGGACACTCTTTTAAATTATCAAGCTATTCATAAATTTATTCATATTAAGAAATCAACTGTGTGAGAACGATGCAGAAATATACTGTACGCTAAGAGCGTCCATTATGGAAACAACACAAAAAAAAACAACAACAAAAAAGACTAACCAATAATACCTAAAAACCAAAAATACAATACTAAGAAATTGAATCTACACAATGCAGAGATAGTTTTCTCCAAGGTTCAGCAGCTCCAACAGTGTTCCCGAATACTAAGTTTAGCTCCTCTGTAGCTGCACCAGTGCCGAACACCCCTGTCAGCGCTGCAATTTCGTAACGTACAATATGCTTGGCTACATAGTGTGTACTGGCTTGTAAAAAAAAACAAACAATTACAAATTAAAACTACAAGAGGAAAAATCAAAGAACAATCAGTGTAAATATAAAAATTTCAAGCCTAAGCCTTTTTGTCCTCAATATAATCCTTATCACTATAAAATGCTTTCTGACACAACTTAAGTTTAATGAAGGATTTGAATTTATTCAGACTCAGATCTTGAACCACCTCAGGAAGTCCATTGTAAAAATGTATACATTGGCATCTAAAAGAGCCACCTATTTTCTTGAGCCTTGTTGTAGGTACAATAAGTTTGTGCCTACATAAGTACATTATAAGCTGATGATGTTATCAGCTTATATTGTTCGCACTGTTGGGACACAGACCTCGTCTCGATAAGAGGGAATGGGCTGTTATCTACCACGCTGGCCAAAGCGGGTTCGTAGATGCACATGTCTTCGAAGTTTTGACTCTAAGACATGCCGGTTTCCTCACAATGTTTTGCTTCACCGTTTTTAGAACAGTAATGATGAACGGTCACGTTCACACAATGTTCGACCTTTTTACTCCAGTAACTGGATTGTGGGAGTCAGAAAGGCCGTTGCTCCATCTAAAATAATAGTGTTCAGCCAAATCCAGTTATTTTTATATTAATTTTTTTATAATTATAAACTACTGCTAAGCCGCAATCCTGCCTAATGGTATGCAGTTATGCAATCGATGATGGTAAAGCGCGCTAGTTTATTAAGCCTATTCTCTCAAAAAAAAAACTGAGTGAATAGGAAGAAATTTCTTAAGAAATAAGCAGCACCTTTGTACTCAAATCTTAATTTTGTCGTATCTTTATGTATTTTATTGTGTGTACATAAATAATAAAATAAATAAATAAATAAAGACGGCAGTTGAGCGAGGTGATGCAATGTTAAACCCAACAACACGACCAACGATGCGGCGCCAGAGGGAGATTGATACGGAGACGCTCCACAACCAAGCTCCCGACACAACAACATTTTTCGCATCACACCCGGCAGACATCGCAACACCACTGCTCAGACCCGTCCTCCGTACGGCTTCACCAGACATCATGCCGGATCACGACGAATCGTTTGGCATTGCCTGGTGGGTGGTAACTTCTGCCGGCAGCCGATGTTATGGCGTACCACCGAGGTTACATAATTTAATTGGAAATAGACGAATTAGCTATTATACTAGCTGATGACTTCTATTAGGCGTCATCTCGGCAAACACACCCTTTTTAGCCATTTATAATCTAACTTTCTCTTTCTAAATTCTACATCGAACTGTGAATTTGAACAGTCCGCACATCACATCTTGTGGGAGCGTATTCTTTGGCAGAATGAACGCAATATTATGTTGGATAGTGTATAAGTTACATCCGGAGTCGTTTATTATACGGACCTTGTAGAAATTAGAACCAATTTCCGTGCGTTCAGGCGCTTTTGCCATACCTATTATTGGAATCAATTGTAACAGCACATACCTACTTAGGACCCATTAACTTAATCAAATTTTATTCCGTGGTGCTTGGCAATCTGGGCTTCTCCCAGTTGCAATAATGACCCTTTGTGCCGATTGGCCTAGTTCTGTTCTGTCCCCTGCTTGTTGTGGAGGGAAGTGGAAAAAATATTCTTTTTTCTTACTCCTCCGCTATTCTTTTTTGATTAATTTCGTTGCGGGACCCAAAACAGTTGAATCGTTTCTCCGGGACTCGTCGAGCTTCATTGCTCGGCGTTTTTCTGGCGGTCTCCGCTGTTGATTCTGGCTTTCAGGACTTGCAGTGGGTGGGAAAAATTGTGGCGGGTTTTGTCCCAAAAAAAAATAAATAAATAGCTGATGACTTCTATTAGGCGTGATCTCGGCAAACACACCCTTTTTAACCATTTATAATCATTACACATTTCATCCATCGTTTATTTGGTGCCTACTTCTGTAGCTTTGGACGTTCCTACTCATTTTTGTTTTCTTGTTTTACTATAGGTATTATTTAATAAAACTAACTATTCTAAATCAAGTTACACGACACTTATAAAGGATAATATGAACGGGTTCAAAACTCGCCCAAAAAGTTACGTGAGGGTTGTTATCATATCAAAATTATGTAAATAGTCACAAACAAACCTTTGTTTACAGCTATTTACATAATTTGATACGGTTCCCGACCACCTGGTCAGGAAGTTTATTCTACAGTAAACAATAATCACGCATTGTACATAAAGATGAAGGTAGTACGACAGTTGTTGAAGTATTCATTCTATTAAAGAAAAAAATAAAAGAAAACAGAATAGAAACCAGTGGAGTAATTTATAACGTTCTCCTCCTTATTACAAAATACGGATTTTATTTAGATCAGCTTTAAACCATTACTTTTACACCACTTTTAACACTATGGTTATTGAATTACGCACCTAACCATTATAGAAATGCAGTTCTTTATATAAAAACTTAAAAAAAAAAAAGTTTTTATTTTACACTTTTTAGTTGTGAAATGTACTGTTCAGCTGCATCCGGTTCGACTGGATGCTGACGCTAAAATACTTAATGAAAAAACTTACAAACGCACTGGTTGCCCCTACGATTTTTGAAAGTTCCCCTTGATTTCTCTGGTCTTCCACCATCAAACCTTGATGTCCTTATCATGTAACTACCTTGAGAATGTCTTCTTTCCAACAGAAAAAGAATTATCGAAATCGGTTCATAAACGACGAAGTTATCCCCGAACAAACATCAAAAAGAGCATATATAAGGTCGAATTGAGTAACCTCCTCCTTTTTGAAGTCGGTTAAAAATGGCAGCAAGGTCCGGTATTAAGTTAAAGTTCTAAATACAAAAGTGACCTTTTGTATTAAGAACTTTGACTTAACCTCAATAAAGTTCGAAATACAAACGCTGGAGCGCGTAAAGGAGCTGTAATCCCAGCGTCCTCACGCCTCTAGCCGCCACAGGAGACGTCCTGATCCGGAGACAATATCGAACACCCGGCCACCATAGGCGCGGGCTTTATACTCAACCTTCTTGATTATTCTGGATGGAAAATTATCAAATCCTCACGCTCTGGACGGAGCGGAAGGGCGCGTCAGACTTTTACTGACTAAAACCCACCCGTGTTTCTTCCCTTGCTTTTGCGATAGGGGCCGCGGTATCTATTTCGAATAACCGACGGCCCTGACAAGCTTCGGTCACTAGGCACTCCGTGATTGAAATATAGATAACATGAAAACGCCTAAAAGTGGGAGCATTTTTGAGTATTCACTTTTTAATATCCACATAAGATACCAACTACAAAGAAAAACAATTGTGGATTCTGCTTTTAGCTTTGTATCATAAAAGCAAAGAAAACAAGATATTAATGAAGTGAAACAAACAAAATATTTGAACCTAGATTTAACAGCGCGTGTCTGGACTATGAAAGAAAACTATTGTTATATAACAACACAATTTCCGGTTAAAATTAACCTTAACTCTTTCATCCTCAAAGAAAACAAGTTTATAGACTACGCTTTTGAAAGTTATTTCTTTTTAATGATGGGTTGCTGTAGAGTTGGGTTTATGGTGCTGTCATAAAGTTATTGTTCTGAATTTCATTGTTATGAGACAGTATGTAACAACACGTTGCTGAGAAAATTCAGTGGAATAATTATTTAAAAGTTTATTTAATTTTCAAAAGTTAAACAAATAGCAACTTTATTTTAATAGCATTAGAGCCTATTGACTCTAACCTTAAAGACTCTTAAATTTTAGTCAGACAGAAACACCGCCGCTGGCAAATTGTTCCAATCCCTCGTCCGGATCGTAGTGGTGTCAACAACGTAAGATGGCGGAATTATGTCATGTGTTTCCCTCGCACATTTTCCAAAATGCATCCTATAGAACACCTAGAGGCTGCTCTTTGCCTGTGCTCCAGGCTAATCCTTACTAATATTATAAATGGGAAAGTGAGTTTGTTCCGCTTTCATGCCGTAACTGCTGAACCGATTGTTTTAAAATTTTGAAAAAGAAAGCTAGTATTTCTAAAAAAAATAATTTATATAATTGATTAGATTCTTCTTGATTCATATTTTGTTACTCTGTTACTATTACAGTTGATCTCACATTGTTAATTTCATCTTGCTTAGTTTAATCTGTTCCATAGTTTGAAAATGGCTCCCAAAATACAGGCAAATGGGCCTCGACGCCAATTCTGTTCTTAAATAATAAAAAAAAAAAACTTTTAAAGTGAATAAGCTCGACGAATAACGATTCCATCACTGCTTACCATCAGGCGGGATAGAGGCCAAACATCCCAAAATATATCATCTGTTCTCTATATACACGATACACCTACTTTACAGAGAACTGGGAATCTTCACGGTAAGAAAATTATTCATTAAACTTGAAATATTGGCACAACACAAAGTAAAACCGCACTTTACAGACAGGCGGCGATTGGATATTGTTTATAACATGCCTAAATATAGTACGTCTTTTTCACATAAATTCCATAACTATCTTGGTCCGAGCCTTTATAACAGAGTAAGCAAAGAACTAAAATTAAAGAATCTTGATAGGCAAACATGCAAAACGGCTATAGATAAATATTTGAAAACACTAGACTACAATAGCATTGAGAATTTATTACAAAAACTGATATAAACAAGGTACATAAATAATAGATCATATATATATACACATTGCACACATACAGAAATATACATAAAATACACATTAACATATAACATAAGCGGCAGATGATATGTACCTATACCCATATCCAAAAATTCCACAAACTATTTCAATTAATTTAATACAACTCAATTTCAATCTAATTTCAATTTATCATTTAAGGAATGTAAATGTAATGTATTATAGTTTAATAGAATTAACATATTATGTAATATCGTACCAAACCCTAGAGCACAGGCGTAGAGTAGCCAGCCTTTCGGTGTTCTATAGGATACATTTTGGGGAGTGTGCGAAGGAATTGCATGATTTAATTCCCCATCTCCGTTCCACCACCCTTAACACCTCTACGATCCGGACGAAGCGTTTCGCCTCCTTCTTTATACCGCGTACATCGAGGGACTGGAACAATCTACCAGCGGCGGTGTTTCCGTCGGACTACAATTTGAGTGTCTTCAAGGCTAGAGTGAATAGGCTCTTAATAAACTAGTGCGCTTTACCATCAACGATTACGTCACTGCTTACCATCAGGCGGAATTGCGGTCAAGCGCTGGTTTATAAATTAATAAAAAAAAAATCGTAATATGTTATACTCTGTAATACATGACTATGACGTAACTGTGTAACTTGTGTGTATCTGTTGTTTTTTGGTTGAGGTATACTATCCGCTCGTGATACAGTTATAAGTTACAGTTATAGTACGAGGGGATTGGGCGACTCAGTTAGAAGACAACCAGAACAATTTCACAATGTACAACAATTTCACAATGTATAACAATTTCACAGTGTATGACATCACAATAAATAAAAAATAAAAACATATTTGAAGTTACATACTTCAAATATGTTTTTATTTTTATTTTTTGTTATTATTTGTATGGTTGTCTCTTAATATTGAATAAAGTTTATTATTATATTTGGTACTCATGCGAGCAAACAAATGTATGGACGCACAAATATGAATATAAAACAGGAAGGGAAATAATCAAGGGTATCAAAAAATTTATCCGCATTGCTGTCAACAGGAAACGTGCCCGAAAGGCTGGCGGCATTGTCATGTTATATGTCTGATTCTTTGGCCAAAAATAGGCCAGCCTTTGATCACGTGAAGCGTCGACCAACTGCTTTGCGATATTTCAAAATAGTACGTGTGCACTTGCTATGTCGTGGTGGCCTAGTGGTTAAAACGCCAGCCTCTCAAGTATGAATACGCGGGTTCGATTCCAAGTCAGGCAAGTACCAATGTAACTTTTCTAAAGTTATATGTACTTTCTAAGTATATCTTAGACACCAATGACTGAAGGTGAAGGAAAACATCTTGAGGAAACCTGGACTTTAAGTCTGAATTCGCCAACCCGCATTGAGCAAGCGTGGTGATTACGCTCAATCCTTCTCTGTATGAGAGGAGACCTGTGCCCAGCAGTGGGACGGTAAAAAGGTTGATGATGATGAAGTGTGCACTTGGATCCCATGGACCTAGTGTTTTGACCCCAAACGGTTCAAACATATAAGTTCTAGAGGGATTGGAGGATTTGCGAGGCACTGTATTGTTTGCGGTTCTTTCTCTCAATCTGTGGTAATCTACAATTTATATCACCAGTCAATTACTATGGAATATTGTATAATGGAACACTGATCTGTCAAGTTACGATTTATCTAATATGTCACAAAGAATGATTGAGTAAATATAACGACATATTGATATTAAGCAATCCATCAATCCTGATGGATTGCTATCATAGGCCATCTATAGGCTGAAGAAGAAGAAGAAGAAGATCCCTTCTTCTTCTTCTTCTTCAGCCTATAGATGGCCACTGCTGGATAAAGGCCTGCCCCAAAGCTTTCCACGCTGACCGGTCCGGTGCTGCCCGCTTCCATCGGCTTCCCGCGACCTTCACCAGGTCATCGGTCCACCTTGTTAGGGGTCTCCCTACGCTGCGTCTTCCAGTAAGTGGCCACCGCTCCAAAACCTTACTGCCCCATCGGCCATCGGTTCTACGAGCAATGTGCCCTGCCCACTGCCACTTAAGTTTAGCGACTCGCAGAGCTAAACCATCAGAAATCCATCAGGATAGCTCTTTTGTATTTATGCTATCAAAAGAAGGCATAGATCCTGCACCTTAATTACGTAACACACTATTACTATCAATTGGATTAATTTTGAAGCATATTGATAGTCCATTGCTCTATAAGTTCGAAAAAATCGTCTGCTAAACATATTAAATAACGCAATGAGTATTATACTGTAATTTATTTTTCTATTTCGAGATTAAAATAAATATATATATACGGACAAATCACACAGATTGAGCTAGCCCCAAAGTAAGTTCGAGACTTGTGTTATGGGATACTAATTCAACGATACTATATTTATAATAGATACATATGTAGATAAACATCTAAGAGCCAGGCCAAACAGGAAAAGATCGTTTTCCATCACGACCTGGCCGGGGATCGAACCCAGGGCCTCCACGTCTCAGGCAGGCGTGTTGACCGCTGCACCACGGAGACCGACAAATTCATAGACTTACACATCTATATATATATAAAAATCAATGCCACTTTCTTTGTAATTTTATAACTCAAGAACGGACTCAGCTATTCAAAACAAATGTTGAGGCTTTATTGCGACTAATTAGTAGATGGTTTATGTGAAGTTTGAACAAAATCGGTCGAGCGGTTCTTCATTTATCACTTATTTTGTAACAAATTAATTCAATGAACGATGGATCATCATCTCATCTATATATATAAAAATCAATGCCACTTTCTTTGTAATTTTATAACTCAAGAAAGGACTCAACTAGCCAAACCAAATGTTTAGGTTTTGTTTTGACTAAATATAGGGTCCGCCAAATAACTTTTTTTTTTTGAAAATGCTTTGAAAAAAAAACTACTGAATATTTTTTCAAATTTCTTTTTTTATTTGAAAGTACAATCTTTCCGGTTAATGATGGAAGATAATTTCATTCATATGGCTACCTCGGCTGGCCATGCAGTAGCCTACACGATCGGTCCAATTTTCAAGCACTTTAACGATTGTGTGCAGCTGTATTTCAACAATGGCTTCACGAATATTGTCCTTTAAAGCGTCAATTGTCTCTGGCTTGTCGGCGTAACACTTATCTTTGACGGCACCCCACAAATAATAGTCCAACGGTGTCAAATCGCAGCTCCGAGGTGGCCAAACGACATCAGTTCTGCGGCTGATGATGCGATTTTCAAAAACAGGGCGCAAAACATCGAGTGTAGGGTCGGCTGTGTGGCACGTAGCGCCGTCCTGTTGAAACCAAATGTCGCCAATATCCTCATTTTCAATTTCTTTAAACAAAAATTCATTCAACATGGCCCGATAACGATCGCCGTTGACTGTAACGGCCGCTCCTTGCTCATGTCATGGCCAGCCGAGGTAGCCATATGAATGAAATTATCTTCCATCATTAACCGGAAAGATTGTACTTTCAAATAAAAAAAGAAATTTGAAAAAATATTCAGTAGTTTTTTTTTCATAGCATTTTCAAAAAAAAAAGTTATTTGGCGGACCCTTTAGTAGATGGTTTATGTGAAGTTTGAACAAAATCGGTCGAGCGGTTCTTCATTTATCACTTATTTTGTAACAAATTAATTCAATGAACGATGGATCATCATCTCATCTATATATATAAAAATCAATGCCACTTTCTTTGTAATTTTATAATGTACCAAAGCTGTGTAATGGCATGGCAAATTTAATTGAAGCTCCGATTTTAACTGGTAAATCAAAAGGAGATGTTTGTTTGATACCGCGTCTCCCTATCATCCTGACTGATATGTCATTTGATTTCAAACGATTGCAAGACAAAGACCAACTTTATGTCGCCTGTTCGAGAGCCGGTACCCCCAGTCGTTTGTTTATACATGCTAGAAATGGAAAAACAAAGAATATTGTTGGTCTAAATGTTTTGGATTAAGTTTTAAAATTGCTAGCAATTAAAAAAAATATTTTATATTTGAATAAATAATTTTGATGATCCAACAAATTTGTTTTTATTATGTCACTTTATACGTAGCGCACGTATCGGGCCGCTAGTAATACTATATAAACCTATACCGTGATCAACTCTTTCCCCACAAATTTAATTAATACGCCATACGGCGCCTGTTTGGCGAAGGGGTTGCGTGCCCTCTTCACTGAACAGGCGACTAGGGGAATTAGCAGAATATTCATCAGCGTCTACCGGTCTACAAAATTAACAATAAAGCTATTGTAAATGCTATAGGTTCTGAGATACCATTATTAGTATTAAGTAAATGACTATGGAGTTTATGATGATAACTAAATACAGTAAAACCCGCTTAAAACGACTTCTCAGCACAAACGCGGCTTAAGCGAGAAAGCGTATTATGCGGGACAGGGAAAATAAAACGAAGGTACTACGTCTTATTGTGTATTTTGTACTTATTATTTTAAATTATGTACATTCAATACATTATTTAAAATAATCACTTATTTTGGTTTGACAGAAATATTTTGATGTATTAGCAATTAAAACATTTTCAACATATTTCAACTTTAGCAATCCGTCTTCATTTTGATCCAAAGAAGCAGCATAGCGTCTTAAATCATTAACAGCAGATAATGCTTCTGGCGTTTGACAAAATTGGAGTTGACTCATCTTAATAATAGAATTATGCGTCTGTATATAATCGGGAAGTGATCATCTAAAGCTTTTAACCATTCAATGAACCGGATATCGGTCATCCAAGCTCGAGATTGTGCATCATATGTTACGGGGAGCGATCGTACATTTTTGAAACAACGCGGATTTGTTGCTTTGCCAATTACTAGCAAACGTAACTTTTCTGACCAATCAGAAGTAGCACAGGCCAGGACAGCCAGTCTCTCTTTACTTACTTTACCACCATGACAATTTTCTCCATCAATGGCCTGAGCGCGGAAGTATTAAACGAGATGACGAATCCTATTAAGCGTTAAGAAATATGTCTCAAGTTGCAGGGACTGGCGTAAAATGGCGTATTATGCGAGAAATCGTATTAAGCGTAATCGTATTAATCGTACTGTAGTATAAAGTCGTGTGTTTTTTTAACTGAATATACAGCTGTCAAGCTGTGCTGCTAGGAAGTTTGTTCCGCCACTTCTTCAAAGCTAAAACTGAAGGATGTGGCGAAGAGCGAGCGTTTTGGGGGACTGTCTTATGTAAAATTGACGTTCAAAAAGTGCTGATTCTTGTGCTTATTCAAATAAATGACTTTAAATTATAAATTTGAAAAACAAAACAATTTTGAATTTCAAATAATTATGCTACAGAAGAAAGAGCTATGCTCGGAGTTTCTCAGCATGACCGAATCAGAAATGAAGAGATCCGCAGAAGAACCAAAGTCACCGACATTGCTCTTCGAGACGCTAAAATTAAGTGACAGTTGTGACAGCCTCAGTGGCGTAGCGGTAGCGAACGCAGCCGCTGCGCAAGGAGGCGTGGGTTCGATCCCCGCGGAGTGCAAGTATTTGTATGCATGAATATGAAATTTGCACTGGTCTGGTCGTGCCTCGGAAAGCACGTTAAAAGATTGGTCCCGGTTGCCATACAAACATCTAATGGCGGTCGTTACGGGTTGTTAGAGCCCTTGAAAGTCCAACAATTGGTCTAGCTGCAATGCTTCGATATCGCCTTCGGGTTGTGTAGGTCAGACGGCAGTCGCTTCACGGAAAATATCGAAGTTTAGCCAAAAATCAGCAGTTAGACCGGTAAAGCGGACCCCAGACTCCAAAGCTGAAAAAGCTTCGGATACGACTGGGATTAACGCTGAGATGAAGAGAGAGTGGGCGGGGCGCATTACTGAACAGATACCCAATGGAGCAGTAAGGTCCTGGAGTGGCGGCCACGTACCGGAAGACGCAGCGTAAAGAGGCCCCCAACTGGGCACGCCACAATAGCGGCGGTAAGTCCCCTCTTTGAGGAGTGGCTAGAAAGGCGCCACGGCGCCCTCGCCTTCCGCCTGACGCAGGCTCTTACCGGACGCACTTGTTTCGGGAGGTTCCTGTTCCTTAAAAGGCGGGAGGAAACGCCAGGGTGTCACCATTGTGTGGATCGCCCTGAGGACACGGTAGAGCATACGGTGAAGGTCTGCCCGGCTTGGATAGAGCACCGCCGTGTCCTCGTAGCGGCGATCGGAGGCGATCTCTCACGTCCGACCCTGGTAAAGGCCATAGTCCGGAGCGAGAGTGCATGGCTGGCCGTCACCTCCTTCTGCGAGGCAGTGATGCTGGCAAAGGATGAGGTGGAGCGCGTGAGGCAACGGGAATCCCAGCGCCCTCACGCCACTAGCCGCCGCAGAAGACGCCCTGGCCGTTTAATAAACTAGCGCGCTTTACCATCAACGATCGCATCACTGCTTATCATCAGGCGGGATTGCGGTCAACGCTAGTTTATAATTATTAAAAAAAAAACCAGGCGCGGGCCTGCGAGCGGTGAGCAGTGGGCAGCTCGCGGCCCGTCAAGGACCAGGCCCAAGTCGACGGCGCGTCGTGTTTCACGCGCGCCTCAAAGAGATGTCAGGTCATTGTGACGGGTCGAGTAGGACCAATCCGTGGTCCTGGCTGCCTGCCAGGACTACGTATTGTTCTAAAGATACATCGTTGCCCCTGGCGCACAAGCAAATGAACACGGCTGGATTTTAATTAGAAAAAATCTGACACGCCCTTTCGATCCATTCAGGCGGTAGAAGTCATTTGATGATTTCCCATCCAAAAAAAGGACTTTTTTTCCAGACCCATATGTACCTACTATTCGAATAACCAACACTAATATCTCAAGGTAGTGTTTTTCCCTATTCTCTTCATCCTATAGAGGTCTACTGAAATGAAATGAAATGAAATCGTTTATTAAGCAAGTAGGATCACATGTTTTTTTTTTTTTTTTTTTTTAAACTAGATGAAGCCGGCATTTCCTAACTGACTACCTCTGAGAAGAAATAGCCGAAACAAACTTTTTGATTTTATAATACCCCTTTTTGCAAAGTTTGGCCTTTATATAGGTTTTATATCGTTTAATGGGTAAGTTTCGAATGTCCATGGGAAGCTTGTTGTAAAAGTGTATATATTGACCCATGAACGAGTTGCCTACTCTGTGGAGACGAGTGTGATGTACAGCAAGATTGTGTTTGTTCCTAGTATTTATATTTTGAATATCGCTTATTTTCTTAAAATTAGAAATATTTTTATGTACTACTTACTGCTGGACAAAGCCCTTCCCCAAGGCTTTCATTACATTTGGGAGGGGGGGGGGGGTGTGCCATAATCCCCATGCTTGGCAGGCGGGTCGGGGATCGCAGTAGTTTGATATTCCATAGGAGAAGCGCTGCGGCCCGCTTCCCTGGTGAGAGTTCCCTTAGTCGGAGACGCACGGGAGGATATGGAATGGTACCATTCTAAGCCCTACATGCTTTACCCTATAGCGTGTGGTGGAGATATTGGTGAGATAGTAGTGTGGTGGTATTTAATTGTATCAGAATCCAACAAAAATCCAAACGATTGATGTAAAACTTTAGTATGCTATTCTTGGAGTCCGTCACCTTTACACTATTGAGTTAAAACTAACCTCCGTCCGGTCCTCCTCCGGTCGAAATGAATGTACGGCGCGGGCGGTCCGGTCGCAGTAGAAAACTAAGTTTACAACGGATACCGTAATGACGAGGCACCATTGTCGGATCCCCGCTAAGCTGATTTGCAAACCCTTAGGAGGTTTTTTACAGCGAAGTTTCGTATTACAAAGAAAAGATAAATTATCTTTTTTGCATTAGGCTATATACACATAGCTCTTTTGTTTTGATTGACATATGTTAAGCTACATTTTCTTTAATGTTACCTATACAATGTTGTCTTTCTATATGCGAAACCTAAAACACGTTTCCGTTTAAGTAAAGAGTCTATGTACAAAAATTCAAAAAGATATTATTAAAAATCATAAAGTCATGAGTTTGTTATCTTATCTGGTTGTCCCAACAAAAATATGATCAACGCACCGCTCGCCCGCATGCACCTACAGCGGCGCGGCGTTGTCTTGCGCTTATTGATAATAATTTCGGTTTGTTTGTTTGTTATTAACTTGTGATAACATTTTCCAACAAACTTGTAGGCTTTGAACTGTCGTAACGGTCAAGTGTATTATAATATACACACATCAAAAGTGTCTAGGGATCAACATATATTTTTGCAATAACTTTTCTCCTGATTGATATTAATTAAAATTTTCTTTAAGGATTCATCAAATAAAGTGTTTTCGTTTGTCACAGTAACGATAAACCAAGTCACCTTTGCATTAATAAAGAAATTTGCCATTTTTCTAATAAAGGGATATTTAACATTTGAACCACTAACACAAAAGTTCGAAAAAAAGACTGAAATAACAGTTTTCTCTAAAATTTTATTGGGTAACTTAAACAATTAATAATCCGTGTTTCTACCGCGAACACTAACAACACAAGAACATCGGTTTGGCATACTCAAAATGAGTTCATCCAAATCACGCTGTGGAATGGCCGCCCATGTTCGTTGCAACAACAAAAAAAGGTCTTCTTGCGACTGGATACCCTCCATATTCGGCAGAGCTCTTCTCTGTAGCATATCCCATGCATGCTCAATCGGGTTCAAGTCTGGCGACTGAGCAGGCCAGGGCAGGACATTGATGTTAGCTGCGGCGAGAGTCTGTCTTACAACTCTTGCGGTGTGCGGTCGTGCATTATCATGCATTAACTGAAATAAGGGACCGATTTGCACTTGTAGAGGAATGATGACGTCTGATACAATCGTCTCAGCATAAATTTGAGCGTTGAGGTTGCCTCTGATCCAAATCAACTCAGTTCTTCCGCCGATCCAAATACCCGCCCATACCATGATGGTTCCACCACTATAAGGATGGACTTCCTGGCAGGATTTTAATCGCTGTTGGCGTCCAGGGGTTCTCCAGTGTCGTATACGTCTTGTATCCGGTCTCATACCAAAACGAGACTCATCAGAAAAGCACACGAAACGCCATTGTTCTTCTGCCCAATTTCTGTGTTCAAGAGCCCATTGATATCGAATCCTACGATTGTGCATTGCTATAGGTGGTACCCGTAGCGGTCTTCGGGAATGAAGGTTCACTTCATGCAAGCGGTTTCTGACTGTTTGGTCGCTAATTAAGTTCCCTGAAGAGTGATGAAGCCTCACGGCTAACATCATGGCGGTTATTGTTGGAGCTCTTCGAGTTAAGATTTGAATGTATCGGTCTTGTCTCCGTGTGGTGCAGCGATACCGTCCTCCATGGCGCTCAGCCACGGTACCAGTGCTTCGGTAACGTGTCCAAAGTCGACTGATAACACTCTGACTTGTATTCAGAGCTAAAGCCACAGTACGTTGCCGGGAACCAGCTTCTATCATTCCCACGGCTCTGAGCATTTCTTCCCTGCTTAAATGACGTCGCCGCCCCATAATAACGTTGGTTTTAATCAGTAGTAGGGAAACAGTAGCACTAATAATGTCTTCAATGCGTTGTATGTTTTTATAGGGAAAATATTGACAGCTGATTTTCATCTTTTACTCGAATTTGATTCACAGTTCCTGATTCAAATTATAAAATGCACCAAAAAGGATCCATATAAATTTATAAAATCATAAATTTATTACAAAGCCACATCTCAATCTCAAGAAATCCGCATAAAAATGCTTGATCCCTAGACACTTTTGATGTGTGTACTTTAATCATAAATTCAACCGTGAGTGATAAAATAAAAAGTAGTATAAATTACTTAAAACAATTTAATTTTATGAACGAATTGTACCCTGCACCTCTGTGTTGGGGTGCAATACGTTCTAAGTAAAAGGTGCCCTATCCCGCTGTGCGCACGCGCCTAGTATCACGATCTGTCGTGAACTGTGTTGTGTAAATTAAATATTTATTTTTTTGTTAATTATTTAATCATTTTTACACCAAAAAATATTGGAATCGATTCAGTTGCTTGTTCTGAACAAACTATATTCAGATTTCATATAATCAAAAAATAACCTTGTAAATATGAAAGAAAAAAAAAAAGAAAAAAAAAAAAAGAAAGATAGCACGGTGATATGAAGGCTCAGAGGTGTCTTAAAGAAGAACAATATGATGAGAGAATACCGAAATATACCCTTAGTGATAAAATTGACAAAAAATATCGTGATCTTTGATTTTCTTATGATCTATTACGGTCTTTCTTTTAAACGTTATAAACTAATGCTTGGCCACGATCCCGCCTGATCGTAAGCATTGATGCAATTGTTGATGGTAAAGCGGACTAGATTTTTAAGAGCCTATTTAATCTAGCCTTGAAGACACTTAAATTGTAATCAGACGGAAAGACCGCCGCAGGCAAATTGCTCCAGACCATCGTTGTACGCGGTATAAAAGTCGAGGATAAACGCTCCGTCCGGATCGTAGCGGTTTGAACAACCTAAGGGTAGATACTCGCCACCACGGGTCGTCCGATGATAGAACAGTTATAGGGGAAATATACCATGTAATTCCCCCACTTACTCTCCGAAAAGCATCCTATAGAATACCGAAAGGCTGGCTACCCTACGCCAGTTCTCCAGGCTTTGTTGATAGTTCTTTACTTATTTTTTGTTCTGACGCATAATTCTATTAATAGTCAAATCTGATGAAGGTTTCTGGACTTTCCCAAAAACTATCGACTTTGGAAAACTTATATTTGAGAAAATGAGATTCATGGTACATTGAAGTTATTCAAAAATACAAATATGTTTTGGCAAATATAACAGAATTTCATTAATTTAGGTAGGATGGTACCCAAAAATTATCTTCCTTTTGCGTTAATTTCTAAATAAACGAATCGAATAATTTTAATTGCTATTTGAATTTGAGGTTTTCGTCGTTTCTGAAAATTTTGTCTGAAGTTTGGAGATAGCAAATATTTGCACGTAATGATTAACAGTTCAGTGGAAAATTTATAACATCGCCGGAGTATACTATAATAATCCTTTGATTATTTAAGAAATTTACTTGGTCACTAAGCAAATTATTTGAAAGATAGCGTCGTATTGCGGATTAGATATTTAACGAGGTATTATTAGATAGGGCTTTTATCACGGGCTTTGAGCGCGGCGAAATCTGAATCAAGAAATTCAGTAGCGAGAATAACACCTAACACCCCCTACTCCGACCGGCACAGCGACACGGTGTTGAAAACCATGCATCGTCTACCGTTGATTCAGGTCTAGACATAAGGGTGTAGACTAGCTGGCAACTACATTACGGATTGCTGAAGCCCTCAAAAGTACAACATTTGGTCTAATTGCAATGCTTCGATATCGCCTTCGGGTTGTGGAGGTCAGACGGCAGTCGCTTCACGGAAAATGTCGAAGTTTCGCCAAAATTAGCAATTAGACTAGTAAAGCTATTAGTTTCCACGCTTACGTTGTTAACACCATTACGATCCGGACGAAGCGTTTCGCCTCCTCCTTTATAACGCGTACATCGAGGGACTGGAACAGTATGCCAGCGGCGGTGTTTCCGTCGGACTACAATTTGAGTGTCTTCAAGGCTAGAGTGAATAGGCTCTTAATAAACTAGTGCGCTTTACCATCAACGACTGCGTCACTGCTTACCATCAGGCGGGATTGCGGTCAAGCGCTAGTTTATAATTCTATAAAAAAAAATAAAGCGGACTCCAGACTCCAAAGCTGAAAAAAAAAACAAAAAAGCTTCGGATGCGACTGATGATGATGGTGGTGAAATAATTAACACAAAGTAAAGCGCCTGACGGGGTTTGAACCTACGACTTACAACCTGTAAGTCGCAGCCGATACTACTAAACTACCACTACTCAACTCAAGCACTCACTGCCAATCTCTGGAAATAATTTGAATGGCAGCTTAACACGTTCGCTCCTTCAACCTGAATTTGTGTATGATTATAGAATCGCTTTGCAGAATTCTAATTACGTAATACTATTACTATCATTTGGAACCATTTTGAGGCAGATTGCTAGTGCATTGCTCCATATGTTCGAAACATGTGTCTACTTGTCTCGGTGGTAGGCCATAACATCGGCCGCCGACAGAAGTTACCACCCACCAAACAAAGCCTTGCCGCTAGGGATTGCAATTGCTGTTTCCATCATACAGCAATCCAGCTGGATCCAGCGCCTTTTTAAACATGCTGGGTCCAGCATACACCTTGATCCAGCAATGCGGATCCGCAAACGTATCAATTTCTATTGTTTAGTTTTGAGTTGCCGCCATTTTAAGGTTTTGTTTTTTTTTTTTTTTTTTTTTTAATTCTGCTACCTCCAACATAATCGGAGCCTATACTTATACAAAGCTTTACTTTCGTGCGTTAACAGTTTATCAGACTACCTACATATTTATTCCTAGTTATAGTTAAACATACATTCCTACGGCTACTACTTACTAAGTCTCATTCTAATAACTGCGTTTTGTTTGGGCTACTTAATATTTATTTCTTATTTAATTTTGATTCCATTAACATTTAAATACAATACAAACAAACAACTATTTAAATGCTTATCATTAATATTATATATAATATTGTGTAAACATTTTTTGCTTATGCATTTTTATTTCTTTTTATAACTTTCCCACATATTTTTACGCAGTATTCTAATAGGATTCCTCTATTTTTGCCCGCTATTATTTTACAAATATTTTTGGCATCAAGTGTGGTATTTAGTATGTGTTCGGCCTCTAGTCTCTCTCTGTCAAAGACGGGACAATCGAACAATATATGTGGCACAGTTTCTTCAGTTTCAGGATCGCAAATGCACGATGGGCTCCCCTTACACTTGAAACGGTACAAGTATGCTGAGAAACCACCGTGCCCCGTCATAATTTGTGTGATAACATTATTAATTTTGCACTTCCTGACTATCCTGTAGGCAGCCACGGCATCAGGGAAAAACAATTTGGTCACTGAAGCAGTTGCTTGGGAACTGTATCTCCGGTTCCATTCGTCAAGAGTTGCCGTACGAGCCATTTTGAGGTTGGGAGATAAGACTATAGATAAAATTTGTTTTCTAAGGTCTTACTTTCAGAGAATTCAAAAAAAAAAGAAGTAGTCTCTTATCGTCAGACTTTAAACTGCTTAATTATTAAGGATTAACGAGCGGAGAAAAGATTATTTCAAAGCTTTTTTTGTTTGATACAAAAATACTATTGAAAATTAAAATAGTGTTATTGTTACGGTCCTTTTTTAAAAGAATGTTAATTAAGTTAATTTTAAAAGAATTTGTGAGACTGATTGCTATTGATTAGCCGTCCTATCATTAAAAATAAGCGTAATTAATAAGATAGTGCTTACTTAGAAACGTTATCTTAAATGTTATATGAATATAAGGATATGTTTGTTATTTAATTTTATGTTGATTATTTTGATCTCAAATTATTAAAAAACCAAAGCAAATTAATATAAGATATCACCAAATGAGTAGAAGATTTCAAAGATTATCGTAAGAAGTACAAATTAATAAAAAAAAGTCTTAAAAATGTCGTCTTTTTGTTTTTGTTCCACGTATTGCTGGATCCGCGCTGGATCCAGCTGGATTCAGGTCAATCCAGCAAAAATTCCGCTGGATTGAAAACGCCGCTGGATTGCAATCCCTACTTGCCGCCAAGCGATTTGTCGTGTTCCGGCATGATGTCTGGTGAAGCCTACGGAGGACGGATCTGAGCAGTTGTGTTGCGATGTGTGCCGGGTACGATGTGCCTAATGTTGTTGTGTTGGGAGTTTGGTCGTGGAGGGTCTTCAGATCAATCTCCCTTTGGCGCAGCATCGTTGGTCGTGTTGTTGGGTTTAACATTGCATCACCTCGCTCAACTGCCGTCTTCCTTCCTATTCGTTCAGTTTTTCTGAGTGACCTATTCACTCTTAATAAACTAGTGCGCTTTACCATCAACGATCGCATCACTGCTTACCATCAGGCGAAATTGCGGTCAAGCGCTAGTTTATAATTTAAAAAAAAATACTTAACGCATTGGATGTTGTTGAACTGTCAAAATAATCCTGCTGGTCTAAGTGCCAGCCTGGGAACATTAGTGTCTGATTACATTATAAACCATCCTGTCTCGTATAAAAGCTGGCATAAAATAATAAACATAAACGAATCTTGAATGAAAATAATCTCATTCAACATTTACCGCGACAAAAGTAATTTATTCAGCTCTTTGAGGCGTGATTCCTTTCCACATTATTTTATAAAAATTTCCCAACATGCTTCAGTATGTGACAACTTATTTATATTCATGAACTGCCATGATACTGACAGGTATTACTCAAAAAATTATAAGCTCATCGTAGACTGATTTTACTGCTTTGTAACATAAAAAGAAAATTAAATTAACAATGTTCTTTTTTATTATTTTACATCATATTCCATGTAAAGGGCGATATAGATCTATATTTATAAAAATTTTGGGGTGGATTACCCTTAACGTTTAGGGGGAATAAAAAATAGATGTTGTCCGATTCTCAGACCTACCCAATATGCACACAAAATTTCATGAGAATCGGGAAAACCGTTTCGGAGGAGTTTAACCACAAACACCGCGACACGAGAATTTTATATATTAGATCAGGATTGTACAGGTTAAAATCAAATATTTGAAAACTACGTGTAATGGTAAAATGTAAAGGGACCGTTACAGTTTTAAAATCCTACATTGTAAACATACATTCTGGTAAATAAATACATTTCATTTGAGAAGAAAAAAAACCTACACCGCCCAGCAGGGTACTTACTTAGCACACTGTCAGTAGCAATGGGTTCCATTTTGACAGTTTAACAACATTCATTGCGTAATTCACATTGTAGAGCAAACACATTTTTCTAACCTATGAAGCAATAGATTAGCAATATTCTTCAAAATGATTCAACTCAATAACAATAGTGACACACTTGACAATGGCTGAATGCACAAACCGTGCGAAGCCAAAGAGAAGAAAAAAAAAAACAATAGTGTGTTACACAATAAGGATGCGGTATTTTATGAATTACCGCATATAAAAGTTCTTTCACTATAAAAATAAAATTACAAGTGTTCCTTTTTTTCCAACAGGGAGACTGGGTATACCCCCACCGGCCGGGAGATTACGCAACCCTCACGAGAAAGTACCTGGGCTCCCTCTACTGGTCAACTCTCACCCTCACAACTATCGGAGATCTGCCGACTCCTGAGACCAACGCGGAGTAAGTACGCTGCATGTTTGTTTAAACTTTTACTGCTTTTCTCTAATTGAAGTAGTCTCCAATAAAATTGGGAACAGCATTTCAAAACTGCGTGCAGAGCTGTCAGTGTCAATATTTTATAACAATTTTAATGGTTTTGGCGGGAAAGTTTTATAAGCTGAGTGTCACGCTCATTTTTCATTCGACTTTTAAATTATTTATAGTGTCTTTACTAAATAAAAGTGCGTGATTTATATAGAAATAGTGCATTCAGTAAATAATTCATAAAGAACATTGAGATATCGCAGCATAGTGGCCTCATGACTTTGCTTCAAACATCCCTCGTAGACGGTTCACGCGGCCGTCTTTTTCGACATGAATGAAAATTCATTTATCTAAGACAATAGCTGTATGGCTCTGCCTTTGTTTTTCCCAAAAATCGGGAAGTTTTTTTTTTTAAAAAAAAGAACAATTTTGACATTGACATTTCTCAAATATGCTGAACTCATTTCGTTGGTGAATTTCGCCCTAAGCTGGGTATAGGTCAGGCTGACAACGGCAACAATGGGAATGTTTTATTATCTACATTATATTGTGGTATTTTCAATGAGGCTCATAAGGCCCTGAAAAGTTGATGGTTAGCCCTCGTTAGTCTGGTCTGTATCCAACTACAAGTTGGGTACAAAACGCGGCACGTTACATTGCTTCTCTAAAACACTATTTTAGCAAATTTTCGTAGGTAAATAGGACAAATATGTGGCAATACAGGCCAATACCCAGCAAGCGTGTTGCGACGGCTAACTGGGGCATAGACTAACAATTATGTTAACAAATAATTATATAATGCTTCCTTCAATTTTCAAATTTGGAACGTAAGGGGAGGGTTAGAAAGCAGTCTCGTCATTGGAAAATATTATTTAAATAATTCTTATTATCTTTTTTTCTGCAACCTCTGTAGTAAATGATATTGGTGAAATTTCACTATATTGTTTAAAGGTAAAATTTTAATTAAAGAATATATAGTTATTATTGGCACGTTATTACCTTCTCTAACCCAAGTAAGGTTAGGAACAAAAATACAAGAACATTATTTTAAATTTTATCTTTTACAAGTTATTTATTGCAAGTAATACAAACATTTATTGCAATAAATTTAATGTAAAGAATAACTTTTTTATTCAGAACACTTGATCTTGAGAGTACATACATTATGTTCTCAAAATCAAGTATTCTACACAAGCCTACTCCAATTGAACCCCACTTGACCTAAAGGACTTTTCGCATTTGCCTAAAACCTTTAGGATACTGTCACTCCAGTTCTACCAAACTTCAGAACTCGAACAAGTTACGAGACTCAAAGAGGTGACAGTTTCGATTCTAAAAAAAAAAAAGTTTTCTTCACGACAGCTGTTAAAAAAGTTTTTTCATTTTTACGTCATCAAAAATGAGGCCAAGGCCTCGCCTTGTTTATACAATAAATTACAATCACCCTGCCACTTGCAGTTTATTTTGTTGATTTTTTATAATAAGATCTTATTTTAAAGACGGAAGATCGCCATTTTCTTTAACGTTATCAATTATGCTTATCTTTTTATGAAATTTTGTTCTATAATATCTACGGAATCATTGCGTAACACCCATAAAATGACGTTTGACCACGTGCAATATTTCCATTGCTGAGCAGAAGAATTTTGAAAACTATAAAGCAATAGATTAGGAATATCTTTTAAAACAAATAAAAGACTTTGTGTAAACTCACACAAAATCAAAACCGTAATCCAAGGATTGTGGTTGAAAATGTGTTTCATAATTACAGTGCTTCTTATTTGTTTTGGGGCTTCCAAAAATTATAATATAGACTTACTGTAATCATTATACTTCTAGCAATTATTAACCAAAAATACTCGTTAGTCGTAATTACTACAACATTTTTAATCCCAAAGGATGGGTTAATGATCCAATAAGGACTTTGTTGTAATGCTCTCCTTACAAAGGCGGTTCATTATACCGATCTAAATTCCATGATCGGTTCCCCCAATCATTATGGTTAGATCATTAAAAACTGGAATTTCGTACTTAAGGAATCGGCAAAACTCCTCGAGATGCGCAAATAATTAAACATAGGAGTTGAATTAATATTCATGACTACGGCGAAAACTCATAGCAATTCTTAATTCACGCAAAATATTAAAAAAGAAAACATTTTGTTATACATATGTATGTTCATGTAATACTGGCCACACACATTAAAGGCCAAATTGGACTTGCACAATTACGAGTATAAACGTGTGGGAGGATTTAGCATAAGTGTGACGTGTATCATAAAGTACCAGTCAAGCAATTTAAATTATGTATTTTTTACTGGGAACACTTAAATCTAACCTATAGGTAAATCTATACCAAAAAGGAAAATTAAAAAAAATGTACTCGATTTGATAATGTTCCATGTTCCACTTTTAAAATTATGTGATGCTAACTCGAAATACGTTGGCGGTTAAAAGATGATGGAACATAACTTTAATGTATTGAAAAGTAATAATAATAAACTTATTGAATGTTCGTGTGGGCCGTGTTAATAGCCTGTAAAAATATCAATTTCTGCTTTTCTAGTCTTTTGATATAAAAAAAATAGAGGCTACGTGTGAAGAAGCTCTTAAATAAAAAATCCTTAGTCCACATTTTGTAGCACACTTAAACGTGTTCAACAAATTTTTTTTTATTGTTATTGCGTTGTAATTGTTTGTGTCAGGCCATTTCATACAGAATCTACAGCACCATTTTAAACGCATTAGGGTCTGGCGAAACTGAAGTAAATTCCGCTCGGTAGTCAGGACTAAAATCAAAGTCAAATCGTTCCGCCGATGGTATCAAATGACTTGCACGTAGGAGTTTATCGCACGACTTCCTAGTGAATATACAATCGACACAAGTAGTCGCAACCCGCGTGCCATGCGGGATTCGCCTCAGGCCACGTCCACCAACTTGATCATTGTGTGACGAACCCGCCCAAGGTAATTGCATAACAGAAAAAAAAATCTTTTTAATACAGTTGCTCAAAAAGTGGTGTATTACAGGGACGTATAGCGTTCGGAAAGTGGGCTATTACACACTCGTGCTTTTTCTTTACCTTTTCCGAACTAGTGCGTTCTCTTTCCCAACTGTCAAAATATTGTCTATTAAAAAAAAAAAAAAAAACCAACCATGAAGTTTTTACTTTAAAAAAGTCATAGAAGTTTTTATGATTCATGCAAATAATTCTAAAAAGAAGCTACTAATTTGTTTCAATATCAGATTTAATGATTTAATTCAATGAGTTAGGTTAGGTTTTATTTAATTTCATCTCATTTCATTTTCATTTCATATCAATAAAAAATTCTACTGAAGACTTGGCTGTATGGGCATAGTTCCCTTTGCCTAATCGAATGGGTGAAGAAAAAAAAAATCTCTGCTTATATTCTTTTACGGTTTGCGCCATTTTTCAAAAATTTTCTTTGCGAGTTTCTTGTGTTTTTATTATTTTAATAAATTGCTTAATTTTTTCGCAACTGTATTAAAAATAGTTGTTCAGTACACGTGCGGAACCGTCATTGCAACTTGTTCCGACTGTCAACCCTCACCTGCGCCTCGGCTCGGGTCGACATTTGTCGGAACTCGTTGTAATGACAGGCTTTCCGCACTTGTACTGAAATATACTATTGTGTAATTGTTTTTTTGAAAACAACATTCATTGCCTTATGTGCCTTATTTGCGTTGTACAGACTAATTTCTCGTAGATATGAAGCAATGGATTAGCAACATCCTTCAAAATAATTCAAATTGAGAATTATGGTATGTTCCTCAACAGTGCTGAACGCATGGTGACGTCAACAGAGAGCGCGTCTTGGTTTTCCGTACAAAAGAGTATATACAGAGTGGTGCTGACAATACGACAATAAATGAAAACACGAACAATGCTGGTTCATAGGAATAATCCTAATTCATAGAATAAAAACCTAGCATCTAAAAAAATTAAAAATTCAAACATTTTTTTTTTATAATAATTATAAACTAGCGCTTGACCGCAATCACGCCTGATGGTAAGCAGTGATGCGATCATTGATGGTAAAGCGCACTAGTTTATTAAGAGCCTATTCACTCAGAAAAACTGAGCGAATAGGAAGGAAGACGGCAGTTGAGCGAGGTGATGCAATGTTAAACCCAACAACACGACCAACGATGCTGCGCCAGAGGGAGATTGATGTGGAGAACCGCATAAAATTGTAAACGGAATAAAACATCCTTTAAAAATATTGGGTCACGGACCTCCGATCGGCGACAGCGCGATCCTGCATCAACCTGTGCTTTTTTCGCGCCATTATTATTAAAGTTTGGCACCGCAGGATGCGGCGGACATTAACCAGTAAGCGCTTCCTTATCAACATGTACATCATGTAGAAAGTGTAAAAAATTAAGAATACTTTCGATTATGATTATGATATATTTATGATTTTTTTTGGGCAGACTGAGAATGTGTTGAGGTACTCGATGTTTAATTTATTGTCGTATTGTCAGCACCACTCTGTATAGCGTATGCGTACTATCTCTTTGGTGAGAACCCTGGATAAATGTGGCTAAACATAAAAATAAAAATAAAAAAACGTTATGTCGACATGCATACGAGACTATAAATTTATTGACTAAGGTCCATATTAATCTTATACATTGTAATACCATGTATGACCAAATAAGAATATCATATAGAGGACAGCTAGGCTAGACAGGCGTCCCACCTGTAAATGTGCGAAAGGGAATGTATGAAAGAAAGATTAAGTATAAAGAATAAAATTGCGAGAACTGGTATGAAAGTGTATGGTAGGTCTCTGACCCCAATGTAGGAGGAATGAGCGCTAAATAAAAAATAAAAAAAAACATGTATGAAACACATATGGAATACAATAATACAATAAAGATTTGAATTTGGTTACGTATTCAGTTTCCTAAATAAAGCAAGTTATATGATATAAAAATTTTTTGATCATCAAACACAACATAACATTATTTATAAATTTAAAAATTAACATTAAATATAATAATTTTTAAACGAAAAGTATAATATTTTTTTTTATTGTTACTGCTTTTGGTACTTATAAATTAATAAGCGACCCGCTCCGGCTTCGCAGGTGGACAAATTATATAGTTACCTAAGCCGTCCCCAAGAAACGGTGGCCCTTCAATAAAAATAATGTCTACTGTGACGCCCATCAGCCAATATCTGACTCTGCAAGATACATCGACCTTATTGTCCATGGATAGCCAGTTTCACCACCTTCAAACAGAATGAAAGTCTACCGGGGTAGCAAGTTTGTTCGAAATAATGGTCCCTCGATCCGGCCCACTCACTCCGCGGTTTAGGCAGAGAAACGCTCAAGTGGCAGGCGGCCGGCAGGGGCGCGAGCGTCACGCGGTCTTTTTCTGGTGTTTAGTTTTGAATAAATCGTGGTATCTCCTGAATGAAACAACTAATTCCAATAATTCAAAAAGAGATCTGCTGCTATTACCTTTGATATGACGTAATTTATTTGGATAAGGATTAATAATAAGGAACAATTAGTGGGCTCTGATTTCGACTGGCATTTTAATTAACTTTTCAAACATAAAAACTAGTCATAAAGAAGACACTATAGTAGGTAGACATATTGTGTCGTAGACATTTTTGTAGGCATTTTAAGGTCTACAATACTGTCCTAATCCGTTGAGTAGGTTTAAAGATTGAATCATACAAAGCGACATAGGGAAAGTAAAAATGACTTTATTTTATACTATGTAGTGATAGAATATTCGTACTTTCTTTGTACACTAAACCTTAATTTAAAACTGATGATGTTGAAATTCTGTAATTGTCATAAAGAAAAATAAAGGGTGTATCTGACAAACACAAACGAGTACCATGGATTCAGTACATGATTCTGAACCCCCCAGTGGTGAAATGTTTCGTCGGCTTTTTCCTGATTTGAAAAAAAATATATGCAGTTTTTTTCACTTTAGACCGTTCATAATTGCTCTACTTTTATAACCCAATAAGATTTTAAAGTAAAACATGATAGCCTCAGTGACGTAGCGGTAGCGAACGCGGCCGTTGCGCAAGAAGGCGTGGATTCGATTCCCGCACAGTGCAAATATTTGTATGCATAAATATGAATATTTGCACTGGTCTGGTCGTGCCTCGGAAAGCACATTAAGCCGTTGGTCCCGGTTGCCATACGCACATTAAGTGGCAGTCGTTACGGGTTGTTGGAACCCTCAAAAGTCTAACAATTCATCTAACTGCAATGCAGAAGGCAGTCGCTCCACGGGAAATATCGAAGTTTAGCCAAAATCAGCAGTTAGACTGGTAAAGCGGACGCCAGACTCCAAAGCTGAAAAGCTACGGATGCGACTGGGATTAACGCTGAGATGAAGATGATGATGATGATTTCAAAGTAAAATTTAATTAATTAGCTAATTAAAAAAGCGCAATGTGAACAAAACCTGAAAAACTATCCTATCAGCTGATTTAATAGAGTTCTCATCAGGGGTCAACGTCATACCTACAAACACGCACGGCGGCACGTTTGCAACGTTCAAAGGCCGAGCAGACACTTTTTTTAAACACTGTGATTTCTGTAACCATTCATTGACGACATAAATGACTATCATAATTTTATTAGTGGCATGCGGTCTAGCCTTTTCGCGAAGTTTGCGTTACGATGTCAGATACACCCTGTATACATTAATGTTTTGTGACATTCAACATAAAGGAGGTGAAGCAATTACGACGTTATAACTATCCTACTTAGTACTAAAAAAAAATAAGGAACTTAACTAATTTTTCCAGTAAACAATAAACGATTTAATAAAAGCTTTTACATTACCTTCAAAAGCCTTCACTTTCACAGTTTATTCGATTATGAGAGTCTTTTGAATAATCGAATAAAATATTCTGTCGGACTAGAACAGGCAAACTCGAGTGAAAGTTCAAATAAAATCTAGAAACGAATACAGTAGGATCAATCAAAAATAAATCGGTTTTCGATTAGATTCGATTTTCAAAGAATATTCTTACATTTTCTTTACTAGGACGTTCAATTGTTTGTTCAATTCATATTTTTTCTCGGTAGACCTTTCCTGTTTATCTTTGTCAAAGAATTTTCGTTTATCAAAGCTTCAGCTTCGAAAAAGAAATCCAGTTTCCTTGAAAGAGAAAACTGAAGAGCACTCAGAGGACTAAACAGAGGGATAAAATATAATAAAATGTTCAAGCGACCTTCCTGTTTAATACATGACTAAAAGACGGTGTGTGCTTACATCCAACAAAGAAGTGAAAACTTAAAGTTAGTAAACATGCTGACAACTGGACCCGAGTATACCCGACTCGAGCCGAACATACTCGAATCAGCGTCACCAACCGACTGAAATCGAGTATACCCGAAACACCATCACTGTGAAACTGAACCTAATTGCTTAATTCATACACTATAATTCATTCGACATTCGAAACTTACCCATTAAACGATTTAAAAACTATATAAAGGCCAAACTTTGCAAAAAGGGGTATTATAAAATCACAGATTATTTAGAAGACAAAAAAGCTTGGGACTGAGCTGCTTGCTCTGTTAAGCATTGTTATTTAGCAATATGCGTAATTATAAGGTAAATTATTGTAAACATTTTTATTTTTAATGTTTGGACTTGAAAAAATACTATGATCTCTGAGTTTGTTTCGGCTATTTCTTCTCAGAGGTAGTCAGTTAGGAAATGCCGGCTTCATCTAGTTAAAAAAAACATGACGTGTAAAAGTGATCGGTGATCCTACTTGCTTAATTAAAGGTTTTTTGTTTCATTTCGTTATAATTCAAAATCTGAATAATTTAGAAAGAGCTAAGTAATCCGTTGCTTTATATGGTCGAAAAGAAAAATTTGTCTGCTCAACATGGTAAATAACGCAATGAATATTGTTGAACTGTCAAAATGAAAATATTTGCTACTATTATTGTATTACGCAATTATTCCGCCGAAGCTGTTGGTGCAGTTGCGATCAGGCCGCTACCTCGAATCTTGCGGGCAGCGGGGCGGCGGCGGCAGCAGCGCGGGAACCGGGCGGGCATCGAAGACCCGTTCTCGAAACTCGCGGGCAAATCGCGCGTCACTATAGCCGCGTAGTGTTGTGTTCACGATTGTGTCGACGAGATATTTGTTTTTATTCGCGAAAGAAATGTCTGAACAATGGCGGCAACTTCTTTTTGATTCAAATTTATTCCTAACGCTCGATCACCGCTCGCTGCCCGCCCGCTGCCCGCAAGATTCGAGCGCGAGAAGTACACCGCTCGCTGCCCGCCACCGCCCCGCTACCGCGCCGCTGTTTTCGAGAACCAGTCCATTTGATTTTACGCACAACTTCCTGACGCTCACTCGCCGCCGCCGCCGCCGCCGCCGCCCCGCTGCCCGCAAGATTCGAGGCAGAGGCCTTGTGAAAACAATTTTTCACTTGTAGCGGAATGCAACGTTATCTGCGAACAACGCGTCACGCAAATATTGCATCACGCAAGCAGAGTTTACCGCGCAACTAACATATTTATAACTTCCTGACGGGAACCGTGTCGGGGTAATTGCCTTCCAGACATAATTATAGCCGTCTAGTCGGAGAATCATCCTTTTTCTACAGAGGATGAACTTCAGACCCTGTTCCGCATTCCTCTGTTCACTTAAATTATGCATTTTTATGTCTACTTTTTTTGTTTTCTATTTTCTTGCTGTTCGTTTGTGTTTTTGTTTAATTATGTGCCCTTCTGATTTTAAAAAATAACTTCATGGCTACTTTCATTTGTGTATAGTGTTTACTGTATAAACATACATTAGGAGGCTTTATACTTTCTGCGACCTATTCCAGGCAGCCTTGGCGTAATTTTCCTGGACATAAAATGGGGTTAAAATGGGGTCGTTGGTGAAAATAACAAGTAGGTATATAACAGAATAAACACAAGTTCTGAAAGTAGTTTGTTCGTATTGTTTGACTACTAAGGACTAAGGGTCGGTCCTTCGAGCCGTATTTAAACAATTGCTAAAAAAGGAAACAGTAACTAATGGTTACATATTTGCAGAATGTGTATTTCTTTTAATTATCAGTTAGTAGAATATAAATTTTATTTCAAGGTAATAAGACTCAATTTTAAATGCATAAAGTAATGCAACAATGATAATTATCATAGCTTTAAAAATAATATGGTCTGATTATTATACTATGATTTCAGCTCAATATTCTACAGTTCTTGCCACCCTCCGTGGCGTAGCGGTAGCGAATGCGGCCGCTGCGCAGGGAGGCGCGGAATCGATCCCCGCGCAATGCAAATATTTGTATGCATGAATAAGAATATTTGCACTGGTCTGGTCGTTTCTCGGAAAGCACGTTAAGCCGTTGGTACCGGTTCTTGAACCCTCAAAAGTTCAACATTTGGTCAAACTGCAATGCTTTAATATCGCCTTCGGGTCGTGGAGGTCAGACAGCAGACGCTTCACGGAAAATATCGAAGTTTAGCCATAATCAGCAGATAGACTAGGTAAAAGCGGACCCCAGACTCCAAAGTTAAAAGCTGTGGATGCGACTGGGGTTAACTCTGAGTTTATGATGATGATTCTATAGATCTTGCGTTAACGTTAATATGTCATCTACATATTGAATAGTTTTATTGTATCTTGTGGACTAAATATACATACGACACAATAAATAACTGAAAAGAAATTCACAGACCATTACGAACTGTGATTCAATTACAAAAGGCGATACTGCTGTGATTAACCCTCCCTTCACGTACGCACTTTACCTCGGAAAAGGTACCAGTTCTGTTGCCAACACCGCTCTTGTAAAAATACAATTACACGAGATTGCTTTCCAAGAGGTTTTCTACGTCCAATCTTTCCTACAGTAAAGAGCGAGAGCATTGTAATGTTAAACCATAGCTTCGAAACAAGTGACTGTCGAGCCGAGAGGGTTTGCTTTAAGTCATGAATGGGTCCTTATAATCCAGAAAATACTTTAGAATGTTATCTGCTTAATCAGAGTAATAACTGACATGGAGACCTTCGATTGTGGATACGTTGGTTAACAGTTTTCAGCAGTGTGATTGCGTAACACACTGTCAGTAGCAATGGGTTTAATTTTGACAGTTCAACAACATTCATTGCGTTATTGACGTTGTTGAGCAGACACATATTCGAACATATGGAGCAATGGATTTGCAATATGCTTCGAAATGATTCCATCTGATAGTATGAGTGTGTTGCGCAATTAGGGTGCTGTATTGAGTATAGTACAATAACAATACTGAGAAGGTCTTATTAAGAAAATCTTATCGTCTTCCTGGTAACCAAAGTGTCTATGACTTAAAAAATAAGACGGAAATACGTGTAGATTTTCTCTTTCTAACATATATGATGTTTCGTAAGAAAAATAGAGATACATTACAGAGTTTTTCTTTTAATTCGTCTCTGTGTTAGTTATTCCTATTTCTTATTCTGTCACTTGTTTCAAAGCCGCTTTGGCAGCGGTTGTATGTATGTCTGTCGCTGAAGACTAACAGAATTAACAGAGGTTGTATGTGTGGTAGCACGCAAGGAGGCCCCAAATTTCTGCCGCGTCGCGGGCTCAAATCCCGCCTGCTGCAGTTCAGGTCCAATCGAGGGTATGTCTCTTTACGCCACGCGACTGGTCAGATCATAAACGTATAGTAAACATTTATTAACCAGCCAGTACAAATTTTAAATAAAGAAAGCTGTTCAAATTTGATTTGAGAACACAAATTGCAAGTTATCGTTTTGATTGCTTTCATCCCGAAAGTTTTGTTTACCGAGGCCATGATTCGTTGTTTGGTTTCCCGAAATTACACAAAGTTATCTCAATTAAACTGAGGACATGGAAATAACTGAATTTGTTGTTTATCACTTAAGATTCACTAGGGATAATCTTGGGGCGATGTTTCAAGACATTGTACATAAACATCGGTGCTTAATTTGTATTTAAATTCAAACTCTAGAACTTATTTAGATTTTGGCGAAGGTCATAATCGAGTCTATATTATATTGACGAACAAATTTTTTTTTTATAAGATTAACAACAACAAAATAAAATTGACTCTTTTTAATTAAAAATAATACTATGGGCATATACCAAGACTTAATAATGATCTATATAAGCTAATATGAGCTTTGAATATCCGTGGCATTGCATTGATATCAGCTATCGATTTATATAAGTTCCATGAGTGGCAGCCATTTTGAAAAACTGTACCGTATGTCAGGCTCCCTGCGAGTTATTAAGTCTTCGCACTGTTATTACTTTCATAATAAAATGTTCTCATAATGTCTTAGACAACAAACGTTCAAAAACAACGCGACAAAGAGTCTGAAAGTAAAGCCTGGATTTGTTGATCAAAACTTTCTCACAAATGTTATAAGTTGTTTCCATTTAAGATTTCATCATACTTTTAGCAAATTGTACTGCTTTTACTGTACATTATAACAATGTCGAAACTTTGTTAAACCCAATTTTGGATATTACCGCTTTTAGTTTATAATGGTCAATTAGTGCTATGAAATTTTATAGCAAAAGATGTGCCTTTTAAAGTTTTTCTTAGGCTTAAATCTTTGATAAAGTATATCAAGTTTTGGTGACAACTTTGTAAGACATTTAAATAACTTATATATTTCAGTATTATGTATTTATTTAAGTATACTTATGTAGATATTTTTTGATTATATGTTTAGGTAGATATATTTATTATTATTACTTTTATACTTATCATATTCATATTTTATTTCCTCCTGGTTCTTACACACAATAAAAATGTAGACAATAGTCTACATTTCTGTTTTGCTTCTCCTTTCACAGGTCTGCTGATAATTTCTTAAGAAATAAGCAGAACCTTTGTACTCAGATCTTAATTTTATCTTATCTTTAAATATTTTATTCAGTGTATATAAAAATAAAAAAGTCAACTAGACCGAATGTCGACCATGACCCACCTTTTGAACGGAGACAATGGGAGAGAGAGAGAGTATATTAATTTGTGTCCACGCTTGTGTGCAATACACAAGTGTGGACACAAATTAATATACTCTCTATTCCCTCAGTCCCATTGCACGATGTGACGATGTTGAGCATCATAGAGCGGGTGGAGACCTACTCAGACAACCGATATGTCCAGTTTGACGTCTCCGCCCAGACCTCTAGCACGCCGGTCCGACCGGCCCCGGGTGGTCCGCGGTGGGCGCTGAAGCTTGACCGGGAGCTCCTCCTGGAAGTTTCGATCGTGCTGGCCTGGGTGTCACCACCGGACAGGCCTGCTGACACAAACGACGAGGCGGAGTGGTTCTGGGAGGCCATGTCCGAGATATGCGACGTGGCAATGCCCCGAGTCAAGCCCGGACGCGCCCGACGTCAGGTGTACTGGTAGTCCCCGGAGCTTACGTCTTTGCGCAAGGCGAGCGTGGCTGTGCGACGCTGTTACACCAGGCATCGCATGCTCCGTATTCGTCTACCGAATACGGAGGCCATATAGACTGAGCTTTACGAAGGATACAGAGTGGACGGCGAAGACCGCCCTCCGAGCGGAGATCCAGCGGGCCAAAGGGCTGGCCCATGAGGAGTTGCTGGAACAGAGACCCGTGGGGATGCCCCTACAAAATGGTGCGGAATAAACTCTGCCCATGGGCGCTACCCGTTGACGCAGAGTCTCCGGCCCCAGCTCGTGGAAGACGTGGTGAGCGCTCTGTTTCCCTCGCGGGGTGGGCATACCCCTTCACCCATAGCACCGCCTCCTGCGGTACCTGATGCGGACCACACCAAAAACGACGACAATGCTCCAGAAGTGACCGAGATAGAGCTGAGAGCGGCGGCACGTAGGCTGAATGCCAAAAATACCGCCCCAGGACCCGACGGCTTATCTGGAAAAGCCTGGGTTTTGGCTTTAAGGTGCTTACATGGTCGGTACTGACCTTAACAGATTTGTCTGTCCCGGAAACCTGTTTCTTTATGTAAGCACCTTTAGGGGCACTCGGATCCTGACTACGGGGGCTACTAAGCGCATGCTTTGAGAGGGGCCAGTTCCCACTTCGCTGGAAGATAGGGAAACTGGTCCTCATGAAGAAGCCAGGGCGCCCTGCGGACTCTCCGTCCGGTTACCGGCCCATTGTGCTAATCGACTAGGTGGGCAACTCAGGCGAGCGGGCCCGGATTTGGCGAAGAGCCAGTTTGGCTTCAGCAGAGGGCGCTCTACAGTGGACGCCATCATGCGCGTGCGAGCCCTCACGACAGGAGAAGCTGTGGCCCGGGGTGGGGTTGTCTAGAGACACCGCCAACGCCTTCAACATCCTACCCTGGAGTTGCATCAGGGAGGCATTTCGTTATCACTGGATGCCCACCTATCTCTGTCGAGTGGTCGAGGCCTATCTGACGGACAGGGCCGTAATCTGCCCCGGTCACCAAGGAGTGAGGGACCGGCGAAAGATATCGTGCGGTGTTCCACAGGGATCGGTCCTGGGACCGCATCTGTGGAACAACGTGTACGACTGGGTGCTGCGCGCCAACCTCTCTGTTCTGTCACAAGGGAGATCACACCGGCAGCTGACGCAGCCACCCTCGGGGTTGCGACAATCGTCAACAGGATCCGGCAATTGGGACTCGAGGTGGCCAAGCAGAAGTCCGAAGCCATGTGCTTTCATGGTCCTCGGAATGCGCCACCTTCGGGTTCGTACATAACGGTAGCAGGGGTTCACATCGGCTTCGGGTCGACGATGAAGTACCTGGGGCTCATCCTCGACAGCCGGTGGAACTTCGAGGAACACTTCCGTTTGGAACGTTTGGCACCCAGACTGGAACGGGCCGGGGCTGCCCTGAGGCGGCTCCTCCCCAATTTAGGGGGACCAAACGCCTCTTGCCGGAGGCTCTACGCGGGGGCCGTGCGGTCCAAGGCCCTTTATGGGGCACCGGTGTGGGCGCGGTCGCTAAGGAAGCGACCAGCCCGATGCCTGACCGCGTCCCAGAGTCCCGCGTCCCGCGTCCGGGGATACCGCACGGTCTACGCTGAGACGGCGAGACTCCTTGCCGGATTGCCGTCATGGGATCTGGAGGCCAAAGCCCTCGCCCACATGTGGGAATGACGAGAGGAGCCAAAACGCCGGGGAATTAATTCGCTGTCGCGAGAAATTGCGGTACCCTGGACAGAGCTCCGGCGGGATCTCATGGCGACATGGAAGAGTACGATTGTCGCAACCCAGTGCTGGGCAAGTCACATCAGCGGCGGTAAGTCCCCTCTTTGAGGAGTAGCTAGAGAGGCACCACGGCGCCCTCACCTTCCGCCTGACGCAGGTCCTCACCGGATACGGTTGTTTCGGCAGGTTCCAGTTCCGTTTAAGGCGGGAGGAAACGCCAGGGTGTCACCATTGTGTGGATCACCCTGAGGACACGGTGGAAAACACGATGAAGGTCTGCCCGGCTTGGGTAGAGCACCGCCGTGTCCTCGTAGCGGCGATCGGAGGCGATCTCTTGCGTCCGACCCTGGTCCAGGCCATGGTCCGGAGCGAGAGTGCATAGCAGGCCGTCACCTCCTTCTGCGAAGCATTGATTCTAGCAAAGGAGGTGGCAGAGTGCATGAGGCAGTGAGAATCCCAGGGCCCTCAGGCCACTAGCCTCGGAAACGCCCTGGTCGGGAGACGAACTCCCAACTACCGTAGGGACCAGTCCCGAGTCGACGGCGCGTTGTGTTTCACGCGCACCTCAAAGAGATGTCAGCACATCGTAACGGGGTCCACGGAGACAGATGCCCTTTGGGTCAGGGTTGCGGGTTAGTTAAAAAAGAAACCGTAGCCCTGGCCGTCGCACATGCAAGTGAAGGAACACGGGTGGGTTTTAGTCAGTAAAAGTCTCATACGCCCTTCCGCTCCGCCCAGAGCGGTAGAAGTTATTTGATTGATGATTTCCCATACCAACAAAATAATAAAAAAAGGTTACCCCCTTTTTATTTGTTTCTGGGGTGGAAAATCCTAATAGCCGCCCTGGGGCGGGCGACAGGGTTTGTCGGACTCTTACACTGACTAAAAACCACCCCGGTGTTCCATCTCACACCTACACCGGGGGTTGCGAGAACGAACACTGCTTGTGCAACCCCGATTGGTTTTATTGGATTGTCCGTAAGAGTTTCGCACGTGGTACACTTCGCGCCGCCACCTCGGGTCCGGATATTTGGGGGGCGACAGATGTCCCCGAGTCTGTCGCCCCTAGAGCCATTTAGAAGGGGCTAGAAGAGTGCGTTATCCGCCCTCTACCAACGTCCGGTGCGCCTGCTGCAGGTCGGGTGAAAGGACGAAATCTCCCTCTCCATTTCCGCAGCCTCCTTCTGCTAGTCGACTATTTCGAAGACAACCTTAAGCCCTCGGTTAAGGTCAGAAACCCGAAAGTCTGACACTCAGTCTTATCAAGAGGTATTGTATCCCACTAACTGGGTTGTGGAGGTCAGTTGCTTTATGTTCAGCTTCAGCTGTATCCGGTCAGATTGGAAACTGACCCCAACATAGTTGGGAAAAGACTAGACAGGTGATGAGAGTGATGTTTATTACTTTTATATAACAAAAACTTTCGTCTAGATTTTTTTATAATTATAGACTAGTGCTTCACCGCTATCTTAAACTGTGATGCGATCCTTAATTGTAAAGCGCGCTAGTTTATTTAGACCCTGATAACTCAAAAACTGAGTGAATAGGATCCTACCTATTCACTCGCACTTCCTATTTATGGCAGTTGAGCGAGGTGATACAATGTTAAGCCCAACAACACGACCAACGATGCTGCGCCAGAGGGAGATTGATCTGGAACACGACAAATCGCTTGGCGGCATGACTTTGTCTGGTGGGTGATAACTTCAGCCGGCAGTCGATGTAACGGCATACCACCGAGAAGTTTCTTTTCTAATTTAACTCGTTTACAAATATGACATTATATTAAATCCTCCAACACTTAACTCAGCGATGAGCGCCATCTTGTTTTCGCACAAATCCGTTCACTGAGTGACAGGCTCGTATTACCAATAATAACAGCCTGTATATATCGTGTTTCTGCACTCTCATCACATCACTTCCACATTGCCCGCCCTGTATAAGCCCTTTCTATTTCCAAGAAATGTTCGATATATTTGATGGATCAGATAGATATAAGAAAAAGAGCATTTGAATGATAACCAGCTGAATATTTATCCGATCTAGGTTCCAAAGAATAAGAAAAGATTCGGACAAACGTGGAGGAAGGAAAGCCTTTTGGATTCACATAATCAGTCCATAATTTTCCCAATTTTGGGACACAGGTCTCACCTCAATGAGAGAGAGAGTGGGCTATAATCTACCACGCCCAGTGTGTGTTGGTAGACGTCACGTCTTCGAAATGTTTGCCTCTAACTCTTGCCGATTTCCTTCAGCGTTGTAATGAAATAATTAAATCAAATCAACCGGCATTGAACAAGCGTGGTGATTACGCTCAATCCTTCTCTGTATGAGCTCTGTACCCAAAAGTGACGATAAAAAGATTGATGATGAAAGCGCCTGGTGGGGTTCAAACTAGAGTTGTAAAGGAGATTCGCCTCCGCTTCCGTTACTGCGGAAATTCCGCAAGAAATCGTATCTTCGTTCCGCCTCCGACTTCGCACAATTTTTGCGGAGTTGTAACGGAGGTTCATTCACATATTTATAAAATAAATAACGCACATGCGCGAAATGGTCAAGAATCAACTATGCGAAACGGGAATGCGGCAAATATAATTTGTTTCTCCTTAATTTTCATAACTAGAAAGTAATATTTTTTTACTAAGTGTACTACTAATGTACGTATTTAAAATAAATATTTTGTTTTAATTAACCATAATGTTGGAAACTCCTTCGTCTAAATGACTCCTGTCACTTTTTAAAATAAAATTACACCTATGACTGATAAATAAATGGCGATTCGGTACATAACTTCGGCTTTTTCCTTCACATAATTTCAATTTTTTCTATATCTGCTTTCACCTCCGCCTCCGTTAACCTCTGCATCCGCGGAGGTGAGATTCGTCGCCTCCGCATCCGCCTCCGCCTCCGCTAACAAGACCTCCGTTACAACCCTAGTTCAAACCTATGACCTACAACTTGTAAGTCTCGACGCGTGCTCTCATTCTTATATCGTTTGGATTCGTAAATAAAATGCTATAAATTAAGCAGCAGACTGAGGTGAATTCTATGAGGGATACGAAGCAAAATTCGCTGACCCTAATTATGTCAACTAACAAGTATAGATCAATCAGCAGAGTAATTGCGCAACGCACTATCAGTAGCAATGGCTTTCATTTTGACATTACAACAACATTCATTGCGTTATTTACGTTGTTGAGCAAACACAATTTTCAAACGTATTGAGCAATGGAATAGGAATATATTTCAAAATGATTCCAATAGATAATAAAAGTGTGATACGCAATTAAACTGCTGCTCAAACAGGCATAGCCCAAAAAGGAAGACTGATGAAATTCACTCACGATGACTGAGTCAACTAATTTGTATTGTAGTAATGAAACTGGCGCGAATAATACGTGAGTTTCTAATCATCAAAACTGATGATAGCCCGCGAAGAGTTCGTTCGCCCAGTCTGAGTCAACTGTATACTTTTCTAGAACTCATACCTACACACAACTTTATGAGTTCTACGAAGAAAATAAACAACACAACTCACTCTTATGACATGAACTAATTATATCTATTTTTCTCTCGGACTGAGGCGTTATATGTTGCCAGATAACAAAATGGTCAAAACATTTATTAAGACTTGAACGTATCAATGTTTGGGTTTATCTTTGCGCCGAAACTAGAGGGGCTAGTGGCTAAATGATAACAGCCACAAGGGTTTAGCTTGCCGCGCTTGGTTTATGGATGGGTGACCATCTTTATCAAGATCCTCCGTGGCTCGGGAAACGCGTTAAGCTGTTCGTCTCAGCAATCATTAGTGAATCTTTAAAAGTCGTCACGGGTCATCAGAAGAATAGAATATACGATATAGATTACAGAAAATAAATATAAAGATTATACAAAGGGTGACATAATGGGTGGTCTTATCGCTAAGAGCGATCTTTTACAGACAACCAAGGAGAGAGAAATAATGTAGGTAGTCTACAGGGTACTATTTACATAGATTATACAATAATTGTGTAGGTTAAGTGTATCATACTAATTTGGATAAACATATAAAAAAAAATTATTTCGGACCAGATAATCCATAGAGTGTTAGTAAAATCAAAAAGAAAAACAACTTATTATCTAGTGTTAGAACCCACCACCCTCTGTATAAATTGCTTTATAATTGGAGATCCGAAACTCTCCGATACCGTTCTTAGGATGCTGTTGGGAAAAACAGCGTCACTTTTGTTTTTTTGCGCATAATCGCGTGAAATACGTCAGTACGAGCAAGCGCAAACATTCCCGACGCGCAGCAGCAGCGAGGAAGTCCCAACAACATTCTGAAGCCATTGTTGTATTGGACGCGAAGGACATCCAGCGACTTGTTAGTGTAATTGACCCATAGACTACCCGTGTACAGACTCTGGCAGTACGCCTTGAAAAGAGTTATTTTAACTAGGTCCGTACACCGAGCAAATCTACGGGCCAACATATTACACCGGACAGCAAGTGCCCTGCGCTCCCTTTCTATATCTACATGGTCCTTAAGGTCGACAGAAAGAAAGTGGCCTAGGTATTTAAAGGTGCATACCCTTTTAATTACCGACCCGTTTAGAAGTAGTTCGGGTCCCTAATTAATAAACATCATTCAAGAGCAAATAAAATATTATAATGATATATTTAAAGAGAGAGGAATTGCTTTTTTATCATAGTAAAGTAGACAGAATTGGAGCACGACTTATGGATACTGGCAAGTCATTCCATAGCCGAACTGCTTGTATAGGTTTCCCGATGACCTCAAGCTGCTGGCCGAAAGTATGACAGCCTTACCAAAAGTATTTTATTACCAAGTAAAGAATTGATTAATATTGATTAATAATCCATAGTTGATTCTATACTTTAATATACGAACTATTATGTAACATTATGGAATGCATAATTCATTGCATGTGAGTAACTATTTAGGTTATAGTGTAGTCATACGAACACTTCATGAAAAATTATTGGATTTAGCTTTATCCAGTGGGACCGAAAGTTGACCCTATCGTTGCAGTGAAAAAGCTGGGCAGCTAAAATTGTGCTACAATTGTATAGCACAACAGTAGCTATCAATGACACCACGACGATCCGGATGGAGCGTTTTGCCTCGTCTTTTATACCACGTACATCGAGGGACTGGCACAATTTGCCAGTGGCGGTATTTCCGTCGGACTACAATTTAAGTGTCTTCGAGGCTAGAGTGAATAGGAAACTTGCGCGCTTTACCATCAACGATTTCATCACTGTTTACCATCAGGCGGGATTGTGGTCAAGACTAGTTTATAATTTAAAATTTATGTTTGTTGCGTTTATATCAAACGTAAACGTTAAATGGTGAAATGTTTTATAATATAATTTAGACTTGTAGGTAAGGTCGTCACTAAATAAGATAACCTAATTATGTTCAATATTGCTCCATAATATGATTAACAAAGGACACATTTATACAGTATGTTAAGAAAACCCTGTCCGACCCATAAGGATAATAAAGGTTAGGTAAACACATGACCAAATATAATATAAAATTTTATGTAATCATCATAGTACCAATACAAATGAATTTTGAAATAATATTTTTTTTCCACGAATTAATTCCAACTTCCCCGAAAATTGGTATTTTTTTAAAAAGTGACAACACCGGTATTATTATGAACGAATAGCGATGCGACCACGTGCCGCGTGCCCTGCCGCCCGCCGCCCGCGGAAGGGTGCTTATCGCATTTTTATTAAGTTACCTCTTTTTGCGAAATAATTTTTATTTTTTAGGAGGATTTTTTTTAAGTTTAGCCCGTTTTTGTATCCATTAGTAGAATCAGTTATCGATACCTCACAACACCTTCACGGGTCGGACAGGGTTTTCTTAACATACTGTAATAATCAACTTGATGAGTTTATGTACTCATAAGGTTCATATCGGTATATTTTGTAGAAAATTAAGTCGGTACAAACAAATAAAATGGAATTATTTAAGACAATATTATTATAGAATTATGATATTTCTAATTAATTTAACATTACTTCAGAGATATTTGCAAAAGTTTGCCTATAGATACAATAAACTTTGCAGTAGCGTGATTGTAGAAGAATTATAAAATCAATGGATCAAAGAAGAATTATAAAATCAATCGATTGAAGAAGAACTATAAAATCAATCGATTGAAGAAAATTTATAAAATCGTAGATCAATCTATTTGTCACACCTCCTTCGGCCGTGCATCCATCGCCAACGTCATACGGGCGTCAATAATAACGATATGACAAGTCAATAAAATGGGAGGGGAAGTAATAAATTAATTTTAATGGAAGAAGTGAAGAAAGCAAAGCAGAAATGTAACTTTTTTCTCTTTTTCAGGCTAAGTAATTTTTAGCGAAACGTTTACTCACGAGATTTATACAATAACTTAGAGTTCCAAAAATATTTTTCTGTCAACTATAACAGTCTTTTCTACGCCTCTACGCGTTGTACCGAAGTAACACAAATACGTCGCTTTTATTTTACACGTTTCATCCAATTTTCACAGATGAGTAAACAGAGATTCGTTCACATTTCTTTCGGTGTTTCGACAAACCGAATAAAGTTAAGAAAACATTCGAATATAGAACGTATATTTTCTTTTCTTTTATTTATAGATACTTTTATTTTGTTGTTCGAAATTCGAAATCACGTTTCGAACGTGTTAACAATTACAAGTGGACCTTTGGAATGTTTTATTTTTTTAATTAAATAGCTTCTCTGAGTTAGGTAACCGTCTTCTGGAGTCAAAAATGTCGTTAGCGAAAAACAGTTCTTTTTTTATATACAAATATTTAGAAGTTAGTTCAAAAACAAAAAGTAAAGCAGTTTCATGTTAAAAATTTCAGTTTTTCTAACAAAACCGAAACCTCTCGAACCTGAACATAGAAACTGAAGACACTTCTTGCAGAATGCACCTTTTCCATTTAGTTAAAAGCAAAACTCCCTTAAGACCACAACTCGTAAACATATTGACATAACACAGTAATACTTTCTACGTCTCTCGGTATCATTGCCTCCCTAATACACTACCTTCCACACAACACTGCAGACGAAATCCATTTAAATCACTTCTCTGCGAGTAAACAGAGTGGCATGTCTGTTCAAGATTTCAGGAAGCTAATCGACATTACCCGTTCAGAAGTCGCTTTTCATTTGAAATGACTTCGATTAAAAAAGGGTAGCTCTTCATTTTTAACGACTTGTCCAAATTGATTTGAGATAAAAATTTGCTACGCTTTTTCGTAGCAGCGGGTTACGAAAGGTCTACGAAGTGCTACGAGGTACTACGACTTTGTTAATTTGCATTGCAAATCAGAAACTAGTACAATTGCCTTCAAAATGTTCTTAAAGAAAAAAATGCTTTGTTCTTATCCGTCAAAAGATGCTATGATTAATTACAAAAGCATTATTTAGCGCTAAATCTAAATTTTTCAGTTTTTATCTCAAGAAAACAGCTGACAGATGATTCTTTTGTTTACCATTTTCTTGGCTTATACTTACTTAATTTGTTTTCCTAGACAGAAGTTTGTTAATATATTTTTAATTTAATTTTCCCGTGAGTACTTAAACTTGGCAATCTATCGATGAAAACTTTAAATTATTCCTAAATTAAATTATCGTAAACACAATTCTTATCGATACAAAAATAATTATAAACATTCCACTAACCCAAGTTTATCTTTGCTTCTTAAAAACCGTCAACGAAACATTAATTTAATTTTTATACACTAGAGAAGAAAAACTAATACAATTTCCTGAATCACCAAAATATTAAAGCAAACAAACAAGAAAAAAAAATTAATGGCTTACCCCAAAATTACGAGGACGATACGATGGACGTCGATAAATCAGTTGAAGCGAAGGCGCCTCTCTATAAATGCCCAAAGGTCAAACTGGCCCCAAGTCTGATTTATGGTGGTATTTCCCTAGGCAGCCTTAGGATTTGGCTATAAAACACGTTTTTGAGAAAGGGCTTAACCTTTCATTGGTAGGGCGAAGAGTTATGTGACTTCTCGATTTTGTTTCTTAATCGTTTAACACTTGGAATTACTTTAATATGTGGATTGGGTGGAAAGTTCATTCAGTAGGTTGTGACATCAGCCAAAGGCAATTTAAACCTTTAATAAATAAAGGATGTCGAGTGAAAAAGCACAAAAGAAGTGAAGTGCGTTTTTATTTAGAGCGAAAAAGGCACAAAAGAAGTGAACTGTTTTTTTTTTCATATCGACTGAAAATGGCACAAAAGAAGTGAATTTTGTTTTATATCGAGTGAAAAAGGCGCAAAAGAAGTGAAGTGCTTTTTTTTTAAATGAGTTTTTTTTTTTAACTTTATTAACATAACTTTAAATACGAAATATTTCCACGACCCCTGTACAGTTATATTCAGACATAAGCTCAGTGTTTTGTATATGTTGCATTACCAACTGCAACATGTCAATCCGGTTTTCAATTATTTCACTGGTCCTATTAATAATATCAATGTACTAAAGCTATAGAAGCTGGAATGGTTAAAATATTGGCAATGTAATATCATTGCAGAAATTATAGCTCTCAATTTGCATGCCATTCAATTTAATACTAGGTTTTTTTTTTTTGTTTTTTTTTTTATAATTATAAACTAGCGCTTGACTGCAATCCCGCCTGATGTTAAGCAGTGATGCAATCGTTGATGCATTATTAAAGCGCACTAGTTTATTAAAACCATTCACTTAAAACACTTAGTGAATAGGAAGGTAGGCGGTAGTTGAGCGAGGTGGTGCAATGTTAAACCCAACAACACGACCAACGATGCTGCGCCAAAGGGAGATTGATCTGAAGACCCTCCATGACCAAACTCCCAACACAACAACATTTGGCGCATCGTACCCGGCACATATCGCAACACAACTGCTCAGACCTGTCCTCCGTACGGCTTCACCAGACATCATGCCGGAACACGACGAATCGCTTGGCGGTAAGACTTTGTCTGGTGGGTGGTAACTTCTGCCGGTAGCCGATGTGGCCTACCACCGAGGTCCGTTTATTATGAATTCTCAACCTCGAAGCATTAGGTTCACCTTAGAAGCGTCGAAGCTATACATACAACCCACTGCTTCTAAAGTCGAGAATTGTATGACATACAAGCAAATAAACTTTAATATCGTAACCGGACTGTCTTTGGTGCAAATATTATAAATACAACCCTTAATAATAGTACTTATATTCATCTTTTTTTCTTGATGAAATATAAAGAAAAAGACGAAATACACTTAAATTTAGTTTAACCTGTGGACAAATAAACTGTCGCCATTTTCAAATAAATTTGATTTAGAAAGTATATCGAAAGTCTCTCAGCAGACTAAGCTTTTAAATGTTGTCTTAATTGTTACATCTTAAACATTCCTGGTTTTGACCAAACTATCAAATCGTTCGTAATAACATTAGTTCATAATAACATTGTTATGCCACTAGAAAGTTAATTACGTAAAATTTTCCCAATCTACCTTGGACCTTAAAACTTTTATTGATAAAGTTGGAAATCTTTTAAAGAAATATGACAGATTGTACCAACTGGATGTATTGGTATTGAAGTCTTTACAATCTGGTTGAGAGCATAGGTGCACGTTGCCGCGTGTAAAAAAGTGAAAAATCTCTTTTATGAACACAAGCTTTTTCTTATAATATCGTCGTCATGCCTCAATGTAGTGCAAAGACCCTAAGCCTCTACAGCATCTTCACGAAGTCAAGGATATTCTAAAAGAGAATTTTATACATTTCTTAACCTCCTTTAAAAGACGCTATTGGTTGGTAAATTTCACCAGGCTAAACCGAATACGCCTGTCGTAATAAACATCTAGGTATCATCATTTAAATGGTCTGGAGCCATCTGCCGTGAATTACGCTTCTTACCCTTTCCAAATGATATTCTAAAGTCATCTACGTGGTATTGATAAGGTCTATAGAAGGTTAAGATTTTATATTTGCAAAGATACGAGTGATGTTAAGCCCATGTTTTTAAGCGAGACATTGGCCCCGATTCTTAGCTTATTTTCCTTTATATTTTATTAAGAAAGGGACAGAAGATATAATGTTAGTTTAGACCTGTCAAAATAGTCCACGCTTGACGTAAATTGACGTATTTTTGACTGGTGAGTGACACTGGAGTCGGATGCTCAATTGATGGGCATTGTATCAATAGTGTCAGTTATGCAGACGATATGGTGTTGCTCAGCCCATCAATAGCCGCGCTCAAAAGGCTGATAGGTGTGTGTGAGGAGTACGCGAGGATGCACGGTCTCCTGTACAATGCCCAGAAAAGCGAGCTCCTGGTTTTACAAGCCAGGGGTCGAAAACTGGAGGGTGTGGCACCTGTACTGCTTAATGGTGTCGCGCTTAGAAGAGTTAACGAATTTAAATACCTCGGCCATGTTGTTAACGAGGAACTAAAAGATGACGGGGATATAAAAAGGGAAAGGAGAGCGATGGCGGTCCGCTGTAACATGTTGGCACGCAGATTTGCAAGGTGTAGTCTTGAGGTAAAAATAACTTTGTTTAAAGCATTCTGCCAATCTCTCTACACCTGCAATCTGTGGGTCGCCTACACGCAGCGGGCCATCAACGCTCTCCGAGTACAGTATGATAATGCGTTCAGGGTGCTGGTGGGGCTCCCACGTTACTGTAGTGCGTCTGCGATGTTTACGCACGCGCATACAGACTGCTTTCATACTGTGCTGCGACGCCGCATCGCCCACACCATTCTGAACGTGCTTAGCCACAAGCTGGACAGCCCCCTTCTGCGGTACTGGATTCAAGCACAAGTGCGGGTGTCTGGTGCCCCAGAGGGGGACAAACACCTTAATTATTTGTTTTTTACTAACAACATTTGGGTATGTTGCCTGAAATAAACAGATTTTATTTTATTTTTTTATTTTTATAAATGCGTTTAAACTGTCTATGAGATATCTTATTTGAGATGATTAAATTAAAATCTTATCTTCTATCCTTTTCTTAATGAAATCTAAAGAAAATTATGCACTTAACTTAAAATTAGTTTAGTTTGAGAACAAGAGAATCAGCGCCATTTTGACGGACTTTTGTATCGATAGAATTCCTGGACTAAAGACTTTTAGGTACTTAAGTAAATTAGGCATGAAGGTTAAGACAATAGGGTAGTTGACTAAAAAAACTAATTAGTCCGTCAGTCAGATTTCCAAAAAATACTAGACACGTATTTTTTCTTTTTTCATATAAACAAAAAATGTAGACGACACAGTGCGTTGAAAACTCTTGTGACGTCACTGCACGCTACACTTTTTAGCGAGCAGTGACGTCACCAGCCACCACTCCTGATCTTTGATGCCTTTTTTATAGGTAAATTTTTATTAATTTCATAAAACAAAATAAATAATACGTATCCAATATTTTTCTATAATCTGAATGACGGACTAAATAGAATCAATTTTTTTTTAATTGCATTTTTCAGACCAGTGTCAGAAAAAAGCACTTGTGTCTTAATCAAAATTTTCATTCGTAATTAAAACAAGTACGGCTTCACCGTATTAAAATCATTAATACAACTCTCTAAGTTATCTGTTGTTTTGTTTGTTTGTTTTAAGACTGTACGGTTAGCGCAGTGGTTAAGCTATGACTGCTACGCTGTGTGTCGCGGGTTCGATTCCCGCACGGAATAAATATTTGTATGACCTACAAGTAGTTGTTCCGGGTCTGCCTGTTCGTGTATGTGAGTTAACGCACCCACGATACAGGAGAAATTACTAGTTTGCGGAGAAATAAAAAAAAAACGATGTATTAACAATTCCAATACTGTATTTTTCTTTTTTGTACCAAAAATGCGTCCTAGCGTTTCGTTACGCCTATTTGTGGTGCCTGTGGTAGCTCTTTCCAAACTTAGTCACCATGATCTAGATAAGTGAAAGTGAGTGATTAAATCAATAACACATTTGTCCGACTTCAAAAAGTTTAACGACCTAAAACTTTAATAAAATTCAGAATAAACTTCTCTAAGTGTCAATAATGGTTCATTCTGATTGTTAAATGAATAAGAAAATAAGATAAAATGCAGGTACCTTTACGAATCGACGAAGAACTTCGTCTGAACCTAACGATGCAAATAATAACTGATACACAATTCAGTACCAGTTTGAATTAGTCCATTTCACAGCTCGTTGTATCGGAAAATGGTTTTATCCAAATACAATTTAGTTCTTCTCTCCTAAAGGCATTACGTTTTAATTGTTGGAATATGTCTTTTATACCCCCTTGCTAATATCATCAAGTTGGGGGACACGTAAAGCCGTTGGTCCCGGTTGCCATACGAACATCTAGTGGCAGTCGTTACGGGTTGTTGGAACCCTCAAAAGTCTAACAATTCATTTAACTGCAATGCAGACGGCAGTCGTTCCACGGAAAATATCGAAGTTTAGCCAAAATCAGCAGTTAGACTGGTAAAGCGGACCCCTGACTCCAAAGCTGAAAAGCTACGGATGCGACTGGGAATAACGCTGAGATGATGATGATGACTTATATCATCAAGTTAAAGGAACAGTTGGGCAAGTGTTTTTGAGGCAAAGAGATGTCAACACACTGTGGCGGGGTCCACAGGGACCGATGTCTACCAGCAGGGTAATTGTGAAGCACACTAACAGTACAAAGAGTTACATTTTGACATTTAAACAACATTCATTGCGGTATTAACGTTGTTAGGCAGACACATTTTTCGAACTTATGGAGCGATGGACTACCTTAAAAATGGTACCAATAGGGTAGAAAACTAAAAAAAAAAATTTTTTTTAATAATTATAAACTAGCGCTTGACCGCAATCCCGCCTGATGGTAAGCAGTGATGCGATCGTTGATGGTAAAACGCACTAGTTTATTAGGAGCCTATTTACTCAGAAAAACTGAGCGAATAGGAAGGAAGACGGCAGTTGGGCGAGATGATGCAATGTTAAACCCAACAACACGACCAACGATGCTGCGCCAAAGGGAGATTGATGTGCAGACCCTCCACGACCAAACTCCCGACACAACAACACTTGGCGCATCGTACCCGGCACACATCGCAACACAACTGCTCAGACCCATCCTCCGTACGGCTTCACCAGACATCATGCCGGAACACGACAAATCGATTGCCGGCAAGGCTTTGTCTGGTGGGTGGTAACTTCTGCCGGCGGCCGATGTTATGGCCTACCACCACCGAGAATTAGTCCGTCAATTAATAGTTAGATTTCCAAAAAATACTAGACACGTATTTTTCCTTTTTTCATGTAAACAAAAAATGAAGGAGATACAGTGCGTTGAAAACTCGTGTGACGTCACTGCACGCTACACTTTTTAGCGACCAGTGACGTCTCCAGCCACCTCTCCTGATCTTTCATGCCTTTTATAATTGTCAATTTTTATTGATTTGATAAAACAAACTATACGTATCCAATATTTTTCTATAATCTGAATGACGAACTAAATAGAATCATTTTTTTTTACTCAGGAATCATCCCTATGTTTCCTGGTAGTTCCTGTGTGTTTTTTACCCAGGAAACGTCCCTATTGATAGTAATAATGTGTTACGCAATTATTGTGCAGGGCCGAACGTTGGTCGAAACCGTGGGTTTTAGTCAGTAAAAGTCTGACGCGCCCTTTCGCCCCGACCAGATGGGAGAGGGGTTATTAGATGATTTCCCATCCAAAAAAAATATATAACCTTGTACAATATCTACAGAAGAAGATAATTTAGAAACAACAATTACTAGCCTATTTATAGACAAAACTAGAGCAAGCCAGACAGAATAAATTAATCTAGCTAAAATCCTCGTCGACGCTTTCCCACGGAATCGATAACAACAGCCGATTACACAACCCTCCAGACCATTCCTAAATGTCTCAAATGGGATTCCATGGCGTAAGAAAAAAACTAAAAACAGATAACTGTCTGGCCAGTGTTTCCCTTTCGGCATTGTTAGAAAGCGAGCTTTAATTACTGTAATACCTCTCGACTGTTGACGTTAGAACCAACAATCCAACACACCTCACGCGTTGGAGCCAAAGTTGATGAAAATTCTTAGCATTAAAATACCTTAACTGATGTTGGTACTAATGTTGGTTTCAAAAGCGCCAAACATCGATAATCTGTGGCGTGTTTTGATTTCTGTAGAGTTTTCATGTCAAATTCGAATTTCAAACGTTCTGTTAACTTTCGTTCGTGGCCGTTCCGATTTGAATTTCCAATTTAGTCAAATTTTGTATTTCAAATTTGAATTTGGTTACTGTTGCGTTCGGATTTATATTTGAAATGTTTTATGTTATTCATATTTTGATAGATTTTATAATCTACATAATGTGTTATGATTATTGTATCATACCTAATATATTAAAAAAGAACGTAAATATTGTGTTCAAATAATTTTAAAAGTAATTTGGTAATTAAATATTTCCTGTTTATGTAGTAGGCATGGTAGGTACATAAACAGGAAATTGATAAAATCTCTCAATTATAGACGTCAAAGTTACCGAAAGTTTACCGCTTCCTTCAGATAAAGTTTTATTGTTATTCCTTGTTAGACTATTCAAATCGGTAATAAGTATGTTAAATAAAATTTATATATATTACGAAATATTAAAAGCTTGTTTACTTCATAACGATAGCTGTTTTTTTTTTTCAAAAGAGTAGGTATAATATAGCCTTTGCGTACTACGACTGAGCTCCGGCTTAAATTAATCTTTCAATTAATTTTGTCTGTGGAAAATATCACAGTATCTCCCCTCAATCTGTGTAGTATTACGGATAAAAGACACCAATTTAGGTTGATACAGAGTATCGGGAAAGCTGGATTTGTTTCCTTTATTTATAGAATAGATCTATGAAGAAAATTATTGTTTACAGTTTCGGTACAGTTATTTCTTATTCTATATCTTGAAACTTTCTTTAATTTTAAAACTAACTTTATCAACTCTTAAACCAATAAAATTTTAATTAAAATCAGCAGTGATTTATACAAATTTATTTGGTTTGTATAAAAATTACATATATAGAAATTAGTCTCATTAATAACTGCTGTTATTCATTGACTATTTTTCATTTTTATACATTAATAGATAGGTTATAATATGGTAATATATCATTATACATTAACCATTACTTTCACTCAGTACTTACGAGATGGCGCTAGTTACTGCCAGCACCATCTCATAAACATTTTGATATTCATTCTAACAAATCTATGGCTAAAGTATTTACCACTCGAAAATTTTTCGAAGATTTACAAGTAGATATTTATTTCGGTAACCAAATTCCTTTTCGATTTTCCGCAAAACAACGCACTTAAGAAATTTTATGGTGACAAACACTTTGAATAAACATCGTTATGATCTGACCAATCGCAGGTTTTCGTAAAACGTAAACACTTTATATAAATAACACCATTTTCATACAAACATAACGTTTAATAATGTTTTCTTACGACATGTGTTTTGTGGACAGTGTTTAATGCATGCGAATATAGCCCATGTTTTAAAGTCAATACGGTTGTAAATAAAGCATTATAGCCTATATTGCATCGTTCAGCATACGCAATAACACGTTTTATTGCACGGAAACGATTTCAATAGCTTCACCACTATACGGTATTAAGGATTTTGCTGAAGTTTCGCACACAAGTATTTGCAAAGCACAACAAATTTATTATTGGTTTTCGTGTTTTTGTGGGTTTTACGAGAACAAACAAAGTATTCAAGAATTACTAAGGACCCTATCTTATTTTGACATCAGTGGCGACGCAATAATGGTCGCGCTGCCATAAAAGACATAGTTGATTGTGCATCCGATTGGACTGGAGGGATATTAATAGATAAAGCCAGTGTACAAAAAAAAAAAAAACAAAATGATACTATCGACGCGCAGTCTATTACCATGAATTCTGTACAAAATTCAGAACCACTTCAGGTTGAAATTTATCGTTCGATAATAAAAAAAAATGATGTTTCATAGACTTTAACAGCATAGGTTGTGTTTATGTATCGATGGTTTTTTTTTTTATAACTGAATGTCAATATCTACACTATCGGGATAAAAATTTCTGCGCTGAATTCATAGTTGCAGTTTGCGCTTCGATGTTCTTGCCAGCCGTAACTCACTACTGTGTTATCCTAGCCATATATAATATACGAGTATATACGGAGGCAACCAAACAAGACATTCGAGCAACACACTAGAACACCAAATGGTTTGTAATTCCGTCGTACTTTACGGCACTACACATAAATTTCTTCGTTCATTAATTCGACATAAACACTGTCTCAAACACATTGTTGGAGGAACGCAGCCAGTGTGGAGCGTTTTAAAAATAAAAATGGCGAAGGCAGAAATTTGGAGGCTGTTCGCATCGCAGCGACAAACATCGGACGACTATTTAATGTGACTAGTTTCTTCATCATTAACTGTATTTCTTTTATTTGTTACTTTTATTTATTAAATCACTCATCGATGTCGTACAGCGGGTTTAGAAAGTTTTCGAACAGCCTTCACTGATTCCGCCATTTTGTTATTCGTGTCGCTTATTCTGTACGTTATTATTGCTTTTGGGGTGTTTTGTACTATCGCAACTGTTCGAAAACTTTGCACTGTTTTACATTTTGTTTGTTGTTTTAGTTTTAAAACTTCATTGTAGTGAGTTGTTGGTGAATAGTACCTGCCTATTTGATTTTTGTATCTTTTATTTTACTGTAGCAACACAGTTTCAATTTGGACACCTCAATTGGATATTTAAACACCATTTAAAATGCAAAGCTTACCATTATTTTATAATTTAAGAAATAATTTTAATTAGCAACTAAAGATAAATGTAAACATTCTCCCTCAGGTACGTTTTCACTATAGTGAGCTATTTAATCGGCGTGTTCATATTCGCCACTATAGTGGGGCAAGTCGGGAATGTCATCACCAACAGAAATGCAAATAGACTGGAGTTTGAACGGCTTCTGGATGGCGCCAAAACATATATGAGACATCATAAGGTAAGTTGCAATCTGCCAGGGCCGCTAGTTATTCGTAAAAGATACCGTGACCTCAGGCGTGCAGGCAAGTGAATGAACACGGATGGGTTGTAGGTAGCCAGTAAAAGTCTGACACGCCTGTCCGCTTTGACTAAAGCGGGAGAGGCCATTTGATAATTTCCCATCCGCAAAAAAAAGTTAGTTGCAATAGAATAGAATACTCTTTATTGTGTACACCATATAGATTAAAGAACATAAATATAAAGATTTTACAAAGGGTGACACAATGGGCGGTTTTATCATTATATACCTTTGGATAGAATACTAAGGGGAAGGAGGTTGGTAGTCTCCAGCAAGCTATTTACATAGATTATACAATAAATATCATACTAGTTTAACTAAATATATGAGTACGTCTAATTAATAAACATCATACAAGAGCAAATAACAGATAATGACATGTATAAAAAGAGAGAAAGGGATTTTTATCATAGTTTTAAAAGTGGACAGAGTTTGAACACGCTTTACGGACACGGGCAAGTCATTCCGTAGCCGAACTGATTGTACAGTAAAGGATTTATCGTAGAAACGAGTGGAATGCATCAACATCTCTAACATAAGGTTTTCCGATGACCTCAGACATCTATTATGTGTGTCATGAAGGAACTTAAATCCGTTCTTTAAGATAAGAGGGGGTTTTAGGATTAAATAAAATGCTGTAGAGCTGAAATAGTACATGAGAATTCCGGCGAAGACGTATGGGAAGCTACTTAAGCTTTGTACGAAATGCTGTTGATTCCGCATACAGCATCACTTCTTCGAGTCGCTAAAATTAAGTGTGGCATTGGGCGAGGCACATTGCTCATAGAACAGATGGCCGATGGGGCAGTAAGGTCTGGGAGGGGCGGCCACGTACCGGAAGACTCAGCGTAGGGAGGCCCCTAACAAGTTGCACCGATGACCTGTTGAAGGTCGCTGGAAGCCGATGGATGCGGGCAACACAAGACCGGTCATTGTGGAAAGCCTTGGGGAGGCTTTTGTCCACCAGTGGACTTCTATAGACTGTAGAAGAAGAAGATGCATCACTATGACTGATATATTTGCGGTGTGGTATACTATATGCCGCTTGTAGGCACTATCGTCTGTGTTGTTTGGATCATTATAGAAGATTATTGGCAAACACTTTTTTACGGTGCCTTTTATTCGCCGTACCATAAAGGACCCATGCCGTGTATAAAAGGCCTATCCCCTGGCCCATAACTACACTTTATAGCAATACGTGTCTTACGACTGTGACTGCGAAGAAAAACAATTAAAAGATGTCGATTAAAGCATGGACGCCACTAGAGAACCCGACAGCCCCATCGGGCATCAGTCCTACGGCCAATGTGCCCGAACCCACTGCTACTTAAGTGTTGCAATTCTTCGGGCTAAATATTCTCGTGTGGCGACTACGCGAGTCGTAGAGATCCTTAGGGGAGGCCTATGTCCAGATGTGAACGTCTTTCGACTGAAATGTGATTATAATGATCATTAAAGCATGCAACGAGTCACCGCACTGCAACGGACGTTACAAGGCGATGCGCGCGCATGTCTTGACGCACGTCGCATCCCTGCACTCCCTGAACGGGGCATACGTTACGGCAAAGCATAAGCCTAAACACGGAGCTTTCCCATCTACCCAGCGCGATTTTTGAGCCTCGTTTTTTTTGTAATAAATTCTTTGATTCTTTAGCTATTCAGTGGCGTAATTGAATTTTGCATAGCAACGACAGTTATAAAGCTGCAACACAAAACTGAATCCCCTGATTTCTTTATCATTCGTTTTTATGAATTGTCTCCCAATGGAAGCAATTTTAAAGACGTATACACGTTAAACACACATTCGGTCATTTTACCTAAAACTAAACAACTGTTAGTAATAAGACCCGTAAAATAATTCTTCAGCAGCATTAATTTCATTAAACAACACATTCTACTCGCTCAACCTAAAATCGGCTCTAATGCTTAATATTCACAGGCTGTGAACAAAAAATCCCTTATCAAATGTTATACGCTTCACAGGTGCCAGGTGGCATGAAGCGGCGGGTGCTGCGATGGTACGACTACTCCTGGTCCAGGGGGCGAATACAGGGGGGAGGGGATATTAACACAGCGCTTGGACTACTACCAGATAAACTGAAGACTGAACTCGCGTTGCATGTTAATTTGAGTGTACTAAAGAAGGTAGGTACTGTACAGATTAATATTGATTGTAAATCTTCTAAATAATTTTACGGGATTTGTCACCACCTCTTTCAATTATAGAATATGTTTTTTAATCCTAAAACTGTCATGATTGCTTATTTTATGACCCTACGTTGTCCTACAGCTGGGCAAAGATGTCCAGATACTTTTCTGATCTTCTTCATGTTTAGCGTTCTCTGGCCAGAAACGGTTACTTACAGCCGATTGATTTTGTAAAAATATCTGCCGCCTAATCGGCGAACACATTTTTGTCAAATGATTGCGACTAGTTGGGATCGTTTGGACCGAACGGACCAATGGGCGATCCGAACGATCCCAATTGATTCCAACTAGTCGCAATCATTTGACAAAAATGTGTTGGCCGATTAGGGGGCTGAGTGAGCTGTCGAAAGTGTCAATAGCTAATCATTAGTTGGAATGAGAGCAGGGTAATTACGTAACACAATATTAGTAGCAATGGATTTCTTTTGAAATTTCAACAGCATTCATTGCGTTATTTACGTTGTTGAGCAGACACATTTTCGAATATATGGAGCAATGGAATAGCAATATGCTTCGAAATGATACCAACTGCTAATAATATTGTGTTACCCAATTAGGGTGCTGGTTTTTAAACGAACTATTTATTAAATAAAAATGTTGTTAGTTGTCTTTATCTAAATAAAATTTTAGTTTCTGTTTGCCTTGGCAAAAAGGCAAAAGTTTAAATCAGATTGCGCAACATTGCGAAATGCGCCGGATTTTTTTATTAAAATTACAATAACTTCTAATTTCTATAAGCTGTCAGTGTTTTACAACCTTCGAAATGCATCCAACGATAAACAACATTTTAATGTTAGCATAAAAACCGCCGTCTAATTATAAGCGACTCGTTAGCTACCTGCAAACAAGGGGTGACCTATATTTCCCAGTTGACTTTATATCGCCTGAAGGCCAGCCCACACTCAACGGTTCTTTATTTACCATTCCAATCGAAATGGGAATTCTCATAAAAGTCTCTAAGCCAACAAGTGTCCTTTTCAGAATACTTGACTTTGACACATGTATTCCAGTAGGTTTTCATTATTCAAAGTATTATTTTGAGTTTAAAATGGGTCTTCATTTATCGTCCAATACCTAAACACTTAAGGATGTCAAATTAGCTTTATTTTAATCAACAACCGGCTTAAATGTAAGTCGCCAAATTGAACAGGAATTCTAGCTGGTCTCCCAACAGCCTGAAATGTACAGACACCAGCACATGAAGCTACTACAATCTGTCCAATGTATCATTGAATAAGACGACAAAGTATAAAAGCCAACAATTCAATTAGATTGTAACCATTCTAGAAGTCTTTTATATTATAGACTAGCTGTTGCCCGCGACTCAGTCCGCGTGGACTTCAGTTTACAGGAGCTCAGTTGATATAAAATAAGCGCCTGTTAAAATAATGGGAGCAATATGTAAGCCCGCGTTCACTCCCGTTTTCGCAACATTTTTTATTACTGCTCTGCTCCTATTAGTCATAGCGGGATGTTATATAGCCTATATGTTATATTCCTTTTTCAGACTCTAGACTGTGTACCAAATTTCATTACAATCGGTTCAGTAGTTTTGGCGTGAAAGCCGAACAGACAGACAGAGATACTTTCGCATTTATAATATTAGTATGGATATATGGCCCCGATTTCGTTTTTCACAAACTATTAACAAAATTTAAAGACAGTGAATTTTTTCGTTCTTTTTTATTCGCCTGATGTAAATTGACGTATTTTTAGTAGACATGTTTTTGAGAGCATCTAATGTGTACATAGTATTAGTATCTTAATGTCACAGGACTAAATCAATATTTTATCTTCTGTCCTTTTCTTATTGAAGTAGAAAGAAAAAGATGCACTGTTTGTGAACGAGGACATTGCCGTCAAAATAACTCCCTTGTCAAGTTCTTTTTTTCTTCAGCCCTTTGGTTGATTTTAGAATATATGATGGCATTTCACCGGTTTGCAACAAATTTTTGTTAGTTCATTTTGGGTCACTTCCTGAATGATCAGAAGGTCAATTTCTGTAATTATAAACGTTCAAAATCTAATAGCAATACCATGTCAGTCACAATCAGGATCAAAAACTTGTCAAAAATGTAGGGAACCTTGTGATATTAATGAATAGGAAAGTTTCTAAAATTATTGAGAATTACCCCTCAGATTACGAAGATATACAGTATGTTAAGAAAACCCTGTCCGACCCATAAGGATAATAAAGGTTAGGTAAACACATGACCAAATATAATATAAAATTTTACGTAATCATCATAATACCAATACAAATGAATTTTGAAATAATCTTTTTTTCCAGCGAATTAATTCCAACTTCCCCGATATTTGGTAATTTTTAAAAAAGTGACAACTCCGGTATTATTATGAGCGAATAGCGATGCGACAACGTGCCGCGTGCCCTGCCGCCCGCCGCCCGCGGATGGGTGCTTACGCACATTTATTAAGTTACCTCTTTTTGCGAAATAATATTTATTTTTTTAGGGGGATTTTTTTTTTTTAAGTTTAGCCCGGTTTTGTATCCATTAGTAGAATCAGTTCGATACCTAACAACACCTTCACGGGTCGGACAGGGTTTTCTTAACATACTGTATCATCAATACTTAACAGTTTAAAGTTATTGGTTTGATACAAAAACACTTCCTTGATACGGAATTTCAATTTACAGGTAACAATATTTCAAGAATGCCAACCGGAATTTTTACACGATCTTGTGTTGAAAATGAAAGCTTACATATTCACTCCTGGAGATTCCATTTGTAGAAAAGGTAAGTCGTAAAAACGTGCAGAATGAAACCTTGTAAGATCCTACGTTATTACTTTTGGCAAAATACAAATAATGGGAAATCAATAGATATAGTAGTTTGAAAATGCCCTATTTTTGTTTGAAAACTAAGACGGTTAAAATATCATCAACGTAGATAGTTAATTTAAAATTTTATTAATGATTTTACCCTGGCTTGTAGATATTCTTTTCATTACCTATGTAAAAAGTTGCATACAAAATTAAAATAAAAATTAAAAGTTGTTAAAGATATAAGATTACCAATAAAAAATAATTGAAATTAAATTGAAAGTTAAACTATATAGACTAAAAGTTACATGAACTGGTCATGTATAGTCTGTCTATAAAGTGGTCAAAATAAATGAGCGCGCTGCGGTCGTGCATATAGCAACCCTGTTAATGTGATTAAAATCATTTTGATACTAGCACATTATTTTGTACTAGAAGCAAAACTAGTTTTAATGAAAACACAAATCTATGGTCTCTGGCGTTTAAATAAAATGAGTAAAACAAAAATAAAATCATACATATTTATTATTATATGTTTTAACGTTATTTTACCAATGAAAAGTATTCCAAAACATAATAATTACTTTCATCATCTGATTCCAAATGTTCTTCGTTAAAAAGTATTTTCATTGTCAGCTGCGTCACTAACAACGTCTCCGCTACTGCTGTAGCGGAAGTGTGAAGATAGCAGGCTGATGCTGCTATCTTCACTTAAGTGAATAACCAATTCATATATATCTTGATAAAGGGTTTACTCTCACATTTTCCTGAAAGATTTAAAAATAATAATATGTAATTTCTATCAGAAGATGGATAACACTAATTTTAATTCCCAACATGATATAATTCATTTTTGAAATCAGCGGTAAATTAAATAACCTAAAATAGCAAAACGCACTACAATATGGTCTGCTTATACTTGCATTCTAACCTATAAATGCGCAATGTAAACAATCCTTATTTTAGTCTTAAAATCGTTTACTTAATAAATTTGAAACTTCTAGTAGATAAAAACAAACAGTAACCATACCTGTTTTAGCAACTGTTCAAGCATAAATATTATCCACATTTGAATAAAATTGGCCAGCTTGGTGTACTAACAAACATCTATATATATATATAAAAGAAAGTCGTGTTAGTTACATCATTTATAACTGAAGAACGGCTATACCAATTTGGCTAAAAATTGGTAAGGAGGTAGCTAAGAACTGGGAGAAGGACATAGGATACTTTCTATGCCGCTCCCCGTCGTTCCTGTGGGAATAAATGAGCTTCTTTGTTTCGACTTCTCCCACGCTTTTATGCTACCCTGGTACCTTGAACGTCAAAAAAATATGCACAATAAACCTTCTTTCATGTATTATGATTATTTGATAATGATGAATGAATGACGTTTATTGTTTCGACTTCTCCTACAGTTTTGTGATACCCTGGTACCTTCCACGTCAAAAAAATATGCACAATAAACCTTCTTTCATGTAATTATGATTATTTGATAATGATGAATGAATGACGTTTATTGTTTCGACTTCTCCTACAGTTTTGTGATACCCTGGTACCTTCCACGTCAAAAAAATATGCAAAATAAACCTTATTTCATGTAATTATGATTATTTGATAATGATGAATGAATGACGTTTATTGTTTCGACTTCTCCTACAGTTTTGTGATACCCTGGTACTTTGCACGTCCACAAACTATGCACAATAAAACCTCTTTCATGTATTATGGTGATTGATAATGATGAATGAGCTTTTTTATTGTTTCGATTTCTCCTACACTTTTATGCTACCCTGGTACCTTGAACGTCAAAAAAATATGCAAAATAAACCTTCTTTCATGTATTATGATTATTTGATAATGATGAATGACGTTTATTGTTTCGACTTCTCCTACAGTTTTGTGATACCCTGGTACCTTCCACGTCAAAAAATATGCACAATAAACCTTCTTTCATGTACTTATGACTATTTGATAATGATGAATGAATGACGTTTATTGTTTCGACTTCTCCTACAGTTTTGTGATACCCTGGTACTTTGCACGTCCACAAACTATGCACAATAAAACCTCTTTCATGTATTATGGTGATTTGATAATGATGAATGAGCTTTTTTATTGTTTCGATTTCTCCTACACTTTTATGCTACCCTGGTACCTTGCACGTCAAAAAATATGCACAATAAACCTTCTTTCATGTATTACGATTATTTGATAATGATGAATGAATGAATGAGGTTTATTGTTTCGACTTCTCCTAAACTTTTGTGCTACCCTGGTACCCTGCACCTCCACAAAGTAGGAAACACGTGTCCAGCATTTTTAAGTTGTTAATATTATGTACAAAATTTCAAAAAGATATAATGAAAAACCACTTATAATAAGCTTGCTACGAGTATTCTACTTGGTTGTCCCAACATGAATACGGTCAAAGATCCGCGCGCGAGCGAGCGCGGTGCGTTGACCTCTAGCGTCAGCTGTTGCGCGCGCACAATACCTATGATGATGTATCGTAAGCTGCGTGACGCACTCGGTAACTACACTGTAACAATTTCTAAATGTATTTGGGACAAAATATAACATGGTTTAAAAATTATTGGAATCGATTTAGTTGCTTATTCACTATTTATATATAACTCAAGAACGGCTGAACCGATTTAGCTGAATATTGGTGGGAGGTAGTTAAGAACCCGTCCCCGTCGTTCCCGTGTGACGTGACATAAGACATGGTCCAACTCATAACTCATTCAAAATATAAGTCAGCAATTCATATACCAAAAATGGTATAACAAAAAGCAAATGACAGCTGAGCATATTTAAAAAAAAGTCTAACCGGTTGAAGCAATCGTTTAAAGCAAAGAATATAAATACTCTCTGCTGGTTTAAGGTTTCTAATAAAAAACCACAAAGCCAACTTCAACTTCAAAATTTCTAATATTGTATTGCTGTGCCATTTATCATCAATAAAAATATCATGCCGTGACCAAGACCATCAAATCTTTCTCGACAAAGCGGTAATGCAAGAGTAAATCGAAACATTCTGAATGAAAGCACTGAAGAAGAGCAAGAAATTGCACGTGCAGAGCGCCGCCTTACTTGACTCGACTTCGTGCTTCTCACTCACAAGAGCAAAGGGAGGCGGCAGTCCGTGAAACTGTTCCGTTGACAATGCGAAATCGGCGAACAAACCTCGGAGATCATCATCATCATCATCAATCTTTTTATCGTCCCACTGCTGGAGACAGGTCTCCTCTCATGCAGAGAAGGATTGAGTGTAATCACCACGCTTGCTCAATGCGGGGTGGCGATTTCAGACTTATAAAGTCCAGGTTTCCTCAAGATTTTTTCCTTCACGTTCAGTCATTGGTGTCCTAGATATTATACTTAGAGAGTACATATCACTTTAGAAAAGTTACATCGATACTTGCCTGACCTGGAATCGAACCCGCGCAATCATACAAGAGAGGCTGGTGTTTTAACCACTAGGCCACCACGACATCTCAGAGATCAATAGCTAGATAATTTACGAAGCACAAGTAGAAATTCATTTCTTTCACAAGGTGCTACACTAAATAAATGACAAATAAAAAAATCATGGAATACTTTTTTTTTTTATTTACGGTGTTCCTAATTTAAAAAGTAAAAAATGTGATCATGTGATATTTATTGCCTTTAAGGCGGAACAAAGTTCGCCGGGTCAGCTAGTTAAAGATAAAAACAAACAGTAACCATACCTGTTTTAGCAACTGTTCAAGCATAAATATTATCCACATTTGAATAAAATTGGCCAGCTTGGTGTACTAACAAACATTAATGATAAACTTTAAAAATAATTTCCCGTGCTCCACTCCGGTTTGTTTTTTTTTTTTCTCATATTTGACACATTTCTTCGATGTTTTGTCTAAATAGAATTGAAAATTAATACAAATTTCAATGAATAACAAATCACAAATCAATTCGATGACTGCCGATTGTCATCGGCAGGGCAACAGTAAGTACAAGTACATCGATGGCAATCGATGTACTTGTACTTTACTGTTGCCCTACTTTTAAAATTATTAGTTTATGAAACATCCATTTTCACGACTTTATAGACAAGCTATTACTGCAAGACGCTCGATGTGTCGGTATAAAAACACAAAACGTAAATATTCAAAACTCACAGCCTGTGTTGAGTTATCGTCAGATTAAATTAACGTAAAGTTTATGGATAATCTATGTATGGCGATGACTAAGGAGTTTTGTTTGGATGACGTCACGTTAATTTACGTTCTCCCTATTGACCTAAATACATGAACCTATCGCATATCACATTTTCATCTCATTTACCTATACATACATGCATAATTAGCCATAGTTTAATCACACCATGGTTCGCACTAGGCCAGTGTTTTTCAAAACTGTGTAAATGATGATGGCTGATTAAGTGCCTTGTTTTGCAGAAAATTTAAAAGGAATTTGGTAAAAATAAGTACAGACGACAGCACATTAAGCTACTGCAATCTGTCAATTTCCTTATTAGATTTTCAACTTTATCTCTAAAGCATTAAGGCTCAAGGTTGATTGGGAATATTTGGCAATTTCGGGAAGCTTGACCTGTCGTACAATATTTAATATCTTACCTCATTACTTTTATAATTTAGGTACTTCTATTTTCACTTCCATTCAGGTGAAGTCGCTCGCGAAATGTTTATAATAGCCGATGGCATACTGGAGGTGATATCGGAACAAGGTCGGGTGCTCACCACCATGAAGGCAGGTGACTTCTTCGGAGAGATTGGGATATTAAATCTAGATGGACTGAACAAGTAAGTGTCTTCAAATTATTCGGGCTACATATCCAAGTTTTTTTTTAATAATTATAAACTAGTGCTGACAGAGATGCAATCGTTGATGGTAAAGCGCGTTAGTTTATTAAGACGGCAGTCGAACGAGGTGATGCAATATTAAACCTAACAACACAACTAACAATATTGCGCCAGAGGGAGAGGGAGAGGCCCACGACCAAACTCCCGACACAATAACATTTGGCGCATCGTACCCGGCACATATCGCAACACAACTGCTCAGACTCGTCCACCGTACGGCTTCACCAGACATCATGCCGGAACACGACGAATCGCTTGGCGGCAAGACTTTGTTGGGTGGTAACTTCTGCCGGCAGCCGATGTTACGGCCCACCACCGAGAACATTGAGTTTCTTTTTAGAAAGGGAATAAATTGATAGATATTCTACAAAATAATTTCATTTTTTTTATATTTTATATATAGCACGTTCGTTCACGACTAGCATTTCAATACCTTATGAATGAGTAACTGCATTCCAGAGGACTCTTTAATATTTACATATACGTACATAATCAGTTTATATTGTTCCCACTGTTGGGACACAGGCCTCCTCACGGTGAGAAGAAGTAGGCCGGATTGGGTAATCGCGCTAAATAAAACAGTAGAAGTTCAACTCTTGTTCGTGTCTAATCCAGTTAAAGTTATGGTTTAGTTTCGATCACATTTCGTATCGCGCTAATGTTTCAACTTCGGTTGAAGTAAAATCAATGTAGGTATGAGTGATACATTTCATCAGATATAATAATTAAAACTAAATCAATTATAAGTCAATCTAATCGTTTAGACGTAAGTTTGACATGGCATAGAAAAGTTAGCTTTGTTTCAACTTTGTTATTGGACAACGGTTACGTTCCAATTGCGATCCAGTTATGTTTAAACCATTAGCGCTATACGAAACGTAACAAAAGTTATGGTTTGGTTGCGATCCAATTCTATTTTGGTTGAATTATTTTAGCGCGATTGCGAGAGTTGATAGATGTCACATTTCTTCGAAGTTTTTCCCTCTAGGACATGCCGGTTTAATATTTATTCACACTGAATTGAAGCACCAATGCATCTTTCAATTTACATTAAGTTAATTCACATCTTCAACGATATTTCATTCAACGTTTCATTCCTCAGTCTCCATTATTGCATATAACTATTTCTTTCAGACGAACAGCTGACGTCAGATCAGTAGGATACTCCGAACTCTTCTCATTATCTCGGGAAGATGTGTTAGCAGCAATGAAAGATTACCCTGAAGCCCAGGAAATTCTGCAAACCCTAGGAAGAAAGCGCCTTCAAGAGGCTAAAAACATGTCCAAGAAGCATAAAGGTAAAACCAGTGACTCTAACATTATAAAGTTTGTATCCGGCTATGTCCTAAGCAAAGAGGCCACTGCACGCTAAATATAAACTAACGAAGAAAAGGTAAATATGAATTAACTTATCCATTAACATCAATTGACCCATAAACTGATTCTCAGTAGGAGGACAAATAATTGAATCTGAAACCTTAACATTTTCTCGAAATTTAAATAATATTAAGACTGAATTGGTGGTAGAGTTTATAAATAAGGAAAATATTAAAAATTTAGGGAGGAAGCACCGTCACGACCCAAAAACAGTTTCGAAGAAAGTCAAAGGTGAGAACCAATCAAATAATATTAAAAGAATGTTATTACCCAATGAGTTCGAAGCCAAAAGGCCAAAGCGTTTAGAATACTTTAGCAAAAAGGCAAAGGTAAACATGGAATAAGTAATAAAGTAGCAACTCCTGAAGTCCCCCAAACTAATTACTGGGATAAAGGTGGAAGCCAAATTCAAATTATACAACAAAAAGATCTAACATTTGCACAAAATTGGCATCATATATCCAATTATTCCTCAAACGAATAAGATTCGCTAATCGAAGAATTTGTTTATTTATGCCTTAAAATTTGCTAATAAGAAATCTACTTACCGGTATCCTTAAAGCAAAATGTTTAATTAACTATCGTTTCTAGGCGAGATAAGCCCAGACAAGCTGTCTGGGGACGACAGTACATCAAAAAGGATCGTACATAAAATACGAAGCGATGTAAAGGTAAATATAATTATTAAACTTACATAGAAGCGAAACACATGTACAGACAGCGTCTGTAAATGCTACCCCTTTTGTTACAAAATTTAGCACTTCCAAGGGGTTGGCACATACTGACGCTGTATATATCACAACCAAATCACATCGACAAAACGTGGTCGGGCGCTAATTCGTATGAAAATTAATAGTTTATTCACACGGATTATACTTAGCTACCAAAAGCATTCGTGTCAGCGTTACAACATCAATGCTCAAGCCACAATGAAACCACAACCATCTGTCTGTCTGAAAACACTAGTCACAACGTAACCACATCGCAAGTACTAGCGACAACACGACCACAATGCAACTACAATAGACTGCAGTAATATAATTTACACCTTACCACTACTCACCCACATTTTGTTGCCGCGATTTGGAGTGGTTGTAGTACCTGTGAATTGCGTAATACATAGTTACTATCAATTGGAATCATTTTGAAGCTTACTACTAATCCATTGCTCATTATGTTGAAAAAATGTATCTGCTCAACAACGTAAATTAGGCAATGAATGTTGTTAAACTGTCAAAATGAGATCCATTGCTACTGATAATTAGTTACGCAATTACCCTGCGGGCCTTAATAGTAGCAATTGAGTTAGTATAGCCTACCTCGTATTGGCTTTATCACTTTTGACAACAATTCGTCGCAAATTGACGCTTCAATAAGGTTGAAACATTCTGTCACACGGACATATAATTATACTTTTTTCGATTTAAGAATTGCCAGTGACATTCAACTTTAGGGAGGCGGTACAAAGAGGTTTAAACAAGACGCAATGTTAATTTTTGATTAGGTCACATTTTTATTGAATTTTAAGCAGAAACCTATCAGTTCTGGTATATGGCCGCTTTTCCACAAGATATGTGCTATAATCAAATCATTAAATAATTACATTGTTGTTGTGTTCATAGTTCATAGTATTGTAAAAAAGCATGTGTTTTTTTTAAGAACAGACAGCTGTGCTGCTTGGGAGTTTGTTCCACCGCTTCTTCTTCCTAGCGAAAGCACTAGGAAGTGACGAAGGGCGGACGTTTTGGGGGACTGTCTTATGTAATATTGATGTTCAAAAAGTGCTGATTCTCAGCCTAATTTGAATAAATGACTTTTGATTTGATTTGAATCAATTTCATATCCCACAATCATATTGATTGGTCGTGTTCAACTAAGCCATGTTTTTTTTTTAATATGAAAGTATGCATGCTATGGATGGGAACTATCAATATACAATTGGTAGACCAACCTACCTACCGTGTACCGACACATAGAACGAAAGACATGAAAGAAAGTTCCGTAGTTTTGCTGTCACATCCTCACAGCATAACACATCTCTGGTGGAAATGTATGAACTATAATTAATTATTAATATCCATTAAATAATACAAAACACAGTTTACATTTCATGTTATTTGAATTCGGATGCTGTAATGTGGAAACAAACATCACCGTATTATGAATAGCTCTAAAACTCAGCTGTGATAACAGTAGAAATTGTGTTGGTTAATTTGTGTTTAATTAACTGTAATAATTGCAAAATTAACTGTTACGTAGTTGGTTAACAGTAACCGTTCAATCGCACCGCATAGACCTTTTTAATGGTGTATTGTTTAATTTTCATTGGTAGAATTTTGTTTGGATTAGCATATATACAGGCACAACTGCAACGTGTCGTTCCATTGGCGTCTTTAATTTAACACACTTTAACTATTTAGTTTCTGCTATTTGTCATAAAAAATAACTAAATTACGCACTGCGATGCTCGCCAATATAAATCGCTCTCTCTCTCTTTCCTTCACTTCGTCGACTCTTTGCACGTTATTCGTTTTAATTTCATTGGTATGATAATGGATTAGTACTATAAGATCTATGCGCTATAGTTCTTTAGGGACAGGTCGCTACAAGATAATTTCTTAAACATTGTAATTAACTATATCAATAATAAGTCTTGATGAAATTAAAATATATTGTATTCTTAATACCGAAATGCAAAACCTTATATGTGTGTTAAATTAACGTCACCATTAAAAAACATTACACTTTATTCATCTTGTAGCTTAATAAAAGCTTCGTATAGATGACAGCACATTAAGCTACTACAATCTGTCAGATTTCTTAATTAGATTTTCAACGTTATCTCTAAAGCACTAAGGCTCAATGTTGATTGGGAATATCTGACAGTTTGGGATAGGTTGACCTGCTGTCGTTCTTACATATATATATGGTTTTCTTTTTTGCTTCGCACAGCCTTAATCGCTGGTATCAATATCTTGATGAATTGACCTTTCCCAGGGCATTCGCAACGCAATCCGCAGTAGATCTCGTGCAGGGCGTAGATCAGGGGAATCTTTGGAGCTTCAAGCTTTAGCAGGTGCCGAGAGGGCTGGCACTACTGAAGGAAAGATGTTGAGGAGAATGCCAAGAGTTGAGAGCGATGACTCGGCTCATCCACAGAATCATGAAGTAATTTAGTAGTCCAATTCACGCTTAATTTAATCTTATTGCGGATATTTTAACTCTTTTGTATTTTCAGGATTTCAATGGTGAAAACACATCTGGTAGCAAAGACGGTGAGAAATGCATATCACCAATAGGTGCGGGCTTACCGCTACTATCGCGATTAAAATTGCTTAAAGAAAAACAGGTAAAATATTGTAATCCACATTTCAACATAGGTTTAGAACCAATGCACTGTACAAATTTTATGTATTTCAGGATCGTGAAGAAAAAGTAGCCAAACAAAGGCATTCAGCATCATCAGTACTGTCTCTGACACAACAGCCAACTCCTTCTACCAGTTCAGCCCCAGATATTGAACCTGAAGTCATAGGAGCTGGTCTTCCGCTCATTCAAAGGTTACTCTTACTGAAAGCAAAAGAAGAAAGGGATAAGAATCAACTAACACCAACTATTAGCAATCAACCTTCCAGTTCAGACACAATTAGCCCCACATCCATCAAAAGCCCATTAAGTCCTACGATAAAAACTCTTAGTCCAATCAGGAAAGGTTCAGAGTCCAGTTCTCCAGGTAAACTTCAAAGTCCAACTACCAAAACATCTAGGAAAAATTCATCTGGTTCCAGTGATGGAACATCTCGACCCAAAGTTAGTTTTAGAGATAAAATATTACAAGTCCAGAGCGATGGTACCGCAGTGTGTCAACCACTCAATAAAGATACAAGTGAGAAACCAGCAGCTGTTGTTGAACCCACACCAAAAACAGAAAGCAACCTTATTTCGATACCACATTCTGTTGTTAGCAAAATAAAATCCCCTGCAAAAGCAGTAGGTTCAACATTCCGAGATAAACTAAAAATGCTACAAAGTGGACCAAAAGAAACCGAACCATCAGCTACAGAAAAACCGAAAGTAACTACAGTAGAAAAAGCGCCCGTTGAAATAAGTCCTATGCCACCAGCGGAAGTTAAAGAAGAACCAAAAAATAAAAAGCCTTGGATGAAACTTAAAAAGGCAGCTATATTAGGGGAATCAAAAAGCCAGAGCAAAACCAATGTAGAAGAGAAGAAAGATGAAAGTATAAGTGTGAGTAGTGAGAAAAAAGAGGAAGGTATAGCGGAGGCAGTTGTAAATATATGTGTTCCTATGGTGACCACGGCGGAGCTTGTTAAAATAGACAATAATAATGTTGAAGTTGCTAGTGATAATGATAAAGATAAACCTAAGCTATGCTTAACAGGCCCTTCGGAACCCGTCCAAGAGAAACCATTAGATTTATTAACTTTATCTCCAAAGAAAAGTACTAATATCGCCACAAAACCAACTGAAACTAAAACGCAATATATGACACCGGGCATGCTTCTGCCCAAAGTTAAAAAATATAGGTCAATAGATGATTTATCGCCGGAATATGGCGGATTACCATTTGTTAAAAAACTCAAAATTTTAAATGAACGTCAAAAATTAGCAGAACTGGAAAAAGTAGTGAAGATTCGCAGTTCCAGCTTAGATTGCACGAGTTCATCAGAAGATTTGCTTGTTGATACTTTAACTAGGAGTCATTCAGAAAGTAGCACTATGGACAAAAGAAAATTCAAGCGAAAATCTATCGATTCTTGTAGGAGTCACGAATCTAACGAAACCCTAGAAAGGAGAGAACTAAAATCAATTTTAAAGAAACTTTCAGAAGATGTAACCCCGGTTGAAAGTCCTGAGCGTAGTAATGAGCTGAAGAGGTTAATTAGGGCCCCGACTTTAGAGGGTTATGCAGCGCGACATTCTAAGTTTGCAAAGAGCGTTACTTTCCATCGTCACACATTACCATCACCACCTGGAAGTGCACCAGCTGATTTCCCACATGATGACGTTTTCACAATGCCAGAAGTTAATGTAGATTCAATACCACAAATATCTCCGCCACCCCCACCCGAAGTCGAAGTAAATGCTCCTGAATGTCCCAATAATCAAATCGTAAGACCAGTGGATGAAACTACGCCTCAAAATTACGGATTAAACATAAGAGCCGAGTATGAACTGCAGCAAACTATTGACCCAATGATAGATTTAAAATCACTAAGACCTGAAGAAATTAAAGTGCCTTCAGAGAAACCCAAGCTTTCTTTAATATCTGCTGTTGCTAACCAAAGAAAACTATTGAGAGGTAAATATTGTTTCTACCATCTTGGAATTCTTATAGGACGCAAGCATTTTTCTATCAATAATTGACTAAGGTCTATATTCATTGACAGGATCACTCGAAGAACAAGAATATTTTGGAGAAGTACTTCTAGGAATCAAACAAGTTATTCAAGGGCACCTACATGATGTCCAAGGCAAATTTCAGGAACGGTAATTTATTGCTTTCATTAAAAGATAAAAACACTTGTAGAACAAAACTTCTTTGTTCTTGTTTCAAAGCATTTGTCTTGTGGTTACAATTTTATTTATCCTTCGTAACATTTAACCTTCGTAATGAGACTTACATACGTTTCAGATTTCAAAGTTTAGAAAATGAAGTCAGAAAACGAGATGAAATAATAAGTCAGCTACAAAAACGCATTCAAGAATTAGAAAGGCTAGGACTGGCAGGAATGAGTCCGACCGCTCAACACCCGGGTGAGGATCCTACAATGGCGGAGGAACCATTAGAAGTCACTGCTGCTAGCCTACGATTATCTAAGAATGGTAGCTCTGGCAGTGATGACGCTTCAGTTGCAGAAGGATTCATGGTAAAAGAACTGGATAACTATGCAATACAGTTTTGTAGTATCAATAAAATTTAATATATATTAAACATTTGAACTTGCGAAATGCTTACGCTTCGTGAAATACAGGTATCATGTTATGCTATAGTAAGAACATTTGTTTGTTCTAGAGGGGAGATTCACTGGATACCGTATTTGCAAAATCCCCACCAACACCAAGCGCTGACGAAGCAGACAAAGACAGATTAGCAGAAAGCGAAAACGCAGGCGCAAGAGAAATCCTATCAACCGAAGACCTCACGGAAGAAAACCTTAGGGAATTGACTGAAGGAATTGAACTGTCAAAGTTATCATACGCCGAACTACAAAGCTTAGCCGTATCGCTTTCAAGAGTTGAAAAAACTTCTTCTAATAAAGAACAGTGGACGGTGAGCAAATCAAAGAGACTGGATCTGAATTTGGATGGGAAAGCTGGAACATATTCGAGAAAACGTGCAGCGAAACTGAGACAGAGGAAGTCATGGGAAGACCAGAGTGACCAAGAGAGCATGGAGATGCAAGACTTAACAAGGTAAGAAGATTTCAGGATCTCAGGATACTGATTGGCACGACACTGGTAATGAGAAAATGTAGGTCTGTCAAAATGGACAAAATAGATTGTACTAGTCATTTTAGCTCTTCCTTTTCAGAGTTATAAATAAAAGTTAATACCTCTATATAACTAGTGGTAGTAGTATATTTCAACAGTTGTCATCCATTAGTAATTTTACATTCAATAAAAGCAATTTCATTTTATTATTACCACCAGTACTTTCGTTCAAAGTAGTTTCATTCAAAATACCTTTTAAGCTAAGTAAGTAGGCCATGGACGACCGAGCTTGGGCACAAGCTACTCTCCCGATTCGTATGGGGGGCCTCGGCGTCCGCAAAATTTCTGATATTAGTTTACCGGCTTTCATATCCTCGGTCCACGGCACTGATAAATTAATCAGGAAAATTTTAGCCCCCTCACTGATTAATTTTGATGTGCCGTTCTTCTCCGAGGCTATGGATTCCTGGAGAATCACTTGCCCGAATACAGATCCACCCAGCAATCCATCTTCCCAGAGACAGTGGGACGAGCCGCTCTGTAGTAGTACGGAACAATTTACTTGTCTCGTCTGCTACTGATGCGGAGCGTGCGCGCCTGCTAGCTGTGGGAAGGTGGGAGTCGGGTCTTTGGCTTCATGCCCTACCTTCGTCGAACATAGGCACTTTGTTCGACGACACCACTTTCCGCATCGCTGCTTCCTTACGACTAGGAGCTCCTTGCTGTTCTCCTCATCGCTGTCACTGTGGTGACATGTGGTGTGTGGATGCAACTTGCGTCGATACTCTTGCGCCATCCCATCTTCCTGGATCGACGTGCTGTGCTGGCGTTACTGCTGCGGCTGCAGAAAACCTCAAACGGCGAAAATATTACAACCTTATCGGAAATTATATTTTCGAGCCGTTTGGGGTTGAAACTCTTGGGCCGTGGGGTCCGAGTGCTCTTTGTCTTTTTAATGAACTGTCCAAACGGCTTGTTGACACTTCCCGTGACCCAAGGGCTGGCTTTTACCTTGGCCAGAGACTAAGTATTGCCATTCAACGCGGCAATGCTGCCAGTCTCTTGGGTACATTACCATCGACAGCGATGACGAAGAATTTTTTGATGCTGTATTGTAATTTATTAATAGTTTTAATTAGGGTAATAGCTTTATTTAGTAATTTGTATTTATTTAGTTTTGTAAGTTTGTATATATCGAGTAAGAAACCTAATTGGTAATATTGTTATAAATAAAATATAAAAATGATAAAAAAAAAAAGTAAGTAGCTCTATTTTATTCTTTGGAGTACATTTTCGTGTACTATATTTGAAGCAGGATAGAGTACACTTACAGACCAGAGAAGCGCTACTTCTTTCAGACCCTTGTCTCCGCACACCACGTCTGAAGACCGCTCGCTCTTGAGCCCCGAGCAGTCGAGCCTCCGCTCCAGCCGGAGACACTTCCACTTCTTCGGAACACACCTGGATACCACCAAGTCGAAGATCAAGAAGACTCTTTCTGTGGACACTGGAATGCATCATACTGGAACAAATGAGAGGAGTAAGTTTTATATGAGCTTTTGAACACTTAGAATAACTGTTTAGCGTTTATGTCCAACCCCCTACATTGACTTGGTGCCATTCATCAAAATAATCTTTGTTTTTGTCTGTAAAAGATCGCTCTTAGCGATAAGACCGCCCATTGTGTCACCCTTTGTAAAATATTTTTATTTATGTTCTGTAATCTATATGGTGAAAATAATAAAGAGTATTCTATTCTATTCTATTCTAAGAATTGTTCAATATTTTATTTATTCTATTACTTCTCTTCTACAAACATTTTTACTTTTTTTACTTCACACATCTATTAAATTGTTCAGGCATCTGTTTCCCAGAGGGTCGTCAAAGGCATCATCGCAAGTTCAGTCTGGGTTCTCTCTTCCATCGAACCACAACTCACAAACCGACGAACAACTGCAACGACGTCGTGCTGGATATGGGCAGTGACTACAGCTGGAGTGACGCGTGAGTAGTATCGTCCATATTACAATTTTATATTCTCTCACTAAGGCGTAATCAAACTATACTCCCTTAGTTGAGTGTGACAATTTCCCCTATCTTTAATTCTAAATATTTCCAGTGTATGCCGCATTCGCGCTTTTATCACGGTAAATTTATATCTTAGACTAATTTTCAAGGTCAACTTCAGATTGTTGCCACAGAGAGTTAGATCGATTATGATATGTTAACACAGTGCTGTGCGCATTGTAACTTTAAATAAAATCAATCAATATGGATGCTCTTTTTGAAAATCTATAAATTGTTATCAAAATATGTAGTCGCATTCACACAAACACACCGTGCCGAAAACTGCCGAACTGAAACGACGTTAGCACGGCTTTCAACACAGCACCGCTCGCGCCGTCCCGGTCGAAATGGGTGGTGTTAGGTTATTTCCGTTACGGAATTTCTGGATTCGGTCTCCGCGCTCAAGGCCCGTGATAGAAATTATGCAATAGCTTAATAAATTTTCTGTCGTCATAGTTATCAATATATATCCTAATTGCTCGAAATTCTGTTCTAGAGCTTCAACGTCCTCAAGCAGTGACTCAGAGTCCTTACCACGCACACCTATGTTCGAAGAGTTTGTAGACAGCAATTCCAAAATCAAAGGACGTCCTAGCAGTTCCAGCCATGGCAGTACTTCACCAATAAGAGGTAATTTATTTACACATTTCCGAAAACTGATTTTGCATAATTTTCGCAAAAGTTTTGGCAGTAAAGTGACCAGCATGGATTATTAGACACGACTGATCAAACTGAGTCAAATCATCATATTGTTACCAGGGACTGGAGGTGACTGGGAGGTCATGATGCTAGCAGACGAGCTCGAAAAGAGGGAGAGAGAAAAGGAAAGAGAAGAAGCCAGGAGGCATCTTTATCCCACCACTCTTAGAGACTTGGAAGAGGTAAAGGTTTCCTGAAACTGTTGCATTTCAAAAGCACAGCTGTAGATGTTATTATGCTTTTAACTATATATTATCCTACCTTAGCAGATGTGCAAATATCTGTAACTGCGATTTTTTTCCACAATAATCATCCATTCGCATAATGGTCTTCAGGAATCAGACACCCCTCAACGCGACGACAGCCCCGACGAGTACTCGAACATCGAAGACTCTAACTCTTCCTCCACCACGCACCTGCTCTCCCAGTCCATCAGCGACGCCTCCCAGCGGTCACTGGAGACCTCTTTCACTGAACAGACCAGCAGACCTGGCAGGGAGCCGAGGCAAAGACGCGTTGGATCTGTGGGAGAACCGGTAAGAATAAAACTTGGTGAACATTTTTCGAAGCAACAGACATGTTCCATTTATGATCATATGAATTAGATTTTTACACAGAGCTAGTAACTTATTGCAGATTGAAGTTTTTTCTTTCATATATCCCGCACAAACATTTGTATCCCATTTCAAATACCACAACTTCTCAAATCCATATTTTGTCCTAATGTTCTTACTTTAAACTGTTTATACAAGATACATAATAGCCATATTTACAAGAAAATAGCATTGATTGCAGCCGTTCCAAAATATAGTTCCAAAATATAATACACGGTGGTAGGCCATAACACCGGCCGCCGGCAGAAGTTACCACCCACCAGACAAAGTCTTGCCGCCAAGCGATTTGTTGTGTTCCGGCATGATGTCTGGTGAAGCCGTACGGAGGACGGGTCTGAGCAGTTGTGTTGCGATGTGTGCCGGGTACGATGCGCCAAATGTTGTGTTGGGAGTTTGGTCGTGGAGGGTCTTCAGATCAATCTCCCTTTGGCGCAGCATCGTTGGTCGTGTTGTTGGGTTGGCTATGCATCATCTCGCTCAACTGCCATCTTCCTTCCTATTCGCTCAGTTTTTCTGAGTGAATAAGCTCTTAATAAACTAGCGCACTTTACTATCAATGATTGCATCATTGCTTACCATTGGTGGTCAAGCACTGGTTTAGAAATATAAAAAAATATATTAACTATGATCATGTTCACCCAATAACATTTGTAATCTTCAGGTACGACCAGAATCCTCCCTACCTCAATCTCGCGGGCTGATTCTCCGCGCCGCGAGCCTGGACCGCGAGACCACGCCCACCACCTCTGCAGCCACGCGACGCTTCGGCTCCCTCAAGAACGCCAGCAGCGACTCCCACAAGAGACTCTGATCCGCTTGGCCGAGCGGACGCGCCCAGTCCGACGCCTTCCAAAGAGGTCCAAATGAAAGAAATGTGATAAGGGATACGGCTCAAAGTTCTCGGGTAAATAATGTTATAAAACAGAATAATTTAGGCAAGGAAAAGAATAAACGTGATCAGAACGGGGGTAAACGTGATGAAAATGGGGATAAACGTGATCAAAATGAAAGTAGTATAGGTAATGATGTTAATCGAGGGAACGGAGGCCAAAACGATAGAGAGACTAGTAATAAAGACGATAATAACAAACTAGAGAATGCTAATCCGAGCATATTCGATCAGCTGTCAGCCAGCGGTCAATTACTGGTCGTCATTATTTTCTTTGACGATGAATATGACTATGTTATTTTCTTAGTACTACATTAAGCGAACAGTGCTGTGTAATTGGTGAAGATATTGTATGACTGTTTTAGTACTTGGTGATGGATACTTTTGAAGAAATTTAATTTTTGCTAAATAAAATTAGACATTGTTACCCAAAAAATATTAACCTCGCCTCAACCATTTATCAGAAGCATAGATTTTAGAAAATTCTGGAATCATTTTTTTAAACTTTAACGTGGCTTTCAAAAGTATCTACCGCTTAGTTAGTGTACTACTGTTTCTATTTCATCTACTCTTATCGTAGTTCTATCCTAACTATCTAGAAGTCTATTGTAGATACATTAGTACCTAGCATAGAGAATAGAATCTAATATTTATTTAGTGGCATATATAATTGAAATATTTATATCTACCTACTCTTGTCGTTTTATGGTGCACAAATAAAATCAATCAATTAATCTATTTGAAGTATGTTTTAAAAAACGTACTATAAAATGTTCCTCCTGATTTACCATAATTTTAGCTTAAAGTTCCTTTAAATAACTATTATATTGGAACTAAATGAATCATATAAAATATATAGTAATTATAATACAAAATATATTTTATTTTCACATAAAAAATATAACTATATTCAGTATGTATAGAAAAATAGTTGCCTATTGTTAAATCAACGTACAGGATGTATCTGACATCGTAACGCAAACTTCGCAAAAAGGCTAGACCGCATGCCACTAATAAATTTATGACAGTCATTTATGTCGTTAATGAGTGGTTACAGAATTCAGTGTTTTAAAAAAGTGTCGGCTCGGTTTTTGAACGTTGCTAGCGAGCCGCCGTACGGGTTTGTAGGTATGTCGTTGATCCCTGATGTGAACTCCATTAAATCATTTGCTAAGATAGTTTTTGGAGTTATCTTTTCGTTGTGCTTTTTTGTGTACCTAAATAGCGAATTTTTAATTTAAAATCTTATTGGGTTATAAAAGTATAGCAATTATGAACGGTCTCAAGTGAAAAAATCGACATATATTTTTTTTTAATCATGAAAAAGGCGACGAAAAATTCCACCACTGGGGGTTCAGAATCATGTACCGGGTCCATGGTACTCGTAGGGCGTCGATGTCAGATACACCTTTTATAATTTATTACAGATATCTAAAATACAGTACTTTGAAATATGTATATTACATTTTTGGTGAGTTAAGTTTGTTATAAGATGTTTCAAGCAAGTTTCATGATATTTACAAAAGTAAAATTATGCAAAATATTACCTACAACAGAAAAATCATTCGATGGCGAAAACTGAATCATCTATGCTGCTTTTTTGCACCAAAAAACAGCATTTTCTTTGCAAAATCAAATCAATGAAACGATGAAACATAAAAATAAATATTGTTACTCTGTTTAAATATATGATAATAATCATATTTAACTCATTTTATTTTCATGTTGACTATTAATAAAACGAAGTATATAATCCGAATGCGTTATAAAAACTCCTTTGCTGTGTACCTTACAAAAATTAGCACAACATTAAATTATTAACATTTAATAAAAAAAAAAATCCTATTAATTTATAAAATTTTGACATTAAGTAGATAGGTAGTTGTATGAAATATTTAATTTTAATAAAGTCCGTTTTTTTTTTTAAATATTAGTGCCAAATAACTATTTATAGTAGAATCTTTTTAAATTATTGATATATTTAGACGTCATTATATATATTGTAAATAATGTATTAAATAAACCATTTATTCAAAAATATTGTAAATTAGAATGTTATATAACAACAAAGATTTTAGGTAATTAAAGATACTAAAAGGTAAATTTAGATAATGATAATAAATAAATTATAATTTTTAAACCGTACATGTTTAAGAAACTAGAGAGATTAATAACTATATCGGTACAGAGTAGGTTCGTCGGAAATGAATTCTATTCTGAGACCCAAAACTTAGATAATAGTCATAAGTACGAGTATATAGAATATCTACCAAAACTATAGAGTACGACTCTCCAATACAAAGAGCGAAATATGAAACATTTAATTATAATGAACAACATTTACTTACATAAATATGTGTATTTATTAAACAAAACATCCATCTAACAGTCCTTTACCCTAATCGTGTAATGCCGGGGCTACATTAGCGGGCAAAGATTCGTGTCGCGTTGGCGCGCAAAATATCCGTTGTCGGACATACACAATGTCCTTGTCTATATTGGCGGGCGAAGATTCAGAAAGCGGACGGCGAATATTTGTTGTTTAGTTGTGCCGCCGAGACAATGGAGGAAGCAGTGGGTTTGCATTATATATCACTAAATTATTATTTGCTAGCTTTCCGCTAGTTCGGTTATATCGCGTTTCCAAGAAAACTCTTCAAAAGTCCAGAATCAAAACTATGCTATGTTATTTCTCAAGCTCAACACTATCTTTGTACAAAATTTCAATAAAATCAGTTCTTTTTTTTTAATGCCGTCTTTCGCTTCTTGCGTGGCAAGAATTCTTTTTTGCCAATTTTATTATGTTATTAATTGTCTTTCTTTTTACCGCTAACTTCTTTTGCGGCTTATGCCTTGTCTTTTTTCTTCTGGGTTTCTCTTTTCCCAAGTCATTTCTCTTTTATTTTTCTTTTGTTAACTTTGTATCATTTCCATATACATTTCTATGCTACGAGGGTGGTCCGATAAGTAATTAGCCTACTAAAGAAAAACGACGAATTTTGATTTTTTTTTTTTTTATTTTTCTACATAATCTCCTTCTAACTCTATACACTTAGTCCAGCGATGCTCCAACTTTTTTATCCCGTCTAAAAAATAATTTTTCTCGAGGTCTGCAAAATAGGCCTCCGTAGCGGCGATGACCTCCTCAGTTGACTGAAATTTTTGCCCGGCGAGTGATTTTTTCAAATTGGGAAACAAGAAAAGTCGCAGGGAGCCAAATCTGGCGAATACGGTGGATGGGGCAGCAGTTCGTAGCGCAATTCGACCAATTTAGCCGCTGCGACGGCGGCGGTGTGAGCGGGGGCGTTGTCGTGGTGAAAGAGCACTTTTTTCTTCGTCAAATGCGGCCGTTTTTTCTTAATTCGATATCGAATCGATCCAATAATAGGGATGCTTCCAAGGTATGAAAATCAAAAAAATAATTAATCCGTCTTAAAGATAATAAAAAAAATTAAGACCCGTATTTTTCATTTTGTCGAAATTACCAAAACTTACTGAGATATAGCGTATTAAAGTTACGGAGTGGGGGGTAATTACGGCACGCCGTTGTATATTTTGTAGCACGGCGTGACGTCATGCGATATTTCAAATCAATATATCTTCCTAAGTGTTTGAATGAGAGAAAAAATAAAAAATACGTGTTCAATATTTTTTATAAATCTATCTGATGGACATTAAATTATTTTTTGGGATACAACCCAATTCAGCATAATATATCCCTGTTATCGTTTTGCCCTTCTCCAGATAGTCAATGTGGATTATACCTTGAGAATCCCAGAAAACGGTGGCCATCACTTTTCCGGCCGACGGCACAGTCTTCGCCTTCTTCGGAGCAGGTTCGTTGCGTGCAGTCCACTGTTTCGACTGTTTTTTTGTCTCTGGTGTGTACCAATGGATCCATGTTTCGTCCACCGTCACGAAACGCCGCAAAAACTCCTTCGGATTGCGCTGAAACAGCGCCAAACACTGCTCTGAACTGGTTTCACGATTTCGCTTGTTTTCCGGAGTGAGCAAACGCGGCACCCATCGCGCCGACAGCTTTCTCATACCCAAAATTTCATGCAGGATATTCCCTACGCGGTCTTTTGATATGCCTACTATATCAGCTATCTCGCGTACCTTCAATCTGCGATCTGCCAATACGAGATCGTGGATTTTTTTGACGTTTTCCTCCGTGGTAGCCGTTTTCGGGGCACCTGGGCGTGGGTCATCAAAAACCGACGTACGTCCACGTTGAAATTCGTTAAACAAATTTTTAACGGTGGCCATCGAAGGAGAAGAGTCACCATATACAGCATCTAAACGCTCTTTAATTTCACTACGCGTTTTCCCTTCCAAAAACAGGAATCGTATCACCGAACGATATTGCTCTTTTTCCATTTTCTTAAAATTCGGGGACACGACCGCTTCAAAACGCTGTTAAAAAAAAACAATGCGTCCGATTAGGCTGAAGTTTTGACTGTAGCCGTCTGCTGAAATGTACTACACGATGTTATGATTTTTTAGCGATAGCAGCGCCATCGGACGGAGAGGCTACGTACTTATCGGACCACCCGGGTAGTCTTATTCTACTTATTAACATCTTACTACTATATTTCTTAAACTAATCTTGCCGACGGCGGTCGCGAGGCTGTGCCGCCCCTCGTCCGATTCCTCTCGATCGACTGCTTAGCCACTTTGAGGCAGAACCGCTCCAGACACGGCCTGGAGTGTTTATCCGCCATGAGGTCGGCAATGGTTGTTTCCGTCAAAACTCTTCCCGTACTTAAAATAAAATCAGTTCAGTGGTTTAGACGTGAAAGCGTAACAGACAGACAGAGTTACTTTCGCATTTATAATATTAGTAGGGATTACATATGTATAAAACAAAAGAAAACAAAAACAACGGAAAAAAAATGCAAAAAGAATGTCAGTCCCTCTTCAAAGTCTGGCCAACACTGAAGTGACGTAGGTATGGCCACTCCAGCGAATATTGTCGCGACAAGTACTTTGAAGCGCGCCACTTTACCGACAGTTTCCCGATGCTACATCGTCTGCGCACGAATATATTGCGTTCAACTATGTACCCGACCACATACATCGCCGTAGCCCGAATATTCACCGTAGCCCGCTAATGCAGCCCCGGCATAACACACTATTACCATCAGTTGGAATCATTTCGCTAGTCTATTGCTTGATGTTCTAAAAATGTCTCTGCTCACTGTATACACTACAATGTAGGCTCTATTCTATTTTTGTTTTTTTTTTCTATTTTTATTTATGGCAATGGTGCCGATGTCGACAATTATGCCAATGTCTAATGTGATATGAGAAAAAAAAAACAGTCATTTGCGTAATTGGAAACAATATAGGCTGATTATGTACTTAAAAATATTAGGTTCAATTTGCGTTCTCGGACAGAGATCTTATCTGGTTATGTTGCTGGGGTACCTAAGTATATTTATTTTCACATGTAAAACACTCTGAGTTTTAGTTAACGTTTATTTCCACTTTCAACAAGGTTTTAATATTAAACAAAGCAATCTCTTGAAAAGACAGACTTTCAGTTGTCCGAAACCAAACCGCCCTCTCTTTTTCTTCCTCTATCCCCAATGTCACTGTCACTTTTCGTCAAAATTGGCGGCAAAATATATGACTCACTTGTCATAGATAAAAAACAAATGTGCGTTCAAGAATCCTTATCAAGTTATTATTGGCTAAAATGTAATTCGTAACAATATCTAATACATGTATAAAATGGAGTTACTAGCATACTCACTGTATAACAAAAAAAAAAAAAACAAATGAAGGTACGAACGCTAAACAGCCAACAAACAATGTATTTGGACTCTATCCGACCTAAATGTATTTTCTAAAATTCGCACCAATACCTACCTATAAGAAATCCGAATTACAATATCATGATCTAAACAACTGAACATTTAAACAACTGGGTACTTTATACTTTATAAATGTGGGGTACCAATAATATTGTTTTTATCTATGGCACAAGCATTCATGAGTTCGATTTGAAAATAATACTCACTAATTAATAAAATAATACGGAATTACTCAATCCACTTACTGATTATGTTGTCAACGTGCGAATTTGTAGGTGTAAAGGCAATCCGTCAAAACATCTAGTTGTGCAGCTATTTTCCGTGAACTAGGGGTTCCTGTAGAGGAATACCTATTTATTTCAGGTCATATTTTAGCTTTAAGCCGTATACAAAAAGAAAGCTGGAAACTTATAAGCGCTTATCAGCGCTTGTCAGCACTGGTCCGTTCTACACAAAGGAAGCATGTGGAGATCAAGCAAAATGTCGAACTCAGTTGTATCTTAATTTTAAATGGCAGCTCCCAGCGCTGATCAGCGCGTGTTGAAACTTGTCGGAACTTGTCAGCATTGTTCAGTGCTTATCGGTGCGCGATCATATAATTTCTTAAGCGGGTTACCAGCGCTGTCAAGCGCCGGTAAGCGCTTATAAGTTTCCAGCCTTCTTTCTGTATACGGCCTTAGTCTCAGACTTTTGGGAATTAGATTTATATACCCTAATAATGTTAACAGTGTAATTACTACCTACCATGTAAAATATAATTGGACCGGCATCAATACAAATAATTCCCTTTATATGTTTTGTTATTCTTTAAGGAAGACGTTGTAAATGTTTTAATTGAACACGTAAGTACTTACAACATCTCAAAGATACAAAAAATCTCTTGTATAAAAAAAATATATTAAAGTTATGATAACGGAAAAAAATACACTTTGGTTGATGAGATGGACTTCTGTGACAAATGTATATTTTTAATTAACCATAAATAGTTTTAGGTGTAAACTCATACGAAAAAAGAAAAATAAAATATTTAAAATGAACCTGTCTTTAATTTTACCTCTATTTTTTGCAATAACGGCATTCAATCGGTTAATAGTTGAAAGCCGTAATTATACAAAAAAAGCATTTATGCAATTCACACGTGGTTGAAGAAAAACTTTTGTTTCTATAATAATGTATTTATTTATTTATTTAATTTGACAACAATGGTCCAACATCAAGCTACTACAGTATGTCAGATTTCATTATTAGATTTCAACTTTTATCTCTAAAGCATTAAGGCTCAAGGTTGATTGGGAATAATTGACAGTTTCGGGTAGCTTGACATGCTGTCATCCGTACAATAAATAACTTATCAACTAGTACCAGTAGTAGTAGTTGACTCACAACCTAGCTTTTTTATCATTAGTACAGCGCGCGAATCTGTGAGCCTAACATGTTAAAACTGGCTGCTAATGCCCTGCGATCTCTTTCAATGTCTACCTGATCCCTGAGGTCCTCTGTGATATAGTGATCCAAGTATTTGACTTGAGTGATCCTCCATTTAGAGCTATTGAGGGCTCATAATTCAAACACTTCCCAGGACCAAAAAAGACCAGGAATGCACTCTTCATCTCAATTTATAACAGGCCATGGGATGCCGCATGCCTTTCACAAACTCTCGACATCTCAATAAGTGAGCCAGCCGTTGGACCCCACAGCACCATACCGTCAGCATCTCACAACTATGCCGGAGGTTGCGAGAACGTACACTGTTTTTTGCAGCCCCCGATTAGTAGCCGGCCCGCCACTCAGGGGGGAGTGAAGTGTATGACTCCCCCCGTGACGGGGCCTGGCTGTAAAGAGTGGCTGGAAGAGGTCGTCACCTAGCCTCAGGCGACGCCCGGTGCGCCTGCTACGGGCCAGCTCGGACGAAATTTACCTCTCCCTTTCCGCAGCCTCCTTCTATAACAGGACTGTTTTACAGAAGGAAACCACCGTATCCCGGAGGTTCTCGCTACCGACCATTGACTCGATTATGGCCGGCAGCGACAGGTCACTGCCTACTTCAGAAATGAGGGCACGGCGCGGCTTCTCCCAAGCGACACACTGGCAGCATATGCCGCGCCATGGCAGACACAACACACCCTACAATACGATTCCAGTGGTAAAAGTGCGGCGCGCGGATTCGCCTGGTTTGAGAGGTTCTGGTTCCGGACCAATGTAGGGTTCGCCTGATAGAGGTCTGCCCAGCTTGGGTGTAGCACCGCCATGTCCTCGTAGCGGCAATCGGTGGCCGAAGGAGATGCCCCGGTCGGGAGACAACTTCGGACTCCCGGCCAACACAGGCACGGGCGTACGGACGGCGAGCAGTGGGTAGCTCGCCACTGCGTTTCACGCGTCCCTCAAAGAGATATCATTATTATTTATTTATTTATTTATTCTTTATTGTACACCAATCAAACATCGAACAAAATACATGGAACATAAAACATACAATGGGCGGCCTTATCGCTAATGCGATTTCTTCCAGGCAACCAAAGAATGGACAGATTCTCCTGAACCACATATGGGACTGTCGTTGGTGCCAAATATCATGCTTACAATTTACTATGCTTATAATTTATATTGTGCGCGTTTAATTTCAATTGGCAATGCATTCCACAAACGAGGGGCCTGAACAGTGAAAGATTTATCTAGGAACGTTGTGGAATGCATAGGCATTTTGAGCTTTAAGTTATCTGATGACCTTAATGATTTAGTATGTGAGTTGCACAGAAATTGAAAGCGATTCTTGAGATAAACAGGGGTGAAAGGAGAAAAAAGCACATTATATAGAAGGGAAAGAATATGAGCATTCCGACGAAGGCGAATTGGTAACCACTTGAGCTTCACACGAAATTCGGATACATGGTCATATTTGCGCAGACCGAATATGAAACTTATACAAACATTTTGAAGTCGCTCAAGCTTATCTAATTGGTCTTGGGTAAGATCAAGATAGCTGACATCAGCATAGTCAAGGATGGGTAGAAGAAGTGATTGTGCAAGTGCAATTTTGGTGGTAGTCGGTAGGAAATTGCGTAATCTCCTCAGAGACGCTGCGGATGCAAATAGCTTGCGACTAACTTCCTGCAGCTGGGAAGTCCAAGAGAAATTTTTGTCAATATATATTCCCAAGTTTTTAACTTTGTCACTAAAGGGAACCACTGAGTTTTCAAAAGAAACTTGAGGTAGGGTCGTCCAATCGATTCTAGAGACCGTCCTAGAACTGCCCACGACTATAACCTGCGTCTTTATGGGGTTGACCAAAAGCCCATATCTTTTGCTCCAGTCACATATGCAGGTCAGATCACGATTGATCGCTAATATGGCCTCAGATAGATTTCCAAGAGGCGCTTGTGAATAAATTTGTAAATCATCTGCATAAAGATGGTAGGAAGAAATTAGTTCGTCAGAGATAGAGTTAATAAAAACTGCGAAAAGTAAAGGGAATAGCACGCCACCCTGCGGTACACCAGCAGACGTATTACTCCAGGAAGACAAGGTCTCCCCGAAGCAAATACGCTGCCGGCGACCAAACAGATAACTACGAAACCAATCAATTACCGATGGAGATATGTTAAGAGAACAAAGTATGCCAAGCAGAACATCAAAATCAACAGTGTTAAAAGCATTACTAAAATCCAGCAAAGCTAAGACTGTCAGATTACCACTTTCCATGGCTGACCTTATATCATCCGTAATATTCAGAAGCGCTGTGGTGGTGCTATGACCAGGACGAAAGCCAGATTGGAAGGAGTTGAGAATTCATTACATCATGACGGGTTCCACGATGACCAATACTTGGGCCAGAATTGCAGGTTGATTGAAAGAGAAACTGTGGCCCTGGCGCTCAAGCAAGTGGAGGAACACGGATGGGTTTTAGTCAGTAAAAGTCTAAAATGCCCTTTCGCTGCGCCCGAGCAGGAGAGGTCAATGGATGATTTAGCTATATGATTTGCTCTACAGCTTTCAAGTTACGCTTTTTCATATTGAGAAACAAGCAGTTTTTTAAGCACCAATCATGATTTGCATAGAAGTCGAGTTTTGCTATTTATTTCCTTTTTATATTTAAAAAAAAAACGTGTGGTACTCAGGGACTGCTGCGGTAAAGCTATAGCATAGCATTTGTTTACCGTGTTTTGCAATAGGGTATTTGACTAAAAAAAACTAATTAGTCCGTCAGCAGATTTCCAAAAAATACTAGAGACGTATTTTTTGTTTTATCAAAAAAAAAAAAAATGACAAATATAAAAGGCATCAAAGATCCGGAGTGTTGGCTGGTGACGTCACTGGTCGCTTAAAAGTGTATAAAGAACAGTGAAATATTGCAGCATAGTGGCCAAATCATGACTTTACCTCAAACCTCTCCTAGTCGGCTCACTCGGGAAACGAAAGGAGATAGATAAAAAAGGTTAATTTAAGTTAGGATATGTTTAGGATAAGATAAAAAAGAAGACAAGATTAACGAAGAAATTACTCAAAGGTCTTAGCAACCAAGCCAAAAACTCCTGTCAAAATAAAAAATAAGGAACGAAAAAGAACGATCTTCTGACAACAAAAAAAATTCTACCTATTGATTCTGTCAAACCAAAGCTGTCAAAAATTAAGAAATCAGTACCAATGTATTGCAAAATATCGCATACAATAACAACGTTTACAAATTAGTTATATTGGATAATGTTTAATTAATTCTATCTTTGATATTAACATATTCAGTTGTCCACTCATACACTGCCAAACGAGTTTCATTGCCATTGTTATTTCCTTGGAGCGTCGAAATGTCGCCTCCAAAACAGCCCTATAGTCTATTTCAGTTATGTGTTAAAAGTTCCATTAGTCTTATTAATTCAGCTTGTTATGTTATTGAAAAGACGTACCCTGAGAATCAGTTCCACGAGTGTGAGAGAGAGGCGTTTGATTTAAAATGCCAGCTAATGATGATGCTGCCAGCCAGGTATACAACTCTTTGTTTATACACTAAAGTTCTGTATCATTGTTTCTAATTAGAATTTTGTGATATATCTACCTCCTTCTATAATATTTTCACTATTGCTCACAAACTCTCAGATAATGGTTTCAAATTATATTTTTCTGTTTATCATCATTATAAATATTATAATTCCATTCTTATTACAAAGATATTTGATAAAATATAAAATCTACTATTTTATATTTTATCAAAAAGGCCTTTTGTGTTTGTGTTTTACAGTTTGAGTCAAAGTACAGAAAATTTTATATCTTGCCGTCACTAGACAAGAATCAAAGAATTATAATTTAATTATTTAAAATTTTAAAATAAGAATGTGTTCATGAATTTGTCTTCTGAGTTTAAAAATTTCTAATATTGGCTCTGTTCCATAAAGTGTTTATGCTCAAGTTGTTACCGTGGTATAATAAAATTATTGTGCAATGCCTGAGATTACTCCAAGACAGAAAATCTGCATGGTGTTTACAGACATAGCAAGTTATTGTTTGGTGACCTTTTTCATATTTGATTTCATTTGTAATAAATGGTACAGAATAAAAACAGTGTTGTTTATACTCTGTTTACAATATTTTAACCTTTTCTCACCTTGAAGGTTTGGAGTTTTTAGCTAAAATAGATTGTTGAATCATTGACTGATGTGCTCCATTTGAATATGAAATAATGATTGCAGTTGTTGTAATGTTTTGCTTGATTAACCAGAAATCAGAAACTTTCATATACTTATTCTGTTTTTTTTAATTAGACTTTCACTGCAGTTTTTACTATATAGACTAAGTATGAAACAAAATGTAATTACGTATTCTATGATTTTCTTTATAAAAAAAAACAAATATCTTTTCTTTCTTAAATATACTTAAATCAAATGTATACTACCTAACCTTTCTATCTTTGGAATTTTAATAGCATAATATCAGAAACTTTCATATACTTATTCTGTCTTTTCAAATTAGACTTTCACTGCAGTTTTTACTATAAGAGATTATGTGAACAGTGCCTATAAACTTATGTCAAGTATTATATACATCACTTGTCTTTCTATCTTTTTTGTACACCTTCGAACACAAGTGACTTTGACATTTGAGTTTTGACAGGAAAGCTAAGATGAGTGTCACGCGCATTTTTCATTGGACTTTTAAAATTATTTATAGTGTTGTTTACTAAATAAAAGCCCATGATTTATGTAGTAAAAAGTGCATTCAGTGAATAATTCATAAAGAACACTGAAATATCGTAGCATAGTGGCCACATCATGGCTTTACATCAAATCTTCTAGTAGTCGGCTCACGCGGCCGTTCAACTGTCATTGGCGATATCCGCCATTATTGTGAAATAAAATTTTTAAAGAATTTCTATAATTTGTTACATATGTTATTGGCAAAATTGTGGTATCTAACCACAGAGGCCATTGAAGAGTTGAAGTAGTATTCACTGTAAAGAAAAGAAAGAAGAAAGGAAAGAAAGACTTTGACTGTGCAGAAGGTTTCTGAAGTAAATTCTTTCATAAAGTCAATAATTATACGATGCTAACATTTCTCCGGCTCTATATTAAACAGTTATCTAAAAATAAAATAGCGTAATTAAGTAGAACTAAATAAAACATGAAAAAAATATATTGCACAAAACAGCAATGTCGCCGTTGATCTGGGTGATAATGAACCGGACGCAGGTTTACACACATGTTACTACATGCGTGGGCGATGTATAACTGAAGCAAGGTACACAAAGAGGAGGGGTGATATTTACCTGCAGCTACTGAGACAGACGATTGTGTGCGGCAATTGTTTATTAGAAATTTTATCGTAAACAAAAAATGCAGGGTCATAATGACCCTGCCTCAATGACGCCGGGTTAAGGAGTTGGCTTACTCGTAAACATACTAAATTTTTATCTTTTTCTATTATTGGCCTTTTGTTAAAATTATGATTAATTTAAAACAGTCCAATATTTTAATCACCCAGCCTTACTTTTTTGGTTAATCTATACTTCTATATTACTTACTAATATATAAAGCTGAAGAGTTTGTTTGTTTGTTTGTTTGTTTGAACGTGCTAATCTCAGGGAAGCACTAATCTCTAGTCCGATTTGAAAAATTCTTTTTGCGTTGGATAGCCCATTAATCCAGGAAGGCTTTAGGCTATATAACATCACGCTGCGACCAATAGGAGCGGGGCATATTAAAAAAACGCGCTTGGAACCGCGTGGCGCACCTAGTACATTATAATATCATTTTTTTTTTTATTGGGACAAAACCCGCCACACTTTTCCCACCCACTGCAACTCCTGAAAGCCAGAATCAACAGTGGAGACCGCCAGAAAAACGCCTAGCAATGAAGCTCGACGAGTCCCGGAGAAACGCATTATAATATCATTTATTAACCAAAAGTATTTTGCTTAATAAGAAACACCAATTAAAATAATTAACATGGAGACAAAATATAACTTAAAAACTTACATGGAACAGTGAACACCCTCGCATACTTTCTTTCACAGAATCTTATTTCATTCATCCGCGAACACGTCATATTCAGGATTGGCTGTCATAAGGGCATTCTGCACCCTTAGAGTACGACAGAGGGGGGTCTGACTGTGGCACAAATAAATTGGCAGAAAAGATCATGTAGTTCTGGGCTAATTCTTCTTCAGCCTATGGATGACCACTGCTGGACAAAGGCCTCCCCCAAGGCTTTCCACCATGACCGGTCTTGTGCTGCCCGCATCCATCGGCTTCCCGCGACCTTCACCAGGTCATCGGTCCACCTTGTTGTACGCTGCGTCTTCCAGTACGTGGCCGCCACTCCAGAACCTTACTGCCCCAACGGCCATCGGTTCTACGAGCAATGAGCCCTGCCCACTGCCACTTAAGTTTAGCGACTCGCAGAGCTATGTCGATGACTTTAGTTCTTCTGCGGATCTCCTCATTTCTGATTCGATCACGCAGAGAAACTCCGAGCATAGCTATTTCCACTGCCCTTTGTGTGACTCTGAGCCTTCGTATGAGGCCCATTGTGAGCGACACATTCCGCAAATGCGACCACGTTTCTTCGTCTAATTAATTATGTTGTATTAATATACTTACAACATTATTTTTTGTTTATGCGAAACCCGAAACACGTGTCCAGTATTTTTTGGTAAAGAATCTTGTACAAAATTTCAAAAAGATATAATGAAAAACCACAAAGTTATGAGCTTGCTATTCTACTTGGTTGTCCCAACAAAAATATGGTCATAGCTCTGCTCGGGCGGGCGAGCGCGGTTGTGTTGACCTCTGGCGTCAGCTGTTGGCCGCGCGCTCGGTATTCACACTGCAATAATTTCTAAATGTATTTGGGAAAAAAATTAACATGGTGTAAAAATGGTTAAAATCGATTCAGTTGCTTATTCTGAACAAACTATAAGTATTCAGGTTTCGCATAAACCAAAAATAAGCTGTAATAATAATAATAATAAATATTTTATTATTTTTATCACGGTAATAATGAAAATAAAACAAGAAGATATGAAGAAGACAGATTTAGAGCACTACAACTTGTTATAATGTCACTATAAAACATTCTGAATGACAAAGTAAAACTTTTTTGCTTTTTCATTCAGAATTAACTGATCAATAAAAATATTTACATGTTTTTACGTGTTTCAGGTTATTCGATGTCCTCTGTTCAGAAAGAACATGCTGCCTGTACCGCGGCGACCCTCGCATTCAGCTCCAAGTACTAACGCACCCCAACATGACAGTCTTCCGCAAATGCGACCTCGATAACGGCATACCCCAACACTTTTGGATAGCGACACTCTCCACCTTCAGCCGCTTAGTCGTTCTCGATCTCAAGTTCATTTGCACTGATGAGATTCTCGAGGTCATCGGCGACAGTTGTCCCTTACTCGAAGAACTCAACATTGTCTCTAGGGTAGACGTCTGTAAATCCCAGTTTAATGCCTCAGTTTTAATGAGGAATGTCTCTGATGCAGGTCTTTGTTTTATCACGAATTTGAAACAGTTAAGGATTTTGGCAATGGATCCCCCGAGGAACGAACGGGCGAATCGTATCGGGCGGTGCGTCTCTCAAGCCGGCATCATCATGTTGATCAGCGAGCTACCCTACCTGGAGGAGCTACGCATCGAGTCCTGCGACATCGGATCCACTTTGATCGGTAGCGCTATAGACATAGGACCAATGAGTCTTAGGAAAATGAATTGTCATTTCGCCTCGGCTGATGGTATTAGGAAATTAATCAAAATATGTCCGTTCCTCAGAGAACTGTCGGTAACGCATTTATCGGAACATAATAAAGACGCAATTTTAGACCAGATATCGATGAGCGAGTTGAGATTGAATAGGCTGGATCTTTCTTTCTTTTCCTATTCGGATTCAATGCATCAGCTTCTAACGGTGAAAGGTAGTTACCTCACACACTTCTCTCTGTGGGAGATCGACCACTCTCTAACTTTGGACGCAGTTGTGTCGCTAGGGAGGTGTTGTCCAAATTTGATCACACTTTGTTTAATGACTCAGTCAAAATGTTTAGTAATACCGAGGTTTTTTCGGCGGCCACCTAAAATATTCTCAGAACTCAGGAATTTAACAATAGGTAATGAAAACTTTTCTATAGATCACATATTGACTTTTTTCGTAGAGTGTACAGATAATTTGCAAAGGCTAGTTTTGAAATATCAAACAAAGACTAATATAGATGAAACACTATTGCATTTATTAGAAAAAGGACATCTGAGGAATGTAAACTATTTGTGGTTGGATTGTACCTTAGTTGTATCAAAGGATGTAGTAAAAAGGATAATACAAATGTGCGAAAGACTTCAAACGTTCACAGTTGACTATTCAGGGGAGATGATTGACGTACACAAGTACATTAATGAAAACAATTTGGATTTAAAACTTGGTAGTTATTAGAATTTTCATTCTAAATGTATTTATTGTAATTATTAATTAGTGATAAATATATTATTTTTTACATTAAATTAGTTTAATTTCTTGATCCCACACTGTCAACTCAAATCCATCATAAAAAGAAACACAAAAAGATGATTTGAAATAATAAAATTATTTTATTAGGCATTTTTACATTATTTACAACTTATTAAACAATGCTGAAACAATAAAAAAGATAATTACCTAAACTAAAACGACATAATACATTGTCATGCGCCGTTGGGGCATCTGCCGATGCGAACAGAAAACAAAATTATACAGTGTAGTGCTGACAATACGACAATAAATTAAACATCGTGTACCTCAACACATTCTCAGTTTACCCATAAAAAATCATATAAATATGTCCATTAGTTTAGTCACAGGAAATTATTTTTCATTTTTCACATTTTCTACATGATGTACATGTTCATAAGGAAGCGCTTACAGGTTAATGACCGCCGCATCCTGCGATACAAAACTTTAATGATAATGGCGCCAAAAAAGCAAGTCTATACAGGATCGCGCTGTCGCCGATCGGAGGGCAGTGAACCAATATTTTTAAAGGATGTTCTATTCCGTTTGCAATTTTATGCGATTTAGTTTGTTAGAAATTTTTATTTTTGATGTTAGGTTTTTTCTATGGTTTAGGTTTGTTCCTATGAACCAGGATTGTTCGTGTTTTCATTTATTGTCGTATTGTCAGCACCACTCCGTGTAATTATTGACACATACCTACTTTAAAGGTATGAATATTTTAATAGTATAGATTGGTGTATGACGCTTTTTGTTTGGACTAAAGAACTTAATCACTCTCACAATCGATTTTTAATAAACAGAAATTATCAATAAAGATAATAAAGCAACAAACACAAATCATTTCCATACTTACCTACTATTAATAATATATAGGAATGATTTCACTCAATTTGCTGAATATGGCGCCGATTGTCTTGTTCAGAAACTAAACTAATTTTAAGTTCAGTGTATCTTTTTCTTTATATTTACATAAAAAAAGGACAGGAGATAACATTTTAGTTTAATCCTGTCAAATTAAGATATTCCATAGACAGTTTAGACGCGATTATAAACTTGGCGACCAAAAATACATCAATTTACGTCAAGCGCGGACTAATTTGACAGGTCTAAACTAACATATTATATTCTCTCCTTTTGCTAATGAAATACAGTATGTTAAGAAAACCCTGTTCGACCCGTGAAGGTGTTGTTAGGTATCGATAACTGATTCTACTAATGCATACAAAACCGGGCTAAACTTAAAAAAAAAAATCCCCCGAAAAAATAAATATTATTTCGCAAAAAGAGGTAACTATGCGTTAACCACCCGTCGCCTGGCGCCCGCGGGGGGCGGGCGGCAGGGCACGCGGCACGTGGTCGCATCGCTATTCGCTCATAATAATACCGGTGTTGTCACTTTTTAATAATTACCAAATTTCGGGGAAATTGGAATTAATTCGCGGGAAAAAAGATTATTTCAAAATTCATTTGTGTTGGTACTATGATGATTACGTAAAATTTTATATTATATTTGGTCATGTGTTTACCTAACCTTTATTATCCTTATGGGTCGGACAGGGTTTTCTTAACATACTGTATAAAGAAAAAGACGTACTAAACTTAAATTTAGTTTAGTTTGTGAACAAGGGAATTTGGGGCCAATGTCTATGAAACAATATATTGGCGCGTATTCCCTTGTTGACAATTTAAACTAAATAAGTTCAGTGCACCTTTGTGTATTTCTTTAAAAACGAATAGAAGATAAATATTAGTTTTATCCTTTCAAATTAAGATATTCCATAGTAGGGTTGTAACGGAGCTTCGCCTCCGCTTCATTTAATGCGTTAGTACCGCAAGAAATCGTATCTTCGCTTCCACCTCAGACTCCGCACAAATTTTGCGGAGTTATAACGGAGGTTTATTTACGTATTAATAATATAAATAACGCGCAAGCTGCGACGCTCGACAACCGTCCGGCCGCGTTTGAGCGCGAAATGGTCAAGAATCAACTAGTGCGAGACGGGAATGCGGCAATTACAATTTGTTTCTCCTTAATTTTCATTAAAAGAAGGTAATATTTTTTACTAAGTGTACTGCTATTCATTTACGTGTTTAAAATAAAAAAAAACATGTTTTAATAAACCATAATTTTTTTTTTTCTATAACTACTTTCACCTCCGCCTCCGTTAACAAGGCCTCCGTTACAACCCTACTGCACAGACAGTTTTTTGTGAGCATAAAATCGGCGCCATTATAGCCACTAAAATCTTAAACTAGAAGAACTTGTGCTAAAAAAAATGCGTTTTGAATACTTTGTTATTAATTACTTCCATATCCCATACTACAAAAGTAACACGAGCATGCTTGTGTGGCGCAAGTAAAATGACAATCTAAAACCGATTTGCTTTCCACAAAAGAGGCTAAAAGCCAAGTCTCGCGGCGTCGTGGACATAAATATCGAACTTAAAAGCTTTAGGTCGTATGTATAGCTCGAGCAATTTTTTTTTTTAATTCATTTAAACTAGTGCTTGACCGCAATCCCGCCTGATGGTTCATAGGGTCAGAGCCCATTCGTCCCCCAGCTTAAAAGTTGTGGATTGGGCGGGCCCTATATAGGTGCCCATTGGTCTCCTGGTAGGGGACCAATTAATATTTTAATAAAAAATATTATTTTTAAGGTACCCATTCGTCCCCTCTAATATATATACAATATAAATTAAAGATTCGGCACTTATTCAGGTACTATTGGTCCCGAGATAAAGTTAGCTATTATTATTGTTATTTTACACGTAAAATATAACAAATTTTCAGTGTACTATGCGACCAGGGCGTCTTCTGCGGCGGCAAGTGGCGTGAGGGCACTGAGATTCCCGCTGCCTCTCGCGCTCCACCTCGTCCTTTTCCAGCATCAGTGCTTCGCAGAAGGAGGAGGCGGCCTGCCATGCACTCTCGCTCCGGACCATGGCCTGGACCAGGGTCGGCGAGAGATCGCCGCCCATCGCCGCTACGAGGACACGGCGGTGCCCAAAACCGGGCAGACCACCGTGTCCTCAGGACGATCCACACAATGGTGACACCCTGGCGTTTCCTCCTGCCTTATCCGGAACAGGAAGTACCTCCCGAAACAACCGTGCCCGGTTAGGACCTGCGTGATACGGAAGGCGAGGGCGCCGTGGCGCCTCTCAAGCCACTCCTCAAAGAAGGGACATGCTGCCACTATTGTGGCGACATATACAATATGTAAAGAAAACCCCGTCCGACCAATAAGGATAATAAAGGTTAGGTAAACACATTACCAATTAAAATATGAAATTTTACATAATCATCATAGTAACAATACTAATGAATTTAGAAATAATCTTTTTTCCCGCGAATTAATTCCAACTTCACCAAAATTGATAATAAATGATAATATTTAAAAAGTGATAACACCATTTCAGACAGTATTATTATGAGTGATGCGACTACGTGCCGCGTGCCCTGCCCGTCTTCACCCGCGCATGTATGCCTACCGTGTTCCCTACCGCACATGTATTAAGTTACCTCGCTTTATCGAAATAATACTTTTTTTTTAAGTTAAGCCCTGCTTCGTAAGCATTATTAGAATCAGTTATCGATACCTAACAATACCTTCACGGATCGGACAGGGTTTTCTTTACATATTGTATAAGCATGTGTACTTATATTAGAATGAATAAAAATAAATATTCTTCAGGAGAAGAATGGGGCCCCACCAAAGTTCCAGGGGACGAGTGGGCACAGGGTGCGAATCTTAGGGGACGAATGGGCTCTGACCCGGTTCAGAGATGTAATCGTTGATGATAAAGCGCGCTAGTTTTTTAAGCCTATTTACTGAAAAAACTGAGTAAATAGGAAGGAAGACGGCATTTGAGCGAGATGATGCAATGTTAAACCCAACAACACGACCAATGATGTTGACGCCAGAGGGAGATTGATCTGGAGAACCACCGCGACCAAACTCCCGACACAACATTTGGCGCATCGTACCCGGCACACATCGCAACACAACTACCCGTCCTCCGTTCGACTTCACCAGACATCATGCCGGAACACGGCGGTCGTATGTAGGGATGTTATGGATATGAAATTTCGGATACGGATTGGATACGGATTTAGGAATGATTATTATACCGGATACGGATAATAAATTATTTCGGATTATCCGTTAGTTTCGGTTACGGATATTAATTTTTTAAGGAATTTCAAAAGTAAAATACTAATAGGTAATAAAGTAATTTTACTTAGTTTTTGGCAGGAATTTCAATCAGTCTGTGAGGTCGTCGTGAATCGGTAATTTCATCAAAAAATAACCAAACTGCTCTCGACTTAGGACGCATTTTGTACAAGTTCAATCGATATCGTAACACAACACACTTGTCGAACTATTTGCTATTATAGAATTGGTCACAAGTCAGTTATTTACGAGAATGTTATGACGACAAAAGAAGAAAAAAAAAACAAGCAATGCGCGTAGCTTGTGTGAAAACAACTTGTCATAACGTGTCCCAATTAGGCTCCGCCCCTATCCGATACTATGCGAAACTTTTATTTCGGTTACGGTTACGGATGATTTTTTATATCGGATATCCGATAGTTTCGGTTACGGTTACGGAGCTCCCTAACATCCCTGGTCGTATGTACGTATAGGTCCCACGATCTTATACATACGACCCATACTTTTACGGTCGAGAAATGTGGGTGTAGGATGGTCGTATGTAGTCTTAACCTAGGGTTTATGACCACGCCAACAACTTTTTACTATCGCAGAAGTACATAATTAAAAGTGTCAACATTAAGGTTTTCCCTTAGATTAATAACACCTAAGTAGATGGATAGTTCGGTACTCAGCGCAACGATAAAAGTGAAGCAAAAATGACAACGCTGTGTGTAGTTGGTAACACGCGGCACACACACACTACTATAATAAGGTGTTACCAATAAAAAAAATTATATCCCAAAAAATTAGAGATTTATTTTTTCATTTCGCTATATATTTTTTTCTTTTATTTTGTCAAATGTCGCAGTTGGAGCACAAAACCTATCTCAAATTTATGTTCTAACCCGACTACGGCGAAAAAAAGAAAGAGTTATATGTATAGAATAAAAAAAAAACATGATCAGGTTTGATTATAAATTGTGTTCTACAAAACATTACATAACTTTAGGCGGGAAGTCGATGAATGTGGGCAGCACAAGACCGGTCATCGTGAAAAGCCTTGGGGGAGGCCTTTGTCCAGCAGTGGACATCTATAGGCTAAAGAAGAAGAAGAAATAACTTTACAAAAATTATAAAAAGGGCACGGCAAGCGAATGATGAACACTTCAGTCTGCAGAGCGCTTTGTGAATGCTGCTATAAATGGTCTATTGAATAGCGATTCTGTCCGAATACACATTTAAAAATCACACAAAAATAAATTACACTTTTAAATCTTTTCAGATGTGTTGTGACACCATTCAACCGCACAAATCGTTTTTTTTAAATAAGTTTTCGAGAGATGCGTTCAAATCGCGTTGACCTTGAACACTACGGAGGTGTCCTGCGTAGTGTGCCATTTATGGCACCAATTTGGTTGCTTCAAATTATGCGCATGGATTTTGCTTCTAGTGTATTATTATTCTAAGGTTTTCCCGTTTAAAACAAAAACACTTATGTTGCTATAAGGCCGATTAGTTTTTAACCTTTTGAACGCCCATCTATATAATACCCGATGTGTCCTTCTGCGCCACGCTACAAATGTATAACGTATCTATAGTAAAACGTAGGGATGAGATTAATGTCCTATCGACAAATAATATTATACACTAGCTTTCCGCCCGCGGCTTCGCCCGCGTTAACTTCGGTTATATCGCGCTTTTTAGATTTCTCTCGGGAATATCAAATTTTTTCAGGATAAAAAGTACCCTATTATTTAATCCAAACTTCTAACTTTACGTCTGCAAAATTTCAAAGCAATCGGTTCAGGAGTTACGGCGTGAAATTGGTACAAACAAACTCACTTTCCGATGTATAATATTAGTAAGGATATATTTGGTGTAAACATACAAATATTCCAGTAACCTCCTTTGGGAACTTGATGTTTTTTTAGGACCAAAAGTCAACTAACCGTATGCCAAAAATCACTTTGGGCTCCTGTGCCACCTGAATCACCAATGTCAGACGTACCATCTAATGACGAATTTATAAATATTGTTAGAAAACTACCGGTCAACAAATCATCAGGTGAAGATAAAATATCTAATAGGATGATTAAAGAAGCGTGTAAAACAGCGGGTGATGCCATCTTAACTGTATACAACCGATGCATTGCTGAAGGCGTTTTTCCTCGTAAATGGCGACGCGGTTTCATACGAATAATACCAAAGTGTGGTGACAAACCACCGGATGATCCGAAGTCATATCGTCCTATAACACTTCTACCATCTTTGGGTAAACTTCTTGAGCGCCTTATCGTTCCACGTTTACTACCAAACGGTCCAAAATTCCATAATAATCAATATGGCTTCACCATAGGTAAATCTACAGTCGACGCGGCGCTTTCTGTCAGAAGAACCGTTAACCAATCTGAAAACAAGTACGTAATTGGGATCTTCCTGGATATTTCTGGGGCTTTTGATAACGCCTGGTGGCCGATGCTGTTGTTAAAATTAAAAACCCGCGGTTGCTATAGAAACATATATAATCTCGTTTACTCTTACTTTATAAACGGTTCCGCGGTACTTAAGCTCGGTCATTTTTCTAGTACTAAAACACTAACCATGGGATGTCCTCAGGGTTCAGTTGTCGGTCCTTATTTATGGAATTTGGGTTTTGATGACTTCCTCGCGATCCCGCTTCCTTGCGGCTGTTCACTTACTGGTTACGCGGACGATGGCCTACTGCTCATTCAGTCAAGTACCCGAGCTGGACTTGAGAACTTGGCCAATACTTGCCTAAATTTAATATCTCAGTGGGGTGATCGTAACCGCCTAGTGTTTGCGCCACATAAAACCTATCAACTTCTACTAAAAGGTAATCTTAAATCATTGCCTATTAAAAAACAGCAATCCGTATGCTACCTTGGTATGATCTTAGAAAGGAATTTTTCATTTATAGAACATATAAAAATAGTTGGTGAAAAAGCTAAAAGGAACTTTTATGCCCTAACTAGAATATCCAAAGCAACTTGGGGTCTATCATTCCTAACTTTAAAAACTATATATGGAGCTACCTACTTAGGATGTATGTGCTACGGTGCACCTGTTTGGGCCGATAGGGCGGCACGACGTAAACTGCTTCAAAGCCAACGTTTGGCATTGATATTTTTATGCAAGGCGTATAGAACGGTTAGTACTGAAGCCTTACCGGTACTGGCAGGTGTACTTCCAGTCGACCTTGAGGTACAGCGACGTGCTTCAATGTACTAATCCGCGAGGGGGGAGGCCATGGACACTAATTTTGTTACACAACGCGACTTTAATAAAATCTCTAGATTATTTAAACCCCAGACTGAAGTCTGGGAGGACCTCTTATCCGAATGGCAAAGTAGGTGGGATAATTCCATCAAGGGCCGGCACCTCCATCTATTCTTTCCATCCGTTGGCGATCGGCTGGCTAGGACATGGCTGGAGGTTGACCACTGCGTTGCCCAATTTCTCACAGGTCATGGCAACTTTAAAAGTAAACTGTATTCTTTTAAACTTGTTCCTTCCCCTTTGTGTCAGTGTTCTACATCGAACTGTGAATTTGAACGCACATCACATCTTGTGAGAGTGTGTTCTTTGGCAGAATGAACGCAATATTATGTTGGATAGTGTACAAGTTACATCCGGAGTCGTTTATTATACGGACCTTGTAGAAACTAGAACCAATTTCCGTGCGTTCAGGCGCTTTTGCCATACCTATTATTGGAATCAATTGTAACAGCTAATACCTACTTAGGACCCATTAACTTAATCAAATTTTATTCCGTGGTGTTTGGCAATCTGGGCTTCTCCCAGTTGCAATAATGTCCCTTTGTGCCGATTGGCCTAGTTCTGTTCTGTCTCCTGCTTGTTATGGAGGGAAGTGGAAAAAATATCTTTTTTCTTACTCCTCCGCTATTCTTTTCTGATTAATTTCGTTGCGGGACCCAAGACAGTTGAATCGTTTCTCCGGGACTCGTCGAGCTTCATTGCTCGTTTTTCTGGCGGTCGCCACTGTTGATTCTGGCTTTCAGGAGTTGCAGTGGTTGGGAAAAGTGTGGCGGGTTTTGTCCCATTAAAAAAAAAAAAAAAAAAAATGCCAAAAATCAGCTCGATTGATTGCTTAGTTACGGCGTCAAGGAAGGACAAACAAACAAACACACTTTCACATTTATAATATTAGTATGGACTAGTATGGATTTAAATTAATGTTTATTCACTAATTTACGAAGGTAAATAAAAACTGTAACCGTATTTTCATATTTTATTTCATAAAAAAAATCGATATGAAAACCTGGATTATATTCCCCATAATAAAGAAAAGAATTGTAAATTTATTAGACGTGTTCTAAAAGGTACATCCCTATTTGTCTCCAAATGTAATCCTTCTACTTCATATCAAGTTGGCGCTCGAGGCATGTCCTTTCTGATATAAGGATGTCTAGATTTCTATGTTATTTATTTTTATATTCACTGTGGTCGAGTTACACGGCCATAAACACAACCGATTCCTGCATAATTTATTTCGTTTACTTACAACAAATACAATTAATAGAAGCTAAATACGTGGTTTTCTAAGTTTTTTTTTTTTAATAAAAAAATGTAGGGTGTCTGTTTTACACAGATGTTACAGACACGCAATTATTTTTCTGACTTGTAGAAACTAATAGAAAACGGAAGAAAATTCCTGAAACGGAAGTTGACGACTCAACGGAATGTCAAGACGACGAAGTATTTCAAAATTCTGATTCAGACTTGAACAACTCGCAATAATTCGTCATATTCACCGTCACAATTTTTTCGTAAGAACACGTGCTCCAACTCAGGATGTAAACATAACACACTAAAATCACAACTACACTAAAATGCACAAAGTCACTATGACCTTGAAACCCGTCCGCTTATGACGTCACAGATTTACTTCTATACAAGTTGGTGGCGTTTGCGCACTGACAACTTACTAACTTTGTAGGGATGGGTTTTTCAGACGGTGTTTCACTATTGACAATGATTAGAAATCTATTTATTCTTGATTAACGTGAATAAAACCTAGTTTATAGTTTCCTATATTTATAAAATATTATTTATTCACGTCATTTCCTTGCAATAACAGTATTTATGATCATTTCGACGAGATGAAATATAGCGAGGTCTTCATCGTGTCCCATCACTTGCTTACTTGATATCAAGTAATTGGCGCTGGGGGCATTAAAATATTGTGTGCCGTTTTTGTTTCTATTGAAAGTAAAACAAATAAGAACTTATTATGTGTTAAAATATAGCTGATAAAGGGCAAATTTCCATAAAAACAAAATAAAAGGTCTTGTAAAAGTCGTATATTTATTTTATACTGTGATTACTTCTAATCAAATAGTGGCGCTGAGGGCACGAAAATCTCGAACTTGTATAGAAGTGATTGGCGTTCAAAAGGTTAAAAAAACTGAGGGTTATTAGATTTGTTTGATTAAAATTAACTACAGTCTAAGGCTTATATACTTTGCAGAGTCAAGGCATCCAAGATAAGGTAAAGGCGCTTGTGTCTTCTCTTTTCTGAGCAGCGTACAAGAGAAAATACGACTGAATATCAACCTGTTAAATTATAGCAAAATTACTTTCTGGATGTTCCAAGTAATATTGGGAACAGTTATTGTACGCTGCCCAACGAGGAGAAATAGCTATCGTCACTAAAATTGGATTCATAGTCACAGATAACTTTCATTCCATTGTCTATTCTATTCTATTTTTATTTATGGCAAGTGAAGCCGATTTCGACTATTCTGCCAATGTTTAAATTGAATTGGAAAAACAAGAGTGTACAGACGACAGCACATCAAGCTACTAGAATCTGTATGATTTCTTTATTACATTTTCAACATTATGTTTAAAACATTAAGGCTCAAAATTGATTGGGAGTTCCTGACAGTTTCGGGTATGTTGACCTGCTGACGACAGTACAAAATTACGATGCTTCATTGGACCTTTTTATATCTTGTGGCATCCCATTGCCACTTTTACCACCTGGTGGTTACCCGTCTTTGCTACTCACTAACAATAAATGACAATACAAATTTGTTTGCAATGGAAACTGAACTGTCAAGTGGGTGATAGACGTACGAACTTAAAGTACGCGGTTTTTAAGATCGTGAACTTACTCGGCTCGCCGTCGGTGACACCCGTGAAGCTTGCTCATACTATATCGTGATGTCGTCGAGAGAAGCTTTGTATTATTTGGGAATTATATCATACTACATTTTAAAACTAATAAAAGACGAAATCGACAAGTGTGGGTAAAGCACTGCAATAGGAAAAGAGATCGTTTATCGCATGTGAATTTAATAAGAACATGGGCGTACCGAGGTGGCAGGGTGTGGGGGACGGCAGCTGCCCCCCCCCCCCCCCCGGAATACCCCTAAGCCTGACTTGCCTGCCCCTAGGCCTGACTGGCCCACCCCTAGGCCTGACTGGCCCTCCCCTAGGCACGACTGGCCCACCCCTAGGCCCGACTGGACCACCCCTAGGCCCGACTGGCCCACCCCTAGGCCCGACTGGCCCACCCCTAGGCCCGACTTGCCCACCCCTAGGCCCGACTTGCCCACCCCTAGGTCTGACTTAGGCCAAAAGCTCGGTACGCCCATGAGTAAGAGAGTTACGTGAAGAGAAGGAAGATTTCTATAATTATTTCAGAATGCCTGAACTCCTGTAGAACTTTTGCGGCTCCCGGCTCGCAGCGCTACCACACGTACGAGCCGAGACGAGCTACGACTAAGATTTCAAACAGGTTGGATCGCAGGTGAACTTGCGCGGCAAGTTTAAAGTACGCGTTTTTAAGGTGACACACAGGCGAGCAAGTTCGTCGAGCCACAAGTCCGCGTACTTACTCGCACGTCTATCACCCACTTCATGTATGTCATTGACAGTTTTGTTCCAGAACTTGAAATTATCTTGGATTCTGAATTCAAATGAACATTTATCAGATTTATTTTGCAAAGCGCATCTTCATACTTGCAGACATAAATTGCATGACAACTGTAAGTACATTACTATACACTATTAGACAGTAAGATGCAATTAAAAACACAATCTTAAAAACTACATATTTAAATCATACATTCACAAACAATAAATAACGATATTACGTATATTGTACAGACGACAGCACATCAAGCTACTACAATCTGTCAGATTTCATTATTCGATTTTCATCTTTATAACTAAAGCATTAAGGCTCAGTATTGATTGGAAATATTTCAGTTTCTTTTCAGTAGCTTGACCTGCTTGCTGTCCGTACAACTCACGGGGTAAAATAATAAACTAAATTTTTATCGCATGCCAATTAAAGATAAATCATTAGGATTTTACTTTGCGACCAGATACTGATCAACACCGGTGTAGGCACGGCATAATTTATTATATAAAGCATCATCAACCTTTCCCACAGGGCAACAACCGACTGCGGCAAGTCTTCATTCCATCCCGCTAAGTTTTTTGACGTGAAAATTCTTACGATTCGATTCAAAATTGGACGAAAATTGAGAGCGCAATATCAAGAATACGTCACGTTTAGACACATTTTGTTACATGATGGAAGAAACTTTTTCTCTCTCTCTCTCTCTGTCGCTCACATATTTTTTTCTTTTTTTTTAGTTTTAAAGAAGTTAAAAGTACTTGTATCAATCAAGTGTACAGCTTGGCAAAAAGTCTAGAAACGGATCAAATTTTTGTCTATTGCCAACTTTATACACAGTTTATTAACTCAAATTGTTTAAAGTAAACAAATGATTATGAACAAAACTATTCGAAGTGCTGGCAGGGAGGTTATTTATAAGATGTACAGACGAGAGCACATCAAGATTTTTATCTTATCACTAAAGCATTAAGGTTCAAGGTTGATATATTTGACAGTTTCGGGTAGCATGACCTGCTGTCGCCTGTACATGGGATAGAAACTTTCAAATATTTCCGAACAACCTTGAGCCTTTAGAGACAAATTTGAAAATCGTATACAGAAATATGACAGATTGTAGTACTTAGCTTGATGTGTTGCTAGTATGGGTTTTCATTACGAGACCCGATTGGATCGGATCTCATTGGTTGAGAGTTCTTACAACCTTGAAGCGGGCCAATCGATGAGTCAAATGCGCTCGATATCGACGATCGAGTCTCGTAATGAAAACTCATACTAGGCCTACTGTACATGAATATAATTTATTTGATATTCAAATTAAGTCATTTTTGCAAGATGAAGTTATAAAGATCCAAGTAATAGCTTAAAGATCCTGTAAAGATAGGTAGATGATCTATCTCTACAGGACCTTTAAGCTATTACTGAAAGAAGGGAGGTAGGTATTACTGAAGGAAGAATTCATACCAGAAAGTAATAAATAGAAAACAACTATCTCTGAACGATGAAATGATATAAAAATATAATAGACAAATAAAATGGACGTTTTTATCAAAGTATCAAGACTAAGTTAGTATGCTATTAGGCTTCAACGGGTTGCCATACGAACAGCACAGTGGCGCTCCCATTATTTTCTACTATTTTTTTTTTTTTCATGCTGTACGACGCATTTTTGAACTCATATTTTTTTATAAATTGGTTCTAACATAGGAATAAGAAGATAAATAATAAATAGCTATTTCAAAGTGAATAGCAAAAAAGAAAATTGGAGTTGGAATTGCATAACATAGTTATAGTAGCAATGACTTTCATTTCGGCAGTTCCAAAATATTTATTACATTCTTGAGGAACACATTTTGTCTTCTTCATCGATTGAAGCTATATGACGCAATAAGCGCGCTTTATTGGTAGAATTTATCGAACCAAATACATTCACAGCCCTACGAAAAGGGTTCAATCAAAACATCAAACAGGTAAAATCACCTCATTGTCACTCACTTTCAAAGTAAAATAAAAATAACTACAAAGAACCGTCACTCACACACTCACAGAACTTTTTTCTGTATCTTCGGTAACCCTTTTCGTGTCAAATGGCCAGGGGGTCAGTCAGGCCATTCGTATGCTATGGGTCTTTGTTCTCGGCAGGTGGCTCCTTATCATTGTCTTTCTCATCCTCATAGAATTCATTCTTCGGTTCCACGATTTTGTCCGCTTCCTCTTGACTGATCCTCACATCTGGGTCGGGCTCATCTTTAATTCTGTATTCTTCGGGAAAGAAGTCGCCTGTAGGATAACTCATTTTATATTATTGATAAATAAATTACTGACAGTTTATGGCATACTCAAAGGAAGCCAAGGGTACAAGTTACATACCCTATTACTGAGCCTATTTTGTGTGGATGGGAAATCAACAAATGACCTCTCACACTCTGGGTGGAGTGGAAGAGCGTGTCAGACTTTTACTGACTAAAACCCATCAGTGTTCCTACACTTGCCTGTGCGCCAGGGGCCACGATATCTCTTTCAAACAACCCGCAGCCCTGGCAGGCATCGGTATTCGTGGATCTCGTCACGATGTGCTGACATCTCTTTGAGGCGCGCATGAAATACAACGCGCCATCGAGTCGGGCTGGGGTTATTAAAGCCAAACGATCTGAGCTCCACCAGGCCATGAAATAGAAATGGAAGACACGACTTGAGCAACCCACTGCGGGGCACGCCGTTATAGCGGCGGTGAGACCCAACACGGAGGCGTGGATCGAGAGGAGTCTTGGCGCCCTCAGCTTCCGGCTGACGCAGGTACTCTCTAGCCATGGTTGCTTTAGAAAGTGCCGGTTTCATATAGGCCTGGAGCAGACACCGGTGCGTCACCACTGAACGGCTTGCCTAGAGGATGGCGGCGCAACAAACTTTGGAGAAGTGCCCAGCTTGGGCAGCGCCGTCACCTCATCGTGGCTATAGGCGGGAGCGACCTCTCGCTCGCGGCCATCGTTTAATGGATCGTTGGGAGTGAGAGCGCATGGGACGGGCTTGCCCTCTTTTGCGATGATGTCATGTCTGCAAAGGAGGTGGCCGAGCGGGACAGGCCCGAGTTGGCACCGCAGTGATTCACGCATGCTGCTCGAGAGTGGGTGCGACTATTGGGCGGTCGCACGGGAAGACGGGACCTGCTGAGCAGCAGCGGGTCGACGGGGGGTGAATACTTATGTGAATCCCGCGCCACCGGGCACAGGTGGAGGTGAAACGCCGCGGTGGTTTTAGCCGGTAAAGTACCCCTCTATCCCCCCCCCCCCCCCCCCCCCGATGGACGAAGTCCGTAAGGATTTCCACCGCGAAAAAAAAATAAAAAAGGCTAATTGCGTAACACACTGATGTCACTCATCAACAGACGTAGAGTGTATTAATGCGTGCTTGCATTTACAAACATTTAACCTCATACACAAACAACCAGACCCGGAACAACTACCTGTATAGGCCCTACAAATATTTGTTCCGAGCGGGGATCGAACCCGTGACACGCGGCGCAATAGCTGATCGCTCAACCACTGCATCAATCGTCAAGTTGGGAAAAATCTAAGCAGATGATTATGAATTTACCTGGTACATGCGTCATCTGCACCGCAGGCGAGTGCTGGCACATCTTCAGGTTGTCGTAGACATGCTTCGAGATCGCTTCCAAGTACTGCTTGCTATTTGCATTGTTTGTACTAAAATATAATAAACAATTTTGTTAAAAAAAAAAAAACAAAATGTTCCGTGACAAATCTAGTTCCAGCGCTAAAAGCATTTTGACTTGATAAGTTGAGGACGTCTTATAATTCGATGGAGCTGGTTGCACGCACGAAAAACATGACTCATGTGGCGTTACCCCACTTCAAGTGTGGGCTTGAAGTGCAAGCGAGAGCGCGGAACGAGCGACAAAGTGGCACTGTCGGCCTCCGCGTTCGGCATCTGACTCTCTCCTACTTGAGTGAGCGATGCGTCTGCGTGGACAGCTGCTATACAATACATGTTTTCGTCAAGTATGAAATGCAGTGAAAAGTGAATGTGGTGTCAATTGCTTATAGCAACGATAATTGTGGCGATAAAGGTTTGAAATATGCAACCATTCCATCAGTATTTCTTTATGACGTTTTCACGTTCAAATATCGTCAGTAAACCGACTTGACAGAGAACCACTTTGTTTTAAATATATTTTCAACTTAACCACTAAAGCATTAAGGTTCTGCGTCTGTGTAAATTTACTTACAGAATAACAATCAATCACGGCGCTCAAAATCTCTAGCACCACTACATATTATAAAACAAAGTCACTTTTACTTTCCCTATGTCGCTTTGTATGATTAAATCTTTAAAACTACGCAACGGATTTTGATAGTTTTTTTTAATAGACAAAGTGATTCAACAGGAAGGTTTTTATGTATATAACATGCATAATATATAAGAGGAACACTGATCCTTTTTCAGGTTTCTAACATATGTCGCAAAATAAACCCATTCTTTTGAGTTTACATTGCAAACGCTGACTGAACCCTATGAGATAGATCAAAATAATGTACTAGAGTATTGTAGACCTTAAAAATGCCTACAAAAAAGTCTACGACACCATATGTCTACCTACTATAGTTTCTTCATTATGACTCCTTTTTTATGTTTGAAAAGTTAATTAAAACGCCAATGGAAATCGGAACCCACTATTTGTTCCTTATCATTATTCCTTATCCAAATTAATCACGTCACATCAAAGGTAATTTCAGTAGTAGCAGATCTCTTTTTGAATTATTGGAATTGGTTGTTTCATTCAGGTGATATCACGATTTATTCAAAAACACCAGAAAAAATCCGCGTGCCGCTCGCGCCCGTACCGGCCGCCTGCTACTTGAGTGTTTCTCTGCCTAAACCGCGGAGGGAATGGGCCGGAGCGGGGGACATAGCTGAACTTAGTTAAATTATTTAAGACCTGTATTTATGATGTATACCTATTGTCCACAATAAAAAGGATTTAATTTGAATAAGCGGTTGCGTATTTGACATCTAGATATTTAGAAAAGAATAAGTTTGTAACACATTGACACAGATTCCCTTGTTCAAAAACTAAATTTAAATTCATTGCATCTTTTCCTTTCTATTTCATTAAGAAAAGGACAGAAGATAAATATTAGTTTAGTTCTGTCATATTAAGGTAAGAATACCATAGGCTTTTTTTTTTGTTTTATTTGTTCCGTTTGGAACCGGCTAAGGTCAGAGACCATACTGCCATGTCTTCAGTAATTAATTTTCAACTATCCTATCCTAACTAATCTAACTTTCGTTTCCCGCTTGAACAGACTAGCGAGGAAGATTTGGGACAAAGTAATGAAGTGGCCACTTTGCTACAATATTTTAATGTTCTTTATGAATTATTCACTGAATGCACTTTTTACTACATAAATCACGCGTTTTTACTTAGTAAACGACACTATAAATAATTTAAAAGTCCAATAAAAATGAGCGTGGCACTCATCTTTGTTTTCCCGCTAAAACTCACACCATAGACAGTTTAGACGCGATTAAAAACATGGCTACTAGAAATACGTCAATCGCGGGCGGATTTCACAGGACTAAACTAACATTTTTATCTTCTGTCCTTTTCATACTGAAATAGAACTAAAAAGATAATGTACTCAACTTAAATTTACTTTACAACTCTCATAGTTGTATTATTACCCCCAAATGGGACTTGTAGGTGACCAATTAGCGCTCTAGGATAATAATGTAGCTAGAAAAGCCCTAGGGTAATAATTTTAAAAAAAATGCTTCACTCTAAGTTCGCGTACATCTAACAATCATACTGGTAATAGACATCGTGCATTCAGCCCAATGACAAAAAAGGTCGCTTCGCTATTCAGCCTTGTCTTTGTATGAGTATAATAGTCATCAACTTTAAATATCAAACGGCGAAGCTCAATTTCGTTCTTGAAAAATAATTTAAAAAGAAAGATGAAGAAAGGCGGGAATCGAAAACGTTTACTTTAAATATTGTTTATTCTTGTAATGCCGGTTTTTTTCTGCTTACCTCACAATCGATATGTAAAACAGAGTAGTTAGCTCGGGTGTGAGCATCAATTATTGCACGCTCGAACAATATGTCATTGCGCTTGTGCGCCTAAATATCTCGGGCTGTAATTGACGCCTTACAGCCCTTGGCTACTAGTCTACTATTATTTAGGATCAAACGATTAGGGTCATTGTTTCCGTCACTGATACCGGTGTGCCTTTTTATAATAATATGTACACACCTGTTGATTTCTGGATGCAGTTGGAAGTCTGGCGCGAAGAACTCCAGATACTCTGTATATGGCAGTTCATTAGATATGTTGTCGTCTACCAGTAATGAAGTTTCATAAGTCCAACACCGCGCCACGTTTCTAAGAGTGTAGCTGAAACATAAAAATAACTAATTTAGTAACAACAAAAGAAATAAAAACGCCTAAGGAAAATGCTTCCTGAAAAGTCCCATTTTTTTGTCTCGAATCTAAATCAAAACAAAACAAAAATAGTAAGTATCTACAAGAGGAACCTGTGCAAGCCAGTATTTAAAAAAAAAAATATTAAGCATTTTGTTTGTCGTTGTCAAGTCGGATTGCAAAACCGACCTAATTGTTATATGTAGGTATTATCGCAAGTTGCGACAGTGCACTAGAGGCATTCAGCTCGTACTGACGTATATTATTGACAAACACTCTCCCCTGACATTATCTTGTGTGGACTACGTGAGACCCGCACATAACCTTTGTCAACAAATAGAACGCAAGAGACCGATTCTTTGGTGCATTTTAACATCTCCGCTAAACAATATGTTATTGAAATTAAGCAGTAAGGCAAGCACCTACAGCTAAACAGAAGATTTTACATACGTACAGACAAAAAATCGACAAAAATCAAATTTTTTGTTTATGTGAAACCTAAATAAAGTTTGTTCAAAATAAGCCACTGAATCGATTACAAACATTTGTACACCATGTCATATTTGTCCCGAAAATATATTTAAAAAGTTGCCGTTTGACCGTCCGACCGCATGTCGCTATGCGCACAACACAAGTCAAAGCAGATCATAACGGTCACTAGGCGCGTGAGCACAGCGGAACGCCCAGCCCCTCCCTGCTGTGCGGGGGTGAAGTAGCCCCTTCAGTCGCCCGGAAGCAAAAGGTTGATGTGCACGTCACGCACGCTAACGTTCTATTACGTAACGAGATCATATGCGGCTACAGTGCCTCTGTACAGTTGCATTATTTTGTATTCAAACAAACATTATCGGGTAACGATGTCACTTTCATATACAAACGTCCCCAGAACACAGAAACGGTACGAACATTAGCGTTTTGTGGTGATAACGTATCAGGCACAGTACGGGGGTACGAAAAACAATTCGGCATCAGGGTGTCGTGGAATATAATACTTTCCGCCAAGAAAAGATGTAGGGACTACGGTGCCTTTCCATCTCCGAAAGTCGTCGACACAGGAGTGATTCGAATCCCTACCACAGACCAAGGAATATTGGAGACGGAAAATAATCCCGAGAGCAGCACAACAAACCGCCAGTGATTTAAATGTCAGCCAGACCTACGCGTGGTGCACGATGCGAGACAATGGACAATATCTGTAGAACAACAGAGCGATAATTTACAACGAATGTCATTTTGCCGTTGGTGGCTAAATAATCGTAACGCCAGCATGGACAGATGGGTGTATTTTTATGCCTCGTGGACTGTACAATATACATAATAACCACTACTGGGGCTATAAAAATCTAGAGCACGTAAACAGCTTTCAGCACAGTTTTCCATCCACTTCATTCATTTCATGAATCCATTTACTTTTTGTGCATAAATTCTTTCCATAAAGATACTGAACACGTATTTTGGGTTTAGCAAATAAAAAATGACGTTGTACAGAAGCAGAGAAACGTTTAATGTGCTAATGCTTAGGAGAGGAGTAGGCCTATGGCCCAGCTGTGGACGTCCTTTGGCTGTAATTATGGCTTAGTTAACACCAAAACTAAAATAAATAACCAGCCAATTACCCTAAAGCAGAAATTAACATTCTTCCTGCTTCAAAAATCCTCAAAATAAACCATCCATTACCTGCTAGAAAGGGCGTCGTACAGAAATAAAATAACCCGAATAAATAGTTAGCCGTAATGTAACACTACCGCGGTTGGGAGGTAGAACTCCATCAGGTTAGAGGTTTAACCCCCAAAAAGAGAGAGAAGAAACTCGGCTAGGAGAAGACAGCCTTAAGTCCAGCAGCAAACATCTTTCAGCTGAATAATGTTAATAGATAGATCAACATTTGAATTTGAAAGAGCACACTGCAAAAATAAATAAAAAAATATCTAGTGCTTGTTATGCATTATGCATTATCTATCTAGGCAGAAACCACAAATGTTGATATCACTGAAAATGCCTATTATGGGAATGTTTATCCCTTTTTAACTTACGGTGTTATTTACTGGGGGAACTCGACTAACGTACAATCCACTGTCATTCTCCAGAAAAAATGTATCAAGACAATATATAACATGAATAGTACTGAATTGTTGAGAGATGTATTTAAAACAAAAGTTTTCCTAACGCTGACTGGAATTTATATAGTGATGTTTGTTTGTCAAAAATAATATGCAATTTTTTTTTATTTTAAATGTGACTCAAACAGAAAGGTTCGTAGACAATATAAATGTAATATTAATTTGCCTTCTATAAATAATATGATTTATTATAAAAGTACATATGTTACTGCCATTCGTGTGTACAACCAACTGCCAATAGCAATTAAATGGAAATATAAATAAAATATTTTATTCCTTTGATATTGCATGTCCGACTTGGATAGACTGTTGATCCAAAGAATTGTATTTACATAATTAAATAACATCAATATGTACACAGTTACGCAATAAATGAATCTTTATCTTTAATGAAATCCTAACGACATAAATATAGATTATTATTTTGTTTATGCGAAACCCGAAACACGTGTCCAGTATTTTTAAGTAAAAAATCTATGTACAAAATTTCAAAAAGATATCATGACAAACCACAAAGTTATGAGCTTGTTATCTTACTTGGTTTTCCCAACAACAATATGATCAATGCACCGCTCGTCCACGCGCGCCTGCAGTGTCGCGGCGCGGGCGCAATGAGCCAGGTGCGCGGCTCATTGTGCTCCTAGCACTATGGTGTACTGTGTGCAGTAACCACACTGCAACAATTTCTAAATGTATTTGGGAAAATATATAACATGATGTAAAAACGATTGGAATCAATATCAATTCAGTTGCTTATTCTGAACAAACTACATATATTCAGGTTTCGTATAAAGCAAAAATAACTTTGTATAAGTACGAAACTACATCTGCCACTAAGAACATCAAAAAGTAACAAAAAATATAACTAACCCTCCCCCACCAACAACTAAAGTGGGCACATTCAAATTCTTAACAAACTTGACGCACTCGCCGTGTCCCCGAGTGGACAGTGAGAAGCAACCCAGTCTGTCACCAGCTAGGGAGTCTGCGCCGCACTGTAGCACTATCGCCGTGGGACGATAGAACTCCATCACATTAGATATTACGGGTTTGAACACCTAAAATAATAACAATAAAATTCATTTACAAATGCAATAAGTTGTTTAATTGAATTTGCTAATTGAGTATCCAAGGTATGTAAAATCGCTTTCTTATTTAAGTTTCAGGAGCAACACTAAAACCTGAAGGCTCCACAGATAACTAAATAAAGGGTGTATCTGACATCGACGCACAAATTAGTACCATGGATCTAGTACATGATTCTGTACCCCCAGTGGTGGAATTTCTCGTCGGCTTTTTCATGATTTAAAAAAATATATATGTAGTTTTTTCACTTTAGACCTTTTATAATTGCTATACTTTTATAACAATAAGATTTTAAAGTAAAAATTACTTAATTCGCTAATTACACAAAAAAGCGCAATGAAAACAAAACTCTAAAAACTATCTCATAGGCTGATTTAATAGAGTTCACCTCAGAGATCAACGTCATACATACAATCCCGCACCGCCGTGCGGGTTTGTAGGTATGACGTTGGTATGACGTACCGCCGCACGCTTGCAACGTTCAAAGGCCGAGCCGACACTTTTTTTTAAACACTGTGAATTCTGTTACCGTTCATTAACGACATAAATTACGATCATAATTTTATTAGTGGCATACGGTCTAGCTTTTTCGCGAAGTTTGCGTTACGATGTCAGATACACCCTGTATTTTGATGATTGATGCTAACAATATTAATGACCATGAAATTGATGATCCTTCATGATAATCCTTCTCTGTATGAGAGGAGACCTGTGCCCAGAAGTGGAACGATAAAAAGGCTGATAATGATGATAATGGAATTGGTAAAACATTTCTTTTTTTTTACATCAAAATCAAAAGTCATTTATTCAAATCAGGCTCAGAATCAGCAACTTTTAAACATCAAAAGTACAAAAGCAGTCCCCAAAACACCTACCCTTCAAGTAGTCTAGCAAGAGTGATTAAGACAACACCTGGGTGCTGATGTGTCGTGGTGGCCTAGTGGTTAAAACACCAGCCTCTCAAGTATGAGTGCGCAGGTTCGATTCCACGTCAGGCAAGTACCAATGTAACTTTTCTAAAGTTATATGTACTTTCTAAGTATACTTTTTACTTTCTTTCTTGGACACCAATGACTGAAGGTGAAGGAAAACATCTTGAGGAAACCTGGACTTTAAGTCTGAAATCGTCTACCCGCATTGAGCAAGCGTGGTGATCCCGCTCAATCCTTGTCTGTATGAGAGGAGACCTGTGCCCAGCAGTGGGACGATAAAAAGGTTGATGATGATGATGATGGGTGCTGATAGCGGAACACAGTATTACTATCAGCTGGAATCAATTTGAAGCTTATTGCTATTCCATTGCTCCCTATATTCGAAAATGTGTCCGCTCAACAACATAAATAACGCAATGAATGTTGTTTAACTGTCAAAATGAAATCCATTGCTAATGATTAATGTGTTACGCAATAAGGTAGTTGACTAAAAAAAAAACTAATTAGTCCATCAATCAGATTTCTAAAAAATACTAGACACGTATTTTTTCTTTTTTCATATAAACAAAAAATGAAGACTACAGTGCGTTGAAAAATCGTCTGACGTCACTGCACGCTACACTTTTTATCGAGCAGTGACGTCACCAGCCACCACTACTGATCTTTGATGCCTTTTATATTTGTCAATTTTTAGTGATTTGATAAAACAAAATATACTTATCCAATATTTTTCTATAATCTGAACTAAATAGAATCAATTTTTTTTTACCCAGGATAGATCCCTATTACCCTGCTGTATCTGCTAATAGAACAACTGGTAGGACTGTATATTAAGCCAAAAATGATTCAAAAATCAAAAGAAACCAACTAACCTGCACATAACTCTGATCATCAATACCCTCTTTCAGTGGCACATTGACCGAATAATATCTACCACTTTCAGCTCCAATCTCATACATATCACCGGTACCAGGGAAGAAGTAATTCCCATATTTATGGAAACTGACGGTCATCACCCTGTCAGTTAGATAGAAGGCTTCTTGAACACCATCTCCATGGTGGACATCAATGTCTATGTATAACACTCGAGGATGGTATTTTAGGAGCTCTAAAATAGCTATGACTATATCGTTTACATAGCAAAAACCTGTGGATAGTATAGGAAATAATGTAATGTATGTATTTAATATAGTTTACATAATTGAATGATCTATCTATGGATTTATTCATTCATTCGTTTCAGCCGAAAGACGTCCACTGCTGGACATAGGCCTCTCCCAAGGACCTCCACGACGACTGGTCCTGCGCCTCCCGCATCCAGCGGTTTCCCGCGACCTTCACCAGGTCGTCAGTCCATCTTGTCGGGGCCTACCCACGCTGCGTCTTCCGGTGCGTGGACGCCACTCGAGAACCCGTCGGCCCAAAGAAAGAATGCTCAAGGTCACTCAAAGGGCAATGGAGAAGGCTATGCTTGGGGTTTCACTGCATGATCAAATCAGAAATGAAGAGATCCGTAGAAGAACAAGAGTATTCATTCATAAAAACAATTTACATTGTGTTGAATATCTACATACGAGACCTACACACAAATATAAAGAACTGAGAATTATTCATTTACATACATTATAAGCGAAATTTATATATAGTGCCAAACAGTTTTAAATACAGGGTGGGCCAAGAATTCGTTAACATTTAAACTTAACACCCCGCGCTAATACAAGCCGCGCGGGGAGCGGGGAGGGGCGTTACCACTAGCTCGCTTCTCGGAAATTTAGTCGCAATGGATCGTTTCACGGGGCCGCAGCGCGCTTATTGTGTGAAACAATTTTATTTAAACAACAGTTCGCTCATTACTGTGAGACGCTTATTTCACGTTGAATACGACTTACACGATTTAAATCAGTGTCCGAGTGCTCCATTAATAAAGAAATGGGTTAAAAAGTTCGAAGAGACCGGATCTACACTAAACGTGAAGCAAACCGGCGGCCCACGGACTTCTCGGAGCGAAGAGAACGTGCAGCGAGTTTCCGCATCAGTTCGACGTGATCCAAATTTATCGACGCGCAAACGTTCGGCTGAATTAGGACTATCCCGAACATCATTGCGCCGTATTTTGAAATTAGATATGAAATTACATCCATATAAGATCCAGTTAGTACAGGAATTAAAACCTAATGATTTAAATTTGCGCAAGTCCTATGCCGAAACAATGTTAGATCGATTCAATAATTTTGACAACCTCTTATTTTCCGACGAAGCCCATTTCCACCTCAACGGACACGTAAACAAACAGAATTGCAGATATTGGAGCAGCGAAAATCCCAAATCTAAACACGCGAGGCCACTTCATTCTCCCAAGGTAACGGTATGGGCTGCAATTTCAGCAAAAGGAATCATTGGGCCCTATTTTTTCGAAGATTCTCGCGGCCGTTCGGTTACTATGAATTCTGTTGAATATGTGAAAATGTTACGGGGGTTCTTGGCACCGAAGCTACTGGAATTTGCTGGCTACAATCGTAACACATGGTTTCAACAAGATGGAGCCACTTGTCACACATCCAAAGAGTCCCTGCCGGTAGTCAAAGAAATGTTTCCGGAAAAGCTGATTTCCAGACGAGGCGACATCCCATGGCCACCCAGGAGTCCAGATTTAACCCCAGCAGACTTCTTTTTATGGGGTTATTTGAAGAGTCGTGTTTACATCCATAAACCAAAAACATTACGTGAACTAAAGGAAAAAATTAGCGAAGAAATGTCAGCGATCTCGCGGTCTCTTTGTCGACGAGTATTCGAAAATTTCGGTGCTCGCTTAGAAGAGTGCAAAAATCGAAACGGTGGACATTTAGATGATGTTATTTTTAAAAAATAAATTCCAAATAATTAACTTTCTTGTAAATAAATAATTTTAAAAATATGTCAAATAGTTTTCTTTATACGATTTTTTCAATTGTTAACTAATTCATGGCCCACCCTGTATAATGTCAACCAACATCAAATACAATTAAACAAGTCAAAAATAGTTACTAATTGAATGTCAAAAATTGTAAATATCATATGTAATAATGTCTAAAACAATTTACAATATAATGTCAAACAGTTTTATGTCAAAAGATTCTAGATTCTAAAAAAAATAATTAATTTATTATTTTGTGACATTAGTTCACAGTTTAAAAGTGAGTGTTATAAATAAAAATCTTTAGCTCAGAAGGCAACGCATTAAATATTTCTACAGCTTGATACTTCCAACAATGCTCTACTATATTAAATTTTGGTGCTATTTGTTGGTTGAAAGTTTTTCTTCACATGTTCTGTAATCTTACATTCTTCTAATGATTCAAACTCATGTAGATATTTAGTAAAATAAGTTAATAGAACCAGTACATATAAGCTAGGTACCGTCAAAATACCCAATTTTCTAAAATAGTCCCTGCATGAGAAAACATTGTGAATTTTTTAATTAATGTCCTAATGGCTCGTTTCTGTAGAATAAATGCTCTTTGCCAGTTGTAACTGTAGCTGTTTCCCCAGAGCGTGATGCTATACCTTATGCTGGACTCTACCAGCATATAATATATTATAACCTTTAACTGTTCCAAATTTAAATCATCCCTAAGGCTCCTGAGTGCGTAACTTGCGGACAATATGGATGATTCAATAACAGCAAGCTCCGGTTTCCAATTTAAAAGAATCTAAATTAATCCCTAAGAATTTAACATTGTGCACTAATTTAATCTTGTCTCCATTTATGTGTACATCTAAGTTGTCATTATGACGAGTTGTGGTCCTAAATAATATGAGGTTCGACTTATCCGTATTTAGTAATAATTTGTTGGCTGTAAACCATTTGCTAAGTTTTTTATATATTAGTATTTAATGTCAATTTTTCTATGTCTTTAGCCCCAACTATTATGTTTGTGTCATCTGCAAAAACAGCAAGTTTATCATGTATATCACCTTGTGATTGCTCTCATCTAAGCTTTTGATTTCAATATACATTCTTCTATTTTGTAAGTAGGATAATATATATACAGTAACTGACATAGCCCAAAGAATGACCCAATGGATTTATACCTGGCAACATTCTTTATCCATAGAATTAGGAATAATTAGAAAAATGTGATAGTACTAACTAACCATATCTGCCTAGCCATTTTATTGATATAGTTATGATAATACTATTAAAAAATGTGTTCATAAAACCCAAAATTCCTTTTTAAAGCTATACCTGAAGGTTCAAATTTCTTAGCATGGTGCAGCCCACCGGACCAGTTGATGGCAATATCGCAAGCATTATTGTTGAGCTTCATGGCACCTTCCAGGGATGCTCCCGTGTACATGGAACAGAAGTCAAATAAGCCCTCGAATACAGGGCAGTCATCCCCAACATTGTAGTGCAACAAGTCTTTGGAATAACCTGCAATTAAAATAACTTTGTTTAGCTACATGCTGTCCATGTAGTGTGCCATCAGCTAAACTAACATCCGTCCCCAATTTAACCACTTTAGGCAATGATTTTTTAAAAATCCTATAGTGGTTACTTTCATAATAATAAGGAGCAGTTTAGGCTGTGAATTTTCTGTTTTGTTGAGTTCCAAGAAATCTTAACAACACCACAACCCAGTTACTGGATAACTTGATACCTCTTGGTAAGACTGGTTGTCAGACACTCTGACTTCTGACAACCCATAACAGTCAAGGATGCACAAATTATAGTCAAGACAAATAGCGAATCATGCTTTGGTATAGGTATGTAATTAAGGTCACTCATCTATGGAGCAACCCCAACAAGCATGTTTTACTTATTTTTGGTCCACAAGCCACCCACTTGGCCACAAGTTGCTCACTTGGCCATAAGCCACTCAATTGTCCAAAAGTTAACTACAAATTTCTCACTTGGCCACAAGCTAGTCACTTGAACACAAGTTGCTCATTTTGACACAAGTCACTCACTTGGCTACAAGTTGCTCACAGCGAGCAGGCATAATGAGTCTGTGATATCCAATCAACAACCAACTTTTAGTATTGTTTACTTACTTTGAATGTTTTGGGGTGTCACATTTTGCAAGAATTCTATATAATCTTCACTATGAAAACGACACATGTCATGCGCGCTGGCTCGGTACGGTTTGTATATTTGCATCTTTTTGTGAAGCCCATAGTTCAGGACCAAACTGTGCGTCACAGACAATCTGTGTGGTTTCATCGGGTGCCCGGGCCCGTAGTGGAAGTTCCCCACGTCGGCATTATAAAAATAAGCTACTTTATGTTGAGTCATATTGGATAAACAAATACGTACTCCTTCAAAACCAAAATAATGCCAAGAACGACAGCAATAACCAGCAAGCGTTTGGTTAGTTCGATGTCACCGAGTATCATTTTAGACAGATTACGGCATTTTAATTATCGAAATATGATAGTTTCATGGTGAATTGTAACTAAAAGTAGCTAAAACAAAACACTTTTACACTAATAAGAATATTCTCAAGAAATAAATAGACAAGATAGCTTCAATCGCTCATCCATGACGTTTGTTTTTGACATCTTTGACATTGATGACTGAGTTGACTGACAAACTGACAATACAAAATGATTGCCACAAAGAAGAACCATTGCTAATACTACCGATCAAGAGTCGATATCCACAACGTATAATATTATATTACTTTTGTTCTCTCCACCTTGACGTTGGCAAAATCATCGGTCATCGATGGAGACATACCACTAAAACAAAACAAAAAAAATTGCCACTCTTTTATGTTGCAACACGACGCGTTACGCAGCCGAGAGCCACAATTTTGCCAGTAACAAATATAGATTTTCTTTAAAAAGTGAGGAAAAGTGCGGAAAGCCTGTCATTACAACGAGTTCCGACAAATGTCGACCCGAGCCGAGGCGCAGCCGAAGGTGAGGGTTGACAGTCGGAACAAGTTGCAATGACGGTTCCGCACGTGTACTGAACAACTATTTTTAATACAGTTGCGAAAAAATTAAGCAATTTATTAAAATAATAAAAACACAATAAACTCAAGTAACTAATAATTTATTTCTTAGAAAAGTTATAATTCACATATACATTGAAATTGGTACAGTTTTTTATACTAACTGGGGAATTTTTAGGTTGCATATTTACTGTTTGAGACAAACTATTATTAATTTCGTATGATTGTTCATGTATATTTGTCAAAGGTGTTATACAATGGCGTTTGCTAGTTGATTAGGCTTGTGTAGTTTGCGAACGAACTAGTTCGGAAGACCGCTCTTTCGTACGAACTACGCGAACTAGGTCGCAGAGAGACCGCTCCTTAGTTCACTAGTTCCGACGCGGCGCGCGGAGCGCGGATTTGTTGTGAGCGAGAGCAGGCACTGACTGAACTATCTGACTATCCATTTGCAATATTCATCCACTATATTTTATTAATATACTGAAATAGTAAGTAATTTACTACTGCAAGCTGATTGATGAACATTATAATAATAAACAAAACAGCGCGACGAAGCGAACGCTGAACGACTGATCTATTTAACCGGAATTTGTGAAAGGAGCGGACGAACTAAAAGAACGACTTAGTTCGCCACAGACCGGCGAACTAAATTGATCGCTCCCGGTCGCGAACTAAAATGCGCAAGACTATAGTTGATGGAATTGGATCTAATGACTTGTCATTATCAAGGAAGGTAAATGGACGAACTTTCTCTTCACTATTGTCATGTGAAGGTGACGGACTGGACTTTAAATTAATGGATTGTGTGATTTTTTTCCCAGTTTCTAGTTTGTTGTGTAATGAATCAGCAATATAGCCTTCTGCAACTTTGTCTGACTTCCAACCTCCTAGTCGCTTTAAGGACGTCAAATTGACTCCTGAATCTGCCAATAATGTAGCAGAGGTCCTCCTGAAGCTGTGCCCAGTATAATACTCTGCATCCGGCAGACCAAGAAACGTAGCTATTTCTTTTGGCATATTACCAAATTTGTTTATCCCGATTGCTTGAGATGTACACTTTCTTTTTTGATAATTTTGGAAAAAACGGTCGGATTTTCCTTTTTGGGACCGCTGATTCATATATTTTTGCACTATTCTAAGAAAATCTCCTTCAACAACAAAGCTTCTCGGTATCTTATTTTTTGTATTCGGAATCTTGATTAGTATCATTTTTTCATGGGCTTCAATATCTTTTAAAGTAATATTGGATAACTCCTCTCTGCGGCAAGCACCAACAATGCCAAAAATCAGCGCAACCTACAAAAAAAGGGATTTGATTAATATTTTTTAAATAATTTAATGACTGTATTTTGGGATTTCGTAAACTGAATACTAAAGAAAAATATAAGTACCTACTTATTAATTAATTACCTTTGTGGCTAAATAACGATCATCGGGAGCTTCGTTTAAAAACCTTTCCACTTCATTCGATGTTAATATTTTCGACTTTTTAGTTGTAAAACCGTCTGATTGTCGTTTTAAGAAAGCATTTCGTTTTGGGTATTGACTTATATCCACGTTGTTTCTTATTTTCAGCATACTTTTTATCATTGAAAACCTCAACCATAATGTAGAAGGTTTTAATTTTGCTGACAGTTCGGAGAAATATGCTAACATAACATTTTCTGAAAAACTATTTGCCTTTTTCTCTTCTCTCCACGCAATAAATTCGTTGTATATAGATATGTAGCGATTTTTTTACTTTTCCGGTAAAATGTTCTCCGAAGCATTTTGTGCAATTATACTGAGTTCCGGTGATGTTAATTCAAATAAAATATCGTCGAAATTACTCATTTTGTGCAACAAACAGCTAAACTCGCAAAGAAAATTTTTGAAAATGGCGCAAACCGTGAAAGAATATAAGCAGAGATTTTTTTTTCTTCACCCATTCGATTAGGCAAAGGGAACTATGCCCATACAGCCAAGTCTTCAGTAGAATTTTTTTATTGATATGAAATGAAAATGAAATGAGATGAAATTAAATAAAACCTAAACTAACTCATTGATTTAAATAATTAAATCTGATATTGAAACAAACTAGTAGCTTCTTTTTAGAATTATTTGCATAAATCATAAAAACTACTATGATTTTTTTAAAGTAATAACTTCATGGTTGTTTTTTTTTATTTTTAATAGACAATATTTTGACAGTTGGGAAAGAGAACGCACTAGTTCGGAAAAGGTAAAGAAAAAGCACGAATGTGTAATAGCCCACTTTCCGAACGCTATACGTCCCTGTAATACACCACTTTTTGAGCAACTGTATTAAAAAAAATATTTCACAATCGCATTAAATGTTGGGCAAGTTTTCCCGTAATGCGGTACGGACGAAAAAAAAAACCAGCCGAGATTTTTACTTTTGATTTTGTGCAACATCCTTTTATAGAAAATATATTGAAAATGTAATATAGTAGTAAGAAAGAAATTGTTATAGCGAACATGTGAGAATAAAGGAAAAACGGTTTAAATTTTATTTTGTTTAAAGAATTTTATCACAGAATTCCAAGACACTGTGTGTGTAATAAATAGGATGCAGTACCTCTACGGATCCTGTTGTATATGCTTCAAAAATAATAGTAGTTTATGAAACTGTTACATAATGAGGGATATTATGCATGAGTGTGCAACAACAACTTGCATTGCAAAGAAACGTATTTGGCGCCAAAATTCTGCACCCTGCATCACCGCGCACGCGCCACAGCGCGCGCAGCCACAGATAAAAATGAAATAGTGCTGTCTATGGTTTGTAATTAGTACGGTAATAAAAAAAAAAGTTATTATAACATTATTTTGTTAGAGAAATAATGTTATAATTTAATTTTTTAATTTCCTTTCGATATACTATTGCTAAAGTACGTCAATATAAACTCCTTTTTAGTTTTATATTTTTAATTTTTTGATATGAGAGTAGATAAAATCCAATATAATTCATTCTTCCTTTATTCTCACTGTTTAATACAAGACTATAAAAATCACATTACGTTCACACACATCTTATAATTTCAATATCTATAAGTAACCAAACCAAACCATTCTTTTCGACCGCATTTTTACAACTGCTACAAAACAACAAAAACATTTTTCTCCTGTCTACCGAATCTGTTTTCTAAACTTGAATTTATTTTCTTTATAAAAATTATCAGCCAGAGAGACAATATTAAAATTCAACCTCAACATCTCTAATAAATTATAATAACAACAGTTTATGGGCCCAGAATGGGTGCAGCAGAAAGCTAGCTAGAAAAATGTTTTTTTTTTTAACTATTTGAAGAAAATAATGATTATGAGTTTGAAAGGGGAAGTTTAGAAAGAGAAAATGAAAATGAAAAGATTGATGTTGAAGAAACAAGAGAGGAGAAGTTTTCTACTTTTGAAGAAGAACAAAATAATGGTGAAGAAAACGAGGTCTTTGAAGATAGCATGGGAAGTTAAATGAAGACATTTTAATGGAAGTACGGTTGGGAAGTTGGGATACAATTTTGGTGAAAATAAAGTATGTAAATCAAAGAAAAGTCTTTATGAACTAAAACAAGCACCGCTAATGTGGAATAAACGGTTAACTGAATATTTAAAGAAACTAGGTTTTCGACTACTAAAATTAGATCCATATTTGTTTTCGAGCAAAGAAAACCAAGTTTATTTAGTAATATATGTTGATGATGAAATTTTGAAATTAGATTTGATAAAATAGAAAAATGTATTGGAACTGATATAAAAGTTGGATAAAATTATTTGAAAATTTATCAGAAATCTTATACTAAACAAATTAATTGTTTAGTATAAGATTTCGAAGAATTTTGTATACGGCAACTTAAAATAAAATGCATTTCCAAACACTTTAATTGATACACATCAATAAGGGGAAAGTATTAATAGTGATGTGCATAATTATAGGCAATTGATAGGGTCTTTATTATATTTGGTAAATAAAACTAGACCCAGATGTAATAAGGGTTTCTTAGTTGGTTTTACAAATGACAACCTCCATGGCGTAGCGGTAGCGAACACGACCGTTGCGCAAGGAGGCGCGGCTTCGATCCCCGCACGCCTCGGAAAGCACGTTAAGCCGTTGGTCCCGGTTGCCATACGAACATCTAGTGGCAGTCGTTACGGGTTGTTCGAGCCCTCAAAAGTCTAATTGCAATGCTTCGATATCGCTTTCGGGTTGTGGAGGTCAGACGGCAGTCGCTTCACGGAAAATATCGAAGTTTAGCCAATATCAGCAGGTAGACTGGTAAAAGCGGACCTCAGACTCCAAAGCTGAAAAGCTACGGATGCGACTGGGATTAAGGCTGAGATGATGAGTTGGTTTTATAACTAATGGATATAAAATTTGGGATCCTGTAGAATCGAAAGTTTTGTATTCAAGGGATGTGACATTTAATAACAGTGCCAAAGATGTCTGAAGTTTTAAAGGTGTGTAACAAAAATGTAAAAGTTTAGTGATATATATAAAATTGAAGCAGTTTCTTAAAAAGACAGCATTTTTAAATAGGGAGTTTGTTGAAGTTATAGATAGGGAGTTTGTTGAAGTTATAGATAGGGAGTTTGTTGAAGTTATAGATAGGGAGTTTGTTGAAGTTATAGAGAGGGAGTTTGTTGAAGTTATAGATAGGGAGTTTGTTGAAGTTATAGATAGGGAGTTTGTTGAAGCTATAGATAGTGAGTTAAGTTATAGATGTTGAATTGAAGTTTTATATGAGTTGTATTGAGGAGGTTACAAGTTTTATATAGGCTGTTGAAAGTTATGTATTGAAGTTATATATAGGCTGTTAAAAGTTATGTATTGAATTTATATACAGATTTTTTTTTTTCTTTTTTGAAACAGTATAGTTGTAAAATTCAGAGGGGATGTTGAGGTTGAATTAAATATTGTCTCTTGCTGATTACAAAAGTTTATAAAGACAGGGAAAAAATGTTTTGTTGTTTTGTAGTAGTCAGAAATAAATCCTCGTCGTTTATTTTTGATGTTTCCTTTTATAGAAAATATATTGAAAATGTAATATAGTAGTCGGAAAGAAATTGTTATAGTGAACATGTGAGAATAGAGGAAAAACTGTTTATATTTTATTTTATTTGTTTTGAAGATTTTTTTCACAGGATTCCAAGGTACTGCATCCATCTCTGATAAATTATAATGACAACAAAATATAGGTATTATAATCAAAAGCAAACAAGCCTTAATATTTTTTTACCACAAAATTATTAGAAATTATTATTAGAAACTCATTAATAAGTTCTTATCAGATATTCGCGCCAATTCCCCTATTCACAAACTATTCTATTTTTTTTTCTTTGTATTTCCTAAAGAAAACTACAGAAGGTAAATTAATATTAGAATTAGGACGTAAATTGACGAATGTTTAGTCACGATGTTTTTGATCACGTCTCTTAATTTGACAGAACTAAGCTAATATTAAATTTTCTTTGTGCTTTTCTTAATGAAATAGAAAGAAAAATATGGACTGGACCTAAAATTACATAGGTACTTTAGTTTATGAACAAGAGAATTTTAATTCTTAACATTATCTTTTTAACATGCTGCCTGACGTTTTATAAAATGAATATTGTCAAAACTTGATTGTCTATTATTGCCGGTTCAACCACCTTGCGATTTCCGTTTTTGTGGAAGTTCGAAGTTTATTTTTTGGATTATTTTCCCCTTTTTTTAACTTTTCTTGATACAAGTACCCTGGTAAGATATGCACCAACTTAAAATTGTTTATTTTCAATAATTTGCATACTTTCAAATAACACAATGTAACTGATAAGAAGACTAAAAGTTATTGATTGCATGCCGCCGGCTAAACTACTAAATTAGATTTATTTATTCAATTACGTAATACATAGCGTCTGTGATATTGGTCAGTGCTTTATCGAAATTATTTTCACAGTATTGTAATTATGTCCACTTCAAGATGAATGAGCCATTTTGTGAACAATACATACAATATTTTATATTTCTTAAGCGAAGCATATTAAGGACATAATTTATTGATAGTAGCAATAGGTAATCACGAGTCTTATCATCTTTCATGCACAAAAATGTCACACAAAAATGCAAAATGGAAGACAACAGCTATTTGTTTCTTTTTATGATTACAATATTGATTATATTAATTCTTATAAGTACTTTATTTGACTAATATTTAAAATGTCTGCAATAGTATCATAAAAGTGAAAATCAAATTTTCTCATTTAATTTACACAAGTAGGGTCCAATACAGTAAGTACCCATAAAAAATTGCCACATTTTCTGAAATGACATATTGCATACACACAGCCACAGATGAATACAGTTAAAACTGCTTATAATAACATCGAAGAGACTACCAAAATGCTAATGTTAACACAGTTTGTTCTTTACGCAGGTCCTAATATCAAGTATATTGTGTTATGTGAAGTTAAAAGTATAAACATACCTTTGCAAAATGTGGGTGTCTATAATTTAAAAACATACTTATCTGAAAATCGAAAGAAATCTATGTAAATGTTCATGCTATGATGCCATCTTGCATGTTGATTGGTGAAATGATAATGCCTTTGCAAAATGTGGGTGTCTATAAATTAAAAACATATTCGTCTGAAAACTGAAAGAAATCTATGTAAATGTTCATGCTATGATGCCATCTTTCATGTTGATTGGTGAAATGATAAAGGAAAAGTTATGGGTAAAGAAATGTACCAAGAATCTTTACCTAACGTAAACCCTGTAAATTCTCCTATAGCATGGAAATAATTTTTTTTTTTAATTTAGAATGTTACTCGATAGAGGTTAGTTCTTATGAAGTAGATTTTATATTATGTAATAGTTAGTGTAATGTAATGTGTAGTTAATGTTTTTCAATTGTAATCTGAATTTTTGCATGCCTCGTAATATACTGTTAAATGTCTAATCTATTCTGCAATAAAACATATCTGTTGATGGAAAAATCAGCCCTTCACAAAATATTATGTCAATGAATGATGAGAGCCATCAGATTGTATAGTTTGCAATAATGGTGTTGACTTCCATTGGAGAGCCTCACTGACTCCCACACAGCACTAATGGTAATTTTACCTGTTGTTTGTCAAATGTGTATGGTACTACTGGTTACAAAAGTGCTATCTCTCAGGAAGTGCAATACTGTCATATAAAGGGTGTATCTGACATCGACGCACAAACAAATACCATGGATCCAGTACATAATTCTGAACCCGCCAGTGGTGGAATTTTTCGTCGACTTTAAACTGAAAAAAAAATAATACTGTTTTTTTACTTTATAATTGCTCATAATTGCTATATTTTTATAACCCAATAAGATTTTAAAGTAATCATTAATTAATTCGCTAATTACACAAAAAGCGCAATGTTGACAAACCTCAAAAAACTATCCAGCTGATTTAATAGAGTTCACATCAGGGATCAACATCATACCTACAAAGGCCAAGCCGACACTTTTTTATAAACACTGTGAATTCTGTAACCACTCATTAACACCATAAATGACTATCATAATTTTGTTAGTGGCATGCGGTTTAGCCTTTTCGCTACGAGTTTGTGTAAGTTTGCGTTACGATGTCAGATACACCCAGTACAGCATTATTTTTTGTATATGCGAAACCCGAAACACATGTCCAGTATTTTTATGTGCAAAATTTCAAGAAGCTATCGTGAAAGATCACAAAGTTATGAGTTTGTTATGTTATCTGGTTGTCCCTACAAAGATCGAGCCGCCCGCCTACTCGCGCCTATAGCGGTGCGTGTCGCGCGGCGGAGACCCGAGAACACTGGTCCGCTGTGAACTGTATTGTTGCGCTCGATAACCACACTGCAACATTTTTTAAATATATTTGGGAAAAATATAACATGGTGTAAAAATGATTGGAATCGATTCAGTTACTTGTTCTGAACAAACTATATTCAGGTTTCGTATATATAATATAAGGACGATGTATAGGAGGAAAGTTTTTTTTTTGTTTTTTCATATTGTTCCTGGTTTTCAGCTGGGTGCATCCAGTTCGACTGCCAAAGTGCCTAATTGCACAGTTGGGAAAGGCTAGGTAGATAATCATGAATAAATGTTATAATTATGCATTTTTGACATGAATGACGGTTAGCGCAGTGGTTAAGATATTGGCTGCTGCGCTGCGAGTCGCGGGTTCGATTCCCGCACGGAACAAATATTTGTATGACCTACAAGTATTTGTTTCGGGTTTAGCTGCTTGTGTGTGTAAGTTTAAATGTTTATAAACGCACCCACGATAAAGCAGTAATTCCTAGTGACGGGCAACGTTTAAGTATATACAGTATGTTACGAAAACCCTGTCCGAGCCGTGAAGGTGTTGTTAGGTATCGATAACTGATTCTACTAATGCATACAAAACCGGGCTAAACTTAAAAAAAAATCCCCCTAAAAAAAATAAATATTATTTCGCAAAAGGAGGTAACTTAATAAACGTGCGTTGACCACCCTTCGCCTGCCGCCTGCGGGGGGCGGGCGGCAGGACAAGCGGCACGTGGTCGCATCGCTATTCGCTCATAATAATACCGGTGTTGTCACTTTTTAAAAATTACCAAATTTCGGGGAAATTGGAAATAATTCGCTGGAAAAAAAGATTATTTCAAAATTCATTTGTATTGGTACTATGATGAATACGTAAAATTTTATATTATATTTGGTCATGTGTTTACCTAACCTCTATTATCCTTATGGGTCGGACAGGGTTTTCGTAACATACTGTATATAAAAAAAAAAAAAACAATTCATCCAACTAATAAGTATAAATGCGAAAGTTTGTTGTGAGTATGGATGGATGTTTATTACTCTTTCAACATTAACTACTGAAGAGATTTGGATTAAATTTTACACACAGGTATTAATTTATAACCAGGAATAACCAGGCGCGTGCGCTCCATAGAGGCGTATAAGCACTGCATACCCTAATAATTTTCTAATTCGGAACACCCGAATCGTATTATAATATAATATTTGTACTACAATACATTCTGTTAAAACACTACACTGGTAATAACGCTCAATCCTTCTCTGTATGTGAGGAGACCTGTGCCCAGCAGTGGGACGATAAAAAGGTTGATAATGAGGATGATGATGATCTATGCATACCCTCAACAAAATCTCTGTGCACGCCCCTGGGAATAACACCGGATACTTCATTAAACGTGAAAGGCGGGCGTTTTGCGCGGACCGTCTTATGTAATATTGACGTTCAAAAAGTGCTGATTTTCAGCCTAAACTACCTACTTTACCCTTACATACAAAATACACTTATATTCCTACCAAATACTATTCTTAAGTCAAAACTCAAAGAATCAAAACATTTCTCTCCCCGCTTGTACCATATAACAGTTATATTGAAACTTTCCGAGAGAAGCACTTTATATAACCAATAGCCAGCCGGCACACTGCAGACGCCAGTCACTCGCCGAACGTCTGTAGTGACCGTCGCCACACGGGAATTAAAAAAAAAACAATTTTTGTATTTTTGTGCTGTCCATATTTTCAAAATGGCACGAATATTGAGATGTGCAATTGTTTTGTTAATAGCCGACGGCACTATGGTCAATTTTAGGGTGTTTGCGAGAGCCATGTCGACGGTCGCGAAGAGTTTTGAAACGCAGCAGGTGGTACCAGATGTCGTACCCAAGGCGCCCTCAGCGTTGCTAGCCGTAAGTATTAAACCTTATTATTTAATCGAAGTTTGATTGCTCGATATAAATTTAGAGGGATGTTTCCTGGGTAAAAAAAAAAAGATTCTATTTAGTCCGTCATTCAGATTATAGAAAAATATTGGATACGTATATTTTGTTTTATCAAATCAATAAAAATTGACAAATATAAAAGGCATCAAAGATCTGGAGTGAGAGCTGATGACGTCACTCGTTGCTAAAAAGTGTAGCATTGAGTGACGTCACACGAGTTTTCAACGCACTGTATTGTCTTCATTTTTTTTTATATGAAAAAAAAAATACGTGTTTTGTTTTTTTTGGAAATCTGACTGATGGATTAATTAGTTTTTTTAGTCAACTTTCCTATTGCAAATTGCCATGTAGGCATTGATAAACGTACCTATAAGTATATACAATACTGTGTTCGTGATTTATTTGCCAAAAATGTAAACAAATTTTAATTTATGGAAAAGTAATTTACTTCAAACATTTTTCTAACTTTGGCTCTTTATATTCTGTGAGATAAATAAAAAAAAATCTATGTAGACTTGTGGAACCAATTTGGGTACTTACCTACTTAGTCATTATAAAAATATAATTCTGTATAAAACTTGTACGGAAATTCAAAGAATTGAAAAGAATATATCTCGTATTCTTTTCAATTTTCGTACAAATTAGCTTATTACAATACTTCAGGATCCGCTTTTAAGTTTAAGTCCTTTCATATCAGTTTTGGTTCATTCAAAAATAGAAAACAGCAATGCTCTACGTATAATCTGAATGAATTTAACGATTAATTTGTATGCAAGATATCTAGTCAAAGACCCATTTTCGCAATGGATTACCACGAAGCAAATTCTCCCTGAGCAGCTTCGTTTTGATCAGACGCCTAACAAATTCCTGTACGAAAATTCATTTCTGGTATGTAATATGAAATATACCTTCCCTCGACAGCTGTCCCTATAGTAGTCGAGGGAAGGTAGATTTCAAAATTTAATAACATCGGCCGCCGGCAGTAGTTACCACCCACCAGACAAAGCCTTGCCGCCAAGCGATTTGTCGTGTTCCGGCATGATGTCTGGTGAAGCCGTACGGAGGACGGGTCTGAGCAGTTGTGTTGCGATGTGTGCCGGGTACGATGCGCCTAGTGTTGTTGTGTTGGGAGTTTGGTCGTGGAGGGTCTTCAGATCAGTCTCCCTTTGGCGCAGCATCGTTGGTCGTGTTGTTGGGTTTAACATTGCATCACCTCGCTCAACTGCCATCTTCGTTCCTATTCGCTCAGTTTTTCTGAGTGAATAGGCTCTTAATAAACTAGCGCGCTTTACCATCAACGATCGCATCACTGCTTACCACCAGGTGGGATTGCGGTCAAGAGCTAGTTAATAATTATAAAAAAGAAAAAAAAAAATTAACCACCATATTTTCCTACAAATTGCGTGGTACGTTATCCCGGTCCTATGTTCAAAAGTATGTAGTAGTAGGTACAAATCCTTGATGTAAAATTAATTACTATCAAGCTTAACTTTCATGATTAGCTTCGTTTAGACGAGACACCCACCAATTTCCTGTGCGAAAATTCTCGATTGCGGTAGCAAACAGAGATAGCAAGGAATTTATTTTTCAAGTTTTTTTTTTGTTTGCTAAATCTCAAGATCTAAATATTTGAAGTAGAGAGAGAGAGTCTAAATTATTTGAAAAGAAATTTGTCCTATAAGGTTTGGTCAGAGTCCCATCTTACCAACATGTAGCGATGTGTATCAATATGTATCGATGACGAAATCATTAAATATGATTCTAGTCATGTCCGAACCACGGGGCCTCTTATCATGAGGCCCTGAGCACTTTTTTCGTTCTTTTTCACACGGCACGACTCATGTAATGTAATACGTAAAGACAGTATCGTCCTGCAGATTTCTGCGAATCATTGAGAAGCTTAAGCCTCAATGATTTGAAAAAAATGTTGAAGATTGGACAAGGGAGGAATTTATTATATTAATCACAGGAAATACTATTAAACTTAATTATGATCAATGTTAATCTTCGAGTATTTAGTAAAAATAAAAAGTGTCATCGACAATAATTAACCTCTCTTGTTATCATAAAGAAGCTGATACCAAAATTGTTTACCACATTTATTAATTTAATAAATACACTATCTACATACAAAATCAGCCTTTAATGTTCCCGCTCCTACTAAACAGGCCTCCTTTCAGTGAGAGGTAGTCTTCCGTGGTGTACCACGCGGGCCTAGTCCGGGTTTTTTAGATGTCATATGTCTTCGAAGTTTTGGCCGGTTGCCTCGCTTTGGTTTTCCGTTACCGTTTTGAGAGCAATGTTTTACACAAAGTCCTGCACCTGATGGGGATGAACCTACGACCTACATCTTGTAAGTCGCGGCCACTGCTGCTCTTTAAATACATATTAAATACATATTGGTATGCCTAATTGCTGGTCCATGGAAGGAAGAATTGTTATTATTTGCCCAGACAAATCCCGTCGGAAAATCGAAACAGCAGGGGAACTTAGGGATCTGACAACCAAGTTCCCGACTTGTTCTGTCAACACCGCGGATTCTGCACATGCTGAAGATTCTGTATCTCCTGGTGCCGCAAACTTGGCTACTCCTGCTAAGAGAACGAGGAAGATGCGCCTGCGCAAGTAGCATATATATTTGTTGATGTTTTATCACTTCATTTTTCTTCCTATTCTATTTGTATTGGTGCATTGCATGAGTTAGTACAATCTTTGACCGGTAGTTAGTTAAATAAGTAATTTATATTTGTGTCACCGCTTATCACTACACTTTTTATTTTTATTATTGCCGGTATGTAAAATATTTATAACCTTTTTTCCGGAATAATTATTTTGTCAAGGTGACAGATGTATTATTGTCATATGTCATTGTCATGGTTCTGTCCAACTGTCATTGCGTCCCGTTCCATTTAACGTACAGTTCCATGTTTTTGTTACGTTACTATTCCATTTTTGTTCTACCTTTGTAAAATTCCTGCCAATATACCAGCGAGTGGGGGAGGTTTTTCGCAAAGAAAAATCTTACTTTTATTTTATTTTGTGCTTTTGCTTATATTTTAGTAGTAGAGTTATTTTATATAATATTTACTCTTGTTTAGTAATTTAGAATATTTTTATATTTATATTATAGTTTGTTATGCTCGATGATGATATAGCTGTTCTTAATGACAGCTTCTTCTCATGCTCTTCTTCGACTAGTTTTGTTAGTGCGGACAGTGATTCTTCCTTACCACAATGTTTGCATGATAAAATCTCTTCTCTTTTTTCCAATGACCCTAAGAATCTTCACATAGCCCACATTAATGCTCAGAGTATTCCTGGTCACTATACTGAACTTCTGGCATCCTTTAGCAGTGCTAATCTGGACGCACTTTTAATATCGGAATCCTTCCTGAAACCTTCGCTACACTCTAATCAATACTCTCTGCCCGGCTTTATCTTGATACGCAACGACAGGACCGGCAAAGGTGGAGGAGGTGTTGCTATGTACTTGCGTGCTGATTTACCCTTTAAGGTTGTCAGTTCGTCTCCTTCTAGGTATTCTGAGTCGGCTGAATACTTGTTTGTTGAAGTTATTGTTCATCACACAAAAGTTTTGCTTGCAGTTCTTTATAGTCCCAATCTTCACATTGATTATTTCAACTCTCTCGATTCCATACTCTGCGATCTTTGCCCTTTGTACGAGCACGTAATTTTGATGGGTGATTTTAATACCTGTCTGATCAAAAATGACTCTCGCTCACTTAAACTCCTTTCACTCTTATCTTCTTTTAATCTTCAAGTATTGCCTCTTTCTGCAACTCACTATTTCCCTAACTGTACACCCTCGTTTCTAGATCTAATGATCGTATCCAGTCCCAGTAATGTTTCATACCATGGTCAACTTACGGCTACCTTCTCTTATCACGATCTCATTTATCTCTCATATCGTATTCGTGTTCCCAAGCGTAAGGCTCAGTTTCTGTATCTCCGCAACTACAAGGGCATAGATATGGAAGCCTTGCGGCGTGATGCAGACGATCTCGACTGGACCCCTATTGTTGAGTTGGATGACATCGACGATAAGGTGAATTGCTTTAATGCAACGGTTCTCAACTTATATGATCAGCATGCTCCTATCCGACGTGTCAAAGTTAGACATAATCCTGCACCTTGGATAACTCTGCAAATTAAAGAGTTTATGGCTCGCAGGGATAAAGCTAAGAGCAGATATAAGCGCAGACCTTCAGAGCTGAATCTCTCTTATTACAAATCTTTACGTAATCGCTGCAGTCATCTGTGTCAGGATGCTAAGAGACGCTATTTCCACGACCAACTCATTAACCGCAGTTCCTCCGATGTATGGAAATTTCTAAAATCTGTAGGCATAGGCAAGTCCCCTGCCAACCAGTGCAAAGATGTGAACCTCAATGATCTTAACAAACATTTCTCCCACCTTCCCTTTTCTCTTGATCCTTCTGTCAAGGCTGCGACACTAGAGAGTCTTGCTAGTCTGCCATTACCACAATATTCTCTCTTCAAACTTAACGATGTTTCTGAGGATGATGTTAAGAAGTCTATACATGCAATTACTTCTTCGGCAGTCGGTAATGATAAGCTGTGCTCAAGAATGATTACTCCTATCCTTTCTTCATTGCTCCCTGTTCTAACTCACATCTTCAATCATTCATTTTCTTCTTGCTCCTTCCCGTCAGTTTGGAAACAGGCTCACATAATACCTTTACCTAAAACTAACAATCCTACTTTATTAACCCACTTTAGGCCTATTTCTATTCTCCCATTCCTCTCTAAAGTTTTTGAGCACGTAGTTCATAGGCAATTATCATATTTCTTGGCGTCAAACTCGATAATATCTCCATTTCAATCCGGTTTTCGCTCGGGTCACAGTACCGTAACCGCGCTTTTGAAGGTGACTGACGACATTCGCTGGGCAATGGAGAATAAATTACTGACTGTCCTTGTATTGCTTGACTTTAGCAGCGCCTTTAACTCAGTGGACTTTGACATTTTACTAGGCATTCTCAATTCTATCAATTTCTCTTCTTCCGCTTTAGCCTGGTTCAGCTCGTATCTCCGGAGACGCTCTCAGTGTGTTCGCCTAGAGGAGTCCTTCTCCGATTGGTGTAATCTCACTGAGGGTGTTCCTCAGGGTAGCGTTCTCTCTCCTCTTCTTTTTTCAATTTTCATTAACTCTGTTACTAGAGTAATCTCCTCCAGTTTCCATCTCTACGCAGATGACCTGCAGCTCTATCGACATTCTTCTGCTGACAACACGAGCTCTGCAATTGCCGCAATGAATCATGACCTGGCTAGTGTTAGCGCTTGGGCTAAGTCATTTGGCTTACAAATTAACCCAACTAAATCCCAGGCTATGATCATAGGCAGCAGATTCGTTCGCAATGCAGCCAATATTACATCTCTCCAGCCTTTATATCTTGATGGTGTACGAATTGACTTTACTGAAACTGCCAAAGATCTGGGTGTAGTCATAGACTCCAATCTATCGTGGCGTGCTCAGGTCAGTGAGGTCAGTCGAAAGGTACATTTTTCGTTTCATTCACTGAAATGCCTTCAGGGTCTTCTGCCCTTGAAGACTAAAATTTCTTTAGCACAAACCCTTATTCAGCCGATTATAGATTATGCCGATGCCTGTTACCTGGATGCTACTGAGGAGCTGTTAAACAAACTTGAGCGCTTGCAAAACCTGTGCATTCGCTTTGTTTTCGGTCTTCGTAAGTATGACCATGTTTCTCACCTTCGCAAGGAACTCAAGTGGCTCCCAATTCGCCTTCGCAGGAATACTAGGATTTTATGTCTCCTTTTCAACATCTTACACAACCCGTCTTATCCTTCCTACCTGCGTGAGCGTTTTTCTTACGCGCGCTCTAGCGACGCACCCTGTAGATCACACCTAAGATCCATCCTTAAATCTCATCCTCATAAAACGATTTACTATTCCTATTCCTTCTCTGTACATGCTGTAAGATTGTGGAACTCACTCCCGCCTAACATTCGTGATTTAAACACTATTTCTAATTTTAAGCGTCGATTAAAAGAGCATTACCTTTCCTCTATATTGTGAGAATTTGTTTATTATTTATACATATTTTTATATTTTAGTATTATGTATTTATTTAAGTAGTATATGTACTTATTTTTGGTTTATTGGTTTGGCTTATATATTTATTTTAGGTTTATATGTTTAGGTATATTTAATATTATTACTTTAATAGTTATCATATTTTATTTCCTCCTTGTTCTTACACACTATTGTCTACATTTCTGTTTTACTTCTCCTTTCGCAGGTCTGCTGGAAGAAATTTCTTAAGAAATAAGCAGTACCTTTGTACTCAGATCTTCATTTTGTTGTATCTATATGTATTTTATTGTGTGTACATAAATAATAAAATAAATAAATAAATAAATAAATTAATAAATAAATTAATAACTAGCGGCCGCCAGCGACTTCGTTCGCGTGGAGTTAGTTGCTCCTATTGGTTGCAGCGTGATGTTAAATAGCCTAAAGCTTTCCTGTATTAATGGGCTATCCATCGCAAAAAGAATTTTTCAATTCGGACCCGTAGTTCCTGAGATTAGCGCGTTCAAACAAACAAAGAAACTCTTCAGCTTTATATATTAGTATAGATTAATTTAAGCACGAGTAGACACACCCCACATTATTAATTATTCCTGTACTGTGGCTGCGTTCACAAATTTTTAAAGTCACACAAACAGCCAAATCCGCAAAAACTACCGTTAGGTCATACAAATATTTATTTGTTCAGCACTCTCAACCTCTACGGCTACCGTGCAGTCATAGTTAAACATAAAATAAATTTATGACAAGTTGACTGATTTATCTTGTTCACTCGCCATATTATATCATAATCATCTCAGCGTTAATCCCAGTCGCATCCGAAGCTGTTTCAGCTTAGGAGCCTGTGGTCTGCTTGACCACTTTAACTGCTAATTTTGGCTAAACTTCGATATTTTCCTTGAAGCGACTGCCATCTGACCTCTACAACCCGAAGGCGACATCGAAGCAATGCAGTTAGACCAATTGTTGGACATTTGAGGGCTCCAACAACCCGTAACGACTGCCATTAGATGTTCGTATGGCAACCGGGACCAACGGCTTAACGTGCTTTCCGAGGCACGACTAGACCAGTGCAAATATTCATATTCAATCATACAAATATTTAAACTGCGCGAGGATGGAACCCGCGCCTCCTTGCGCAGCGGCCGCGTTCGCTACCGCTACGCCACGGAGGCTGTCAAAGTCGCCATATTATATGCCATATTTTACAAGAAATAATTACAATCCTACACCCTAACTGCGTTCGGCACTAATACTTTCAATTTGAATCATATTGCTCCATTGCTGCATATATTAAAAAATGTGTCTGTACAACAACATAAATAAAGCAATGAATGTTGTTGTCAAAATGAAACCCTTTGCTACTGATGTGTTACGCAATGAACCTTAAGCTTTCTTTTGCAAAGAAAAAAGTGACCTTACGGTATTTTAAAGAAAAATAAAAAAATATCAAGAGGCTTTTGTACAACTCCTACGAATTGAAAATGCAGGATTAATAATAACATTGAATGAGTGCATGAATTATTGAAGAGTTTGTATGTGGAGTATATTTATTAAAAATAGTACCGATTCTGTAAAAAATACACCGTGAAAAGCTAAGTGAGCTGTCTTTTCAACTATTGCTGTAATAGCATTAGTCATTATTCGTGACCTGTCGAAAGTGTTAATACTTTTTTTTGGCGTCTCAGACTTTTACTGGCTAAAACCAGAGCCAGGGCCACGGTTCCTTTTTTAAACAACCAAATTAACAATGTGGCCACTATGCTGCGATATTTTAATGTTCTTTATGAATTATTTACGAATGGACTTTTTACTACATAAATTACGCGCTTTTATTTAGTAAACGACACTATAAATAATTTTAAAAGTCCAATAAAAAACGAGCGTGACACTTATCTTTAGAATGACATTTCACTTCAAACATAATTTCAATAGTGATGAAATATTTGGTTGAAAGGTTTAGGTTCTAGCGTTAAATGCGAAGATCATATTATGAGGAATTTTCTCGGCAATTTTTGCTTTACTTTCATAGTTTCCATAACATTCCGCAACGATTGTTTTCATAATTATACTCAAGAGCTGAGTGACGTGCAGTTTTTTCTGTAAACGTATTCATAGAATGGATTATAAAAACATTAACTTCACGACACAAAACAATATAAGTAATTGCCCATTTTTTAAACCAACCTGGTAGGTATATCAATAAAAAATATGAAATTCATTCATTGCTTCACAGTGGCGAAGGGTGAAATTTTGACAAAGGGAAGCCGGTCCAAAAAAATAAACACTTAAACACTTACCTACTGCAGGATATCTTGGAGGAGGTCTTCAGATAAGAATAATATGAAAAGCCCCACCTTCACCTTACAAAAAAGGACTGATGATTTGATAACAATGTCTTTCAAGTATGATAAAAGCGGCTTTGTGAAAAGCCTTTTTCGACGTGCATCTCTATACCACACATGCATGCTTGTTAGTAAGTACTAAGTTAAGTACCTATTGTTAGGGAATAAGAGTCAAGAAAAAATAAAATAAAAAATTATAAAAATAATAAAGTGTTAAAAACCGAACCACACAGACACCGATCCAAAAACAACAAAAATATTAAGCAAAAATAAAGCAAATTATACACAATCACAACGTTATTTATATTCTAATGCAATGCGTCTGTTTTTTTTTTAACAAAATGAGCTAAAATGTTGTTATAAAAATTCGGATTACTTTTAATTTTATTAAGCAAATTTTTTTCAATTGACATGATAGCCAAATCGGACAATCTCTGCTCTTTTTGGCAGTTTCGCACATACGTGTGAATGCGTTTTAAAGCAGAAAATGACCGCTCAGCTGAAGCTACTGAAATGGGGAGGGTCAGAATTAAACTGCAAAGAGTCGAAACTTGAGAAAATGCGTCTTTCAAAGACGAATTAACAGTAACAGCACTCTATATGAATTAAAGCCATAATAACAAACAAAATTAACAGTATTTAACCAAATCTGCGATTAAATTACCTTACAGAATCCGTCACAGTTTAAATAACACAAATATTAAAAACAAACGAAAAACTCACGCACCATAGGTAGGTATAGAACGCTATCTCGTAGTAGCGTGGTTTCTGTCTCTTTCTAATAGAGGAGAGGAGAAAAATACAAGCCGCTCGCGGGCGGCTTATATTTATCAAGTTTTACCGCGACGGTTAGCGAGAATTAGAAAGAGATGGACTGACACGCTCTCTCTTTTCGCGGCATAGTAAACCGTTGACATAGGTAAGCTGAAATTCGACGGCTTCCTTCAAGAGAACTACGAAAAGAATTACGAAAAATTGAAGCGCTGATTAATTTACGACTATAAAATGAAATGTGATACTTAGGGTATTGCTAAAAATTGCGATTGCTATTGTAAATCGCGCCGGCATTTGATTAATAATACTTTGTTAATGAAATAGAATGTAAATACTTTTGTATGAATATGGAACTGATTTTTGAAAGGTAACCCGGTGGGAATCGGCTTGTATGGACTCTTCGCCACTGTTGCTTCAAAACATTCCTCTTTCACTATAAGGTTATGTTACTAAGACTTAATTTTCAAACCAGTTATAAATGTCAGTCAGAAATACAAGCAATATGCTTATATAACTTAGACTTATTTTATTACTAGCTTTCCGCCCTCGGCTTCGCCCGCGTGGAAATTGGTTATATCGCGCTTTTTTAGATTTCCCTCGGGAATAACAATTTTTTTATTTTCAATAAAAGGTAGCCTAAGTCCTTTCTCAGGGTCTAAAGATTGTCTGTGCTAAATTTCATCAAAATCGGTTGAGAGGTTTAAGCGGGAAAGCATAACAGACAGACAGAGTTACTTTCGCATTTATAATATTAGTATGGATTAGTATGGATACGACATTTTAAAAATGTTGACAAGTTTTAGAATTTCTTATAATTTAAAAGGAGATCTATTAAAGGAGTTATTAGGTAACATACTATCAATAGAGAAGTTTCTTTTTGACAGTTCAACAACATGCACAGCGTTGTTTACGCTGTTGATGAAACACATGTTTCAAATATATGGAGCTACGAATTAACAATATGCTATTAAGTTATTCAAATTGTTAGAAATAGTGTGTCAATCACAATTTGAATGCAGAATGTGAGAAATAAATTGGTCTATACGTAAAAGAGATTTCTCTTTCCCCGTTCTTTAGAAGTTGCCTTTAGAGAGTGTGGTATAATTCGGCATCATCATCGAAAGACGTCCACTGCTGGACATATTCCTCCCCCAAGGATCCCCACATCACCCGCTCTGGGCCTTCTGCATCCAGCGGCTGCCCGCGACCGTCATCAGGTCGCCGGTTCACCTTATCTGGGACCTACCCACGCTGCGTATTCTGGTGCGTGGTCGCCACTCCAGAAACTGTCAGCCCCATCGGGCATCGGTCCTAAAAGTAATGTGGCCGGCCCACTGCCACTTATTGCAATTCTTCGGGCTATGTCAGTTACTCTCTTTCTTCTGCTGATCTCATTTCTGACTTGATCTTGACCTCTCCATTGCTCTTTGAGTGACCTTGAACTTTCTTATAAGGCTCATTGTTAGCGACCACGTTTCAGTTCCATATATCATCACTTAATTCATCCATATTTCGGCATGAATTAAGAAATTTACTACTAAATCCATTTGGTGGTTACCACCATACGTTTGCACCATTAACGCTCTTCAATCGAAGACTCGTCTGCTCCAACAATCTACTTTGCCTGTCCTTCACAAAAAAAAAGACTATGACGGTTACTCCCGAATACTCCGGATCTTTTCCGGATAACTTCATTCTGATTGTAATATACGTCCAGGTTTCGGTAGATAACACAGGTCTGTAGCATTTTATCTGCATAGGTAAAACTATAATTTCTTGTAGATTATGTGACACTTATTCGTCTGGACGTAAATAAGGCTAGTGGTCCAGATAGTATACCAGCGATTGTTTTAAGGCATGTGCGCCCGAGTTGTCTCCTGTATTGACGCGCCTGTATAGCCTCTCATTTAGGACTGGTATAGTGCCCAAGTCCTGGAAGCTTGCCAACGTGCAGCCCGTGCCCAAAAAGGGTAGTCGTGCCGATCCTACCAATCGGCCGATTTCAATAACCTCCATACTCTGCAAGATTATGGAGCGTGTATTGAACTCGCGCCTCTTGGCTTACCTGGAAGGTAACGATCTCCTCAGTGACAGACAGTACGGGTTTCGACACAATCGATCAACTGGGGACCTACTAGTGTATGCCACTCACTAGTGGCGCGAGGCCCTTGAGAAAAATGGGGAAGCGATTACCATTTCCCTTGATGTCTGGCTGGGTAAAAGACTTCCTGATTGAACGGTCCCTCCGAGTTGTTGTCGACGGATGCTCATCGGAGTCCATGTCGACCAATGCCGGGGTTCCTCAGGGGTCTGTTCTCTCTGCAACTTTGTTCCTGCTGCATATTTACGGTCTGCTGATGCCCGGTATCTATGGGTAGGCAGATGACAGTACAGTTGTGGGTGAGATACCTGCCGGAAGCTCGAGCTAGTAAGAAATCAATCTGGTCCGAAAGAGAGGCTATGGTAGATCGTACGAACGCTGCACTACAGGCAGTCTCCAAATGGGGCGAAGCCAATCTTGTAGCATTCAATGCCGCCAAAACACAGGCGTGTCTTTTCACCGCCAAAAGGAGCCCGTTCATCTTGGCTCCTACTTTTCAGAATGTATCCTTTGAGTTCACCGACCGCCTTCAGCTTTTGGGAGTTGAGATTTCCTCGAACCTTAACTTTGGGCGGTTCATTGAGTCCAAGGCCAAGGTGGCTGCCAGAAAACTTGGCGTCATTGCAAGGGTCCGGCGGTACTTCACACCAAGGCAGCTTCTAATGTTGTACAAAGCACAGGTTCGTTCGTGTGTGGAGCACTGCAGCCACATTTGGGCTGGTGCTGCGAAATGTCACCTGGCTATTTTGGATCCAGTGGAGAGGCGTGCATAGAGGTTGATTGGCGACCCAGACTTAACTCGAAACGGTCTCCAAAGCTTGGCGCACAGGCGTAGAGTAGCCAGCCTTTCGGTCTTCTATAGGATGCATTCTGGTGAGTGTGCAAGAGAATTGCATGATTTAACTCCCCCATCTCCGATCCACCATCGGACGACCCATCGTACGGCAAGTTTCCATCCAACACTGCGATTCGGACGAAGCGTTTCGTTTCCTCTTTTATACCGCGTACATCGAGGGACTGGAACAATTTGCCAGCGACGGTGTTTCCGTCACACTACAATTTGAGTGTCTTCAAGGCTAGAGTGAATAGGCTCTTAATAAACTAGCACGCTTTACCATCAACGATAGCATCACTGCTTACCATCAGGCGGGATTGCAGTCAAGCGCTAGTTTATATATTATAAAAAAAAGTCCAGAACACAGAATTGCTTTAGCACGTTGGGTTTTGGTGATATACCAATCTTAAAGTGCTAATAACGCGTTTTTATACGATACTAGCGGCCGCCAGCGACTTGGTTCGCGTGGAGTTAGTTATGCTCCGCGCCTATTGGTCACAGCTTCATGTTATATAGCCTAAAGCCTTCCTGGATTAATGGGCTATCCAACACAAAAAGAATTTTTCAAATCGGACCAGTAGTTCCTGAGATTAGCGCGTTCAAACAAACAACTCTTCAGCTTTATATATTAGTATATAGATTAGAAGCCATTTTTAAGGGCACTATGGTATTTTTTCGTAATTTCTAACTAAATAATCATTTAGTACTACTCTTCACGATTCAAACCCATTTTTCATGATATAGTTTTTCGGCTATGTTAGTTCGATCTTCCCTATATTATACTGATTTCCGCTAGCAGTTTCACCCACATCTCGTAGGAACTACTTCGCGCACCGGGATAAAAAGTAAGATTGCTTCAAATATCGTAAAAAACACGTTTTTAGCACTTTTAGATTGATGTATCAGCAAAACCCTACGTGCTAAAGCAATTGTGTGTTCTGGACTTCGATTCAGTGTCACATAACCTACAAGAACTTATATGTTTAACCTATGCAGCTAAAAAGAAAATTCTATTTTTGCAGACCTGCGTAATAGGTGAATCATTTGACAAAAATGTGTTCGCCGATTAGGGGGCTGGATGGCTTATTGAATGTTAGAACCGCACCTAGCTAGAACCGTTGCAAACTGGATGGAGGACTGACCACACCAGCAGTTAATTCTATTAAAGTTGTCGCGACGGCGCAGGAAAACAACTATAGGTGTTATCTTGGCTCTTCCGCAACTTTATTCCTTGTTAACAAGATTAGTGTAATATGCGGAGGGGCAGAAATGAGGATTTATTACGAATTTAATCTGATTTTGACAATCCCAAACCAGTTCCCCTTTTCAAATGTTTCTTTTTATGCCTTTCAAAGTATGGCTATACAGTCCAACATGTAAGACAGTAAGTCAAGTCGTTTGTCGGGATAGAAATCCTATGCGTTAATCCAATTTCCTACTTACGTAATCTACTAGTTATCTTTTCAACATAACTCAATGAATATTGTTGAAATGTCAAAATTAAACAACAAACATTTAACTGTTTTTAACAGTTTTTGAGACTCTCGGACCCCTTTGGGAGGCGTACCAGAGTCAAATGTCAACTCACAAAGGCCCTTGAAACATATTTAACTGAAGAGGATGCACCACCAGATGATTTTCTCTGTATGCACTATGTTGTGCACTGAATGGAGTTAGTAGCGCTATATTTTGGAAAAATATAGGAGCATCCTTGTTGATGTCATTATCAATGTCTTGCGTTTCAACGCCACTAGGAAAAGCAATTAGATGGACAAAGAAATTCCGACAAATTATGAACCCCTGTTTTTTATAGTCGGTTAAATAGTTGCTAGCTCAGCACTGGCGCCGTTACTTTTGTTCACAAACTAAAATAAATTTAAGGTCAGTTCATCTTTTTATTTCTATTTAATACAGAAAAGAACAAAATAAAAATATTAGTTTAGTTAGACCTGTCAAATTAACATGCTCCATGACAGTTTAGACGCGATTAGAAACATGGCTGTATGATTGTTCGGTTGGTAAATATTAAAGACTTTAGATAATTAGACTGGTTTATTTTTCTTGTAGAATTATTATATTGGAAACGACCTCTTCTAGGTCAGATCCTAAGTTACAATCACAAGACAATAGACTATATTCATAGACACTAATACATAGAGATGGTATTAGTTACTCGACTACAGAGTAGTGATGTATGATACAACATCCCCCCTGTTTAAGTTTAAATTAACCCTTGACAAACAATGTTATAGAAACCTGACTTAGTTACAATTTAGACAATGACTTAAGACTATGGTTAGGTCTTAATCTAGGATACAATGTTCTACTTAATCTATTTCATCAATTAGCCTTCTGGTCGGCTTTACAACTCTTCCAGAACGAGTTACATGTTGACTGACTGAGGATTGAGATGAGAGCTCTTGAGGTCTAGACTCCTGCCTGTTACCTTCCTCTCTCCCCTGCGACGAATTGGATAGCATAGGAGAATATTTGTGTCTTAAATGAACCCTATTCCTCCTATACCTAACTCCATTGACATCCTCAACGACATATGACCTATTATTAGCCAACCTTAGCTTGACAATGGCTTGTTCCCAATTGCTATCAGGCTTTCTTTTAAAGTATACATGATCATTGGGATACAGTAATGACAATGACTTTGTATTTCTATTATAATATTTAGACTTATTTTTATTATTTTGCTTGACACATTCTTTATAATTTTTGAATAATAATAATAATAATAATAATAAGTTTTATTGACATAAAAAGGAGTTTCACTTAATTTGAAGCTCTGACCCCCGTGCTAGGTAGTACCTGTGTTACAGGAGTCAGTGTCTTCACCCGTTAATTGGACAATACTTTTATGGTACAGTATTAAGATAACATAGATAACATTAAATTAATTGCATGCTCATGAGTGGTGTGTGATGTGTTGTGTTTAGTGTGCGGTGTGTGGTGTGTAGTGTGTGGTATGTGTTGTGTGGTATGTGTTGTGTGGTGTGTAGTGTAAGGTGTGTGGTGCGTGTTTGTGTGTGTGTATTGCTTACATTACTATTGGGTTTTCTCGCTTATAATTGTTTAAATAAATTTTCGGTCTGTATGTAATCTAGAGTTTGAAGCCATGCGTTTAGCTTTAACTTGGTTTGTTTTTTGGTAGGTTTTAATTTCTTATAAGACATAGGAATGTTATTTCTTAAATTCCTGGACATTAACAATTGAGCTGGAGATGGTAAATTATTCTTAGGTGTGTTTCTATACTGTAATAAAGCTATGTATGGATCAGATGAGTTTCTTTTACATTTTTTTAACATATTTTTGATAATTTTGACTGAACTCTCTGCTTGACCATTTGACTGTGGATGATATGGGCTAGTTACAATGTGTTCTATGTCCCATTCATGCATAAAATTCTTAAATTCTAATGACTGAAAAGGAGGACCACCATCAGACACTAAAGATAAAGGTATTCCATGACGAGCAAAAATGGACTTTAAATGTGTTATTACATTCTTTGCTGTACTGTTTTTATTTAACAAAGCTATTTCTATAAATTTAGAATAATAATCTGTGACAATTAAATAAGTAAGGTTATCAAAATACATCAAATCAACACCTACTTGTTGCCATGGATATTTATTTATTTCAAAATTTTTTAGTGGTTCCTTTGGATTATTAGGTTTAAATTGTGCACATACATAACATTGTTCTACCAAGTTTTTAATATCAGCTGACATGCTTGGCCAGTACAAATACTCTCTAGCCAGTTTTAAGCATTTATTTATACCTTGGTGACCTTCATGAATTTTACCTAACATTTCCTTATACATTGACTGTGGTACTATTAATTTTGACCCTTTGAACAACAAATCTTTGACTACATGAATTTCAGCTTGTATATTCCAAAATGGTTTTATTGACAGACTGACATTATTTTTATTTTTTGGCCAACCTTCATAATAATACTTTTTTAACAATTGCAAAGTATCATCTTTCATAGTGTTCTGTAACAATTTTGTACAGTACTCCTTTGTGACTGCTAGACTTGAATGCATTAAATTGACATGACAAGATATTTCTGACTCATTCTCAGGTATATAATGTTCTTTCAATGCTGCTCTAGACAGAGTGTCAGATATAAACATTTCTTTACCTGGAACATGTATAACTTCCAAATCATATTTTTGTAAAGTTAACATCATACGTTGCAATCTTGCTGGTACATCATGTAATGGCTTTTTAAAAAGATAGACTAAAGGTTTATGATCAGTATGAACAGTTACTTTATGACCGTACACATACTGGTGAAATTTTTCACAACCAAACTGAATGGCTAACAATTCTTTCTCAATTTGAGCATACCTTGACTGAGTTTGAGTTAATGTTTTTGAACTATAAGCAATAGGTTTATTATTCTGCATAATGACTGCTCCTAATGCTGACTTTGACGAATCGACTGACAAGACTAATGGTACATTGGGATTATAATGAGCTAAAACTGGTGAATTTGTAATTTCATCGATTAAACTCTTAAGACATTGACTATGATTTTCATCCCAAGTCCAGACTGAATCTTTCTTCAAAAGATTTCTTAAAATTTGAGTTTTTTGAGACAAATTGCTAATAAAGGGACCTAAATAATTGATCATACCTAATATTCTTTGCAATTCTTTGACATTTTTTGGTGTGGGCATATTGACAATTGCTTTTACTTTCTCTTCATCAACCCTAGCACCATCTTTACTAAAAACATACCCTAAAAAACAGACTTCTGAAACTAGAAATTTACATTTAGACTTATTGAACTTTAAATTGACTTCACGTGCTCGTTGCATGACTTTATGTACTCTCTCATTATGTACTGACTCGTTTGGTCCATATACCAAAATATCATCGATGAATATTAGAACTCCTTCTAAATCACCGAACAAATTCATCATGACTCTTTGAAAAATTTCAGACGATGCATTAATACCAAAAGGTAACCTTAAATATTTATATCTACCGAAAGGTGTTTGAAATGTACATAAATCAGAACTATATTCATCTAGTTTAAGCATCCAAAATCCTGAAAATGCATCTAAATGAGAAAAACAAACAGCTCCTGCTAGTTGAGATCTGATCTCATCTATTGACTTTAGTGGATAAATTTCCCTTATAATATTCTTATTCAAATTTCTAGGATCTAAACAAATTCGTAACTGACCCGTGCTTTTGACTGTTATCACTATACTGTTCACCCATTCTGTAGGTTTAAAAACCTTTTCAATGACCTGCATTTTCTCCATGCGATCCAATTCATCGCGCAGTTTGTTCAGTAAAGCGAAGGGTACTCTTCTCGGAGCATCCACGCATGGCACTGCTTCAGGTTTGAGTTTCAGGCGACAGACTTGAGGTAGACATCCAAGACCCTGAAATACATCATTGTATTGTGTAAGAATTTGTTCACTAAAATTTTGTTGAGACACAGAGAAAACTCTTTGAATTATACCTAATTTTTCACAAGTTGGTAGACCTAAAACATTCGGACAAACTAAATCTGTGACTATAAACACTATATTTACACTAATAGTGCTATTATTTAAAGATAAACTACATTTTACATTGACTTTGCCCATAATGGGTATTGATATACCACCAAACCCACTAACGTTTATTTGACATTTCTCAAGTGACATTTGACTTTGACATTTCAAAGATTGAAAAGTTTTCTTTGACATAATATTGATATCAGCTCCTGAATCAACAATGCAATTAATTTGTGTATGACCAACTAAAATGTTTATGTTCCATGACTGTTTAGAATAGTATTTGTTTTCTTTTGACTCGACTGTATTGACCTGTTTACTATGTGTTGACTTTGCTGTAATAATTCTACAAGTGTTTGTTGTGTGAGATTCCTCAGACTTGTGTCTGTACTCATCATTAAGATATGAATCTCGGCTAAGACTTTTTGACTTTTTTGACTTGACTGTGAATCTCTCAGACTGTTTAGTGTTTTCATCATTGAGATATGACACAGGATATTTTTTATGACAAGATGAGTCTTCATGAGATCTCTTAGACTTATCAGTCACCAGCCTTTTTTCATCACTGAGGTATTTTTTATTAGACCTCTCAGATATGACATTATCACCACTTTCATCACAGAAATATGACACAGGATATTTTTTATGACAAGATGAGTCTTCATGAGATCTCTTAGACATTGACTGCGACTGGCCTATGTGCGACCTGACCGTTGATTGTAACTTAGTATCTGACTGGGTGTATGACAACCTGCTATGTCTGTAATGATTTTGATTGTGATGACTTTGTGACTCTAAATGACAATTATATTGACTAGACTTATGACTATGACTGAAGTTATGACAATTTAAAATTCCAACAAAATTATCTTGACTACCAGTTGAACTAAAAGACTCTAAATGACTGACTTTTTTATTATTGGAGTAACAAAATTTTGCAAAATGACCATAAGAGTTACATGACCTGCATTTAGCTCCCTGCGCTGGACATTTGTAGCGGTGGTGTTGTCCACAGCGGCTACACGTCTTCGAGCGCTTCTCAGGACTGGGACTTGACTTTGACCTCCCTGCGCTGGATTCCTGCTGACTGACTGGTGAAGCTCGCCGTCGCTGACGCTCCGCTCGACCACGGCTCCTCCGACGCAGATGCATGACTTTTTCAGACTCTTGACTAGTGGACCTCTTGACAATTTGGTCTGCATCCTGCTGTGCGACGATGAGTGTCCTAGCTAGCTCTCGCATCCTCTGATATGTCAGATCAGGTTCCTGCAGCAGTCTCTGACGTACATGTGCTAAGTCCAAACTCAAGTTGGCGATAAAAATATCTCTGATAAGAGATTCTCTGAGCGTTCCAAATTCGCAATCTTGGCTCTTATTTTCGAGATCGGTTAAGAAATCCTCGATGCTTTCCGATTTCTGTTGACGTGTGGTAAAAAACATGTAACGATACATGGTAATATTTTTTCTGGGTTGAAAAAATTCGTCGAATTTGGCTTTGACGTCATGTAATGTGCTTTCTCCAATATTTATGTTGAATGTGTTGAAAATATTTAAGCATTTTTCACCAATGTGATGTAATAAAATGGCGATCTTGCGTTTCTCACCGGACTTGTCCAAACCCGTTGCCAACAAGTATAATTCGAACTGTTGCCACCAGCGCTTCCAGGTTTCGTAATTGTTGTTTGTTGCATCTGACGACATCCTAAGCGCCTTCAAGCCACTGTTCATTGCAGCTCCGGTGTCATGGCCGCCACCGACGCCATCCGACTTTTGCATTTTATGAATTTTCTTTCTTCGTATTGGGTTTTTTCACTCTTCTGACACCATGTATGATTGTTCGGTTGGTAAATATTAAAGACTTTAGATAATTAGACTGGTTTATTTTTCTTGTAGAATTATTATATTGGAAACGACCTCTTCTAGGTCAGATCCTAAGTTACAATCACAAGACAATAGACTATATTCATAGACACTAATACATAGAGATGGTATTAGTTACTCGACTACAGAGTAGTGATGTATGATACAACAATGGCTACTAAAAGTACGTCAGGCGCGGACTAATTTGAAAGGACTAAACTAACATTTATCTTCCGTCCTCTTCTTAATGAAATAGAAGAAAAAAAGACTCGCTGAACTTAAATTTAGCTCGTGAATAAGATAATCGGGATCAATGTTGCTTACTATGATAGATTGAACACGTTGTTTACAAAGGCAATCATTAAAGAGGAAAATAATGAAGTCATTATCGTTAACGTTTACCGGATATGACTTGCTTGAGAGGTACTAAGTTCTAATAAGCACCTACAATAGAACCTATTTGTTTGATCAATCTAGGTTTTTTTTGCCACCAGAATTTTCCTGGCAACTTTAAATTCCGATATTTTCGTGAAATAACTGCAAAAATAGTTTTTAAATAAAGAGTGTATTCATACTTGTACTCGTGATTATACATTTTATATTTTTGACATTTATTGTCGATAATATTAGATTGCGATTAGATTTTGAACAATCGTATTTACCAGAATTGGCTTCTACACGTATTGGATTGCGTAACACAGTATTGGTAGCAATGGGTTTCATTTTGACAGTTCGACAAAATTCATTGCTTAATTTATGTTGTTGAGTAGACACATTTTTCGTAATTTGGAGCAATGGATTAGCAATGAACTTCAAAATTATTTAAATTGGTAATAACAGTGCTTTACGCAATTAGGGTGCGTACCTTGCCGGAGGCTCTACGCGGGGGCCGTGCCCTTTATGGCCCTTTACGGGGCTAAGTTGTGGGCGCGGTCGCTAAGGAAGCGACCCGCTCGAGGTCTGAACGCGTCCCAGAGGGTCATGGCAGTTCGGCTGGTCTGGGGATACTGCGCACGGTCTCCGCTGATGCTGAGAGCCTCCTTGCCGGATTGCGGCCATGGGATTTGGAGGCCAAAGCCCTCACCCACATGTGGGAGTGGCGAGAGGAGGCAAACCGCCGAGGTATAACTCCACTGCCGCGAGAAATCGCGGTACGGCGGACTGAGCTCCGGCGGGATCTCATGGCGGCATGGAGAGTGCGATTGTAGCAACCCAGAGCTGGGCACGCCACAATAGCTGCGGTACAATAGCGGTCTTTGAGGAGTGGCCTATATAGCCACTCCTCGATAGTGGCGAACGGCGGCGATCTCTCGCATCCGACTCTGGTCCAGGCCATGGTCCGGAGCGAGAGTGCATGATAGGCTGTCATCTCCTTCTGCGAAGCAGTGATGCTGGCGAAGGCGGAGGCAGAGCTCGTGAAGCAACGGGAATCCCAGCGCCCTCACGCCACTAGCCGCTGCAAGAGACGATGCCTCCTGGGTCACGAAGCGGGTTGGTTAAAAATAAAACCGTGGCCTGGCGCATAGGCAAATGAAGAAACACGGATGGGTTATAGTCAGTAAAAGTCTGACATCCCTTCCGCTCCGCCTAGAGCGGAAGGTGCGTACCTTTCTGAATATAAAAACTTGTTTTACAAAAAAAACAACCGCCTTCCAAAAAACACTACAAAGTGAAAAATAACTAATTTCGGAAGTCGGTGTCTTTGGTTTTTATAGTATATTAGTTTTTAACACCGACGTCCGAAATTAGTTATTTTTCACTTTGTAGTGTTTTTTGGAAGTCGGTTTTTTTTTTTTGTAAAAATAAGTTTTTATTTACACTTTTTAGTTGTGAAAAGTACTGTTCAGCTGCATCCGGTTAGACTGGATGCTGACGCTAAAATACTTAATGAAAAAACTTACAAACGCACTGGTTGCTCCTACGATTTTTGAAAGTTCCCTTTGATTTCACTGGTATTCCACCATCAAACCCTGATGTCCTTGTCATGAGATCACCTTGGGAATATCTTCTTTCCAACATAAAAAAAGCATATATACCGGTCGAATTGAGTAACCTACTCCTTTTTGAAGTCGGTTAAAAAATTATCAATATAATATTCTGGTGTCTCGTCCCGTCTTATCCACTCACAATATACATATGTAGGAATGCTAAAGGGATTCAGCTACTCAGCTGTTACTATTACATAATTATCACGTCCCTGATAGGTGCTCCGATGCACTTAAATCGATTACGTTTACGTTTTTGAAGTGAAAATTCCATTAGTTTGAACTGAAACCCGTTGAAACGAAAAAGCAGCAGTAACATTTTACATTGTCTCTTGGAACAAATTCGAGTGCACTGCACACGTCCACGTGTGAATTGCAGACGTTTGAATTACAAACCACGTTTGAATTGCACACGTTTGAATTACAAACTACGTGTGAATTGCACACGTTTGAATTACAAACCACGTGTGAATTGCACACGTTTGAATTGTAAACCACGTGTGAATTGCACACGTTATTTTTTTTATTTAAAACTTACCTATAGATATATTACGAAGTATTATTTGTTTTTCTATATTTAAAAGTTACATAGACGATAACATTGATAACAAAGTGAAGATATGTATGTATATAGTTGTAACTCTTATGCCAGATATTATTTATCTAGGATAAGAGTAGGTATCATACATACAGAGAGATAGGTAGGTACATTTTGATGATGATGATTATGAGAATTAAATTATGTAAGGATGTAGGTACTTTTTATCTCATTTCCACCTCGTTAGTTATAATAATGTATTTACAAAGGCGAGGCGAGGAATTAATGTCATTATTCCTTTTGTGTATTCACTCATTTATGATGACAAATCATAATTGTGTAACGTATTACGGCAGGTGCGGTAAAAATTACCAAAATTATCCAATTAACCAGAAAGCGCGGCTTATCAATACGCTTACTCGAAAAGTGAAAATTAGTCCGTCACTTATAATCGAAACTTAATTTTGTTTTCTTTTTGGGAGATCTACAATAGGTCACATAATTAACGCAAAAATAAGGTCTTGCGTTCATTATTTTACACCACAATTAGAGTATTGGGTTTAAAGTATAGTACAGACGACGTGGTACTACAATATGTCAATTTTTTTTCTTGTTAGATTACATCAACTTTATCCCTAAAGCATTAAGGCTTAAGGTTTGGGAATATTTGACAGTATCGGGTAGCTTGAACTGATGTCGTCCGTGCAATGACCAAAACGTGGTATAAGTTGTATTAAGTGAAATAGATAGCCTAGTTATGAATAAACTACTTTCAGGATTTGCGTTTACTCTATTACAACTATCAATTCTCATACTTTTCAGTATCATGATCAACCTTGATCGTCCCACTGCCGGGCACAGGTCTCCTCTCTTACAGAGAAGGATTGAGCGTAATCACCACGCTTGCACAATGCGGGTTGGCGATTTCAGACTTAAAAGTCCTGGTTTCCTCAAGATGTTTTCCTTCGCCTTTTAATCAGTCATTGGTGTCTTTTCAATATAAAAAATAATAATAAATAGTTTATTGTCACAACGAAACATACATTAGTATACACTGATTAACCAGACGCTAACTACTCTACAGAAGTCTGTATACAGATAAAATGAGCCCTGCCTCTCAAACTAGAAAAACCTGTTTCTTAAGAGACAATGTTCACTGAATCATCATCTTCTCAGCGTATAATCCCGGTTGCATCCGCGGCTTTCGCGTTGGACCCTTGGTTCCGCTTACCTACTAATACGCCTCCATTTCGCACGATCTCTGGCATCCCGTGGTGTGAGATTGTTGGCACGCATGTCATCTCTTACAACGCCAACCCAGCACTGTTCACTCAATACATACATATTACTCAATACTGAATAATTTATTGCATTCCACTTTTGAGGTTACTTTAGTACAGGGATTATACAACTGCGGACTGTACCAACTTATTGTTCTGTTAACATCCAGCTTTGAACATGTTTAAAAAATTGGAAAGTATAGCATAGGGATGTTTCCTGGGTAATAAAAAAAGATTCTATTTAGTCCGTCATTCAGATTATAGAAAAATATTGGATACGTGTATTTTGTATTATCAAATCAATAAAAATTGGCAAATATTAAAGACATCAAAGATCAGGAGTGGCGGCTGGTGACGTCACTGCTCGCTAAAAAGTGTAGCGTGCAGTGACCTCACACAACTCGTGTGAGGTCACTGCACGCTACGGTCAACGGACTGTGTCTTCAGTTTTTGTTTATATGAAAAAAGAAAAAATGCATGATTTTTGGAGATCTGACTCTGACGGATTAATTAGTTTTTTTTTTAGTCAACTACCCTATGGTTGCCTTTTTAACACGCTTTTGTTAGCTCCACCTGTATGTATTAACGAAATCTTTTAACTTTATTTCCACGTACTACTACGAGTCTGATTACTTAACTTGAAAGTTTGCACAGGGGTCAAAGGACGATGATAATACAATATTATAAATAAAAAACAAAAATTAAAATAATTAGTTCGATTGCTATTAAAGCGTTTTTTGTTTTTTAAAACTGTAATTTATTAAATTTAGAAGCGGACCCTGAACTACAGTAACATATAAAGTATCAGTACCTTAAAAACTTAGGTGACGAGATCGTGGAGTGCGTGGAGTTAGTTATGTGCCGCTCCTATTGTTTGCAGCGTGATGTTATATAGCCTAAAGCATTCCTGGATTAATGGGCTATCCAACGCAATAAGAATTTTTCAAATCGGACCAGTAGTTCCTGACATTAGCGCGTTCAAACAAACAAACTCTTCAGCTTTATATATTAGTATAGATTAATTTCCATTTTATTACACAGGTAAAGTACCCAAGCGGCGTGGAAGTGAATGAAGGCAACGTTCTGACTCCCACTCAGGTGAAAGACATCCCCTCACTCTCGTGGGATGCCTCTCCTGACCAGCTGTACACCGTCGCAATGACTGGTTGGTATTTTGACGTATACAGTATGTTAAGAAAACCCTGTCCGACCCGTGAAGGTGTTGTTAGGTATCGATAACTGTTTCTACTAATGCATACAAAACCGGGCTAAATTTAAAAAAAAAACCACCTAAAAAAGTAATATTATTTCGCAAAAAGAGGTAACTTAATAAATCTGCGTTATCCACCCTTCCGCGCGCGGCGGCGGAGGCGGCGGAGGCGGCGGGCGGCAGGGCACGCGGCACGTGGTCGCATCACTATTCGCTCATAATAATACCGGTGTTGTCACTTTTTAAAAATTACCAAATTTCGGGGAAGTTGGAATTAATTCGCGGGAAAAAAAGATTATTTCAAAATTCTTTTGTATTGGTATTATGATGATTACGTAAAATTTTATATTATATTTGGTCATGTGTTTACCTAGCCTTTAATATCCTTATGGGTCGGACAGGGTTTTCTTAACATACTGTATAATTAGCCTTTAATGTTCCCACTCCTGGGATATCCCTCCTCTCGGTGAGAGGGAGTGGGCCGTAATCTACCACGCGGGCCCAATGCGGGTTGGTAGATGTCACATGTCTTCGAAATTTTGACTCTAAGACATGCCGGTTTCCTCACGATGTTTTCCTTCACCGTTTTGAGAGCAGTGGTGATAAAACATTTACACAAAATAAAGCGCCTGACGGGGTTTGAACCTACGACATACAACTTGTAAATCGAGGCCGATACCTTTTTTTTTTTAATAACTATAAACTCGTGCTTGACTGCAATCCCGCCTGATGGTAAGCAGTAATGCAACGGTTGACGGTAATGCGCACTAGTTTATTAAGCCTATTCACTTAAAAAACTAAGGAATATGAAGGATGACGGCAGTTGAGCGAGGTGACGCAATGTTAAACCCAACAACACGACCAACGATGCTGCGCCAGAGAGAGATTGATCTGGAGACTCTCCACGACTAAACTCCCGACAGCAACATCTGGCGCATCGTACCCGGCACACATCGCAACACAATTGCTCAGACCCGTCCTCCGTACGGCTTCGTCTGGTGAAGCCGGTGGTCATGCCAATTTACACGACGATTCGGTTGGCGGCAAGGCCTTGTCTGGTGGGTGGTAACTTCTGCCGGCAGCCGATGTTATGGCCTACCATCATTAATCAAAGATAGATATACAATATGTAAAGAAAACCCTGTCCGATCCGTGAAGGGATTGTTAGGTAGCGATAACTGATTCTACTAATGGATACAAAGCCGGGCTAAACTTAAAAAAACAAAAACCAAAATTAAATTAAATCCAAAATCCATTCTCGGTGGTAGGCCATAACATCGGCCGCCGGCAGAAGTTACCACCCACCAGACAAAGTCTTGCCGCCAAGCGATTCGTCGTGTTCCGGCATGATGTCTGGTGAAGCCGTACGGAGGACGGGTCTGAGCAGTTGTGTTGCGATGTGTGCCGGGTATGATGCGCCAAATGTTGTTGTGGTCGGGAGTTTGGTCGTGGAGGACCTCCACATCAATCTCCATCTGGCGCAGCATCGTTGGTCGTGTTGTTGAGTTTAACATTGCATCACCTCGCTCAACTGCCGTCTTCCTTCCAATTCACTAAGTTTTTTTAGTGAATAGGCTAAATAAACTAGTGCGCTTTACCATCAACGATTGCATCACTGCTTACCATCAGGCGGAATTGCGGTCAAGCACTAGTTTAATTGTAAAAAAAAACCCTAAAAAAATAAATATTATTTCGCAAAAAGAGGTAACTTAATACATGTGCGGTAGGCCACCCTTCCGCGAGCGACAGGGTGCAGGGCACGCGGCACGTGGTCGCATCGCTTATAATAATACCGTCAAAATGGTGTGGGCACTTTTTAAAAATTTACCAAATTTCGGGGAAGTTGAAATTAATTCGCGGGAATAAAAGATTATTTCAAAATCCATTAGTATTGTTACTATGATGATTATGTAAAATTTCATATTTTATTTGGTCATGTGTTTACCTAACCTTTATTATCCTTATGGGTCGGACAGGGTTTTCTTTACTTATTGTATACTAATGGACATGCCGTACGTGTATAATCTGCAGTATTTTTTTGGTTTGAAAAGAGAGAGAGATAGCCTATGCTTTCGGTCTAGCACTATCTCTTTCCTCATAGATGATTGATGATTTTGATAGAGATAAAGACAGACAAAACTTCGTTTCCTCTCTTTCCTTCAGAGTGTCACAATTCTCATCTCTAAGGCATGTCCATTAATATATGTCAATGGGCGAAGAACATTTTTGACGTGTTCTTACCCTTTACCTCAGTATGCTGCCATCATGAGCATTATTCAGGCAGTTCTATTTTTAAATGCTAAAAATCAACTCAATTTATCAGTTGGTTGTTTCAGTAATTCTAGTCTCATCGGTAAAAAAGCTAAATTGTTCAAAATTATCTTTCATTTCGGACATTTACCGTTATATGCGGTTAAACCTAGGATTTACCGACTGAAAGTCGCTTAAAGTCCGTTTATTACACTAGGGAAGGAACGGTTTTTCTGTCAAAAATGATCATAGACTGCATATGTGTGTGTTTTGGCAGAGCACGCGGCACGCGATCGCTATTCGCTCACAGATAATAATACTGTCAAAAATGGAGTTGTCACTTTTTTTAAAATTACCAAATTCTTAGGAAATTGGAATTAATTCGCGGAAAATAGAGATTACTTCAAAATTCATTAGTATTGTTACTATGATGATTATGTAAAATTTCATATTTTATTTGGTTATGTGTTTGCCTAATCTTTATTATACTTATGGATCGAACGGGGTTTTCTTTACACATTGTATAGATCCGTCTATACGTCTTTTTGGGGGTTATTGCCTAATCTTTATTATACTTATGGATCGAACGGGGTTTTCTTTACACATTGTATAGATCCGTCTATACGTCTTTTTGGGGGTTAACTGTACTTGTAAAATATTTTGCTTAAAATAGTGATACTTTTTACGATTGAAACTGAAATGAAAACATATTAGTTGCGCTTCTACCCGTAAAATATTCTAAATCAACATTTTTAATTTTTACTGTTATATGCTAGAAATTCATGTTTTTTAAATACGTTTGGTCAAGCTTAACGGTTAGTAGCTGAACGCATTCATTGGCGATCAAGGCGAAAAAACTAATTAGTCCGTCATTCAGATTATAGAAAAATTTTGGATACGTATATTTTGTTTTATCAAATCAATAAAGATTGACAAATATAAAAGGCATCAAAGATCAGGAGTGGTGGCTGGTGACGTCACTGCTAGCTAAAAAAAGTAGCGTCCAGTGACGTCACACGAGTTTTCAACGCACAGTGTCGTCTTCATTTTTTGTTTATATAAAAAAGAAAAATACGTGTCTAGTATTTTTTTGTAAATCTGACTGACGGACTAGTTTTTTTTAGTCAAATACCCTATTATTCTCGTAATTCTAAGATGATTCGTTCACAATCTGAGGGCCAATTCCCGTAGGTTTAAAACGTTCAAAATCCAACCGCTGACTCATCTCGACAACAAACAAATGTCAAGAACTTGTCAAAATGTAGGGAAATTAGATGTATTTCTTTACAGACTAGCTGCACCCTGTGATTTCACCCGCGTAGGTTTCGATATGTTTTTTTGACGTGACAACGTCTTAAATTAGGTTGCGGCTGGGAGTCACTTATGAAAAAGTGTAACGCTCGGTAACGTTACGATGAGTCACCGATGTTTTAGTAAACAAAATATATTTCTATAGTTAAAATTTGTGCAATTCTTATTTTCATTCAATTCCTTGTTCCTATTGTGCAATTTAATTATATTCATATCAATAAATATTCTACCGAGAAAAAGACGTTGTCACGTAAAATCTTCGCCCGTAAAACCGACTTTACAGGCAACCATTTTTTTTTTAATATGTTCCGCTCCTATTGATCGGAGCGTGGTGTTATAGCCTAAAGCCTTCTTGGATTAATGGGCTATCCAATGCAAAAATAATTTTTCAAATCTGACCTGTAGTTCCTGAGATTAGCACGTTCAAACAAACAAACTCTTCAGCTTTATAATTATACTAGCGGGCGCCAGCGACTTTGTTTGCGTTGAGTTAGTTATGCTCCGCTCCTATTGGTCACAGCGTGATGTTATATAGCCTAAAGCTATCCTGGATTAATGGGCTATCCAACGCAAAAAGAATTTTTCAAATCGGACCTGTAGTTCCTGAGATTAGCGCGTTCAAACAAACAAAAAACTCTTCAGCTTTAATATTAATATAGATTAAGACTGAAATCAGACTGTGAACGTTTTAAAAATTAGTAGAATTAGTCTTCTGACCTTTCTTAATCTGACAAAAATAACCCTAATTTCCATACATTTTGACAAGTCTTTGACATTTTTTTGTCGCCGAGATGACAACTTTGACTGTCATTACGGGTTGTCAAAAGCCCAAAAGTCTGACAAACCGTCTTAACAAGGGGTATCGTATTACCCAGTAAAGTAACTGGCTTCTCGACGTCAAGAGTCGACGTCCATATAAAATACAGACATATTTTTTATTTCATGATTCATCATCATCAACCTTTTTATCGTCCCACTGCTGGGCACAGGTGTCCTCTCATACAGAGAAGGATTGAGCGTAATCACCACGCTTACTCAATGCGGGTTGGCGATTAAGTCCAGGTGGAAAGCTGGACTTCATCTTGAGGAATCAAGATGTTTTCCTTCACCTTGTAATCAGTCATTGGTGTCCAAGATATACATAAAAAATACATATAACTTTATTAGCAAATACATAATTATTGTAAGCAAATTAGAAGTACGGATGGCAGCAGGTAAAGCTACTCGAAACTGTCAGATATTACCAATCAATCTGGAGCCTTAATGCTTTGGAGATAGAGCTGAAAATCGGATAAAGAAATCTGACAGATTGTAGTAGCTTGATGTGCTGTCGTCTGTACATTATGTACAATTTCTTAATAAACGTTGTTTTTCGCTGATAGGTACGTATATGGAAAAAGCCCGCCTTTCTTCATCCATTGGATTATCTGGACTTTCGATTATCCGGATACCTACCGAAGTACCGACAACAATAGGGATGTATCCAAGGTATGAAATTCAAAAAAATAATTAGTCCGTCTTATAGATAATAAAAAAAATTAAGACCCGTATTTTTTATTTTGTCGAAATTACCAAAAATTCTTCGCTAAGTAATTATAGCGTATTAAAGTTACGGAGTGGGGGCTAATTACGTCACGCCATGGTATATTTTGTACGACGGCGTGACGTCATGCGATATTTCAAATCAATATATCTTCCTAAGTATTTGAATAAAAGAAAAAATTAAAAATACGTGTTCAATATTTTTTAGAAATCTATCTGATGGACATTAAATTATTTTTTAGGATACAACCCAATTAGTCCGGATAATCGGGGTCCTACTGTACTGTATATTCAGTTGCATTCGGCTTAACTGGAAGTAGATCCCTACTTAATTGAGAAAAGGTTAGCTAGTGGTAATATAAACATACAATATTATTTTAAAATAATTGTACATTTGATTAATCGCTTTATTAATTTAATTTAAAAACTGCCAGAAGTTTAATTAATTAATTAAAACAATTTATTTAATACAATAAAACATTTTATAATCTGATTTCGTAGTTAAGTATAATGAAATCAATTAATACTTTATAAAAACATATTTGAATTAAAAACAGGCCTTTTCTCTACGGTATGCGCCATACCTAATATCTACATTTCATTCTATTACTGAACATCACTAGGAGAATAAAGGTAAAGGTAAGGTTCTGGAGTGGCGGCCACGTACCGGAAGACGCAGCGTAGGTAGACCCCCAACAAGGTGGACCGATGCCCTGGTGAAGTCGTGGGAAGCTGATGGATACGGGCAGCACAGGACCGGTCATCTAAGAACGCCTTGGGGTGGCCTTTGTCCAACAGTGGACCTTTATAGGCTAAGAGGAAAAAGACTAGCAGAATAAACACTTTTGATCATTCCTTTTTTAAGTCTTGACGCAGAGCGTCGCTATCGCAAAATATTCTATTAAACCCACGCACGCGCGATTTCACGCGTTTCACAGTCTACACACGAGCGATTTTTTTCACTTATTAGATTTTTTAATTACTGTTTAGTGCCATGTTTATAATCCGTGTTGTCGTCATGTCTCGTTTTTATGTATTCTGTTAAAAAAAACCGCGTGTTGGTATAAGTCATCAAAACCACTTAGGAGGACTAAGTGGTTTTGATACTTCTGGTTATAACATTTAGTACTGTGAGACTGTTAGGTATTTTCAAGGTAAAGTGACTCGGATTTCATTGCCTGTTCCGTTTTGGGTTGTAAACTCATAAATTGTATGGTTAGGAATGTCCTGAATTAAATCATTCGCTCGTTACATTACTGAATGACGACATACTCTGAAAAATATAATGGGTACCAACATGCCAGTGGAATTACTGTGAATCATCCATAAAAATGCGAAATAATATTATCCCCCTAATATTATAAACGTGAAAGTTTGGGCGTCTGGATGTACAGTCGACAGCAGGTCAAGCAGATTTCTTTATTAGATTTTCAACTTCTCTAAGGCATTAAGGCTCAAGATTGATTAGGACTATTTCACGCAAAATCAACTGAATAGATTTCTATGAAAGGCACATAGATGATTTATAACCAAGATGACCTAACATATACCTATGATCGTTTTGACATTCCGACAGGATCAAAACTTTTGCGGGTGAAATACATAATTAGCACAATGTTCCCACGGCTGAGATTCAGGTCTCTCTGTGAGGGAGATTGGACCGTAATCCTTTACGCCGGTCTATGCAGGGTTGTAGATGTCACATGTCTTTGAATTTTTCATTGTGATCTTATACTTTGTTTAACTATTTCAATACGTAACAGGCCATTCCTTGAAATTTAATTCGGCCTAATTTGCATTTAAAGCAGAAAACGAACGCAGATATTTTTTCGATAGATTTAAATAAGTCCTTTACCCTTTTAAGCTTAAATCACACGAAACTTGGCTGAAATAAAACCGTTTGGATAGCGTATAATGGGATTGAGTAACCAGCTCACTGAGAAATCTCAGGTGAAGTGAGCGTGGAGCGAGTATACGGTGGAGGTCTGCCCGGCTTGGGTAGTGCACCGCCGTGTCCTCGTGGCGGCGATCGGAAGCTATCTCTCGCGTCCGACCCTGATCCACGCCATGGTCCGGAGAGAGAGTGCATGGCAGGCCGTCACCCCCTTCTACGAAGCAGTGACGCTGGAAAGCTCAAGCTCACTTCACTCAACTTTTCATGGTTAGATTTTTACAGAATCTATGGACAGCGGCTTCTTTTTCGGTCACAACTGAATGTATTTTTTTTTTTTTTTTTTTTTTTGATCGAAGGTAATTGATATTTCGGCCGACACGAAACCTGAAACGTAATTCGGAATATAAAACAGATTACGTCGTTTACATTTCAGATCCCGACGCGCCATCCCGAAGTGAGCCGAAGTTCCGCGAATGGCACCACTGGCTAGTCGGAAACGTTCCTGGCAATAACGTAGCAGCTGGCGAGACTCTGTCGCAGTACGTTGGCTCGGGACCTCCCCAGGGTACTGGTCTGCACAGATACGTGTTCCTGGTCTACAAGCAGCCCCGCAAGCTGGAGTTTGATGAGCCTAGACTTACAAACAGGTCAGTAATTTGTTCATTCACCCACGATGGAGGAGACACCTTTTGTGTGGGGAAAGGATTTTATTAAATAAATCGCACTGTTAAAGTAAAACCGTTACAAAACGAAATTATGAAATTTTATAGATGAGCCAATATTAGAAAATATTCACTGATTTTGCTAAATAAAATCTAACTTCTGGGTTTTTTTAAGGTCTAAGGTAACATAACTCTGATTTTATTTAGAAAAATCAGTGATCATTTTCTAATATTGGCTCCTCTATAAAATTTCATAGCTTCGTTTAGCTTTAAAGGTGGTTTTACTTTAAAGGTGCGATATGTATGTATATCTTAGCCGGTTTTTTTCTTAAAGTACAAAATGTGACGTACTAGTAGCTTCCGGGGTGGAAATCCTCATAGGATGTCCGCCGCCCTGGGGTGGGCGACGGGATCTGTCAGACTTTTACTGATTAAAACCACCCCGGTGTCACTTCTATCACGAGCGCGCGTGGGGCCGCGGGAGTCTAAATTTTTCCACGGCCCCCACACCCTCGTGATGGCCCGGTCTGCCCGAGCCTCGTCTCCTGCACGGGATAGTGGGGTGTTAAACTACCCCATGCATCGCCTCACATCACAGAGGCGCGCGCCGGCACTCGCGCGCGCCTCCGTCTCTGGGTCCATAGAATAGGGAGCGGGGACTTCCCCATGTCCCTCGGCCCTGGATCCATTCATGGGGGGCGGAAGAGGGCGTTATCCGCCCTTCTTCGGCGCCCGGTGCGTCTTCTGCGTCCTGGGAAGGGAGTTGAGATCTCCCTCTCCCGTTTTGCAGCTTCCTTCTGCGACAACACGTCCTCGACGTAACAGTACCTACCTCATATTTACAGCATTAGCTTGTAACTTCTTAATGATGACCAAATCAAAAAGTGTCTCCCACAAAAACCTAAACACTTATTCACTGCTTGTCTAGTGTCAGTGTTACATCAATCTCCAATAATAATGTCGTGTTTAAAAGCTTAAACAGCTGATAAACACTCCTTTGTGATAGCTAAACTTCCAAAATCGAGAATCTATTAACGATTAACTTGCATTTACCAGGTCTGGCGACAACCGTGGAATGTTCTCGATTGCCAATTTCGCCAAGAAGTACAACCTGGGTGATCCAATCGCGGGCAACTTCTACCAAGCTGAATGGGACGACTACGTACCCATCCTGTACCAGCAACTCGGTGCTTAACCGAATGCTGCCATGTTCATATCAACGATAATACCAACAACCACGGAAAAGAGAACAGATGGAGTAACTAAATATGATTGTTTTCTCTTCGGTATTATTGGATCAGTCAAATAATTCAAATGCCATGTATCCAGTAAAAAGTAACAATTTTACTGATACTGTAGCAGGTTGGTTATAAAATTAATATATACTATATGTATGTATACCTACATTATCATGTAGGTGGACATGGTCATTCGAAGACTTAGTAATGACAGCATTACAAAAACAATATCAACTGGCTACTCCATTTGTTTCCTGTTCCTTGACCTATGAACACGTCTCTGGTTGAATATGCCATGATTTGGTGGTTATTATTATAAATAAGACAAATTAGTGTAATGGTCGTAATTGATTTGTATAAGCATTTACTGTTTTATAATTTTCATATAAGTTCCGATTTCTTTCGCAGTAAGCACACATTTTGCAGAAAAACTTGTCGAAAATAAATCTTAGGGATTTGTGTAATCAATTTATAAGCGCTTACAGGCAACAAACGAAGTTTCGGCGAGCTAGACTCGTAAATGGTTATAAGTACTTGTATCCTTGTCATTGTTTTTAATAAGAGTGTGTAACCCGTACTTACTGTTTCCATATGCATCATTGACAGTTTTCTTTTTAAATTGGACGGGAAATAAATCAGATCAAGCAAACGACTAAAGCATTAATAATAAGTGTGTAAGCGAAAGTGTTGCTTGTAGATGATTTTAAATTGTCTTCCAGGGGTCATTAAAGTGGTATGCACTGTATCTTTTGTTTTATTATTTTTCTCGCGACCTGCAAGGTAATTGCGTAACTTACTACTAGCAATGGGTTTCATTTTGACAGTTCAGCAGCATTCTTTCTTTCTTTTATGGCTTCGCACGGTTTGTGCATTTAACCAATGTCACGTAATGAATTGTTCATGTCGAAAATGACGGCCGCATGATCCGTCTTACGATGGAGGTTTGAGACAAAGTCATGATGTGGCCTAGTGGCTGCGATATTTCACTGTTCTTTATGAATTATTTACTGAATGCACTTTTGACTACATAAATCACGCACTTTTATTTAGTAAACAACATTCTAAATAATTTTAAAAGTCCGATGAAAAATGAGCGTGACACTCGGCTTGACTTTCCCGCCTAAAACTCCCAACACCATTCATTACATTCCTGAGCAAACACTTTTTTCGAAGATATGGTCCAATGAGTTAGCAATATACTTCAAAATGACTCAAATTGATATTAGTAGTGTGTCACGCAATTAGGTTGCTATCCCTGCTTTGCCTGATTTCTAACAACATACATATAATTATGAAATCTCCATAATCAATGGCCGCGATTCTCTTATTCACAAACTAAATAAAATTTGAGTTTAATGCATCTTTTTCTTTCTATTTCATTGAGAAAAGGGCAGAAGACCTGTCATATTAGTCTGCTTCTGAAGTAAATTGGCTTATTTTTGGTTGCCATGTTTATGATCGCGTCTAAACCGTCTATGGAGTGCAGTGTTTTTGGCGGAAAAGCCAAGATGAGTGCCACGCTCATTTTTCATTGGACTTTTAAATTATTTATAGTGTCGTTTACTAAATAAAAACGCGTGATTTATGTAGTACAAAGTGCATTCAGTGAATAATTCATAAAGAACAGTGAAATATTGTAGCATAGTGGCCACATCATGTCTTTACCCCAAACCCCTCCTAGTCGGCCTCACGCGGGAAACGAAAGGAGATAGGTTAAGTTAAGGTAGGATAAATTAGGATAAGCTTACTCAAGAAAAAAGTTACTAAGTCTAGGCTGTAGGGCGTACTATGCCTTTGCCTTTTCCGTTCAAAAGTAGAATAGAATAGAATAGAATACTCTTTATTATGTACACCATATAGATTACAGAACATAAATAAAAATATTTTACAAAGGGTGACACAATGGGCGGTCTTATCGCTAAGAGCGATCTTTTACAGACAACCTTTGGAGGGAATTCTAAGAGGTAGGATAAAGAAATAGTGTAGGTAGTCTACAGTGTACTATTTACATAGATTATACAATAAATATACAGTATGTTAAGAAAACCCTGTCTGACCCACAAGGATAATAAAGGTTAGGTTAGGTAAACACATGACCAAATATAATATAAAATTTTACGTATTCATCATAGTACCAATACAAATGAATTTTGAAATAATCTTTTTTTTCCGCGAATTAATTCCGATTTCCCCGAAATTTGGTAATTTTTAAAAAGTGACAACACCGGTATTATTATGAGCGAATAGCGATGCGACCACGTGCCGCGTGCCCTGCCGCCCGCCGCCCGCGGAAGGGTGCTCAACGGACATTTAATAAGTTACCTCTTTTTGCGAAATAATATTATTTTTTTTAGGGGGATTTTTTTTTAAGTTTAGCCCGGTTTTGTATGCATTAGTAGAATCAGTTATCGATACCTAACAACACCTTCACGGGTCGGACAGGGTTTTCTTAACATACTGTACCTATACGTTAAGTGTATCATACTAGTTTAAATAAATTTATACAACTAATTAATAAATATCATACAAGAGTACGGAAAGAAGTGAACCAAAAAAAAAAACGTCTATGGAGTACCTTAATTTGACAGAAACAAACTAAACTGTTATCTTTTATCCTTTTCTTGATGAAATAGAAAGAAATGAAACATTTAACTTAAAATTTGTTTAGTTCGAGAAGAGAATCTGCGCCAATAACTAAGTAATACTTTCTCATTTAATCATAATATGTTGCTGATTCCCTTGTTTTTCTTTTATTTTTTCTCTCTTTTTGTGCATTTAGCCAATGTCACGTAGTGAAAAAAAGACGGCCGCGTGAACAGTCTTACGAGGGAGGTTTGAGACCAAGTCATGATGTGGTCACTATTCTGCGATATTTCATTGTTCTTTATGGATTATTTACTGAATGCAATTTTTACTACATAAATCACACACTTATATTTAGTAAACAACACAATGAATAATTTTAAAAGTCCAATGAAAAACAAGCGTGACACTCAGCTTGACTTTCCCGCCAAAGGTATTCCCTTGTTTACAATCTAAATTAAATTTACACTCTGAAGTGTCTTTCTTATATTATGAAAAGGACAGAAAATAAAATATTACTTTAGCCTTGTCAGATTAAGATTTTCCAAAAAGAGTTTAGAAGTAGTTGACTGCACGGTTAGCGCAGTGGTTAAGCTATTGACTGTTACGCTGCGTGTCGCGGGTTCGATTCCCGCACAACAAATATTTGTTTGACCTACAAGTACCTAGTTGTTCCGGGTTTGGCTGTTTGTGTATGTGTTTATATATTTGTAAACGCACTCACGATACAGGAGAAATTCCTATAGGCCTAGTATGAGTTTTCAATACGAAACTCGTTCGATCGTATCGAGCGCGTTTGGCGCTCTCATTGGTTGAGAGTTCTTACGACTTTGAAGCGGGCCAATCACTGAGTCAAACGCGCTCGATACGATCGAACGAGTTTCGTAATGAAAACTCATACTAGGCCTACTGGTGTAGGGCAACGTTTTTTAATAAATAAAAAAAACTGTTAACAAAAAGATGTCAAATTACGCCAGGCGTTGACTAATTTGACGAGACTAAATTAAAATTTAGCTTTTGTCCTTTTCGTAGATAATGAAATAGTAAGAACCTAGAAATAGTTTGTGATTCGATTCAAGGGAATCGGGGTCTTATCAATATAATTTTATCACATCTTTATATAATCTAAAAGTATAAGATATTTGTAGATATTCTTAGGTATAAAACAGCCCGATCTCGGTACTTTCCACTAACATTAAAGTATCAAGATGAGTCTGTTGTGTATCTTAGTTTTTGTTGCTTCTGTAAGTTATATGACAGCTCAAGACGTTTCAAGTCAGGCTTATTTAGAACATGAAATTATTCCCGATGTGTTATCTGTGGTTCCCGCAGGATATTTGACGGTAAGTGTCATAGATATAACATATCAAGCCCAGCAGGAGAAGTTTTGGCGGGAAAGTCAAGCTGAGTGTCACGCTCATTTTTCATTGGACTTTTAAAATTATTTATAGTGTTGTTTACTAAATAAAAGTGCGTGATTTATGTAGTAAAAATGCCTTCAGTAAATAATTCATATAGAACAGTGAAATATCGCAGCATAGTGGCCACATCATGACTTTGTCTCAAACCTCCATCGTAAGACGGGTCACGCGGCCGTCTTTTTCGACATGAACAATTCATTACGTGACATTGGATAAATGCACAAACCGTGCGAAGCCATAAAAGAAAGAAAGAAAGACTAGCGGAAGGCTCTGCTGTTCGGCGTCAGACAATATACTCATGTTGATACAGCTCGATTAGTTTATTTTCGTTATTTCGAGAGCGTTATTTCTTACGGTATTCTATTGCTTATTTGTAGAGGACAAAATATATTTGCCCTCCAAAAATGAGCTGTTCGAGCAATGTACCAGCTAGGTACCTATCTAGAGTTTCTTTAAAGATATTGGCATTCTCACGGTTGCTTCGCAATTTATCTCAGCCACATCTTATGTATTCGGCATACTATTAACTTAGTACACTGAAAACAGTGATATTCACAATGTTAACACAACTCTTTTCACCGACTTCAAAAGGTTCATAACTCCTTTGTTTTTTTTTTGTTTTATAATATCTAATTATAAACTAGTGCTTTGCAGCAATCCCGCCTGGTTGTAAGCAGTGATGCATTCGTTGATAGTAAAGCGGGCTAATATATTAAGAGCCTATTCATTTAAAAAACCGAAAGAAATAGAAAGGAAGACGGCAGTTGAGCGAGGTGAGGCAATGTTAAACCCAACAACACGACCAACGATGCTGCGACAGAGGGGCTTGGTATAACTTTTTACAACAAGATACCCTCTGCATTGCTGGACTTGCCTCATGATGAATTTAAAGCACAATTAAAATCAAACCTCTGTTCTAAGGCATAACGACTATTCAAATGATAAGAATAGCTGGTCACTCTGATTAATTCAAGACGATGTTACTGTCAGGTTATAAGTATGAGTTAATATGATTGTCATTTTTTTTTTCTTTTTTATATTGCGTAGGTACTAATGTGCCGAGCTGTGTGAGCTGTTACTCCCTTTATGCCTGGAGGTTTTTATTTAGAAATACCTACGTTTTTGCTTCCTTACATTTCCATTTAAGTAGGTAGGTATACAGTTTTTTTTGTGTGCTTTTCTAGTACTCGTATATTGGCGTGGGTAACTGGTATGAGGTACCTAATTAATTTGATGTCCCGTATTCTTGTTTTAGTTAATATAAATAGCATTCTATAAATGTGTGTTTTTTATGAACAGACAGCTGTGCTGCTGGGGAGTTTATTCCGCCACTTCTTCCCAGCGAAAGCACTAGGAAGTGACGAAGGGCGGGCGTTTTGAGGAACTTTTTTTTTTTAATAATTATAAACTAGCGCTTGACCGCAATCCCGCCTGATGGTAAGCAGTGATGCGATCGTTGATGGTAAAGCGCGCTAGTTTATTAAGAACCTATTCACTCAGAAAAACTGGGCGAATAGGAAGGAAGACGGCAGTTGAGCGAGGTGATGCAATGTTAAACCCAACAACACGACCAACGATGCTGCGCCAAAGGGAGATTGATCTGAAGACCCCCCACGACCAAACTCCCAAGACAACAACATTTGGCGCATCGTACCCGGCACACATCGCAACACAACTGCTCAGACCATTCCTCCGTACGGCTTCACCAGACATCATGCCGGAACACGACGAATCGCTTGGACGTCAATATTACAAAATGTGTTGACTCTCAGTCTAATTTGAATAAATTACTTTTGATTGATTGATAATATAATTTTAAAACGAATTCATTCAAATCTATGAAACTTATTATCTACTATATTATTATAAGTCTATGTATCTACAAAATCCTACTACTATCATCAGGCGTTACACATAACCTATTATAAGCTGAGTTCTGCTAAAATTGGAAATGAACCTAAAGCTTAATGTGTGCATGTATCTACGCATAACTAGCTACTTTTTAGGGTTCAATCTCCTAAAATTAAATACGGGACCATATTACTAAGACTCCACTGTCCGCCTGCCACTCTGGAAGGATTTCAAATCAAAATAAAATACTGTTAACAATTTAAGCGTGATGTCAATTGATACCAAGTTTCGTATCTATCAATTACCTAATCTCAAATTTCGTATCAATTGATTCCAAATTTCGTATAACTTGATACCAAATTTCGTATCAATTGGTACCACATTTTCGGTTTCATAATTATGGTTCTTATTGAAAAGAAACCTGTCACTGAACTACAATACGCAGGTCAATAGTTGTACGTTAGACGCCTCGTTACTTGCCAACATCACGATAAAATATCTCCCATAATTCTGCACGCCTGGTGTCGTAGCGTACCTATCACAGGCGATGTTCTTTCTCATACCTTCCAATTGTAGCAGCGGCCAGTTGGGTAGCCGTCTGTCTACAAGCATTTGACCACATCCATTGCCCGCATTCGATGTAGGTACGCGGGAAAATGTCTATTTTACCTAAGTACTGTAGCTACTGTCTATGGAATATTTTAATTTTAAAAATGTTATCTTCTATCCTTTTCCTAATGAAATGGAAAGAAAAAGATGCACTTAACTTAAAATTTGTGTAGTTTATGAATAAGAGAATCAGCGTCATTATAATTATAAGTTAGTTTGTAAGGACACATTATTGTTTGTACTGCGCTCGGCAAAACGCAATAAAAAAAAAAAAAACAGGAGTATTATTATCTGACAACACCTACACGCTACAAAATGAACCCATGTAGTTGTGGACACGAGATTAGATTCAGAGCGGGCGTCTCCTATGGCTTAAACGTATAAGTATATAAGCTGTATTATTATGTAAATAAATCAGATTAGAATTTATTCTTGTCTCATTACCTGATCAGTCCTGTGAGTCTGTTGGACTGGCAGTAAGTTTACCCTTCACCCTTACCTGGAAATCCTACTCACTATCCGTCTGTTAGACTTAGGGTCGTAGGGACTGTAGGGCTTATATGTCTTAGTTTAGGTTCTGTTAATATGCCATAAAGGCGCATGTTCTACCGCTACCGCTATTAGGGGTGGTCATACACTCACTATTCAACGGGTTGGAGGTTCTAGTATAGACGCTAATTAATACCAAGGATATGCACACACACACACACACACCTTCACACACGCACACACACCTTCACACACACACACAACACTCACAACATACTCACTACACAACTAACTAGTTTTAAGTTTTATAAAAATTGTCTTCACTTCAATGTAGTTAGTTAGCAATTAAACTTAACACGTGATAAGCACGTACCATACGCTAGCTCACTACGAGGCGGCGAGAGCCTGGTGATCTGTACTACAGGTTTTCCTGAAACCTACTTCAGACACCAGCTCTCGCAAAGGACTTGTAAATATTTAAGAGAAATCAGTACGCACTTTCATTGTCTACTTTTACTCTTTTGAAATGAAAGCTTTAGTACCATCGTTTTAATTTGAAAGTTGATTAAACAAAAAAGCGGCTGCTATAAGAGAAGTGTATTAGTTTCTTTTTTGCGTTATTTACTTTATACTAGTTGTTCATCCTTTAGTCACCCCAAGCCTCCTGTACTCTGTTATCGAAAATGTAAGCTTTGAGTCTGAATAAATGTATATAACATATACGAATAAAATGTTAAATAATTGTCGAACTTTGTATCACTATCCCATATGGTACCGGGCTTAGAATAGTACCAACCCGTAGTACTCCCGTGGGTGTCGTAAAAGGCGACTAAGGGAATTCACCAGGGAAGCGGGCAGCAGCGCTTCTCCTATGGAATATCAAATTACTGCGATCGCCAAGCCGCCTGCCAAGGATGGGGATTATGGCAAGCCAATGCTTTGGGGAGGCTTTTGTCCAGCAGTGGACTTCTATAGGTTGAAGAAGAAGTATCCCTATGATAATTAGTTAAACCTACAATTATCCTCTTCCCGAAATTTTACATTCGTCGCATTATCATGAAACTATAACTTTTAAAGGTTTCACTTGTACCACGTGTTAATTTGCACACATGCTATTTTGGTTCTGTCCTCCTGAGTACATGATATTTAGTAAAAATTCTATGATGATTATAGTTTTTAACTGACTTTAGTTTTGTAAGAGAAAATACGATATGTATAACTATATATGTATTTATCTACTCTCATATCAAAAAAATAAAAATATAAAACTAAAAAGGAGTTTATATTCACGTAATTTACCCATAGTATATCGAAAGGAAATTAAAAAATTAAATTATAACATTATTTCTCTAACAAAATAATGTTATAATAAAAAATTTTCTCATTATCGTACAGATTACAAACCATAGACAGCACCATTTCATTTTTTACATGTGGCTGCGCGCGCTTTGGCGCGTGCGCGGTGATTCAGGGTGCAGAATTATGACGGCAAATACATTTCTTTGCATTGCAAGTCGTTGTTGTGTTTCGCTGGACACATAATTGATTATTTATTATTATTTCTTAAAATGTCAAGTGACAAAGAAGAAAATTTGACGCCGCCCGATATTTTAGAGGCTGCGACAGCAGTCAGTCTTAATTTACTACCAATTAAGTCAAGAAAATTATACGATAAATGTTATCAAGATTTTTTAACATAGAAAATTAATAAAAGTGCTACTTCATATATTCAATACAATGTATGAGATTAGATAAAGTAGTGTATGAAACTGTACATAATTAGGTATTACACACTCGTGTGATACTATTAAAAAACTCGCTTCGCTCGTAGTTTTTTAAACTCACACTCGTGCATAATATCCCTCATTATGTAACAGTTTCATAAACTACTATTATCTATGCTGTGCCCAACAGGGTACATACATGACCAGCCTGAAATGTTCCCACTCGTGAGACACAGTCTGGAGGACACCAGGGAGTCACACAGGCCTCCTGTCGGTGAGAGAGAGAGAGAGAGAGAGAGAGAGGAGCGTAATGTACCACGTGGGCTCAGCGCGGGTTGGTAGCTGTCACATATCATCAACGTTTTGCCCCTAGAATATGCCAGTTTTTCACGATGTTTTCATACACACAACATAAAGCGCCTGATTGGATTCGAACCTACCACCTATAATTTGTAACTTGCGGCCGAGGGACACTGCTCTCACACACACAGGTTACATAATTCTTACTAATATACTTAAAAAAAAAAAAAGAAAAGAAACCATTTATTTGGCGCACACCCATAAAAATACATACAGTATATGTAGTGACAGTAGTGGTAGACTAATAATAGTTTTAAACAAAGAAAACAGAACAAAAAATAAAAAGAAACAAATAAAAAAGACAATCAACAAATGTGATTAAGGATCACTTTTTCAGGTGGTAGGCCATATCATCAGCCGCCGGCAGAAGTTACCACCCACCAGACAGTCTTGCCGCCAAGCGATTCGTCGTCTCTCTGGTGAAGCCGTACGGAGGACGGGTCTGAGCAGTTGTGTTGCGATGTGTGCCGGGTACGATTCGCCAAATATTGTTGTGTTGGGAGTTTGGTTGTGGAGGGTCTGCAGATCAATCTCCCTCTGGCGCAGCATCGTTGGGTACACGACCCAATGATGCTGCGCATGTTGGGTTTAGCATTGCATCACCTCGCTCAACTGCCGTCTTCCTTCCTATTCGCTCAGTTTTTCCGAGTGAATAGGCGATTAACGATTGCATCACTGCTTACCATCAGGTGGGATTGCAGTCAAGCACTAGTTTATAATAATTAAAAAAAAAATGTGAGTCCAACGGTTGCGCCAAATAGGTCCAGTTCAGCATAAAAGTCAGACAACTACGTAGAAATACAAAGAAATGTACAGACTACAATATCCTATCTCAGGCTTCCAGTAATCTAATAAGGTTTTCAGAGCCAACGTAGTCAAGAATCGAAGAAGGGGAGGTCAGGCCCAGGACAGGGCTACACTAAAGACTACAAAAAAGATACATAGACACAGACATTAAACGAGTTGGTATACTTATATTAAAACCAATAACTATTATACATAATAACAATACAATAGTTTAAACGCCTAGACTCTTGTACAACAGTGGCACATAGTCGTCGAACTGTGCACGGTAGAAGTTGCCAGCAACAGGCGCTCCGAGGTTGTACTTCTCCGCAAACTTCTTGGTTGAGAAGGCGGCACGGCCTTCGATTGATCTGATGACAATGAGTTTACATTATACTTGGTGTTGTATTGATTTTTTTATTTAATATTTGAGTTTATGATTATATTATAGGTGGTAACATTTTGGAACAGTCATTTGAGTGACTTTCCTTCCTAATAGGGCTTCAACAACATCGTATATTAAATAAGTAAAAAGACAAGAATAAAAACGCTGCAGGGTATATACGATTAAAGACTTGTAATCATAAGTTAAGATAGTTAGTGTTTTTTGTATTGTCGTGTCAAGATAGCCCATTACGTCTGGAGTTTATCAGCTAATTTGATACGCCACTACGGCTTTCATAGCCGTAGTGGCCTAGTGGTATCGCTCACGACAAACAAGCTGTAGCTCGTAAATTCGAACGCCACCAAGCGCTTTACTTTGTGTAAATTAGTTCACCACAATTACTCTCAGAACGGTGAAGAAAAACATCTTGAGGAAACTGGCATGTGTGAAAAGAAACTGGCATGTGAGCCATGAGAGTGGTGCTGACGTTTGATTGGCGACTTTGACAGTTCTATTTTCCCGTTGTGTTCATGTCGAGTGTTGATTTGAGTGGATTGTGTTTATTTAATGGGCCGTATGTTCGGAATTCAAGTTTTGTTTTTTTCACAGTCATATGGTAGATAACATAGAAACGATAGCCTTGACATGCCATGCCATAGCCATCACATACATGACACGTAAATCAAATCTCACTGTCAAAATCTTATTGCGCTTATTGCTGACCACCATATTTATTAGTAGTTGTGTTGCACTCCTTGGCCGAGTTAAATTGATTCTGTATAAAAACTAAGCCAAAATATAGGAAATAAACATTAAAACAGTTATCTATAGCGTAACTATACCTAGCATTATGTGTACAACGTGCTGGCCCAGGCTCCATACATTTCTGAAACATCTCCTTTGTCCATAAACTAATATATATCTTACTAGCTTTCCGCCCGCGGCTTTGCCCGCGTGGAATTTGGTTATATCGCGCTTTTTAGATTCCCTCGGGAATATAATTTTTTTTTCAATAAAAGGTCTATGTTCTTTCTCAGGGTCTAAAGATTGTCTGTGCCAAATTTCAACAAAATCGGTTGAGAGGTTTAAGCGGGAAAGCGTAACAGCCAGACAGACAGCCAGAGTTACTTTCGCATTTATAATATTAGTACTGATTAATAGATATTAGTCCTGTGTAATTAGTCTGTGTCTGACGTATTTTTAGTAGTAGTAGCGGTACCTACAAACGCCACAAAAAACGAAAAAGGCGTCATACTGACGTCACACGAATTCTATATCTCGCAAGAAGAGTTTACCGTGCAACTTTTTTTTTTACGAGTGGAAATGCCTTTACGCACCATACCCGCCGCTAGCTAGGCGACGGGCGTGTGTGGGACTCGCCCGGCCGAAGCCGGGAATATCCACTAAAACCACTCGGTTACCCTCGAGCCCTGCGTTGAGAGTGTCACGGGATCGGCCCAGAGGCCTAATCACTGTGCCACTCTCAGGGCTTAACCGTGCAACTAGCATAAATACAACTTTCCAACATCAACCGCTAGCCAGACATAACACCTATCTGCTCGGAGGATCCTCCATTTTCTATAAAGGATGAGTGAGCTTTACGCCCTCATACGTTCATGTAGCCAACTTTTCAATTGCGTCTAAACTGTCTATAGAGTATCTTAATTTGACAGGTCTAGCCTAAAAACTTCTTCTATCTTCTGTCCTTTTCAAAATGAAATAGAAAGAACGAGACGCTTAAATTTAGTTTAGTTTGGGAACAAGGGAATATACTTACAAGGTGTATCTGACATCGTAACGCAAACTTCGCGAAAAGGCTAGACCGCATGCCACTAATAACATTATGATAGTCATTTATGTCGTTAATGAATGGTTACAGAATTCACAGTGTTTAAAAAAGTGTCTTCTCGGCCTTTGAACGTTGCAAGCGTGCCGCCGTGCGGGTTTGTAGGTATGACGATGATCCCTGATGTGAACCCTATTAAATCAGCTGATAAGATAGTTTTTCGAGGTTTGTTTTCATTGCATTTTTTATGTAATTAGCGAATTAATTAATTTATAGTTTAAAATCTTATTGGGTTATAAAAGTTTAGCAATTATAAACGGCCTAAAGAGAAAAAAAACTACATATTTTTTAAATCAGGATAATGCCGACGAAAAATTTCACCACTTCAGTTCAGAATCATGTACTGGATCCATGGTACTCGTTTGTGCGTCGATGTCAGATACACCCTTTATAGACGCTGTATTTAGAAACTTACTTGTTCGTCAAAACTTTCTCATCAAAGCTTAGCCGGCCGGGCTGTTTATATGCGATGTACACGTATCTGTGGATGCCAGTGCCCTCTGGAGGGCCGGAGCCGATGTATCCTGAGAGCACGTCACCCTTGCTGACGTCACCGCCGGGAATGTTGACCACCAGCCAATGATGCCACTCGCGGTAGACTGGCTCGGGGCCGTCGTAGTTGTCGGGATCTGAAGAAGAGGTTGATAGTAATCTCAGTTTATACCGTGTTTACCGATGTGTACCGTGTAATACCGGGCTTAGAATAGTAATAATCGATATCCTCCCGTGGGTGTGGTAAGAGGTGCGAGGTGCGAGGGAAGCGGGCAGCAGCGCTTCTCCTGTGGAATATCAAATTACTGCGAATGAAAGCCTTGGGGGAGGCCTATGTCCAGCAGTGAACCTCTACAGTATGTTAAGAAAACCCTGTCCGACCCGTGAAGGTGTTGTTAGGTATCGATAACTGATTCTACTAATGCATACAAAACCGGGCTAAAATTAAAAAAAAAAAATATTTCGCAAAAAGAGGTAACTTTATAAATGCGCGTTGATCACCCTTCCGCGGGCGGCGGGCGGCAGGGCACGCGGCACGTGGTCGCATTGCTATTCGCTCATAATAATACCGGTGTTGTCACTTTTTTTAAAATTACTAAATTTCGGGGAAGTTGGAATTAAGTCGCGGGAAAAACAAATTATTTCAAAATTCATTTGTATTGGTACTATGATGATTACGTAAAATTTTATATTATATATGGTCATGTGTTTAGCTAACCTTTATTATCCTTATGGGTCGGACAGGGTTTTCTTAACATACTGTATACTCGATAGGCTAAGAAGAAGAAGAAAGAGGTTGATAGTAAAGTCAGTTTGTAACATACATAAATATTTCATGCGCGCACTTGTAATGTCTCGCTAGTGGTGGTTTGTCATCATTAAGTTCCCTCCAAAATGGTTAAGCTAAATGGTGCTGAACCATACGTCATTTTCATGAACGGACGCCGTACGTGGGGACGTGGAGTGGGGAGTAAATAGGAAGGAAGACGGCTACTGAGCGAGGTGATGCAAAAAACACGACCAACGATGCTGCGCCAGAAGGAGAATGATCTGGAGACCCTCCATGACCAAACTCCCGACACAACAACATTTGGCGTATCGTACCTGACACACGTCGTAACACAACTGCTCAGACCAATTAATTTCAAACAAACCATAGCAGATCATAAAACTAAAACAGCACAATAAAACCTATTTACATCTTCAATTCAATTGATATACAGGTATCAATAACTAGCTGCACCCCGCGGGTTTATTCGCAGTTTTACCTGCGTAAGTTTCGATCCCGTGGGAATATCGGGATAAAAAGCACATATCAAAGTTATTCCTTATTACATCGACAGCCTCCGTGGCGTATCTAGCGGTAGCAAACGCGGCCTCTGCGCAAGGAGGCGCGGAAAAAATATGAACATTCGTACTGCGTCTGGTCGTGCCTCAGAAAGCACGTTAAGCCGTTGGTCCCGGCTGCCATACGAACATCTAATGGCAGTCGTTACGGGTTGTTGGAACCCTCAAAAGTCCAACAATTGGTCTAATTGCAATGCTTCGATATCGCCTTCGGGTTGTGAAGGTCAGACGGCAATCGCTTCACGGAAAATATCGAAATTTAACCAAAAGCAGCAATTAGACTGATAAAGCGGACCTAGACTCCAAAGCTGAAAAAGCTGCGGATGTGATTGGGATTAACGCTGAGATGATGATGATAATGATAACTCCTTATTACTTGAGATACCTGACAAAAAAAATCCCGTCAAAATCGGTGCAGCCTTTTAAGAGATTAGGCAGAACAAACAGACAAAAATTAAAAAAATGTTATTTTGGTGTATGTATCGTATATTCAGATGCATGCTATTTCAATATTACAAACACATACTCCAATTTTATTTATATCTATAGATGGTCAAAGTAAATACGATAGGTTATCTTTATGTTTCATAAAGCAAAGATAAAACCAAAAAAATAAAATAGAATTATCTATAGGCAGGTTCTGTTACTGACCTGTAAAGATGAGCGTGTAGAAGCTATCAGGGTCAGCGTTGAAGGACACGCTGGGCTGTTCCTTTACCTGCGTGGGGGTCAATTCATTGCCCTGGGAAGCGATCGCGCCACTGCGGTATTTCAACTGGAAACATTGAGATAACATTATCTATCTATTTATAACTGTATCTTTATCAGGGCAGACGCAGTTATTACACAAGGCATTAATTATTTTAATGCACCTTTGGCCTATGTTACCTGTATTTTCTGGTTTATAAAACAGTAGATGTGTCGTAAAAATGTGTAAATTTTGTAATTGTTTTCAGTTATATCCAAATAAAGTTACCCTGGCTATTGTCCTCGTTAAATAAAAAACAAAATACTCTGGTTTTTTCTAGCTTCTTACCTCAATGTTGCCGGCGGGTGGTGTCGGGATGACATCCGGCACGATCTTGCTCGCCTCAAACGCTTGCGCTACCAGGGACATTATGACTGTCACCTGAAAATTTGTATTAGAAAGATATTTATTCTCTACACGAGCACTTATATGCTGACTGTACCTACAAGGTGTTTTGTAAAATGTAGGAAATAATACAAATTTAAAATGAAAATCACTGTATTATGTACAAAGCATTGTATTATTTTCAAAGTTCATTGGTTCTAGTTTTTTTGAGCAACGTACCTATCACTATTCTTATTAATTTACATAACATAATCGGCCTAAAATGTTCGCACTATTGGAACACAGGTCTCCTCTCGGTAAGAAGAATATTGATCAATTTAATTTAAAACGTTTTAACTACCAGTTTAGACCACTTGGACGCCAAAAAAATCAAGAAAATTAGCGTTCAATTAATATAACGGATAGTGAAACAAGCAAAAATCCTACCTTTTGTTTCGGCTGCTGCAACAATACTGAACATAAAACTTCATGAAAATCGCATAACACAAAATATGATTTTTTATGTGTACCAATCTGCTCATCTCTCTTTCATATCCCATTCAACAGATAGAGACAGAAACTTGGTGTACTCTCAATGCAAATAAAACTGACCATTTAGTACACAAGATTCATGACTCTTGATAAAAATTATGATAACCCTGACATTGTATTTTTATCTGATAATTTGCTTAAAAAAATGTTGGTAGAATGTTCTTAATCACACAATTATGTAATTTTTTATGTATTGTGATAATATTTGGCGAGACGTCTTTTTTTATAAATTATAAACTAGCACTTGACCGCTATCCCGCCTGATGGTAAGCAGTGATACAATCCTTGATGGTAAAGCGCGCTAGTTTATTAAGAGCCTATCCACTCTAGCCTTGGAGACACTTAAATTGTAGTCCGACGGAAACACTGCCGCTGGCATATTGTTCCAGTCCCTCAAAGTACGCGGTATAAAAGACGAGGCGAAACGCTTCTTTCGGACCCTCCACGACACATCACCATGTCCGACATGCCAATGCCTTGGGAGAAGCAAGCCAAATACCTAGGTGTGATTCTCGACCGCAACCTCAACTTCTCAGAGCACATTAAGACTGTCCGCTCACGCGGCACCTTCGCTCTCGGTCGACTCCACCCCGTCCTCAACCCGCGTAGCAAACTGTCGCTCAAGTGCAAATTGCGTTTGTACACAGCATGCATACGCCCGATTATGACATACGCTTACCCAGTCTTCGCACATGCTAAGCCGTGTAATATCCATAGGATGCAAATAGTGCAAAACCGTTTCCTCCGTAAAGTCACAATTTCCCCGTGGTTCGTCCGTTCTTTCCAAACGCTTCTTTGACAGTGCTGCCAAGCACCGCCTGATAGCAGCGGCTGCTAACTATACCCACTCCACCATCTCCAAGCTTCGCCGTCCACGGCATGCCCTCACAGATCCCGATAACCCCATAACCCGCATCCATAGCCACACGAGGTCCATAGCGACGCGTTCAACGTTGGCCCCGGCCCTCGTCCGATGAAGGCCAGCCCGTGCCGCAGCTGAGCCAGTAAATATAAATTCCCAACTACATATGACCTCTGAGTTTGTTTCGGACGTTTCTACTCAGAGCTAGTACTAGGAAACGCCGCGGTCATCAAACAGAATTAAAATAAAACTTCGATCCAGCCGTCCGTTGCTGTTCTCTCCAGCGACGCCCTAAGCCGAGGTTCGTACCCCACAGGGGGTGCCCTTAGCGTGTAGTCGCTTAGTTTTTAGTCGCCCTGGCTGGACCCATTAAATTCATTTAAGGCAGCCACAGGGTAGTCCGGTTAAGTAGTCACGACCTCTCAAGGTCAACTACGAAATGAAAAATGAAATGAAATCGTTTATTAAGCAAGTAGGATCACCGATCACTTTTACACGTCTTATGTTTTTATTTTTTATTTTTTTTTTTTAAACTAGTTGAAGCCGGCATTTCCTAACACTAAAACAAAAACAAAAAGAAACTTCGTTCGGATCATTGTGGTGTCAATAACGTAAGGGTGGACTCGACGTAAGTACGATGGGCCGTCCGATGATGGACCGGAGCCCATCTCCAATTGAATCATGCAATTTCATGTTTTTAACGATTTTGTTAGAAATATCTTTTAAAATATTATGTAATGTTGGATATCATAAGATAAGTTATCTAAGGAGGGACTAGTGGCTAAAACAATAAAAGGGGCCCTAATCTGTTATTTTTATAAATTCATTATGATCGATCAATTATGTCAGTCGTCTCGTAATGGAAAGGTGATAGAATGACATTGCCGTGTTGCCATTATTATAGAACCCGCTAATAGAAATGATTTTTTTAAAACTACTACTCAAATTGAACATTTGGAAGCCCACTGGAAAGTCGAAATGTCGCCATTTTGTTAGTAGATTACGAAACTTGTCAAAATCGATCATTATGAGTCGCCGTCGCCGGGCCACTGCAAGGCGCGCTCCGCAGCACGGTGCCGCCAACGGTGCGCCGTCCATTGCCCATTCAACCAACACATTCAACAGCGAAATTTCGACAGAATGGGCAATGGACGGCGCACCGTGCTGCAGCGCAACGCCGTGTCGCGCCGTAACGCGGCCTAAGTTACGCTGGCCGCGATTGGCCTTTGGGTAGATGACCTTGCTACGGAAAACACGTTAATCCGTTGGTTTCCAGTTGTCATTCAAAGATCTTTGACGTTACGGGTCGCCTTGTTGATTTGCTTAATGGTACAAATAAAACCACTGCCTGACCGCGATCCCGCGGATGGTAAGCAGTGATGCAATTGTTGATGACAAAGCGCACTAGTTTATTATGAGCCTATTCACTAGTTAAACTATTAAATTGTTATATTATTAGAATGTTAAAGGTAAGTAAATAAGATTAAAAACTGCTGCGCGTCATTGCTCATTATCTCCTCTATTCATAAACGTTGCTTAAAGTTAACTAGTGATTAGGTATCGTTTGACCAAACATTTTTGACGTTTTAACGTCACTTAATCATTGTTTATGAATAACCACTATATTGTTTAAGGACTTTTTTAGCGATGATGATGATGATAATGATTCATAAGCGATGATTAAAGTTAGGTTTCTTTTTTATTAATTTGTGCCAAAAAACAGTTACATGTTACAATATTAACAATCTAGCTAAGGTATAATACACAGTAAATAAACATATACCCACACCAATGTCCACGGAATCATATTGATTGTACTTGTGTATACGTCCGTTTCCTTATGTCTTGTACAATTTGTACAAGACATAAGGAAACGGACGTATACACAAGGAGACAGTGAAACAGTAACGAATGATAAAACTAAAACTAAACCCTAAAAATCACATTAACCAATTCAAGACAGCGCGCCCCGTCCAGATATGGTACATGGACACAATCACGTCACACCAAACATCAGCAAGAAACAGTAAGAGTTGAGGATTACCAGAAAGTAAATCAATAGCCGTTTTTCTGAACTCGCTCTGGTTAAGAGCGAAAATATCCAGATTTGCAAAATAGGAATTGTAAATTTCCAATAATCGGCGAAAATGAGCCCTCTGCCCAGCATTTGTTCTATATTGCTCCATGTAGAACAAGCGGGTAGCTCGTACTTCACGCTTACTTGCAAATCTAGGTATCACATAACATATTTCATTTGCAAACTCCAAACAATGAAACCTGTTGTTGCATATGCCAAACAGCATCACAACCATAAGCAGTGTACGCCTGTCCCCCAAGCTTAATATTTTGTACCGTTTTATCAGATCCGCATAGGAAATCCTAGTGTGGTGTAACTTATAATGTGTGGTGCGAAGAAACTTTTTCTGTACCATTTCTAGTCTGTGCTTGTACTTTCCTTAAAATAGGCTCCAAATGGGCACCGCGTATTCTAACGGACTAAAGTTTTATATAGAAAGAGAAAAGTGGATGTCTTTTTGAATTCCTTACAAGATCGCGTTATAAAACCATACATTTGAAAGGCTCTATTAATAATATTGTCAATATGGAAGTTATGTGCACACTTCTAAAATGTATGGTTAAACAATCACTAATCACTAGTAAACTTTAAGCAACGTTTATGAATATAGGGGTTATGTCTTTGAAGATCACCAGACAAGAAAACGAATAAAACCATGAAAATATTTTTCATAAACAAACATTTTATTATTTTTCAAAACAAAATCTAAGGAAACAAGTAGTAACAACAAAATAAATCAAACAGCGTTATGTTTAATGCACACATCATAATTAATACAAACAAATTTATTCGAACCATAATTCTATGCGAATAATTATTATGCCAAACTAATTATGACTTTTATTCATATAATAATACTTACAGTAGTTATAATTTTACAAATTATGAATTATATTATTATTCTAGGTATGCTTATAGATATAATTAAACACTCTTAAAATCGCTAATTATCATTAAAATGGAAATTTTATTACATAGTTACACACTTACATAATTATTATTAAAACTTCTATTTTAAAAGTTTGACAAATATATTTGCGCCTAAATTAATGACACAAGCGAATCAATTCCACAAGGAAAGTAATTTTTTTTAGAAAAGGCTTTAAAAGCGTTTAGATACAAGATTTTCTATAATTTTATTTTTTTTACAAAGTTTTCTCGACTAGGATACCACATTAATTATTTTCATGACTCAATTGACAATACCCAATTATCCAAATAACCAATTTTGGAAAATAATTACTTTAATTCTAGATCTCCAATTTATTTTATCGAACGGCTAGGTACTTTGTTGACAGTTGTAAGATTGTAAGGTCCGTATTATAGAATGTTACTCAAGACTCAAGCATTACTTAAAACTAGTTTCAACCAATCAAAAGGCTTCAAAAGAGACTTAAATGGAGCTTGAGTTTTGAGTGACGTTCTGTAATAGGAACCTATGACTCATATATGATTGTGAAATTAACGGACGTAATTAGATGAAAAAGGTGTATTTGTCGTGGATAACGATATCATTTTAATAAAAGTTGCTCATTTGATTTATGTAGTTGTGGGGCAAACGCTGTGACGTTATTTCGTAATGGCGGCACGTGGACAGACTCCTTTGGGAAAATAAGGATTGTCGAACAGTCTCTTCGCTTTGAGGCCCGGCACTAGGGCACTTCTCCGGGGTGAAACTGTCGGTTTGCCTATTTAAATTGTTATTGTCAAGATTGAAGGGTATTTACACGTCGTGTTTTAATTCAAAAATCCACCTACGAAATGGAGCCCTTACAATCATACCAAGATTGTGACGACCCCACCGTTCCGCTGTCCCTGACGTCGTCATACTTATAAATAACTTTGTATACAGTTGGTTTCAATATACATAACATCTCGCCTTCATTAATAGAACGGTTAGGCTGAGGAGTCTCATTCATAACTTGATTCATACTTCTATTTAAAGTATAAGCAATAATATACATACATAAAGATGGAGAAGTAATAAAAAGTTCGAGGAAATTGAAATTAGAGAAACAGATGACTTTCAGAAAATTTAGCTACTTTTCTCGTAACTCTTTTAAATATATTAAAAGACGCAATGAACTAAATATAGACGCACTCGAACAAAAAAATTCGATCAAAATATTGAAGCCTATATTGTCGTTACTGTCTATAATATATATTCGTAAAGAATAAATAAATAACAATAAATATTTTGTCGAATAACAATGATTTGAGTGAAACTGACCGACATCAATCTCTCACACAAAGATTGGTGGCATTTCATTATATCAGCGTAACGGAGGGACTTGTGATGACAATACTATAGTAGTTACATTTCACGCGCGTCGCATCTGTCATTGCAATTTGACATAAGAGCGGGGTATATAGGTACATACTAATTCCATGCATTAGAGTCTTATGACGCAATCGTGAATTGCAAATACTATACTATACTACGCATCAACATATACAAATGGACAAGCCTTCGAAATGAGATTTGTGGCACTCCGAAATAAAGAGAGCTATCTCTCTTACTATTTTCAAACCAAAAGAATAGTACAGATTATATGCGTACGGCATGTCCATTAGTATCTGTCGATGATTCTCTACGTCTTAAATACTGTCAAATCACGACAAAATTGTCAAATATGTTCTTTCTAAGCATAATTATATTATCACGAAAGTGATCAATATTCGTCAACATAAAATAAAACAAAACTTTATGGTTGAAATCGACCTCATTGTTTTGCGCAATATCGAATGTAAGTTAAGGTACTACTTTCGACAATTTTGTCGTATTCTGAATAATTATGACATACATAAGCTTAGGACTTACCTTTCTCAACTGTCAGATCAGACTCAAATTATATCAAAATTTTACTGGTTTTAATTAATAAAATTTTATTAATAAAATAAATAAAATCATAAATATTTTAAAATAACATAATTATTATTATAAATTGCTTTGTAAATTCAATATATTTTAATTGATTGCTTTTAAGATCCAAGAAGCAGTATTTTATACTGAAGACGCAAAAGCGATTAGTTTATTAGATGATAGATGCTGTGAGACACGCGATCTTTGAACAGCTTTGAAATGAAGAATATAATAACGAAATTAAACATTTTACATTACGCGTTCTTGACTTGAAACGCCATTTTAAAATTATATTTACACAAAATTCCCGGCCTGACCTCGTCATTGATTAAACATTACAAATTAACTTTGACCGACGATATTTACAATCTATTATTACATTGGATAATATTCTTATAATCAGTCAGTCCTTGGATTAATATGTTAGAAACGATCAATGAACTGTGTCTGATGTCACTAACATCCAATGCATTTAGCCTCTCCTTTATTAGATATAATTCCATCATCACTAATGATCATGACGACATAACGGCTATATAAATCAAGATCGTTGGTGAAATCAGACCAGTTACTACTAAAATCAATATCATAATCTACACAACTTGGACGGTAGCAAAAGCGCTGAATGTTACTTTCTTTGGTGGTTCTGCGCTGCAGGTCCTGACTACCGACCTCTTTGCTCCATCATGACCATTCATCTTCAGGACTGGCTTCAGATTCGCCACATCACCGTGAGATTGAGCCTTAAATCTACCAATCGTATTACTGGGATTACCCAAGTCTCTTAATTTATTCGTCAAGCCGGTTATTCTGTGCGAAATATTAGTGTAGTTATTCTTCTTAGGATCCAACTGCTGCTTCTTCGGTTCACTTAACTTCTTAGGTATTTCCAAACTTTGTAACGAAGTATATTTCCTATGGTCTGTGTTTAACAGGTTCCTCATCATGTCTGTATTTGGTCGAGGCAGCCGCGGCGGTCGCTGTAGGAAGTTGTTGGGTCTGAATGGCATTGGAGTGAGTTTTGGTTTCTGTTCACTCGGCATTCTATAATACTGGGGCACTGGCTCCAACCTTTGGGGCTTCCGTAGCGTGAGCGCCATCGCCATCTTCGTCGGTCGTGCGAGGCTGTCAAAGGCCGTCGTCGAGAACTGGGATCGGCTGCTCTTCCACTCTTCGCGGTCAGACTCGTAGCCGGTCACTGGAATTGTGAAACAAACTGTTAGAATTATCGGTACATATAGGTATTTCATGATCCTTTACGCATACAATATTCACCAGAATAACATCAATAGTATTGATGTTGAGTTCCGGCAGCACGTAAAGAACCAGTTTTAAATAAACTCCGTACTGAGCATAACTGTTTGCTATTAACCAAGGTAGCTCTTTACCAATATTTAACGTAAAACACTTATTTAAATAAGTCGTGCTTAATTTGTAGGTAGGTTGTACAAGATGGACCTTCATTTCCTACATTTACAGACAAAAATAAACGAATGTATCGTAGACACATAATTTTTTATGAATCAGAATATTAATGAGACAACTTTAGGAACATAATTATATGCTTGAACTGCGTAATTTGTGGGTATGTAAATATTCTGAATTAGATGCAAGCGTTACATCAGCTGATCATTTGAATTCGGAACATGCACACGCTTCCGTGCTCCCGCGCATACGAATCGGTTACGAGTTTCAAGACATCAGTGATGGAGATGGCCTAGCTGATCACATGCAAGGATGCCGCTGTTTACAGGAAAATGTTGAATTTTGACGTTAATTTAAAGAATTATTTCTTTGTTTGTAATACGATAGGAGGAAGTCTAGATTCTACGAAAAATGTTTGCTTAGATTTTGCAGATAAATTAAACAGACTTAACCCAGACGTCGTCGTCTACGTACTATTATGTATTTTCTAACAGACTTCCTCACTTTCTAATCACATCTGCGAGATGAGCACAAGCTTAGCTCGTTTGGCGTGGTTCTCATTAATTAAAGACAAGACAATAAGAATTCTCATTAAGTGCCTACTAATATTTTTTGCTGGGTTTACTTAATGTTCTAAACAGAATTTATGAGGACGGCGATTTATGATTTACGTTTACTGTATTCAAGAGACTTTCTCTCAATAAATAAACTTTTACCCTAAACTTAAACTTTTGTAAAATTTTAGAAATGGGGTGTGCCAAATTGGTTCATCAACTTTTACGACGATCATACAAACATTCTAAATCAGTTTCGTTCTTATATCTCGAAGATTTTTTTTTTTAAATATGCATTGCAGAGACATTACTTGGTTAATATTCTGTTATAACTAAGTAAGTATTAAGTATTCAAATCGTTGCCTGTTGATATCATCTAAACAAAAGATTTTATGAATCAGATAAATTAAAATTTAGATCTACGATTTGATCTGTTTTCAAAATGTCAAGGTGATGTTATAGCTCTTTAACACGATTTAATCAATGTTAAACATAGAATTGCACATGAAGAAAGGTGTTCTAATTTATTTTTCGACATTGCAGGGTACAGTTTGATGAGAACAGAAATATTAACCAACACGGGATCAATATTGTCATTATAGACGTACAATACCTACTAACTTTTATCCACGACTTGGTCTGAATCAATTTCTGTTATTATGATTGTTTCTGTCATATTTTTGGGCAATTTCAACCGCAACGCCCTAAAAGATGAATAATTTTCTCCCTGTTTTCCACATTTTCCTCTGATTCTTCGTTCCTACTGGTCGCAGCGTGATGTTATAGTCTAGAGCCTTCCTAGATGGACTATCTAACACAAAAATAACTTTTCGATTCGAACTGCGCTAATTTCAGGATCAGTATATCCTAAAATTAGCGCTATTAAGCTAACGTGTGAGCACGATCTATTTGCTGTAAAGCATCTATTTGTTGGGTTAGTCGTTTATTGACTTGATAGTGCTATGGCTGTTGAGAGTATGTCATGCTCACTCAAATGTCTCGCTGGTGGTGGCGTGTGTGTTGGGTCATTAGGTTCCCTTCAATATGGTTGAGCTGAATGATGCTGATCCATACGTCATGTTCGTGAACGGACGCCGTCAGAGGGGACTGGTCATCTCTTAGCTGCTACGGCGTATTTTAATTTCTGAATTGTTGTTTTTTTTTTCCATAATGGACGCTCTCAGCGTACAATATATTTCTGCATCGTTCTCACACGATTTATTTCAAAATGAATGATGTAATCAAATATTTGTATCAATAGCTTGATATTTTAAAAGAGTGTCCATGGAGTTTCTTGCCCGTTCTTCTCCATAGGTACCTACTTTTTGGAATGGGCGACTAGCTTCACCTTACTGACTGACCGAACTTCTGACAATTCAAAAGTGCCTGTAACTGGTTTATTTGAAATAAATGCTTTGATTTGATTTGATTTGAACACTGGAGTTTTATAATATCAGAATTGATTATTTCATCATCAGGTCAAGATGGAAAACGATATTTTCCTGATTGGCCTGGGTCTTGGATGTTTATCTATATATGTATCTATTATAAATATAGTATCGTTGAGTTAGTATCCCGTAACACAAGTCTCGAACTTACTTTGGGGCTGACTCAATCTGTGTGATATATATTTTATTTATTTAAATATACAAATATCCTTACAAGCTAGACCCATTGGAATATTGCAGCACACTTAATTAAACCGTTAATTGCCTCTAAAATCTAAAAAATTAAAAACTACATATCAAATTTGCCTTAGTTATATCAACCATTTAATATGTACAACTAACTGCTGCCGTTAAAAAGCTATTATTTTTGAAATTAAATACTGCAGCTTTAATTTTATTTATCTGTACTATAGATTTTCTTTAAAGATTTTTTGTGGGGCACCACAAGGGAATATAATATGTCCGCATCAATTAACCTTCGATTATACTCCTCACTTAGAATGTAATTATAATATTAAAAGTTCATTTATTTCGCAAGTTTGCCTTCTGAACTCGACCGGCATACAATGTGGCCTTCAAATCAACGAGTGAATTTCAATATGGGAGTTGATGAGCTTCGTTTAAACGGTAGACAGAGACTACAAACAAAATTAAAAAAGACTAAACAAAAAAATAAAAATATTACACTTCATTTTTTAAATCTGTGCCGAATTCCACTGCTGTAGTATTGTTTGTAGAGTAATTTGACTGATCTGAGAGCATTTAAAGTCAAAAAAACATATTTTTGAATATGTAAAGAATAATAGCACAATTAAAAATGTTGGTTTATTTAAAAAGAGAGCACACAGAGTAAATGTATTGGTGTAACCACATAAAATAAGTTAAAGTGTTGAGTAGGCAAAGAGCCAAGTGTTATAACACAGGTCATAAAAACGTAACTACCGTTATACTGTAAAGGTCTGTAAGGGACAATTTTATAGCTTAATTCAAGTACCCACAAAGTACGCAAAGTTTTAGTACACATGACACTATTTGAGAAGCTTTCCCAGTAAAATCTGACCTTGTACTTTATATTATAGGCTTTCAACCCCAATTTCGTGTCGACGATAGCAGTCTTTCGGAGCTATGTTTATTGTGTCGTCGAAGGCGTTGTTTTGATCGATAAGGGACAGAGAGAGGGGAGGGGAGGGGCGTGAGCAGACATTTGTGGTACTGCAACAAATGAGTCAGATGAGCACCAAACTGGCGCTGCTTTCTTAACAAGAAAGGGGTCAGCTTATATTGAGGTTTATAGCCAGTTTGAATGTTTTACTATTCTGTCTGACCTAAGATACGAATGCCCAAGATGAGGAAATGTTAAACGACAAACTATTTTATATAGTAAAATAAAACCTTGATTGTGCAATAACGGAACATGGCAATAAAATTGGTACTTGTTCAGTTATGCATAATATTATTAGCAACTAAATCTACAATCAATCAATCAATTAATAATTGTTTATTTATGGTAACTAGGCCAAATTTGTTAGAAATATTCTTCTTCTAAACCAACTTAAGATAACCTTTAAATAAATCAGCAACACCTTTGTACCTAGCCTACTTAGATTTTAATTTTGTCATATCCTTGTGTGTTTTATTGTGTATACAGACGACACTACATAAAGCTACTACAATTTGTCAGATTTCTTTATTAGATTTTCAATTTTATTTATAAAGCATTAAGGCTCAAGGTTGATTGGGATTTTTTGACGGTTTCGGGTAGGTTGACCTGCCGTCGTCCGTACATAAATAATAATTTTTTTGAGGTTAGCTGTGAGCTCTGTGTTACATTCTTAAAGATTTCCATGATAGAATCATCATCATCAACCTTTTTATCGTCCCAGTGCTGGGCACAGGTCTCCTCTCATACAGAGAAGGATTGAGCGTAATCACCACGCTTGCTCAATGTGGGTTGGCGATTTCAGACTTAAAGTCCAGGTTTCCTCAAGATGTTTTTCCTTCACCTTCAGTCATTGGTGTCCAAGATATACTTAGAAAGTACATACAACTTCAGAAAAGTTACATTGGTACTTGCCTGACCTGGAATCGAACCCGCGCACTCATGCTTGAGAGGCTGGTGTTTTACATGGTAGAATGTTATACAACATTAGTGTTTTTATTAACTATGGGCTAATAAGGATGAATCCAGTTACTAACTGCTTTTGGATCCTTTAGTCATCAGTTTCTAAAGATTTAAAGCATTAAAAATATTATAAAAAATCGTATCTTAAAACTAAATAAAGTCTTGAAAATTTTAACCCTAATTAGAATTACATAACACACTATTACTATTAATTTAAATAATTTTGAAGCATATTGCTAATCCATTACTCCAAATGTTTGAAAAATACGTTTGCTCAACAACGTAACTAACGCAATGAATTGTTGAATTGACAAAACGAAACCCGTTGTTACTTACGGTGTCTTACGCATTTTTTTTAGTATAGACTTTGCCCTCTAAGAATTACTCCTGTATCGTGGGTGCGTTTACAAACATATAACCCACATTCACAAACATCCAGACCCGGAACAACTACTTGTAGCCCTTGTAGATCATACAAATACTTGCTCCGTGCGGGAATCGAACTCGCGACACGTACCGTAGCAGTCGATCGCTCAGCCTTTACACCAACCGTATCGTCCAAATTACCTTAACGATTACATTGTCTAAATCATGTCTATGAAAATAAAGCTGAAGAGTTTGTTTGTTTGTTTGAACGCGCTAATCTCAGGAACTATGGGTACGATTTGAAAAATTCTTTTTGCGTTGGATAGCCTATCAATCTAGGAAGGCTTTAGACTATATAACATCACGCTGGGACTAATAGGAGCGGAGCATATAAAAAAAAAACATGGAAGCTTACGCGGGTGAAACCGCTGAGAGCAGCCAGTGCTCATATAAAAAGGAAAAATATAATAAAAGATTAATAAAATGTAACAGGAGATCAGGGTTACAGTAATAGTATATGATACATTATCCGACCATGAAGGGCAGGTTCGATTCCCGCGCGTGTCATTTTACTTCTCGCTTCCGTAACTACTGGCAACTGTTGCATGACATTCTGTGTCATTTGAATTATTATATGTAAGTACATATATGTGGATATCGTATTGATAAGAGTTGCTCATTTGATTTATGTAGTAGTGGGGCAAAGGCTGTGACGTTATTTTGTAATGGCGGCACGTGAAAAGAGACGTTTTGGAAAGTGGGGATTGTCGAACATTCACTTCGCTTTGAGGCGCGGACCAGGGCACTTCTCCGGGGCGAACCTGTCGGTTTGAGGCGCGGACCAGGGCACTTCTCCGGGGCGAACCTGTTGGTTTGCCCATTTAAATTGTTACTGTCGAGATTGGAGGGTATATTTAAACTTCAAAACATCACCTACGAAATGGAGCACTTGCTACTACACCAAAATGGTGACGACTTTTACGCTCAGCCGTCGCTGACGTCGTCATATGCTAGTTATTTCTACTTCGTTCCTGATTCGTGAAACCCTTCTATCTTCTTCTTCTTCTTCTGCCTATAGATGTCAAGGTTTTCCACGCTGATCGGTCTTGTGCTGCCCGCATCCATCAGCTTCCCGCGACCTTCACCAGGTCATCGGTCCACCTTGTTGGAGGCTTCCCTACACTGCGTCTTCCAGTACGTGGCTGCCACTCCTTACTGCCCCATCGGCCAACGGTTCTACAAGCAATGTGCCCTGCCCACTGCCACTTAAGTTTAGCGACTCGCAGAGCTATGCCGCTGACTTTGTTGTTCTTCTGCGGATCTCCTCATTTCTGATTCGATCACGCAGAGAAACTCCGAGCATAGCTTTTCAAAACCACCCTTCTATAGTGCATATTATACTTCTGCTGCCTGTCTTGTTCCCATTTTTTTTTTATAATTTTCCACTAGTACTTGACCGCAATCCAGCCTGGTAGTAAGCAGTGATGCAATCGTTGATTAAAGCGCGCTAGTTTAATAAGAGCCTATTCACTCTAGCCTTGAAGCCACTTAATTTGTAGTCAGAGAGAAAACCGCCGCTGGCAAATTGTTCCAGTCCCTCGATGTCCCATCATCATCTCAGCGTTGATCCCAGTCGTATCCGAAGCTTTTTCAGCTTTGGAGTCTGGGGTCCGATTTACCAGTTTAACTACTGGTTTTGGCTAAACTTCGATATTTTCCGTGAAGCGACTGCCGTCTGACCTCCACAATCCGAAGACGATTTCGAAGCATTGCAATTAGGCCAATTGTTGAATTTTTGAGGGCTCCAATAACCTGTATCGATTGCCATTAGATGTTGGTATGGCAACCGGGGCGAACGGCTTAACGTGCTTTCCGAGGCACGACCAGACTAGTGCAAATATTCATATTCATGCATACAAATATTTGCACAGAGCGGGGATCGAACTCGCGCCTCCTTGCGCAGCGGCCGCGTTCGCTGCCGCTACGCTACGGAGGTGTTCCGGTCCCTCGATGTACCCGGTATAAAAGAAGAGACGAAACGTTCCGTCGGCATCGTAGTGGGGTCAATAACATAAGGGTGGATACTCGCAGTACAACGGGTCGTCCGATGATGGAACGGAGATGGGGGAATTAAGTCATGCGATTCCCTCGTACACTCTCCAAGAAGCATAATTTCTATGTATGTGTTCAGCTCATACCAGTATATTTGTTCAGCCAGCTTTCACCTTATCATCACTCCCTTGCCGTCATATTAGCTCTTTCCCCATTCATCCGTCTTACAGTACAGTAATAATTAATCACTATCTAATCTCAGGACGATACACATTTCGCATAGTTTTTAATCTACTGTGCTGTGCGGTTTTGAATCAAAATCAAAATCAAAAGTCATTTATTCAAATTAGGCTGAGAATCAGCACTTTTTGAACGTCAATATTACATAAGACAGTCCCCCAAAACGCCCACCCATCGACACTTCCTAGTGCTTTCGCTGGGAAGAAGAAGTGGCGGAAGAAACTCCCCAGCAGCACAGTTCATTTAAAAAACACATGATTTTATACAATACTATGTATAGTGATGAACACAAGAAAATATAATAACAATGAAATTATTGAAAATATGCCAGCTACCACGCCAGAATACCAGCAAAGCAAAACAATATATATACGAGTATATTTAAATGTAAATGTAAATAACTAAAAACTTATTACTTCAATAAAAGCCCCAGGCAAAAAGGGCGCGACAGCTTATATATTTAAGTATTGAAAAAAAAAAAGAGTGAATTATCTGAACTCATATAACGTGTCAGTAAGCTAATTTCGGAGAAAGAACACAAACATTGTCCTGAGTTAATCAGAGCGACCAGCTATTCTTATCATTTAAATAATCACTTACAGAATAATATGCCTTTGAATTTGACCCATTATAAGCTACCTACGGATGATCCACAGAACTGTTCAATTTGTACAGAAGATAGCATATCAAGTTACTACAATCTGTCAAATTTCTTTATTAGATTTTTAACTTTTTCTCTAAAACATTAAAGCTCACAGTCGATTGGAAATACTTGACAGTTTTGAGTGGGATGACCTGTTCTCGTTTACCTATTTGAATACCTATTGAATTACTGTACCTATTTGAATTTCTTAAGTAATTCTGGCAATTGTGAAAATGAATCATTACAGAATTCTTATGCCTCTTTCACTTTCAGATCAATATGGCTGACTAATTTCCGGTGGTGACGTTTCCGGCTGTAAATTTTGGCTGTCCACATCCGTGTTTACATATTTTTGCACAATGGTTTTCTTTTAACCTTAAATTCATCATGTTAACATCCTGTAGGTATTTTATAATAATGAGGATAACCTTTGTTTATAGTGAAGATTCTTTGTTTACCTTTGTCTTTTGATAGTTCAATCTGTAAAATTGGACCAATCTGTAAAATCTATCCTCTCCAAACCATTCCAAATCTCAATACATATGCTAGTCTTGTAACACCACCACTTGATGACTTTTCTGCCTACAAAAAGGCTTTTAGGCAGTGCAGAGCTTAGATCAGTTACTTAAATATGTACTACTTAAATGACGAGGTAAAAATTCGGCAGATTTGAATGTATCTTTTATTAATAAATTAGTAGTAATAGTATTTTTGTCTGACGAAACGACGCGCGCTTTACTTCTGCCAACCAACCAACTTCTGTAACTAAATGTATGTGTGCGTTAGGACTCATCTTAACGCACACATTGACACCAATGTTTATACACTTACTGTATCGTCCAAGTATGAGTAGTATGAACATATAACACACACAAACACACACTTCGGACTTCGTCTGTGTCTCAAACGATACACATACATTCTCAGTGTGTTTGTACATTTGAAAAACACAAGTAAAGCGCGCATCGCTTCGTAAGATATAGCAATACTATAATAACTAGGATAAAAGAACTTGTGATCTGCTAAAAAATATTGATCTTGATCAGTGTTAATATGTACCCAGCTACACGTTGATCCAAAAACGATTATTCCTGTAACTGCCCATACATCTACTATACATAACACAGATACATCTATAGCCCAATATATTTATCTCAGAGTCTTAAATAAGATTCGTAAATATGGACTGGCAAAGTATTAAAATAATCAGTCTTAAGAAACCAATTGTATTTATACCGATCGCGATACCCACACACTGTTATTCCCAGGAAGTCCCCAATAAAATGGATAACTGACCATAACTACAGTTTTATTAGACTCTAAATTTCTTAACACTTTAACTGTAAAAGATTCATCATCTTTACCAGTATAACTGGTGTTTGTCTTAACGCAATCCTCTTTTACGAGCCTGTCCTCGTCTGTGGGTTGCACAAACGGTTGAAAATGACGAGCTGCCATCGGTGACACGGATGCACGGCGGTTACGTTTGCGGTTGTTCCTGGTCGTACTCCGTCGTTTTAACTTTAGTGAATTTTGTTGTGGACAAAGTTGGCAAACAACTTACGACAGCTTCGAATGATTTGCATTTGTTTGCACGTTTAGCGCAGTCGTTAAGTTTTTACTACTGCCCTGTGTGTCGCGGGTTCGATCCCAGCACGGAACAAATATTTGTATGACCTCCAAGTAGTTGTTCCGGGTCTGGCTGTTTGTGTATGTGAGTTTATATGTTTGTAAATGCTGTCACGGTACAGGAGAAATTCCTAGAGTGGGACAACGTTTTAAAGCAAAAAAAGATACCAGAACAAATGCAATACATCAGTTTTTCAGTCTGATTTAAGATAATTCTGTAACAGTTCATATTTCGGGTATAATTTGTGAGAGTTAGGTAGGTAGTAGATATATTGGCAGTTATTGTGTGTGTATGTATTACAATGATCTGTGTGTGTGATTACAATGATCTGTGTGTGTGATTATGACTGTAACTAGTACACTCATGGGCTTACCCCTCAGGGGGGCTGGTAATCTCGCAGATATGTATAAGCTCACCTAACTGCTAAACAAAGTTTAAACGAAGACGACGCTATATCTCAGTAGTTTTTGGTAATTTCGACAAAATAAAAGATACGGGTCTTAATTTTTTTTTGTTACCTATAAGACGGAGCAATTACTTTTTTTGATTTTCATACCTTGGGTATCCAAGGAACCACGTCCGACTATAGCACACAAAGATCACAAACATTACTCACTCTAAATATTTGACTTGCCCCCATCTATGCCTGACTTGCCTTTTTTTTTATTTGACGCTGATCAAGATCAAGAGAATCTTTAACGGATAGCCAGTAAGATTCATCCTAATGCCAAAAAATTAATGACTTTTAGACTATTGTTATCTATTTGTTGTGTCTTATGCCATATCATCATCATCATCATCATTTCAGCCGAAAGACGTCCACTGCTGAACATAGGGCTCCCCCAAGGTTCTCGACGACTTCACCAGGTCGTCGGTCCACCTTGTCGGGGGCCTACCCACGCTGCGTCTTCCGGTGCGTGGTCGCCACTCGAGAACCCGTCGGCCCCATCGGGCATCGGTCCTACGGGCAATGTGTCCAGCCCACTGCCACTTTAGTGTTGTAATTCTTCGGGCTATGTCGTTTACTCTCGTTCTACGTGCGGATCTCCTCATTCCTGATTCGATCGCGCAGTGAAACCCCAAGCATAGCCCTCTCCATATAGAATAGCATATAAAGAGTGTTTCTGACATCGACGCACAAACGAGTACCATGGATCCAGTACATGATTCTGAACTCCCCAGTAGTAGAATTTTTCGTAGGCATTTTCATGATTTAAAAAAATATATATGTAGTTTATTTCAATTGTTATACTTTTATAACCCAATAAGATTTTAATGTAAACATTAATTAATTCGCTAATTACACGAAAAAAACGCAATGAAAACAAAACTCAAACAGCTATGTTATCAGCTGATTTAATAGGGTTCACATCAGGGATCAACGTCATACCTACAATCCCGCACGGCGGCACGCTTGCAACGTTCAAAGGCCGAGCCAACACTTTTTTTAAACACTGTGAATTCTGTAACCGTTCATTAACGACATAAATGACTGTCATAATTTTATTAGTGGCATGCGGTCTAGCCTTTTCGCGAAGTTTGCGTTTCGATATCAGATACACCCTGTGTATATATATTATACACAAACCTCTTTACACAACTCCTACCATATCAACATGAGGGTCGGTTTAGTTGCACACACGCTGATTGCAAGACTCTGATTAGCCACGCTAAGTTCAGGCACGTGACTGTAGCATACGATTCTATACGATATGCCTTATTGGGAACTAGGGACTGATTATAAGATTGCTAAATTATCATTTGCAAAATATCTAGATGTTGAAATGTACTATTGGAGCATGTGTCCGTTCCGTATGCATTTTAATGCAAACTAAAATATAAGTCGAGAATGCAATACACTAATAATGTATTTACAAGAATAGTATGCTGTTCATATAAATTAAAGTGGCCCATTTACATTCTACCATAAGATGTGGTGTGCAAATATTTAATACGGGATGATATTACAGAAAAGGTAATCAAATGTGCACTACAACAAGTCATCATCATCATGTCAGCGTTAATCATAGTCGCATCCGAATCTTTTTCAGCTTTGGAGTCTGGGGTCCGCTTTAGCAGTCTAACTTTTTTTTTTAATATTTATAAACTAGCGCTTGACCGCAATCCCGCCTGATGGTAAGCAGTGATGCGATCGTTGATGGTAAAGCGCGCTAGTTTATTAAGAGCCTTATTTACTCAGAAAAAACTAAGCGAATAGGAAGGAAGACGGCAGTTGAGCGAGGTGATGCAATGTTAAACCCAACAACACGACCAACGATGCTGCGCCAAAGGGAGATGGATCTGAAGACCCTCCACGACCAAATTCCCGACACAACAACATTTGGCGCATCGTACTCGGCACACATCGCAACACAACTGCTCAGACCCGTCCTCCGTAACTACTGATTTTGGCTAAACTTCGATATTTTCCGCGAAGCGACTGCCGTCTGACCTCAACAACCCAAAGGCGATATAGAACTATAGCAGTTAGATCAATTGTTGGACTTTTGAGGACTTGTTGGAGCCCTCAAAACGTAACGACTGCCACTAGATGTTCGTATGGCAATCGGGAACAACGGCTTAAAGTGCTTTCCATGGCGCGACCAGACCAGTGCAAATATTCATATTCATGCATACAAATATTTGCACTGCGCGGGGATCGAACGAAGAAAGATATTAAAATCATATGGACAGCATCGCCTTCTTGGAGCAAAAAGCTAATAACATCATAATGTGAAAATAACTTTCTCAAAAGGTTGCATGAATCAATATTTAGAGAGAGAGGGGTCTACCCTCTCTCTCTGAATATTGATAAGACTATATTATAACTAGACTAAAGACTAAAGACTATATTACAGAAAGGCTATATTATTAGACACACACACAACCTCATATAAAATATTAATGTTTTATGTGTGTTAGAGGCCCCGGGTACGATCCCCGGCCAGGTCATGATGGAAAACGATCTTTTCCTGATTGGTCTGGGTCTTGCATGTTTTTCTATATATGTATCTATTATAAATATAGTATCGTTGAGTTAGTATCCCATAACACAAGTCTCGAACTTACTTTGGGGCTAGCTTAATCTGTGTGATTTGTCCGTATATATATAAATAATATTATATTAAAAAAAATATGTAAAAATCTTTGCAGACCGCTTAGTAACACATGACTAATAATTTTATTTAAATAAATAAATTTTGTTTGTCGTAAAAGTTTTTTCGTTCAAGACTCATTCACACAAACAGATATACACGATAGCAAAAATAAACACAATCAGTAATTTCATATGTCAGCAATATGTCTGCCGTAGCATTGCTGGATATAAAGACAATCCAGTCTGTTGGCAATCATAGCGGTCTTTAGGTTTACAGAAATCCTATTACAACTCATTCTTTTTTTTTTTTAAGTAGATGAGTTTGGTATTGCCTATATAACTTTAAGAATAAAGGCCGTAAAAACTCTAAATTAGCGCATGATCATATTACAATTCATCAGAAATCAATACGCGACCATAATATTTTAGGTAAATCTATCCTGCCATGCCAATTGGGGCCGAACAAATGTTATTCCGAAGCACTCGTATTGTATGTATATTGAGTATTGACTTATTATAAACGAAACTAATTGTTCAGACACTGGCCTTAAACAAATATGCAGTGATCTGCGTTTATACAGTATGTTAAGAAAACCCTGTCCGACCCGTGAAGGTGTTGTTAGGTATCGATAACTGATTCTACTAATGGATACAAAACCGGGCTAAACTTAAAAAAAACCCCTAAAAATAAATATTATTTCGCAAAAAGAGGTAACTTAATAAATATGCGGAAGCACCCTTCCACGGGCGGCGGGCGGCAGGGCACGCGGCACGTGGTCGCATCGCTATTCGCTCATAATAATATCGGTGTTGTCGTTTTTTTTAAAAATTACCAAATTTAGGGGAAGTTGGAATTAATTCGCGGGAAAAAAAAGATTATTTCAAAATTTATTTGTATTGGTACAATGATGATTACGTAAAATTTTATATTATATTTGGTCATGTGTTTACCTAACCTTTATTATCCTTATGGGTCGGACAGGGTTTTCTTAACATACTGTATACAGACGACAGCACATGAAGCTAATAAAATCTGTCAAATTTCTTTATTAGATTTTCAACTTTTCGTAGAGGGTCTTCAGATCAACCTCCCTTTGGCGCAGCATCGTTGGTCGTGTTGTTGGGTTTAACATTGCATCACCTCGCTCAACTGCCATCTTCCTATTCGCTCAGTTTTTCTGAGTGAATAGGCTCTTAATAAACTAGCGCGCTTTACCATCAAATCACATCACTGCTTACCATCAGGCGGGATTGCGGTCAAGCGCTAGTTTATAATTATTAAAAAAAAACTTTATGGCTATAGTATTAAGGCTCAATGTTAATTGGGAATATTTGACAGTTTGTATCTTGACCTGCTGTCGTCCGTACGTGCACAGAGATAGTTTCTTAACTTCAATAGTCGAAACTTTTGGGGACAAACGTGTTGAAAAGATGTTGGAAATATTTTTATACTGCCAGCATTTTTACAAACAAGCAACATTTTTAGAAGAAGCAACGTTTAAGTAGCGTATTTAAAGTACGTTGCCAACGTTTGGATTGATGACTACACCCGAATTAAGTAATATTACAAAGGTACTATTGTTAATTCCTAAAGGGAAAGTGATCGATCTTCAGTAATAAATTATTCATCCATTCTTAGGTTGCGCATAGAGATTGCAGAAATAAGCAGGTCCGTGTTGATTAAGATAATAGGCACAGTTTAATTCAAGTTATGAAAATCCACCTTCATTTCGTAAAGAACTAAGTATTAGTATCAATTTGAATCATTTTGAAGCATTTTCTCGGTGGTGGGCCATAAGATCGGCTGCCGGCAGATGTTACCACCCACCAGACAAAGTCTTGCCGCCAAGCGATTTGTCGTGTTCTGATGATGTCTGGTGAAGCCATACGGAGGACGGGTATAAGCAGTTGTGTTGCGATGTGTGCCGGGTACGATGCGCCAAATGTTGTTGTGTTGGTAGTTTGGGCGTGGAGGATCTTCAGATCAATCAGACGGGATTGCGGTAAAGCGCTAGTTTATAATTATTAAAAAAAAAAACTTTTGACAGCATTAACTATAGAAAATGTATCTGTCTACATATTTGGCTTGATAATATCCCACTCTGCAAATAATGGTATCTCCAGCACTAGATCAGTTTTTCAAAGTCAAAGTATTTTATTTGTTAAACATAGGTAATATGGTGTAAAATTTGTGTTGTATCACTATGTTTTGCCTTTCAAGGTGTACAAATAAATTAAAAACAATATTGGACATTAAAATTAACGATTGAACATTTTATCATATAAAAACTCATTGATGGAATAGTAAGCTTTGTCAATCAACAATTTCTTAAACTGTGATTTAAAACGATTCAAGTAAGTCATACTTCTTAAAGGTTTTAGTAGTTTATTAAAAAAATTTGGACCCATGCCGAGACAACTCTTTGAAAAAAGTGCAGTAGGTACTGTGTTTTTTGTCTTTAGAATGTTCTGGTGACGTCTAGTATTAAGTTTTTCAAATTTTGACACATTCTCCTTAAAAAATATTGAAGTTTCATAAATATAGAGAGATGGAAGTGTAAGTACTTTTAAACTAACAAAATATGAGTTGCAGCTGTCGATGGTTTTTAACAAGCATAGGGCTCGGAGACATTGTTTTTGGGCTTTAAAAAATAAAATATGTATATAAAAAACATAGCAGATGTGTAATATTTATCTGTAACAACTCACACTTTAACCTATGTTTAAAAATAAAGATTCTGATTTCTGATTTCTAAAAAAGGTTTTGCATTCATTCTAAAATGATCTCTATTCAAATTTTATTTATATTTAAAACAAGCGGCCGCCAGTGACTTCGTTCGCGTGAAGTTAGTTGTGCTCCGCTCCTATTGTTCGCAGCGTGATGTTATATAGCCTAAAGCCTTCCTGGATTAATCGGCTATCCAACGCAAAAATAATTTTCCAAATCGGACCAGTAGACCTGAGATAAGCGCGTTCAAACAAACAAACAAACTCTTCAGCTTTATATATTAGTATAGATATGGTTTGCAGGCATCGGTGGTTTTTAACAAGTCTGTCAAATTCAGGTATTCCATAGACAGTTTAGACGCGATTATAACATGGCGACCTAAAATACGTCGATACACGTCAGACGCGTACTAATTCGACAGGTCTAAACTAACATATTATTTTCTGTCCTTTTCTTAATGAAATAGAAATAAAAAGATCCACTGAATTTAAATTAGTTTGGTTTGTGAACAAGGAATCAGGGCCAATGTCAATTTAAACAAATATCAACTTTATTTTATTAGATAATAAGTTGATATCAGAGTGCACTATTGAAAAAGTTATAAAAATGTTTTAAGTTGCTAAACTAAATTCTAAGCTGAAATAAACTTTACTGGGTATAGTAATTAAAGCTATTTTTCCCTAAACTCATATTTACCCTCAAACACCCCAATTAGAATATTATGTTATAATCATAATACATACACTGAATTTATAGGTTATACCAATTCTTGGAGAACGAAGACCTTAACGTTCTTGGAATAAGGATTTTTCTTTATTTTGTATTGAATGATTAAATTTGTATAAATACAAGTAAAACTGCGATTTTAAAAGCCTGTACAGACAACAGGGATAATATCGCAATATTTCCCTAGTTATAATTATTTTTGGAATAAAAAATTACCTATATTAAAAATGTCATAAACAGATTCATTAAACGATTCTGAAGAAACTATTTTCAGGAAGTGCTATAATTAATTCATAATATATGTAGTATGCACTATGCAATATGTATCTAAAGAAAACCCTGTCCGATCTGTGAAGGTATTGCTAGATATCGATAACTGATTCCACTAATGCCTACAAACCCTGGCTAAACTTAAAAAAATCCCCTAAAAAAATAAATACTATTTCGCAAAAGGGGTAACTTAATACATGTGCGGTAGGCAATACATGTACCAGCGAAGGGCGGCAGGGCACGCGGTCGCATCGCACATTCATAATACATAATACCGAAAAAATGATGTTGTCACTTTTTTTTAAATTACCAAATTTTGAGGAAGTTGGAATTAATTCGCGGGAAAAAAAGATTATTTCAAAATTCATTAGTATTCTTACTATGATGATTACCTATGTAAAATTTCATATTTTACTAGCTGACCCGGCGAACTTTGTTCCGCCTTAAAGGCAATAAATATCACATGATCTTCATTTTTTACTTTTTAAATTAGGATAATTAGGGTAGCACAAAAGTGTAGAAGAAGTCGAAACAATGAAGCTCATCATTATCATCATAAACCTTTTTTATAGTCTCCCTGCTGGGCATAGCTCTCCTCTCATAAGGAGAAGGATTGAGCGTTTCTAAAATCCAGGTTTCCTTAAGATGTTTTCCTTCACCTTGTAATCGGCTTGTAATATTCATCATTAAATCACAATAATACATAGAAGAAATTTCATTTTCTCTACTTTGTAGAGGTGCAAGGTACCAGGGTAGCACAAAAGTGTAGGAGAAGCAGAAACAATGAAGCTCATTAATCATTAAACCATAATAATTACATGGAAGAACTTTTATTGTGCCTAGTTTGTAGAGGTGCAAGATACCAGGGTAGCACAAAACTGTAAGAGAAGTCGAAACAACGTTTCCGAGATCACATGCTTTTTCACGCAATCAGCGCCACCTGCCTGGTTGATTTGTGAATCTAAACCATCCAGAGCGCCACTCAAACGCATACAGAAACATTCATTTAAATCGGTCGAGCCGTTTAGGGGGAGTTCATTGACATACACACGTACAGCAGAATTATATATATAAAGATTTGGTCATGTGTTTCGACGTTCGGACGGGACGGGGTTTTCTTTGCATATTGTACGGGTCAATCACCGTACAGTAAGTTTACCTGGGTCATCATTATTACGCCACACGCTCGGTATGTATCGACCATTTATATTATTGCACTTACACCGCAATATTTTAGTACGTAATTCGGAGACATACCGTGCGCGTCACTCATAATCCCAAATCGATCACCATTCATCCTAGTATAAATTAATCTTAATCTTACGTTTGTAGAAACTGATAATACAGTGAATTTATTAAACTTAAATTGGCTTTAATCTCTCAAATCATCCCACACCTCTATCTTAATCCAACCCCGAACATTGGTCCTTCGAGCCTTGAGCGGGACCGAATCGCGTGTGCAAGACTTTGTGCTTTGTGTGTGCGTTTTACCGGTTTCGTTGTACCATTTTATCTCATCTCGTGATCTTAGTCAATCCCGGTGCCTAAGAGGGCGCCACTATATCTTATCTCGTGATCCTGGTTAATCCCGGTGCCTAGAAGGGCGCCACTTCATCTCATCTCGTGATCCTGGTTAATCCCGGTGCTTAGGAGGGCGGCACTTCATCTCATCTCGTGAACCTGGTCAATCCCGGTGCCTAGGAGGGCGCCACTTCATCTCATCTCGTGATCCTGGTTAACCCTGGTGCTTAGGAAGGCGCCACTTCATCTCATCTCAAGATTTTATTCGATCCTAGTGTTTAGCAGGGCACCACTCATCTCATCGTGCAAACCTGTTCGACCCCGAAGAAATCCTACAAGTAAGGTATCTTTCTTCTTACTTTTACTATGTCTACAATGGAAGACATTTTAGCTACTCAACAGCAAATCACTGAAGGCATAGATAGACTTTACTCCAACTTCAAAAAAGATGGAGCAGAGCGGAAGAACCCCGACTATCTACGTCGACGATTGGAAAGCCTAGAGCAATATTTTACGGAGTTTCATAACAATCATATGAATTTGTTATCCTTTGGTGATCGATCTCATGCGTATTTCACTACCGATCAGTATGAGCAAATGAAAGTGAAATACAGCAATATTAAAACAGCCATTCAGAATTATAAGCCCTCCACAGACAGACCTCAAACCCCTGTTTTGAAACCCCCTATTTTTCAGCCATCTTCAATATCTCAAACCTCGAACCTCTCTTCTCAAAATAATCCTCCTAAGGATAGCGTGAATATAGAAGATCTCTTACGAAAACAAGCTACTAACTTTAGGGCATTTTCAAGAGAAGCTGCTGACATTGATCTCAATCTTATCTCGGAAAAGTGGGAGTTTGAAGATATCCTAAAAACCTTGAAAACTCGTTGGACAGCGATAGACACCCTACATTGGGAACTGGACAACGAGCTCAACGGCGCCAACGCTCAGTACGACGAGCAATTCTCTGACTACGAGAAACATTATAAAGCCCTGAAAAGGGATATTAACCGAAAGATGTGGTCGGTGGCTCACATTGAGAAATCGACCCCAAAAATGGAAATAGCTACATTTGAAGGAAGCTACACATCCTGGATCTCTTTCAAAGATCTTTTCACAGAAACTGTACACAACAATCCCTCGTTATCGAATGCTCAAAAAATGCAGTTCCTGAAAAGTAGGATCAAGGGCGAACCGGAAAAATTAATCCAACATCTACAAATAAGTTCAGACAACTACCCCGTCTGTTGGAATATCCTCACGCATCGTTATGACAATAAGCGTCGTATTTTTGTATCTCATCTCAAAAACCTCCTAAATATCCCGACATCTCAGCAAAAATCAGCGAGTCATCTTAAGCGGATTCACGATACGACGTACGAAAGCGTATATGCTATAAAAAATCTCGGGATTGATGTATCTACTTGGGATCCCTTCCTCGTATGTATCCTAGCTGAGAAATTAGACTCTGAAACTAACGATGACTACATAGATTCGTTGAAATCTCCAAAGGAGTTGCCAGTATTGGAAGAATTTCTTCGGTTTTTAGAGAACAAGTTTACGTCCCTGGAAACTTCACGGAAGAAACAAGAACCCTTCAATCAAAAGTCATCTTCTCAATCCCAGAACGTATCTTTATCATCTAAAGGTTATTTTAATAACCAACAATCTCATTCTAAAGGATTTAATTCTCGCTCCAAACAAAATTACAACACCTCAAATCATACCTATTCGACAAACCAGGTCATGTCGCAACCGTCAAAGTCCAATCGGAAAAATAACGAAAGACGTATAACCTGTGGTATTTGCAATGCAAGCGATCATCGTATACAGAATTGCCAAAAGCTAGCAAAAATGCACCCATCGGCTCGTAAAAACGCAATTGCAAATTTGAACCTTTGCATCAACTGTTTGCACTATCACGAAGGTAGAAAATGCCTTTCGGAAATAAAGTGTAAAGAGTGCAATAAAGATCACAATACAATTCTGCATGAATGTTTCACGTCAAAAAATGCTACATCGGATGCGTCGCGATCGGGGCCAAGCGGGGCCACTATTGCGAAATCTTCACCTCAGCAAGATATGAATACCTTAGTATCTATGCAAAACGATCCTACAGAAATACTTCTCGCGACAGCAATTATCAAGATTCAAGCTGCTGACGGATCTTACAGAAGAATGAGAGCTCTTATAGATCAGGGATCTCAGACCTCAATCATCACTGAACGAGCTGCACAGCTTCTAAGCCTGCGTCGGCAAAGATGTACGGGGCTTATCTCTGGAATTGGAAACAATGAAAATAGTTGCAAGGGCAGGACCTCTATTAAGTGCATGTCGTTAATTAATAACTTCACTTTCGAAGCCGACGTATTTATAATGAAAAGACTAGTCAAAAATTTGCCTAATCATACCTTCACTAAACCCAACTGGCCAATCCTTAACCAAATAACCTTAGCTGATCCTGAATTTTACAAAAGTAGGCCAGTTGATATCCTGTTCGGCGCTGACGTTTATTCCCAAATCCTATTGGATGGTGTCTGCCGCTCTGAGGGAAAGTTACCCGTTGCCCAACAGACACAGTTGGGATGGATCTTAAGCGGTAATTGCAAAACATTTCAGTGCAATGTCATCCTAAACAATCTCACCGATATCCAACAGTTCTGGGAAATGGAGGATATTCGCGAACCCTTATCAATATCTCAAGAAGATCAAGATTGCATTGACTTCTTTCAATCCTCAACCTCAAGGCGCAAAGACGGCAGTTATGTCGTGAAAATACCTTTTAAAGAAAATTTTGAAGTAAAGTTGGGTGAATCTAAAAATAAATCCATTGCGCAATTTTTTCAAATAGAAAAGAAATTAATTAAGCAACCCGACCTGGCACGTGATTATAAGTTGTTTATGTCCGAGTATTTAGAGCTCGGACATATGATCCCCGTCGCGTCACATGTCAACATGAGCCCGGATTGTTACCTTTCGCATCACGGCGTACTACGAGCTGAGTCATTAACTACAAAATTACGAGTTGTTTTTAATGCCTCTGCAAAAACTTCAACAGGTCACAGCCTCAACGACCTTATGTGCAGGGGGCCGAACCTACAACAGGATCTTTTAAGTCTCATCCTGAAATGGAGAAAATTTAAGTACGCCTTTACTGCCGATATTGAAAAGATGTTCCGTAACATTTGGCTACATCCTGATCATCAAAAGTTCCAGAAAATTATTTGGAGAAATCATCAATCCCAACCGTTGCAAGAATATCAGCTAGCGACTGTCACTTATGGTACAAAGGCCGCACCCTTCCTGGCCATGATGACACTGAAACAACTTGCCATCGATGAAAGGCCAAATTATTCCGATAGTAGTGCTCCTGATGTCTTAGAAACCTCTTTTTACATGGATGATCTCATGCACGGAGCTTATACCGCGACTGCTGCTAAATGTCTCAAAGTAGAGATGATAAACCTTCTTAAGACAGGTGGTCTCAATCTTAGAAAATGGCGTTCGAACTTGCCGGAACTGGTAGACGACCATATTAATCCTCAAGATGAAGAATTTCATTTTAAACAGCCAGAATCCACAAAGGCTTTAGGTCTTCGCTGGAACCCGAAAGAAGACTATTTTATCTTTCATCCGTTAGAAATAACACACACAGAAGACTTCCCAACAAAACGACAATTCTTATCTCAAATCTCAAAAATCTTTGACCCCTTGGGCTGGGTGTCACCAGTCACAATCAAACTCAAAATCCTATTTCAAGAGACATGGAAAACGGAATTGGGTTGGGATCAACCGATTCCTCATAATATTGCTCTGGAATGGAATAAAATAAAGGCCGACTTACCTCACATATCCCAATTTAAAATACCTCGATGGATACAAACCATGGAGAATGACATAGTTGAGCTTCATGGATTTTGCGATGCCAGCACAAAGGCCTACGCTTGTGTTGTTTATTGTAAAATTAAAAGACAGGACAGGACATACGTGACCCTTATTGCTGGAAAATCTAAAGTCGTACCTCTGAAAAAATCTCAATCTATACCTCGTTTGGAACTTAGTGGAGCTCTTTTATTATCAAAACTTATGGCCAAAATAATCTCATCCCTATCTGATCTTAAAATCCACGCTTATGGCTGGGTAGATTCCATGGCAGTACTAGGATGGATAAATGGTGAACCAGAAAAATGGAAACCTTTTGTTGCTAATCGAGTAAAAATGATTTGTGAAATTATCCCAAAAAATAGGTGGCGCTATGTTAAATCCCAAGAAAATCCCGCAGATTGCGCTAGCCGTAGTCTGACTGCATCTCATTTAGCAAATCATTCACTTTGGTGGCACGGACCGGATTGGTTACCTCAATACAATCCTGAAAAGATCCCTGAACCTATCTTATATAAAACAACTGAAGATCTCAGAAAAAAAAGGCTTGTAAACATTATTACTGCTGACTCTAGCAATTCAGTAATAACACAATTATTACAGAAATATAGCACTTACAAGAAAATCATTCGAGTTTTAGCCCATGTAAACAAATTTATCGACATCCTGGTTTATAAGAAGAACCTTGAAAAATACCTTACCCTGCATGACCTCAAACGAGCGAGGCAAATGTTAATAAAGCATGTGCAACAAGAATATTTTCTTAAGGAAATATCTCAACTTGAAAAAGGTGAAACATTAAGCAAAAAAAGTCAGATCTTGAATCTCAATCCTATCTTAGACAGCCACGGAGTACTTCGCGTCGGTGGGCGACTAAAACATTCGAGTTTAGACCCCGAAATGAAGCATCCCATTATCATTCCAAAGCAAACTAAATTAGCTGATCTCATAATAGACGAATCCCACAAATTAGTATTTCATGGTGGAGTGAAAATGACGAGTGGATTCATAAGACAAAAATATTGGATCATTGGAGGAAATCGCGCTACAAAAAAACGATTAAGAATGTGCTTAAAGTGTAGGAGACATGATCCCATCCTAAAACATCAACTAATGGGTGACTTACCTTCATCCAGATTAAATCCTAGTCGACCCTTTTATCATACCGGTATTGACTATACCGGACATGTTTTGGTGAAAGCGAACAAAGGTCGCGGCATCAAAACAGATAAAGGATACGTTGCAGTATTCATTTGTATGGTCACAAAGGCTATACATTTGGAACTCGTATCTGATCTCACAGCGTCGGCTTTTCTTGCAGCGCTCAGACGCATGTCAGCCCGAAGAGGAGTTCCCGGGCACATCTACAGTGATCAAGGGACTAACTTCATTGGAGCTAACAAGATCCTAAAACAACAATACATAGAAATCTCAGAAATATTATCAAGCCAAGATACATTAGCTGACATCGCAGAAATGAATATTGAGTGGCATTTTAATGCTCCGTCATGGCCTTCTGCCGGCGGACTTTGGGAAGCTGCGGTGAAAAGTTTAAAACATCATCTTAGGCGTGTTGTTGGTGAGCAAAAACTCACCTACGAAGAATATAGCACCCTACTATCTCAACTCGAGGGTTGTTTAAACTCTCGACCACTCTGCCCATTGAAGGAAGATCCTGAAGACATAGACTTTTTATCTCCGGCACACTTTCTTGCAAGTGGTCCTACCTTAACGATCTTTGAAACCGAAAATGATCTTAGGACTCGGTGGCATATGGTACAAAAAATGTATAGAGATATTTGGGTTCAGTGGAAAAACGAATATCTCTCCCAGTTATCCACTAGAGCTAAATGGAGACAATCTCAAAAAAATCTCAGTCTCAACGATATTGTTATCATCAAAGATGAAAACCTACCGCCTGGGAAGTGGGCTCTGGGGCGTGTAGTAGAACTCCATCCTGGTTCGGATGGATACGTCAGAGTCGTTACCCTTAAAACCAAAAATGGTTTCTTAAAACGGCCTGTTGTTAAGCTATCTCTATTGCCAGCAGAAAGAGAGAATAGTTCTCCTAATGACACGAATATTAAGGATGAGGTACCAAGGAAGAAAAATACCAAACGTATCTCATTCTCGAAAGTAGCTCTGTCAGTTACGCTCTTCTTTTTGTCACTAATAAACTTATCTCAAGCATCTTATAGTTTTACCCCTTTGAGCAACAACAGCGTTTATTTCGACAAAATCTCTAAGATGCATCTTATTCGAGACGATTGGCGTTTAATTGTTTATTATGACACAAATCCCTACAAAGAAGGCGCGACGGCACTTGAGAAGTATATCAATTATCTTGAAACAATATGCTCTACTATTAAAGAACACACACCTTGCGACGGTATCATCTTACAACTGCGGCACGAGTTCGATGAAATTAAACATTATGATAGTTTGTTGACAATGAATGAATCATTTGTAACTGGAGACGAGCGGCGGCGCCGGCGTCGTGGTCTAATAGACGGAGTAGGCTACGTTGCAAATAGCTTGTTCGGCGTGCTGGATCAGCGTTTTGCGGAGAAATACACACAAGACATCGACCTTTTGAAAGAAAATGATAAACATTTGTACAACCTCTGGAAAAACCAAACCTCAATTGTAGAAGCCGAATTTAACTTAATGAAAAGAATGGAAAAAGCTGCGAGCAAACATCATAAAGCGATAAATCAAAAGGTTAACTATCTCAAAGAATCCTATCAAGATCTTAAACGCCATGTCCAGAACATGACTCTAGTATCCGATTTCTTAGCAAATGCTATGACGGCGAACAATTTACTGTATAGCCTCAGGAAAATACAAGACTCCATTCTCGATACGGTAACTAATATTTACAATGGAAAACTGGACTTCCATCTAATATCTCCTAAACAACTGAGAACGGAATTAAGTTCTATAGCGGCACATATCCCCAAAGACATGGCACTTCCTGTCAGCCATTTGAATCTCAAGAATCTCTACAACTTGATAAAAGTGCGAACAAAGTACTTTAGTAAGTACTTGATCATTGAAATAAGAATACCCCTCATCGAAAGAGACCTTTACGAAATCTTTAACCTCATACCTGTCCCACGAACATTGAATCACAACATGATTCATGCGAAAGTTATCTCGAGTTTTGCTGCCATCAACCTTAGAAAAGACTCTTACGTAACCCTTACTGATGCTGATCTCCAGTCTTGTATAAGACAAAATCCTGGGATGATTTTATGCCATATTAAAAATCCTATAAATATCTTACAAGATGATCACAGCTTGTGTGAAACGATCCCACACTCAAGAATCTGTGAAACTATTGGAACTCCTTGTAAAAACATTTGGAAGGAATTAACAATGGACAATAGATATTTTTATTTTTGTTGCAACGAATGCAACATAAAAGTTTTCTGTGACGGCGAAATTACCGTCGTTAAATTGATGAATGCAGGTCTATTGAATGTGGAAGAAGGCTGTATAATAAAGACGGACAATTTCGTTGTCCATTCTATTAAAAGGCTGTCTAGCAAAATGAGTAGTGGTGCAAGAATCATTGCGCCACAAATATCACCTATTAATCATATATTTAACATATCGATCCCTGAATCTCCTGAAATTAATCCTAATAATTCTGAAATATTGCGACAATTCGAAGATATACAGAAACAAATTGAGAACATGAAACAAACTGAACCTTGGAGTGATAAACTATCCTATCACGACGTACATCTTTATAGCGTCTTGTATGCTCTAATTTTTGGAATCCTGATAACGGCGGCGGTATACTGTTGGCGGCGTTGCAGGCGGTCAACACGTCGTGAATCCTCGGTGCCTGCTGGAAAGGCATCTACTACGATCTCTTCACATCCCGGAAATGAGTGTGTTATAAGTGATTGTAGTGCAGTTAGGGAAAAAAGGCAATCTGTAGTGAAAGTGAAACGTGCAGTGAGTGAGTGTTGTGATCGTAGGGAAAAAGGTCAATTTAGTCAACCCGTGAAAAGTGATCCCAAAAATCTTATTAAATCTAGCGAGTGTTTACAAACAGAAGATAGGGCCTCGTCCCCTGTTTTCCGCGTATTTTCCCTTCCCGATCTTAGCTCTAGTAACTACTTATAACTGTTCAAAATATTGTTAATTACTCACTGTTAATCCTTATCCCTAACATATAGTTGATAAGTTGAATATTGTGCATCATCTTGTAAATCTCATCTCCATTTTTATCCTACTAACCTCTATTGTTGCCCCCGGGAGCATGTACGGGTCAATCACCGTACAGTAAGTTTACCTGGGTCATCATTATTACGCCACACGCTCGGTATGTATCGACCATTTATATTATTGCACTTACACCGCAATATTTTAGTACGTAATTCGGAGACATACCGTGCGCGTCACTCATAATCCCAAATCGATCACCATTCATCCTAGTATAAATTAATCTTAATCTTACGTTTGTAGAAACTGATAATACAGTGAATTTATTAAACTTAAATTGGCTTTAATCTCTCAAATCATCCCACACCTCTATCTTAATCCAACCCCGAACACATATTGTATAGGTAATTTTGCTTCTATTATTTACATTAAAACAAAAGCCATTTATTTGGTTAAGGACGCCAAACTAATTTGCAATAAACGTGCGTCGGACAACAATCTAAACTCTAGCGCATTACTGAGGACACAATAAAGCACGACTAGGTTTCTCACAGAAACAGTTGCGCCGGCGCAGGTTCGTGTCTTTCTCTCATTGTTAACATTCAACTATTCATTATTGCCGAAGACCACTAACTATTACGAGGAATCATCAAATAGAGTTTATGACAAAATCTTCAATTTTTATGGATATTTTAATGGCTTCTAAGTTCCAGGTATATTGGAAGCTAAAATTAGGCTAAAGCTTGCTTCATGCGACCTTAAGACCGAAAGCCTATAACGCATATATTAGCATATGTTATGTTACTAAACTGTCTTATATTAGGCTAATTGAAGTGTTTGGAGTAAATTCAATAATTATTTAGAGATATTGCAAATGCGTTTAGTAAGGTGAATCTCAGGAAGCACTTTTAGTTAAAGACTTTTTCCTCGTGGTCTGTCCTCGAAGGCTTTGTACTTTATAAGACACTCTTTAGGTGATTATCCATGACTAACTTCGTCACTCATTTCGATAATATCAATATTGGCACATTTTTCAAAATATAATTTTACTACTAACTTCAATTAATTCCAAAATTTCATATTACAATACATATTTCCAAATCTAAAAAAAATGAAATCGTTTAATAAGCATGTAGGCTCACCGATTACTTTTACACGTCATGTTTTTTTTTTTAAATCTAGATGAAGCCATCATTTCCTAACTGACTACCTCTGAGCAGAAATAGCCGAAACAAAGTGAGAGATCATAGTCTTTTTTCAAGTCCAGACATTAAAAATAAAAATGTTTACAATAATTTACGTTATAATTACGCATATTGCTTAATAACAATGCTTAGCAGAGCGAGCAGCTCAGTCCCAAGCTATTTTGTCTTCTAAATAATCTGTGATTTTATAATAAATACCCCTTTTTGCAAAGTTTGGCCTTTGTTTAGTTTTTAAATCGTTTAATGGGTAAGTTTCGAATGTCCGATTGGTAAAGTTCGAAGCTTGCATAAAGATAGGCTTATTTAGACACTGATTATGAAAATAATGATTCGGAGAACATTAATACATATGTATATGTATAAACCGACTAAAGCGAAGCGGACTTACATACGAAAGGTAAAGTACGTATTTTTTACTAAGACAGGTATTAGTAAAAAATACGTACTTTAGCTTTTAATTTGGAAATTTAATTTATTATTTGGTGTAATAGCCGCCATAGACAACACACTTTGTAAAAATTTCAAGTATTCTTTTTTCTTTCCTTTTTTTTCTATCATGCTGTGATATAAACCTTTTAGCCTCTTAGGTACTTATAGGAGTTTTTGATTAATTTTTATTACTCTTATTCATAAAATTTGTTTTATTTTTAAATGTATTTAATTTAGTTTTGTGATCTTCCTGCACGAGTCACAATAAATACTTTCCCTTTCTTTTTTTCTTTATTACCTATAGTTCAAAACAGCCTTATGGTGGTCGGTCAACACAGCCTAAATACTAAGGTCCCGTTTGTACCCTTTGGAAACGAACCCTAAACGGCATCAAAGTTTAAACAACACCACTCTTCAAGAACCTACCGTTTAGTAAATCTATCTGACGCCATACTATGGTTATTATTAGAACTCAATATTTTCACTGGACGATACCAGTAGAGGCCTAGTGACAGCACGTAACATAGTATACATAATTAGCATATATGTATAAACATCTGTGTCGTTCTAACTCGAGGTGTTGCAATAGTGACGTCGGCAACTATTGATCAATTGGTTCCACCAATCGCGCCTATTTGATTAGTTGTTCGATGAGTAATTTTAAGTAAACGCAATAGACGTTGAGACTGAATACTTTCGTTTCTTTTTTCTGTACAATATTGTGTACACATCACCCACATGCATCATCTCAGCGTTAATCCTAGTCGCATCCGATGCTTTTCAGCTTTGGAGTCTGGGGTCCGCTTTACCAGTCTACCTGCTGATTTTGGCTAAATTTCGATATTTTCCGTGAAGCGACTGTCGTCTGACCTCCACAACCCGAAGGTGATATCGAAGCATATTGCAGTTATACCCATTGTTGGACTTTTGAGGGCTCCAACAACCCGTAACGATTGCTACTAGATGTTCGTATGGCAACCGGGACCAACGGCTTAACGTGCTTTCCGAGGCACGACCAGACCCGAATCCGCGATCGAACCCGCGCCTCCTTGCGCAGCGGCCGCGTTCGCTACCGCTACGCCACGGAGGCTGTCCAATATTATGTGTCTTATAAAAAGGACATTAGCAACAGTAGGTGCTTGTGATCACTAGATGAAAGAGCCAGGGTGATCAGTCACCTGTACAACTGTATATTGATTTCGGAGAGACCAGCCTCTGCTCTGAGAATATTCATCCAGTATCATGTGATGAGATGACTATAGGATCTACTGCTAAGGTTTTTCAAACATGATTTTATGACTGTATTATTTGAATATAATGAATGATGTTTTCTTTTGGTTTTATTATTTCTGCTTTAGCCTATAGAGGTCCACTGCTGGACAAAGGATTAGAATAGTACCAACCCATATCCTCCCGTGGGTATCGTAAGAGGCGACTTAGGGAACTCTTACCAGGGAAGCGGGCAGCAGCGCTTCTCCTGTGGAATATTAAATAACTGCGATTTCCAATTCGCCTACCAAGCGTGGGGATTATGACAACCCCCCCCCCCCCACTCTCGCTAAAATGTACCTTTAGAGGTACGCACACTCTCCTATACTCACCAATCATACTCTCATACTCACACCAGCGCACATATGTATGTGTTACGTATCCCTAGCGCCAAATTTCTGGACCGTTGTTATACCTACATCACTAGCCGTCCTCTATGGTCTAAGACTGTCTCCTAAGACAGGATCATAATACAGGATTACCTAGTTTAGGAGACAGGGTAGCATGATTTTTATAGATGAAAAAAAAAGTCGGGCAGCCTCATTAAAACATTTAAACGTACGCTAACGACCTATGAACCGGCGCCATTTGTTTTTATTGACAGCAACAAAGACTGGGTCAATCGTGATGCGGCTTCTAAACAATCCTACGTGGTATACAACGCCGACCGTATGATAGAGCAACGTAATGACTTAAACACTGCCCATACCAAGCAGGACTACATAGTCACACGTCGAACTTTGTAATAGATTGCGAATATAGGATTTGTGGGGAAAAAGAATAGAAATGGGGATTGATGAAGTTTGTCATTGATGAGAACAACTTTCTTCCAGCTTTCCACAATGATCGGTCTTGTGCTGCCCACATCCATCGACCTTCGCCAGGTCATCGGTCCACCTTGTTGGGATACTCCGTGGGGACAACCAAACCATCATATTTGCTGAGCTATTTTTTTTAGTTATTTTGATCTTATTTTAAGTTGTTTATCAATAATCGTTTAAAAACATTTTTATTTTCGATTCATCCAAATATGTCATAAAACAGCTATTATATCTCATCATATAATTGTATTGAAATCTTCAGCATAACAATTATATAGGTATGTACATCCGAAAATATATATAGGAAGGTAGCAAGGTCTGCAAAAGACTGTTTCATTTTCATTTTAACTCTTTAAAATCTTTCGGTTTAAAGTAATAGCAAAAATCATTACATATCTATTATGTTTTCAAAGCACATGCATTGTATTGACAAAGTGACAATGACTAAAATTAAGCAATTCTATCCTATTAGAAGGTCTTCTAATAGGATAGAATTGCTTACACCAGTCGTTGCAAAGTACCAGCTGGACCCATCAGGTACTTTGCAACGACTTTATTACATATTGTTTAAAAGATGAACTTAGTGTAACTTTGTGCATACAAATAGTTTACCACAGTGACACAGTCAGACATGTAACTACAAGTGAATGACCGCTTACGCAAACACGCTGGGCAGCAGTGGCCTTGGCTTGTTTACGTTTTAATACAACATAATAACGATGTCTGTAAGATAGGCTGATAAAAGTCATTGAAACAGCTAATAAAGACAAATATTTAGAGAAGAAATTGACGCCTGTTACACCTTAATTTATTGGTTGGCGCCTGCAAAACCCGGTTGTGTTTAAATCTCATGTTGGCGAGTCCATGGCAACTAGTCGAGTGCAAATTCAGACTCTTATATTTATTTTTCCATTACATCGTAATGATTTAGACCTAAAGCGTGATGAAAATGGAAGATAAGAACCAAACAATATTATGAACCAATTAGCTTTCCGCCCGCGGCTTCGCCCGCGTGGAAATCGGTTATATCGCGGTTTTTAGACTTCCCTCGGGAATATCAACATTTTTTTCAATAAAAGGTAGCCTATGTCCTTTCTCAGGGTCTAAAGATTGTCTGTGCCAAATTTCATCAAAATCGGTAGAGAGGTTTCATCGGGAAAGCGTAACAGACAAACAGACAGAGTTACTTTCGCATTTATAATATTAGTATGGATTCTACATGAGTTAGATACAAGTTTTAACAATATTCGTAATAAAAATCAAAATAAAAACAATAAAGAAACAGTCAAATATACGAATGACAAGAGAGCAATTAATTTACTTACAATAATCTGGTAAATGCAATCACTGAAAACATTGTCAAGTCTATAATAGCATTTTTCCAATAGGAAGAACTTAAGCTGGCTCTTACACCGAGTTAAATTGCATATAAATGGACTTTAATTATTATAATAGTTCAATAAACAACCCTAGGCTGCAACTGAGAAATGCCTGATTAAAAAACCTAATTAATCAAAATTTGTCCAACCTAGGATCCCAGGACCTCTTAGTCAGCAGTGGTATGCGAACACTAGACCAGAGAAAGTTACTAAATTCAAATGAAGTTATGATATTTCCTACTGTCAAATGAATCGTTGATCCGTTACCTAACTAATCTAGGTATTTCTATTTTGCTGTTGGGTGAGAAAGTGGAATATATCTTTAGGAACCAATAAAGCCCCTTCTAATCTATATATCTTTTTGTTTTCATCATTAAAGTCTTGGAACTTTTAACTAAGATGTGTGATAGTGATCCAAAGACAAAAAAAAAAACTAAAGAAAAAAACGAACTAAGAATATACTAATTTCTACTTAATTTTACGAAACCGGGAAGCAGTTTTGTGGGACAAAAAATTGTGCTGACGAAATTGACCACCATTGTTTGCCACCTTTATTTAAGTAATGAATTTACAAATCATAGAGGCTGTAGCTCATCAGATAATAATAAGCTCATAATATAAATTATCTCTGAAATTCGAAATGATTAACATCTCCTGCGTAACTACTGACATCAACATTTCCTAGGGATTACATAACAATATTGGCTACTCTATGTTGTCTATTGATTCCTCTATAATGATGACGTGAACTATGGCATTTTAGGACATAAACTATCCGTTCATTTTATGCGGTAATCGCTAGATTGTGAGGTGTTATAATTCATCGACAACACTAATTTACATTATTGTCATCTTCTAGTTTCCTTTTTATTTCCAACTAAGTATCTACTATTCATTTTAGTACATGCATTAGAGCGAATATGGAATAAAAGATTTTGATCCAAAGTGCGTACAACTGTATCGTTATGATAATATCTGTGCTAGAGCTTCAAGTGAGTTGTTTATAAATGATCAAGATTGAGATGATAAAAGGAGCTTAGATATGATTGATGAAATATTGTTTAACTCACCTTTATTACTGGCTGGCCATACATTGTTTGTGGTCTTTTTATTATTTTTGTTGTCTCTGAACACGAGAATATCCGGTACCTTGTTCAGTTTGCTATCCTTCGGTATTATGTCTGGCGCTCGATCGACGTTTACTCTCACGAATTCGCCTTTCAACACTTTTTGTTGATTGTCTTTTAATACTGGAGGCTGGGGAGCTTTAGGCTTCTTGTGGAATAGTCTCTTCCTGTCTGGCTTTGATGGGATCTCTATATCAGTGTATATTATGCTGTCTATTTCACCAGTTTCATTGACATCGTTCCTTATTCCAATCAGACTCATGGGCTGCTCGTATCGATTATTTAAATGATTCTTCTGTTGCACTGATATGTGTGTTATACCATCGTTATCCGTAGTTTGCATTAAGTCGTAATCATTGCGTCCTTTGTCGAATAAACTATAGTCGTCCATACTATTCTTTCTGCTTTTGAAAATGTCATAAGTTTTCTTTTTAGAAAACAAATTTTCGCTACTCGAATAGTTGTTCGTGTTTTTCGTCAATCGGTTCCGCATTTTGAAGTATTTGTATGTAAAGTATATTCTCTTGAAGTCCTGCTCGTTCTCGAACCTGAGCGCGATGGCTTCCTTATTCAGGTTTTTGGTTATGTAAAAGACTAGAGTGTTGTCACAATTGGGATAGTTTTCAATATTAACACAATTTGAAATATCGTCTATTGAGATATTTTCACATTTGGTAGGCTTAAGTTCTGAATAGTCTTTGATTTGTTTTTTGTCTTCATCTGTGATGTCTTCTTTAGTGAGTAGTTGAAGTTGGTCTTTTTCGTTGAAGCCTACGACAATGTTGTAGGCTTGTAGGGAGGTTGGTTTGGAGATGGCCATGATGTCGAGCTGCTGGTTGGCGTTGTGCATCTTCTGCCGCGCGACCATGGCAGCGAAGCCGCCCGTTCGGGCCGTTTTCTTTACGGTCATTGTTCTGTAACAAGAGAAAGAAGGTTATAAGTAATTAATCTAAAACGTTTTGTTATTTTCATATTTATAAAATTCATGAAAGCATCCATAATAGGTCGATATCCTCAACGTGGCATCGGTCCATTAATATTTTATAGTTCATAAATCTAAGTCTAGATGCGATTAATCTTGACCGACTTATCTAAAAACAGTATGTGAACTCAAACGATATAATGAAATTTATTGCATTCATTTTATGCATTGAATATGAAAAAATGCAATTAGAAAGCTTTTTAATACCAATTTACTGAAAACTTCCAGCATCCTTAATCGTAAAAATTCTCATATAACAATATAAAATGAATCGGTAAAAAACGCGAATGTTTTAAATCTAGTCGATGTTCAAATAATTGCGACCAATCATACACTACATGAGATTTGAAACGATTTCAATTCGTTTCTCGTCTTAAACGATTGGCAATCTGTTTCGAATCGTGTAACTTTGAATATTGCTCAAATGTGTTAGCGTTTTAAGTTTTAAAGCAAACGTAATTATTACATTAACGCCTTTACTTTCACTTGCTTTCTTCAAATGGGCTATTTTAAATGGAACTTAAAAGCTATGAGTAAATTGCACAAAAAAAAGAACATATTTTACACGAAATCGTTTCTACAATATGAGGTTTAAAGTTATAATTTGACAAAAAACCTCTCCTTTTTATCGAGATATCTCGTAAGTCAGTAAATGGTACAAAATCATTAATAATTATTATAAAAGATTGTGCAGATTTCCTCGCACCATTGAAACAAGCTTTAGATCACTTAGAAACTCATATGTCAACTAATCAATCTTTTTCTTAACTACTTTTTCATCAATTACGTCTCGAACTGGTTATACAACACCAGTTTTCCTCATCTCACCTCTAGAACTTCCATTAAAACGCTTAAATGAAGCAAGAATGTGTAAGAGAAAGCGTAATAATATAAAAAAAAAAACACAATACTTTGTCGTCACCGTGCGACATTTTGAATAAAAACACTTCCTAGAGATGAGTAATGAATTAGAGAACGTAATTATAATGCGGTGGAAGATATAAGCGGAATTACCCAACTGTGATGTGAAAATAAAGAGGTTATGTAAAGTATTTCAAAATATGCGTATATGTCAAGTAGGCAAGGATCTTGTTACATACTGTGAGTTAACTACTTTCTTTTAGCTGACAAATCTGTGTATTTATTGATGTTGTTTGAAAAACGAATGAGTATTTAAGCAATGTATTTCGTAATATTTTTTTTTTGTTACTTTATTTATTTCTTTATTTTTTTGGCTTCGCACGGTTTGTGCATTTAGCCAATGTCAAGTAATTATGAATTATTCATGTAGAAAAAGACTGTAGCGTGACCAGTCTTACGTGTGAGGTTTGGAGCAAAGTCATGATGTGGCCACTATGCTGCGATATTTCACTGTTCTTTATAAACTATTTACTAAATGCACTTTTTACTACATAAATCACACACTTTTATTTAGTAAACAACACTATAAATAATTTTAAAAGTCCAATGAAAAACGAGCGTGACACTCAGCTTGACTTTCCCGCCAAAACCCTCTTTTGTTACTTCATTTATCATCATCATCATTATCAACCTTTCTATCGTCCCTCTGCTGGGCACAGGTCTCCTCTCATACAGCTCAGTTGGGTTATTCATTTATAGCAATGAACAATTTATAGCAATTTTCTTGCAAATAGGTTGACGAGGCATATAGACGTCTAAAGAAAACAACTGTACAACTAGCCCCCTTATACAAAACATAGATTTTATTTCATCGATCAGCTTTAAATCACTTAAATCATTATTGAATTGTCCACTTTATCATTATAGAAATGCAGTTATTTATATAAAAATGACAGCTTAGTTCAGGACTAAGTTGTCCCTTTTGAATTAAGAATATTGACTTAACCTCAATAGAGTTCGAAATACAAATACTGACTCAAAGTGTGGAACTAGAGTTAGATTTCGATTTGTAATAAGGGTGTAGGAGTTTAAAACATACTTAAATTGTTGACTGTTGAGCGTTGCATGCTAGAGTAGGTACCTAACACAGAACAACACCGCCTTTAGATGTTTGCTTGCCATCAAATATTGCTAAAGCCCAGTAATTACAAATGCCATTAAAACAAAAGGTACATCATAACCTGATAACCAGCACCATAATTACACCGCTAATGCTTCCTTCTCGGGCCACATTTCCAGATATTTCCACAACAATAGTACTTCTATGAGAGATCATTTTACATAATATGTAGTGCATTTCCTACTAAGAATTCGAGTTATAACTCAAGAAACTGGGTGAACTTTTATAACCCACTGAAACGATGACTTATCGGGTTACTGAGCTATTGTTGGCCACAATGATAATTAAAATTATCTTTAGTTATAGGGCTTACCTAATGGAGTTTTACTTACGAAAATTGCATGTTTTTTTGGGTTGTTTTATTGCGAAAATGGATTGTATGTACGTGTGATTCGCATTTTTGTAAAATAAGTTTTATGACGTGGAATATAATCGGCAAATGAGAAAATTCAACAACAATTTTACACAGAGAACGCGGCCGCTGCGCAAGGAGGCGCGGGTTCGATTCCAGCGCAGTGCAACTGTTTGTATGCATGAATATGAATATTTGGTCACGTTAAGCCGTTGGTCCCATTTGGCATACAAACATCTAATGGCAGTCGTTACGGGTTTTTAGAAGTCCACCAATTGGCCTAACTGCAATGCTTCAATATCACCTTCGGGTTGTGGAGGTCAGACGGCAGTCGCTTCAAGGAAAATATCGTCAAATTCAGCAGTTACACTGGTAAAGCGGACCCCAAATTCCAAAGCTAAAAAAGAGGATTAATGCTGAGATAATAAGTATGAGACGGTATTAGACAGCACTAGGTATCATTGGCCATAATGCATCTGATCAATTGACGATTTATGGTGATTTTTGGCATACGTGTATTTTTCTTATCAGTTGCTGTGGTGTCGTAAACGGTAAAATTGTGTCAAGGCAGATAAATAAGTATTTATTTATATTTTACACAACTTTGATTGTGACATAATTTGTCTACATACATCAATTAATCAAATCAGTTTACCGTCGTCTAAAAGTGGAATTAGGAATCGTTGCGGCATAATACCTGGTAGTAAAAAATAATTCGCTACGAATATGCTACGAAAAATTTTCGTAGCGACCTACGCTTGTGAAGTCAGTCAATGTAGGAACATATATCGCCGGGAAGAAAAAAGAAAACTGGCCAAGTGCGCATCGGACTCACGCACAAAGGGTTCCCGTACCATTGATTTATGAAATTAAAGGAATTAAGTTATTTGTATGAAAGATTACGCGGTAATAAGCGGTTTACGATTTACGAGGTATTAAAAAAACTACTTACTAGGTCTCGTTCAAAACAATTTTCGTTGGTAGTTTTTATAGTAATGTACATCATATGTTTTTTTATAGATTTTTTGCATTTTCTTATTTTAGGAGTTAGAGGAGTGGGGGGGGGGGGGCAACTTTTTTCCACTTTGGAAGCATCTGTCACGCAAACTATTCGGTTTAGAAAAAAATATTTTAGAAACCTCAATATCATTTTTGAAGACCTATCCACAGCTACCTCACACGTATGAGTTGGATGAAAATACAATTTTTGAGTTTCAGTTCTAAGTATGGGGAGCCCCCAATATTTGTTATTATTTTTTTTTATTTTTGCATCAAAATCTTAATGCGGTTCGCAGAATACATCTACCTACCAAGTTTCAACAGTATAGCTCTTATAGTATCGGAAAAAAAATGGCAGTAACATACGGACGGACAGACAGACATGACGAATCTATAAGGGATCCGTTTTTTGCCATTTGGCTACGGAACCCTAAAAAAGACAAACAGAGAGGGAGTTAGAGTAGCCAGGCCGGTAACAAACCTAATGATTTCAAAATTTCCTAGAATATAAAATTAATTGTAAGTAATAATAAGAAGACGCGGAAACAATTTTCACTAAGTATCGTTATCATAACAGGTGTTCATGTAGGCATTGTACTGTTTTCACTGTGACAATGCCTTTTCACATAATTATACAGTTTGATATCACATCACTATTTAAATACAGAGAGAACCTATTTGGTTGTCTCTGGCTGTTATTATACATGATTACTTGTGTCATTTTCTTTCGAAATTAAAGTTTTTTTATAGTTTATTTGTATGAAAGTGTCATCTTAATAGATGATAGGTAGAGGGATTAATTATACAGGAATTCTCGATAGAAGACTGCACCAGTAACGGGCATATGATTACTGTCATACAAAATATTAAAAAAAATAATGTTGTAATGTACCATTTTTTTTACGAAATAAAAAAACTGCTAGCTGGTAACCGAAAGATTGCTATTGTTGAGACTTCTAAATTCAATACATCAATCTATATTTAAAAAGATTACCCACTAGCGCCATTGACAGTATCGGCAGTTATAATCACGGTCGAAAGGACCTGAGGGGTCAGCCGTGGCTATAACTATGTGGCCTAAGGCTTAGGCCGTCAATTAATATTGTATGAGGCTCGATAGGGAGAGTATATTAATTTTTACGTCAAATGCGTGATTTTCTAAACAGAAAAGCGGCGTGTAGTGTGACCTTGCCTCGCCGTTGCCAGGCAGAATGAAGTCCCCGCGGGCATAAAAGAGATTAGACGATAATAAATATATAAAAAAAATAACATTCTTCGTAGGGGTACTAAAATACATGCTATTTTGTCTAGGTAGTCTTAAACCTCATCAAGTAGGAGGGGGGGAGGGTTTAAAAATGCTAAAAAAAACATAATGTCATTAACGGACGGCCTCTAATTGGACCTACATTTCCAAAGTAGGGCAGATATTCTCGATAAGATCGGGACTTTTAAGGTGACGCTATAAATAGCCCGTCTTTTACACTAGGTCAATGACTATAATAACCAGAACGTATGTGGAAGTGGCTCTTATCCTTATACATCTCTTCCGAGATATAAAAGGGCAAACAGAGTGGTAGGCCTCGCTAAAAGAGATGTTCAGGGTTGCTACAGCTGATATCACATGGTGATATGGATAAATAAGCCAGCAGTACACCTTGACTTCTAAACAGAAATGAAACTAATGGTCAGATGAATGAATCAGTGAGTAATGTTTTATAATGTACATATACAATATGTACCTAATGAAAACCCTGTCAACCCATAAGGATAATAAAGGTTAGATAAAAACATGACCAAATAAAATATGAAATTTTACATAATCATCATAATAGCAATACTAATGAATTTTGAAATAATATTTTTTTCCGCGAATTAATTTCAACTACCCCAAAATTTGGTATTTTTAAATAAAGTGACAACTACGTTTTCGGCGGTATTATTATGAGCGATGCGACCACGTGCCGCGTGCCCTCCCCCTTCGCTCACTCATGTATTGCCTACGGCACATGAATTATGTTACCTCCCTTTGCGAAGTAATATTTATTTTTTAGAGGGATTTGATTTTTAAGTTTAGGCCGGCTTTGTAGGCATTAGTAGAATCAGTTACCGATACCTAACAACATCTTCACGGATCGGACAGGGTTTTCTTAACATATTGTATAATGGGTCTCTCTGACGTCGACGCACAAACGAGTACCACGGATCCAGTACATGATCCCCAGTGGTGGAATTTTTCGTCGGCTTTTTCATGTTTTAAAAAAAATACATGTAGTTTTTTTCACTTTAAACCCTTCATAATTGCTATACTTTTATAATCCAATAAGATTTTAAAGTGAAAATTAATTAATTCGCTAATTACACAAAAAAGCGCAATGAAAACAAACCTCGAAAAACTATCTTATCGGCTGATTTAATAGAGTTCACATCAGGGATCAACGTCATACCTACAAACCCGCACGGCGGCACGCTTGCAACGTTCAAAGGCCGAGCTGACACTTTTTTTAAACATTGTTATTTCTCTAACCGTTCATCAACGACATAAATGACTATCATAATTCTATTAGTGGCATGCGGTCTAGCCTTTTCGCTAAGTTTGCGTTACGATGTCAGTCGATACACCCTGTATAGAATTCTACTTATGTTAAGCATATTTTTATAGTATCTAATGTTCTGTTGATAACTATTACTATTTATAACCGAAAATGTAAAATGGGTATAGAAAAAAACCACGTAGTTCTCGTAAAAAAAATCCAAAGTGGTAAGGTTTTGTCTCAAAACAATTTACTGTTTAATTTCATTAAATTTTAATTAGGCAGTCACAATAGACGGTACATAACATAATTATCCACCTCATCAAATCACTCAACAAAAAACTACGTAATCTTCGGTGTATCCAACCGTCACTAACCACAGATTAACAAAAGTTTATAATGGACACAACAAAAAAGACGCTGGCAACCCTATCTAGTAAGGACGAGGACAGGTCATACGGAAGCGATACATTCGCCTGCTCGCAATGAACTGTGAAATTAATTCACAGCTGTTAAGTGCATAAGGTTTACGGTATGTAATTAAGTGCATCTTCATGGTAATTGAGTTCTTGAGGATGATTAGGTACTCTTCTTTAATTAAGCGTGAACTGGATTTCCCTTCATGCGATTCATTTTGTGAAAAGAGTTGATTTTTATATAGGTAGTAATATCTTCGCATTATTGGTTTGGTAGGAGGTTTCTTAAGATATAAAAGCAGTTTTCTCTGTAAGTTAACAATACAAGCAATAAGGATTTTTATATTAAGTACGACTTAGTTTTGCTAGCGACTTCGTTCGCATGGACGATACGAGATATATGAAAATATCGCCCACATCTTTATTTATAATTCAACCGCCCGTCCGCACTAACATGCATGAATGCATGCAGAAAAAGCAAAACCTACGTACATAGTTTTCGCTTTTTTCTGCATTTTTTGTTATTTTATATGATAGGTTTTTTTTTGCTCTCAAAGTAACAAATTCTTTGGCTTCATTATTGCATAAAAATATTAACACACATCGATTAAAAATGGATTTGAATTTATGAACATTAAAAAAAAAAAAATATATGGATGTGGATGCTATGCTTATCATCCGCATTTTGTTCGATCCCGAAAGAATATCAGGATAAAAGTATAGTGATCAATCATTTATGTGCCAAAAAAATCCGGATGTAAAAAATAGCAGCAAAGTATGCCTCGTGGCTGCACCAAAAAGGCCCATTCAGCAAAAATGCCAGATAACTAGTGCCTGACCCTGGTTTTTAACTAAACCTGATGTGAGGTGACCCATGTAACTCAGTTTTACATCACAACATAACGTGTGTAAGCATTCTTAAATAAAAAATAAATACTTGTTAGATAAAAGATGATAACGAATATCTGATGATAACACAAATAGTGTGATATTGATTAATATTGAAAAAAATAAACAAAGAAATCAAATACTGACAAATATAGGTATCTAATGATAGACTTTCGTTTGTTTCATTGAACAACGTAAACCCGTTTAAAACAAGAGTAAGAGCAATTCACAGCAGTGATATATAACTACAAACACAAATTATAAATACATAAAATCCCATCATATAAAATTATCCACATGAGTAATTCTCTATTACTTTAGGCCCTTATTAATTAATAAGGGTTAGGGGGTAAGGTATTAACCTAACAGAAATAATATGTAATTGCTTCCAATAAAATTCTATTTTGCAATTAAATGTTATGGGATAGAATTCCAGAGTACTAACTCAATATTGTAGCCACGGGCAGCCATTATATAACATCGTGGAACGCATAACAATTTATTGAACGAATCTAAATCAGACTGTCAAAACCGGAAAATTTGAAAAAAGAACTTGAAATCTTTTTGACAGAAAAATTGGCACCGAAGCCAAAACAATATGTGTTTTGGCTTCGGCGCCAATTTTTCTGTCAACACAGCGTATGTCATTTTTTAGGACATTATATTATGTTAGTATGCATATTTTTGCATGGCTCCGATTATTTATAACAAGTTACCTATAAGTTGAAGGGAGCTAAATAATGTACACTTGAAATGTCGACTAAAGTCATATTTATTTGACAAAGCATACTATAATATTAATGAATTTCTGACAGAAGCAGTTATATTGACATAGATTTTGATGCATAGTAGTTTTTATTTTTCCTCGTGCTGATATTAATTTTTGTTTTGTAATACCATTATATTTATACTTTTTGACATGAAATTTATAATTTAAATCCTTATTATTCATAATATTTGCACGCCAAATTCGGCGGCAAACATGTCTGATCTTATTTATTTTATTATGTTATCCTGCATGCATTTATATTCTTGTATGTACACACATGTTTATGCAAATAAATTTATCTTTATCTCTATGTATTTTTCTTTCTGGATATCGAAATCAAACATACATAAACATAATCAGCCTATGGTGATCCCACTCCTGGGGGACACAGACTTCCACTCGGTGATAAAAGCGAATGAGAGTGGCCGTAATATACCACGCGGGCCCAGTGTAGGTTGGCAGTTATCGCATGCCTTCAAAGTTTTTACCTCTAGCATTTGCCGGTTTCCTCACGATCTTTTCCTTCACCGTTTTGAGAGCAGTGGTGATGAAGTAATTTACGCAAAATAAATTACCTAATAGGGTTCGAAACTACGAACAAGTTGTAGGTCGTAAGTCGCGGCTGACACCACTAGGCCATCGCTGCTCTCACAAAATTGAACACTGTTAATAGTGATTAAATATTACCTACTGTTAATTCATAGACCATGACATTTAAATTAAATTTCACATACCTAACGAGATGTGTGTTGTTCACGCATATTTACATATTTATTTATATATATAGGCCTTTTATGTATATAAAAAACTACAAGAAGAAAAAGCAATTACGTCTATAGGCTTCTAAAAAGGAATTTAATTAATTTAATTAATTAAAATACTATTTTAAAATCTAAAATATATTAAATATGATGGCTATTTCTCCAAATGTAGGTATTCGCACGTATTTGTAATTTTAGGCCATGAAATAATTAACTTTATTTAAAACACACTAGAAATTTCTCATTATCTTTACACAATCAGACCCAGAACAAGTACTAGTAGTTCATACAAATATTTGTTCCATACGGGAATCAAACCCGCGACACACAACGGTACAGTCAATCGCTTAACAATTGTGCCAAACGTGCCGTCAAAATGTTTATTATTTTTAAGTATTACTTTACAATACCGCGTCAGAAAAGGTTTGATATCAATCTAGTTACATACAATACTCATTACTTATGAAAGCAGAATGATTACTATGCAAAAATATTAAAATGCAGCACTCCAGTATTTAGCTCTTAATTACACAGACAACAATCTGACGAGGAAGCAATCTCTTAAGCAATTTGAAGCTAATTGTGTCCAATCTTGTTCAACAATTAGACAAGCAGCGCCTACATCAGAAATCTTCACAAGAAAGCCAACTTTCTCGATCTTTTCTGGAAACTGAGATATCTCCCTGGGAATAGCACACAATACCCTTATTGTGTAACTAACCAACTTATTTGTACAACCAGAATTGATTACGTGAACCTTATGTGATGGAAACAAAGCCTGTTTAATATGAGGCTGGGTGAAGCTGTAAGTTTGTTCGCGTGATGTGTTTGGTGTCACATCATTAGAGCAATAGCGTATGTGACACTTTTAAGGTTTTATTCCGGTTAAATATAGAATTTGTCGCTTAATTAGTAAGAATTAAATTAATATTAATTAAATTACTTAAATGTAGAAAATCGGCCAGACACACACACGCACGAAGGATTTCGTACGGACACACATATAGTGTAAGGTCTTAGTAATTAAAAAGTTTTATTTATTTAAAAGAAATAATTTTCTAACAAGATAAACATATTATTTTTTAATTACTAAGACTTTACTGTCTGCCTGTCTGTCACTAGGCTGTATCTCAAGAACTGTGATAGCTAGACAATTATAATTTACACAGATAATGGCCCCAATTCCCTTATTAACGGATTAAATTAAAATTAACTTCAGTGTAAAATTTTCATTCTATTTAATTAAGAAAAGGACAGAAGACAAAATGTTAGTTTAGACATGTCAAATTAGTCCGCTCCTGACATAAATTAACTTATTATTGGTCGCCATGTTTATAAACGCGTCTAAACTGTCTATGGAGTATCTTAATTTGACAGGATTAAACTAAAATGTTATCTTCTATCCTTTTTTTAATGAAATGGAAAGAAAAATATACACTTAATTCAAAATTAGTTTAGTTGGCGCCAATGTGAGGTCTTAGTAATTAAAAAGTGTTATTTATTTACATAAATAAATTTCTAACAAGATAAACATATTACTTTATAATTATTAATACTCTACTGTCTGTCTGTCTGCAGGGGCGTGCACAGAGATTTCAGGTAGGGTATGCATGCATTCACTACTGAAATCTCTATGCTTATACATCCTTATTTTTTCTTTATACGAAACCTGAATATAGATTGTTCAGGATAAGCAACTGAATCGATTCCAATCATTTTTACACTTTGTATGTTATATTTTTTTACAAATTCATTTAGGTATTTTTGCACCGTTGTAACAGCTGACGAAGGTCAACGTCCCGCGTGCCCACCTGATCCTGTCTGTCACTAGGATCTATCTAATGAACCATTGTAGCTAAACAGTTGAAATTTACACAGATCATGTGCTTGTGTTACCGCTGTAACTACAAATACAAACAGAATAAAGTAAATATTTAAGGACCTGAATCAAGGCGTGATTTATATCTTCTTCTTCTTCAAGTCGTAATTTTGTGTTTCTATCGGGTAGGTCTGAGAATTGGCCAAAATATTTTTTTATACATGGTAATACAACATTTGGCGGGTCAGCCAGTCAAAGTAATAATATGTAAGTAAAGCTGTGTTAGAAGTCGTTCTCTGTATGGAAGGAGGCCTGTGCCCGGCAGTGGCACGATAAAAAGGTTGCTGATAATGATGATGATGATGAAAGCTTTGTTTGAATTCATTTGCTCTTAATAAAAAAATAATCATCACAATCCATCTTTCATTTGGTCATTAAATATATACAAAATCATTGTTTGCGTAAACAAAAACTGTGGAACGCAAAAGTAATTAAGGATTTATGAAAAAAGTTTGGACATAAAAAAAAAACATTAGAAATCAATAGAAAGTGTTAGTCACCTCCGCACATAATTCGTAGATAATTAGCCAATCTCGTTTAAACGCGTTACCCACAGTTGCGCCCGCGCATTCCGACTGATTAACGCTAAGATGGATGCTAACACCGAATCGTAACGCTTGTTTGTAATTATTAATTAATTATGTAAGGTTTTGTAAGCAATTACAGTTAATACTGCCAGGGGCATTGTTGTGTTGTTTTTAATGATTTTGTTCGGTAATTATGCAATTATTGTGGACGTGATGAATTAATTACGTTGTAAAAACTTTTGCTTTTTCTGGTTTCCTACCTTGATTCTGTGCCTTTTTATGTTTGTTACCTCAGAACTATTGACTGGTTGAACGGATTTTGATAATATTTTAGGGTTCCGTAATTAAAAGGTAAAACGTAACCCTATTCATGAGACTTCATCATCATCATCATCATCATTATCAACCTTTTTATCGTCCCACTGCTGGGCATAAGTCTCCTCTCATACAGAGAAGGATTGAGCGTAATCACCACGCTTGCTCAATGCGGGTTGGCGATTTCAGACTTAAAGACCAGGTTTCCTCAAGATGTTTTCCTTCACCTTCAGTCATTGGTGTCCAAGATATACTTAGAAAGTACATATAACTTTTTTTTATAAAAGTTACATTGGTACTTGCCTGACCTGGAATCGAACCTGCGCACTCATACTTGAGAGGCTGGTGTTTTAACCACTAGGCCACCACGACCATACTAGGCCACCACGCCGCGCCACGCTGTCCGTCAATCCATCCATCTGTCACCAGGCTGTATCTCATGAACCGTAATAGACTAGATAGTTGAAAACTTTCAGAGATTATGTATTTCTGTTGCCGCAAAAACAACAAATACTAAAAATAAAAAATATTTAAGCAGGGCTCCCACACAACAATTTTGATTTTTTGACGTTTTTAAAGGTAATGGTACCGAACCATTCGTGCGCGTGTCCGACTCGCACTGGCCGGTTTTTTTTTTATTTGAAAGCTGGACGAATAATTCAGTATCACGTCAACCGATTTCGATGATTCTTTTATGATCCGATTTTAAAAAAGGAGCAGTTTATCAATCCAACTATATTTTCACAAGACATCATCTGCCTTTAGCCTTTCCCTAACAATTTAGGGTTCGACGTCCAGTCTGACTGAAAACGGCATGATAACAACATTTCTACGATTGTGATTCAAGCGATATCTACAATAGAAGATGTACGGACTCGATAGTGGAAGATTTGAAAACTATGATTTCACAGATAATTGAAGATAAGATACAACATATACTACGGATAAAACGTGTGATAAATTGATAACATACTTATAATTACGACACGGTGTAACAGACGCCTGCGCAGACGTCGCAGACGCGGCAAGTTCCTCTACTTTTACTTTTTATCACGTCGAGAAAGTAGTGGGTGCTAAACGTTCACGCGGCACCCATGTTTCATACACAGACACCACACATATTTACATCTCGGGCTTAGAATAGTACCATCCTATATCCTCCCGTGGGTGTCGTAAGAGGCGACTAAGGGAACTCTCAGCAGGGAAGCGGGCAGCAGCGCTTTTCCTGTGGAATATCAAACTACTGCGATTCCCAACCCGCCTGCCAAGCGTGGGGATTATGCCCTCCATGCAATGAAAGCCTTGGGGAGGCCTTTGTTCTGCAGAGGATCTATATAAGCTTAAGAAGAAGAATAATATTCACACAATTCAAAATTAATCACCAATGATAGTTGTTCGCTGTCATGTATAATTACGATTGTAGATACACCGGATAGTAGTTTCTTAGTAGATTAATGGCATTGGGAATTGTTTTGGTTGGACTTTTATTCTGTCAATTATGTAAGTGTCGAATAAGCCAAATACAGTAGGTACACAGTCTTGGGCGGTAGCCAGCCTTGGGCTCAGAATGGAGCAGCAGCCCCTCTCCTGGTATTTTTTTCTTTTTTGGATAATTTGGCACCTTATGGATCACAGTACAGTTAGGCATCTTTCTAAGTATATCTTGGACACAATACAATGACTGATCTGAAATCGCCAACCCGCATTGAGCAAGCGAACTGTGCCCAGCATTGGGACGATAAAAAGGTTGATGATGATGATGATAGATCAAAGCGAGGGAGGGGCAAGCGCCCCAGCTTGCCCCAGTGTGGCTACGCCCGTGTGCACAGTTCTAGTAACCACCGCAGATTTAACCACCAGCCTTTAGGGTAATTGCGTAACAAACTATCAGTAGCAATGAGTTTCTTTTTGACAGTTCAATGACATTCATTTCATTGTATACGTAGTTGAGCAAACAAATTTTTTGAAATTGTGAAGCAATGGAGCAGCTATATGCTCCGAAATGGTTCCAATAGATAGTAGTTGTGTGTTATCCAATTAGCCTGCTGGTTATTTAATGGGGGCATTTTTTTGTTGTGTTCAACTCTGATTCAACAACGACCGGTCCCGAATCGAACGATCGGTTTCCGTAAAACTATTATCAATATTTTATACAACTTTTACTGACCCCCTTTGAAGTAAATACGCGTCAAAGTAAATATAAATGACGCTTAACCAAAATCGGAAATAGGTAGCTCCGCCATCTTGTTTTTTAAAAACATTTCCCTTATAAATTGCAAAATTTTTGCCAACTGTTGTAACGTCATACGAGGGTTAAAAGACCCTGTTCTTCTTCTGGCTTCATCAATTGAATCCTTCTTTAAATAATATATTTATTGTTTAATAAACAAAGCTACCAGGAAGCCAGGCTTACAATAATGCTGACTAGCCACTTGCGTGAGATTGCGCGCGCAGCCGCTCCCACGGGCACCAGATGCCCGCGTCCGATGTTACACGATTATTTACGATGCAACCCGAACGGAATGCACTTGCTTGTTTATTGGCAGATTTGAATATAGAATTCTATTTATTGGTTAAGTTCAAACAGGTCAGATGGTGAAAACGTATTGAAAATTATACAACGGCTAATGACGTATAAAACTGTGGGTATTTTGATAAACGATGGACATTTTCCCTCGACATGAATTCTCTTTAGATATACGGCTAGCATTAAAACTTTTCAACTAGGTCATAAATAGTTCTAATCAATCAATGGATACGCTTTCGAATAAATTATTCGAATGTGCATTTAGGTCTAGACGGAGACCTAAATGCATATTCGAATAATAGTTACATAATAATGTAGGTAGGTAACACTTGTCAGTCCGTCAACAAACGTATGATATAACAGTAGATACTAATAATTGTCATTCAACGTTATTCACGTAAAGTGGGACGCCTTCAGGCTCGCGTGGAGCTGATCGAGATGAATGCCGTGAAGTTGGAGAGGCCTTTGTCCACTAGTGGACTGTTTTAGGCTGATGATGGTGATGGTATTGTTATTTTTGGCAAACAATAATTTAGCTATTTTTCACGCTAATTTATTATTAGAAGTATTAATTTTGTAATCTAGGTTGAATCTCGATAATTTAATTAAGACATTTTGTACGTCATAATTATAAGACAATTTTGATGTGAATTCACGATAAGTATTCCTGTAAGAAATCATTCCTCAGGCGTGTCAATCTCAGGGTATCTAATTGATGTACTTTTGGTAATTTTGTATCATCATCATCATTATCAACCTTTTTACCGTCCCACTGCTGGGCACAGGTCTCCTCTCATACAGAGGATGATTGAGCGTAATCACCACGCTTGCTCAATGCGGGTTGGCGATTTCAGACTTAAAGACCAGGTTTCCTCAAGATGTATTCCTTCACCTTCAGTGCTTGGTGTCCAAGATATACTTAGAAAGTACATATAACTTTAGAAAAATTACATTGGTACTTGCCTGACCTGGAATCGAACCCGCGCACTCATACTTGAAAGGCTGGTGTTTTATTCACTAGGCCACCACGACATATACTTTTAAATTGTGACTTATAATTTTGTATCATCAAACATTCAAATTGTGACTTATAAGCAGTTTTTTTTTGTTACCTACTCTGCATTGGATTACACGTTACAAGACATACAAAGGACATTCAACTTCAAAGATATTTAAGCTTCTAGTCAAAAACATATTGAAATTATTTACCGGAATTCTTTAAACAGTACAAACTCGATTTTTTTTTAGACTATGCAACGGATTTTGAAGCGGTTCGCACTATCATTTAATTTTAGTTACTCAGTAATGAAAAAACTGGGCGTTTTAAAAGTCCTAAAAAAACCGTTTAATTCAAAGGTCACTGACCACCATGATATGGTTTATTATTTGAATTTACAATGTTTCTTCTTCTTCTTAGCCTAGAGAGGTCCTCTGGACATTGGCCTCCCCCAAGGCTTTCATTGCTTTGGGAGATTTTGCCATAATCCCCACGCTTGGCAGGCGGGTTGGGGATCGCAGTAATTTGATATTCCACAGGAGAAGCGCTGCTGCCCGCTTCCCTGGTGAGAGTTCCCTTAGTCGCCTCTTACGACACCCACGGCAGGATATGGGTTGGTACTATTCTAAGCCCGGTACCACACGGACACAATGTGTATGGGTTACAATATTTACCATAATTCTAATGTATATTGTAACTAGTGAGGCACTGTCTACATTGTTATTAACCAGCATAAACTTGAAAAATATAAAAAAGTGGAACAAAACGTGACATTGAGATGCTAATCCACGGTAAGCGAGCGAATTTTATATTGATAGAAAGTAAAAAAATATTTAATAAAACCGTTTGCCCGGTGGTCTAATGAGTCATTTCCAAAAATGCAACTAAGCGTCTCTACGTTAAAAGTAACAAATTTACAGGTATACTTCAATCCTACTTTTAAAAAAGGCCTTCGCTGAAATACCTGCACCAAATGTGCGGTGGTGGGATGTGCCTGTAGAGCTGTGTTGAAAACTATGCTCCACCTCCAACCCAGCTCGCTATGTGACAAAACAATCAGCCAAAAATTGCCAAGATCTGATATACTATCAAAAGCAAGAATTTTGTTGTTAAATTGTTATAATTTGAATGAAATTGTTACTTATTTTCTTTCTACTTCTGAACTAATATTCTTATAAAAAAGCAAAGATGGTAAGCTCGGTGAACGCAGGAAAGCTCGGTAGTAGGTTATAAGTTTATAACATTGGCTGTCACCAGAAGTTACCACCTACCAAACAAAGTCTTGCCGCCAAGCGATTCGCTGTGTGGTAGACGGGTCTGAGCAATTGTGTTGCAATGTGTACGAGGCACCAAATGTTATTGTGTCAGGAGTTTGGTCATGGAGGGTCTTCAGATCAATCTCCCTCTGTGTTAAACATTGCCTCACCTCGCTCAACTGCCGTCTTTCTTCCTATTCACTCAGTGTTTTGAGTGAATGGGCTTATTAAACTAGCGTGTTTTACCATCAACGATTGCATCACTGCTTGCTATCAGGCGGGATTGCGGTCAAGCACTACTTTAAAATTACAAAAAAAAAATGTTTTTTTACTGTTTACTATTATTTAGTATGACATAATCCATGTTAGTGATTATTTATCTACCTTTTACTGCGATACGCTCATTATCAATAACTATAATGTTTTAGTTCTTGTCTCTACATGAAGGAGAATGAAATTATTTCTGCTGTTTAAAAGATATTTTAATACCTACTTATAGCTATTCATCCCTTTATTATACCTATGCGACATCATACCACAATCATCAAAACATCCTGCTGAATTATGGTCGAATTACTCATTTAACCTTCTTATTGTGTAGACTCCATAAAAAACGTGACCACGCATACTCGTAAAGGAAAACATATTCAAAATTCATTAGTCAAACTCCTCTATCCTCTATTCTAACTCCAAGCATTACTAATAAAATTTAAAGCTGTAATCTAACTTCTACTAATGTCCTAGATTCACGACCAACTGCAGCGATGCGGCTAATACATCACTGGACATCTTAAAATGAAAATAAATAGCGGGCGATTACGTCACTGCCCATTTCCCGCTACACGATAACCGTAAGTGAATGATAGATATACTTGAGGAAGTGTCAAGTCGTAAGTAAAATAGAAAATGGCGCCTCACACACGTGTGGTCCCGGCTCCCACAGGTGCTGTCTAATGCCATGATAAGGGGCGTTTTTGTACGTAAATGTGGAAGACGCTGATGTGACATAATGTAAAGATGATTTAGGAAGACATTTCGCCGCGATGGGGAAGTGAAGTTTTAACTGATTGCGTAAACTTGGGAATGTTATAAAGGAATGCAGAGGAGTTTATGTACCTAAATGACATCACGTCAAGCTACTAGAAACTGTCAGATTTTTTTATTAGATTTTCAACTTTATCTCTAAAGCATTAATCAACCTTGAGGTTGATTGGGAATATTTAGCAGTTTCGGGTAGCTTACATGACCTGCTGTCATCCGTACCTGCGTATGTTCTGTTCTGAAACTGTACATTTTGTATGCTCATCTAAATACCTTAAAAAGTGATTATTTCGCGCGATCCTTGGCATTATGGGAGCGTAGTATATATAAGAAGAAATTTTACAAAATCCTATACACTACGCATTTTTTTTTAAATTATAAACTAGCGTTTGACCGCAATCCCGCCTGATGGTAAGCAGGGACGCAGTCGTTGATGGTAAAGCGCATTAGTTTATTAAGAGCCTATTCACTCTAGTCTTGAAGACACTCAAATTGTAGTCCCTCGATGTACGCGGTATAAAGGAGGAGGCGAAACGCTTCGTCCGGATCGTAATGGTGTTAACAACGTAAGGGTGGAAACTCGCCGTACGACGGGTCGTCCGATGGTGGAACGGAGATGGGGAAATTAAATCATGCAATTCCTTCGCACACTCCCCAAAATGCATCTTATAGAAGACCGAAAGGCTGGCTACTCTACGCCTGTGCTCTAGGCTTTATCAATTAATTGCATAACATATTATCAGTAACAATGGGATTTATTTTGACATTTATTGCATGATTTACCTTGTTTAACCGACACATTTTTCGAACATATAGAGCAATATATTAGGAATATTTTTCAGAATGATACCCATTGACACTCGTACTAATAATGTGTTACGGAATTAAGGTGCCGATAAATGTGATTAGAACACTGATGATGCACTTCCCACACCAAATCGGAAACCAAGCCAATCATATCCGAATGTTTCTTACATAATACAAATACGGGTTTATATGATATTATACAACTAAATAATACTACGGATATTGTATAATCGATTCCAAAAATGAGGCTTATAATTGAGGATATAAAAATAAAACAGTAATTGTTCAAAATGCAGCACCGTCGATGCTTAAGAGGGAACTCTAGTGGTCCTTCTTTATACAAACGTATTTCCGATGTTTTCTTCGTGGATAATGCTTTTAGAGCTATTATTTTTTCTGCAATTTTACACCGTGGTTATACGTGCCCCTATCGTTTGATTTTTTTTCCAAAATGTAATTATAATCGAAACACGATACTTCAAAATCGTGAAAAATAACCCATTTTTACCGTGATGTTCAGTGACTATTAGACAAACGTGATAAGTTTTTGACAAAAAAGAAAATAATAAAAGCATAGGTATACTTTTCCTCTAAATTTCGATAAAAAATAATTGAGATCTGTTGTGTTTTGAAAAAGAAAACAACGGAATACCAAACCTCTTTTGGTCAACGTTTTTGTAGGTAAAATCAGCCTGAGCTGCACCTGTCCTTTTCGCACTTTACCGGGAGAGGTCGGAAGCAGCGCGACGGCAATAGTTTCTTCAAATATTATTTTCCAAATTCTTCGGCACTAGATTCCCCTCTTAAACGACGTAGCTGTAGGTTTAAAGGTGAGTGGACATTGCATCATTAAGTTGTAAGTGAACATAGATCTGCGGTAAAGCATCACTTGTAATATGATCGTCACTATTAAAATAAGTACGATGTTGGTTTTCTTTGATACAAAATGGAATTAAAAACGTGAGTGAATTTGTGTATCTTCTTGTATAGCAAGGCGGGTAAAAAGCACGATGGGGACTTTTTAGGGAACTGTGGAATGCAACAGAATGTTACAAGACGTCACATGGTCAAGAGTATTTCTTTACATACATACATATTCAGCCTCTAATGCCTTCACTCGGTGAGAGCGAGTGGGCCGTAATCTACCATGCGGGCCCAGTTCGGGTTGGTAGAAGTCACATGTCTTCGAAGTTTTGCCTCTAGACATGCCGGTTTCCTCGTGATGTTTTCTTTCAGGGTTTTGAGAACATTTTTTTAAAGACTTTTATATTACGTTGACATTTATAGGTGACATTTAAAACATATTTTTTCAATAACTAATTTGATATATACACTTATAAAACTAAATAAATACAAATTACTAAATAAAGCTATTACCCTAATTAAAACTATTAATAAATTACAATACAGCATCAAAAAATTCTTCGTCATCGCTGTCTACTGGTAATGTACCCAAGAGACTGGCAGCATTGCCGCGTTGAATGGCAATACTTAGCCTCTGTCCAAGGTAAAAGCCAGCCCTTGGGTCACGGGAAGTGTCAACAAGCCGTTTGGACAGTTCATTAAAAAGGCAAAGAGCACTCGGACCCCACGGCCCAAGAGTTACGTTATCCGAAATACGTCCGCGTGATGTGTCCGGTACTAGATATTACCAGAAACGCCGTATCCAGATAGAAAATAGATTATAAAGGCTATCAAAAGAATTATAAAAAAGAGCTTTTGTGCTTAAAATATTCTTACTAAGTACGTTACTTAAAATGGAAAAGCTGCAGTGTGTACACACCTAAAAGTTATATAATATGAAGAGCTTCGATGTTTCATCGCGAACATTAGGAAGTAAAGTTCAGTGAAGTGGACGTGGGAAAGTGCTCAATTCCGAATATTACGTAGTTAGCACTCGAGTTGAAAGCTTTCAAGGATGGGAACGTCGCGCGTTGTCAACATGCAGGGAACGAACATTTTTGTGGTTAGGTTTGTGTAATGTCGTCTACCTTTTTAAATTGCCTTTGATTGAGACGTCTTATGTGTGTCTGAAATTAGGCAATTTCTTGTAAGTAAGATACTCGTATGATTTTTCTTTCTATTTCATTAAGAAAAGGGCAGAAGATAAAATGTTACTGATACAGACATTTAAGACCCGATTGTAAACATGGTGATCAAAAATACGTAAATTTATGTTAGGAGCGGACTAATTTGACAGGTCTAACTATCAAATTAGTCCAAGAATTAGTTTCAAGTATTGAAACACGAGTAATTTAAGTGTTTCACGTCATATATAGCGTAACAATAAGAAGCATAAATCTTTGCTTATTTATATTAATTTAGATCTCTAAGTTTAGTTTTGGTGAAGTGCTAATTTAATAAGATACATTGATCCTTTTTTACACAATAGGGAAGTTTCATGGTTAAAAAAAATTGATTCTATTTAGTCCGTCATTCAAATTATAGAAAAATATTGGATACGTATATTTTGTTTTATCAAATCAATAAAAATTTACAAATATAAAAGGCATCAAACGTCACACGAGTTTTCAACAGATTGTGTCGTCTTCATTTTTTGTTTATATGAAAATAGAAAAAATACGTGTCTAGTATTTTTCGGAGATCTGACTGACGGACTAATTAGTTTTTTTTAGTCAACTACCCTATTACAAATCATTTTCAACATTCACAACGAGCTCATTTAATTTAACGGCAACCGCTTTTGAATGCACTCGTGACTTAATATATCGCTACACCATCCTCGCTCTTTTCAGCATTACAAGAAAAGCCTTTGATATTGAATACGTAAATGTGTGCTGGTATACAGCATAGACATATACTAATGGACATGCCGTACGTGTATAATCTGAAGTATTTTTTTGGTTTGAAAAGAGTGAGAGAGATGGCCTATGCTTTCGGTGTAGCACTAACTCTTTCCTCACAGATGAGTGAGAATTTTGAGAGAAATAAAGATAGACGAAACTTTGTTACCTTTCTTTCTTTCGGAGTGCCACAATTCTCATCTCTAAGGCTTGTCCATTAATATATGTCGATGTGTAGGACCATTGCAAACCATTGCAGATAATAAATGATCAAACTGCACCACAGATTATACACGGCAAATCGCACGGCAAACAACGTAATCAATTAAAAAGGTCGCTGACACCGTGGCAAATGGCGAAGAATCAGTAACAATATTTTTGACCCTCTCCTTACTGGAGTTAACGTTTTCAACACAATCAAGGAAGTGATTGGAACTTACAATGCTTAACTATCAGCATTTCTATGCAATCGTGCAAAGACTAATCGGTGGTTTTCAGCCACAATAAGACGGTCAACGACTGTTGCAAAAAATGTTAATATTGACACCAAACAATAGGACGATGTGACAGCAAAAAGTTCTTATTGTTTACGGATGATAATGTTATCATCGTAACAACAAAATTGCCACATGATGTTGGTCAAGGTATTGGCTTGAAGTTTACTAACACAGTAGCCACGAAACGAACACGTTTTGTAAGTTTTCCATTTTCAAAATCGATTCGCTAGTCGTGTTGCAGTAACTTAATCAGATAAAGAGCCGTGTCTTGTTGCTTAAAACCTGAGATCTAGAAGTAGTAATGTTTCGAACATTTTACGGGTATGAAATATTATTTTACCTGTAGAAAACTGAATGTTATCAATCAAAACGTGACCAATACTTGGCCATTTGCAGAAAAAAACAAACACATTTGAAAATAGAATTGTTTAAGCAGCAATCATTAAGCACGCGCTTTGCATTGGCACAATGGTCTGATTTCTTTGCTTCTTTTCGCGTTCCCGCGCACAAATAGATGATAAAGATTACTTTTTAAACGGTACCATGGCGCGTACAATAAGATGAAAATGAAAGTTTCGATTAGTTTTTGCTATAGTTCACTTTCGTTGGGTGCCACAGACATAAGGCAGATGATAATGAGATGGCGATACTGTTATGATTGCCCGCCTTGTGATATATCGAGAGACTTATTTGATGAGTCATTGAAATTGTAGGTTCCCAATGATTGGATTGGAGAAAATTATATACAGAGTGTCACGACAACAATGTTTTCATTAGTAGCATCACTTGAGTTTAAATAATGGAAGGTATGTATATTAGCTTTGTACCTACATATATTAGAACTAGCAATTCATCAGTGATATATTCCATTCAATTAATTTGTTTCTGTAACAATTAACATTGCATCCGAATTTAATCACACATGAAACTTCTAGACCTTACAATCATTGATTTTTATAGGCATTGTATCATCATGCAATTTCAACCAAAAGTTAGTATGTATACCTACACAAATAATCATTATTCAGCCAGCAAAACAAGGAACTTACCGTGATTTTTCCAACCAAACAACACAAGAACCGTAAATATTATTCTTAGAGGAACCTCTGCCTCAATATGCAGATGCAGATGACCCAAACAGGTTAGAACAATGGACCACAGACAATCAATACTTACAACAATTTGCTATAAAATAGAATGATTCACGTTGCATTGTCTATGCGCAGTGCGTCAATCATAGGAGGAATTCAAGGGCACGATGACAACATATACGATGCAATATGTTCGAAATATAATAAAATACAGAACTTTACCATAAACATAAATTGGCTGGAAATAAAATGTACGTATAAAATAATATGACGAAGAGATGTGAAAATTATTATCCAAAGAGGATTTTAAAACTCCTTAGTTGAACCAAGAAGTTTTGTATCGATCATGCGAACGCTATCATTCCCTGAAAAGTTAGGCAAAGATAAAAAATTTCTGTAGTTATTTTAATTCCCATGTAAAAGAGGGTCAACCTTTTTAAAACCCAATAACCCTCCAGTCAACCTGAAATCTGGACCCAGGACGATAGACAAGAAGGCTGCCAAACATATCATAGATATTAGATATTATATTCAGAGACTTTTTGTGGTCACTTTGAAATCTAACTATCAATTTCCATTCAGCATAAAGTCAGATTACTTATTTAAATTCACTAGAAGTTATAAACGCTTACTTATTGAAAGAACACGATTCTGCGTAGCCGTTGATTCAAATTCACCATGCATTTAACTAGATTGCAGTATTATGTAAAATATTGAAAAAGAGTACGAGTTTTTATTTTATATATATATATACATATATATGTTATTATAAACTAGTGTTTGGCCGCAATCCTACCTTATGGTAAACAGCAATGCAATCGCTGATGGTAAAGCGTGCTAGTTTATTAAGAGCCTATTCACTCAAAAAAACTGAGTGAATAGGAAGGAAGACGGCAGTTGAGCGAGATGATGTAATGTTCAATCTAACAACACGACCAACGATGCTGCGCCAGAGGGAGATTGATGTGGAGACCCTCCACGACTAAACTTGCGACACAACAACATTTTGGCACACATCTTACCGCGCACACATCGCAACACAGCTGCTAAGACCCGTCCTCCGTTCAGCTAAAACAACTACTTAAACGATTTGTATGTACAGAGATAATATTTTATAACCGAGATTAATACATACCTATGCGGATCGGAACGTATGTGGCTGTGGGTGAAACCTGTATGTTGTTTAGTTTAGTATGTTTATAAAATAATAATGTTACCTTAAACGATTAGCAAACACAAAATAACAAAAGCTTACCAATGAGTCCTCGTTATAACGAATGTCTTTGTTAATGTGTGGAAAATGTTGTGGTTATTACATTGATTTTGTTTTATATACGTTAATGATAGTGCTATATTTAATGTAACATCGGTGTATTTTCCAAATAAAATTAAACAAAGATCGTACACATGATTATCTGTCTTATAGATGTATCTGCCTAGTTCTACGGAAAGATGTAAATTTAAATTTCGAAGCATCATGCTGAGGTAGGAGCCTTTTATCCTCGTATAGAACTTGATGTATTGTTACTATTTTGAAATGTTTTTTTTTTTTACCTAAAACCAAAAGAATTTTTTTTTTTTTGTTTTAGGATAGTTTTATAATTGTAATGTATGAGTCACATTAAATACTTGTTCCTTCATTCTTTCTCTTTTTATTTATTTTTAACTGCCATGTGCTCCAGCACCAAAGGCCAGGCCAAAAGTAATTGGAGAACATGGTGTTATTGACAGTAAGCATCTGAGAGATCCCTCTGCCTGTCCCAGGACAGAGGACATCCAAGAGCATGACCATATGCAAAAAAGGGTTGGGTAAGACGTAATAGATAAATTTACATATTATATCTCGTGGAGGCTTTTTAATTAGGTATTAAAGGAAAAGTAATTAGTGCCATGAAATCACAAACAGTTTGTTGTCGAGATAGCCAAAATTTTCCCAGATAAAAGATAATGATAATGAATGTATCTCCAACAAGACAATATGACGTTAGTTGATTTAATTACGAGTGTGTAAATGGAAGAAAGTGTGAGACGCTAATATACAATCTAATATCATTAATGTAAACGTATCGTGTGAACACATCTTACAATACCGTTTAACTTTTTTTTTAAATGTCAGCTAATGTTATACAGCCATACATTATCGTCACGATAGTGGAAAATCTATCATTTTACGTGGTAAATTCGTCGTGTATTAAAAAATATAACTTCAGGCTTTTAAGGTTAGGCAAAGGAATATTTAATACACATTCATAGAAAGCAATAAGACTTGGCCCGTCCCGGGGATCAAGTATCAAACCCAAGATCTTATATGCACAGCAATAGTAATTTCGAGGCATAAAAAGAAAATACAGTTGAGATTTCTTTTGTCTAGAAAGAAATGAAATACCTATCCGATAGAGATAGCAAGCATTGCAATACTGGCTGGTAACAAAAAGTTTCACAAACGACGAATTAATTGAATTCAAATACAGAGCAGTAAAGTCTGAACGAGATTGGCATTTGTTTTACATTGTAATGACTGTGTTGGTAACACTTCATGGCAGACAAATTGTTGGGTCGCTGTAATAGTCGGTAATAAAAACATTGGGATAATTGAATGTAATGGAAGTATTGGCGCTAGCTAGTGGTTGCTTACGAAACGATGCTAACTCACACTCACCTTTTGTCATCATTTAGTTCCTAAAAATGATATTGCGCATTCTTCTGCACACAGTTCGGACCGGTCGCGGTTCTTTAGCCATATTGTATTTGTATAGTTTGATTAGCTACGTGGCGTGAGTGACGCGTTGCATGTTGCACGAACTACATAAACAATTTCGAAAATCGCAATTTCACACAAATACTTTAATTAAAGCAGGAACTTGAAATTCCTAAGTAGCGTGGATCCATTGCTATTGCTACTGCTTGAAGACTATGTAATCTGAGATCACGACAAAGCCTTGAACGAAATCCTTTAACAAGAAGCTGTTCTGATCAAACTTCGGCGATAATTGAATATCAACCAATGTTCACAATTACAAGGCAAACTGACAACAAACATTTTAAACTCTCCGTTTATTAATGCATTTCACAACTTTTCACATTCACTCTGGTCAGATTTTGCAATAGGCCGAATAAAATGCGACCTTGTATTGTTTAAAAAAAATCAACTGCGAGAACAAAACGTGCATTCGGATATCCTGACCGAATAATTATATCGATTTTTCTAATCGATGAGAAACGTGATGATAACAATACTGCATGGGCATCACGCACGTTTATGGAATACTAATGATAACCGTAAAAGTGTATTATTTCATAATAGCTATTATACTTGCTATTATTAGTGTATGTAATGTACGTTAAATAGCTCGTGACCCGTCGTGTGTACATACGTACGAAAGTGCAAGTTATTGCAATAGTAATTTATCAATAATTGCAGGTCTCTATTATTATACGAATAATTGCTCACGGCTTCATAATCGTATGAATTTTGAAACTGTCCATTGACAATTTTCGTGGAAAATATAAACGAAACGTCAATTACAAGAACAAAAAGTTTTGATTACCACGTTTTTGCCAAGTTAACACGATTAGAGTACCTATGCGTAGTATATGCTCGCACTTCGTCCGAGGGAAATTTAATGTTTCGGTTACACACACCACCACATAAGTACATAATTATATTACAGATATGTGTATAAATTACCTAACAAAATATTTAACTATTTTTTACCCGCATCACACAAAAACAAGTAGCTTAATCAACCTTATGTAAAAAGAAAATGCATACCTAAGAATGACAAGCTCTTGACATTAAAACAATTCAATTAATTCTATGTAACGGATGCTTAGCGACATGTAAATAGGTGGAATGAAATCGCTTAGAGCTGCCAACCTCATTACCACTCATTGCTCAAAGTTGCCAAGTTTAAAACTATTTAGAAAGACTTCTAACTTGACGCTTCTCTTACAAATTGACAAGCGTTGATTCGAATTTCAAAAGTTAGTGTGGCATTTTCCGTAGTGTTATTTTTTTTGTCTGCAGTGTTCCGGGTATCGGTTTACCTACTCAACATTCGGCGAAGGAATGAGCTTTGGATGCTCAGTGCGGGTTCAGACATCAGTCTATGATCGCTAGAAATTAAGCAATTTAAAAAGTACTGTGAAAATCATAATCATATTTATAATTTTAATAATTCTACGGTAGAGATAACAGCCTATTTCGTACTTAAGAGTAACCAAAACGGATTCTTTGAAAAGTAGGTGGCAGAAATATAATAGGATAGGTAGTAGTGTAGTCTACAGTGTACTATTTACATAGATTATACAAAAAATATGTATGTCGGGAACAGCGACGGCAGAGCGGTAGGGTCGACAGCATCTTGGTGTGGTGGTACAGGTTCCATTTCGTAGGTCAGTTTTGAATTGAAGCACGACGTGTAGATATACCCTCCAATCTTTATAATAACAATTTGAATAGGCAAACCGACAGTTTCGGTTCGGAGATGTGCCTTGGTCCGCGTCTCGATGCAAAGTCCGTTCGACGAACCCCACTTCCCAAAGCGACTCTGTCCATGTGACGCCATCACAAAATAACGTCACAAGCGTTCGCCCCTCTACTACGTAAATCAAATCAGCAACTTCTATTAAAATTAATCGACGATCTCCGACACGGCCAGCCTGACGAGTTGCACGTCCTCGTGCATCATCTTCATCATCATCATCATCATCATCCCATCGCCAATCCCAGTCGCATCCGAAGCTCCCTCAGCCCCGGAGTCCAGGATCCGGTTCACCAGGCCAACCGCCGATTCCGGCCAAACTTCGATATTTCCCGTTGCACGTCCTCGTGCATGTCTGTAACAAATTAAAAAAAGGCACAGAAAACCGACTTTGAAGCATTTTTGTGAACTCGGCCAACCTGACCGTCACACGTCACGTTTAGTTACATTGACTATTAGAAAACCAAACAAACTTCATTGTTTTAACAACTTAAAAGCTTCCTTCAAGCCTCATAATTATCAACTTTCAAAAAGAAAACAAAAGGTTCCTCCAAGCCTCATAATTATCAAATCAAAATCATAATCTTCAATAAGAAAACACACCATGGTTCGCTACCACAGTAGCTAGTGACAACTCATAGTTGACACCCATATCGTCATCACCTCTTGTGATACGACCAACTCTAGAGTCCACGACTCCCAGGTCAACACATGACCGTACAACTAATAGTCTCCTCCGAGACCCAGGTCCCCGCCACATCACTAGCTGCCCATCGCCCCCTGAACAACTCCTCACTGAGTTGCAGTTACGACTACAGACTAGTGCATGCAGTGCGACCATATCTACCAGAGTCCCCGCCACATCACTAGCTGCCCATCGCGCTCTGAACAACCCCTCACTGGGTTGCAGTTACGACTACAGACTAGTGCATGCAGTGCGACCATACCTACTAGTGTCCCCGCCACACCACTAGTTGCCCATCGCGCTCTGAACAACCCCTCACTGGATTGCAGTTACGACTACAGACTAGTGCGTGCAGCGCGACCACATAGCCATGATACGTGTTCTATTTGCTGGCGGAGGCACCCTCCTCACCAACTTCTACATTTTGAAAATCTAACTCGGCAGACATTACTTGGAAAAATCTTTCGTACCTATGCGATCGTGGGGTACTTATAAGTTCTGTTTCCAATCAACGATTTCAATAGGTAACGATCGCCATTATCGCCATAAAACAACTCACCAATATTAAATTTCATTACTTTATCTCACTTCTATCAAATTTACATTTTTCGTAAATAGCACTCATTTCTATGTTCGTTACAGCTTGTTCTCTTGAGAAGATTTAATAGTCTAGCCACACATACTATCATAAGCTCAAGTGAGCTCGTAACTATAGGCCACAGTGAACTTAAGTTTTGAATTAAAGACAAACCAGACATCATAATTTTAAAACCCTGATTTAAAATTTCTCAGCCCATTATTACAAACAATAATCGGGTAGTACAAGAAATAAAATTTGCAAAAATAACTCTTATTATCATGTCGCAAAGAAATTGTTCAGTACACAACGCTGGTACTACCCATAATCTGTATACGTAATATCGCGTGTGTACGTATACCAATGAAATTACAAATACCTTGACAAGAGAACATTCAGCATCGAAATCAAAATAAAAATAGTACGACTCACCGGATTGTGGCAATTTCTCGCAAACACCTGCCACTTGGCAGTTATCAACCGTTGCACACCAGGAATCTGGGAGCTCTCATAAAGCCCCATTATGTTACCACAAACGTTTTTGGGCATTTTGACATCTTATCATCGCCTGCAGAGTAGAGGCTCAAGTCTTGAAAACCTTGGGCGTTCCGCAAAGTGCACGCAGCTCCGGCTGCGCCGCACGCAGCTCCAGCAGCACCACACGCCATTGATGCGATTCACCAAGCAGCTAGAAGCGCGCTACGCAAGCGCACCTTGCGCGCTCCGCAAGCGCACCTGGCGCGCTCCGCAAGCGCACCTTGCGCGCTCCGCAAGCGCACCTTGCGCGCTCCGCAAGCGCACCTCGCTCGCAAAGCAACAGCCAGCACTGTCGCGCGCCAAGCAACAGCCAGCAATGTCGCGCGCCATGCAACAGCCAGCACTGTCGCGCACCAAGTATCAGCCAGCACTGCCGCGCGCCAAGCAACAGCCAGCACTGTCGCGAAAGCGCCGCGTCCAGCCACACGTGCACGCCTGCATCGCCCTCCTGCAGCGCACTATCACGCGAAGCGATCTCTTCTGCGTCAGCAATTGAGCGCATCTCGTGACATGACGTTCACTTCCAGCCTCACTGCCCGTACATCCAGCATTTACAGAAGCTCATACAAAGACAATGAACAACTCCACACATAATGGCAGAAAGTGACTGTTATTCTGATAATGATTTATAACGAGATTGTGAGCAGTGTAGTTCTTCATCCCACTTCTGATGTCGGGAACAGCGACGGCAGAGCGGTAGGGTCGACAGCATCTTGGTGTGGTGGTACAGGTTCCATTTCGTAGGTCAGTTTTGAATTGAAGCACGACGTGTAGATATACCCTCCAATCTTTATAATAACAATTTGAATAGGCAAACCGACAGTTTCGGTTCGGAGATGTGCCTTGGTCCGCGTCTCGATGCAAAGTCCGTTCGACGAACCCCACTTCCCAAAGCGACTCTGTCCATGTGACGCCATCACAAAATAACGTCACAAGCGTTCGCCCCTCTACTACGTAAATCAAATCAGCAACTTCTATTAAAATTAATCGACGATCTCCGACATGTATATAAAATGCATCATCATCATTATTTCAGCCGAAAGACGTCCACTGCTAGATATAGGCCTCCCCCAAGGTTCTCCGCGTCGACCGGTCCTGCGCCTCCGGCATCCAGCGGTTTCCCGAGACCTTCACCAAGTGCATCAATTAGAAGTATATATTTATTTAAATAACAAAGAGAATGTTTAGAAAGAGAGGAAGTGTTTTTTTATCATCCAGTCAGATGTAAGTCAACAGTTTTTTTTTTTTAATAAGTATAAACTAGCGCTTGACCGCAATCCCGCCTGATGGTAAGCAGTGATGCGATCGTTCATGGTTAAGCGCGCTAGTTTATTAAGAACCTATTCACTCAGAAAAACTGAGCGAATAGGAAGGAAGACAGCAGTTGAGCGAGGTGAGGCAATGTTAAACCCAACAGCACGAACAACGATGCTGCGCCAAAGGGAGATTGATCTGAAGACCCTCCACGACCAAACTCCCAATACAACAACATTAGGTGCATCGTACCCGGCACACATCGTAACACAACTGCCCAGACCCGTCCTCCTTCACCAGACTTCACGCCGGAACACGACAAATCGCTTGGCGGCAAGGCTTTGTCTGGTGGGTGGTAACTTCTGCCGGCGGCCGATGTTATGGCCTACCACCGAGAAAAAGTTTTGCAGAAAGAAAAGAAAATATACGCAACCTAATACTTATTATTTTCCCAGTCACATAGACGTTACATAATCATAATCAGTCTATATTATTCCCACAGTTGGGATAAAGTCTGGCCCAATACGGGTTGGTAGATGCCACATGTCTTCGAAGCTTTTGGTTCAAGGACATGCCGGTTTCCTTACGATGTTCTCCAACACCGTGGTGATGAAATAATTAACACAAAGTAAAGCGCCTGCTGTAGCGTAGTCGTGGTGGACTAGTGGTTAAAACACCAGCCTCTCAAGTATCAGAGCGCGGGTTCGATTCCAGGTCAGGCAAGTACCAATGTAACTTTTCTAAAGTTATATGTACTTTATAAGTATATCTTGGACACCAATGACTGAAGGTGAAGGAAAACAACTTGAGGAAACCTGGACTTTAAAGTCTGAAATCGCCAACCCGCATTGAGCAAGCGTGGTGATTAAAGAAAGAAAGAAACAAAAGAAAAGAAACCATTTATTTGGCGCACACCCTAATAAATACATACAGTATATGTAGTGATAGTAGTGGTAGTAATAATAGTTTTAAACAAAGAAAACAGAAAAAAAAGAGAGAAACAGATAAAAAAAAATAATCAACAAATGTGAGTCCAACGGTTGCGCCAAATAGGTCCAGTTCAGCATAAATGTCAGACAACTACGTAGCAGTTGCCTGACGCTGGTTTTCAACTGAACCTTCTCTGTATGAGAGGAGAACTGTGCCCAGCAGTGGGACGATAAAAGGTTGATAATGAAAGCGCCTGCTGGGGTTCGAACTTAAGATCTGCAACTTGTAAGCTGATATCAATGCCACATACCGCTGCCGTATAGACGATAACTGTAACTTTATTATTGCGAAATATATTAGCCAGACGGTAAGCAGACTGCCTACACATCAACGGTACTATTTACGAGTCACAGGCAGCAACAGCTCGGGTCCACTGGGACTTGTCGCATTTTATTACTGGTTTTAGTAATGTTTAGAGTCATTAAAATATTATAATACGATGGTAAACGCCGATGCTTTAACGAAGACAAGCAACTGAGGTGGGTGTTAATATCTGTCAGGGCAGCGGGTTTTTCGAAAGAAATGCTTACCGTGGCCGCATATTATAATGGCTGAACAGGTTAGGTTAGTAATAGGTTTTAGTCAGTAAAAATCTGACACGCCCTTCCGCTCTGCTCGGAGCGGGAGAGGTCTTTTGATGTTCTCCCATCCGAAAAAAATGTTATAGACGCCCATGATGATAACGTCTCGATAGGGAATTGTTGCCGGGAAAGCTAAGATGAGTGTCACGCTCATATTTCATTGGACTTTTAAATTATTTATTGTGGGGTTTTTTAAATAAAAGCGCGTGATTTATGTAATAAAAAGTGCATTCAGTAAATAATTCATAAAGAACATTGATTTCATCATGACTTTGCCTCAAACCTCCCTCGTAGACGGTTCACGTGGCCGTCTTTTTCGACTGTCATTGGAGATATTCGACATTATTGTGAAATAAAATTTTCAGTTTCTATAATCTGTTACACGTGTTATTGGCAAAATTGTGGTATCTATTCCACAGGGGCCATTGATCAAGAGTTGAAGTTGAACGTCTCGATAGAAGTTATAAAAGCAGACATTCTGAATTTGAACTTGTTTGGACCGGATGTATCGCTTTATATAAAGCAGCTAGGTGTTATATAATTGTCTATGGTATTAGGTACGAACAAAGATTATGTGAAAGTAAAGGAAACTAGAAATAAATGAAGACTCGATATCTTAATTTAAAGGTGTGAATACAAGTTCGTGCGGTTTCAACACGACTTGTAATGTGGATGCACGAGTAGTGTGGATGAATGTGTTGGGTTTCTTAAAAAAAAAGTCAATAATGCAAGATAATGGAATAAACAGAACCAAGGAAACTTAATTTCCCAGTTGTGTTTTAGCTACACTGGTGAACAAGATTTATTGAACTTTTTAAAAGGCTTTTTTACTTTGATTAGGCACGCAGTCATGAGTTTTGTTATTTTCTTTAAAATATTGCCCCACACAAGGAATTCCTCCTGTATCGTGGGTGCGTTTACAAACATATAAAGTCACATAAACAAAAAGCCAGACCCGGAACAACTACTTGCAGGTTATACAAATATTTGTCCCGTGAGGGAATCGAACCTTCGACACGCGGCGCAGCAGTCAATAGCTTAACCACTGCGCTAAAGGTAAAGGCTAGAAAAAACCTTTTGTAAAAAAAAGTATAATTCGAACTTACGGATTTCAAGGTCCTACGTAGTTTTCACCTGTAACAGAAAAAAAAACGAAACTCAAAAAATCATTATCAAAATCTTATTTCAAAATCCTATTCAAATTAGGCTGAGAGTCAGCACGTTTTGTACGTCAATATTACAAAAAAAAGTCTCCCAAAACGCCCACCCATCGACACTTCCTAGTGCTTTCGCTGGGAAGAAGAAGTGGCGTAACAAAGTCCCCAGCAGCACAGCTGTCTGTTCATTTAAAAAAAACACTTGACTTTATACAATACTATGTATAGTAAACACTACAACACGCCAAAGTACCAGGAAATCTAAATAAGTAAAAACTTATTTCCTAAATAAAAACCCCGGTATGAATTTAAATGTATAGGTACCTACTTGAGCAGTTTTGGAAGCCCGAAAGTCTCATAGCCAAATTTACCAAAGAGTTTTTTTTTTTTAGTTCTCTTCTTTCCGTACTTCCGAACGGAAAAGGCAAAGGCATGATACGCCATACAGCCTGGACTTTAGTATATTTATCCTTTTCTATTTTTTTCTTTCCCTTTATATATCTTCTATAGTGTTTTTGATGTAGTTATACAGAGTAAAGAAACATTGCGAAGTTTTAAGTAGATCTGGTAAGGAGCGCGGGACGTTTTCAGTGGTTCTATAAATTTTTATCAAGTTGTTAATGAAAATTAAACGTTTAATTACCAAAGAGTATCATATTACTCAGTAATTGGGTTATGGTAGTCAGATAGGCAGTGGCACCATATAAAATACTGGTATTCAGAGGAGTTCGATAAGACTGGAACCCGACCCGATGGTTGGGAAAAGTCTAGCCTGATAGATACTGCCGCCAATTCTGTTGTTCACAATCTAAACTAATTTTAAGTTATGTACATCTTTTTCTTTCCATTTCATTAAGAAAAGTATAGAAGACTAGCTTTCCGCCCGCGGCTTCGCTCGCGTGGAGATCGGTTATATCGCGCTTTTAAATTTCCCTCGTGAATATAATTTTTTTCTGGAATAAAAAAGTACCCTATTATTTAATCCTGACTTCTAACTTTACGTCTCCAAAATTTCAAAACAATCGGCTTAGTAGTTACGGCGTAAAAGCGGAACAAACAAATCAACTCACTTTCCGATTTATAATATTAGGATATTTAGTGTACACATCAAATATTCCAGTAATCTCCCTTGGGAACTTGATGTTTTTTTAGGACCAAAAGTAGCCTATGTTACTCTCCATCTTTTCAACTAACTGTACGCCAAAAATCAGGTCGATTGATTGCTTAGCTACGACGTGAAGGAAGGACAAACAAACAAACAAACACACTTTCACTTTCAGTATGGATATCATTTAAATTTAATCCTGTCAAATTAAGATAATCCCTCTATACTCCATAGAAAGTTTAGACGCCATAATAAACATAAACGACTAAAAATACACCAGTTTACGTCAGGAGCGCACTAATTTGACAGGTCTAAACTGACATTTTATCTTCTGTCCTTTTCTAAATGGAATAGAAAGAAAAAGATGCACTTAACTTAAATTTAACTTAGTTTGTGGACAAGGGAATCAGGGCCATTGATGACTTATGTAATCAATTAGACATTTTAATGACGTGTATTTATAAAACATATCATAATTAGCAAACATAGACAAGCCAAACAGCATTAATCAATTAGCATGCCAAATATGCAATCATATTTTTTATCAACAATATTATGTCATCAACGCATATCCGTTCAAACCATGTTTAAAAAAAAGGCACGTTTTATTTCTCCGCGTGTTTACAGTCACAAAATCAACTTGGCTAATGCGTTTATTAGATAATGTTAACTGAATTTATATTAATGAAAAAATTGTAAAGGTATTGATTGATTTTTATTTAACAGACTAAAATCACATTTTTACGTGGGCATTTTCTTGAAGTAAGTAGGCATTCAAATTCTAGTAATTTTGGCAGCAATTATCACTCATAATTCCATAAATACACAAGTATCGTGTTTCATACTCAATGAATGCAGCTATTTTACTTTACAAAATAGTTTATAAGGTTTTGAAGTCGGACTAGTGTAAATCTTGTATTTGGTTATGATTGGGCTGGCATGGTCGGTTTGTGACCAAAAGCCCCTAAATTTGTTATACATAATAAAAAAGTGCTTTACAAAAACTCGACTAGAGTTAATAATTAAATGATATAATAATTCAGATTATATTAGTTGCTCTAAAATGAACTACATAGTCCGTGGAACGCCAAATGGCACCTAAAAATAATTTAATCAAGTTACAATATCATTTGTAGCACTGAAGAGATGAAAAATACTATTCCGTGATTTGTAGCTTTTAAAAGCGCGGATATTTGATTAAATAGCAGTTATGTATATCATAGTTTATTATATCTATAATACGCAAATTTCAGACAATCTCGTTCATAAGTAAGACAAAAGAACCGGATAAAAAAGTACTACGGACAAAATTTTGGGGGAAAAAGCTAACAATACCTGCATTATTAGCTTTTGCCCCCAAAATATTGTAAAAAGAAGAAAAAATAAAAATAGTTTTATTTTTACTTCTTGATCAAATCAGAAATCAGGAGATCCACAGAAGAACGAGAGTAGCCGACATAGCCCGAAGAATTGCAAAACTTATGTGGCAGTGGGCCAGACGGGTGCCCGTAGGACCGTTGCCTAATGGGGCCCACGGGTTCTCGAGTGGCGACCACGCACCGGAAGACACAGCGTGGGTAGGCTGTGGCAACGGGAAACCGCTGGATGCGGGAGGCGAAGGACCGGTCGTCGTGAAGATCCTTCAAATCAAATTTTTTGAGAGGGGGATCTATGTGGGCTATAGCCGCACGCGGTTTTTTGGCAATTACACCGTACATTTTGTTAGTATCTACTACGTGGTTTATTTAAAAGTTAGAGATACATACATGTTTCATACATGTTTTGCGAGATTTCTGGGGAGATGTCTCCCCCTGTCCCCATTTGGGTACGCCCATCTTGAAGATACTTTATACCCCGGTAAGTGCCCATAGGCCATAGGATGAAGCCGTTCGCAAAACCTAGTATTATATAATACCACATATCAGGTGCATCAGAAAAACTACGGAAACCTTTTGCCGAAGTTAAATCGTTTCTTCCCACATGTATCAGCCGGCAGTGAAAGTGAGATCGCAGATAAGTGATTAATGGCACAATTTAAAATTGTTTTATTATTGTCTTATGTGTGACAGTTGAGTTAATTTGTACTGGCATTTTATTATCTGTGCCGGTCATTGACACGTCAGTTTGAGATTAATTCGAATTACCTCTATCTTGTTTTGTTTTGTTGCTATCTTCTTTCCGCTTTTTATGATTCATTTTCTCATGTAAATAAAATGCGACTTTAACTACCATTGTTTCCTTTTATTATATTCTGGAAAAACTATAAAAGTTGCTTGCAGCGAAACAATTTCAATTTTATGTAGTTTTGTCCTCACATTTTCTATTATTTTATTATTGTAATATTATTCTTCATTTTACGGCTAGGTTTTCTTTCATTTTTATTCTATTTCAATCGGAAACCAACACAATTAGGTTGTATCCTGAAAAATAATGTCCATCAGATAGATTTATAAAAAATATTGAACACGTATTTTTTATTTCATTCAAATACTTGGGAAGGTATATTGATTTGAAATGTCGCATGACGTCACGACGTGGTACAAAATATACCACGGCGTGACGTAATTAGCCCCCACTCAGTAACTTTAATACGATATATCTCAGTAGTTATTGGAAATTTCGACAGAATAAAAATATGGGTCTTATTTTTTTATTATCTATAAGGCGGACTAATTATTATTTCTTTTTTTTATTTTCATACCTTGGATACATCCCTATAAAAATAAGTTGTCCATATGAATAAAACCACGATGGAAGAGAAAACTTCGACTAGATCACCTGGGAAAACGAGATTCAGTGTCATCTAACGAATCATCGTGGTGGCCTAGTGGTTAAAACACCAGCCTCTCAAATATGAGTGCGCGGGTTCGATTCCAGGTTAGGTAAGTACCATTGTAACTTTTCTAAAGTTATATGTACATTCTAAGTATTTCTTGAACACCAATGACTGATTACAAGATGAAGGAAAACATCTTGAGGAAACCTATACTTTAAGTCTGAAATCGCCAACCCGCATTGAGTAAGCGTGGCGAACACGCTCAATGTTTCTCTGTATGAGAGGAGACTTGTGCCCAGCAGTGGGACCATAAAAAGGTTGATGATGATAATGATGATGAACTGAATAGAGATGAGTAAACGCGGCACCAACCTACGGAGCCGAATATCAGAAAGAGCTTAAAGTGCACATAGGAATTTTCATTTAAAACAAGACAGGATCACAGGACCCGCACCCTAAAATAGACATCAATTTCATTAATTTTGTAGTGTATTGCTATTCCATGGCTCCATATGTTCGAAAAATCTGTCTACTTAACAATGTACGGACAACAGCAAGTCAAATTGCACGAAACTGTCAAATATACCCAATTCACTTTGAGCCTTAATTTTTTAAGGATAAAGTTGAAAATCTAATAAAGAAATCTGTCAGACGATAGTACACCAAGGTACTACAAAGCGTCTGTACATAACAGAATGGATGTTTATGAACTATCAAAATTAAACCCATTGCTACTAATAATGTGTTACGTAATTACTATGCGAGTCCTAAAATCCAAAGACAACTAATTTACAGATCGTGTACCTTCCTTCCATAAACCATGTTAAAAAAGCACTTCCTCTGTCTTTAAAGATATCAAAATATTTTATATAGATGTGATGTGATGTGCTGACAATACGACAATAAATGAAAACACGGAAAATGCTGGTTCACAAGAATAATCCTAAACCATAGAAAAAAACTTAGCATCAAAAATAAAAAAATGAAAATTTCAAACAAACTAAATCGCATAAAATTGCATACGGAATAGAACATCCTTTAAAAATATTGGTTCATTGACCTCCGATCGGCGATAACGCGATCCTGTGTCGACTTGCTTTTTTCGCTCCATCATGAATATGTACATCATGTAGAAAATGTGAAAAATGAAAAATAATTTCCTGTGACTAAACCAATGGACATATTTATATGATTTTTTATGGGTACACTGAGAATGTGTTAAGGTACACGATGTTTAATTTATTGTCGTATTGTCAGCACCACTCTGTATATTTGTTAGACTAGTATGATACACTTAAAGTACATATTTATTATGTAATCTATGTAAATAGTACACTGTAGACTACCTACAATATATCTCTCTCCTTCCCCTTAGTATTCCATCCAAAGGTTGTCTGTAAAAAATCGCTCTTAGCAAAAAGACCGCCCATGTGTCACCCTTTGTAAAATGTTTATATTTTTGTTTTTGTAATCTATATGGTGTACATAGATAATAAAGAGTATTCTATTCTACTTTCACATGCTGACGCTAACATGCCGTTACATATGTCACTAGGAAGAGCTCTCCCGTCAACATGCGCCGGCGCATGACACCACGATTTCTATGACACATCGCGCCTTTGTATGCAATCGTCTGCATTCTACATATCAGATTTAATATAAGCTGCTTTTCTCTGATGAAGAGAGTAATGTCAGTTTGCTTTGAGATGAGAGGCTGTGTTATGGCTTCGTAGGAGAACATTCAAAATGTGAGGGAGTTATGGAAATATCAGGCTTTATCAAATGATTCCAGATGGAGGATAATTATAACGGTTTTCTGGGCGTTTAACCTTGAACTAAGCTTTTTTAACGTTGAGAGTTTAATTTAGATATATCTTAGTTACCTAAGTATAGGTATACGCTGGATAAACTTTTTTTTATAATTCTAAACTAGTGCTTTACCGCAATCCCGCCTGATGATAAACAGTGATGCAATCGCTGATAGTAAGTCGCTAGTTTATTAAGAGCCTATTCACTAAAAAACTGAGCGAATAGGAAGGAAGACGGCAACTGAGCGAGGTGATGTAATTTTAAACCCAACAACACGACCAACGATGCTGCGCCAGAGGGAGAATGATCTGGAGACCCTCCACGACCAAACTCCCAACATAACAACATTTAGCGCATCGTACCCGGCACACATCGCACCACAACTGCTCAGACCCGTCCTCCGTACGGCTTCACCAGACATCATGCCCGACTTTGTCTGGTACCCACCAGACAAAGTCTTGCCGCCCGCCCGCTTAACATAACATTGTGATTTATCATAAGATCTTTTTTGAAATTTTGTACATACATTCTTTACTTAAAAATATTAGACACTTGTTTCGGTTTTCGCAGAAACAAACAATAACGCTTTATAAACCGACGAGAAAAAACAGAACAGAAAAATGTTATAACGTGTTAAGCCATAAAGGTTTAAATACGTCATAGTTACTTTCCACCCCATACACTGAAATGGGATAAAATTTTAGTTTTACATAGCACTTTTTGATGTTTAATTAAATAAGAGTATAAAAAGCGGTGCTGTGTATTTAAGAGTGCAAAATTAGAAGTCATTGTGGCTTAACGAAATAGGTAATACATGCCTATTTTATCGAACAGTGAAGTTTGTGTGAACATACCCGCTACAGGTTAATTGTCTTAGGGCAATTAACGTTAACATTTCCTCGTTTCCGATTCATTTCACTGATTAGCTTCCTTTTATCAAGGTATGATCACGCAGGTAGTCATTTGTCTATTTACATTACAGAAATCTTGATAATAGGGCAATAGTTAATAATAAGGCAATAGTTAATAATAAGGAGATAGTTAATATTAAGGCAATAGTTAAAAATAAGGCAATAGTTAATAATATGAAAATAGTTAACAATAAGGCAATACTTAATAATAAGGCAATCGTCCTAGTGTGTACTGTCTTTTAATATAGCCACGCTTGTCGTCGGGCTTCAGCTACCACCACATAAACAAATAATAGATACACTATCACGTACATATGCAATTTGTATTGTTGTTATAAATATAAACTTTGCGCAAAGGTGGGTTGGGAATATTTGATAGCTTCAGGTAAGTTGACCATCGCCCTAATTACGTAACACATTATTATTATCAGTTGGAATCATTTCGAAGCATATTGCTAATCCATTAATAAATAATAATAAATAATAAATATATACGGACAAATCACACAGATTGAGCTAGCCCCAAAGTAAGTTCGAGACTTGTGTTATGGGATGCTAACTCAACGATACTATATAATAGATACATATATAGATAAACATCCAAGACCCAGGCCAATCAGGAAAAGATCATTTTCCATCACGACCTGGCCGGGGATCGAACCCGGGGCCTCCATGTCGTAGCGGTCAACACGCCTAGTGTTGACCGCTGCGCCACGGAGACCGCTAATCTGACCGCATTAATCTATATATTCGAAAATGGGTCTGTTAAACAGCGTAAATAACGCAATGGATGTTGTTAAACTGTCAAAATGAAATCGATTGCCACTGATAATTCCTATGATACGCAATTACACTGCTGCTGCCGTCTCTACATAGTCCATTTTGAATTCAAAATTTGTAAGGCAGAGGCTGACCACACACCGATACTCATCTGTGTTTCGTTATCAAACATAGGTCAACATTACATAATCATCGCGAAATCTTATGAAGATCTAATTACATAAGCCAATTAAGAACTAAATATTTGTTCTTTACTATTATGCCGTAATAAAATTCGATAAAAATTTTCTTAATTATCCTCAAATGGACTGCAGAAATTCACAAAGTTTTTGCACCATAGCATAATTATAAGGATTACAATCAGGAAAATTAATTCTGCAGCAAGATGAAGCCCTACGTAAATTTTCCTTTTTGAGTACAAACGATAGCACATCAAGCTAATATAGTCGATCAGATTTCTTTATTAGATTTTCAACTTTATCTTTAAAGAAGTCAGGCTCAAGTTTGATTGGCAAGACTGTCGTCCATATAAATAACAATTTCATACAACTGTCAAAGAATTATAGTTGTGATTTAAATATAGGCACCCATTCCCTTGTTCACAAAGTAAAAAAAAAAAATGTAATGCATTATTTTCTTCCTATTTCATTAAAAAAAGGACAAAAGATAAAAATCAGTTTAATCCTGTCAAATTAGACAACATATGTTTCCGTTCAGTAGCCATGTTTTAAAATGGCGTCTAAACTGTCTATCTTTGGTGTCTCGGAGTATCGATCTTAATTTGAATTTGACTAAACTAATATTTTATCTTCTTTCCTTTTCTTAGTGAAATAGAAAAGAAAGATGCACTAAATTGAAATTTAGTTTTATTAGTATATGATAAAGGGAATCGACGTCAGTTTAAAGTGTGTACTTAGTTACTTACTATTAAATTCCCATTTACCCGCTCAGCCCATTCGAAGAATATATTAACCGATAAATTCATCAATAAAATATCTTGTTTCCTGAGGAAATTCCCAAGTATTGGGTAGTATATAAAGTCACTTATTTATAGGATAAATATAAATAATTCATTGCAAAGAACTACGGTAACAAATTATAGTAACAGCACATTTCCCTAGCCACACGGAGCTAGTTACAGCTTGACAGGTTGAGATATAAATCGAACTGTCGACGGCTTCAACTAAGTTTAACGCTAACCCGTAACTAAAAGTTATAAGTACACTCTTAACGGTAACAAATTAACGCGTCACAAAACTCGATATGAATGGCCAAAAATATATCGCATTTAACGAAATCTCGCCCACCCTTCCAAACTCAAACGCGTTTATATAACATATGATTATCGATTACTTTCACATTGAAAGTTCTCCAAAGGCGATACCATAAAGTATTGAAAAAACAAACGAGCAATCATTCTTAAAGCGTCGATAATCGATTATGAGCTTTATATCCTTTATGAATCGAGTACTCGATAAGTCGATACGATTTATTAAGGCTCTAGTAATGTGTTGGAGGAAAGCTGTCGACTACCGCCGGTGCGACGAGCTTTGCTGCAATAATGCATTATTGTATTGAATATCGATTCAAGTTGTAAATGATATACAACACGTCGTAGTGAACTAAGAAACAACTTTTCGGTTGTCAATTTATTAACGGCTCATAAATATAATAATAATAAAACTTTATTGTTCAGAAAAACATATTGTTCACAAACACTAGGATTCCCTGTGTCGTGGAGACTAGTCTCGTTCGTCTAACAACATTATTAGATAGGTTCATACATAACGTCGGTCGGTATTGATTATTGATGTGACAAAAATAGATTGTTCTTCCAAACAAATTTTACTAAAAAAATATGTATCAACTTATTTAGTGTACATTATTTAGGATTTTGAAATTGTGTGGTGTACCTACCGTATATTGTATGGATGTGTGAAGAATGAGTGAGCTAAGATGAGTTTGAATCAATCGAGCGAAGTCATCATAGCACTCCCCCTGCCATCCATATTATTCCTGTGCTATAGGCCACTAGAAGAAGGAATCTTCCACACCGTTCGAATTGTGAAAATCTATCAAAGTGGGGGCAGAGAGTACCAATTCGATTGGTCCAAATCAACCTTTATGTGTTCGTGTGATGAATGTGTGTGTTGAGTTCATGTATTAAGGAACTTCCATTCTTATATTTCCATTCTTGCCAGAAATTTTGAGACAAAATTTTTGCATTTATTTCTAGTCATAGGTAGTATATCCGTTCTATTATTCAGCTTACTATATAAAGAAAGCATCTGCGGCCAAAAAATAGATTACATCTAGGTTTATGCCATTTAGGTTTATTTGCATTTCTAAGCGAGAGCACTTCGGAGTATATTACTAGGCTCTGGGCATTTTTAAGGTACTTCAAAGTCACTGTACACACATAATATAGGTACAGTTGGCTTACATGCAGAGCACCAGTTTTTTGGTACAATGTGTTAGTCGGGAAGCGCATTGGTTTCTTAAAGCTTACTTTGAGAAGGGCGCGTTGTCTACGTTCTTAATTAAAAAAAAAATAATAATTAAAATTGTAGTTGTAACGCAATAGTTGAGAACGGATTGTATGTTATAGCATTTTTAAGATAGTTAGGCCAGCAAACCGTCTCAATTTTTAAAAAATGTGTATGAGCTTTCTGACCCTGCCACTTACACGCTCATATCATTTGTATTTTATGTCCTGCGGTATTCATTAGGTATAAAACTGTAAAATCTATATCACAATAAAATTTTACCAATAACCATGCAAAACACGTTTTCTCTTTTCAAGCACACTTCAAAGTCTCTACGTATGTAATTTATTTAGCCTTACAGGAAAGATTACGTGGAACGCTCGATTGCTAATTTAAGATAATGTAAATAAAAACAAAATAAAAACAGCCAGTAACTTGCCTACAGCAATTAACAAAATCATATCAGCCAATACAATGACAGTAAATTGGTTCCGTTTCGATTGCATAATAAAATAAATATGGCTGCGCTGATTTGGCGCCAAACACCCAATCGCCCCACTACATTCCAATTTCAAAAGTTGCTATGTAAACAAGTAGTAAGTGGCCAGTGTTGTCCGCAGTTCCGTGTGGAGCGGAAGCGATGTTGGATGCGATTCACAAACTACATAGGAGTGGTGCGTTTCTATGTGCATCAGCTTTCATTTCTCCGAAGAGCCGCGGGCCGCAAAAAGTTGCGGAACCACTGTCCGTCGTGGCGGGTCGGCCCGCCTTGTGGGAGTGACGAGTTCACAGTGTGAAGTCGATACGATACGAAAGTTTTATATCCAAGTTTCTGAGGTCAATGTCCGCGAATCCGGAATAAGCGATAAAACCGTGAATTGGTCTGTTGACCAAAAATGCCTAAAAGTGCACAAGGCCATTCAATCTCTTCATTCATATTTTGGATTCTAAAAATTTTAAACAAAAGTTTTTGTTATTAAAAGAGGTCAAACGTATCAGCAGGTTATATGTACAGCTGAGTTCATATTCTTTATTTTATTCAATAGGCTATTTTATGAACAATGCAACAAAAACTTACCTACTCGAATCATCATTAAAATTAATGATTCAGTAAGAATGTAAAACAAAATACGAATTATTTTGATGGACATAAAAATAACACATAAGAACATAATCATTAATCTTTTTTCTGACCTATTCACGATCATGTAATGCCATGGTCAGTACATCCCGTGCCCAGTTCATTATACAAATTAAAGTCAATAAACAAAAATAAATTAAACGATCTCGCCGTGAAACAATGGAACTGCACAACGGGAAAGTGAAAGGGCACGGATTCACCGGCGCGGCGGTGTGGTTATAGCATCGTCGGCGAAGCCTTTGATCGCGGACGCACGCGCGCTTCGTGCGAACCAACCTCATTGGGTCACCGATGGCAATACACCTGACACCTGTCAAATAAACCTGTCAAACTGACGTTGGGTGTACTGATTAACGGTATTGTCACGTGTTCCTGGTGAACTCTGGCTAAGTAATTATAATGAGGGTCTGCTGAGTGTTTATGTTGCGTTAAGTATTTAATTAGGGCTGATGAAGAGCATAATAACATCTTCGTTTTGAGAGGACTAGCGGTCGCCAGGTAATATTATACACTTTTGGAGCCATATTGAGAACATGTACAGACGATAGCACATCAAGCTAACATTCTGTCAGATATCTTTATTAGATTTTCAACTTTATATATAAAGCATTAAGGCTGAAGGTAAATTGGCAATATTTGACAATTTGGGGTAGCTTAACCTGCTGTCGTCCGTACAATTTACAAGAAGCTATGTTGAGATGAAGATAACAAGACCAATTAATATGACAGCCTTAAGACAACCTCCTTTGAATGAACTACGCTTATTGGAACCTACATGGTCAAAACTTCTCAGTAATAATCCGCGTTCATTTATTAATTGCTTGTATCTTTTAAGGCGTTATATAACACGAATGTACCGATGCCATAACATACCACTTGTTAAAATAAATAATTAGTGAGCACACAATCATACTTCCTGTCTGACCGAATCTGTTACATAATTCTTAGACATGTCGCTTCCAAAGTAGTGATGATTGTAGTGTTAACACTTGACCTAAGTTACCCCTACCTAAGTATTATGAAACATCATAATATGTTAAAATTGAGTTTTTAAGGTGTTGAATAGTATGTCAATAGCTTTTTTTTAATGTCATATAATAGTGCTTGACCGCGATCACTCCTGATAGTAAGCGGTGATGCAATCTTTGATGGTAAAACGCCTTGAAGACAGTTAAATTTTAATCAGTCCTTCAATGTAAGCGGTATAAAAGACAAATAATGTAAGGGTGGATACTTGCCGTACGACGCGGCGACTGTTCGTCCCATGATTGCGGGATTAAGGTTTATTCTTTATTGCTGACTGTTTCCGACAACTCTGAACCCCAGTCTATTCTATATGCAGAAGTCGCAATTTTTTTTTTCTTTGGTAACTGAACCGTCGTCGATTAATAGACGTAAGCCGTCGAACATTACACTTCGTGGTAGTTTTCTAAACATAATATGTGTTAGAAGTAAATTATATACATATGTATGTTGTATCTATAATTTAATTGCGATTCATATATACAATATGTAAAGAAAACCCTGTCCGACCCATAAGGATAATTAATAAAGGTTAGGTAAACACATGACCAAATATAATATAAAATTTTAGGTAGGTAATCATCATAGTAACAATATTAATGAATTTTGAAATAATCTTTTTTTCCGCGAATTAATTCCAACTTCCCCGAAATCTGGTAATTTTTAAAAAGTGACACCATTTTGACGGTATTATTAAAGCGATGCGACCACGTGCCGCGTGCCCTGCCTCCCGCCGGCCGCGGAAGGGTTGCCTCTTTTTGCGAAATAATATTTATTTTTTTAAGGGTATTTTGTTTTAAGTTTAGCCCGGCTTTGTATCCATTAGTAGAATCAGTTATCGATACCTAACAATACCTTCACGGATCGTACAGGGTCTTCTTTACATATTGTATGTATTTATGTAGATTCATATATGAATTGCAATTGATGGGAATAGAGTGGCGGGCATAACACACTATTACCAGTTCTAGTGGCATAAAATGTACCGTCCAGAATTAAATAAGATTATTGACATCCGTGACACACAATGTAAGTGTGTCAAACGAAAACGTCAAAATTTGACGGATTATGGACATGACATTGACGTGATGGACCAAATAGTTCTTTGCTTTAAAAAAAGGCTACCGTAACCTTTTTTGCCCACAATGCATCGTTGAATAAAAATAGCATGAACTTTACACCATAGTTTAATAACGGAATTAACTTCAATTTACACCGTCGACCTTGACAATATGATAAGTAATTTGAAATGGTTAAAGAAATTAAATAATAGCGTTTTTGTTATATTACATCGTTTAAATTGAGGATGTTATTAAGTTTTTATATAATCTGTTGTTACTATGATTTAATTGTTACCGTTGCTTAAAGACTCGTCAATTTTCATTTTGGAAACGGTGTTGGTTCCCAGGTTAATGTCACATGGTCATCGCGAGAAAGAATTCTTCCTTAATGTCAAACAGCTTACAGAGATATGCAATAGGTCGCAGTCTAATAAGGTGGACTGACTCCTGGACACCGGCCTGCATGCTTGCATAGCGGCCAGGGATCATAACAGTTGGCGAACTATTGGCGAATTTCAAAATGAATGATGTAATCAAATATTTGTATCAACAGCTTGATAATTTAAAAGAGTGTCCATGGAGTTTCTTGCCCGTTCTTCTCCATAGGTACCTACTCTTTGGAATGGGCGACTAGCTTCACCTTACTGACTGACCGACCTTCTGACAATTCAAAAGTGCCTGTAACTGGTTTATTTGAAATAAATGCTTTGATTTTGATTTTGATTTATTATAAGGCAGAAGATAATTCCACAGGGACTTCAAGACCCTCAGTAATTAAGAGAACGATTTGAGGAGGATGACATATAGACATACATATCTACTATTTAACTAGTTATCATGTAATCTTAACAACAATAATGTTTTCTACAAGAAGGTTTCAAGTCTCACGTTCCATTAGAAGTACTCTCGCTTGATCGCTGTCCTGAGGTAGGTACCAGGCAAACATAGAAACTAGCGATCTTCTACTAACGAGGTGAACAAACGTGAGATCACGTACTTATCAGTTTTCCGCCAGTACGAGGCAATAATGTTATTGTGTACAGAAAGAGTTTGTTAGTACCAGGAGCTACGAAATTACGAGCATGATAATAAATGTCTATCTATCTGTCATATAGATACTTAATAAAAATGGTGATAAAAAAACATGCAGTTCTTAAATTGTATTTCAGCATCCATTGCTCAAAAAAGTCGTCACAGAGATTGCAAGGGGAAAAACACAAGCCAAACATAGGTACTTAACAACACTCGTCTACCGTCACTATCAGTAGCAATGGGTTTTCATTTTGGCAGTTCAACAACATTCATTAAGTTATTTACGTTGTTCAGCAGACACATTTTTAGAACATAAAGAGCAATGGATTGGATATATGTTTCGAATTGATTCCAAGTGATAGTAATAGTGTCTTACGTAATTAGGGTGCTGTTTAGATATAATAATTATATATTTGGTATGGCAATTTAGTATCGTTTCCAGAGCCAAAACGGCCAGAGATAGCACAAGACAGGGATATTTGAAATAAAAAGAGGGAGCAGTGGGATACCAAAAACGGTATAAAAAAAATCAGGCGGCCATTTAAAACAAACAGCTATTCAAAGTAGAACATTTCAAAGTAAAAATATTCACAATAGAGTCTATGACTCTACGGCACGAAGTTTTGGCGGGAAAGATAAGATGAGTGCCACGCTCATTTTTCATTGGACTTAAAAAACGCGTGTTTTATATAGTAAAAAGTGCATTCAGTGAATAATTCATAAGGAACATTGAAATATTGTAGCATATTGGTCACATCATGACTTTGTTTCAAACATCCCTCGTGAGACGGTTCACGCGGCCGTCTTTTTCGACATGAATAATTCATTACGTGACATTTGCTAAATGCACAAACCGTGCGAAGTCAAAAAAGAAAGAAAGAAAAACTTTTGAAGGTTTTTATTTTACTTGAAATTGGCACAAAATCATAACTAGTGCAACACTACAAAAAAAAAAAAATACACTGTATTAATAATATTAATAAAAAACAAAAATCGATGCTACATTGGACCTTTTTATATCTTGTGGGGTTATTGGAGGAATGAAACAAACAAAAAGGTAAAAATACATATCATATTATAATTGTTAGAACAGCAAATACACATAATAGGTAAGTATTCGTTTTATGAAACTGACTGGCAGGTGTCAAAGTTGTATCTTTTTTTATGCTATTCTATAACAAAAAGATTTTGACATTAAAACGTATCATTTTCCTGATTCCTGAAATTGAAGCTCATTGTTGTATATGCCTAACATAAGGATTTAAATATCTTGTAACAATAAATCACACGATTTGGAATACGCATTCATATAATGGATAAGCCAACAAACGAATAGATACCTTTTGTTTTTGTTATCTTTAATGTATTTCGGGACAATTGTATGATGAACGCAAAAGGTAGCATCAATCGGCATCAGTAGTCTGTCATTGCGTCAAACATATATATATAGCGTCAATTAGACATCGACTGTCTTATTTCTTCTTTTTTTCAAGGTGAGATTCAACCTCAACTCCTGAGCAATGGCCTCTGTGGAATAGATACTACAATTTTGCCAATAACACGTGTAACAAATTATAGAAATTCTTTGAAATTCATTGATTCATTCCATTTTATTATATTGTAATACCTGTACCTCGTACGGTTTATACGATTTGACATAACATCGAGTTAGCATATATTACGTTTAAAGTAATGAATGTCGATGCGTAGTTTAGAATAACGCAGACACTTTGATTTTTTTTTCTTTAACATACTTATTATAAATAAAAGTCTTTTTGTATTTGTATAACTAAAAAAAAAAACAAAAGATACCTGTTCCATTTTCAAAAGTATTTTTTATGTAAATTGAATGGTTGTGATGATGCAAACAACACGTTTTAATAACAAGTCCGTGGACGAAGTTTCAAGATTTCGTCTTAATTTAAAACAAAACATAACTGAGTACCTACCTAAAACATATTTTGCAAATCACGTTTTAATTATATTCCTTAAAGAGGCCAAGTTATTAGAAAACTAATCGGTGAGGTAATTAGTGCAAGTTTCTTTTGTGGTAGAAGAAGCACGACCAGGATTTAGGAAACATTTTTTTCTTGCGGAAACCTTCAAAAGGCACCCGACCTTTTGGGGACCGAGGTCGGGGAGTGTAGGATTTTTACCTCGCTAAAACCCCCCGGTGATCATCATCCGCACATAGAGGAACCGCCCCTGCAAGGATTTAGGAAACACAGTACATGTAATATAAATGAAAATGACCTAATAAGACGACAATATATTGATTGATCTTTCTTGAAAATAGGTACCATAGGTAGTCTTTAGAAGCACCTGCAGGTTAGAAAAGCCAAACTTCAAAACGGTTCCTTACAGTAAGACTTCTTCTTCTTCTTCTTCTTCTTCTTCCCCAGCCTATGGATGTCCACTGCTGGACAAAAGCCTCCCCCAAGGCTTTCCACGCTGACCGGTCTTGCGCTGCCCGCATCCATCGGCTTCCCGCGACCCTCACCAGGTCATCGGTCCACCTTGTTGGGGGCCTCCCTACGCTGCGTCTTCCAGTACGTGGCCGCCACTCCAGAACCTTACTGCCCCATCGGCCATCGGTTCTACGAGCAATGTGCCCTGCCCACTGCCACTTCAGTTTAGCGACTCGCAGAGCTATGTCGGTGACTTTGGTTCTTCTGCGGATCTCCTCATTTCTGATTCGATCACGCAGAGAAACTCCGAGCATAGCTCTTTCCATTGCCCTTTGTGTGACTCTGAGCCTTCGTATGAGGCCCATTGTGAGCGACCACGTTTCAGTTCCGTAAGTCATCACTGGCAACACACACTGGTCAAAGACTTTAGTCTTAAGACACTGTGGTATCTTGGACGACGAGAAGATGTATCGTAGCTTCCCGAACGCTGCCCAGACGAGCTGGATTCGACGAGACACCTCTTTCCCGAAGTTGGACCTACCTAGTTGGACTGTTTGTCCCAGGTATGTGTACTCGTCAACAATTTCAAGTGCAGAGCAATCAACTAAAATTGGAGTAGGTGCGACATGAGAGTTCGACATGATCTTCGTCTTATCCATGTTCATCATTAGAGCCACTTGTTGGGAAGACTACTAAAATTAATACTAATTGCTAAAATGAAAGCTAATTATAATAAGCATAAAAAAAATATTTTTCAAAATATGTACTACATACTTATGTATAAGTACGCAAACTTCCAGACAAATAAACTTGAGAAAGCATATTATGCAAGATAATACAATATGCATAACAAGTATTAGAATGCAGTTCTCTTTTTCTTCGGCCTGTAGAGATCCACTGCTCGACAAAGGCCCCACCCAAGGCTTTCCACAATGACCGGTCTTGTGCTGCCCGCATCCATCGGTTATGGTTTAAAAATTAGAACTCAAAATGTGAATAAATTTATAAAGAAAGTGTCATAGTAAAAATCGAAAAGTTTGGTTTTACGCGCTAAAACTAACTGGTATAATACCAAGAACATAATTTTTTGTTTATGCGAAACCCGAAACACGTGGCCAGTATTTTCAAGTATATAATCTATGTAAACAAAATTTCAAAAAGATATAATGAAAAACCATGTCATGAGCTTGTTATCCTACTTGGTTGTCCTAATAAAAATATGGTCAACGGTACGCTCGGGACACCCTCCCGAGCTCACCAGCGGTGCGTTGACCTGTGGCGACAGCTGTTGCGCGTAATATGATCTACAGTAAGCTGCGTGGCGCGCTCGGTAACCACAATACAACAATTTCTAAATGTATTTGGTAAAAAATATGTATATCATGGTGTAAAAATTATTGAAATCGATTCAGTTACTTATTCTGAACAAACTATATTCAGATTTAATATAAAGAAAATATAAAATGTTATATTTTCTTTATATTAAATCTGAATATAGTTTGTATATAATGATATAATGAGTTATTTTAGCCCCTTGTGTAACCATTTACTATTATTGGCTTAATATACATATTAGTTATAGAAACACTTGCAATTACACCAATAAAACTACACTAAATGGTTGAGGAAATATTTCACGTTCATATTATAGTGTCGTGTACCTGTGTTATGTTATTACCAGTCTCGTATAGTAGGTGTAGAGTGCAGCGAAGGTGCCCCAGTTGCAACTAGTTTGAACTAGAAAATTAGTTGGTAATGCTTAATCTAAAGCTGCAAAATACTTGAATGCACGTGTCGTACTGCAAATCGACAGTGTTGTGATTATAGTCATTGCATGCGAAGCTACACTTTCTTTACACTTGATTGTTAGTCTTTATCTCTCCATTTTGCTTAACTTTGGACTCCTATATTATCCTACTAACTGCGCCCCACCGTTTCACCCGCGTAGATCTCCGCTCCTTTTGGTCGCAGCGTGATGATATATAGCCTAAAGCCTTCCTGGATTAATGGGCTATCCAACGCAAAATGAGTTTTTCAAATCGGACCAGTAGCTCCTGAGATTATCGCGTTCAAACAAACAAACAAACTCTTCAGCTTTATATATTAACTAGCGGCCGCCAGCGACTTCGTTCGCATGGAGTTAGTTATGCTCCGCTCCTATTAGTTGCAGCGTGATTTTATATAGCCTAAAGCCTTCCTGGATTAATGGGCAACCAACGCAACGCAAAAAGAATTTTTCAAATCGGACCAGTAGTTCCTGAGATTAGCGCGTTCAAACAAACAAACAAACTCTTCCGCTTTATACAGAGTGGTGCTGACAATACGACAATAAATTAAACATCGTGTACCTCAACACATTCTCAATCATATAAATATATCCGTTCGTTTAGTCACAGAAAATCATTTTTAATTTTTCACATTTTTTACATGATGTACACGTTGATAAGGGAGCGCTTACAGGTTAATGACCGCCGCATCCAGCGGTACTAAACTTTAATAATAATGGGGCCAAAAAGAAAGTCGATGCAGGACCGCGCTGTCGATGGTGCCTGCTGATCGGAGGTAATTGAACCAATATTTTAAAGGATGTTTTATTCCGTTTGCAATTTTATGCGATTCAGTTTGTTTGAAATTTTATTTTTTTTATTTTTGATGCTAGGTTTCTTTCTATGGTTTAGGATTTTTCCTATGAACCAGCATTGTTCGTGTTTTCATTTATAGTCGTATTATCAGCACCACTCTGTATATTAGTATAGATTTTATTTGACTTTATACTTCTTCTCATAGCTTTTTTAATCTAAGCATTTTATATATAAATTATAACCATCAGGCGGGATTGCGGTGAAGCACTAGGCTTGACCCCATAAACAATCCCGCTTGATGTTAAGCAGTGATACAATCGTTGATGATAAAGCGCGCTAGTTCATTAAGAGCCACTAGAATATAGGCTTGAAGACACTTAAATTGTTGTCCGACGGAAACATAACCGCTGGTAAATTATTCCAGTCCCTTGATCCTACGCGGTATAATAAGAGGAGACGAAATGCTTCCTTCGGATCGTTGTGGTGTCAACAATGTAGATAAGGGCGGAAACTCGCCGTACGTATCGACCGATAGTGGAACGAAGATGAGGGAATTCAATCATGCAATTCCTAAATAATGACTCAATTGTTTCTTCAATTCAAACTTAGTTTCTTTGATCAAACTACCATGACTTCCTGATATATCTCTAATTCAAGGAAATCACATTCTATCATTTAACCCATCACGCTTCTTAATCACTGTTTTTAATGCAATCATTTTATTAATCATAATCAAATCATCTAATCGTAAGCGAAGCTGTTTACCGCCGCACTATGTTCAACAAAAATAACGTTGATTTATACCGGAATGAGCAAACTCAGCTATAAACCGATCAATTTTCAACATCGCGTGTGTAGATGATAGTTTGCACGTAGGTACTCAATCGTTTTAGCGCGATTATTATTCTTAGGGGATTTTTATTTAATAATTATGGTTGCTAAGTTTAATAAGACAGAGATGATTTTAGAAAGTCAGTGTCAATAATAATTTTAGTCGATTTTAATGGATGCAATACAAAGTGACTAATATGAAATATAGTACATACTAATTCCATGCATTTTTTTTAAAGTTGAAATTGAATGCATGACTTGTAAATTTCGATATTCGAACACTCATGGTTCCAGCCGGCAATATCGAACAATAATAACCTTTTATCACCTCGACTCCACCGCAAAGTTTTGCCAGGTTAATCAGATGCGGCAACTTACTAGTACTTACATTGCGTCAATCTTTCATCAAGAAAACTTCTCGACATTGAAGCTAAACTTAACAGTAAGACGGAGGGTTGCGTGATAAACCCTCATAAAAGTCGGAACTGAAGGCGAAGTGTTATTTGTAAGATGTTGAAGGGCGTGAACCAACACCTTGACTCCTGGCACAGAAAATAGTTCGGTTTTGTAACTGTCGAGACTAATAAACACATTCCCCTTATTCATCAACGTTGCTTAAAGTTAACTAGTGATTATTTAACCATACATTTTAGACGTTTGCACATCACTTAATCTTAATCATCGTTTATGATTAAACCCCTTAAATACTGGTGTTTATTCATAAACGATGATTAAAATTAAAAATGTACCTATGGTTAAAGAATAGCTAATCACTAGTTAACTTTAAGCAATATATGAATAAGGGCGTTTATCGTAAAACTTTCATAAAGTAAGTATTCATTTGATGAAACCGTTGGGTAGAAGGTTATATGGTAAGTACCTAATACATTTTGTAAAGATACGTGATACTAAAATCACTTATAGTTGGGTTTATAATTATCTATAAACGAGTAAAAACATATGAAAACTTTTAATTTGTTTAGCTCTATCTTTACATCGTTCTTAAATCTTCATAATCATAGTAATTTAAAGCATAATCTCACATGAATCTGAGTTATTTAAGCTGATAATAAATCTTTATAGCTCATAATAGCATAACAGCCGGTGTCAAGGCGAATGTCGGCACCTACCCTTATCTGACACTGCACGGTACGGCCTATGTTCTTAATAGCATCATTAAAACTGTGATTTGAATTGTCTCTGATATTTTATCTATGGTTTGGCGTGATTCCATTGTCATAATTTTGAAACTAGAACTGGTAGAGCATCTTTACTTAGATAAGCAGCACATAAAAAAGACAAAGATATATTGTAGTCAGCGCATTTGCGCATTACGAGGTGCAAATTAATAAGCGCCTAGGTTTTTAGAGTACCTAAGTATCGTAATTTATTTAAACTAGAATAAAAACTTTACTAATTGGTGGGTGCATATGTAGATACATCGTTAAAACTAGGCCGGAAATATATTGGTACAATAATTATTCAGGAAATTCTTCATGAATTCAGGAAATGACTTTTTTTGTTTTCGCAGCTGCAGCGTGTATTTAAATGTTTAGTCATAGTTTACACCAGAACTACTAATAAGTAAGGTAGGCAACATTACTTATTAGTAGTTCTGGTTGTTATTGTTTAAGTTCATATCAATAGGCACAAACGAGAACGCACTCAATGCCTAGACATAGATACATTTATTACAACATGATGATGTAATCTAGACAGAATGAGAGCAACGAACCACATCAAGGTACCGGATGCGGCTGAACCTCCTCCAGCCATAAGCATAATAAAATAATTAAAATAACTAGATTAAATAATTAGGAACAATGCATGGCGGTCAGAGACTCTTTGCGGTTTTTTTTTTTTAAGAAAACAACTGTCAGTTTTGTATTTAGAATCGACCGTTAAGTTTTCTATACAATCTAACTTTTCACATTGTTAACGAAATAACGTAACTTTTGTGAATTGTATTAAAATCCTTAATTGTGTAATTAAATGTTTTGCTATATTTAAGTATGTATAACGGTCACTTATATTTTACACATTAGAAGGTCTACTAACAAAGCCTCAGTTTATAGGCCTTTGTTGGACAGAATTTACCAATGACAACAAAACTTTGAGAGCAGCGGTGGCCTATTGGAATCGACCGTGACTTACGAGTTGTAGATCGTAGGTTCAAATCCTATCAGGCGCATTACTTTGTGTAAATTATTTCATCACCATTGCTCTCAAAACGTGAGGGAAAACATCTTAAGGAAACCGACATGCCCTAGAGTCGAAAATTTCGAAGATACATCTACCAACCCCCACTGGGATAGCATAGTCAGCTTTCCACGTTGACCGGTCTTGCGCTGCCCGCATCCATCGGCTTCCCGCGACCCTCACCAGGTCATCGGTCCACCTTGTTGGGGGCCTCCCTACGCTGCGTCTTCCAGTACGTGGCCGCCACTCCAGAACCTTACTGCCCCATCGGCCATCGGTTCTACGAGCAATGTGCCCTGCCCACTGCCACTTCAGTTTAGCGACTCGCAGAGCTATGTCGGTGACTTTGGTTCTTCTGCGGATCTCCTCATTTCTGATTCGATCACGCAGAGAAACTCCGAGCATAGCTCTTTCCATTGCCCTTTGTGTGACTCTGAGCCTTCGTATGAGGCCCAATGTGAGCGACCACGTTTCAGTTCCGTAAGTCATCACTGGCAACACACACTGGTCAAAGACTTTAGTCTTAAGACACTGTGGTATCTTGGACGACGAGAAGATGTATCGTAGCTTCCCGAACGCTGCCCAGACGAGCTGGATTCGACGAGACACCTCTTTCCCGAAGTTGGACCTACCTAGTTGGACTGTTTGTCCCAGGTATGTGTACTCGTCAACAATTTCAAGTGCAGAGCAATCAACTAAAATTGGAGTAGGTGCGACATGAGAGTTCGACATGATCTTCGTCTTATCCATGTTCATCATTAGAGCCACTTGTTGGGAAGACTACTAAAATTAATACTAATTGCTAAAATGAAAGCTAATTATAATAAGCATAAAAAAAATATTTTTCAAAATATGTACTACATACTTATGTATAAGTACGCAAACTTCCAGACAAATAAACTTGAGAAAGCATATTATGCAAGATAATACAATATGCATAACAAGTATTAGAATGCAGTTCTCTTTTTCTTCGGCCTGTAGAGATCCACTGCTCGACAAAGGCCCCACCCAAGGCTTTCCACAATGACCGGTCTTGTGCTGCCCGCATCCATCGGTTATGGTTTAAAAATTAGAACTCAAAATGTGAATAAATTTATAAAGAAAGTGTCATAGTAAAAATCGAAAAGTTTGGTTTTACGCGCTAAAACTAACTGGTATAATACCAAGAACATAATTTTTTGTTTATGCGAAACCCGAAACACGTGGCCAGTATTTTCAAGTATATAATCTATGTAAACAAAATTTCAAAAAGATATAATGAAAAACCATGTCATGAGCTTGTTATCCTACTTGGTTGTCCTAATAAAAATATGGTCAACGGTACGCTCGGGACACCCTCCCGAGCTCACCAGCGGTGCGTTGACCTGTGGCGACAGCTGTTGCGCGTAATATGATCTACAGTAAGCTGCGTGGCGCGCTCGGTAACCACAATACAACAATTTCTAAATGTATTTGGTAAAAAATATGTATATCATGGTGTAAAAATTATTGAAATCGATTCAGTTACTTATTCTGAACAAACTATATTCAGATTTAATATAAAGAAAATATAAAATGTTATATTTTCTTTATATTAAATCTGAATATAGTTTGTATATAATGATATAATGAGTTATTTTAGCCCCTTGTGTAACCATTTACTATTATTGGCTTAATATACATATTAGTTATAGAAACACTTGCAATTACACCAATAAAACTACACTAAATGGTTGAGGAAATATTTCACGTTCATATTATAGTGTCGTGTACCTGTGTTATGTTATTACCAGTCTCGTATAGTAGGTGTAGAGTGCAGCGAAGGTGCCCCAGTTGCAACTAGTTTGAACTAGAAAATTAGTTGGTAATGCTTAATCTAAAGCTGCAAAATACTTGAATGCACGTGTCGTACTGCAAATCGACAGTGTTGTGATTATAGTCATTGCATGCGAAGCTACACTTTCTTTACACTTGATTGTTAGTCTTTATCTCTCCATTTTGCTTAACTTTGGACTCCTATATTATCCTACTAACTGCGCCCCACCGTTTCACCCGCGTAGATCTCCGCTCCTTTTGGTCGCAGCGTGATGATATATAGCCTAAAGCCTTCCTGGATTAATGGGCTATCCAACGCAAAATGAGTTTTTCAAATCGGACCAGTAGCTCCTGAGATTATCGCGTTCAAACAAACAAACAAACTCTTCAGCTTTATATATTAACTAGCGGCCGCCAGCGACTTCGTTCGCATGGAGTTAGTTATGCTCCGCTCCTATTAGTTGCAGCGTGATTTTATATAGCCTAAAGCCTTCCTGGATTAATGGGCAACCAACGCAACGCAAAAAGAATTTTTCAAATCGGACCAGTAGTTCCTGAGATTAGCGCGTTCAAACAAACAAACAAACTCTTCCGCTTTATACAGAGTGGTGCTGACAATACGACAATAAATTAAACATCGTGTACCTCAACACATTCTCAATCATATAAATATATCCGTTCGTTTAGTCACAGAAAATCATTTTTAATTTTTCACATTTTTTACATGATGTACACGTTGATAAGGGAGCGCTTACAGGTTAATGACCGCCGCATCCAGCGGTACTAAACTTTAATAATAATGGGGCCAAAAAGAAAGTCGATGCAGGACCGCGCTGTCGATGGTGCCTGCTGATCGGAGGTAATTGAACCAATATTTTAAAGGATGTTTTATTCCGTTTGCAATTTTATGCGATTCAGTTTGTTTGAAATTTTATTTTTTTTATTTTTGATGCTAGGTTTCTTTCTATGGTTTAGGATTTTTCCTATGAACCAGCATTGTTCGTGTTTTCATTTATAGTCGTATTATCAGCACCACTCTGTATATTAGTATAGATTTTATTTGACTTTATACTTCTTCTCATAGCTTTTTTAATCTAAGCATTTTATATATAAATTATAACCATCAGGCGGGATTGCGGTGAAGCACTAGGCTTGACCCCATAAACAATCCCGCTTGATGTTAAGCAGTGATACAATCGTTGATGATAAAGCGCGCTAGTTCATTAAGAGCCACTAGAATATAGGCTTGAAGACACTTAAATTGTTGTCCGACGGAAACATAACCGCTGGTAAATTATTCCAGTCCCTTGATCCTACGCGGTATAATAAGAGGAGACGAAATGCTTCCTTCGGATCGTTGTGGTGTCAACAATGTAGATAAGGGCGGAAACTCGCCGTACGTATCGACCGATAGTGGAACGAAGATGAGGGAATTCAATCATGCAATTCCTAAATAATGACTCAATTGTTTCTTCAATTCAAACTTAGTTTCTTTGATCAAACTACCATGACTTCCTGATATATCTCTAATTCAAGGAAATCACATTCTATCATTTAACCCATCACGCTTCTTAATCACTGTTTTTAATGCAATCATTTTATTAATCATAATCAAATCATCTAATCGTAAGCGAAGCTGTTTACCGCCGCACTATGTTCAACAAAAATAACGTTGATTTATACCGGAATGAGCAAACTCAGCTATAAACCGATCAATTTTCAACATCGCGTGTGTAGATGATAGTTTGCACGTAGGTACTCAATCGTTTTAGCGCGATTATTATTCTTAGGGGATTTTTATTTAATAATTATGGTTGCTAAGTTTAATAAGACAGAGATGATTTTAGAAAGTCAGTGTCAATAATAATTTTAGTCGATTTTAATGGATGCAATACAAAGTGACTAATATGAAATATAGTACATACTAATTCCATGCATTTTTTTTAAAGTTGAAATTGAATGCATGACTTGTAAATTTCGATATTCGAACACTCATGGTTCCAGCCGGCAATATCGAACAATAATAACCTTTTATCACCTCGACTCCACCGCAAAGTTTTGCCAGGTTAATCAGATGCGGCAACTTACTAGTACTTACATTGCGTCAATCTTTCATCAAGAAAACTTCTCGACATTGAAGCTAAACTTAACAGTAAGACGGAGGGTTGCGTGATAAACCCTCATAAAAGTCGGAACTGAAGGCGAAGTGTTATTTGTAAGATGTTGAAGGGCGTGAACCAACACCTTGACTCCTGGCACAGAAAATAGTTCGGTTTTGTAACTGTCGAGACTAATAAACACATTCCCCTTATTCATCAACGTTGCTTAAAGTTAACTAGTGATTATTTAACCATACATTTTAGACGTTTGCACATCACTTAATCTTAATCATCGTTTATGATTAAACCCCTTAAATACTGGTGTTTATTCATAAACGATGATTAAAATTAAAAATGTACCTATGGTTAAAGAATAGCTAATCACTAGTTAACTTTAAGCAATATATGAATAAGGGCGTTTATCGTAAAACTTTCATAAAGTAAGTATTCATTTGATGAAACCGTTGGGTAGAAGGTTATATGGTAAGTACCTAATACATTTTGTAAAGATACGTGATACTAAAATCACTTATAGTTGGGTTTATAATTATCTATAAACGAGTAAAAACATATGAAAACTTTTAATTTGTTTAGCTCTATCTTTACATCGTTCTTAAATCTTCATAATCATAGTAATTTAAAGCATAATCTCACATGAATCTGAGTTATTTAAGCTGATAATAAATCTTTATAGCTCATAATAGCATAACAGCCGGTGTCAAGGCGAATGTCGGCACCTACCCTTATCTGACACTGCACGGTACGGCCTATGTTCTTAATAGCATCATTAAAACTGTGATTTGAATTGTCTCTGATATTTTATCTATGGTTTGGCGTGATTCCATTGTCATAATTTTGAAACTAGAACTGGTAGAGCATCTTTACTTAGATAAGCAGCACATAAAAAAGACAAAGATATATTGTAGTCAGCGCATTTGCGCATTACGAGGTGCAAATTAATAAGCGCCTAGGTTTTTAGAGTACCTAAGTATCGTAATTTATTTAAACTAGAATAAAAACTTTACTAATTGGTGGGTGCATATGTAGATACATCGTTAAAACTAGGCCGGAAATATATTGGTACAATAATTATTCAGGAAATTCTTCATGAATTCAGGAAATGACTTTTTTTGTTTTCGCAGCTGCAGCGTGTATTTAAATGTTTAGTCATAGTTTACACCAGAACTACTAATAAGTAAGGTAGGCAACATTACTTATTAGTAGTTCTGGTTGTTATTGTTTAAGTTCATATCAATAGGCACAAACGAGAACGCACTCAATGCCTAGACATAGATACATTTATTACAACATGATGATGTAATCTAGACAGAATGAGAGCAACGAACCACATCAAGGTACCGGATGCGGCTGAACCTCCTCCAGCCATAAGCATAATAAAATAATTAAAATAACTAGATTAAATAATTAGGAACAATGCATGGCGGTCAGAGACTCTTTGCGGTTTTTTTTTTTTAAGAAAACAACTGTCAGTTTTGTATTTAGAATCGACCGTTAAGTTTTCTATACAATCTAACTTTTCACATTGTTAACGAAATAACGTAACTTTTGTGAATTGTATTAAAATCCTTAATTGTGTAATTAAATGTTTTGCTATATTTAAGTATGTATAACGGTCACTTATATTTTACACATTAGAAGGTCTACTAACAAAGCCTCAGTTTATAGGCCTTTGTTGGACAGAATTTACCAATGACAACAAAACTTTGAGAGCAGCGGTGGCCTATTGGAATCGACCGTGACTTACGAGTTGTAGATCGTAGGTTCAAATCCTATCAGGCGCATTACTTTGTGTAAATTATTTCATCACCATTGCTCTCAAAACGTGAGGGAAAACATCTTAAGGAAACCGACATGCCCTAGAGTCGAAAATTTCGAAGATACATCTACCAACCCCCACTGGGATAGCATAGTCAGCTTTCCACGTTGACCGGTCTTGCGCTGCCCGCATCCATCGGCTTCCCGCGACCCTCACCAGGTCATCGGTCCACCTTGTTGGGGGCCTCCCTACGCTGCGTCTTCCAGTACGTGGCCGCCACTCCAGAACCTTACTGCCCCATCGGCCATCGGTTCTACGAGCAATGTGCCCTGCCCACTGCCACTTCAGTTTAGCGACTCGCAGAGCTATGTCGGTGACTTTGGTTCTTCTGCGGATCTCCTCATTTCTGATTCGATCACGCAGAGAAACTCCGAGCATAGCTCTTTCCATTGCCCTTTGTGTGACTCTGAGCCTTCGTATGAGGCCCAATGTGAGCGACCACGTTTCAGTTCCGTAAGTCATCACTGGCAACACACACTGGTCAAAGACTTTAGTCTTAAGACACTGTGGTATCTTGGACGACGAGAAGATGTATCGTAGCTTCCCGAACGCTGCCCAGACGAGCTGGATTCGACGAGACACCTCTTTCCCGAAGTTGGACCTACCTAGTTGGACTGTTTGTCCCAGGTATGTGTACTCGTCAACAATTTCAAGTGCAGAGCAATCAACTAAAATTGGAGTAGGTGCGACATGAGAGTTCGACATGATCTTCGTCTTATCCATGTTCATCATTAGAGCCACTTGTTGGGAAGACTACTAAAATTAATACTAATTGCTAAAATGAAAGCTAATTATAATAAGCATAAAAAAAATATTTTTCAAAATATGTACTACATACTTATGTATAAGTACGCAAACTTCCAGACAAATAAACTTGAGAAAGCATATTATGCAAGATAATACAATATGCATAACAAGTATTAGAATGCAGTTCTCTTTTTCTTCGGCCTGTAGAGATCCACTGCTCGACAAAGGCCCCACCCAAGGCTTTCCACAATGACCGGTCTTGTGCTGCCCGCATCCATCGGTTATGGTTTAAAAATTAGAACTCAAAATGTGAATAAATTTATAAAGAAAGTGTCATAGTAAAAATCGAAAAGTTTGGTTTTACACGCTAAAACTACCTGGTATACCTACAACATAATTTATTCTTTATGCGAAACCAGAAACACGTGGCCAGTATTTTCAAGTATATAATCTATGTACAAAATTTCAAAAAGATATCATGATAAACCAGAAAGTCATGAGCTTGTTATCCTACTTGGTTGTCCTAATAAAAATATGGTCAACGGTACGCTCGGGAGGGTAAGCGGTTCGTTGACCTGTGGCGACGCTGCGTGGCGCGCTCGGTAACCATAATGCAACAATTTCTAAATGTATTTTGGAAAAATATGTAAGTATAACATGGTGTAAAAATTATTGAACTCGATTCAGTTACTTATTCTGAACAAACTATATTTAGGTTTGGTATAAAGAAAATATAACGTTATATAATGGGTTATTTTAGCCCCTTGTGTAACAATTTACTATTATTGGCTTAATATACATATTAGTTATAGAAAACACTTGGAATTACACCAATAAAACTACACTGAATAGTTGAGGAAATATTTCACGTTCATATTATAGTGTCGTGTACCAGTATTATGTTATTACCAGTCTCGTATAGTAGGTGTAGAGTGCAGTGAAGGTGCCCCAGTTGCAACTAGTTTGAACTAGAAAATTAGTTGGTAATGCTTAATCTAAAGCTGCAAAATAATTGAATGCACGTGTCGTGCTGCAAATCGACAGTGTTGTGATTATAGTCACTACATGCGAAGCTACACTTTCGTTCTACTCGATTGTTCTGTCTTTAAGTCTCCATTTTGCTTAACCTTGGACTCCTATATTATCCTACTAACTGCGCCCCACCGTTTCACCCGCGTAGGTCTCCGCTCCTTTTGGTCGCAGCGTGATGTTATATAGCCTAAAGCCTTCCTGGATTAATGGGCTATCCATCGCACAAAGAATTTTTCAAATCGGACCAGTAGCTCCTGAGATTATCGCGTTCAAACAAACAAACTCTTCAGCTTTATATATTAACTAGCGGCCGCCAGCGACTTCGTTCACGTGGCGTTAGTTATGCTCCGCTCCTATTGGTTGCAACGTGATTTTATATAGCCTAAAACCTTCCTGGATTAATGGACTATCCAACGCAAAAAAAAATTGAATTTTTCAAATCGGACCAGTAGTTCCTGAGATTAGCACGTTCAAACAAACAAATTCTTCCGCTTTATGCTCTTTCAGTGGTGCTGACAATACGACAATAAATTAAACATCGTGTACCTCAACACATTCTCAATCATATAAATATATCCACTCGTTTAGTCACAGGAAATCATTTTTCACAGTTTCTACATGATGTACCTACACGTTGATAAGGGAGCGCTTACAGGTTAATGACCGCCGCATCCAGCGGTACTAAACTTTAATAATAATGGGGCCAAAAAGAAAGTCGATGCAGGACCGCGCTGTCGATGTCGCCTGCTGATCGGAGGTCATTGAACCAATATTTTAAAGGATGTTTTATTCCGTTTGCAATTTTATGCGATTTAGTTTATTTGAAATTTTATTTTTTTTTATTTTTGATGCTAGGTTTCTTTCTATGGTTTAGGATTTTTCCTATGAACCAGCATGGTCTGTGTTTTCATTTATTGTCGTATTATCAGCACCACTCTGTACCTATATTAGTATAGATTTTATTTGACTTTATATTTCTTCTCATAGCTTTTTTAATCTATGCATTTTTTTATATAAATTATAACCATCAGGCGGGATTGCGGTGAAGCACTAGGCTTGACCCCATAAACAATCCCGCCTGATGTTAAGCAGTGATACAATCGTTGATGACAAGCGCGCTAGTTTATTAAGAGCCACTTTAGGCTTGAAGACAATTAAATTGTTGTCCGACGGAAACATAACCGCTGATAAATTATTGCAGTCCCTTGATCCTACGCGGTATAATAAGAGACGAAACGCTTCCTTCGGATTGTTGTGGTGTCAACAACGTAGGTAAGGGTGGAAACTCGCCGTACGACGTGTCGTCCGATAGTGGAACGGAGATGAGGGAATTAAATCATGCAATTCCTAAATAATGACTCAATTGTTTCTTCAATTCAAACTTAGTTTCTTTGATCAAACTACCATGACTTCCTGATGTATCTCTAATTCAAGGAAATCGCATTCTATCATTTAACCCATCATGCTTCTTAATCACTGTTTTGAATGCAATCATTGAATTAATCATACTCAAATCATCTAATCACAAGCGAAGCTGTTTACCGCCACACTATGTTCAACAAAAATAACGTTGATTTATACCGGAATGAACAAACTCAGCTATAAACCGATCAATTTTCAACATCGCGTGTGTAGACGATAGTTTGCACGTAGGTACTCAAACGTTTTAACGCGATTATTATTCTTAGGGATTTTTTGTTAATAATTATGGTTGCTAAGTTTAATAAGACAGAGATGATTTAAGAAAGTCAGTGTCAATAGTATTTTTTGTCGATTTTAATGGATGCAATACAAAGTGACTAATATGAAATGTAGTACATACTAATACCATGCATTTTTTTAAAAGTTGAAGTTGAATGCATGACTTGTAAATTTGCCATTTAAATTTCGATATTCGAACACTCATGGTTCCAGCCGGCAATATCGAACAATAATAACCTTTTATCACCTCGACTCCACCGCAAAGTTTTGCCAGGTTAATCAAATGCGGCAACTTACTAGTACTTACATTGCGTCAATCTTTCATCAAGAAAACTTCTCGACATTGAAGCTAAACTTAACAGTAAGACGGAGGGTTGCGTGATAAACCCTCATAAAAGTCGGAACTGAAGGCGAAGTGTTATTTGTAAGATGTTGAAGGGCGTGAACCAACACCTTGACACCTGGCACAGAAAATAGTTCGGTTTTGTAACTGTCGAGACTAATAAACTCTTTCCCCCTTATTCATAAACGTTGCTTAAACTTAACTAGTGATTATTTAACCAAACATTTTAGACGTTTGCACATCACTAAATCTTAATCATCGTTTATGAATAAACCTCTTAAACACTAAAGTTAAAAATGTACCTATGGTCAAAGAATAGCTAATCACTAGTTAACTTTAAGCAATATATGAATAAGGGGGTTTATCGTAAAACTTTTATAAAGTAGGTAAGTATTCATTTGATTGAACCGTTGGGTAGAAGGTTATATGGTAGGTAATACATTTTAAAAAGATACGTGATACTAAAATCACTTATAGTTGGGTTTATAATTATCTATAAACGAGTAAAAACATATGAAAACTTTTAATTTGTTTAGCTCTATCTTTAAATCGTTCTTAAATCTTTATAATCATAGTAATTTAAAGCATAATCTCACATGAATCTGAGTTATTTAAGCTGATAATAAATCTTTATAGCTCATAATAGCATAACAGCCGGTGTCAAGGCGAATGTCGGCACCTACCCTTATCTGACACTGCACGGTACGGCCTATGTTCTTAATAGCATCATTAAAACTGTGATTTGAATTGTCTCTGATATTTTATCTATGGTTTGGCGTGATTCCATTGTCATAATTTTGAAACTAGAACTGGTAGAGCATCTTTACTTAGATAAGCAGCACATAAAAAAGACAAAAATATATTGTAGTCAGCGCATTTGCGCATTACGAGGTGCAAATTAATAAGCGCCTAGGTTTTTAGAGTACCTAAGTATCGTAATTTATTTAAACTAGAATAAAAACTTTACTAATTGATGGGTGCATATGTAGATACATCGTTAAAACTAGGCCGGAAATATATTGGTACAATAATTATTCAGGAAATTCTTCATGAATTCAGGAAATGACTTTTTTTGTTTTCGCAGCTGCAGCGTGTATTTAAATGTTTAGTCATAGTTTACACCAGAACTACTAATAAGTAATGTAGGCAACATTACTTATTAGTAGTTCTGGTTGTTATTGTTTAAGTTCATATCAATAGGCACAAACGAGAACGCACTCAATGCCTAGACATAGATACATTTATTACAACATGATGATGTAATCTAGACAGAATGAGAGCAACGAACCACATCAAGGTACCGGATGCGGCTGAACCTCCTCCAGCCATAAGCATAATAAAATAATTAAAATAACTAGATTAAATAATTAGGAACAATGCATGGCGGTCAGAGACTCTTTGCGGTTTTTTTTTTTTTAAGAAAACAACTGTCAGTTTTGTATTTAGAATCGACCGTTAAGTTTTCTATACAATCTAACTTTTCACATTGTTAACGAAATAACGTAACTTTTGTGAATTGTATTAAAATCCTTAATTGTGTAATTAAATGTTTTGCTATATTTAAGTATGTATAACGGTCACTTATATTTTACACATTAGAAGGTCTACTAACAAAGCCTCAGTTTATAGGCCTTTGTTGGACAGAATTTACCAATGACAACAAAACTTTGAGAGCAGCGGTGGCCTATTGGAATCGACCGTGACTTACGAGTTGTAGATCGTAGGTTCAAATCCTATCAGGCGCATTACTTTGTGTAAATTATTTCATCACCATTGCTCTCAAAACGTGAGGGAAAACATCTTAAGGAAACCGACATGCCCTAGAGTCAAAAATTTCGAAGATACATCTACCAACCCCCACTGGGATAGCATAGTAGATTACGGCCCATTCCCTTTCATCGAGAGGAGGCCTGTGTCCCAACAGTGGGAAGAATATAGGCTGATTATGTATATTAAGTATGTAACAAGGCTTTTCCAAGACACATGAGCTGAAAACTCCCAGCGGAATTTAGGTTACACGATAGGAAAAATTAGGCGACACATTCAGCCTCATATCAGCCTGGTAACAATCACTGCTAAACACTGAAAAGGATATCAGTTCCAGTAGACCACAGGCAGAATGGATGAATGGACGGATATTCAGTCATTATTAACTTGTTTTACTTCTTCCTAGTCACAAATCAAAAGTACTTTCGAGTAGTAAACTGGTACCTAACCAAAGTCCTCATTTAACAGACCAAACACTTTTCCCATTTCTGTGATCCTTAGTTAGGAAACTCGCACTCAACCTCCATGCTTGCGACCCATAGACTAATGAGAAATCAGCCAGTAACTATTACTCACAAAAAAAAAAAGAAAAAAATGAACGGTGCCATTTAAAAGGTTCACTGTGGTTACTGAACTGAGAATCCCTAAACTATTTTTCGGTCATGCCTTCGGATCATTTTGTTATTTTCAAAGCATTCGTGTTCGTCTAACATAACAATTTATTTATAAATATCTTTCCAAAAATAAATGTCGATGAACTACTATAATTCATACGAAGTTATTCCTAAAATGGTAGTGTATTTTAGGAATAACAAAATAGCAATGGCTAGTACGGTCTGGTATAATATGTTAGGTTCCTAATGGCTTCTCGGCACATCAGGTTCCCTAGTCTGCTATTTATATAAATTTATCATTCCAACATAATTCCATTGTCATTATGCTTAAACGTTCGTAATCTGCTAAACTCATAATGATCAATCAATTATCTCAGTCGTGTATTGCCGTTATTATAATGATTTTTGAATTGACCACTGGAAAGTCAAATGTTCATATTCATTCATACAAATATTTTCACTACGCGAGGATCGCCTCCTTGTGCAGCGACCGCGTTTGCTACCGCTACGCCATGGAGCCACCACCAACCGGGCACAAATCCAGACTCCGGGTTTTTACTGAAAAAACCTTGATGGAAAAACCACTTTCTCCTGACCTGTGAACTTCATGCCCTGTAGCAGCGCTTGTGATCAGTAGATCAAACGAGTCGATTTCTTATAATAGAAACAAAAAGAAGGATATGTTTAAAAATCATGGTCGAATATTAATGATCTCATATATACATACCTACTTAAGTATCTAAATTATTCATAGACAAAAATTGCCGGCTCCATACTCGACTTTATGGAGTAATCGTTTTTCACACGATCTCAAGATGACTAAAGTTATTAAATCAAATTAAAGATTTTTTTTTTTCAATATTCTCATCATCATTTAACTAGTCTTTTTCCAACAATGTTGGAGTCAGCTTCAAGTCTGACCGGATTTTAGCAAATCTTCACATAACGCTTGAAATAACGTTTTTAAATTACCCACAACAACAGTTCCTTGTATGTGAAAGCTTCATCGCCAAGCAACAGAAATTGACCTTTAAAAAAAATGAATACTTCTATGTTAATAACTGCGGAATAGTTTGCTACTTAGAAAACTGCAGTGTTTTCACCATTACTGCAATTTTACACAACGATTGCATCACTACGTACCATCAAGCGGGATCGCAGTCAAGCGCCATTTTGAATCATTTGAAAAACCTAATTACGTACTTCGTACATAGACGGAGATTTCTATTTACCATAACTCTGAGAATTCAAATCGATTAGGAGTCTAAGTATGATGTTGAATGTTGAACTTGCTTGACCTGACCCCACAGCCAAGGAAAGTGACGGTGGTCAAAAGCAATCGCAATAGAAATTGGATACAGCAAGTATCCAATGGCGATATTACGTAACACTTTATCAGTAGCAATTTTGACGTCTTTTATTTTGTTGAGCAAACACATTTTTCAAACATGGAATAATGGATTAGCAAAATGGATCAAATTGATTGTAATATTGTGTATATGTCTATTAATTATGTGTGTGTGTCTATTAGGGTGCAGGATGATCTATATTAAAGTTAGAGGTAATTGTTTTGGTAGTTTTCTTCAAAACTACCAATCAGATATAAAAAATCTTTTAGCATTGACAGCCTTCTCTTTGGTGAAGGTTCTGGACTAGCAAAAGGAGAAACATTATTAGAAGAACGCACGAATGATGATATACATCGCAAAGGGCCAGAGGTCGAAATTTAGGACAGACAAATTCAGTCCTTAATATTTTTCTTTCAACTATACCTACCAATATACGACAGAATGTAGGAAAAATCGTGCAATTCCTTCACAACATTATATTTAGTATATTACTTTTCATTGTTTTCAGTGTTCATTGTTTTTATCTATATAAATGTATAAAAAAATCATTTTAAAATAATAATAACGTAAGCACTTAAACTTACAAAAAAAAAATGGAACAAAGAAATCAACACGACAACAATTCCATATAATATATTATTTACTTTCTATCTGAATCAATTGACGAAATACCTGCATAAGTTTCTTAAAATTCAAGATGTCAAAGAAATATTATCTAAAATTCTAAATAATCTTATAACCTTCAAGAAGATTAATAATCTCACACTTCTTTGGAAACACCATAGACTCGTACAACATGGTTATATCAATCAGTCAAAGAAGGCGGTCTAAAAAACTTTCAAAGGCTCACATCGAGCCAATCAATGAAGTACAATCCACACTGGCATCGTTATACACTCTTTACGAACTTAATCCATCGCAGACACCGTAAACCTTAGTTAAAGACTGGCCACTAACCAAATAAAATAAATAAATAAAAAGCAAAAAGCAAACGATATCGCTTTCTCTACGAGTTTGGAATAAAACCTGTTTGGACGGAGTTTTACGTTATTGTCATAGGTTATGTGTAGAACAGCGGTTTTATTTTACGATGTTGCTTTGGTGTAGACACGCCCTAGAAAAGGTCCTATAAAAAGAAAAAAGCTGTCAAGTGCGAAGCGGACTTGTATATGAAGGGCTACCTATTTTTCGTTACTTGTAGAGAGCCCCCATTTTATTCTTGTTGTTATAATGGTTATTGATATAGGTTCCCTGTGAAAATTTTAAGAGTCTACCTTTTACGGTTCAAAAGATACAGCCCTATGATTAACGGATGGATGAACAGACGGACATTGGAATAGAATAGAATAAAATAGAGTACTCTTTATTATGTACACCATATAGATTACAGAACATATATAAAAAGATTTTACAAAGGGTGACTCAATGGGCGGTCTTATCACTAAGAGCAATCTTATACAGACATCCTTTGAATGGAATACTAAGGGGAAGGAGAGAGAAATTATGTAGGTAGTCTACAGTGTACTATTTACATAGGTTACTTATACAATAAATATATACGTTAAGTGTGTCATACTAGTTTAAATAAATGGATACATCTAATTAATAAATATCATACAAGAGCAAATAAAATATAATAAAATGTTTAAATTGAAAGAAAGTGCTTCTTTATAATAGTTTGGATGGACAGTATTTGAGCATGCCTTACGGACACGGGCAAGTCATTTCATATCCGAACTGCTTGTACAGTAATGGATTTATCATAGAAACTTGGAGCCTAATAATAGGATCCTGATGGCACCATTTGGGTACCACACTCTAGAAAAGATTTTTCCTCGACTCACAAATCATAAATAACTTGTGAATACTAAAACACCTTCAGGGTTGACGGACACTTGATGTGTTTTTCTTCCAGCCAGCATAAAAATAAACGAAACATTTGGTATTCTTTCTTACGATGAAGGTCGTATATCATAATAAAAGTCGTCGGAACTGAATACGGAATGGGTAGTTCTATTTTTGTAATCGATGGCAAGCAACACACACGTAGGTGACGTCGGTGACCTGCAATAGTTTCTAGACTAGTCTAAAATTTAAATTATTTACAATCTTACCTAACCGACCTAACTAGGCATCCAGCTCACTTTATTGGTCAGGACGTTCGGCCTTTTTTTGGGTAATTATAAACTAGGGCTTGACTGCAATCCCGTCTCATAGTAAGCAGTAATGCAATCGTTGATGGTAAAGCGCGCAAGTTTCACTCTAGCCTTGAAGACACTGATGGATGTTACTCTTTCATGCAAAAACTGCTGAACAGAATTGGATAAAATTTGGCACACAGATGGTTTATAAATAGGATTAACATAATAGACTAGTTTTTATCTGGATAATCTCACGGGACACCACAGCACGAAGCTATTTAGTAATAATATACATAGCTACATAAAAGGTAGGTTACTACCGCCATAAGCTACATATCAACCTACATGCAGATGGCATAAATTATTTAACAAAAAAAATACAACCTTTTTGGCAAGTCATTAAAATCTTTTGAGGTGCCGCGAAGGTCACGGTATATACGCAATTAATATTTCTTCCGATAGTATAGCTTTATTATGTGGGTCATTTGTGAAGAATTTCTACAAAATGACTATATAATGATATATGCTAGTGCTTGATGCTGCTGTAGGTATATAGCTCCGATGATCTATAAGTCGTCGGACCTATAGTCGAAGGTCGAGCTATACATACGACCTAACACTTCCAGTTCTAAGGTTGAGATTAATACTTTTGTAAAAGTCGCGGGAACTGGTCGCGACGTTTTCTAACATCATATAGGTATATGTAAGTACGATTCATGAAGATGTGTGCATGCGCACGTTTCAAACCATGACTTTGGTAGTGCGTTTTTATATTATCTATTAAAAAACCTTTCGTAGAGGACGTAATGAGTTTTATTTCAAGAAACTAGTAATTTTAGTGTTTTTGTATAATGTCGTGCGAATAATTCAAGAAAACATCATAAACTGCCCAGCCTTTTCAATACAAAATAGAATATAAGAATATAAAAAGTATACAAACATTTTCTGTACTTATATGCGAAAACCGAAACACGTGTCCCAGTATTGTTAAATAAAGAATCTATGTAGTACAAAATTTCTGTCTCACTGTGCGCCTAGTACTATGATCTACCGCCAGCTGTGTTGTGCGCTCGGTAACCACACTGCGACAATTTTTTAATGTATTTGGGAAAAAATATAAAAAACATTGTGTAAAAATTATTCGAATCGAGTCAGTTGCTTATACTGAACAAACTACATACATATATTCAGGTTTCGTAACTTTTCTCAACTATGGTGGAGTCAGCTTCCGGTCTGACCGTATTCAGCTGCATACCAGTATTACAAATTTGTTCAATAGTTTTGAGTGAAAGAGTGAGAGTCAAACAATAGAACGCAGTCTTTAAAATATATAATGAAACCACTGGTGTTTGGGAGATTATGTCAATAACCCACCATTTGGTATGACACACCTAAGTATCTATATTTATTAATAGTATAGAAATCACGCAAAAAAACTACTTAGTAAAAACACCAATCTAAAAATATGTTAAGTACCTAAATACTTAACATATTTTAACAATTGCAAAAACCGACTCGAAGTATGAACAATTTAATTGACACATGCACAACTTACCACAAAAGCACTCATTAACGTCAAAACAATGAATTGGATACTTGTAAAGTGACCAAAATGTTGCTCAATCATGTCTAAGATAATGAAATCAAGAAAGGTCATTTATATGGAAAAGGTCAATCGACTTATTTAATACAGAGTACTTTAATACAGTAAGAAGGACGTATGTGATGTATTAAAATTAAACAAAGCACTAGTTTAAAATTTATAAATAAAAAAAATACAAAAATATATTACATACCTACAACGTTACATATCTTTCTGACTAACCGACTATTTGACAATTTGAATTGAAAAGGTTGTCTGTAAAAGATCGCTCTTAACGACAAGACTGCCCATTGTGTCACCATCGTAAAATCTTCATACTTAAGTAACTTGTATGTTGTGCATAATAAAGAGCACTCTATTCTATCCAAGAAATCGGCCAGTCAAGAAATATTCTTCAGACTCAAACTGGAACAATTTCCATGAAAGGAGATGTTTCAGAAATGTATGGGGCCTGGACCAGCACATTGTACACTTAATGTTAGGTATAGTTACGCTATAGTTCACTGTTTTTAATGTTAATTTCCTATATTTTGGCTTAGTTTTTATACAGATTCAATTTAACTCGGTCAAGGAGTGCAACACAACTACTAATAAATATGGTGGTCAGCAATAAGCGAAATAAGATTTTGACAGTGGCATTTGATTTACGTGTCATGTATCTAAGGCTATCGTATCTATATTATCTACCATATGACTGCGAAAAATACAAAACACGAATTCCGAACATACGGCCCATTAAATAAACACAATCAACTCAAATCAGCACTCGACACGAACACAACGGGAAAATAGAATTGTCAAAGTCGCCAATCATTCGTCATAACCACTGTCATGGCTACCTTAATAAAGGGTTATCTCACTAAAAAACGTTTCAGATAATTAATTATATATACTCGTATTTTGACGTGACAACGTCTTAAATTAGGTTGCGGCTGGGAGTCACTTATGAAAAAGTGTAACGCTCGGTAACGTTACGATGAGTCACCGATGTTTTAGTAAACAAAATATATTTCTATAGTTAAAATTTGTTCAATTCTTATTTTCATTCAATTCCTTGTTCCTATTGTGCAATTTAATTATATTCATATCAATAAATATTCTACCGAGAAAAAGACGTTGTCACGTAAAATCTTCGCCCGTAAAACCGACTTTACAGGCAACCATTTTTTTATTCAAATTAATTTAGTAGTATTTTTATGAAAATCTTTTATTTTTTTTCCTTTTTATCTATATAGCGTACATAGTGGTGGCCCAAAATGAAACATCTCCTTTGGCACACAGAAACTTATAACGAGTAAATATGTTACTTTTTATACCCTTATAGCATCGAAACCTTTGTGGATGTAACTATGGGGCATAGCTAGTTTGAAATGCTTTGAGATTTATAAAAAAAAACATATCCAAACGACAAACATATATTAAAAATTCGTTTAATACTAGATGCAGTGTTATCTCTGGGACAAACACGTGTCGAAAAACTTGACATAATGTAGAGAAATTGGAGGTATATTTGACAGATTGAGACTGTGAGCATTTTGCATCTTTTTCTTTCTATTTCATTAAGATAAAGATAGAAGATATACTCCATATAGACTTTAGATGCGATTATAAATATGGCGACCAAAAATACACACAGTTTACGTCAAGCGCGGACAAATTTGACAGGTCTAAACTAACATATTATGTTCTGTCCTTTTCTTTGTGAAATATAGAGAAAAAGATACAATGAACTAAAAATTATTTTAGTTTGTAAATAAGAGAATCGTCGCCATTATTTTCAGACTAAATGTCCCGTTTGATTGCTGAATATAATCTAAACATAACATAAAATATGGAATCGTTTTCCTTCAATGTTACGTAAAGCCGGCAGAAGTTACCACCCACCAGACAAAGCCTTGCCGGCAAGCAATTCGTCGTGTTCCGGCATGATGTCTGGTGAAGCCGTACGGAGGACGGGTCTGAGCAGTTGTGTTACGATGCGTGCCGGGTACGATGCGCCTAATGTTGTTGTGTTGGGAGTTTGGTCGTGGAGGGTCTTCAGACAGTCTCCCTTTGGCGCAGCATTGTTGGGTTTAACATTGCATCACCTCGCTCAACTGCCGTCTTCCTTCCTATTCGCTCAGTTTTTCTGAGTGAATAGGCTCTTAATAAACTAGCGCGCTTTACCATCAACGATCGCATCACTGCTTACCATCAGGCGGGATTGCGGTCAAGCGCTAGTTTATAATTATAAAAAAAAAACCATTTCATAATGCAGTCTATGTAGTAAAGAACCTATTTATGACTAAAAGCAACGTTAGAACATTATTTATGAAAGAAAACTACCAAAACAAATAAAACTTGTATCTTTTTTTAAATCCAAAAGAAACTAAGATTATTTGTATGATAAGATATTTGTATGACATATAATTACTAGTTCCGGTTCTGTCTGTTTGTGCATGTGAGTTTATATCCTCATCATTATCAACCTTTTTTATCGTCCCACTGCTGGGCACAGATCTCCTCTCAGACAGAGAAGGATTGAGCGTAATTACCACGCTTGCTTAATGCGGGTTGGCGATTTCAAACTTAATGTCCAGGTTTGCTCAAGATGTTTTCCTTCATCTTATAATCAGTCATTGGTGTTCAAGATATACTTAGAAAGTACATATAACTTAGAAAAATTACATTGGTACTCGCCTGACCTGGGATCGAACCCGCACACTCATACTTGAGAGGCTGGTGTTTTAAATTTTAGGCCACCACGACATGTGACTTTATATGTAAGTATGTAAATGCACTCAAGATACAGGAAAAAATCCTTGTTTGGGGCAACAGATTTATAAAAAAAAAAAAAGATTTGTGGTCTCAATCATTGACGGTGCTACTCAAGATTCATGCAGTGAAGCTTATGTTTTCTATTTGTTCGTTGGTGTAGTAGTCTCAAGCGAGCATACTGAGCATTACGACGACAGTCCCCGAAGGGTCAGCCCTTCGGGAAATTTCCTACTGAAATTCCATTTTCTTCGAGAATCCTGCGGTCAATGACTCTGAAACAACCCCCTAATGCAAAGGATGGAACCATTTTAAAATAGTGTAGAATCATTCCAACAGTTTAGTAGAATTTATAAAGTTGCTTCAAATTTAAAATATACAACCTATACAAGTCATGACACGACAAGCTTTCAGTTTTACAGATGGGAATAAATCAAGTAAGAGATAAGTACTTGCATTATAGGCCGCCGCGCGGGCGCATGTGACGTCACGTGCGGCTCTCGGGTATGCTTTACGCACACATGCGTACAGAATACCTAAAATCGATTACCGTCAAAAGCTCGATACGCTATATGTCTATTCTCGGTTATTTGTCTACTAGTATAAAGTTCAGAAAATCTTCACAACCTTATTTGTACTATAGTAATAACTAGCAAATAAATATAATTTGATTCGATTTAAGTATACCTACAACAAAATACACCAAACAAAGCAGAACGCCTCACGTCAAAACCTTTGATACTTCGCAGCGTCATTCTCACAAGACTAATAACACCTTATCATGGGAAGTCAAAAGCAATTACTTAACTGTCGATCATCGAAGTCGAGTGAGTCAGCAATCGTTTGAAAAGAAGACAATTTTAACCTATTGTCAGAAAATACTGGCTAGAAGAAAGTCATTAAGAATGAAGGTAGTTATAATAAAATTGGCTTTATTTCGTGGTAAAGAAGCCCGTACATCAAACTACTACAATCTCACAAATTTCTTTTAATAGATTTTCAACTTCAACTTCAACTCTCGATTAATGGCCTCTGTGGAATAGACACCACAATTTTGCCAATAACACGTGTAATAAATTATAGAAATTCTTTGAAAATTTTTAGTGCACAATATCGCCAATGACAACCGAAAAAGACAGCCGCGTGAACCGTCTACGACGAAGGTTTGAGGCAAAGTCATAATGTGGCTACTATGCTGCGATATTTCAATGTTCTTTATGAATTATTTACTGAATGCACTTTTTACTACATAAATTATGCGCTTTTATTTAGTAAACGCCACTATAAATAATTCAAAAATCCAATGAAAAATGAACGTGACACTCATCTTAGGTTTCCCCCCAAAACTCCATAATAGATTTTGAACTTCATCGGTAAAGCAGTAAGTTTATAGTTTCGGGTAGCTTAAGTACTTAAGGCCCGAGACACACGGCCACCGCCAACTTCTAAAATCGGTTGATATTATGAAACGTTTAACTAATAGTAAAATAACATGACGTTTAACGAGATTAGTAGCCTAATTAGGGTTTTTGAGGAAATTCTCCTATTTTGACGGCTATTGCTAATCGATTGCTTTATTGATGATGATGCAATGATGATGATGATTGCTTTAATTGTTCGTAAAATTCGTCTGCCCAACAACTTATATTATGATGTAATGAATGTTACTGGATTGTCAAAATGACAGCAATTGTTACTTCTTTTTTTGTAAATGATATAAATACATATAGCAAGTCACTAGTTGTTGTTGGAGTCATCGGTATTAGGGTTGCTACAAAAGCCTAACTTTTCCAAAAGCTGTTCAAAAGCATCATTGAAGATGCCCAAGTAGGACAAACAGTTAACTTCAGTAGACTGACTTAGTTGATGGATTTTAATAGTCGTCTCCTTTTCACTTGAAATAAATTGTTAAGCAAAAAGACCATATAGTATATTCAAATAACAGCTGTCTTTCTACAAACGGTTATAAACACGGGCAATCAACGTAACATATGTGAGGGAGAGGCAGCTCTCAGCTCCCTCATGCCCCTATCTACCGCAGGAGACGCCTTGATCAGGAGACAGCATCGAACGCGCGGCGCGGCTTACAGACGGCGAGCAGTGGGCAGCTCGCCCCCCGATAAGGATGCGCGCCTCAAAGAGATGTCAGCACATCGTGACAGAGTCCACGTGCGAATTGTAGGAAAGAGATACCTTGCCCCCTGGCGCACAAGAAAGTGAAGAAACAAGGGTTTGGGTTAGTAAAAGTCTGACACGCCTTTCCGCTCCGCTCAGAACGGGATGATGATTTTCTATCCAAACAAAAGGTCATAACCAACTGAAGATGCCCTTTTCTGCTAACTTCAGCCAAAACACTCACAGCTTCGCTTCCGCGGGTTGATCAAAAAAGAAACCGTGGCCTCTGGCGCACAGCCAAATGAACGAAACGGGTGAGTTTCAGTTCCGCCCTCTTCCGCTTCGCCCAAAGCGAGGGAGAGAGAGAGGTCATTTGATGATTTTCCGTACAAAAAGGTTCGCTTTCTACAATATAAATGTAGGTATATCTATGCTTGTTATCCTTTCCTAGACACAACACGATTCTGAGAGGTCCGACTCTGCCTCTAAACTAAACAAATAATTAAATCCAGTGTGAAATCCCTAACAAACCGTCCGTTTCTCTCTACAAAGGCTCGTAGGTTAGGAAGGTATATTTATAGGGTATTGTATGAACACGTCCCAGCTGTTTATATCTTCTGCGAACGCATCGGCTTTCTCTCTGTTCACACGGTACAATGGAGGATACGTCAAACAAGTTAGTAGAGAAGGTCCACGCTTGTAATCGACGTACGATTGTTACGAGGAAAACAAAGTTAGGAACTGACCTACGAGTAGGCAAAACACTGTTGTCCTTTTTTTTCTTTCCGGGGTGGAAAATTCCGACGGCGAGATTTGTCAGATTCTAACTGAAAACCACCTCGGTGTTCCATTTCATGCTTACACCGGGGGTTGCGAGAACGAACACTGCTTCCGCAACCCCCAATTCGTGCCGGCCCGCCACTGTGGGCCACCTCGGGTCAGGGGGGTTAGGGGAGCAGGAAACCACCGCCTCCCAGGATTATTCGCTGCCGACCAGTGAAACTGTTGTCCTAAACTAACAATAGCGCTTAATTGTGGCGTTTCTTAGTTGGCAACAAGCTAAACCATTATCTGCCTAACGTCTCCCCAACTATGTCGGGATCGTCTTCTTGACTAGCCGATTTTTTTTTATAATTATAAGCTAGTACTCGACTGCAAACCCGTCTGATGGATAGCAGTGATGCATTCGTTGTAGAAAGCATCACTGCTACTAAAACAACTCTAGCCTGGTAGTCTTCGCCCTAAGTGTATATAGGTATGTGTATCTGTTACAACACAAAATCAAAAGTCATTTATTCAAATTAGGCTGTGAATCAGCACTTTTTGAACGTCAATATTACATAAGACAGTCCCCATAAAACGCCCGCCCATTGCCATTTCCTAGTGCTTTCGCGGGAAGAAGAAGTGGCGGAGCAAACTCTGCATAAGCACAGCTGTCTGTTCGTTTAAAAAAAAAAACACATGACTTTATACAATAAAATACAGTGTGTGTTATACTTTAAAAATTTGTGTAAGCTTGGTATTGGCGTCGACTCCTATGTTCACAAATTAAACTGGAGGTGTTTGAAGAACGAAATAAAACTGAAGCATTCTGGTCAAAAATGTTCCTCAAGTTTCTTCCTTCATTGAAATCACCAAACAACAATACTCTCGTTTTTAAAGTAAGTTAATTGGTAATTAAAACTGAGGGAATAGATTTTTCTTTTGCATTGTACAGACGACAGCACATCAAGGAACTAGAATCTGTCAAATTTCTTTATTAGATGTTCAACTTTATCGGTAAGTCATTAAGGCTCGGTTGATGGCGATTGTTGATTGATTGATTGGGAATAGTTGACAGTTTCGTGTAGCTTAATCTGATGTCATCCGTACCCACTATATATTATTGAAAGTGTGACAGTTAGAATTAATATTTTAACAGATATTTATTTATTTATTTTTTGGCTTCGAACGGTTTGTGCATTTAGCCAATGTCACGTAATTATGAATTATTCATGTCGAATAAGACGGCCGCGTGACCCGTCTTACGAGTGAGATTTGGGGCAAAGTCATGATGTGGCCACTATGCTGCGATATTTCACTGTTCTTTATGAACTATTTACTAAATGCACTTTTTACTACATAAATCACGCACTTTTATTTAGTAAACAACACTATAAATTATTTTAAAAGTCCAATGAAAAACGAACGTGACACTCAGCTTGACTTTCCCGCCAAAACTCACTTAACAGATATTAAAAGATCACGAAAGATGAAAGCACAGATAATAAATCCAATCTTATATGATAATCCAAATAAATTCAATAATAATACACAATAGCCGTGGTGAAATAGTGAAAACACATTTCTTCACGTGCTGTAATTGATAAAACTGCTTTTTGTGACTAGACGTCAAGCAACGACTAATAAAAAGTATAGGTATAAATCGGCTAGCTACGTTATTCGTAACTTCGCTCAAATATAAAGCACAGATCCGTTCGTGTGTACTACAACCACATTTTGGCTAGTGCTGCAAAATGGCACCTGGCAACTTTGGATTCGGTGGAGAGGCGTGCGAAGAGGCTAATTGGTGACCCAGATTTAGTTCAAAACGGTCTCCAAAGCGTGGAGGGAAGAGTGGAGATAGGTAGAGTATTAGAATGCATTTTGGAGAGTGTGCGAGGGAATTGCATGACTTGATTCCCCCATCTCCCACCTCTCCCAGACTGGAACATGGTGCCTGTGATTCCATCTGACTACAATTTAAGTGTCTTCAAGGCTAGATTGAATGGGCTCTTCACCTAGAACGATTCACCATCAACGATTGCATCACTACTTAACATCAAGCGGGATTGCGGTCAAGCACTAGTTGATCAAACAGAACTTCTTTTTCGAAAAGTCTTTTTTGCCGCACATCTGCGCTTGGGTAGGAACATATCTTTCGAAATAATAGTATATAACTTAACCTAATTTCGAAATAAGTATGATTACAAATATAAAATTCAATATATATAATTGTCTATCACTATTTCAATCACAAGTCTGTTTTATGTATACATACAGAAGAACTCACAATGAAAATTCGATCACTATCTACTGAATTGGCATTCTTTTGCGAATAAATAACTTACACGCGAATTTCACGCTACTCAAATCGATAAATAACAATCTCGTTTCAATAGCTTCATAAAACGACGTACTTAATGGAAGCAAAAGAAAGACTGAAAGTAAGCCTTGAATATGGCGGAAGCGAAGGCCAATGAAAAGTGGGATGTGTAAACAAACAATGTGACAGTGACTCGTGATGGTGCTGTTAAAGTTGTACCAGGGACACGAAGTAGAAGACGAATTATTGATTTATTTTTAACTACATATATACCTAAGTTTTCAAATGGTTTTTCATTACTTTCAAAACGGTCTCCAAAGTTGGAGCACAGGGGAAGAGTAGCCAGCCTGTCGGTGTTGTATAGGATGCATTTTGAAGAGCGTGCGAGGAATTGCATGACTTAATTCCCCCAACTCCGTTCCATCATCGGACGCCCGTCGTACGGCAAATATCTACCCTTACGTTGTTGATACCATTAGGATCCGGACGAAGCGTTTCGCCTCATCTTTTATACCGCGTACATCGAGACACTGAAACAATTTGCCAGCGGCGTTTCCGCGTGACTACAGTTGAAGTGTCTTCAAGGTGAAGACACTTAAATTGTAGTCCGACGGAAATACCGCCGCTGGCAAATTCCTCCAATCCCTCGATGTACGCGGTATAAAAGTAGAGGAATTAAATCATGCAATTTTGTATACTTTCGAAAATGCACCCTATAGAACACCGGCAGGCTGGCTACTTTTCGCCTGTACCTAATTTTAATGTCCTCTCCATATTGGGCCATAGGAAATTAAAAGCAGGTTTTTGCTTATCATTCTGTTATCAAAAGACTTGATTGATCGTTTGGCAAAACATTTAAAACCCGCTTGTAACCACTGCTTTCAAATTATTGAACATGACCCTTTATAACGACGTGTCATGTTTTGTGATCCAAACTTGACAATATGTTGACACTGGAGGTCACCGCCGCGCTTGACTGCACTCACTGGAGTAAGGTTAAGGCTCTACACTACAATGTCATATAATAAAAGAGCATTATGTCCATTATGCTCGTGTAAATAGCAATAAACGGTGTATCGAAACGCTGTTATTGACTGGTCAAAGCTGTGACATTAGTATGTGGATTGAATTTCAATAATGCTGGATGTACGGACGACAGCACATGAAGCCACTAGAATCTGTCAGATTTCCTTATTAAATTTTTAACTTATCCCAGCAGCATTAAGGCTCAAGGTTGATTGGCAATATTTGACAGTTTCGGTAGCTTGACTTGCTGTTGTCCGTATGTATACAGCATATCGATAAGCTTAACGTGAGACGTTACCCAGCTGGACGGGCCAGAGATCTAACAAGGTGGCTGTGCAGACTGGATGTGGAGAACGGAAGACAGGATGTGTGATGCAATTGCGGTGGTAGGCCATAACATCGGCCGTCGGCAGAAGTTACCACCCACCACACAAAGTCTTGCCGCCAGGCGATTTGTCGTGTTCCGGCATGATGTCTGGTGAAGCCGTACGGAGGACGGGTCTGAGCAGTTGTGTTGCGATGTGTGCCGGGTACGATGCGCCAAATGTTGTTGTGTTGGGAGTTTGGTCGTGGAGGGTCTTCAGATCAATCACCCTTAGGCACAGCATCGTTGGTCGTGTTGTTGGGTTTAACATTGCATCACCTCGCTCAACTGCCGTATTTCTTCCTATACGCTCAGTTTTTTTGAGTGAATAGGTTCTTAATAAACTAGCGCGTTTTACCATCAACGATCGCATCACTGCTTACAATCAGGCGGAATTGCAGTCAAGCGCTAGTTTACAATTATTAAAAAAAAAAGAAAAAAAGCTATCGAAAAATTGGTTTCCACTACAGGACTGATAGAGACGAATGGCGATAATGAGTGTATGCATTTAATTAATCATACAGACGTCAGCAGGCCAAGCTACCCCAAACTGTCAGATATTCTTAATCAACCTTGAGCCTTAATTCTTTAGAGTTAAAGTTGAAAATCTAATAAGTAAATCTGACAGATTGTAGTTGCTTGGTGTACTGTTATCTGTACATTGACTGCAGTACTCATTTCTGTTAAATAATGCAGTCAAAACTACACCTTTCTTCAGATAGGACCACTGAAAATCATTATCTCTTTAAAGCTGGGTTCGTTAAGAGTTATTAAAATAAAAACTTCCGGTCGATTTACTTACTTAGGAAAATCTTTCTGTTTTTCTGTATTACTACACTACACTATTACTATTACTTGGAATAATTCTAAAGCATTTTGCTACTCCATTGCTCCATTTGTTCGAAAATGTGTCTGCTCAACAACGTAAATAACGCAATGAATGTTGTTGAACTGTCAATGAAACCCATTGCTACTGATTGTGTGTTACGGAATTACCCTTCTAGTTGTTAGGTACTATACAATATGTAAAGAAAACCCTGTCCGATCTGTGAAGACATTGTTAGGTATCGATAACTGATTCTACTAATGGATACAAAGCCGGGCTCTTAATACATGTGCGGTAGGCAACCCTTCCGCGGGCGACGGGGGGCAGAGCACGCAGCACGTGGTCACATCGCGTATAATAACAGTACAAATGGTGTTGTCACTTTTAAAAATTAACAAATGTCGAGGAGGTTGGAGTTAATTCGCGGGAAAAAAAGATTATTTCAAAATTCATTAGTATTGTTACTATGATGATTACGTAAAATTTTATATTATATTTGATCATGTGTTTACCTAACCTTTATTATCCTCATGGGTCGGGCAGGGTTTTCTTAACATATTGTATATATAACGATGACTTAATTTACTATTCGTTGAATATCGTTTATCACCGCGGGCGATCGTAAAAGTCAACGAGGGAAACCCTTCTTCGTTTGTTACGCAAACACACAAACATGGCTGAATGGATTTTGTACACAGATAAGTAATTTTAAATACATAGAATGCTTTCGACATCGGCTTCACTTACAATAAATAATAATAGAAATAGACTTAGGATGCTTTTAAGCCAGTCATTGGCATGGCTAATGACTGTTACCAATCTATGCTTAAAATAGCTTCTGCATTTTTCTTTGGACCCAATTCAGAAAGCAACGCAGGCGAAGTCGCGGTCAAGAAGCTAGCTAATGTGTTATAATTATAAGATCATAGCAACGAATAACCAGCAGCTACAACTTACAAACAACCTGTCATTTTATGCACAATTATGATAATTAATCTTGTCCAGTTTTGACACGCCTTGTGACGAAATCCTCAGCATTTATGAACCAAAGCTGTTTATATGCCTTACCTTAGATTAGAAGCGAGGCAAAAAACGTTTTATATTTATCAACACATTGGCTTCTTCGTCTGAACGTGAGTCTCCTCAGAAACTGTGAAATGCAATCGAGACATTTAATTTTCTGGAAATAGGATGAAAACAAAAGTGAGGAACTAGAGACCTTTTGCAATTCAATGAGGGATAATTTAATTTAAAAAAACTATCAGTTTAGACTCAATGCTACGCTAAGTAAGCTAACCCAATTGAATCCTTTTGCTAGGGACACGAGAGGGCCTAGACAAGTGGTAAGTTATGACTTTCAAAGAGTTTCGTAATTCGTATAAAACGATTTTTAAAGGCAGTGTCATAGAGTGGAGCTTTTTGTTAGCTTATGTCTTTTTGTTACTTACATGATATATCACTACAATACAAAAAATATTTGGTTTTGACCCTCTGAAGCTACACCCTACCTTTTGCTGAATAGGTAAATACGAAATATGTCCGGTTTTTTTGGACATATTTTTGGACACTAGACTCTAGTGGAATAGACGCACCCTACCCATTTCCTAATGCACTGGATTGCACACAAATATGTACAGTGCAGTGCAGTAAAAGGAGTGCAGAACATTCGGCGCGAGCGACTGGCGTCGGACGCATGCGCGGAATGCGGTCAGCCGGTGTAAACATTTCGCTTGGATTGCCGCCGCGTTAAGTATGTGAGACCTTTGAAGTTAATGTTTGGTTTGTAATGGTACTACTAGATTTTAGGAGCCTTCGTGAGCCTGGGTACTATCTATGTTTAGACATAGGTAAACATAATTAAGATCACGAAGTTGATAATTTGACCTAAGAAAACAAAGCAAAGGTCAAACAATAAACTTTCTTTTGCTTCGAGATCTGCGTTCTGGAATGGCCAACATTCCGGATAACTAATCGACTCCTTGACAAATCAAAAATAACTCTAAATGGATATATTAATTAAATCCTTTGAGTTTGAATTTGAAAGCTTACTATTTAGTAGACACTCATTAAATTCCCATTGAAATCAAGCAAGTATAACCGATATATTAATCGTGTCTATGATTTTGTGTAGGTAGATGACCTACACCAAATCATAGATACGGTTAATTATATTAAAATGAAACCAAACTAAACCACTGAGCCAATTTTCGTTACAGGAAGTGTCAATCGATTTCTCTCGCTGTCGCAGAGAGATCAATGAATCAATCGATCCACCGAAGCGGACGGCCATCTTAGATTCATTTATGTATTTATATGGACGTTTGTAATTTTCTCCTAAGCCCTTCGTTCTGTTTGACAAATAAGGTATTATTGGTTAATAAATTTATTATTAAATTACATGAGGTTTTTTGCGAAGTTTCCCTTAAAAGATAAATAATATATATTTCTAAATAAGTAGGTACGTCTGTAGTATCGTAATATTCCGCGTGCGCACAGAGACTGAATTAATTTAAAAATACCATATATGTTCATTAACCTTTTGAACGCCAATCACTTCTATACAAGTTCGAGATTTTCGTGCCCTCAGCGCCACTACTTGATTAGAAGTAATCACAGTATAAAATAAATTTACGACTTTTACAAGAGCTTTTATTTTGTTTTTATGGAAAATGGCCCTGTTATCAACCATATTTTTAACTTTTTCACACCTAATAAGTTCTTATTTGTTTTATTTTCAATAGAAACAAAAACGCCAGAAAATATTTTAATGCCCCCAGCGCCAATTACTTGATATCAAGTAAGGGAGTGATGGGACACGATGAAGACCTCGCTATATTTCATCTCGTCGAAATGATCATAAATACTATTATTGCAAGAAAATGACGTGAATAAATCATATTTTATAAATATTGTAAACTATAAACTAGGTTTTATTCACCTTAATCAAGAATAAATAGGTTTTCTAATCATTGTCGATAGTGAAACACCGTTTGAAAAACCCATCCCTACAAAGTTAGTTATTTGTCACCCCCCATACGCCACCGACGTGTATAGAAGTAACACTGTGACGTCATAAGCGGGCAGGTTTCAAGGTCATAGTGACTTTGTGCATTTTAGTGTAGTGCAATGTTTACATCTTTCTCATCTTAAAAACATGTGCGTCGAGAACATGTTTTTACAAATAAAAAAATTGTGACGGTGAATATGACGAATTATTGCGAGTTGTTCAAGTCTGAATCTGAATTTTGATATAATAGTTCGTCGTCTTGACATTCCTTCCGTTTTCTATTAGTTTGTACAAACCAGAAAAATAATTGTGAGTATTTTGCGAAACCATTAAAAATAGGTCTGTAACATCTGTGTAAAGCAGTAATTTTAATAAAAAGAAATCGGCCAAGTGCGTGTCAGACTCACGTACAAAAGGTTCCGTACCATTGATTTATGAAATTAAAGGATTAAAGTTATTTGTATGAAAGATTACGCGGTAATAAGCGATTTACGAGGTATTAAAAAAACTACTTACGAGATCTCGTTCAAAACAATTTTCGTTGGTAGTTTTTATAGTAATCTACAGCATGTGTTTTTTTAGATTTTTCATTTTCTTATTGTAGAAGTTAGAGGGAGGGGAGGGGACCAACTTTTATCCACTTTGGAAGCGTCTGTCACGCAAACTATTCGGTTTAGAAAAAAAATATTTTAGAAACCTCGATATCATTTTTGAAGACCTATCCATGCATACCCCAAACGTATGTTTGAAGAAAAAAAATTTTTTTTTTGAGTTTCAGTTCTAAGTATGGGGAGCCCCCAATCTTTATTATTATTATTTTTATTTTTGCATCAATACCTTAATACGGTTCACAGAATACATGTACCTACCAAGTTTTAACAGTACCTATAGATCATATAGTTTCGGAAAAAAATGGCTGTGATATACGGACGGACAGACAGACATGACGAATCTGTAAGAATCCATTTGGCTACGGAACTTTAAAAAATGTAGAAAACCACGTATTTAGCTTCTATTAATTGTATTTGTTGTAACTAAACGAAATAAATTATGCAGGAATCGGTTGAGTTTATGCACGTGTAACTCGACCACAGTGAATATAAAAATAAATACCATAGAAATACATCGACAAGAAATACGTCGACAAGACATCCTTATATCAGAAAGGATTTTGACGTGCCTCGAGCGCCAACTACTTGATATGAAGTAAAAGGATTACATTTGGAGACAAATAGGGATGTGAACTTCTAGAACACACGTCTAATAAATTTATAATTCATTTCTTTATTATAGGAAATATATCCAAGTTTTCATATTGATTTTTTTATGAAATAAAATAAAATATGAAAATACGGTTACAGTATTTATTTAGCTTCGTAAATTGGTGAATAAACATTAATTTAAACGTATAATATTATTTGTCGATAGGACATTAATCCCATCCCTGCGTTTTACTTTAGATACGTTATACATTTGTAGCGTGGCGCTGGAGGACACATCGCGTATTATGTAGATTGGCGTTCAAAAGGTTAAATAAACCTAACAATACTAGTCTATTACAGCATACAGCGTCACACAGCAGAGACATGACTCGTCAGCATTGATCATTCGTGACGCTTGGATGGTTTGAAAAAAGTTCTTGCAGCAACTTGTACAACTTTTTCAGCAAATCTTACATATAGACCTTTTAAGTAAAAGATATAAGTACCAGAGCGTGGTGACCCCTAACCAGATAACTATAACTCCAGGTTTTCCTGCGATATTTTCCTTCACCTATGTCAGTGGTAGGTTCAATTGAAAACAAGCGTCAAGCTCTAGTTGTCTGAAATTTATGCTGAGCTGGGCCTTTTTGCACAGCTTCGAGGCGCACTTATGCTGATTTTTTTCATCTTTATTTTTCCTTTTCTCGGTGGTAGGCCATAACATCGGCCGCCGGCAGAAGTTACCACCCACCAGACAAAGTCTTGCCGCCAAGCGATTCGTCGTGTTCCGGCATGATGTCTGGTGAAGCCGTACGGAGGACGGGTCTGAGCAGTTGCATGTGCAGTGTTGCAGTGTTGCAGTGTGTTGCGATGTGTGCCGGGTACGATACTCAAAATGTTGTTGTGTCGGGAGTTTAGTCGTGGAGGATCTCCAGATCAATCTCCCTCTGGCGCAGCATCGTTGGTGGTGTTGCTGGGTTTAACATTGCATGACCTTGCTCAATTGCCGTCTTCCTTCCTATTCACTCATTTTTTTTTTTTTGAGGGTAATTGCTCTTAATAAACTAGTGCGCTTTACCATCAACTATTGCATCAATGCTTACCATCAAGCGAGATTGCATGAAGCACTGTTTATAATTATAAAAAAAAAATCGGACTTACACTTCTTATTTGATAATTATTTTTATTTTTTGTTTTTATTTAATCAATGCATCTGGTGTAGGCACCTATTGTGTGCATTTCAGCCTGTCTTAAATAAACGTATAATCTTTCTTTTAGTAATTAATATCCATGATAAACTCAGGAGTATAAATGAAAAAAATCACACTGATGATATGAACCCTTAACATTGTCCTTTACTTTACATGTGCTGTTTATATCTTCGTATTTACTGTCCTTTTGTAGGTATGCAAAAAGAGATTTCTTATGAAATATGTAAGCATTACCTTTGTACCATTTTTCTGTTCTATTTTCTGTTATCTGTTTATATATACAATATGTAAAGAAAACTCTGTCCGACCCATAAGGATAATAAAGGATAGGTAAACACACGACCAAATATAATACAAAATTTTACGTAATCATCATAGTACGAGTAACAATACTTATAAATTTTGAAATAATCTTTTATTCCCGCGAATTAATTCCAACTTCTCTGAAATTTGGTAATTTTTAAAAAAGTGACAACACCATTTTGACAGTATTATTATAAGCGATGCGACCACGTGCCGCGTGCCCTGCCCCCCGTCGCCCGTGGAAGGGTTGCCTACCGCACATGTATTAAGTTACCTCTTTTTGCGAAATAATATTTATTTTTTCAGGGGGAATTTTTTTAAGTCTGACCTGGCTTTGTATGCATTAGTAGAATCAGTTATCGATACCTAACAATACCTTCACGGATCGGACAGGGTTTTCTTTACAAATTGTATATGTGTGTGTGTACATAGATGGGTTGAATAAATTATATATAACAATCTGTACTACAATAAATGACTAAGTTATTAAGTGTAGTTGATGTGCGAAACGAATCCTACCTTGATAAGAAAAAATAAGTAGCGTAGATTAATTGATGCATTACCTGAAACAGAAGGATACATTTGTTAATTAAAATTTTGTTTGTTTATCATAGCATTCCTACGATTAATTCATATTCTTTTTAGCTATTACTCTTTTATTAATGTTTACTTAACTATATGAAATGAAATGAAATCGTTTATTAAGCAAGTAGGATCACTGATCACTTTTACAAGTCATGTTTTTTTTAAAACAAGATGAAGCCGGCATTTCCTAACTGACTACCTCTGAGAAGAAATAGCCGAAACAAACTCAGGGATAATCCTCTTTTTCTCAAGTCCAGACATTAAAAATGAAAATGTTTACAATAATTTACGTTATAATTACGCATATTGCTTAGTAACAATACTTAACAGAGCGAGCAGCTCAGTCCCAAGCTTTTTGTCTTCTACATAATCTGTGATTTTATAATACCCCTTTTTGCATGGTTTGCAATGGGGGTTTTGGCGGGAAAGTCAAGCTGAGTGTCACGCTCATTTTTCATTGGAATTTAAATTATTTATATACTAAATAAAAGTGCGTGATTTATGTAGTAAAAAGTGCATTCAGTAAATAATTCATAAAGAACAGTGAAATATCGCAGCATAGTGGCCACATCATGACTTTGTCTCAAACCTCCATCGTAAGACGGGTCACTCGGCAGTTTTTTTCGACATTGAACAATTCATTACGTTACATTGGCTAAATGCACAAACCGAGCGAAGCCATTAAAGAAAGAAAGATGGTTTGCAATGAACAGAGAGCTTAGTATTATTAAAAAGTATTATAAAATACTGGAAGCAGTGGTGGCCTGGTGAGGTACTTTACTTTGTGGAAATATATTCATCACTACTGCTCTCAATACGGTGTACGGTGTCTCGGTGGTAGGCCATAACATCAGCCGCCGGCAGAAGTTACCACCCACCAGACAAAGTCTTGCCGCCAAGCGATTTCTCGTGTTCCGACATGATGTCTGGTGAAGCCGTACGGAGGACGAGTCTATGTGTTGCGATGTGTGCCGGGGACGATGCGCCTAATGTTGTTGTGTTGGGAGTTTGGTCGTGGAGGGTCTTCAGATCAATCTCCCTTTGGCGCAGAATCGTTGGTCGTGTTGTTGGGTTTAACATTGCATCACCTCGTTCAACTGAAGTCTTCCTTCCTATTCGCTCAGTTTTTCTGAGTGAATAGGCTCTTAATAAACTAGCGCGCTTTACCATCAACGATCGCATCACTGCTTACCATCAGGCGGGATTGCGGTCAAGCGCTAGTTTATAATTATTAAAAAAATAAAAAAGAAAAACATCCTGAGGAAACCGGCATGTCCTAGAGGAAAAGTTCGAAGACATTTGCCATCTTCTAACCCTCACTGAGCCCACGTGGTAGATTACGGCCCCTCAACAAGAGGAGGCCTATCTCCCAGGAGTGAGAAAATTATAAGCTGATTATGTTATGTATAAAGTACTATATTGAATTTATCAACTAAAGGTGTACACAGCACTTATACAGTATGTTAAGAAAACCCTGTCCGACCCATAAGGATAATAAAGGTTAGGTAAACATATGGCCAAATATAATATAAAATTTTACGTAATCATCATAGTACCAATACAAATGAATTTTGAAATAATCTTTTTTTCCCGCGAATTGATTCCAACTTCCCCGAAATTTGGTAATTTTTAAAAAAGTTACAACACCGGTATTATTATGAGCGAATAGCGATGCGACTACGTACCGCGTGCCCTGCCGCCCGCCGCCTGCGGAAGGGTGCTTACGCACATTTATTAAGTTACCTCTTTTTGCGAAATAATATTTATTTTTTTAGGAGGTTTTTTTTTACAGTTTAGCCCGGTTTTGTATCCATTAGAATCAGTTATCGATACCTAACAACACCTTCACGGGTCGGACAGGGTTTTCTTAACTTACTGTATAGTTTATAAGTTTGCCTAATTGATTTATAAGGTAATTGAAGTGATAAAAGTAATAATACTGTCAAACAATAAAATTAAATAAGTTACAATTAATAATTAAACATTTTAGTCATAAAAAATCATAAAATCAAATGAAGTAATAAAATTAATATTATTACCTTTATCTTTATAATATAGTGTCGATTGGGTTATAAGCGGAATTACTGTGAGGCACATTAGTCGATTTGTTGCAATTGCAAACAAATACCTACAATATAATCTCGAATAAAATAATTATTATCAAACTCTAATAGCGACCCGAACCGGCTTCACATGTATGCTACATGGAAAGATTAACAACGTAATTAACGCAATGAAAGTTGTTGAAATGTCAAAATGAATTCCATTGCTAATGATAGCGCGTAACCCAAGTACCCTATTTTGTTCACAATGGAGCCGATTCTGTTCTTTACAAACTAAACTAATTTTAAGTTATGCGCATCTTTTTCTTTCCATTTCGTTAAGAAAAGGACGGAAGATAAAATGTCAGTTTAGACCTGTCAAATAAGCTTGTATCCTAAAAAATAATTTAATGTCCATCAGATAGATTTATAAAAAATATTGAACACGTATTTTTTATTTTTTCTTTCATTCAAATACTTATGAAGATATATTGATTTGAAATGTCGCATGACCTCACGCCGTGGTACAAAATATAGCACGGGGTAACGTAATTAGCCCCCACTCCGTAACTTTAACATGCTATATCTCAGTAGTTTTTTTTTATTATCTATAAGACGGACTAATTATTTTTTTTTATTTTCAGACCTTGGATACATCCCTATTAGTGCGCTCCTATCGTAAACTGGCGTATTTTAGTCACCATGTTTATAATCTCGTCTAAAATGTCTATGGACTATCTTAATTTGACACGATTAAATTAAAATGTTATCTTCTATCCTTTTCTTAAGGAAATGAAAAGAAAATGGTGGACATAACTTAAAATTAGTTCAGTTTGTACTTTGTGAACCACAGAATCGGCGCCATTACACTACTAAATACTATCTATTCTATTGAGAAATGTGTATTTGCATTTCCTTTAGCAAAATATAAAAGAATCCACTTAACCCTTTGAATGTTGAAACATCCGTGTGCATTATATGCAAGGAGGTTCCCTCGCCTACTTTAAATTACAACGATGTGATTAGTCAGAGATCGGAAAATCTTAATCATGCATGCGCAGTGTTAATGTATTTAAGTATTCGCCATAAGTGCATTCTTCGCACTTAAGTTCTGTTATACGCAAATAGGGTTAAAAATAAATTGGCCTTAGAGTGCAAAGAATGTGTTGTTTATTGAACGGTTTTCTTTTTTACTACCCCTTTTGCAGTGTCCAGCCGAAACCAGTTTTACACAGTCACCGAAACCGAACCTTCCATATTAAATCGTTATTATAATCAGTCAGTCTATACTGTTTTCTCTTTAAATCACATAGAAAAGCAGTTATCAACATTTTCATTTATTAACTATCGCCAGAGGGACCTTTATTTACGAAAAAAAATAATAGTTGTGCCTCAAAAAATACTCACAATAGGTAGTTTCATCAAAAGTAAGATAAGCATACATGGGCATTTTCTTAGCATACATGGCTCAGCCAGCTGGTTAAATTAGCCTTTTCGTCAGCCGCTTGACCTCTGAAAGTAATACTCGTCTTGCTACGCTGTCTCGGCTCACAAAGTTCTTCTCTGTCAGAATCTTTCTGACTAAAACCACCGCGGTGTTCCATTTCGCACCTATATCGGGGGTTGCGAGGACGAACACTGCTTCCGCAGCCCCCGAATGGTGCCAGTCCGCCTCTGTGGGCCTGTGTCTGGGGTAACTGCGTAACACACCATCAATAGCAATGGGTTTCATTTTGACAGTTTAACAATATTCATTGCGTTATTTATGTAGTTGAACGAACACATTTACAAAACAAATAGAGCAATGGATTAGCAATATATGTATTTCCAAACAATTTAAATTTACAGTAATACGCAATTAGGGTGCAGATTCGTCGGATATAGTTGAAGCTTTGTAAGAAAGTGATGGACGTTTATTAATGAAATTGGAAAAAAAAAAAACAGAAAGCAATCAGTTAATTACGACACGGTTAGAGTAATGGTTAAAATAATGACTGCTGCGCTGCGTGTCGCGGGTTCGATTCACGTACAAATACTCGTATTTGTATTACCTACAAGTAGTTGTTATTAATGTGGCTCTTTGTATATGTGAATTTTATATTTCTAAACGCACCCAAGATACAGGAGAAATTCCTAGTGTAGAGGAACTATGTTTTTTTAAAGAAAAAAAAAAATAATTTCGCAATATTAATTTAATGACCAACATTGATTTCTAATAGACATCATTGGTTTCTTAACAAACTTCAACTGCCTACAAACATATATGTAGATATATAATTATATCCGACGTACCTGGCATACTTAGTTCACACACAAGAAAATTGATTTTTAACTGATATGTATTTCAAATGACTACACTAACTGTACATTTACCTATAAATGGTGCTCATAATAAAGAGTATTCTATTCTATTCAATGACCCCACAAAAAATAATCAACTTATCTTTATTATTTGCTCATTTTATTTAAGTTATAATTATAAAAGTCGATGTGATAACAACTTTACAGTTGATTATAAAGGTGAGAATGTTCAAGGAATAGTAAACACAATGGAAAGTACACGGAAGAATACGCGGAAATTATTGTTGCATAAACGTAATCAAAGTGTTTCGAAAATATACATATGTAGCGCTATCTAAGGTTGTCTGTAAAAGATCGCTCTTAGCGATAAGACCGCCCATTCCGTCACCCTTTGTAAAATCATTATATTTATGTTCTGTAATCTATATGGTGTACATAATAAAGAGTATTCTATTGTATTCTATATACAAACGCCACATACAAAACAACGCGTCATACTGACGTCAGACGGATTCTACATCTCGCAAGAAGAGCTTACCGTACAACCATCATATATACAGATTCCCAACATCAACCTAGGCGTCATCGCGAAGGCCCAGCGGTACTTCACACCAGGGCAGCTTCTAATGTTGTATAAAGCACAGGTCTCGTGGGCTCTCGTCTCAGGGCTCGTGTGTGGAGTACTGCAGCCGCATTTGGGCTGGTGCTGCGAAATGTCACCTTGCCACTTTGGATTCTGTGGAGAGGCGTGCGAATAGGCTGATTGGCGACCCAGACTTAACTCGAAACGGTCTCCGAAGGCGTAGAGTAGCCAGCCTTTCGGTCTTCTATAGGATGCATTCTGGTGAGTGTGCAAGGGCATTGCATGATTTAATTCCCCCATCTCCGTTCCATCATCGGACGACCCGTCGTACGGCGAGTTTCCACCCTTACGTTGTTGACACCACTGCGATCCGGACGAAGCGTTTTGCTTCCTCTTTTATACCGCGTACATCGAGGGACTGGAACAATTTGCCAGCGACGGTGTTTCCGTCACACTACAATTTGAGTGTCTTGGCTAGAGTGAATAAACTAGCGCGCTTTAACATCAACGATCGCATCATTGCTTACCATCAGGCGGGATTGCGGTCAAGCGCTGGTTTATAATTTATAAAAAAAAAACCGTTGGGCAAGTGCCCAGTACACCGGTCTGGTCGAAGGATCGTCCCTTTTCCATGGAAGATGAGTGAACGTTACACATTGTTCCTTGTATCTCCATAATATGCATGAGTCAGATGCAACTTAAGTTTCAATAATAGATAGCAACAAAAAATAGATGATATGGAAAGATTTAGAAAATGAACCAAATTATTTTTACTATTATTTAGGTAGGTAGGCCATAATATCGGCTGCGGGCAGAAGTTACCACCCACCAGACAAAGGGTTACCGCCAAGCGATTTGTCGTGTTCCAGTAGGCATGACGTCTGGTGAAGCCGTACGGGGGACGGGTCTGAGTAGTTGTGTTGCGATGTGCGCCGGGTACGTTGCGCTAAGTGTTGTTGTTTCGGGAGTTTGATCGTGGAGGATCTCCAGATCGATCTCCCTCTGGCGCAGCATCGTAGTTCGTGTTGTTGGGTTAAACATTGTATCACCTTGCTGAACTGCCGCTTTTCTTCCTATTCTCTCAGTCTTTTTTTTTCTGAGTGAATATATTTATTCACTCTTAATAAACTAGCAAGCTTTACCATCAACGATTGTATCACTGCTTACCATCAGGCGTGATTGCGGTCAAGCACCAAAAGCAAGCAAAAAAAGTAGAGGTCATTCGATAATTTTGAACCCTCCTGTGAACACTACGGAAATCACCTTGTTGGTCTGGCGTCCGTCAGCGCTACTGCTGATCATGTCATCCTGGGTTTCATTGCCCAGTAGCAGTCATGCATGCAGCAGCATTTCATGGGAGTTATCCCATGAAATGCCCAAAACCATGGCTGCTACTGGGCTAGAGTTCGTCTATGGCAAACCCGAGTGATAACAGACGTCGTGATGTTATGTATGATATTTCGAAGATACTCTATAGACGAACTCTTTGTGAAAGCTGGACGAGTGCATTAATAAAAGCTTACTTATTGACCCATAACAAATGCTGTATCATAAACACCAATGCACGATATAGTCAGTTCGCATCACACGTTACGCAATGCGTTTGCGCATAGGTAAATGGCACAAAAACGAGGAGCTTAATGCGCAGTCTGGTCCGTCATTTGCGCTAAAAGTTTGCATTCAATGTGCCATAAAAGATATTATTTTCATAGTAATAGATGTAAGGTACGGAGGAGCAAAACTTAGGTTCTAAATGAGTATAAAGTGTTCATCTGTAGCTAAGTATAGTTCAACCGTAGTTAATAACATCGGTGTGGCATTGACCGTTGACTTTTAAAGTTCTTCAAACTCTGCGAATCTCGAGTGGATCGTTCTTGAAATATACGCTTCTACACTTGTTTTATACGATGATTCGCTTCTACGCTTACCTAAGTCGCTTGTCTAAGTTGGGAATCCGACAGATTGTAATGGCTTGGTGTGCTATCGCCTGTATACAATAAAGAGTATTCGATCTAAGTATTTCTCTATAGATACCTACCTTAAATTCAAGTTGTAGAAAAGTAAAAAAAAACTAATGCCATATGTAGGTAGGTACCATCTCAATATCATGGTGAAGTCGATGGAAAACTGACGCTTGAATGATATAAACTTCTCATACCTCAAGACGCGCGGCCATCTTTATCTCCCCAATCATTTGATTCAACCGCTCCAAAGTTATTTGCTGAGCTCTAAGCACTTCCAAGATATCGCTAGCAATATGCAAAGTAGAAATAATTTACGAGACATTTAAGGTAGTTACCACACGCAGTCAGGACTTCTAAATGAATTCTCGGGACTTCCTGCGAGCTGCGTTCCTAGGCCGGACTAGCCCTAGATTGCCTAGCTATGCACCTGTTTCGGTATTTTCTATCTAGATTGTGTTAAATATGTACGATACTTCCTTTAGAATTAGCTTCGATTCTGCTTTAATCGATAAATGTCAGTTTGATTAGTGTCGTTTATGATTAGCAGTAAACGTGATGTTATTTAATAAATATCTTTGTAGCCCTAGTATATATAATATACCATTGTAGTTATGAGAGGGGGGAGACCCCTTTTTTACAAAATATGGATTTTATATATATCAGGTATAAACCACCTAAATGGATATTGAATTATGCACATAACCGTTATAGAAGTACAGTTCTTTATATAAAAATGTCAGCATAATTCGATACTAAGTTGTCAGTTTTGTATTCAGAACTTAGTTCGAAATACAAACTCTGACTCAAAGTTTAAATCTGGAACTAAAGTTAGATTTCGTTTTGTAATAAAGGAGTCTAAGATTATAACCAGAACAGATAATGAAGTAAACTATAAGTATAATAGGAATTGTACTTATTATACTTAATCATTTCGGAGACGTTCTAAAAAGTTCTGTAGTTTAAGGCATGATTTCTATTTGGATCAAGAGTTCAATGGATTGAATTTTTCACTGAACAGACAGTCGTAAGCCATTGGGTCTTGAAGCATTATACTTTATTCACAAATAATTAAAATGCTGAATACTTTTTAAAACTTTAATAAATAAGGAATGAAGTTTGTCGTTTCTGCCACGACCAAATATAAAACTCTTCATCTCAATAACATCAAAAATAAATTAATAAACTTTTAAGTAGGTACAGATGACAACAGGTCAAGCTACCCGTAACTGTCAAATATTCCCAATCAACCTTGAGCCTTAGTGCAACAGCGATAAAGTTGAAAATGTAATAAAGAAATTTAACTAGATTGTAGGAGCTTGATGTGCTGTTGTCTAATTGCATAACACAATCATCATCAACCTTTTTATCGTCCCACTGCTGGGCACAGGTCTCCTCTCATACAGAGAAGGATTGAGCTTAACACAATATTACTGTCTAATTTGAATCATTTTGAAGCATAATGCTAGTCCATTGCTTTTCATGTTCTAAAAATGTTTCTGCTCAACAAAGTAAATAACGGAATGAATGCTGTTCAATAGGGATGTATCCAAGGTATGAAAATCAAAAAAATAATTAGTCCGTCTTATACTCGTAGATAATAAAAAAAAAATTAGATCCGAATTTTTTGTTTTGTCGAAATTACCTAAAACTACTGAAATATAGCGTATTAAAGTTACGGAGTGGGGGCTAATTACGTCACGCTGTGGTATATTTTGTGCCACGGCATGACGTCATGCGATATTTCAAATCAATATATGTTCCTTAGTATTTGAATGAAAAAAAAAATAAAAAATACGTGTTCAATATTTTTTATGAATCTATCTGATGGACATTAAATTATTTTTTAGGAAACCCAATTGTCAAAATGAAACCCATTGCTAAATACTGATAGCGTAGTGATACAATTACCTTGTTGTTCCAGATTCCATGTTACATACACACATCTGAAACACGTAATTTCCAAAGTTGATTAAATACAAATACGATTTTTGTGCGTGTCGTCAATATTTTGCCACGGTTCTCCACAAAACCATGGCCGAGTGACGTCACTTATTTAATATCTACAAAATTAAAAACACTTTGAACAGATGTACTGACACCAGCTAGTCAAGCTACCCGAAGTTGCCAATTTTTCAATTCAACCTTAATGCTTTAGTGATAAAGTTGATAATCGATTAAAACAATTTGATAGATTGTGTTAACTTGATGTCGTATGAACAAATATTGCGAGTTAGAACGAAGTACTTTGTGGCTGTGTAAACGTATTATCACTCTGAATAAACTGTAAGTACCTAACTACATACCAGTATTTGTATGGATTATTTGTTCAGAATTCGCCCTTCGACCTACATACCTGGCGATCTACATCCATGAAGGCACGCCTTAAGGGCCCCACACATTAACAGTTCACCGGTGGATATCAGCCTGTTAAATAAGCGGAAAAGATCATAGACACGCAGTTCCCCTGACTATTTCATATCGACGGTCAATGCGAGTCTATAGTATGTGGCCGCTTGCCGTCACAGGCCTGCGTTGACAGGTATCGACCGGAGAGTCCAAAGAGACAACGACAAACGAGTGAAACTGTCGACAGCCGCCTGCTAGTTAGAGCCGTGGTCCTTCCAACCATTGCCGGCAGGCAATAATCGCTTTCTCGGTGGTAGGCCATAACATCGGCCGCCGGCAGAAGTTACCACCCACCAGACAAAGCCTTGCCGCCAAGAGATTTGTCGTGTTCCGGCATGATGTCTGGTGAAGCCGTACGTAGGACAGTTCTGAACAGTTGTGTTGCGATGTGTGCCAGGTACGATGCGCCAAATGTTGTTGTGTTGGGAGTTTAGTCGTGGAGAGTCTTCAGATCAATCTCCCTTTGGCGCAGCATTGTTGGGTTTAACATTGCATCACCTCGCTCAACTGCCGTCTTCCTTCCTATTCGCTCAGTTTTTCTGAGTGAATAGGCTCTTAATAAACTAGCGCGCTTTACCATCAACGATCGCATCACTGCTTACCATCAGGCGGGATTGCGGTCAAGCGCTAGTTTATAATTATTAAAAAAAAAAAAAGCTAGCCGCCCGTTAGGACCAGAGACGAGTAAGTGTGTGTGGGGCCCTTTGTACGCATGTACTACCATGTTTCTGGCTACTTCAGTCCACCCGCAACGATCGATCTATCCAATATGTTGGCAATTAGGTATGTTACTTCATGTTAAACAAATTTCAATCTTATTTCAATGAAAACTAAATTGATTTCCGAGTGCTAGTCACTCTCAAATCAACAAGTTATAAATACAATAAATTTAATATTACGTAACAACTTCAAATATTTTATTAGTTTTTCAATAGGACTAGTCACTTTATAATCAACTTAATTGTCATTGAAATCAAATTCATCATCAACCTTTTTTATCGTCCCACTGCTGAGTACAGTGGGGTAATCGCGCTAAATAAAACAGTAGAAGTTCAACTCTTGTTCGTATCTAATCCAATTAAAGTTATGGTTTAGTTTCGATCACATTTCGTATCGCGCTAAAGTTTTACCTTCGGTTGAAGTAAAATCAATGTAAGTAGGAGTGATACATTTCATCAGATATAATAATTAAAACTAAATCAATTATAAGTAAATCTAATCGTTTAGATGTAAGTTTGACATGACATAGAAAAAGTTAGCTTTGTTTCAACTTTGTCATTTGACAACGGTTACGTTCCAATTGCGATCCAGTTATGGTTAAACCGTTAGCGCGATACGAAACATAACAAAAGTTATGGTTTGGTTGCGATCCAATTCTGTTTTGGTTGAATTATTTTAGCGCGATTGCCCCCCAGGTCTCCTTTAATACAGAGAAGGATTGAGCGTAATCACCACGCTTGCTCAATGCGGGTTGGCGATTTCAGACTTAAAGTCCAGGTTTCCTCAAGATGATTTCCTTCACCTTGTAATCAGTCATTGGTGTTCGAGATATACTTAGAAAGTACATACATACCTACATATATATAACTTAGAAAATTTACATTTTCCTTCCTTTATGTTGCTTGCTAATCCTCTAATATCAAAGTAAAATTAGTTACCGATATTTAATTTTCATAATAAACGTACCTACCTATATGTTTTAAATAGAAACTCTAATTTTAATTCTAAGACTATGTATAAGAAACACTGCATAATGCTTCTTATCTCATATTCTCCCACGTTAAATCTTATGAATTCATATGTCTGTTTCTTTTCCCTGTCGCTTTTTCATTTCATTGACTTTCAAATCGCAACGATGCTTGAAAGCTTTCACTTCACAAAGCAAATTTAATCTATACTTTACGTCCTATTCCTTCGATATACCGAATATACAAAAAAAGGGGATTGCACTTCAGGTTACCAGCGTTGTGCATTTTTGAGCATTTTGGAATCATCATCAACTTTTTATCGTCCCACTGGTGGGCACAGGTCTCCACTCATACAGAGAAGGATTGAGCGTAATCACCACGCTTGCTCAATGCGGGTTGGAGAGAAGAAGTTTTCCGTCACCTTGTAATCAGTCATTGGTGTCCAAGATATACTTAGAAAGTACATATAATTTAGAAAAGTTACATTGGTACTTGCCTGACCTGGAATAGAACCCGCACACTCATATCCACTAGGCCACCACGACGATTTTGGAATGGTTAGGTACTAATTTCGCTCCACCGCACGTTAGAAAGAGAAGGAGATATTACTTCCTCTCCTTCGCCTCGGCGGTCTAATCTCCCTTCGTCTTACTAATCTCCCTACCTCTTACTAATTGTCGATCAGGACAGGTATCTTCGCCTAAGTTTAACATTATTTTATCCATCCCAAAAAAGTGCACCACGCCAGAAGTAAGAAGTTTTCACTTCAATAAATCATAAAATACGGTCAAGCCGTTCCGGAGAAGTTTGGCTCCAAACAAGAATTAGAATATGACGTAGACTATTTACTTTATTACATACCTAACCACTTGGTTAGGTAAATGCACACTTGTGCATTGCAAGAAAATGTATCTTCTGATGTAAAAATATTACGTTGACCAAATTAAGTGGAAACCACATACCATCACAAAGGGGGCTATCATCAAATTTCACTGCATTGTATAGTTACACAATTATATCGACGACCAAGTGTAATACAATCAGTTGCGTCATGGATTCTTTTGTTGGCAACGTGCAGGGTTGAACGAGTTGCATGAGGAATGTTACTTTATGATGACTTGATTGATAATGGTAATAAATAAAATGTAACACTGGCTAGTGTCCGCAACGCCACGATATTCCCTGTATTTTGCGTTCGGATGGGAACATCATTCATTCAATCCCCCCCCCCCCCTCCCTCTTTTCAAGGAAAGTCAACACCGCCTTGATGTGTACTGATCGTCCCTCGTAGGGTATCTGGTTTACCGACCGAAGCACTTTGCCCTGTACATAGCGACCACAGGGTAATTTTCCGGCATGATGTATGGTGAAACCGTACGGAGGACGTGTCTGAGCAGTTGTGTTGCGATGTGTGCCGGGTACGATACGCCAAATGTTGTATCGGGACATTGCAGCACCTCGCTCAACTGCGGTTTTCCTTCCTATTCACCCAGTTTTTTTTTTTAAGTGAATAGGTTCTTAATAAACTAGCGCGGCTTACCATCAACGATTGCAACACTGCTTACCATCAGGCGGGATTGGGGTCATGCATTACTTTATAATTATTTAAAAAAAACATGCGCCGCCACCTCGACATCCTCCATGCAAGCCCTGTACATTGGACTGTCTGTAACTGCTATGACAAAGAGGAGTTTATTAAAATAGCCGTGGCCAGTCAAAACTGCAATACCTAACTATGCAATTGATGATGGTATTGTGCATCGAGAGGAAGAACTATTGGAATAACTACATTTATGGGGGTCCACTGCCTCGAGGGAAGCCAGTATACGTCAAGTTAGTCTGAGATGGTGTTCATTCAGATGTAACCAACCCGTCTGGATGGTGAATTGGAAATGTTAAGTAGATAATGTCCGCTAGCACAGCTCAATGTGATATTTTACAGCATCGGCAAGCAGGGATGAGGTAATTTGAAGAGTAATATAGTTAGCATATCTCAAGCCTACTATCCATTTAGGAAGGCAGAACCTACAGAACTCCTTACATATCCCATTTACTTCGTTGAGGTTCATACAACTGCGCCCTAATATCGCAACTCAATGGCGCCGAATCTCATGTTCAGAAGCTAAATTCATTTTAAGTTAAGTGCAACTTTTTCTTTCTGTTTCATTAAGAAAAGGATAGAAGATAACATTTTAGTTTAATCCTGTCAAATTAAGAGACTCCATAGACAGTTTAGACGCGATTATAAACACGGCGACCTACATAAATTTACGTCAGGCGCTGACTAATTTGACAGGACTAAACAAATAGTTATCTTTAGAAAAAGATCCACTGACCTTAAATTTAGTTTAGTGTGTGAACCAGGGAATCGGGACCAAATGTCAAACTAAATGATTTTTGCTTCGTGTGTTCAAAAATGTGTCTGCATTACAACGTAAATGACACATTGGATGTTGTTGAACTGTCAAAATGAAAACATATGCTACATTTTTGCGGATGACTATCAAATCGTCGCTTAAGTTCTAACACCGCGTAACTCAAAATAATGAACTTTTCAGGAGACTAAAAAAACTGTCTAAGTTTGTAGAAAATAATTATATTTTTTTTTGTTTGTTTTTTTTTTCGAAATAACGCGCCATCATTGGTTTAATCGCTTATTTGCGATTGGTCAAATGACGCGTCTTTCGATTCTTTATCCAATGACATGCATAACACATTTTGACCATTTTTTTGAGTTTCGCGGTTTTAGAACTTAAGCGACGAAATGACCTGTCCCGCTCTGGGCGGAGCAAAAGTGGTGTCAGACTTTTACTGACTGAAACCCACCCATGTCTTTCGAACAACCCGCAGCCCAAACCGTTACTACATACTGATAGTGTGCCCTGCAGGGTAATTGCTTAACATTCTATCAGTAGCAATGTGTTTCATTTTGACAGTTCAACAACTTTCATTGCGTTATTTTCATTGTTGATCAGACACATGTCGAACATATGGAGCAATGAATTAGCAATATGCTTCAAAATGTATCCAATTGATACTAATAGTGTGTCTTGTGTGTGTTTGTGGTCATTTCAAGGAAATTAGGTTAATAAATGAAGGGATTTTCATTAAACTAGCATTGGATAGAAATAACAAAGATGAAAATATTTTCCAAAAAAGTTGTAGTGACTTTTTTTTGTAAATAGTATTTTTACTTGTTTTTTGTTAATAGTATATCTGTATTAATTAGGGTATTGCAAGTAAGTTTTCTGAGCAAAAATGAGGTTTGGTTTGTAATTTATAATCATGATAGCTAAGAAACTCTTCTATTCAAATAATAATGTAACCAGCTCACTGTTTAGCAATTCCCTATTGTTGCTCCACTCGCTTCTAACTAATTCGAAATCGATACCTATTCAGATTTTCGAAATGAAATTAATTCTAGAAAGATATTAATCATATCATTGACCAACCCTACAGCGCCGAGGTTTATTGTGAACGAAAGTCACGCCTTTACGCGGTTTGACACAAGTACATTGCGATTGACATGACATTGTGTTTATTTTGACAGTTGAAGCAATCCTTAATAATTGGAGCTGCGAGAATTTAATTAATGTTTTCTCGTTTTAAACCAAATTTATTGTAAGTCCAAAGCATTTTTTACTTTCTATTTCATTAAGACGAGGATAGAAGATAAATTTTAAGTAAGCCCTATCCAAGGAACTTACATCTGAAAGTCAAAACGCGGTCCGAGGGAGATAGCTTCACAGTAGCCCTCTGTCCTTGTTACGTAGCGTGACTATTATAATGGAATTTATAAGGAATGTACCTACGTAATATTTTTTTTCACTTATATTACCTGAGTTTTAATGAATATTTAGGTATGGATGCGAACTTTTTAATTTTAATTTTATTATTGATTTTTAAAAATAGACGAATACATTGATGATTTACGTACGACAGCAGGTCAATCTACCCGAAACTGTAGCTTTAGATAAATAAAATATCTGCAAGAAAGCAGAATTTAATGGCATAGTAAATACCTAATAAAAGTCACTTAGGTACTTATTATGCACACAATGACTAAGTGCACATTTATTAATTATACCTAAATTTATGGTCACCCATGGTATGGTACCTAAATTTATGTTAAACAAAATAACTTGAATATGATTACAGCAAAAAACTTACTTAAAGAATGATATTTCGCATCCAGAGTTATGACTCACTATTGCAGCCATTAATGGCACCCTTTTTCACCATCTTTTTTCTAATCGAAATTGTTGGTTTCAAACAAAATTTAAAAAAAAATACGGGTAACACTTAGAAAGAGACAGAGGGCTACCAGGATGCTTTCTCCCTCGAACCGTGTTCAAATAAAGTTTTATTTCCGATCGACCTTATTGCTCTTGCGATAGAGTCTTCTATTAAATAAGAGACTTATGCAAGTTCACATTCCAGTTTACATATCATTTCCTTAGTCCTACCAAATTAAGGTATTCCATAGATAATTTGGACGAGAATAAAAACCAGAAATACACGTGCTTCAGTTTCCATCAGGCGCCAACTAATATGACAGGACTAATACTTAGTTATCTTCTGTCCTTTCTTTAATGAAATAAAAAGGATAAGATGCTAACGTTAAATATAGTTTATTTTGTAAACAAGGGAATGAAAGCCTTTTCTTTCAAGGCCTGTATTTGCTTTCCCATCAGAGCTTTTATGATTTTTCTAAAATCACTACCTTCCCCATCACATTAATATACCTTATATAATTTAAAGCTGTTTGTATATGTGAGTTTATGTGTTTGTAAACGCACCCATGATACAGGAGGAATTCCTAGAGTGGAGAATCTTTATTTAAAAAATGAAATGCAATGAATGAATGAATACAATTTCCAATTACATTACAAAATCTAATTCGATCATAATTGCAGGCGATATAATATTAGAAATATGTATAATATCACTTTCAATATTATTTAAATCAATAGTAAGGCACTTATTAATCACTTTATAATATTTGATACCGAAATAGTGATACAGTAACATCATTTTGAAACTATTTATCATCCAGTTCACATTGACATTATCACGTAGTATTTTTTGTAACTTGTCTTATTTTAAAACGAATATTATTTTGAAATATTATTCTTAGTAGGGGTAGGGGCCAGGGGTGGTTTTTTTAAATTCCCGTGGGTGCTCCAGCTTTTTTAATGACATACCTAGCTACCTACAGTACCTACCTACATGTATTTTTGTTAATTGATAGACACAAGAAAATACAAGATATATTATAGAAAAGGTAATTTATTATATTGCACAGCACATTGATACATGCACCTGTTAATAAATATCTTATTTATCTTAAACATTATTTTTTATTTATTGCGAATTAATTTTGACGAACTACTACTCTATTTATAAATATTTCGGCAATGTTTTCAAGTTCCAAATCATCTACTATTTCTCTGTTCACATGCACTACCATGTAATTATTAAGTCTATGCCGAGTCATAGTAATCCTCAAGTAGGTAAGTCATTAAATAAATAAATAAATATATACGGACAAAACACACAGATTGAGCTAGCCACAAAGTAAGTTCGAGACTTGTGTTATGGGATACTAACTCAACGATACTATATTTTATAATAGATACATATATAGATAAACACCCAAGACCCAGGCCAACCAGGTAAAGCATTTACAACCTTGGTCCTAGAGATTCTCTTAGAGAAAAATTCAGAGAGGTGAACATTCTGACTGTAGCTTCGCAATATGTATTTGAAAATCTTATGTATGTACATAAAAATATATCTAATTTTAAGAAAATAAGCGAAGTTCATAATATAAATACCAGGAACAAACACAATCTTGCTGTACATCACACTCGTCTCCACAGAGTAGGCAACTCGTTCATGGGTCAATGTATACACTTTTACAACAAGCTTCCCATGGACATTCGAAACTTACCCATTAAACGATATAAAACCTATATAAAGGCCAAACTTTGCAAAAAAGGGTATTATAAAATCTCAGATTATTTAGAGGATAGAGAGGCTTGGGACTGAGCTGCTCGCTCTGTTAAGCATTGTTATTAAGCAATATGCGTAATTACAACGTAAATTATTGTAAACATTTTCATTTTTAATGTCTGGACTTTAAAAAAGACGATGATCCCTGAGTTTGTTTCGGCTATTTCTTCTCAGAGGTAGTCAGTTAGGAAATGCCGGCTTCATCTAGTTTAAAAAAAAAAAAGAAAAAATAAAAAAGAAACATGACGTGTAAAAGTGATCGGTGATCCTACTTGCTTAATAAACGATTTCATTTCATTTCATTTCATTTCATTTCATTTCATTTCATTTCATTTCATTTCATTTCATTTCATTTCAAAGACCGTTTTCCATCATGACCTGGCCGGGGATCGAACCCGGGGCCTCCACGTCGCAGGCAGGCGTGTTGACCGCTGCGCCACAGAGACCGACAAAAATTCAAAATCAAAAGTCATTTATTCAAATTAGGCTGAGAATCAGCACTTTTTAAACGTCAATATTACATAAGACAGTCCCCCAAAACGCCCACCCATCGACACTTCCTAATGCTTTCGCTGGGAAGAAAAATTAACGGAACAAACTCCCCAGCTGCATGGCTGTCTGTTCATTTAAAAATAAACACATGACTTTATACAATACTATCGACAATCTTTATTCTTCGTAATGCTGAAAATTACTTTTCAGCTGTGCATGTCGATACTGGAATAGTTCGTAATTCGTTAACGTGAGAGCGGCTAGGTTTGTTTCTAGGCGCGCGTATTATCAATATTATTTCGATACCTATTTAGTTAAAAGATAGGAAAGAGAATTATTTTAGATATTCATAATCGTGGGTGCTCGGAACCCACTATTTATCTCTCGTGGGTGATGAAGCACCCGAGCTTCACGGAGTCGCCGTCCTGGTATGGGGAAAGACCAAAGAAACTTTAGATGGAATGGGTGAATAGTGATAAATGAGCTTATTCAGTTTTAACGCGGAATTAAAACAACTTTAGTTTTATGTGCTTTTATGAAAGTACTTTCATAAAAGCACTTGACACACACTTTGACACTGATTGAATTTCCTATATGTATTATGTAACATGTACGAATGATACTGTATTAGTCAATATTTAATATCACTCAACAGATTATTAATATCTACGTACAATTTTATTTCTTTCCTTATATCTTCTCATTCCAAACGAATGGCGCAAATTCTGCAAAGTGACCCAAACTTTCAAACTTTATGGGACAGCAATTTTATTTATTTGACTCAAAATTATTGATTGATTAATTATTATTATTGATTGATTGAATTGGGTTATTTTATTATTATTTTATTGATATTATTAAACAACCGACAAATAAATCCAACGCAACAAGAACAACGCGTGAACAGAATCCATGAATTTATGGAATCATGTACTTACTGAATCCATGGTAGTCCGTTGTGTCAAAAGGTTAAAAAAATATACATATAGGAGGGTAAAAGACATAGACTATAGAGGTCCACCTTTGTGGTAACCTTTGGGAAATGTAGTCGTGGTGTTATGCATGATAGTAAAAAGTAAATATTACTGGTCATGGTCGTTTACTTACGATAATTTTGCGTCCGAATAACTTAGCGATTGTATTGTGCGCACGCGACGCTCTTAAAAATGGTGGACAGCCGCATACCAATCAAAGTTAGTTAACGATGTGGTAAAGTTGCATTTACATAATGTAACAAGAAAGATCAAATAAATTATTTCTATTATTTAGCAAGAGATACAGTTTGAATAAAACCAGAACCGCCAAACGGTACACTTATATTTTATCAACACCATTATCAACCTGTTTATCGTCTCACTGCTGGGCACAGGTCTCCTCTCATACAGAGAAGGATTAAGCGTAATCACCACGCTTCCTCAATGCGAGTTAGCGATATCAGACTTAAAGTCCAAGTTTCCTCAAGATGTTTTCCTTCACGTTCAGTCATTGGAGTCCAAGATATACTTAGAAAGTACATATAACTTTAGAAAAGTTACATTGGTACTTGCCTGACCTGGAATTGAACCCGCGCACTCATACTTGAGAGGCTGGTGTTTTAACTACTAGGCCACCACGACTTCTTATATTTTATACTAGCGGCCGCTAGCGACTTCGTTCGCGTGGAGTTGGTTATGCTCCGCTCCTATTGGTCGCACCGTGATGTTATATAGCCTAAAGCCTTCCTGGATAAATGGGCTATCCAACGAAAAATAATTTTTAAATCGGTCCAGTAGTTCCTAAGATTAGCACGTTCAAACAAATAAACTCTTCAGCTTTATATATTAGTATATGTATATGAAGAAAATAGTCAGCCAATCAAAGAACTTAACTCATCAATACCAAGATGCCTCTTTACAGCCAATCTAAAAATATATTTTATATTATGTAGGTATTTTTAATTAATTTATAACTGAAATAATATACATGGTTGTATATTATTTAAATTATTTTGTTTTTAAGCATCGATTCAAAGATGCGTTTGTGAAACCGCCTTTGCCGATGCGCATGAGTGCTTCACATACAGACAAAGCATTCACAAAGACATTGTGAAGACTGTTATAACTACATATTTTCCTTTTTCTATAATATTTATATGTAAAACAATTAGCAATAAGCTGAATAAAAAAGAGTACTTATTTAATGTTTTTTTGGACGCGTTCGTCCAGTTACTAAATTAATTTACTTGTATAAGATTTATTTGACAATTTTGTTTGCAGCCAGCATTCGTGACCGCTAAGAAAGGTTCTAGATTCACTATAGAACACTTTAATTGTGAAGATATCTGGTTTTCTTCGGTGATATCTCACGCTACGAGTTATTTGGTCCTAAACAGGATTTATTAAATGGCTTGACCTTTATACAGTTTCTCTATCTTCAATCGTTTTGCTGAACTCGTGGATGTATTTATTATAAGTTTCCAAAGCGTGATTATTGAAAGATCGTTACTGTTTTGTTTAGTGGCAGTATTACCTGATGAGATTTGAAGTTAGGGTGTGAATCTGAGATTAAACAATAGTGGTATTAGCACAAGCAACAAGTGGGATGATAGTTCAGATCAAGCTTAATGCACCAAAGTCAGCTAATTCAAAACATTCAAAATCTTGTCACAATCTCGAAAGCTTGCTAAAAATATAGGGATTTTAGAGGTATTTTTATAAAAAAGGTATTTTTGACATACTTAATCTGTCAAAAATATCTGCCTCTAAAATCGCTGATTTTTCTTATTACTGAGATCAAACTGTGAAAGTTACGAGGATTTTAAAAATCAATATTCTAAGAGGTCTTTAAAAACAAATTAGTTGATAGTCGATTTGAATGTACGGATGACCAAGCTACCCGAAACTGTCAAATATTTCCAATCAACCTTGAGTCTTGGTGCTTTAGTGATAAAGTTTAAAATGTAATGAAGAAATCTGACATGTTGTGCTTGATGTGCGGTCGTCTGTAGGTACTTCAAAGGGAAACTATACAAAATAACATTTTTGTTTATTTGGAAACTACTACAATATACCAATACAATAACTTCAATTCAGCTTTTATAATCTACATAAACACACACACCAATCAACACTATTCATCTTACCCACACGAATTGAGCAAAACAAGCCATTACACTATTACCCCACTAAATTTAAAATGAGTCTGCCAATCAAAACTTAAATACTAGGATCTACCGTCTTACGTCATAGTGATAATAAAATTACATAAGTCATAGAATATATATCTAGCATTTTCTCAGTCTATCATGTGTACAGTCAAACGACGTGGAACAACTTACAAGCGAGGTTTTAAGGTAAGGTTACATACGCGGAAGATTTTCAGAACGGTGATTAATTGAATTGTATCGTTAGTGTAATAGTGTGTGTCGATCTTTATAAGTGGGTTAATGTTATGGTTTTTATAACTTTTCTGCAGGTTATGACTTTTGGGGTATGGGTACAGTATAAAAATCAAGATTTTTAGACTGTGGTGTGGGTAAGATGGTGTTTGGCGAGTGATGACATGCAGAAGAGATGGGAAGAGATTCAAATTATGGATTACTTAATAACTTATGCATATACTTACACATGTTGTTTTTTTTTTTTTTTGACGTGACAACGTCTTATAAATTGGTTTGCCGGGTGACACTTCAAGAAACTGCGTTACGCTCCGCTCACGTTATGCGCTCACAATGAGAGCGAGTGAGAGGCACGCGTCCCTTCCACTCGGGCATGGTTATCCCGCCTAAGAGCGAGAGAGACAGACATATTAATGATATATTATATATAATATGTTTATATTATCTTTATATTTTTTCGTTTTAGTTGTTTATTTTCTATACGAATGAATATTCACATTAAAATTATTTTACCACTCAAAGTCGTTGTCACGTAAAACTTTCGCCCGTATACCGACTTTACAGGCAACCAATTTTTTTATTTCCCGTAACTTTTATACGGGTATGATGAATGAGACCATATTAAAGAATTAACTGGCTAGCTGGACTGGAATTATTTTTTTTCGACAATCACGATTAAATCAAATCAAAATTATTTTATTAGCTTGAAATATGAATTTGGTTTAATGATTCGTTTGCATGAAAATGTAATCGTATTTATTCAGGACTCTTCAGCAAGTACCAATGTAAATTTTTAGATTATATATGCCTACTTTCTAAGTAAATCTTGGACACCAATGACTGATTATAAGATGAAGGAAAACATCTTGATGAAACCTGGACTTTAAGTCTGAAATCGCCAACCTGCGTTGAGCAAGCGTGGTGATTAAGCTCAATCCTTCTCTGTTTGAGGGGAGACCAGTGCCCAGCAGTGGAAGGATAAAAAGGTTGATGTTGACTCATGAAACTTTGATACCTACATATACACATGCATATGTAGTATATTGGAAACTATGCACTTTGGACCACATATTGTAGGTACCTACTTATTGTATTATTTTCACTTATGTACCTAAATTAATTTAACCCAGTTTTATATAACAAGGTCCTAATGAGTCTTATACATGTGTTTTTCTCAAAGTTGACTGATACTACTTATCAGTATGCTTTTATTCAGGAAGGGAAATAGCAATTTAGGTAGGTATATTATATGCTTACATTTAAAATAATAATACTTACATGTGACAAAATAAGCAAACGAATCAGAAGGTAACAAAATATCCTTCAACAGGTACAATGTTCAAAAGGCTGGCAGCGTTGCACGTTGTATAGCGATGCCAACTTTTTAAGGTGACGGGCGGGGTGTTGGGTTGACTACCTTATGACAGTTCCCCAAAACGATAAATCTTTTTAGTCAAGTAACAGGCCAGCCCAGCTCTTATAAATTATTTTAAAATCCTTAAAACATATGACAGCTGTAGGTACAGCTCGCTTGTAATGCTAATCCGTTCGAGTGGAATTCCTTGAATAAAATCATTCGTTTCAAATTCGTCGCTTGATTTGATATTGAACCACACACAATTCCGAAAGACATTATCTACAATCTACATTAACAACTATTAATACTTATAAGTACATTATACCTACCTGTAATAATTCCTTAACTATAATGTATTCACTCTAATAATAAAGACTTCCTACACACATCAAAAGTGTCTAGGGATCAAGCATTTTTATGCGGATTTCTTGAGATTGAGATGTGGCTTTGTAATAAATTTATGATTTTATAAATTTATATGGATCCTTTTTGGTGCATTTCATAATTTGAATCAGGAACTGTGAATCAAATTCGAGTAAAAAATGAAAATCAGCTGTCAATATTTTCCCTATAAAAACATACAAAGCGTTGTAGACATTATTAGTGCTACTGTTTCCCTACTACTGATTAAAACCAACGTTATTATGGAGCGGCGACGTCATTTAAGCAGGGAAGAAATGCTCAGAGCCGTGGGAATGATAGAAGCTGGTTCCCGGCAACGTACTGTGGCTTTAGCTCTGAATACAAGTCAGAGTGTTATCAGTCGACTTTGGACACGTTACCGAAGCACTGGTACCGTGGCTGAGCGCCATGGAGGACGGTATCGCTGCACCACACGGAGACAAGACCGATACATTCAAATCTTAACTCGAAGAGCTCCAACAATAACCGCCATGATGTTAGCCGTGAGGCTTCATCACTCTTCAGGGAACTTAATTAGCGACCAAACAGTCAGAAACCGCTTGCATGAAGTGAACCTTCATTCCCGAAGACCGCTACGGGTACCACCTATAGCAATGCACAATCGTAGGATTCGATATCAATGGGCTCTTGAACACAGAAATTGGGCAGAAGAACAATGGCGTTTCGTGTGCTTTTCTGATGAGTCTCGTTTTGGTATGAGACCGGATACAAGACGTATACGACACTGGAGAACCCCTGGACGCCAACAGCGATTAAAATCCTGCCAGGAAGTCCATCCTTATAGTGGTGGAACCATCATGGTATGGGTGGGTATTTGGATCGGCGGAAGAACTGAGTTGATTTGGATCAGAGGCAACCTCAACGCTCAAATTTATGCTGAGACGATTGTATCAGACGTCATCGTTCCTCTACAAGTGCAAATCGGTCCCTTATTTCAGTTAATGCATGATAATGCACGACCGCACACCGCAAGAGTTGTAAGACAGACTCTCGCCGCAGCTAACATCAATGTCCTGCCCTGGCCTGCTCAGTCGCCAGACTTGAACCCGATTGAGCATGCATGGGATATGCTACAGAGAAGAGCTCTGCCGAATATGGAGGGTATCCAGTCGCAAGAAGACCTTTTTTTGTTGTTGCATCGAACATGGGCGGCCATTCCACAGCGTGATTTGGATGAACTCATTTTGAGTATGCCAAACCGATGTTATTGTGTTGTTAGTGTTCGCGGTAGAAACACGGATTATTAATTGTTTAAGTTACCCAATAAAATTTTAGAGAAAACTGTTATTTCAGTCTTTTTTTCGAACTTTTGTGTTAGTGGTTCAAATGTCAAATATCCCTTTATTAGGAAAATGGCAAATTTCTTTATTAATGCAAAGGTGACTTGGTTGATCGTTACTGTGACAAACGAAAACACTTTATTTGATGAATCCTTAAAGAAAATTTTAATTAATATCAATCAGGTGAAAAGTTATTGCAAAAATATATGTTGATCCCTAGACACTTTTGATGTGTGTATTTCGAAAAAGTTTGGAAAGACATTTGATTAAACTTTTTGTTTCAAAAATGTAACTGGCATAATGTTTATGAAGTAAAGTGACATTTTAACGATCAAAATATTGTTTCCTTTCATAATTTAAACTTCGAATGTCTTAACAATAAACATGGCGGAATGTTAAGGAGCGTCTGCAATAGCCAATCGAACGCGTGCTGCATGCCGCGCCGCATCGCGTGGCAACGCCTAATTATCAACAGAAACGATGCATTTTATATTACACCAATGTACGATGTACATTAGTGTAAGTGTCAGCTTTGAGATTAAATCGTTTTATAATTGTAACTGCTAATTAAAGTCGGATTGCTGGGTACTAAATAACGATTGTGCAGGGCTTTGTAAATCAGGGTGTTTATTTGTACAATTGTGGTGTAAAAGTGGTTATTCCAGTTTATACTGGTTATCAAGACGTAGCAATTACACATCAGGCCAATCGCGTTCAAAAAATATAGGCACACAGAATGAAGAATTTAACCGTCACAGTTTCCAATACTAGTGCGTTTTCGCTTATATTGCGCAGAGATCTCAACTGACAAGTTATGCGGACTAGACACTACAGACACAATTATAATAGCTCGTGTTTTTTTGCTAATCGTTGCTTTAATTCAACACGCCTCCAAATTATTCCAACCTACTTTCACTGAGACGAAAAGAATCATATCATGTTCAATAAAACAACCAACATTTGACAATTTGATATCACTCTGTCATATATCCATTTCGTAACGTTTCAAGTTACAAATAATATGTTTGAACGTATTACGTGATTTTCAAACAGATTCTTGATATGATACGAGTATGATTGCTGTTTTAGAACGCTGTGGCAGATGTTACGTTTTCGGTGAAAGGACGATATTTACTAAGCCTAGTAGTGCAATTGTACTATGAAAACTTTGGTGAAGTAAGCGTGGTCTGAGGTATCATTCCAATAATTGCTAAGGGATTGACGCTATTGACAGCTCACTTTTCACAGTGATTTTTACAGAATCGATTAGTACTTAGAATTAAAGTGGTCATATTTGAGAATGAGAAATGCTAAAAGGATTTATTGGACCTTTAATGAAATTGGGGGGGATGGGGGATGGATGCGGGCAGAACAAGACCGGTCATTATGGAAAGCCTTGGGGAGGTATTTGTCCAGCAGTGGACCTCTAAAGCCTGAAGAAAAAAAAAATTGGTTGTCTGTAGAACTCCGTCTACTGCCGATATTTGAACGTGACAACGTCTATTCGCTCTAGGGGTGGGGGTAAAGTAGGCGTGGACTCCGTGTGGCGTCAGATTCGGCCGTTACGGTGTTTTCGAGAATGACTCCACGCCGTACCAATTTAATAGACGTTGTCACGTCAAAAGAAGAAGCATGTTTTTGACATATTACGAAAATTATCAAAACAAGATGGCGTGACAAAAGAACTTGGTAACGTGGTACAGATGACAGCACATCAAGCTACTACAATCTGTTAAATGTTTTCATTAGATTTTCAACTTTATAGCTAAAGCATTGAGGCTCAATGTTGATTGGGAATATTTGACAGTTTCGGGTAGCTTGGTCTGCTGCCGCCTGTGCCTTTGCGCATACGTCAAGACATATTTTTTTCTGATATTTTAATCTTGAAGATATTTCTGAAATTAAAATTTACAAAAAAAAAACTACAACAATTATTTTAAATATTACCTATACTTACTAAAAATACAAAATAGAGCATTTCGACAATGTGCGTTAGCCTCATCATTAATTCAGCCAAAACTAAAGTGAATCACACACCGACCATTCAAATCTTAAAAAAAATGACTTTTGTTTTTCAAATTAACCCACGCGTTCTTGTATCATTAAATCAAATATTTCTGGTCTAATTTCCTCGGTGAGCTAGAAGTGAAAAAAAGTGAGAGTGCCTTCGCTGCTCATCATCCCGTGCTAACGGAGAGTTAATTGAGGGAGACGGATTATTGCGGTGTGGTGCTCTGGTTAACTTAATAAAGTACTATCGATTTTTTACTCTGCGAGTTTTTTTTTTTTTTAATTGTATATGACATGTTGCACTGACCTCATGTAAATTGAGGTAAAGGCAGGAGCATAATGGTTGTACAAACTAATTTTTTTTTAGGATTCTGTACCCAAAGAGTAAAACCAAGACCCGTTTTATTACTAAGACTATATTATCCGTCTGTCACCAGGCAGTATCTTATGAACCTTGATAGCTAAGACAGTTGAAATTTATCAGATAAAGTAGGTAATACGACTATCGAGTCTGAGTCGTACTTGACCGGTCCCTCTTATTCTTTTTCTTCACGATCCTATGCAGCAGTCTTATAACCTTTTTTTACTACCTTTGAGATCTGTAGTTCTAATTTTTAGTTTGTACCTCTCAATAAGGAAAGGAGGAAGAAATTAAGTTCTAATATCCTGTGCATCAGTTTTAATCTATGGCGCTGTAGACAAACTTATTAATAGAACGCATCCGAAAGAAAAAAGGTTATTGACTAATTAACTATACATACGTTGCCTTTCTATCAATGTACGATTTACAGATACCTATCAGGATGTTTCCACGCCTTTTTGCGTCGTATTTTTCATTTTCCCTAGGTAGGTATTCACGTTTCCTACATCCCTTCTACGTCTCAAATATTTATTATATCTATTATTTATGATGACAGCGCACAGGTCCGCCGCGCCCAATGATGCGTCGCATCACGTGCACCCATACCCATGGGAAGATTATCAAAGAAACGCAAAAATTAACCATTCACGGCGTCTATTGTTACAAACATTTCCATGTTTATTCATGTCTCTATAATTAAAGAGTTAATTATTCGTTTAATAATAATGGACGCAATCGGGCGATGCGTTCCCAATGCGTTGCTTGTTGCGTGCAATAGATTGATTCCTTGATTAACAACGTTACGTCGTAGTGGCAGTTACAAACCACAGTGTGTCTAATTTATATGTTAACTGATTTACATGAAAGTTAAATTTCGAGTAATTCGTTCCATTGATTTCTTATTTCTCAATATTGGATGGGTATGTATTGTTATGAAAGTAGAAACAATTGATGTATGCATTAGCATGACATCACAACTTTATTTGAACAACTTGATGTTCTTTTTTTGATCCAGTCCCTCGATGTACGCTGTAAAAAGAAGAGGCGAAACGCTTCGTTCGGATCGCAGTGACTTGCCGTATGACGGGTCGTCCGATGATAGAACGGAGATGAGGGAATTGAGTCATGCAATTCCCGCGCACACTCTTCAAAATGCATCCTATAGAACACCAACAGGCTGGCTACTCTTCGCCTGTGCTTCCATCCAGGCTTTGGAGACCGTTTTGAGATATTTTTTGTATGAATACTTATCAGCGAAATTGTGAATGGCTGGAAATGGATGCTGTCACGAAGATAATGGCTGATACAGATCAAAGATCATGCTGCGGGCATCGGAATTAATGTCATCTGCTGGTTTTTTTTTTACAACAATTGCCCAAGTAACTAATGTTATAAGAAATAACAACAGCATCCCCGTGACGAGCGTCATTTAATTGCCAAAAATCTTCGTATCAGTGTGACACTAACCTAGGATTATTTCTCGTATCTTTACGAACTTTACACAGTTTCATCTTTCTCAATTATCATTTTCCTTCATTTTGATAAGTTTTTGACATTTGTCGCTGAAATGAAACCTTGACTGACATTGAAGTTTTTAAATTAAGTGAATTGGTCTTCTGGTTTGCTTCTTATTCCACAACTACATATAAGCATCGACATCCTACCTTCTTTTTCTTCTTCTGTTCGGCCCATAGTGGTCCAAAGCTGGACATAGGCCTCCCCCCAAAGTTTTCTTGCAAATTCTAATCGTATTTAATACAATTTTTAAATCTGCAATATCTTCGAAAATATTCATTTAAATCATATGCTGTAAAGGGCGATATCTGTATCAAATCAACATTTTTTTTTATTAATTATAAACTAGCGCTTGACCGCAATCCCGCCTGATGGTAAGCAGTGATGCGATCGTTGATGGTAAAGCGCGCTAGTTTATTAAGAGCCTGTTCACTCAGAAAAACTGAGCGAATAGGAAGGAAGACGGCAGTTGAGCGAGGTGATGCAATGTTAAACCCAACAACACGACCAACGATGCTGCCCCAAAGGGAGATTGATCTGAAGACCCTCCACGACCAAACTCCCAACACAACAACATTTGGCGCATCGTACCCGGCACACATCGCAACACAACTGCTCAGACCCGTCCTCCGGATGGCTTCACCAGACATCATGCCGGAACACGGCAAATCGCTTGGCGGCAGGTGGTGGGTGGTAACTTCTGCCGGCGGCCGATGTTATGGCCTACCACCGAAAAAAACAATTTATTTAACTAACAGAAATTGAGAAAAAATGAAGCCTTTCAAAAATTGGAGGTCCGCGTGTAGTTCCTTGCGTAGTGCAGTGCTACAGCGAGGTGCGGTGGCGTAGGAATAGTGGTACAGCTTTTACATTCTGATCAGTTCCTTATTCTATAAAGTTTTCAGTCCGTGTCCGGAACATGGATTATTGTGTGTAATTTTATGCATTTTTCTCAAATAAATCCAGGGTCATGTAGTTCTTAGTTTGACACATTCTTGCCTTGTCACAGCATTATATGGTAACCCTACCTGCTTTCTGCTGACCATAGCCCTCTCAAAGCAAAGATGATAAACCTTGATATGATTAATTTAATTCAATGCTGAAATGGTTATATTTAAGTACCCGCCGCAAATGCGACGCCCCACAATTTTTAAATCTGCAATATCTTCAAAAATATTCATTTAAATCATATGCTGTAAAGGGCGACATAGATCTATATTAAATCAACAAATTATTTAAAGTATTGAATTGGATAAGTATTAATGCGGTATTGTTAAAATCGCTTCGAAAATTAGCCGGTTTTTGTCGTAAAAAGTAAATGACAAAAAATGTTATTGTGGGATATCCATAAGAGAGAGGCATATACTATCGCGGACTTTTTTATAGACCTTTTCAATGTGTACAATATTTAGTACATTATTTTGATAAATCTCGTAGGGTTCAGCCTGCGTTTCACTGCAAACGCGGAAAAATGTAATTATTTACGACAACACATTAGAAACCTCAAAAATAATATTATTTCTCCACAATTTAATGGATGTTATGACACGTATAAACCTTCCTCTTAAATCACTCTATCTATTTAAAAAACCGCATCAAAATCCGTTGCGCAGCTTTAAAGGTTTAATCTTACAAATGGACATAGGGAAAGAGAAAGTGACTTTGTTTTATATTATAAATGTAGTGATACCTGTAAACACTGCTTGCAAGTCAATTCGTTGGTTGGTTGTAACTAATTACGAAATCTAATATTTCATCATTAGTTTTAAAGCCATTTAAAAAATATTATGTACAAATTGAGAATTTGAAAGAAAATTAACACAAAAGCTAAATCAGTCGCGAATCAAATACGTAGAAGTATATGTATTTAATACGAAATTACAAATTAGACCACAAATAGGTACAAACCGCGGCTCAACGTAAACTGTTTGATGTTTTGTTCCTTTTTTAAAGTCATCGTTTTACCGCCAAACTTCGTATTGTAGCAGCCCATTGACAATTTTACAGACGTCATTCTCGATAACGATTCAATGTAATTGAAAATCGATTCAACAATCGAATTCAAGGGCGTGTCATCGGTTCCCATGATGAATTTCGACACAACATTTCCGGTTGATCGGACTTCCGTTTTTTAGAATGTAAGTATACAGAAAACGCGGTGAACGAGTTTCTGCGTTACGTAAATATGTGAACTAGATACATAGTCATAATTACATAGATTTTTAAAAATACGGAAAACGCAAATTAATGATTTCCTCATCAGTGAGTACTTAAGTAAAGCATCTTACAATAGATAGAAATTTTATAGTTTGTTTTGTTTATTTATTCACTATTGTTGGGTGGACCAAGGTCAAAAGCCACACAGCCTTGTCAACCTTTAGTTTTCTTTATTTTCTAAAATGATTTGCATACTTTTACATAAAACCTGCTTGTATAATGCATAAGTCTTTCTGATTGACCGTGTTGACTATTTGCATTTTCAAAATGATTGACATTGGACACTATTTTTATTTACACATTTTTATTTTTGTTGCGTAATAATAATCCTCATGATGAACAAATAAGTAACAAACCTTCCACACTTCCACAGGCTAAAAAAATATAAAGATCACATCACCATAATAAACAGTAAAAGTGATATGGGATTATATATCTTATATCCAGGTATTAAGAGTGAACGAATACGATATTATAAGGTTTTTTAATTTAAATGATGCTCTTGAGATTATGTCATCTTAGATATCTTACTGGTCACACCTCGATGATGTTTCATTTAAAAATAACTGATTACCTACATACTGACCAGGAGGATATACCTAATTGAAAAAAATGTTTTTAATTGTCTTTTGTAAATTCTTCATTCTTTAGCAACGTTAAGAATAATTTCGAAATTTTATTGTGATGTAGGTACAGTTATACATTAAATTTATCTAAAGGTACAACCGACAGCACATCAAGCTATTGTAATCTGTCAAATTTCTTTATTACATTTTCAACTTTATCGCTAAAGCATCAAAGCTCAAGGTTGATTGGAAATATTTGACAGTTTCGGGTAGCTTGATCTGCTGTCGTCCGTACAATGAATAACACAATGATAATTTACGCTAGGTAAGGGCATAGAATAGTACCATCCAATATCCTCCCATGGGTGTCGTAAGAGGCGACTAAGGGAACTCTCACCAGGGAAGCGGGGAGCAGCGCTTCTCCTGTGGAATAACAAATTACTGCGACCCCCAACCCGCCTGCCAAGCGTGGGGATTATGGCAATGTCCCCCAATGGAATGAAATCTTTGGGGGGACCTCTGTCCAGCAGTGGACCTCTAGGCTGAGAAGACGATGGCCTAATGAGGTATGGGCAGGGAACCGAGAAGAGCATTCGGTTACTGGTAAACTGTACTCTCGAGCTCCGTAGCTGGCGACAAGAGCGGAGCGAGATGGTAGGATAAAAGTATGGAAAAATAAGGCCTAGAAAAATTTTATGCTACTTTTGTTGTGTCCCATTTAATGATAATTTCCCATCGACAAAAAAAAATTTAGTCTGAAAAATGGTTAAATGACCTAAGCGACCAGGTCATGATGGAAAACGATCTTTTCCTGATTGGCCTTGGTCTTCGATGTTTATCTATATATGTTTCTATTATAAATATAGTATATATGTAAGTCTCGAACTTACTTTGGGGCTAGCTCAATCTGTGTGATTTGTCCGTAGTTATATATTTATTTATTTTATTTATTTATCTTGTCAAGAACTGCGCAGATTTCATTAAAAATGGGGAACTATAATTTGCATATCAAAATTGACAGCTGACTCACGAAAAAAAATAATTAACGTACGTGTATTTACAAACTGCCTAGTTTTATTTTTTATTAGGCTCCCTGTTTTTAAAACTAATATTTACCCTTATTAGCTTTAGAAACTATTAAGGGAAACTATTATTACTTTAATCAATGTTTATGAATAAAGGGAAAAATACCTAACTACCAAATTAAATTTACAAATAACTTCAGTAATATAACGAGAATATAGATAAAACTGACCAAACTAATATCTACAGTATTAATAGCTGCCAGCGAAATTCCAAAGTGGCTGTTTATTTTACAAATGCCAGACTAAGGTCAAATAACTAAAACATTGGCGATCACTTGCAAAAGGAATATATTAATATTTTATAGAACAAGTTTTAAGATGCCTACGCATGCATTGATAAAACATACTTTTGGATTATATCAAGCAGTAATCAAAATGGTTATAACCAACTTGATTTGTATTTCGAACTGCGAGTTTGTGACATAAGCAGATGCTATCAGTCGCCATCACTTGCTATGCCACACTACATGTGTTAATTTGCTCTATGTCTGAGGCTCTGTTAATAATGACGATAGTGTTTATTCTATTATGTTAATTAAATGTTATTTGTTACCACGGGAATGCCTTTCACGCCGGTCTAGGAGTTTTATTAGACAGACTCTTGGCTGAGAGTCTGGGAAACACTCACTTTGTGGGTATGTAGATAGATATGGACTTTGCATACGTAATACTAACTCTCAATCAACTTACTGTCAAATCCATAATTAATTAATATTTTTTAACTAAAGCCTACCTGGACTTTAAGTCTGAAATCGCCAACCCGCATTGAGCAAGCATGGTGATTACGTTCAATCCTTCTCCGAATGAGAGCAGACTTGTGGCCAGCAGTGGGACGATAAAAAGGTTGATAATGATGATGATGATGATGAAAGCCTTCCTACCGCAAAATAATGTTTAGCAGTTGTTTAGACTAAACACCTTTTAAACACGACTATATTATATGGACTTGGTGCCGATTCTCTTGTTTACAAATTGAATTAATTTTAACTTAAATACATCTTTTTCTTTATATTTAATTAAGAAAATGATAGAAGATAACATTTAAGTTTAAGCCTGTCAAATTAAGATACTCCTTAGACAGTTTAGAAACAATTATAAACACGGCGACCAAAACTGCGTCAAGCGGGAGCGGACTAATTTGACGGTTTTAAATAACATTTTATCGTCTGTCCTTTTATTAATGAAATAGAAAGAAAAAGATGCACTGAAATTTAATTTAATTTAGTTTTTAGTAGTTAGTAATAAAAGTATCTGTGGAGTGTAATGCTTGTTCATAGAGAGATTTGGGAGATATAACAGCAGTGAGACACGAATTCGCAACCAAAACGACATTATACGCACCTCTTTGGAAGTCTGAATGGATTTTGATTTACCATCGAAACGACAACACCTTTATAATAGCAAGACACGTACAAAGAAGTGCGATCCATGTGTAAATTAGATGATATATTATTAACACTATAGTGATAAATGGCTACCACACAGGTAACCATGAAAAAGTTCGTTATACCTACCTACATAGATTAGCCTTCAAAGATCCAAGACTGGGCAGAATACGCGTGCTAGCAATAAAAAACTAAAGTTAAATTATGAGATTTTTTGGCTTAATGGATCTACCATCTTGTTTTGGTGAACATTATTTAAATTGAGAATCAACACAAAAGCCAACGTCTGTGTATGTGTATTTTTTTTTTTTGTCCAAAGCATTAACAACTTACAGCCTACCTATAAAGATCCTTGTCAATTGCGCTATAAAGTACAGCTGTAGTAACTGCTAAGATTTTCTAATTTATACTACTTAGTTGCACATTAACGGACCACAATCATGTTTTAATGATAAAAATCTAGTTTTTCGCTCCAAATTTCACGGCCGCAATCGTTCGTTGAACACGCCATCATACGACATATGGCCGACCCCCTTATCCATTACGATGTAATTGTAAAAAATAGCTTTTTTATAAGTTATAAACAGGTAAATATAATCGTAGGAGCCATTACCGTATATTATTAATGGGTTTCTAATTAAGAAAAGAGAGATTGTTGTTGCATATAAGTAACCGGGATATTTCGCGCTGGTGATTGTTTACACTATTACTAGATACTTACTATTGCCATAGTTTGCGTAGAAAAAAACGTCTATATGTCTAAGATAGAATGCTAAATTAAGTATTTCTAGGGGCAGCATAGATACTTAGCATATATAAATCACATCCTTGGCCAAAAAAACGTAAAAATAAATCAATGTGAGGAAAACGTTCTTCAATGTTTTTTGTTGCTTGTGTTAGCATTGAAAAATACGTGATATGACGGTTAACATTAAGGAAAGTCTGCTAATTCTTTTATTTATACAATTATTTACTTTTAACAATAGTGTACGACGTCCATGACGATCAAATAATCTCTACTTGTGTATAGTTTCTATGATTTAGTTTTTTAATACCTAAATGTATTTGTATACCTATCAAAAAATACTATTTGCTGTGCCCGAATAGGCTACAACGAATCTTGGTCTAAGCCTTTTGTGAACATCTCATACCTTGTGGTACGCAAATAAACGAGAATGAATTTTAATAATTAGCCATTACGAACTTAAATTCACTGTTCTTCCTTATAATTACAAAAAATAAAAAAAAAATACATTTGAAAAAAAAAACCCGCTAAATATGTTCCTATTTCAAAAAAATGATACTAAACTATGAAAAACGGAGTTTTGGCGAGAAAGTGACACGCTCATTTTTCATTTGAATTTTAAAATTATTTATAGTGTTGTTTACTATATAAAAGTGCGTGTTTTAAATAGTAAAAAGTGCATTCAGTAAATAATTCATAAAGAACAGTGAAATATCGCAGCATAGTGGCCACGGCATCACTTTGTCTCAAACCTCCCTCGTAAGACGGTTCACGCGGCCGTCTTTTTCGACATGAATAATTCATTACGTGACATTGGCTAAATGCAAATTCTGACAGCCTCCGTGGGGAAGCGGTAGTGAACGCGGCCGCTGCGCGAGGAGACGCGGGTTCGATCCCCGCGCAGTGCAAATATTTGTATACATGTATATGCATATTTGCACTGTCTGGTCGTGCCTCGGAAAGCATGTTATGCCGTTGGTCCCGGTTGCCATACGAACATATAATGGCAGTCATTACGGGTTGTTGGAGTCCTCAAAAGTCCAACAATTGGTATAACTGCAATGCTTCGATGTCTCCTTCGGGTTGTGGAGGTCAGACGGCAGTCGCTAAATCAGCAGTTAGACTGGTAAAGCGGACCCCAGACTCCAAAGCTGAAAAAGCTACGGATGCGATTGGGATTAACGCTGAAATGATGATGATGATGACATTGGTTAAATGCACAAACCGTGCGAAGTCAAAAAAGAAAGAACTATGAAAAACTTTTTGAAACAGGTTTTTGCGGTTCGTACTACATGTTACGAGTATAATCACAGGGCGGGAACCACGTTGATTATACCGCTAGCAGATGAAAGTGAAAAGAGGTAGATACAGCCTTGTTTTTTAAACGTTTTTTTTTTCTTGTCGCCCGAGCTTAACAAACGTGCTTGACACGGTTACCGAACTTACATGTTCGAGCCGTTTTTGTTTATAAAAAATCTTTTCGTTTTTACTCATTCTACATTTATTTAATGAATCAGTTATTAACCAGTTTTCATCATGATATTTAATTGGGGTTTCTCGGTTCTTTGACACAAGTCCGTGCAGTTAGAACGCAACCTTGACAGTAAAAGTAGAATAAAAACTAATTTACAGCCATTACAATCATAGTCACGTCTTGACATAAACAATTAAGAAAGAAAAACCAACCTAACCTACAAAACTTTTAACTTGGCCATAAACAAAACAGAGGACCACATAAAACGCGTGCCATATTAAAAAAAATGGCTTTATAGATGAATTAGTTCGTAATCACTCATTCAAATAACAACTGCGCGGTCAGTGACCCTGCTGGAGCAATAATACGCCTTTACCAACACAATTGGATTGCAGATACGGTTTTATTAAAATTGAAATAACATTTGCAAGATGGTGTTATTCGAGTTACTTACTTCGTAATTTACATGCTGAGTGTATAAAAGAAGCGTCATGTAAACAAAATGTTCGGAAAATAACATACCAAGGACGCTGGTCTGGGTAGGATAACCCAAAAGTAAAAAAAAAAACATCAGTGGAATTCTGTAATCATCTTATCGTGGAAACTTAAGTGAAGTCAACGAGGAGTGAGCTGTTCTCGTGCATTCCAACTCATGTTATGGAACTGACACTTTTGACAGCTTATTCTAATCTCTATTCACGAGTTTTTGGCGGGAACGCGATGATGAGTGCCACGCTCATTTTTCATTGAACTTTTAAAATTATTTATAGTATCGTTTACTAAATAAAAACGCGTGATTTATGTAGTAAAAAGTGTATTCAGTGAATAATTCATAAAGAACAGTGAAATAGTGTAGCATAGTGGCCACATCATGTTTTTACGCTAAATCCCTCCTGATCGGCTACACGCGGGAATCGAAAGGAGTTAGTTTAGATTAAGTTAAGTTAAGATAAGTTTAGGATAAGTTAGGATATAAACTTACTGAAAAAAAAATACTGAAGACTAGGCTGTATGGCGTACTATGCCTTTGCCTTTTCCGTTCCTCTGAACGGAAAGAAATAAACCAAAAAAAAAATCTCTATTCACTATACTTTTCATGGTGTTTTTTTTTATTAGCGTAGGTGCAGAATTAATCGAGAGGAACAGTTTAGTTTAGATAATGAGTTAGATTGTCAAAATATTTACCAGAGAAGATAAGTTGGATGGTACGGTTCCTAAATTACTCTCGGCTTATAAAATAATCAGCCTAGGCTGCTCGCACGAACACCAGTATAGAACTTTTCTGTTCCGAATCGAAAGGCTACAGAAAAGAGTTGTATTGTCACTAATATAAACGGAGAGGCATTTTTTTTTTTTTTTGTTTTGTTTGTGCGTTGGATGCAATGGAGTTTCCTTCCCAGCTTTCTAAGATTCATTGATACGTAATTTCCTACCATAAGTTGGTAAGTATAGTTATGTTTCTCATGGATGCATTACAGCATATGTACAGGATTCATAGGTGCTAGTTACCTATTTAGGTGTTAATGGGTGAACTGCAGGGTAATCAAGTAACACACAATCAGTAATAAAGCATTTAATTTTGTCAGTTCAACAACATTCATTGCATTATTTACGTTGTTAAGCGGACACATTACACGTCTTGGTACAGAGGACAGCACATCCAGCTACTACAATCTGTTAAATTTCTTTATTTTCTTTTCAACTTTATAACTATAGCATTAAGACTGAAAGCTGGGTGGGAATATTTAATAGTTTCCGTCCGTACATTAAGAAGTCAATACCTATATACTGGATACGTATAGCTAGATCAGTGTTGCCAACTCGGATTTTGAAAAAGGCGTAGATCAGATTAGACAATTACGTAGATTTCGTAAAAATGAATTACAAAAAGTTCGTAGATCTACGTATTTTTTAAAAATTATGTATGTACCTACTTAAATTTTATTAACTACTTGCTGCGCGCCGCGGCTTCACCGGCGTAGGTTTTGATATTATGTTTTTTTTTATATGCTCCGCTCCTATTGGTTGCAGCGTGATTTTATATAGCCTAAAGCCTTTCTGGATTAATGGGCTGTCCAACGCGGAAACAATTTATCAAATCGGACTAGTAGTTTCTGAATCCTGAGATTAGCGCGTTCAAACAAACAAACAAACTCTTCAGCTTTATATATTAGTATACGTGTTTTATTCGTTTTATTTAATTTATATGTTCTTAGAACACATACGAATATTTTTAGAAAAAAATAAGTGTTTTTGGTTAAATTCTTCCTTTAAAGGAAAAGCAAAGGTGTAAAGCCCATACAGTCAAGTACAAAGAAATTAGCGAGCCCCGTGACAGTCAGAAAAACAGTGCGATAATATAACTTTTGTATCAGCTAAGTTGCTTTGCATATTTTTATAAATTGACAGAAAATACGTAGATTCTGGGTCTGAAAGTCGTAGGTTCCTAAGAAAGACCTAAAATACGTAGATCTACGTAAAAATACGTAGAGTTGGCAACGCTGAGCTAGATAGACCGTCGTGCGTAGGTACTTTTAACACGTAATGGCCTTACCCGCTAAATACACTCATTGCTTCATTGTATTCTAATATGTATATATCTAATAAACTAATTCGTGATAAATTCCCATTCGTCGTGCATCTTCCGAACTCGGCTAAGTGCACCGATTACTACATCGATCGACAAATATTTCACTTGAACGCGAAATCTCTCGTTTAGGATCGACATTGCCCAACTATTTACCTATTCAGCCAGCAAACGTGAACTAGTCGTGACAATTGAGCAATAGATAGGGTTGCCACCTTTTTTTTAGCAGAAATAAAGTATATCTGATTTTAAAGGAGGTAAATAAAGAGTACGGACTTACAAAATAGAGTATCATTTATTTTTTACTTTTAAAAAGGTTTTTTTTTGTACCTTTTGCGGTACATAACAATTTTCCATTGTTTTTAAAGGAACTGTATGAGTCCAAACATTTCAATTCTAAATTTATATGTATCAAGAGCTCATTTTTGATTAAATTCAATGAAGCTCTGATTCTCTCTTTCGCCACTTCACATTCATGACTCTTTCAATAAATGCTGAAGTGGCGGGAACAGAGAGTATACAGTATGTTAAGAAAACCCTGTCCGACTTGTGAAGGTGTTGTTAGGTATCGATAACTGATTCTAATAATGCATACATAACCGGGCTAAACTTAAAAAAAAAAAATCCCCCCTAAAAAAATAAATATTATTTCGCAAAAAGAGATAACTTAATAAATGTGCGTTAACCACACTTCCGCGGGCGGCGGCCTAAACTTAAAAAAAAATCCCCCCTAAAAAAATAAATATTATTTCGCAAAAAGAGGTAACTTAATAAATGTGCGTTAACCACCCTTCCGCGGGCGGCGGGGGCAGGGCACGCGGCACGTGGTCGCATCGCTATCCGTTCATAATAATACCGGTGTTGTCACTTTTTTAAAAATTACCAAATTTCGGGGAAGTTTGAATTAATTCGCGGGAAAAAAAGATTATTTCAAAATTCATTTGTATCGGTACTATGATGATTACGTGAAATTTTATATTACGAGTATATTTGGTCATGTGTTTACCTAACCTTTATTATCCTTATGGTTCGGACAGGGTTTTCTTAACATACTGTAGGTATAGCTAATAATTTTTTTTAAACTATTAAATTCTTCAGGACATTTTTTAAAAAGAAATTGCAAATAATTGCGTTCAGGAACGTTCGAATATGGATTGGGCAATCAGCGATACCAACATATTAACAATTGTTTATTATTACAGACGTGCACTAGTTTTAGTAAACATTTTGTAAAAAAAGAGTATTTTAGCGTACTTTATTAGTGTTATAGATTATAGAGTACGCCTACGTGATATAGAGGACAATACTCTATTTTAGAGTACGGTTGGCAACCCTAGCAATAGACCATAGACACAAAAGCTTCTCTTACAAATCCTTTATAAGTAAGCATTATTGGAATTCATAAAAAGATCTCGACAGTAGTGATTGAACTCGAAGTTCAAATCTTGTTTATGTAATGGAAATGTCGATGAAATATTGCATATTTTAAGCCAAAGAGCAGAATGTTGCCGTTTTTGGAGCGAAACCTTTTATCATAAAAATGCCCGTACCTAGCAGCTTTTTGTATGACTAACTTACGGATCTACTTAATTACGTTTTTTACTTCTATGTTTATGTAGGTACATAATATGTAGGTTAGTTTTTATATCCTCGGTGAAAATAGTTTTCTATTCTACTTATGAAAATGTAATATATTATTACTTATTGTAAACTAATACCTACAATGTACGCACACATCAAGCTACTAACTACAATCTGTCAAAATTCTTTATTAGATTGTCATCTTTAGCGTTAAAGTTCAATTAAGGCTGCATTGAGGCTCAAGTTTGATTGAGAATATTCACTCATTATTACTTAGGTATTATATAAAGACATATATTATCTTCTGTAACTCTAAAAACCATATCATTCAAAATACTATCACCATTAAGTTATAGGTAACTATAGTTACACTTCGGATAACACTTGGAAAATTCTATTTATTCCAAAATGGTTTGTAACACGATAGGAGTATTATATAATCAAATTCGCGCGATAGATGCAAATGTTCGAAATCAACAAATCTTAAACTTTGGAATTCTAATTTCAAACTCGAGTTTAATGTTTGACTATGTTTATACCTACACTAGGCATAGGATAGACATTACTGAGGAGAATTCTAGTAGTAGTATACAAATACAATAAACATGAGTTTACAGAGTTATAGACTTCAGAAAGTTAGTTTTCTGAACAACAATGCCAAGTGTTCGATCGCCCCGACGGGCCTGCTTCTGTAACCTATAAGAAAAGGTGAACGCTACTTTCGGATCTTAATTGAACATTTCAAATAGCATGCTAACCAATCTAATCGGTTGAACCGAACGCAAACAATACATGTTGCGAATTCTATTGTTAATCCCCAAATAAAGATAGATAGATACAGATAGATTTGCTAAAAGCATTTGTTCGTGTGTAGCCGCTCTATCTTTATTTAAAGCGTTGTTCCACGTTCTACGGCCATTACATTTTATGATGCTATTCGTGATGCAACCGACCGCCTTGAACTTTCCTGGTGTTTGCACATCAAGTCACCAAACAATGAACTGATAGGAAAGTTCAACCAAAGAAGATTTTTATTTTCGATTTGCGAGGTGTGAAACGACGTGAGGGAAACTTGGAATAGAAATGTGTTAAATTGTTATGTTTGCTGTCTGCACGAGTGATCAGATGACAAATGTTGGATAACAAGCTGAAGCTACAGAAACATCTGCTAGGATTGCGGCTTGTTCGAAAGAGACCCCGTAGCCCCTGGCTCATAGGCAAATGAAGGAATACGGGTGAGTTTTAGTCAGTAAAAGTCTGACACGCCTTTCCGCTCCACCAAGAGCGGGAGGGGTCATTTGAAGATATTAGATTTACACATCCAAAAAAAATCTACAGAAACATATCGCTTTTGTAATTGGAATAAATAAGATCAACAAAAAGATCGTCTACGTATAGAACCTACGTACGCCTGAACATTTAAGAAGAAAATTAACGTTAATATAAATACCAATCTCAAGAGCAATCTTTATGAAGTGGATGGTAACACAGTCTCCACGACATTATAAAGAATAAAAACGGCCAGTAAAGTATTTAAAACAAATTAAATGAGGATCCACGATATACGTCTAGTCGGACGCGCGAAATGTCAAGGTACCTTACAAGATGGCGCTATAAAACAAAAATGGACGACGAATGCGGAGATTCGAAATTCAAATTCCTTGGACGTTCTCACTTTTATTTCTAAACAGAATTTTTCCTTTTTCATTCTTTTCGATTTAGTTTCATATCATGTCATAAATTGAAATGGTTTTTAAAATATACAGGAAACATAAATGTAGTTCCAAAGAAAATAATGGATGCTTAGGTAAGCATTCAGTCCAGAAAAATTCAGAATTGTGATAATCATTTTAATTTCAAACAACAAAGAACACTGTCAGATACCTCAGTTTCATATACCTAGGCACAGCCAAAGGACTGGTTTTTAAGAAAGAGGCGACGCTTTGCAATTTGCCTTTGTCATTCCTACCGAACTGTTTAAAAAGTACCAATCTCCGTTTATCAAACCACTAATTTACGAAACACGATTTTTGTTTATCTTATAAAGTTAAACATTAAGGTGAAGGCTTCGACCACATGTAGGTAAGCAAGATACGTCGGATGTCCTTGCTTCCTAACCAGCTTTATTTGACAATCATTTCAATATTCTGTTAGTTTATACGACTCAAGTATTGGCATATTTGGTGACCGTAGCGTATTGGAGTGCCGTGGGTTTACAAAGTCGAGTTTATTTGACTGCCTATTTGAATGCAAGAGACCAAATAGGCGATTATACCCGTGTTTAAGGATGGCAGCTATAACGTGTGTAGCCTTTGGTCTGATTTTAACAAGCTTATGACACGAAGAGATCTCCTAATGACATCTCGTACTCTACCCTATAATGTCAGACTTTGACCGGAGACAGAAAACAGTTCGGAGAGAGAAACTGTTTCGCTTTGACTATGGCCTCTTAAAATTATACTTACTCATTTTTATTTCTTGCATTGACTATTTTCTTTTCGTCTCAAAAATAATAGCATTTGAAAATAGAATACTTGCACAAAATTGAACCGTCAGTCATCGACAATCTATCAACTTTTTTACCCCCTCCGGATCTTTCCAATTCTAATTTCAAACAGAAACAAAAATGTCTAACTTCACTTACACGTCGCACATGACCGTTGATTGATATGTATATGTCGTTTAAAACTAGAAATTCGAGGTTTAAATGATCGGATTTATTATCAAATATTATCATATTCTAGAGGCCACAAGGCGGGGAGCTCCCACCACGTGTGTTTAGAAACAAACAACTGGCGTTAATTATATATTAGAACACGTTCATATCGTGGTTTATAATAGGAGATCCTTGAGAGCTTCGTTCGGCTTCAAATAGATGGTTATTAGCATTGTGATTACAATCATTGTCGAGGTTTGAACGTTTACATGATCCTGGTAAGAATTCAATTGGTTTGGTATACACATTACCACCATCTGCCTAGCCCTTTCACAATTCACTACCTGACTTCCACCCAGTTACTGGGTAAAACTGGTAAAGACTGACAGGCTTGCAGACTTTTGACGACCGGTAAAGTGCATTCACATATCTGATGTACTAGAACTGTAAAAGTAGTGTCAGACAGCTGCTCTTCCCTGATGCCTGCGAAAAGGGGGAACGATCGATTTAAACCCCTTAACTTCTAACTGTTCAAATAGGACTATTTTATAAACAGTTAGAAGCTAGAATACCTACGCCTTATATTGTGCATAATTTTAGTCTAGCGTAGACTTTGATGAATGTTTGAACCTATACCAACGCCAAGCTCCATAAAGAATAGAGGTAAACAAACCAATTTAGGGTTATTACTACTCACGTTTTACAAATCTCCTGTTATTTACACGATTATCGCCTATTACATGCTAACTGTTTATTAACAATTCCTATTGCAGCATATTTCAATAGAATCACTAAAATAATAAGCATAATAACTTGGTATTTCGAAAAACCATTAAAAAGTCGATATTAATTTTACGTCATAGCCCTACAAAAAAGAAAGTTGGATGAAATCCAGGTATGAAACACATTTTGTGGAATTCAACCAATGAATAAAGTAGAGGCATTTGTCAATACAATTTTTCGTATTTTAATTTTTAATTACTTTCATATCAACTGCATAACACATGCATTTTGATACTTTCAAGTATGGACTAAGTATAATATAATTATATGTATCAAAAAATTTAACCTATTAGGAAATTAGCTTACACGTGTGTCATATTTCATTCAAATCGGTTAAACGTTCTATGCAAATCACCAATATCTAAACATAAATAAACAGTTTACATTAGTAGGAAGTAGGATTATTACTTTTATGAAAATCATCTATGTAGAAGAGGTTGTTAACATCTGTGTTTTTTGAGAGTGGTGCTGACAATACGACAATAAATGAAAACACAAACAATGCTGGTTCATAGGAATAATCTTAAACTATAGAAAAAAACCTAGCATCAAAAATATAAAATGAAAATTTCAAACAAACTAAATCGCTTAAAATTGCAAACGGAATAGAACATCCTTTAAAAATATTGGTTCACTGACCTCCGATCGGCGACAGCGTGATCCTGTATCGACTTGCTTTTTTCGCGCCGTTATTATTAAAGTTTGGTACCTCAGGATGCGGCGGTCATTAACCTGTAAGCGCTTCTTTATCAACATGTACATCATGTAGAAAATGTGAAAAATGAAAAATAATTTCCTGTGACTAAAATAATGGACATATTTATATGTTTTTTTATGGGTAGACTGAGAATATGTTGAGGTACACGAAGTTTAATTTATTGCCGTATTGTCAGCACCACTCTGTATAAAAACAATGGCCCGCCACCCCGGCCGGTCGGCTATCGGCCGGGCGTTGTCTTAAATTGTAATTATTTAAGACATCACATTAGAAACCTAAAAATAACAGTATTACTCTATTATTAAATAAATGTTATTATACATATAAATCTTCCTCTTCGATCACTCTATTAAAAAAACTGCGCAAACATCCGTTGCGTAATTTCAAAGAATTAAGCATACATACGACTTTGTTTCAGACTATGTAGTGAAGAATCATTTCATAGTCTTCACTATGGAATGGTTTTTGACAATTCATATCGATCAATACATAGAAGTGGAAAGTCTCCATAGAATGCGGACGGGTAGTCCTATCGGGTACACCTGCGCACACGTCGGTCTTCTGATCAACTAAACATGTACTAAAAGTCAGACAAAGTCTTGCCGCCAAGCGATTCGTCGTGTTCCGGCTTGATGTCTGGTGAAGCCGTACGGAGAACGGTTCTAAGCAGTTGTGTTACAATTGTGGCGGGTACGACGCACCAAATGTTGTGGTGTCGGGAGTTCGGTCGTGGAGGGTCTCAAGATCAATCTCCCTCTGGCGCAGCATCGTTGGTCGTGTTGTTGAGTGTAACATTGCATCACCTCACTCAACTGCCGTCTTCCTTCCTATTCACACAGTTTTTTTGAGTGAATAGGCTCTTAATAAACTAGCGCGCTTTATCATCAACGATTGCATCAGTGCTTACCATCAGGCAGGATTGCGCTAATTTATATTGAAATTAAAAAAGCATCAGTCTAACTAGGGAGCTTTTATGACGTTATTTAGAAGCGTGCCTACGATCAGCAATAAACTGCAATCTGTTAAGTTGATTGATTGACAAGTCATTAAAATGATTGTTACAAAAGTAGCACGATTATGATGTCTATTCACGCAAAGAAGTTTACAAAACATTTTAAAAACTACATAGTGGATGGACGCTTTTGAGCATGTTAAGTGATTAATGGATGAAGACAAAGCTAGCTGCTGAGGTATGCACAAGGACTGAATTTTGAATCCCTTCTCTTGACTCTGACTGTATCTACAAAACGCCACATACAAAACAACGCGCCATACCTCCCGACAGCAACCATTGGGCAAGTGCCCGCTAGACACAACACCCGTCTGGTCGGAGGATCCTCCCTTTTCTAAGGAGGATGAGAGAACTTTATACCCTGTTCCTCATCCCTCTAAACCGACATATTCTATATCACGATAAGTGGACTAACTACGGGTAAATTATAACGTGGATATCATTTCTGGGAAGAATAAGGAAAAGGTAAAGGATGTAAGCAAAGCTTCAACTATCAATGTCGATGGCAATAAGAGAAGAATTGTGGAAGGAAGCTGTTGAAGATGAAACGGCTGTAAAAATGGTTACTATCTACTGATATTACTGCTGATGAATGGGAATAAAGACATGCTGTGCAGATCCCGAATAAATAGTTATATAAGGATAGCCAAGGAAACTCGTCTTCCGTGTAGTACCAGGCTTAGATTAGTACCAATCCTTATCCTCGCTAAGGGAATACTCACCATGGAAGCGGGCAGCAGCTGTCTCCTGTGGAATATCAAACTACTGGGATCCCAACATGCGAGTCCCAGCAGTCCCAGAAGTGGACCTCTATCGGCTGAAGAAGAAGCCAAGGAAATGATGAATGAAATGTGTGAATGATGCTTAAAGAGGTGGCAACTACCGCGATGACAGTTAACAGTGACATATGGAAGAAAAAGACGTGTTGCGCCGACCACAAATCAATTGAGGTAAAAGGTGGGAGAATAATGTTGATCGGATGTGAGTGGTATATTTAAAAAAGAGAAGAGAAGATGAGATAGTAAATCGAAATCAATGGACCTGATTCCCTTGTTCACAAACTAAATTAAATTTCAATTCAGTGAATCTTTTTCTTTATAGTTCGTTAAGAAAAGGACAGAAGATAAAATGCCAGTAAAGACCTGTCAAATTATTCCGCTCCTGACGTAAATTGGCGTATGTTTAGTCGGCGTGTTTATAATCGCGTCTAAACTGTCAATGCAGTATATTATTTTTTCAGGATTAAACTAAAATGTTATCTTCTATCCTTTTCTTAATGAAATAGAAAGAAAAACATACACTTAAATTAAAATTAGTTTGTGAAAAAAAGAATCTGCGCCAATGACGACTCTTTAAACTCCCGTCCGCGATTTCGTAATATGTAGATACTGTGCTTGATGTATCCCGAACAACACACTTATCCAAGTTCCCAAAGCTTAACACAAATGTCAAAACAGTACTTACGCAGCCAAGAAGCAAAGTTTACTCACATATAAACTCTATATTACAACATATCGTAGATGGAAAACCCTCGACTAGCGAGCCGGTTTTGAAGGGGTCAAAACTTTCACGAGGCATCCGCGAACATTTTCGTCTCAATATATTCTCTATAACGTAATAATCTCATAGATATGTTAAAGTCTGTTTGTATTTGTGACATCCGCGTTTTCTATCTATCTGCATAATGCAGTTCATATGTCAATGGACAATTCAAGAGCTCTTCAATAAATGTCAGTTCCTACGTGGTTTTCAAATGGCGGGTCTTAGTTTTGAAAGGTTTTAAAGTAGTTTATGTACAGATGCCAGCAGGTTAAGCTAACCGAAACTGTCATTTGCCTATCAATCTTAAATCTTATTACTTTATTAATAAACTTTTAAATGTTTTATATAACAAATAGCAGAAGTGTTGTAACTTGACGTACTGTTTTCGGTAGCATTTCATTAGGGATGTAGTTTTCAATTTTGGTCGCCTTCCTTGGCTTTATTCTATGAATGGCGAAATGTTATTAAAAACAACAAAATAAATTTGGTACCATACCCATAATTAAATAGGTACTTTTCAGACTCATTTCAGCAACAATCAAAGATATAAAACACAAATTAGACGTATTTTCGACAGATTGAGACAGATCTGAATTAAAATTACAAAAATTGCCTTCATTGGCGCCGATTCATCGAAGATGTACTGAAATTAAAATTAGTTTAGCTTGTGAATAAGACAAACGGCTCCAGCTACTTACGTTTATATTTCTTTGACTTTATTATCGTTGGGATTTTTACAAAGACCTGAATTATGTAAGCAAATATCTGATTTATAATAGCATCAAAACTAAGTCGTATTTTTTAACACCGCTTGTCAAAAACTAGACCCAAACTAACATTATAAAGTTTAGTGAGTTATTATGTTTCTACACAACTAGATAAACACTCGATTACGAGTTCCAAACGAGTCGATTTGCAATTAATTACGAATAAAATTTACCGCAAATTGCTGGTTGAGCACTAAAAAATGCAGTTATGAGGTTTGCAGACCAATGCAATAATTATGTTCTAACAATAGACACTTCGTATGTTACTTCTTAGAACTAGAAAACCTTTATCCGTGTGGTGCCGGGCTTAGAATAGTACTAACCCATATCCTCCCGTGGGTGTCGTAAGACGCGGCTAGGGAACTCTCATCAGGGAAGCGGGAGGCAGCGATTCTCCTGTGGAATGTCAAACTATTGCGATCCCCAACCCGCTTGCCAAACGTGGGGATTACGGCAAACCCTTCCAATGTAACGAAAGCCTTGGGGGAGGCCTTTGTCCAGCAGTGGACTTCTATAGGCTGAAGAAAAAAAATAAACTGTATCAATAAGTGACGTATGTCACAGAATGGAATAATGATTCCGATTAGACCTTGTTCACAAATGAAACTTAATTTAAGTTCAGTTAGTAATCTTTATCATTCTATTTCATTAAGAAAATTATAGAACATAAATAAGTATATTAGTTCTGTCATCACCTATCATTACCGCTGTTTCCCGAAGGGCTGATAGTGTTAAACTCAATTCGCTATAAAGACGTTGAGCACCAAAACATTTTTACTTTTTTATAATTTATTTTAGAAAAGTTTCCGTGATACAAAAATGGCAAGCTAACACATTTCCCGTGACGTAATAGGGATGAGTTCATTGCCATCCTTCGCGCACAAATGTAGACTGACCCAGGAAATCTAACCCAGGACTCCAGGTAGAGCAGTTGCGATTGCGATCAAAATCGAAGGTCTGAATTAGGTAGGTAGGTATATTAATTTGTGTTTAATCCACTCGATAACTAGGTACTTATAGTTCCAAATATGACTTGTAGCGAGAACGTCTGCATTTCTATAAGCGAAGAAAATTTTTAAAGATGGAAGGAAGAGGGGTTTTCATCTCATCGGTTCAAGTTTTTCTTTTTTTTAATTTTGGCACCTCACGTTTTGCGCATTGGCCACAGACATAGGTACTTATTAAGTTTTTCTGTTCACTTTTTTTAATAGGTAGGTACATTACTTTTAAGTGCTATTTAGCCTGGTTTGTATTATAATTGTATTAGATGCGACAAAATGAAAATATTTTATTGTTTTCGTTCTCGGAGAGAAGTTATGTACTAATTAAATACCTAACTGGTACTAAAATGTGAAATTATAATAGAAAGTAACTAGTGAAAGAAGCGAAATTACTGTTTTCAATGTCAATGCCGCATAAAACGGGAAAATTACTGGAAGATCCTGCTTCTGTGTGACAATCCGTTTGCCAGTTAGTAGCGATAAGGAACTTAAAGTTTTAATTAATAAATAATACCCGATATTAGTAATGTAAGCAATTTTCTACCGTTACTTAAAGAAGTTTATAAACACAAACCTGTCGCGAACGCGGGACAGTACACCCGTCCTTCCGGGTAGTTTCCAATTTTCACATTCACTCCCTCACCACTTTTCAGGGAACAATCCCAAAGACAAAACGAACACTTAATAATTAAAAAATAAACAGTCACACAGTTCAGAGTCTAACATTGTAGAAATTTAAATTTCGAACACGAGTTGATGAACGAACAGGGTTGTATTCGAAAACTTCGAACTCAAAGTCGTACGTCACTAAAGAGGTGCGATTAAAAACCGGTAGCGTGGAGCGTGCTCGCGGCAAAGAGGTTGATTATCAACTGCAGGTGAGTGAAGCATCGATGGCGGCAAGAGGCTGGGTGCGGGCCGCGTGTGAATGTAAACTTGTAAAGGTTCTTTGAGCTTCAATTCGCGGCCGGTTTGAGCCGGACATCAAGGGATAACACCAGGATGGTTGAAGAGAAACCTTCCTTCCTGAGAAAAAAGTTCTATGCGATTTCCTTGTAAATGTGAAAGTGTTTACGAGTAAATGTAAATTACTTGATGTAGCTCACGACAATAAATCATAAATGAGCGTTAATTAAAAATATTGAGTGGTATGAAAATTATGACAAGTTCATAATTTATCTTTGTTGTTAATATACACTTTCGGTTTTTTCCATCGAATTATAAATTGTGTAGGATCTATCCTACCTAAATATGGCACCCAATCTCACACGAACATGGGGTGTTCGTGACGAAGAAAAAACTCTAGGTTTTGGACTTCCACAAGGCAGCATCCTTGGTACAACGTTGTTCCTTATATTCATTAATGATTTATGTAACTTAAATGTAGTAAATGGCAAAATAATATCGTCCGCCGATGACACTGCGATTATTTTCACCGCCAAAACGATTATCGAGTTGTATAGCATAGCACAGGCAGGTTTTAACTCCGTTCTTAACTGGCTTCGTTGTAATCTATTAACACTGAATTCTGAGAAAACAAAATATATTCATTTCACTTTGCGCAATGTTGATAACAAAACAATTGATTCTCATTTATACGCTCACCCTTGTAAACAACCGTCTATCACTTCTTGTACCTGTCCTAGGATCCTTCAAACAATGTGCCTAAAATATCTTGGAGTCTTTATTGACAACACACTATCCTATAGACAACATATTGAAAGTTTGGTTACAAGAGTACGTAAACTGATGTTTGTATTCCAAAAACTGCGCTCCATTGCAGACACCTACTTAGTGAAAGAAGTGAACAAAAGACTGAAGACCTACTTACAGTATGTAAATAAATTTAGAAATAATCATTACATTAACTAATAATACTATGTAAGCAATAGGATACTAATAATAACACTGTACCTCTACTTCCGTTGTGTCCTAGATTTTTGGCTAATTTACTTGCTCACCTGATATGTTCAGTATCTATGTATGTATTTATTTATGTATTTGTGTATCTACTTTAGCATATTGTAATAATGATGTTTGCACCAACGACAGTTCCATTTGTAGTTCGGGAGAATCTGTCCATTCTTTGGTTGCCAGGAAGAGATCGCATTAGCGATAAGGCCACCCATTATATGTGATGTTTGATTGGTGCACAATAAAGAATATATAAATAAATAAATGTACAAATCTGAGAACTAAACAATGTATTTATATTATTTATGCTACAAATCAGATTGCAGATGAAAGGAAAAAAATAAAACCAGACTGGAGAAATATTTTTCATAATACAGAGAAAACGTCAGTAAGTACCGTAGACCGTATTACAGAACCTGACTCAAAACTCAAACTTTACTTAATTCTCGTTTAAAGCGATTTGATTGGTTGAAACTAGTTTTAAGTATTCCTTAAATCTTGAGTAAGATTCTGTAATACGGTCCTAAAAATAATTTTCAACCAATAATTCAAGGTTGAATAACTAGCGTTACCTACTGCGAAGTAATTTCTAGATTTGATTCATAACTCGGAAACCTTTGAACTTCGAAAATATGACCTACTAGCTGACCCGACACCTAACTAATGTTGTACTCGTACTGCAGATACATATTTCAATAATTTAAAATTACTTACGACTGTACAAAGATCCATAGAAAAATCAATAAGTAAGCATCAGTTATTCTCATTTTCCGGGCAAATATTTCTCTCCGTAAAAAAACTACCTAATTTCAAACACCAATTGGGCAATTTTTGCCAAATTGGTCCATTCATTACCAGGTATAGTATATTATCTATGATCCATTCTATCATCTTTATTCCCCTAATGAGGTGTATCTGAATAATTGTATTGTCTGCGTAGGTACCCCACGCGACTTGAAATAAAAAGATGACAGATTAACATATAAGTAACGCCATCTGTGGCATATTTGGCGAACTAACATAGATGAAGAACTAATATACACTTGCTAAAGGGATGGCGTTATAACAAAAAAATATTTATAGTTGTCAACATCACTTTATAGGTTCTTCACCTACATAAAACCAGCTCAGCTAAGGAAAAATAACAATATTCTTGCAAAAAAAAAAAAAAACGCTACTATTTAAACGAAACCTTAATTTCGGAAGTCAATGTCCTCGGGTTCGTATTTTCAATAAAGCTGCATCCGGTTAGACTAGAAGCCAAACCTAATATAGTTGGAGAAAAGTAAGGCAGATGTAGAAGTACCCCCGACTCACCGTCGGGTTATAGGCCGGTCGTGCTCCTGGATGAAAGCGGAAAGTGCTTTGAGAGGATCATCGTCTCTCGCATCCAGGAGCACCTAGAGAGCCGTGGGCCGCAGTTGGCGGACTGCCAGTACGGCTTTCGGACCGGCCGGTCCACGATGGACGCGGTGGCTCGCCTCAAGAGGTGGACTGAGGCGGCCACAGCGAGGGGTGAGGGTGTCGTCGCGGTGTCGCTAGACATCGCGAACGCGTTCAACACCCTCCCCCACGAATGCATAGAGGCGGCACTGAAGTACCACGAGGTGCCCCTCTACCTCTGCGCCCTCGTGCGGAACTACCTCCGTGAGAGGAAGATTCTGTACGAGGACGCAGAGGGTCGCGTCCAGTCGTGGACCGTAAATGTAGGAGTACCCCAGGGATCAGTGCTTGGTCCCCTGCTCTGGAACCTGGGGTACAGCTGGGTTCTGCGTGGCGCGCTCTTGCCACGGATGGACGTCGTCTGTTTCGCAGACGACACTCTAGTCCTGGCCAGGGCGTGCGAGTGGGAGGAGGCGGTCCACCTCGCGTCGGTCGGCACCTCCTTGGTCGTCCGGCGTATCCGCCTCCTGGGGCTGGAAGTGGCCCTCGAGAAAACGAGGGCCATAACCTTACACGCCCCGCGACGCAGAACCCCACCGGGTCTCCGTATCCGAGTGGGGGGGGTCCGGGTTCCCGTCGAGGTGTATATTAAGTACATCGGCCTGATCCTGGATCCCCGCTGGAGTTTCGAGGAGCACTTTAGGCTCCTCGCTCCGCGGCTGTGCTCATTCGCAGCCGCACTCGGACGGCTCCTCCCCAATTTGGGGGGGCCGAATTCGGCGTGCCGTCGGCTGTACCAGGGAGTGGTGCGGTCGATGGCACTCTACGGAGCCCCGGTGTGGGCGGAGTGCCTTTCCCGGCGCACAGTGGCCCTGCTGCGGAGGCCGCAGAGGGTCATCGCGACACGGGCCGTGCGGGCATACCGCACGGTCAGTCATGGGGCTGCCTGCGTCCTCGTGGGCACGCCCCCATGGGAGGTCGATGCCCTGGTTCTGTCCCAGGTGCATCGACACCGTGTCGCGGCCCGGGAACGGGGGGAACGACCCGCCTTCGAGGAAGTAAGGCGGGTCCGAATAGCGGCTCAGGGGGAGGCCCTGAACCGGTGGAGGGAGGCGCTCCGCTCCCCAGCTGCCGGCCACCGGACGATTGGAGCGATTCGTCCGGTGTTGGAGGGATGGGTTGGGCGCCGGCATGGCAGCCTTACCTTCCGCTTGGTGCAGGTACTGACCGGGCATGGCTGCTTCGGTCACTACCTGCACAGGGTCGCCCGTCGGGAGGAGTCGCCGCGGTGTCACCACTGCGACTCTCTCGACGACACGGCCGAGCACACCCTGGTGGAGTGCCCGGCCTGGCGAAACGAGCGCCGCGACCTCGTTGCGGCGCTCGGAGGCGGACGCCTCTCCCTGGCAACCATGGTGCGAGCTATGGTTGAAAGCGAGAGTGCATGGGAGGCCGCCTCCTTCTGCGAGACCGTCCTCTCGCAGAAGGAGGCTGCGGAGAGGGAGCAGGAAGAGGATGCTCTTGCCGCTCCCCTCCGGCGTAGACGGGCGGGACGAAGAAGGCGGGGGACGAACCCCCGTCTCCTTTAGCCCCAGAGTGTGACCAGCGCGTGTGGGTAGCCCTGCACGTGCATTGCACCGGTCACTACGTCTGGGGATTACTCTGTTACCCGGGTAATCCCCCTTTGGCGCGGAAACCGGCCTTGACAAGGCCGGTAAGTCCTGAGAGTCACACGGCGTCTAGGCCTTCGGGCCGACCCCGTGACAGTCTCAACACAGGGCCCGAGGGTAACCGGGTGGCTTTAGTGGCTATTCCCGGCTTCGGCCGGGCGAGTCCCACACACGTCCGCCGCCTAGCTAGCGGCGGGTATGGTGCCTAAATGCATTTCCACTCGAGAAAAAAAAAAGGCAGATGTAGAAGTAAAAGATACTTTTCAGTTGGGTAACATTGATTTATTTGGTCTACACATCGATATTTACACCAAAAATAAACGTTGGTTCGTTTTTTCTAGCCCTAATTGCGTAACATAATGCTGATTCCCTTGTTCACAAACTAAACTAACTTTAGTTCAGTGCATCTTTTTCTTTCTATTTCATTAAGAAAAGGATAGTAGATAACATTTTAGTTTAGTCCTTTCAAATTAAAATATTCCATAGACAGTTTAGACGCGATTATAAACATGGCGACCTTTTGGTCGCCATGTTTATAATCATACATCAATAATACATCAATTTACGTTAAGCGCGGACTAATTTAACAGGTCTAAACTAACATATTATGTTCTGTCCTTTTCTTAATGAAATATAAAGAAAAAGATATACTGAATTTAAATTTAGTTTAGTTTGTGAAAAAGAGAATCTGGGCCAATACCAAATTTGAATCATTTAGATTCAAAAATGTGTGCTCTGCAACATAAATAATGCAATGATATTTGTGAAGCTCAAAATTAAACGGTTTTCTGATAGTGGCCAGATTCCCTTGTAAACAAACTAATCTGAATTTAAGTACAGTCCATCGTTTTCTTTCTTCTTCAGTAAGAAAAGGGCATAAAATATTAGTTTAGTCAGCGCTTGACGTAAATGGACGATTTTTAGTCACCAAGTTTTTAATCATGTCTAAACTGTGTAATAATATCTTAATATGGGAGGGCTAAACTAAGATTTTAACTTCTGTCCTTTTCATAATTAAATAGACAGAAAAAGATGCACTAAGCTTTTTGTGAATAACAGAATCGACGCTGTTGTATCAAGCAATTTCACTGCAGGTACAAGGTCAATAAAGTGCTTGAAGATTATTTCTGGGCTTCTCAATACCATCTATCAGAAGACACAATCTTTTCATATACGGCGGCAATCATGTCCGATGAAAACTAATACAAACCAAACCACAATTATGTATATTGTAATGTTTTTAACAATTCAAAGTTGCATTTTTTATTTGAATTTGATTTACTATGAAGTGAAACAGCAATAGTATACAGCATTAGAGTAGAAGATTAAATAGGTTGTTACTCCATATAAAATATTGGTAAACAGCTACATCCATATGATGAGATGCCAACCCCAACATTTTTAGGAAAAGCCTTGACATAGAGATCTTAACTAGTTAAAATGTCTATCAACATTAAAAGTTACTGCACACTTATCCTTTCAGTCCCATGTAGTACCAGGTATAGAATAGTATCATCCTATATCCTCCTGTGGATGTAGTAAGAGGCGACTAGGGGAACCCTCACCAGAGAAGCAGACAGCAGAGCTTCTCCTGTGGAATTACAAATTACTGCGATCCCGAACCCGCAGTGGACCTCGTTTGGTTCAGAACAAGGAGAATCCTTTCAGAATCCCATAATTTTATCAAATTTTGAATATCATTTGGTATACAGACAGAAAATATTTGATTGACTTATTTGAAGAAGTGGAGATAAATACTAGAAGAAGAGAGAGAGAGAGAGCAGAAAAGAAGAAGACAGAAATGAGATGGAGAAAAAATAAGTTAAAAAGAGGTTACAAAGAGGCCAACTGAATGTGCTGTCCAATCCATCCCTAAAAAAATATTTTATGCCCATAAAAATTATACTTAATATCTAGGTTAAACAAAACATAAAATTATTGTTATTACTATGCAAGAATCATAAAAACACATAACAATTTGAATTATAGTCTGTATCAGATCATCACCAACGGTACTCAGTACCGTTTATCCATTCATCCTATAACTGAGGCTTCACATCTTTATTGAGGATCAGCAACGGGTTCTGCATGTCAAGCTGACATTGAGCAATGTCACTTAGGGCTCCTTGTATCTTTTCTAGGAGGATTTCTCCTTGGCGTACCACCTGGAACCAAATATTTACCTCATTATAGAATATTAGAAATGAATAGAAATTCATTCAACAATTTCAACATTATTCATTCTTACAGATTCAATTATGAATTGAAATTTTAGATTAGTGTAAAGGAATATGTAGGGAATTTAGGAAATTATTCACAATTCAGGCCCACTGATAATTACAGGTGTTGCACTAATATGACAATATAGGTTATCAACTAAAAAAATACAACAAATTAATCATAAATAATGTAATTGTTACCTTACATAACTAGCTATGTTTAGTAAAAAAAATGGACAACTAAAATTTTTTATAGTACATACTTGAGTGTGTTGTGTTGTGTTGTTAACTTTTAATATATGTATGTGTTTGATGACAAATACTCATATTATTCTTTCCTTACTTTACAGGATTAAGTACCTATATTTAGTACATCATAACTAGAATAGTTGAGAAGAGTGTTCCTGATGTTTCTTTTGCCCCAGAAGGAGAGTGATGATTTCTTACATATACTGACAGGCCAATTACCACAGTGCCCCATCACTACCTTATCTCTTATAGACTTTGTAAAAAAAACTAAGAAAGATTATAAATTGAAGGCCAGTAAGTGTACCTCAAAGTCTCACCGAGGTCTTTTAAATTAGGAACAACTACAGAAACGTACCTCTTCGAGTTGCTCAGCAGCCTCCTTATTCTCAGCCTCCAAACGCCTCAAGCTTTGCACCTGCAGCTCAGTCGAACTCTCCTCACTAGGCAGAGACTCAATCAACGTGTCGATATCTTTAGCACATCGAGATATCAATGCAGCAAACAGCACAGCATAGTCCTCTTGGTTTTGTTGTTGTTGCGGGGTTTGTGAGCCACTGCGGTCGAAACCAGGGAACTTGCTTGGCGTAGAGAACTGTTGCAGTATACCTATACTATTGCAAAAGTGCTCAGCTTGCTGTAACACAGTAAATACGGATGTTAAAACATAGTTGAGGCAGCACTAAAATTACAACACAATTTGCATTTAGTTACCTGGTTTATGGTGTCCTGAAGCTGGGTAAGACGGTCTGCCATGACTGGTATGTGATTCAAACACGTTGAGCATAAAATACGCGAATCACGCAAACGAACAAAACATTAATGAAAGTAATTAAAGTAGAAATTAATAAATGAAGTGAAGTTTGCCGCAGATGACAGATCAATGACAACTCTATACAGCAGTGTTGCCAACGCAAATTTTGAGGAGGCCGTGTATCTATGGTAAAAAAAGCCGTATTCGTAAGGAAAACTATCGACTATAGGCCGTGTCATTTGCCAAATTTTTGTAGAGAAAATAAAATGACCCTTATATTAAAGGATGATAAGAGCTATTTTTCGACCATCATACACTCGAAAAAAAGTTTCGGACTCCGGCAATTTTTAAATGTATTTGTAAACTTGAAGATATGTATTTTCTTACAATATAAGATTGACGTAATAAATGAAATAGTAAGTTAAAGAAATTATTACTCAAAAAGACAGCGTTTTGGGTTAGTTATAAATACTATGCAATGAATACCGACATCGGCCAGTGGACTAAAACATGCAATTCGTGTCAGCTCTCCAAAGTACAGCGACACAATCATAGTGACATCGCAATATTTCCACCGAGCGAACGATTTCAACATATTCACGTTGATATCGTTGGACCGCTACCTACATCAGCATGTGGACACAAATACTTGCTCACGATGATCGACCGATGCACACGATGGCCCGAAGCTGTACCACTTCAGGAGACAACCGCTGAAATCGTCACAAGAAAACTTTACGAAGTGTGGATATCTCGTTTCGGTTGTCCAATAAGAATCACAACTGACCAAGGTCGACAGTTTGAAAGTCGACTATTCCGAGACCTCGCTCAATTACTAGGCGTAGAAAAAACCCGTACTACTGCATACCACCCGCAGAGTAACGGAATCGTCGAACGCTGGCACAGGACATTAAAAGCCACACTCATGGCTAGGCTAGAAAACAGCAACAAATGGATCGACGAGTTGCCTGTTGTTTTAATGGGCCTAAGAGCCGCAATCCGCTCCGACTCTCGCGCACACAAGCGCAGCGCAACTCACCTATGGTCTTGACCATAGGTGACCGGGTAGGCGTATTGCTTGCAATACGCCTACCCGGCGAGTTCATATCACCAACACCAGCCACACCGAAAATGGACCACGACTACGTTAATCACCTGCATAAGTCATCACGAAACTCACACCTACATACAAATCGCATGCAAACAAGCGATGTATGTTCGTCCACAACGACCTACAAACATGTAGCCACGTGTTTTTACGCGATGATACCGTCCGCAAACCTCTGCAGCATCCATACCAAGGTCCATACAAGATCATCGAACGTAAAGAAAAGTACTTTACAATTCAGCTACCAGGACGAATTAGCAATATATCGATAGATCGCCTCAAACCTGCGTACACAATCAACACAGAAGATGGTCCCAAGCATACGAACAGCGAGACCAATCAAGCACCTGCAGCTACCACAGATGAGCAATCCAGCCTACTTCCAGACCCGCATACGAGGGAACAACGTACCAGATCAGGCAGGATCGTCAAGACGCTTCGCTAAAGGGGAGAGTATTGTAGCAGATGCTACACATGTTCTCTTACCCGCTGGGAAAGGTCGGCTATAAATCACACCAGGACCGCGGAAGCCATGGCGCGCGTCGCTGCAACCCTGACCCCCGGGGCGAGGGTTCCCATAAATCTCACCCTGGAAGACATCTGTTGACCATCGTCAATGTGCGTGAGAACCAAACTGTGAGTTGGCGCGCTTTCTACATTAACCAATCAAACGCCGCGGCCTGCCTCGATCAACGAATCAACATCAAGAACGCACGCAACACCGCGTGGACATCCGCAGGACAGCAAGCTGATTTGCTATTGGTTACCCCACTATGGTTTAGTTGTTTAGAGATAGTTAGTATTTAAGTGATTGCATAGCTTGTAAGAGACATCCCCAGGGCTCCATGCTAGCCCCCTCATATTCACGCTGTATACAAGCGATATCCCGAAAGGTGGTAAGGCCCAAATCGCTCTGTTCGCAGACAACACCGCCATCTACTGCTCGGGACTCAGCCCTCACCGAATTCAACACCATCTCCAAACCGCAGTCAACAAACTGGCTGACTGGTTCAAGAAATGGAGGATCGAAGTTAACCCCCAAAAGAGTCAAGCGGTACTCCACATGAAACCGCGACGAAACGTCCCCACCCCACGACCCATCTCCATGTCTGGCGAGCTGATCCCTTGGGGGAAGCAAGCCAAATATCTAGGTGTGATTCTCGACCGCAACCTCAACTTCTGAGAGCACATTAAGGCGGTCCGCTCACGTGCCGCCTACGCTCTGGGTCGACTCCACCCCGTCCTCAACCCGCGTAGCAAACTGTCGCTCAAGTGCAAAATGCGCCTGTACACAGCGTGCATACGCCCGATTATGACATACGCTTGTCCAGTCTTCGCACACGCCAAGCCGCGTCATATCCATAGGATGCAAGTAGTCCAAAACCGTTTTCTTCTTAAAGCCACAAACGCCCCTTGGTTCGTCCGTAATGAGATCCTCCACCTTGATCTCAAAATCCCCACCATCCAGCAGTTCATGAAGCGTCTTTCCAAACGCTTCTTTGACACTGCCGCCAAGCACCGCAATCCCCTGATAGTAGCGGCTGCTAATTACACCCCCTCCACCATCTCCAAGCTTTGCCGCCCAAGGCATGCCCTCACAGACCCCGATGACCCCATAACCCTCCTCCAAGAGGCCAATAGGGCCACCAGTACATTAATCAAAAACAGACCGACCTATCGACCTCGCCGCCGAGGTCCATCGCGACGCGTTCAACGTAGTAGCCCCCTCCCCCGTCCCTCGCCCGATGAAGGCCAGCCCGCGCCGCAGCTGAGCCAGTAACCATAACTTCCCAACCATGACCTCTGAGTTTGTTTCAGACTGTCATAAGCATACACCGAACCCTAAGATGCTGTTATAAGCATACACTGAACCCTAAGAAGCCATCTCAGCATAATAGGGATAATCAGCACTAACCATTCTATTTACGGTACTGAAGTCAGTCTATTTCAAACCTCGAACGTGAACGGTTGCATAAGGGTCCCTTTATAATTAATCGTTATAGATAGTTCAATCCACGAAGACGCGCCCCACTATTTCTCCTAACCGTTTATAGTATATGTGTGCAAGCTTCCGTCAATGTTTGAGTGTTATCCGTACACAATAATTATCTATGAGTGCACACCCACACTACAATAAATTGACTAATCAGCAGAGAGCGTCATGGTCAAAGTGAAAGATGCTCTACTTCAATTTTATACTCTTTACCCGACTGCAAGGAAAATTGAGGTGTGGATATTTTATGTGATTATTAGTTAATATACGATTATAATACCATTTTTATATAATAATAGGAGGTAATTAGAGACATAAATGAAATACGTGAAAAAGTTTTATGGAACTTTTTTTATTGAAATAAAAATCGTCAATCACTAGTTTCAGAAATGTCTGATTCAGATTCTGAAGTATCACTGACATTTATAATAAAATTGAAATCAAGATCACAGTGTCTCATGTATTCGTCTTCTATTTTTTCCACGTACTGACAAGTATTGAACCAGACATCTTTATTTACTCGATCAAATGCTTCATTTAAAATGGGCATAATCGAAGTGTAGTTTTGATTGATATTGCGGCTAGCAACGTCGTTTTTTACAATACCCCAAATGTTTTCGATTGGATTTAACTCTGGGTGATAAGGAGGCAGCCGAAGCACTGTGAATCCATATTCCTTTAATAATTCGTCAACTCTGTACTTGCTGAAGTTTTCTTTGTTTTTTAATATAAGGTCATAAAGTTCAGGCTTTTTGTAGGTTGGTACAAAATGGATATTTTTTGCATTCAGCCAAGTCTGCATGTCTAATTTGTTGGAGTTGGATGTGGGTATTTTTTCCGAACTAGTATTGTGATAGGCTGCATTATCCAAGACTACCACGGCATCATTTGGGAGATTTGGTATTAGTTTCTCCTTAAGCCACTTTAAGTAATTATCCGAGTTCATATTATCGTGGTAGTCTCCGGATTTGATCTCTGCTCTGTACGTTAACAACGCATTTGGTACGAAACCCTCAGCACTTCCGGCATGTACTATAATTATGCGCACACCCTTTGTTAAATTTTGTTTCATTGCTGTTTTAGAGCCTTTGTCGGCCCAAGATTTTTTTGCACGTGGTTGGTATGAATATATGATTCATCTGTGTACACTATAGGTCTACCTGCATTACGAAAAGATTTTACCTGTTTTAAATATTTCAATCTTAACATTTGAATATCATGTTTTTCGGTTAGGACCTTCCTATTATTCTCAGTTTTTCTCCATTTATAACCAAGCTTAAGTAACAATGTTCTTAGGGTGGTTCTACATCCATTAAATTGTATACGGTCTTTCAAAATAGTATTAAGTCGTGATAATGTTGGAAATTGATGATGTTCTTTATGGCAGTTTTGGATAGTTCTTCGGACTACACCAATATCAAATTTGTCTAAATTAATTTTTCGTGGTCTTACCCTTCTCTTCTTCATAGGTGATGTAAAAATAGAAGCACTTCTGCCTGTTAAATTCGAATGCGACGTACTCGCTTCATTTTTAGAATCAATATCCATTTCCGTAGTCGGCTCTGTTGTACGCTCTTCACTTTGGACTACAGAAACTATCGCATCCGTCTCCATAGTTATATTAGACTCCATAGTAGATACTGTAGTTTGCTTTATTGTCTCAGTATAAGCCTTTCTTTCGCGTAGAATTCTAGTCACTGTGCTTTCAGATATTCCAACAGCCTGTGCGGTTCTCCATCGAGCATCAGTGAGTTTTTCTGCAAAATTTTGACTTGCTTCTTTTTTCATGAAATCGTAAACTTTAGAAATAATTTCTCTTGCCTACAATTAAAAAAAAATAAAAAGAAATAACATTAGTCTTACTTTTAAATATAAAATGAAGTCTAGTTAGTAAAATTTAATTTTGAATTAAACTACTTTTTTTTATTATTTTATGTGTTTCGTAACAATAATTTACATACCTGGCTTTTAAGTACAACACGCTGAGATTTTTTCGACATTTAAAAAAAATATAAAGTAGAGCAACTTTCGTGTCGTGTCTGGATTTTTGAAATACAGGTTGTACTACTTGTGTGCATCGAACCACTGACGGTCCGTGACTGACGCTCGGAGAAAACTCCCCGCGCCCCGCGATCCCCTCAACCTAAAATTGGTGGGGCGCGTCTTCGTGGATTGAACTATCTATATAATCGATTAAATAAATATGAATTATCTTTTAATAATTTCTTTCTTTTTTTAAAAAGCTTTTTTGAAGGGACCCTATAACATTTGGTGGCAGCGGTGGGATACGGAAATCCCCAGTGCCGATTCGCGAAAACTATATTTGCGTTAAATCAATAAATAGACTCTCCGTATCTTGCAATCCTATAAAATAAATAAATGGTAATAAAACCAGTGAAGTGTTCATAAGTAGCACGTTACGATTCTGTGAGTAAATCCTGAGCGCATAACAATAAGTGCGGCCTAGTGAGTGTCCAGTGGACATCCTTTAATCGTCCTTCGAGCATCCTTCGAGTCTTCTGAGCATCCTGCGAGTCCTCCGAGCATCCTGCGAGTCCTTCAAGGATCCTGCGGATCCTGAAACGTCATAAGTGTCGTCCTATGACCCGCGAGTGTTTTGTGTTTAGTCTAGTAAGTGTTCCGTGAATGAAAGAGTGTCGGTTGTGTTATCTGTGTGTGAGCGTCGCTATGCAGCCGTCCTCGGCTACAACTCTTATCGCCGCCTACGCATTCCTGTAAGTCAATGAACAATTTTAACTGTAAGCTTATCCCTGCTAGTTTAAAATTAATATTTTGTTACTTGTCGTCTAAAATTACATGTTATGCTTCCTAAAGTGCCAAAAAACGAAGATAGTAAATTAAAAATTGATATTCCATCCAAAGTTTCAGATCTGAAATCTCCAATCTTATCACCAAGAATTACTAGGCAAACAGTAGAAATGGAGCTTAATACTTTATTAAAATTCGTAAAACCATATGACGGCAGTCGCGAGAAACTAAATTCGTTTATTAATAACTGCAATAATACTTACGAGCTAGCATCCGAGGCACAAAAGCCAATTATATTTAAATACATATTATGTCAACTTACAGACAAAGCTTGTTCAATAAAAGAATTCACATCTTGGGATCAGTTGAAAGAATTCCTTAAAACTCAATTTTCAGAAAGAAAACACTATACACATTTACTTAATGACCTCCAAGAAAGCAAACAAACTTCGTCTGAAAACGTAGGACAATTCGCCCTTCGTATGGAGACCTACCTTTCTCAATTATTAACAGTGATATCACTCTCTAACTATAAGGCCAAAGAAATACCAGGTCGCACAGCGGCCATGGAGGACCTAACACTCCACCACTTTCTCATGGGTTTAAACCCTCGCGTATCAAACATGGTAAGGTGTAGAGCACCTAAAACGTTCAATGAGGCCGTTAACTTAGCCATTTCCGAAGAAAGGATTTTAGAAACTCTTTAAAGTCGTCGGGTAACAATCCTAAACACGACTCAAACCTTACATGTAAATATTGCAAAGAGATTGGTCATGATATAAATAACTGTCAAAAGCGACAGAAACGTTACCCGAGTTCTCAACAGGATCGAAGTAAATCCTCTGGGTCCTACCCCAATTCTAAATCTCCTCAAGTCAATTTCATCGATGATAACGATGACTCTGATGAATCTACCCACGATGACGAAGGTGAAAATGTCGAAGTGGAAGATTTAAACGAATAAACGTCCTGCAACCGTGCCGAACAGGACGACAAGTCAAAGTCGGCACACATTCGAACCTCATGAGTTCAACCCTCCAAAATCCCGAGGTTATACATCAGGGTAACCAGCCCCAAAACGGAAACCTCAACCCTCTCGAGGTTATACATCAGGGTAACCAGTCCCAAAACGGCAACCTCAACCCTCTCGAGGTTATACATCAGGGTAACCAGTCCCAAAACGGAAACCTCAACCCTCTCGAGGTTATACATCAGGGTAACCAGCCCCAAAACGGAAACCTCAACCCTCTCGAGGTTATACATCAGGGTAACCAGCCCCAAAACGGAAACCTCAACCGTCTCGAGGTTATACATCAGGGTAACCAGCCCCAAAACGGAAACCTCAACCCTCTCGAGGTTATACATCAGGGTAACCAGTCCCAAAACGGAAACCTCAACCCTCTCGAGGTTATACATCAGGGTAACCAGTCCCAAAACGGAAACCTCAACCCTCTCGAGGTTATACATCAGGGTAACCAGCCCCAAAGAGGCAACCTCAACCCTCTCGAGGTTATACAGCAGGGTCACCAGCCCCAAAGCGGAAACCTCGATTCTCTTAATAAAATTTATGAGGTTAGTATCGATACCTCTAAAAAGCTACTACCTCATGTGTTGGTGGAGTCACAAGTCTCCGATATCCCACTAACACTCCTTGTAGACTCAGGGTCTGCAATCTGCTTGATAAAAGAATCAAGTGTTCTAAACAAGCCAAAAATCGTTCATAAGCCTATAAGCATTAAAGGCATCGATCCTGGCGTTGAAACCACTCAAACTGTGGGTTATTTTAATTTACAATTAAAAGTTTCTGATTCTAAGTCAATCAGCCTTAAATTTCACATGATCAAGGAAATTAACCTACCTTACGATGGCATTATAGGTAATGATTTTTTGACGGCTAACAGTTGCAACATTGATTACAGTCGTGATATTCTTAAAATAACTCGCAATGAAATCAAAATTCATTACTTTGACACTTGCTACATCCTACCACCACGCACAGAGACTGTAATAGAATGTACCGTCACAAATCCAGAATTAAAAGAAGGCGTGATTTTAGATCAACATCTTTCTAGTACTCTTCTAGTTGCTAATTGTATAGCAAAAGTTAAAGATAATAATAGAGTCAATATATCCGTTGTTAATACTTCTAATAAACCTGTTAAAATTAAACATAACCTTAACCTTAAACTAGACCCAATTGTCGCTTACCCTATTCAATCAAACCCCTTTTAGTGAAAACGTAATTGAACGTACTAGAAAAGTTCTGAATTGCCTGAGAACCTCCCATCTGAACGACGAAGAAGCTGAAGCACTTTTTAATTTATGTTCAGATTATTCTGACATATTCCACTTACCAGAAGAAGCGCTATCTTTTACGCCAGCTATTCAGCATGAAATCAAAACTACCAGTAACACTCCAATACACACAAAATCCTACCGTTTCCCTGAGTGCCATAAAAAGGAAGTGGACACCCAAATTAATAAAATGTTGGACCAGGATATCATCACACCCTCAAATTCTCCATGGTCTTCTCCTATATGGATTGTTCCTAAAAAACCAGACGCTTCTGGCCAAAAGAAATGGCGCATCGTAATTGACTATAGAAAGTTAAACGATGTCACAATAGGTGAAATCTATCCTATTCCTCAAATTACTGAAATTCTTGACCAATTAGGTAAAAGCGAATATTTCAGCACTCTCGACCTTTCATCAGGCTTCCATCAATTATTGATATCACCAGAAGACGCACCTAAAACAGCCTTTTCTGTACCCCAAGGTCACTTTCAAATCAATAGAATGCCGTTTGGCTTAAAAAATGCCCCAAGTACGTTTCAGAGACTTATGAATACTTGCCTTGCTGGGCTACAAGGTTCTCGTTGTTTTGTTTATTTAGATGACATAGTCCAGTATGCATTCGATTTAAATTCAGCAATCCTAAACCTCAAGGCCATTTTCGACAGACTTCGAGAATTTAATTTAAAACTCCAACCAGAGAAATGCGAATTTCTCCGGAAAGAAGTTACTTACCTAGGTCATATTATCACCCAAAACGGTGTAAAACCAAATCCAGATAAAGTGAAAGCTGTGACACAGTACCCCGTTCCAAAGTCTGCTAGAGACATTAAATCTTTCTTAGGCCTTGTGTCATACTACAGGCGTTTTATCCCTAATTTTTCGAAACTAGCCAAATCTCTTACCTTGCTCCTGAAAAAGGACGCCCCGTTTGATTGGACGAATGAACAGCAACTTAGTTTTGAAACACTAAAAAATAAATTAGTTGAAGCGCCTATATTAGCTTATCCTGACTTTAATCAAACCTTTTTGTTAACATGCGATGCATCTAACTATGCTATATCAGCTATCCTGTCTCAAGGTCCCATCGGGCGTGATCTCCCAATTGCTTATGCGTCCCGCACCTTAAATAAAGCCGAATGTAATTACAGTGTTACGGAAAAGGAATGTTTAGCGATACTAAAACCTTCCGCCCATATTTATATGGTCGCCGTTTTACCATTGTAACAGACCACAAACCGCTTCAATGGTTATTCAATTGTAAAGACCCCGGATCTAGACTTATTCGATGGAGGTTGAAACTCGAAGAATTTGAATATGATATTCAGTATAAAAAGGGTAAAATAAATGTCAACGCAGACGCTTTGTCTAGATTTCCTGTTAACCCCGTTCAACCTACTGCTAGCGAAATAACTACACCTAACCTTCTAAATTCCGAAGCTGATGTTACACCTGAAAATGTCGATAGTAATTCAGATAGAAATTTGTTCGACTTCATTACATCACCTACTTCCTTCCAGTCGGATGAACTTAACCCCGACCATCTCTTAGAAATTCCTACCCCAGACCTTTTATTTACAGGATCTCCAAACCCTAGCTCTATAAGAGTGCCATCAGAAGACACTATAATTCAAGACACGCACCTCAGTTCCGTCCCTGACTTATCCACGGTCGACTATCCCAACTTCCTGAAACAAATAGCAGATAAAAATAAATCATTTAATACACGCATCATCGAACATAATGATAGTTTACTAAAATCAACTTCTACGGTTGTCTTAGTGCCCACATCAATTGACTTGGATGAGTCGAATCCGTATATAGAACACATATTAAGTAATTTAGAAAATAGAGAACAAATCCACAGTCAAGAAAAAGAATTACATAAATTCTATAAGGTCCAATCGAGAAATAAAGATTACTACTTCCTGTATGTAAAAGTACATCACTTCGACCAGACGTCATATGACGAAATATTTAAAACCCTCAAAAATATTCGTAATGAACTTTTAAAAACTCATCAAATTAAAGAAATAAGCATATCCGATTTCCGAAACCCTTTCGATAAACACAATTATATAAAAATTTATAATATTATAAACTACCCATTTCATAATACTGGCATACAAATAGACATCTATCATAATAACGTTACTTACCCATCACCGTCTGAAGTTAAAAGAATTCTGTACGATAACCACGACCTACCCATAGCTGGTCATCTAGGTGTCAGTCGTATGTATGATAGATTGAAACAGTTATATTATTGGAAAGGTATGCGCAATGATATAGAGTCCTATGTTAAAAGCTGTAAATCGTGCCAAGAAAATAAAGCTTTACGCAAAATAAACCGCGCCCCTATGCAAATTACAAGCACGTCAACTAAACCCTGTGAGCGCGTATCGCTTGATGTAGTAGGACCCCTTCCGGATTAACTCTACAAGATGATTTCACAAAATTCTCTGCCGCGTACCCCGTGCGCAGCACGACAGCCGAAGAAACATGCGAATGTTTACTACATTTTATATCAATATTTGGCCTTCCAAAAATGATTTTGACTGATCAAGGCACTAACTTTACAGCAGACTTATTTAAGAAAACGTGTGAATTTTTAAAAATTAAACAACTATGGTCAACACCATACCACCCGCAAACACAAGGCGCACTCGAACGGAGCCACTCAACCTTGAAAGAATATCTAAAATCTTTCGTCAACGAAGAACAAACAAATTGGCCCCGTTACGTATATACAGCCATGCTTACTTATAATACTACTATTCATACCGTAACACATTATACTCCTTATGAATTAATGTTTGGCAATAAACCGTTTATCCCAAACTCTATATGTGACGAAAGCCTTGGCGCCACATATCCTGAGTATATCCGTAGGCTACAAAACCGCTTAAGGTATTCTCGTGATAAAGCCCTTGAATATGTCCACAAATTTAAGATAACGTCTAAAACACATTATGACTCCCATAGTCGTTCAGTACAATATAAAACTGGCGATTATGTTTACTTAAAGAACCACCTTAGGATGCCAAAGGCCTTATCACCCATATGGAAAGGTCCGTATAAAGTCGTAAAAGTTCATAGCAATAACACGTTATCACTATTGATAAACAGACGACACGTCCGTCACCATTTTGACCAAGTGAAACTTGCGGAAGTCAGCAACAACCTGTAAAAGAATAATTTAAATTAGATTCATAATCGAATCGATATTAGTATAGTTGGACTATATATATTTATGTAATGCTTATGGATTAGTTATGTTAGTAGTAGTTGGTTATTTTAATAAACATTTAGTTAGTATTCATAATACATACATACCTATGTACTTACAGTGCCTCAGCGGAGCTACAACCATCTAACGAGTATGTCCACGCGATAACTGCGAGTCCTGGAATATACTTCGATTATATAGGGAAATTAAAAATTAATAATGGCATCCTAAATGTCATTATGCCGTTAGATATTTCACATATTAAACCGCATATAGAAGAGATAAATTCAGCATTAGAAACAGTAATTTATACATGCAAACAAACCGGTTATATAAAACACTCAGAATGCAATAATACGGTGGAACCATTAGTACTTAGTGTCCTAGCCTGGACTCTGGTGTGTTAGGTAGTGAAGATGAGGAGACAAATTATGAAAATACTTCTAATTTCTTGATTTTAATGGAATAATAAAATATACAAAATACAGTAGTGTTAACAATAGGTAGTCGTCGAAAGTTCGAATGACGCGCGATCGTAGTGGGGACACCGCCTCTCCCCCCGCACCGCGAGGGGTTGCCAGTGATCGGCCTTAACATCCTCCCCCCGTTGAAGGTCCTTCCTTCAACTGATGTTCTTCAGCCGCCTCCAACAATGGACACAGTCGATTGACAGCTCGTCGAATAATACCTCGAGCCGTCTTTACATCTGCCACTCGTGCTACACCATCATTGCCAGGATGTAACGTTTGAATACGCCCACTACTCCACTTCAGCGGAGGCAGGTTACTTTCCTTAATAAGGACCATATCTCCGACACGTAGCTCTATTCCAGGTTGTCGCCATTTTGTACGATGCTGAAGTTCTGTGATGTATTCATGCTGCCATCTGTTCCAGAAATGCTGTCTTAATTGCTCCAACTGTTCATATCTTCGAAGTCGGTAGCAGGGTATATCTGTCAACACTGGTGAGGGCAGAGCTACTAATGGTTTACCGACGAGGAAATGTCCGGGGGTCAAAGGTTGGAGGTCATTAGGATCAGAAGACATGGGGAATAAAGGTCGGGAGTTTAAGATGGCTTCTATTTGAGCAAATAAAGTGGATAACTCTTCATAAGTTAAATGCCTATCTCCTAATATTCGTTTAATGTGATACTTAGCCGACTTAACCCCAGCTTCCCACAGTCCTCCAAAGGTATAAATGAGAATCTCATACCTTCATCAGAACAAAATTTGTTTACATAATTCTTGTTTTCTACAAAAAATCTATTCAGTTCATTACTAGCTCCAAGGAAATTTGACGCATTATCACAATATATCAAACTAGGTTTAGAACGACGAGAACAAAATCTTCTAAGGGATAAAATAAAAGCTTCAGTACTTAAGTCGCTTACAACCTCCAAGTGCAGCGCTTTAGTTGTGAAACAGACAAACACACAAAGGTAACACTTGCTTATCTTACAACCTCGACCCTTTCTATCAGTAATAAAATAAGGACCAGCTAGATCAACCCCTGAGATTTCGAAAACCGTCCCTGAACAATCCAGACGCGTTTTAGGGATATTGCCCATTATAGGAGCTATAGACTTAATTCTATATCGTTTACATAACATACAATTATTCGAAACATTCCTAGCCACCTTTCTGGCATTAATAATCCAGTAATTATCGCGTACCGCCGATAACATGAGCTGTGGCCCAGCATGCAGCAACCGTTTATGACTATTTTCGAAGATAAGCCATGATAATCGATGTTTGGAATCTAACAGTAAAGGGTGCTTCTTCTCATATGGTAAGGACGAATTCCGTATTCGACCTCCAACTCGGATTACTAAATAATTTAAATCCAGAAAGGGGGTAAGAGCTAAAATCTTAGATTTACTACTTAGTTGTTTCTTATTTACTAACAACTTATATTCATCAGGAAATGACTCCAGTTGTGATAATTTCACTAGACTAATCATACTATTATTTAACTCATCGGCATTTAAAACTCGAGACACAACTCGGCATTCCTTATCTTTTAATCTACAATTTTTTATAAACCTAAGAACATATGCCATCGCTCGCTGTAACTTATTTAAACTAGAATAACGCTCAAAGTTAATAATTACCCTTTGTTCCGAAATGACCTCTGTACTGACATTCATAACTTCAACTAGTGAGACGCTATTCAATACACTATCGTCTACCTTTGGCCAGTCGGAACATTTTCGGGACAGGAACTCTGGTCCAGTCCACCACATTCTGTACACATTATTGTTCAAACGATATACGCCGCGAGAGATTAAATCAGCAGGGTTTTGTTCGGTTGGTACGTATCTCCACTCACTATTTCCCGTTAATTTCTTTATTTTATTTACTCGATTGCCAATAAACACCTTTAATTGACTTGGAGATGTATTGCGTAACCAGCCGAGCACTACCATAGAATCCGTCCAATATACACAACGAGCGATAGTACATCGCAGAGAATGAGTCACCTTATCACACAACTCGGCGGACAACAATGCGCCACACAACTCGAGTTTAGGGATCGTCAGACTCTTTAAAGGCGCGACCCTCGATTTTGCACAAAGTAGTCGAACATGAATTTCTCCTAACTGATTTATCGAACGAACGTATGCACATGCTCCATATGCCAGCATCGAAGAGTCGGAAAACATGTGAATTTCAATTTGCGATACATTTTTACACATGACATGTCTAGGAAATTCTACACAAGTTAACGAATTTATACTATTTACAAATTTATCCCACATAATTCGAATGTCATGCCCTATGGGTTCGTCCCATCCTAATTTACATAACCATAACTTCTGCATGATTAATTTGGCTTTAATCACAAATATACTTAATAATCCTAACGCATCAAATATCTTAGCGATACATGACAATACGCTACGTTTAGTAACCTTCTCTTGGCTATTTACTTGTATCTCGAACCTTAGAGTATCAGTTTCAGGTGCCCACGTTAAGCCTAAAGTACTACTAGTTGCCTTAAACTCGGAAATACACTGTACTTCATTCAACCTATTTGCAACTAGCAACTGAGTAGCATTCGATCTAAACTTTCGTAATTTGAAACATCCTGAATCTAACGTTTGGGTGATCTTTCTACATATACGGTTCAGCCCGTCCTCGGTTTCATGGCCAGTAATAAGGTCATCCATATAGAAATCATGTTTTATTATAAGCGAGACTTCTGGATCATCACATTCATCAGCCAATTGGGAAAGACAACGCGTACTCAAGTAAGGAGCCGACGCGGTTCCGTATGTGATTGTATTTAACTGTAAATGTTTCATGGGTTCATTCTCGTTCTCTCTCCATACTATCATCTGCAAATGTCTTTGACTATCGGATATTAATATTTGTCTATACATTTTTTCGATATCCGAAGTCATGACGTAATTATGTTGCCTAAATCGCAACATAATACTGAGTAAATCATCCTGTATAACTGGTCCTACCATTTGGATATCATTTAACGACAACCCACTACTAGTCTTCTCCGAAGCATTAAAAACAACGCGTAATTTTGTCGTTTCGCTTTTTTCCCGCATGACGGGGTGGTGTGGTAAATAATATCCAAACTCAGGCGACTCAACTTCTGACAAATGATTCAGCTCTCGATATTCATTGATAAATTCAGTATACGGTGTCTTCACATGTGGCTGTTTTTTTAATCTTTTTTCCAAATTAATTAAACGCATTTTTGCTATACACAAAGAATCCCCTAATACTTCAGGAGAAGTGTGAAATGGAATTTTAACACAAAATCTACCATCCATTGTCCTATACAACAGTGGCGAAGGGTGAAATTTTGACAAAGGGAAGCCGGTCCAAAAAAATAAACACTTAAACACTTACCTACTGCAGGATATCTTGGAGGAGGTCTTCAGATAAGAATAATATGAAAAGCCCCACCTTCACCTTACAAAAAAGGACTGATGATTTGATAACAATGTCTTTCAAGTATGATAAAAGCGGCTTTGTGAAAAGCCTTTTTCGACGTGCATCTCTATACCACACATGCATGCTTGTTAGTAAGTACTAAGTTAAGTACCTATTGTTAGGGAATAAGAGTCAAGAAAAAATAAAATAAAAAATTATAAAAATAATAAAGTGTTAAAAACCGAACCACACAGACACCGATCCAAAACCAACAAAAATATTAAGCAAAAATAAAGCAAATTATACACAATCACAACGTTATTTATATTCTAATGCAATGCGTCTGTTTTTTTTTAACAAAATGAGCTAAAATGTTGTTATAAAAATTCGGATTACTTTTAATTTTATTAAGCAAATTTTTTTCAATTGACATGATAGCCAAATCGGACAATCTCTGCTCTTTTTGGCAGTTTCGCACATACGTGTGAATGCGTTTTAAAGCAGAAAATGACCGCTCAGCTGAAGCTACTGAAATGGGGAGGGTCAGAATTAAACTGCAAAGAGTCGAAACTTGAGAAAATGCGTCTTTCAAAGACGAATTAACAGTAACAGCACTCTATATGAATTAAAGCCATAATAACAAACAAAATTAACAGTATTTAACCAAATCTGCGATTAAATTACCTTACAGAATCCGTCACAGTTTAAATAACACAAATATTAAAAACAAACGAAAAACTCACGCACCATAGGTAGAGAACGCTATCTCGTAGTAGCGTGGTTTCTGTCTCTTTCTAATAGAGGAGAGGAGAGAAATACAAGCCGCTCGCGGGCGGCTTATATTTATCAAGTTTTACCGCGACGGTTAGCGAGAATTAGAAAGAGATGGTCTGACACGCTCTCTCTTTTCGCGGCATAGTAAACCGTTGACATAGGTAAGCTGAAATTCGACGGCTTCCTTCAAGAGAACTACGAAAAGAATTACGAAAAATTGAAGCGCTGATTAATTTACGACTATAAAATGAAATGTGATACTTAGGGTATTGCTAAAAATTGCGATTGCTATTGTAAATCGCGCCGGCATTTGATTAATAATACTTTGTTAATGAAATAGAATGTAAATACTTTTGTATGAATATGGAACTGATTTTTGAAAGGTAACCCGGTGGGAATCGGCTTGTATGGACTCTTCGCCACTGCTATACATATTATCTACAAAATGCTTTTCACAAAAATTCTCTTCGTGACTGGATATTATACCTTTGTCTAATAATTCCTCTACTTTCCAAAATCTTTCTATTTGTTCACTTAAACCGGTTGTTAAGTTACACTTTACTTCATTGTTCGACATATTACGAATGTCAAGTGGACCTGCAACAAGCCAACCTAGTCTTGAATGCAGCAAGGTGGGAAGACCTTTACCCAATTTTATCTGTTGGCCGGTTATCAAGTTCCAAAACAAATCCGCCCCAATTAATATATCTATTTCTGAAGGCTCATAGAATCTACTATCGGCTAAATCAACGTTACCAGGAATATTCCAATTATTTATATTAACCTTTACATTTGGTAACTTACTCGTGATTTTTGGCACAATCATACAATTAATCTCTGCACTAAACTCATTGTTTATTGAGCTAAACTTAAACTTACAACTTTCTGTTAACTTTAACTTAGTATTTCCTATGCCTAATACGGTTAGGGTTTCCTCTCTACGTTTACAACATAACCCTAATTTTTTACAAAAATATTCAGTTATAATCGAGATTTGACTACCGGAATCTAATAATGCGCGCGCCACATAATGTTTACTATCTATTTTGCTCACAACATTAATGAGCGCTGTGGACAAAAGAACGTGTCGAGTAGTTGTAGCAGATAACGAAACCGGTTCCTTCGCCGCCGGCGCAAGCCGCGTAGGCTCAACGGTAGCGGAGGCGGTCGCTTGCGACGCTGGCGAGTTCGAGTCCGGGCGCGAAACGCCGAACGATACTGACTGCGTTACTTCACCTGAGCTATTACCGCGGGAACTCGCAACGCCCTCCGTGCCTTGAGGTTTATTTCTGTGAAGTAATACATTATGTTTGTGTTTACAAACTTTACAGCTAATTGCCTTACAGGTGTAAGCACGATGACCTGGTTTAAAACAATTTATACATAATTTATTTTTCCAGACGACTTCATTTCTTTGTTCTAAACTCATAGAATTAAACTTTGCACATTCAAATAGCCGATGATTTTCTTGGCAAACGACACAATTATAATTACGATTCGTTTTTTCACTAGGCTGTGACGACGAGACAAAACTAGATGCCCTCTCACTTCCATATTTACTTAATTTACTCGTACTCGGCTTGTCTGTGTCTAATATCTCAGCTTAAGCCTTTGTGCTCCTTCCACTTGGTACTGGTTTTTTTATCAAGTTTACTTACTGCTAAATGTATAATAATTGTATCCCAGTATTCTACCGGCTGGTCTAAGGTTTTTAAGCCCTTTAAATTTTTAGAAATAGTATCTATCATAGCACGCAAAGACTTATCCGAAGCCCTAGTTACGTTTTCTATGCTAAATAAAGAATTCATGTGATTACTAATCAACCGACGCTTATTATTATAGGTTTGACACAATAAATCCCATGCGATGTTGTAATTATCCGCGCAAAATGTTACTGACTCGATACTCAATGCAGGACTACCTTCCAACGACGATCGCAAATAATGGAATTTATTTATCGGTTCGATAGAATTATTCTTATGGATTAACGATTCAAAGGTGTCCCTAAACTCTAACCATTGCGAATAATCTCCACCAAATGTAGGTAACTTAATGATCGGCAATCGTACCGAACGGGCAAATGAATCAGCACTTTCAAAACTATCGGAATGCTTCGAATTTTGTTTAGCTATACTTTTTCGTTTTAAATTACTTTCTTCTATTTTTTCCAACATACATTGGCCTTCCGATATTAGAAAATAGAATTGCCCTTCGATCTCGGAACGAATCATCATTTGTTCGTTCGGACTCTCCGAGTCAATTTCGATTTCCGATTGCAAATCATCAAAAGTAGAGAAACATTCCTCTAATTTGGCCAACCTTAATCTCAATTTTGAGATCTGCTGGTCAGATAATCTTTCCAAAGCCTTTATTTCATTTAAATAGGTTTTAAAAATCGTTAATCTACCCTTAATGTAACTTTTTCTTTTAATCGGATCTGCAACTCTTCCACTATTTTGAGACATTGTGACAATACGAAAATATTACGTTGTGTTTATTAATTGATTAACTATACCCAGGTTCTAAAATTCACACCAGAATATCGAGAAATCCACCAATTTACTAAAATATACCGCACAATCTGGACCCAAAGTAGGTAGGAGGTAAAAAAGGAACGGACTCACCAACGGTTTTCTGTTTTTCTTCTTGATAATACTCTCTCTTCCAGTATTTCCTGTACCCTTATACTTCTTTCTCCAATCCTGTGAATTCTTATGCTTCCTTCTCCAGTCCAGATACGTTTCAAAATTGGTTCCCAGTATCCTGGTCACGGCACCAAAATGTCCTAGCCTGGACTCTGGTGTGTTAGGTAGTGAAGATGAGGAGACAAATTATGAAAATACTTCTAATTTCTTGATTTTAATGGAATAATAAAATATACAAAATACAGTAGTGTTAACAATAGGTAGTCGTCGAAAGTTCTATGTTCGAATGACGCGCGATCGTAGTGGGGACACCGCCTCTCCCCCCGCACCGCGAGGGGTTGCCAGTGATCGGCCTTAACGGTTATAGTAGCCTCAATGACCTTGTGCATGTGGGCGGAGCTAAACGCCGTACTCCCGAATTCGTAAAATGCGCGCGGTGGCGCGCTAAACTAAAACGACAATCAAAGAATATTCAGAGATGCAGACAAGCCGCGTGTAGGTCGCGATTTGTGCCTACGATTTCAGACGGGGGTATGGATGCAAGACGACAAATGTATATTTTGCATTGATAAATGGTAATATCGTACTATAATATATTTTTAGTATTCTTGATCAATGTTTAAATAAAATCAAGGAGTGCTCGTTACACAGTTTAATGGCCGATCGCAGACTGACAGACATTTGTAAAACAAGTACCCACACATTATAATATATCATAACATTAACATAAAAATTAATGGTAGATGGTAATATCTATCGATTCAACATATTTGAATTTTTTTTTTTTCACTACTTTTCAGTATATGAGTATCATATCTTTGCAGTGTCCTTCAATTAATTACTAATGCGAATAACATAAACGAGTTCATCGCGTAACGTAAAACAAAACGCGCACTAGGCACTTTGTGATATTTTTATTAAAAAAAAAAACCTTGAACCACACTAGAAATTACTTTTATCGTGGGTGCATTTTTAAACATATAAATTCACAGCCACAAACAGCCAGACTCGGAACAACTACTTGTAGGACATGTTCTGAATATTTGTTCCGCGCGGGAATCGAACCCGCGACACGCAGCGCAGCAGTCAATAGCTTAACCGCTGCGCTAACCGTGCTTTATATAGATGTCTTGAGATTACAAAGCGCGTAGTTTCGGCCGTTTTCCATAAAGAGATAGTACCCTATTTATACTTTGTCAGTGACGTCGGATTGAATGTACTTCGTCGTAATGAGGTTTCAAATAAAACACGAGTTATTTTAAAATCTGTAAATTTTAATTCTTCGATCCAATAAATAACATGCGAGATTATAGGCATATCTAAAGCTGCAGAAATTTCTTGCAGTTGAGAATGGCCACAGTCTATTTCTATTGTTCCTACAACTGCACAGCTGATATTGATTTCTGTAGGATGTGCAAAATGTTTCCATACACATACGGCATTTAAAAATAAATAGGGAATGTAGTCCCACTTGTCGTTCTCCAACAATATCCACAGATCCTAAACCACAGTCTATAATTCTCCGTGCTTGGCAATTTTCTTTAGTTCTGAATAAAAGTAAGCAATATTAATTATGCGTCGCCCTTCGATGAAACAAGCTTGAGATTTGTTGAGGTTTTGGTGATATTTTGAGCTAAAAAAAGATATAACATACATTTTAATTAACCCTGGCAACACTGTTCGAGATTTTTGTCAAGGAATGAAGAATTTATCAAGAAAAATTAATTAAGAATTAACAAAAAATTAATTTTACAGGTATATGATATATTTGTAAACTAAAAATATAGGTTGTAGGACATGCAGGCATAATTTTACCTGAATGATGATGATGGAACTTGCGTCGTTTTTTTTGTGCACATAGAGATATTATACTATATATTATCATTTTCTTGACGACATTCTGTATGGATGTCTGAGCTAGAATCAACTGCGTTAGTGTTCGACCTAAAAAGCAAATTAAACTTTTAAGTTCTGTCGATTGGTTTCTTTCTCTTCTTTTCTGTAAGTCGAAAAATGTTATTACAATATTATTTGTGAAAAACAGAAAATATATATATATATATATCCTACAGTATGTTAAGAAAACCCTGTCCGACCCGTGAAGGTGTTGTTAGGTATCGATAACTGATTCTACTAATGCATACAAAACCAGGCTAACTTAAAAAAAAATCCCCCTAAAAAAATAAATATTATTTCGCAAAAAGAGGTAACTTAATAAATATGCGTTAAGCACCCTTCCGCGGGCGGCGGGCGGCAGGGCACGCGGCACGTGGTCGCATCGCTGTCGCTATTCGCTCATAATAATACCGGTGTTGTCACTTTTTTAAAAATTACCAAATTTCGGGGAAGTTATTTCAAAATTCATTTGTATTGGTACTATGATGATTACGTAAAATTTTATATCATATTTGGTCATGTGTTTACTTAACCTTTATTATCCTTACGGGTCGGACAGGGTTTTCTTAACATACTGTATATATACGGACAAATCACACAGATTGAGCTAGCCCCAAAGTAAGTTCGAGACTTGTGTTATGGGATGCTAACTCAACGATACTATATTTATAATAGATACATATATAGATAAACATCCAAGACCCAGGCCAATCAGGAAAAGATCGTTTTCCATCATGACCTGGCCGGGAATCGAACCCGCGGCCTCCACGTCGCAGGCAGGCGTGTTGACCGCTGCGCCACGGAGGACGTCAAAAAAATTTACTGATAACTGTGACATTCCAAGCCCGCCAGCCCGCGTCCATCGGCTTCGGCTACTTTAAACAATTACATATAGAAATAAAATATTTACAGGAAGAATCATTTAAAATAATCCAAGTAAGAGTTTTTATTACACATTTTTGCTAATATCGCAAAAACTAAAAGTCCTATCAACTCAAAACTTTTTGTAAAACTGTTTTTACACCAAAACCTTTAATTGAGTCCTAATTTTTGGTTTATATCACCATAAACAAAAAATCACATTTTCAAGTTACGTAAATTTCTAATAAGATTTTTATTTTTAAATCTCCTTACAAACCTATAAATTATAATCTAAGTGCGAGTGTTTACTTACCTGAATAGAGTCTTCTATATTATCAGCGGATGTAGTTAGTCGGATTATTGCCTTTCAAGTCTAAAGATTTCTTTCTAGATTTCCTGGAACAATTCGTAATTGTTTAACTTCAATTGTAAAAGAAAAATGGTTACAAAAGCTAATAGTAATTATAAAGAAAAATACAGTAATATGTAGGTATAAATACAAGAGTATAGGTAGATAGATACTTACGCCACCAGACGCATCTTCAATTCTCATTTGCGAGCTAATCTATGAACGTACACTGACACGATTCGCTCGTAAATATTTGCACTCACACAGACAACCACGCGTAGTCGTCGATAGCCGGAGCAGAGCAGCAAGCGACACAACCCTCCCGTCTGAATGCTAACGCACGACTGCCGCCCGCGCCCGCGCAGAGCACCTCTAAACCAATGTTTCAAAATAAGGATATTTTCTTGGCAAATGTTGATGGATTTAAATACGCTCTTGCATATTTGTAGTACTTCTAACCGCGAATTTTTCAGTGTAAAAATATTTCCACACATCAATGCCGTTTAGAAGTAATAACGAATATTAGCCAAAAATAGCGTTTTGGTAACTATTTTTTAAGGCAAAAGGCAAAATCCTACGAAAAAATCATCTTTAGTAAATGTTGTACATGAATCAATAGACGAGATATATTTTTTTCAAATCTCAAAACCAAGCCGTTAATTAGAAATTAGCTTCCTAAAGTGACCATTTTACGCTACTAAATGAGACTAAGGCCCCCAGCAACAAAATTTAATAAAATTATTTAGTTCCATATCTTACCTTACTGATAATGGTGATCACAGAAACAAACGAGCATGGATTGGAGGAATTGGGATGATTCTAAAACAAGTTTTTGGTACTTTAGACGAAGACGACACTGTTCAATATGATCAAGCTATTGAATCAATGCAAAACAATCAAGATAAACTTATATCTTTGGTTAAAAACAATATTTTAATAACTAAATCTGTCATATCAACATATAATAACACATTTCACAAGATTCAAGAAAACGAAGCAAAGTTAAATGACGCTATCAGCAAGCTCTCGAGCAGTATTCAAAATATTTCAAAAACTACGCATATTTTAGAACTAGATTTTGTCCTTAATACCTTAGAAACTTCCATGGTCACCCTAACATTTCAACTTGAAGACATAACAAATGCGATAACGCTCAGTAGGCCTAGTATGAGTTTTCAATACGAAACTCGATCGTTGGTATCGAGCGCGATTGGCGCTCTCATTGGTTGAGAGTTCTTACGTCCTTGAAGCGGGCCAATCGATGAGTCAAACGCGCTCGATATCGTCGAACGAGTTTCGTAATGAAAACTCATACTAGGCCTACTGTAGTCAAAACATACTGCACCCGTCCGTTATGTCGCCTACCGCTATGTACCGAGAATTAGCTGATAACGTAAGGCATCTGTCCAATAATATTTAAACTTACCTGTACATTTAGATATAAGTTCAGTTCACACTATTATAAAAGTGTCTACTTTATACTGTTATTACTTTAACAATAAACTGATATTTCTTTAGCGTGTTCCTTTGATATCTAATCAAGAGTATTCTCTGTTTAATAACATTGCATTGCCAACACCTCACGACGCCAACCAACCAAACACATTTGGTTTAATTGTACCTACCTAGTGCTAAGTATATACCTAGCTATAACGAAGGATAAGTCAAATTACTGTACCTAAACTAGATTCATTGGAAAATTGTAAACTAATACGTTTGGCAGAATATTTATGTGAAATTCCAATTATCTACAAAACTGATTCAAGACCCAGTTGCGAAAGTGAATTGTTATCTAAAACAATAAAAGAAATTCCCGCTGTATGTACCTAATACCAAAATTATTCATGGTAACCTAGACATTTTTAAATCACTCAATAATAATAAATTTATATACGCTCAATCTGAATTAACGAAACTTTCACTAGATTGTCAAGGTCCCAATCAGATAAAGGAAATAAATATACTTGGTATCGGCATCGCCTATTGTAGAGGTACCACGCTGTTACCGATATACAACAATGTTCTAAACCTAACTTCACCTATCAATCTGCCAGATTTCAATTTAATAAATAGCAGTTGTTGTAAAACAAATAGTATAACGAATAATATGTCCCCTGTTCACTTAGAGCGAATTAACTTAGATGATATGAATACCTAATATTGGCAAAGCAATTAACAACCTCTTATCAGACGTCGATAAAATTCAAGACACCCCACATAATTAAATATGGGACACATTATTCAATAGTTATAAGCTTAATTGTATGTTTTATTTTGTTTTACATAGTTTATAGAATTGTATTTTTTGTAAACCCAATGGCCAATTGCAACCTTTTCAAATATAGTTTCCGCAAATGCGATAAATCTAAATCGGTATCTATAGAACTGGAGCAAACCATTCAAGAAATTCCAGCTCCAACCCTAAGAACCTCTTTCTAGGGTGAACTTTGGCAATCATCCCCAAAGTTTACTCTGATGGGGGAGGTGTCATAAGCATACACCGAACCCTAAGATGCTGTTATAAGCATACACTGAACCCTAAGAAGCCATCTCAGCATAATAGGGATAATAAGCACTAACCATTCTATTTACGGTACTGAAGTCAGTCTATCTATTTCAAACCTCGAACGTGAACGGTTGCATAAGGGTCCCTTTATAATTAATCTTTGGAGGAGGAATCTTCTTAGGTAAAATAAAACTGCGTGTCCGATATGATCTGTGTAATTTGACTTCAAAACCCCTGCTTATATCTACATTTTTTATGGCACAAGTTGCGGTATGACTAATTATTTACAATTATAAAATACAATATTATTACTGCGATCTTTAACACGCGTCGCGTCTCGGAGAGGGGCGCGGGGCGCCGCTGGCCCGCGCTGTGAATCTATAAATATAGGTAGACGCGCTGAGTCGTTCCTTTTCGTCGAGGGCCGCCCGCCGTGTCAAGATCTCCGCTGCGCTGCGCCAGCTTCGTGTGTCGTCTTCGCGCCAAGATTCCACTGCGATGTATCCTTCGTGTGTAGTCTTCGTGGACATATCTCCGCTGCGATGTAATCTTCGTGTGCAGTCTTCGCGTACAGATCTCCGCTGCGATATATCAACTCCGTGTGTCAAAAACGTACTTACGAGTGATGTCGTTGAACCCACGCAACGCATCACGTATCATATTCCTTTGACAGTAAACGCCTTTTTCAAGGCGGCCTCTTGTTCCTTTCAACAGATGAGTCAAACGTATAGCGTCTCTCTCGAGACGGCGTTGTTCGATTATTCCTGAATGGATGTTGTCAAAACGTATTGGTAATAAGGTGTTGTTGGTATTCCTTGGTAACTGGTAACTGTTTGGAGGTAACTGGTAACTGTTTGAAGGTAACTGTTTGGAGGTACGGTAATTTTATGAGTGCTGTATGTGTGTTCCTACAGCATCCCCCTCTAAGCGAATCGTACGTTTTTTTTAACGGTGCGTCCGGTGCGAGTGACGTAGGATTCGCGGGTTGTACTCGAGGTCGGCGGGGTCAGCGGCCGCGGCTCATTATTAGCGCTCGATGTATGTGTGCGGCGAGTGTCACGTGCGTCTGTTGTTCCTCTAGTAGTAGATTCTTCTTGCTTGAGTAAGTGTGCTGGTTTGAGTCTGTCGATTGTGATGACAGATGTTCGTAGGGGCATCTGAATGGTAAATTGTTTGTTGCCGCGATGTAGAACTTTGAATGGGCCTTCGTAAGGTGGAGTCAGTGGGCTTCGTACGGTATCATTACGCACGAAGACATGAGTACACGTAGCCAAGTCTTTGTACACGAAAATCTTTCTGTTGTTGCTATGTGACTTGCTGTTTGGAGATAGTGTCGACATTGTTTCGGTCAGCTGACGGGCGAATTCTGCGTCGTCGTTTTTTGGCTGTGTAGGCGTGAAAAAATCTGACGGTATTCTTAATGTTGACCCGTATGTCATGAGAGCTGGGCTGACTTGCGTATCTTCACGTAAAACTGTTCTTAAACCAAGGAGTACGGTCGCTAGTTCCTCGCTCCAGTGTACGCCGGCGTTTCGCGCCATAAGTGCGGATTTCAATGTTCGATGCCATCGTTCGACTTGACCGTTTGCTTGAGGGTGAAATGCGGTGGTTCGAATCCGTGTTATGCCAAATTTCTTCATCAGTGCGTTGAATAATGACGACTCGAACTGTCTGCCTTGATCCGTTGTCACACGTAAGGGGCAGCCAAATCGCGCTATCCATCCCTCGTAAATTGCCTTGGCAACAGTGTCGGCGGTGATGTCACGAGTAGGTATTGCTTCGGGCCATTTAGTGCAACGGTCGACCATCGTGACTAGGTATCTATAGTCATTAGACGGCGGAAGTGGTCCGACAATGTCTACGTGAATATGTTCGAAACGCGCTGATTTTTGAAACTCGCCGAGCGGGCTGATAACATGTCGCTGGATTTTCCCGCGCTGGCATCCGATGCATGACCTTGTCCACATACCGACTTCTTTATTCATATTCGGCCAAAAGAATTTAGTGACAATAATCTTTCTTGTCGTACGTACACCTGGGTGACTAAGTTCGTGTTGTGCTTTGAATGCTACAAAACGATAAGACGCTGGTAGGTACGGGCGTAAGTTGCCTGTTGATGTTTCGCATATGATAGGTCGTTGACCTCCGGGCAATGTGATTTCTGCAAACTTCAGATTCGGGTTGGTCATGCTGATCTTGAGTTCGTCGTCGTTCTCTTGGTCTTTAGCGAGTTGATTGTAGTCGATCGTAGATTGCGACACGTCGATTTCTTCTATACGAGATAGGGCGTCGGCCGCTTCGTTATTATTACCGTGAACGTATTGAATTTTCGAGCAAAACTGACTTATGTAATGTAGTTGACGCTCTCTTCTCGGTGTATCGCTGGTACTTGGCGCTCTTGTTAATGCATACGTTAATGGCTTATGGTCGGTGAATATTGTTACGTCGTTGCCTTCTATCAGCCGACGTAGGTGTTTAATTGAGGTGAACATTGCCAATAATTCGCGATCATATACGCTATATTTTCTTTGCGTATCACTCAATGTTTTTGAATAGAATGCCAGTGGTTTCCATACGCCATCGACCTTTTGTTCTAATACAGCGCCAATGCTAGTGTTTGACGCGTCTGTGTATAGACGTAATATTGCGTTGGGAATCGGGTGCGTAAGTGTTGTGGCCTTGAGAATGCTTTGTCGGCATTTCTCAAAAGCTTGCTCGCTTTCTGGTGTCCATTTTATCGGAGTTTTATCATTTTTCTTGCTGTTGTGTAGGTACTTGTTTAATTCATGCTGATGTTCGGCTTGATGTGGTAAACAGCTGCGATAAAAGTTAATCATGCCTAAAAATCTTCTTAGTTCTTGTACTGTCTGTGGTTTCGGGTAATTGACTATTGCTTGTATACGTTCTTGCGTGGGATTGATACCATTTGCTGATACTTGATAACCGAGGAACTCTATGTTTTCTTTATCAAACTCGCACTTGTCGATGTTAAGACTGACGCCGTAGGTATTTAGGCGTTCGAGTACTATTTGTAAGTGCTGGCGATGTTCTTCCTGGTTATTTGAATAGACAAGTAGATCGTCGACGAAACAGAATACGATGTTGTCCAGTCCTCGTAAAACTTCATGCATGAAACGTTGAAATGTTTGGCCTGAGTTGCGTAATCCAAACGTCATGCAGTTGAATTCGAATAGGCCGAAAGGTGTTATAATTGCGGTCTTCTGTGCGTCTTGTGCAGCTATAGGAATCCAAAAGTATGCCATTTTCAGGTCCAACTTTGAAAATATTTTCTTGCCGTGTAACTGGTACGTAAAATCCTGAATACGTGGAATGGGATATCTGTCAGGTACGGTGACTGCATTTAGTCTCCGGTAGTCTCCACATACACGAAGTGACCCATCCTTTTTCTTGACGACGTGGAGAGGACTTGCCCACGGACTTTTTGACGGCTTGCATATACCCATCTCTATCATGCGCTCGAATTCCAGTTTTGCCGCTTTATATTTGTCCGGCGGTAGAGGGCGCGGCCGTGCGTATATCGGCGGTCCTGTAGTCTCAATATGATGTGTGACGTCATGCTTCACTGGAGTCTTGAGTGACATGGGCCGCAGGACATCAGGGTATTTCTTCAATATGTCGTGATATACGTGGTCTCGGTTGACCATGTGTATAGTTTCTTCGTTGTTATTTATTTTGATGGCGTTCACGCTGAGATCGGTAACGCGGTCGATAAGTTTCCTCTGGTGCAGGTCGACTAGCAGTTTGTGGTATACTAGGAAGTCTGCACCCAGTATTGAGGTTTTTACATCGGCGACTACGAATGTCCATTTGAAGCTTCTTCGTAAACCTAAGTTGAGTTCAAGCGTGCGCTCTCCGTAGGTACGAATCTCTGTTCCGTTTGCCGCGAACAATTTGTAGGTATTCTTGGTCGGTTTATTTTTCTTATTTCGGACGGCTAATACAGATATGTCGGCTCCTGTGTCGACGAGAAATCTCTCTCTGTTGTTGATGTCGATCACGCATAGGCGGCGAGATGTGTGGTTTACATCGACACCCGCCACAGTCGATGTACTTTTTAGTTTTCCTGCTTGCTCTTGGAACACGGGGATTTGCAATTACGAGCATCGTCGCCGTATCGATAGTGATAACGGCATAGCCAGTCGGCGTCCCTCGGTGTACGTGCGTTACTAGCGCGCGGGCTTGACCTTGAGTGTGAGCGAGAGCGGCTATGTTGACGGCTAGCAAAGTGCGAGCGGGAACGGCGATGTGATGCATTTTGCTGATTACTTCGTAATTCGGCGACTTCGAGAGATAGCTTTTCAATTTGTTTGCAAAGCATGCTGATTTGCAGATTTGTGACGGAGTTCTGTTGAACTTCGTTGACCGATGCTGGCGGGGGAATTACGGAGACTGCGGCGACTGTTGGTTCGAAGTGTTCCATCATTTTGTCGGCCATCGCAGCTAGAACTTCGAGTGTAGATTCTGTGTTCACGGATAATACTGCGCGAACATGGGCGGGCAAGTGATTGAGCCACATGACCTTGAGCGCTTCGTCGGACAGAAGTTTGCCACTTAGGTCGCGCATTTTACGTAGCAGCTGGCTCGGTTTCTGATCACCGAGTTCGAGACCGCTGAGGAGTTTCTGAAGCTGGCGATGGTCTGATTCTTGATAAGTGGAAATCAGTCTCTCTTTCAGTGCGCTGTATTTACCGGTGGCTGGCGGTTCCAGTATGATGTCGGCGATTTGTTCCAGGTCGCTGCAGCCGAGTAGTGGGACGACAAGGTTAAATTTTTGCTCGTCACCTATCTTGCTGGCGGCGACGGCGGCTTCAAACTGCGCGAACCAAAGACGTGGATTTTGGCGCCAAAATGGTGGTAGTCGTGCAGGCAGCGATATCGTAGCTACGTCGTTCTTCATTGTTGTGACGCCTAATGCATCGCTGAATTCTTCGCTCCTCGACATTTTTTTTTAATATAATTTCTGCAGGGATTCAGTCTTGATATTTCTTCTTTTCTTCAGGGTCACCAATTTGGAGGAGGAATCTTCTTAGGTAAAATAAAACTGCGTGTCCGATATGATCTGTGTAATTTGACTTCAAAACCCCTGCTTATATCTACATTTTTTATGGCACAAGTTGCGGTATGACTAATTATTTACAATTATAAAATACAATATTATTACTGCGATCTTTAACACGCGTCGCGTCTCGGAGAGGGGCGCGGGGCGCCGCTGGCCCGCGCTGTGAATCTATAAATATAGGTAGACGCGCTGAGTCGTTCCTTCCCTGACCGAATTCGACACCATCTCCAAACCGCAGTCAACAAACTGGCTGACTGGTTCAAGAAATGGAGGATCGAAGTAAACCCCCAAAAAAGTCAAGCGGTACTCCACACAAAGCCGCGACTAAACGTCCCCACCCCACGACCCATCACCATGTCTGGCGAGCTGATCCCCTGGGGGAAGCAAGCCAAATATCTCGGTGTGATCCTCGACCGCAACCTCAACTTCTCAGAGCACATTAAGGCGGTCCACTCACGTGCCGCCTACGCTCTGGGTCGACTCCACCCCGTCCTCAACCCGCGTAGCAAACTGTCGCTCAAGTGCAAAATGCGCTTGTACACAGCGTGCATACGCCCGATTATGACATACGCTTGTCCTGTCTTCGCACACGCCAAGCCGCGTCATATCCATAGGATGCAAGTAGTCCAAAACCGTTTCTTGCGTAAAGCCACAAACGCCCCTTGGTTCGTCCGTAATGAGATCCTCCACCTAGATCTCAAAATCCCCACCATTCAGCAGTTCATGAAGCGTCTTTCCAAACGCTTCTTCGACACTGCCTCCAAGCACCGCAATCCCCTGATAGTAGCGGCTGCTAATTACACCCCCTCCACCATCTCCAAGCTTCGCCGCCCAAGGCATGCACTCACCGACCCAGATGACCCCATTACCCTCCTCCAAGAGGCCAATAGGGCCACCAGCACACTCACAAAACACAGACCGACCTACCGACCTCGCCGCCGAGGTCCATCGCGACGCGTTCAACGTAGCAGCCCCCTCCCCCGTCCCTCGTCCGATGAAGGCCAGCCCGCGCCGCAGCTGAGCCAGTAAATATAAACTCCCGACTATGACCTCTGAGTTTGTTTCGGCCGTTTCTTCTCAGAGCTAGTACTAGGAAACGCCGTGGTCATCAAACCGAAATAAAAATAAAATAATTCGATCCAGCCGTCCCTTGCTGTTCTCTCCAGCGACACCCTAAGCCGAGGTTCGTACCCCACAGGGGGTGCCCTTAGCGTGTAGTCGCTTAGCTTTTAGTAGCCCTGGCTGGAGGCTTTAAATTCATTTAAGGCATCCACAGGAAAGTCCGGTTAAGTAGTCACGGCCTCTCAAGGTCAACTACGAGATGCCATATCAAAAAAAAAAAAAAAAAAAAAAAAATATGAGTCGTTCCTTTTCGTCGAGGGCCGCCCGCCGTGTCAAGATCTCCGCTGCGCTGCGCCAGCTTCGTGTGTCGTCTTCGCGCCAAGATTCCACTGCGATGTATCCTTCGTGTGTAGTCTTCGTGGACATATCTCCGCTGCGATGTAATCTTCGTGTGCAGTCTTCGCGTACAGATCTCCGCTGCGATATATCAACTCCGTGTGTCAAAAACGTACTTACGAGTGATGTCGTTGAACCCACGCAACGCATCACGTATCATATTCCTTTGACAGTAAACGCCTTTTTCAAGGCGGCCTCTTGTTCCTTTCAACAGATGAGTCAAACGTATAGCGTCTCTCTCGAGACGGCGTTGTTCGATTATTCCTGAATGGATGTTGTCAAAACGTATTGGTAATAAGGTGTTGTTGGTATTCCTTGGTAACTGGTAACTGTTTGGAGGTAACTGGTAACTGTTTGAAGGTAACTGTTTGGAGGTACGGTAATTCTATGAGTGCTGTATGTGTGTTCCTACAAATCGTTATAATCGATTAAATAAATATAAATTATCTTTTAATAATTTCTTTCTTTTTTTAAAAAAGCCTTTTTGAAGGGACCCTATAACAGGTCGTTTCTTCTCAGAGCTAGTACTAGGAAACGCCGCGGTCATCAAACCGAAATAAAAATAAAAATTCGATCCAGCCACCCCTTGCTGTTCACTCCAGCGACGCCCTAAGCCGAGGTTCGTACCCCACAGGGGGTGCCCTTAGTGCGCAGTCGCTTAGTTTTTAGTAGCCCTGGCTGGAGGCTTTAAATTCATTTAAGGCATCCACAGGAAAGTCCGGTTAAGTAGTCACGGCCTCTCAAGGTCAACTACGAGATGCCAAATCAAAAAAAAAAAATTGTAAGAGACATTCATCACACTACATCACATTCCATTATTAACAACCATTCCTGTTCACACTCTTGTGTATAATTATCTTACATCGCGTTATTGTACACGTCAAAAACATTGTACCCTTTTACGTGCAATATACAACGTTCGATTTATCTGAGTTTTAATTACGTAACACGACCTACGCGCTTCAGTATGCTCATAAAAATATAAAATTGTTTAATAAATACAGTGATGTCCATAATATAAATACTAGGAACAAGCACAAATTTTGTACCTACAACAGGGCTCAAAAAAATAGGTGGCTCTTTTAGATGCCAATGTATACATTTTTACAATAGACTTCCAGAGGTGGTTCAAGATCTGAGCCTGAATAAATTCAAATCCTTCATTAAACGTAAGTTATGTCAGAAAGCATTTTATAGTGTTAAAGATTATATTGGTAACTGGTTTATTTGAAATAAATGCTTTGATTTGAATACTCTATGCTAGAGAATAGTTTATTGTTCAATGTCCGGGCTGGATTTCGCCGATCTAACCAGGAAATGTTTAAGTATATAGGTACAATGTGTCCAGAAAGGGTATCGGGTATTTGTAAGTTCAATAAAACAAAAATTATTTGTAAGTAATAAAAACGTTTATTGTTTATTATTAGCATATGAATTGGAGAATTATTTGGAAAAGATGATGTTATCCAAATGGTGACCGTTACGTTGCTGGCACTCTACTAATCGGGAACGAAGATTGGCGATAACACGTTGACACATAGCTATCGATATTGCTGCCATTTCTGACCTGATGTTTTGCTTCAACTGGGTAGGAGTCGTCGGATTATTTTGATAAACCTTACTTTTAAGGTATCCCCATGCAAAACAGTCGAGCGGGCTAAGATCGGGACTTCTGGGAGGCCAGTTGATGTTACCCCTTCGCGAAATGACTTTATTAGGGAATAATTCGTTAACAACTTCCATTGAGTCATTTGAGGTATGGCAAGTGGCCCCATCTTGTTGGAACCACGTTCTTGAGTTGAAACCTGTAAACTCCTGCAACTCTGGGACCAAGAAATTTCGCAACATATCGCAATAACGGTTACTATTCACATTAATTGCTCGGCCTCGTTGATCTTCATGAAAATAAGGACCAATTATGCCTTTAGCAGACATAGCGGCCCAAACAACGACCTTTGGGCTATGCAGGGGTCGTTCATGCTTTCGTCTCGGATTCTCCACTGCCCAGTACCAACAATTCTGCTTGTTAACATGACCATTCAGGTGAAAATTTGCTTCGTCACTGAACAGTATGTTGTTAAAGTTGTTAAATCGCTGCAGCATTTCGTTCGCAAAATTCAGTCGATTCGCATAGTCCGTATCCTTCAATTCTTGAACCAATCGAATTTTTTAGGCTTTTAGATGTAGGAGTCTTTCTTTAAAATCGAATGTAAAGACGATTTTTTGATGTTCAGCGCTTGGCTTCGCTTTCGGATGGATAAAGACGGATTTTGACGAACCGACGCCTCAACTTCTTCAATTGTTTCTTCATCGCGAACTGAACGAGGACGACCAGAGTTTTGAATTTTAACTGTCGCACCTGTATTCTCGAACATCCTGGTCCATTTCCTAATGCTATCGTCACTTGGCGTGTGGCGTGTACGATATTCCGCACGATAGAGACGTTGAGCAGTCACTATTGAATCGTCATTACGATAATACGCTCGTACGCAAAATGCGCGATGCGTCCCTGAGAACTGTTCCATCGTGACTAAAACTCCACAAAATGGCGGACGCCACGAACCCCTCCCCGCTCCCTTTAGACGTCCCGTTTCGAATATGGCGCGAAAACAAATACCCGATACTCTTTTTGGACACCTTGTACATACAGATGGTTACCCATCCAAGTAATAGACGCGCTAAGCGTAGCTTAACATCATTGATCTACCCACGCGGCTATTATTAAGTAGCACACTCAATTCATGGACACGTAATAATATTTTGTGCTCAGCTGTACCTACGTACCAGTGCAGGTATCTAATAATAACTGCTCAGGATTTTAAACTGTATCTGACATAAGCACAAGTGAATGATTTGCAAGTGTTTTTATAAGGAATATGTATCTATGAGGATTATTTCAAATCGAACTTAGAAACAATATAGATGGGCAATGAACATCAAACACTGGAGACCAGAGGGAGGACGTCGCCGTCAAAAGATCGTCACACCACCTCGAGAGGTCGTGTGAAAATGTTGAATTAAAATTGGAGATTAGATTACCCATGCCCGATGTCGCCATTTTACGAAAATTAGAGGAATCTGCCAGGAATTTAGGAAATTATTCGCATTTAGTGGAATTGCTTAATCTGGCGTTTTCAGGCCCTCTGATTATTGCAGGTCAACATCGCCAGATGATGAAGGCACAAAGGTTTGGAAGGGAAAATTCGGAGGCTTTTGCCCAAGAGTGGGACACAATATAAGTAGACAACTAAAGCAATAACATAATATTGAACATTATGTTTATTAAATTAAGCAGTGTACATAGTATTTATGACTAGACTAGAAGTAAAAATATCACAATCCAATCAATTATGTACAGTCAACAACACCAATTTTGCCATGAAACATTTTTTTAAATGTATGTAACTCTATTATGCATACCTACATTTAATTTAATAAACTTTATAAGTCTTGGCATTCAAAAAAATAATAATTAGTGTACTTATTTCCAATGTGTTGATTATAGGTACCTACTAAACTTATTCATTCACATGTGCACTTGTCATCATGATTATCAAAACACGCGTCCTCATGATTTCCAATGATTTCACCTACACATAGGTACCTATTAGTGATCAAACATTCTTTGATTTTTTGGAAAGAGCAGGTCAAGCTACCCTAAACTGTCAAAAATTCCCAATCAATCTTGAGCCTTAATGCTTTGGCTATAAAGTTGAAAAATTAATAAAGAAATATGACAGACTGTTGAAGCTTGACGTGATGTCGTTAGTACATTACTATTGTGCCATAACTGTATTATTAATGACTACTTCATGTTTTGAATTTCAGAACAAAATTGTGCCTAAATATCATATATTCTAATTAAGTACTTGATTAAGTGAGCTTTAACCAAACAATATTCTTCATTCTACAAAAATATCAGATTTCATTCTATTAACAACAAAAAATATCTAGATTAAAATGACTAGTAAATACTTGACTAGATGACAATGACAATATTTTCTTAATTTGATGTTTTACAAAATAATTAATATTACATAACAGTTGTTAGGTAGGTGTATGCAGTCCCATTTATAAAAATAAAATCACATTTTCAATGAAAATAAATAAATAACTTTGGTGATATGTAACTATGAAATGTAGACATTTAGAGATCATTACCAGACAATAATAGGAACACTATAACAAACACATACAATCTAAGCAAATTGATATAATGTAAAGGTTTTTTGACAACAATAACATTTAAATAATCAAACATGTCAATTAATATAAGGGCTAAATCATTAAAGCTGATGAGGAACACAATGATTAGGCAAGTGATATAAAGAGGCAACACACAACGCAAGTTCGAGTGGACTTACTTAACAGTCTTTTAGGGTGAAAGGTTTTACTTAAATATTAAAATTTATAATAGTTATTGTTTATGTCCATTCTTATACATACTCAAAGCACTTAAAATAAAACTCCCTACAGTTTGTAGACTGAAAACATGTGTGGAAATAAAATGGCTCTTAAACACTTGAAAATATGAAATATAAAGGAAAAAATTAACACATTACCAAACCATTGACTTCCCATGTAGATGAGCTATGACAGCATCAGTCAAAATGTATTATATTCATAGGAATTAATGGAAGGATTGTTTTGTAGGAAGAAATATGTATATAGTATTTACAAAGGGATGGGAATGGGTTGTTGAATTTTTTCGTTTTGGGATTATTAGAAAAACTTATTACTTTAGATACATTGGATAGTCAAAAAACTGTTTCTAGCTAATATTATCTACTAACACTAATATCATTCAAGTGCTTTTGAGCCATTCACAACTTAACATCATGTCATAATAATACACAATCATAAAACAATGTGGCATATTTATCCATGCAAGTGAGATTCAATCAAAGTGTTTATCGGGCCAGTGCACCCAGTTTACTTCTCAGCTGCGAATCTGTGGGCAAAGCCAGGGCCCACTTACGTAGACCAACTAAAATAACTGAACTTAAAACTAAGATAGCTCCGCAAACAGAATACTTGCTTGGAATTTCATTGAAGAACATGACTTGCCACAGAAATGCAAACACAATATCAGCAGATCTAGCAATAGCCACAGGACCAGCCTGCTCCATTTGCAAAGACATTGTCAATAGGATTTGTCCTAAATAACTAAACAGTGCCAGACAAACAACTAGGAATCTCTCCGTGCCACAAATAGGCATACACAACACACCAAATACATAAGAGTAAAACAATGTTTGTATTACAGCAATAGCACCAAAGTTTGTCATTATTACAGAGAAATGCAACCCTTTGAGCACTCGAAGCAAAACATAAGCATTAGCGCCAAATATAGTCGAAATGAAGGCAGCTATGGCACCCCTAAGACTATTGTAATTCTGGTTATGCTCTGCATTTGGGTCATCACCAAATAAAAATGGTGCATGGGTAATCAATATTACTCCAATAAGAGTTAATACAATCGATATTGTGTTCCAAATACCACAAGGTTCTTTTAAGAAAACTCTTGCAAACAGTGCAACAAAAACAGGAACGGAAAAAACTATAACAGATGCATCTGCCAATGGCATGTTTCGAAAAGCATAAAAACTTAACATTAAGCCTACTGTGCCTACAATGGACCGCAATAATAGAAGGACTCGTTTTCCTGGAGGAAACACAGGCTGCTCTGTGTATATCACAATGGGTATGGTTGGTAACAGTACACCAATGAACCGAAACATGGCCAGCTGCATGGGATCGATGTTGACGAGGCTCTTAACGATAACCGAGCACAGTGAGAAGAACAAAGACGATAGCGTCGCCAGTATCAGGCCTAGATAAGGACATCTTTTAATGAGAGGTCTCTTGTTCTCAAGTAGATTCGGTAGGGTCTCGTCGCCACTTCCCGCCGACAAGTCCACAAGATGTTGAAGTTCTAAATGCTCCGGCATAGCTCCACATAAGCCACCTGAAACCGCACCCCACTATGTTATTTAAAGTGAAATTTTAATTATTATTGAAATGTATTTTTGTAACATTTACAAACCTGTCGGGAGTTTAGGTTCTAAATTTATATTTATATTAGTCCTGTGGCACTTAAATCAAACAAAGCAATCCCATTATAAAACACAATACCGATAAAAATAACCCTTGGTCATAGAAATTTTCAGGATTTTCGCAGATTTTTCAAGGGGTTGACGTTTTCACTGACAACTGCGAAATTGACATTACGTTTTTTTTTTTTTTGGTTCACTGCTTTCCGTTCTTTTGAACGGAAAAGGCAAAGACATAGCACGCCATACAGCCTAAATGTCAGTAACTTTTTTCTTGAGTAAGTTTATATCCTAACTTATCCTAATTTATCCTAAACTTATCCTAACTTAACTTAATCTAACCTAACTCCTTTCGATTCCCGCGTGAGACCGATTAGGAGGGGTTTAGTGTAAAGACATGATGTGGCCACTATGCTACAATATTTCACTGTTCTTTATGAATTATTCACTGAATGTACTTTTTACTACATAAATCACCCGTTTTTATTTAGTAAACGACACTATAAATAATTTAAAAGTTCAATGAAAAATGAGCGGCACTCATCTTCGCTTTCCCGCCAAAAACTTACGTTTTTTGTCTGAAAATGAAAATGTTTTTTTTTTTAATTACATCAATAGGACTGATAACTTGAATGAACTCAGAAGCCCTACTATGAAGTGTTCAAACCATCTTAAACCGTTGTATAGAAAGGATAGCGCTATTCAAACTGTATAGCTCGTGTCTGACACTGGGACGGGACCATGATTGTCGGGACGATTGGGAAATCATCTTATTAATTTATATCTGGCTCCGAATAAATAATCATAGACATCAACTAATCTGTGAGATGTAACTCGGGTGAGTCCCATCGTCCCGGGGTTATAATAATTAATAGACCTCATACTTACCTCATCATGCCTTTTACTAAATTCTTCTTTCTTATTGGAGTTCATCATCCTTTTGGGGTTGTTGTTGAATTTTCTTGTCGATTTATTTGAATTCCACGCCCTTTTCCCAACGTATGTTGTGTGTAGAGTTTCTACTGTATGGTTTTCTGTTATAGTTCAATTCTTTCCATGTGGTTCTTTGTTTGCTTCTTCTCTTGCAAATAGTATCTCTTCCAGCTATGTCTTCAGCTCTCCCACTGTATTCTCTTTCATCTTCATCTTTACTTCATAGATAATATCCCCAGGAAATTTTTCCATTATAATATGTCTTAAATGATTATGGCTAGTATCTTCTCCGAGGGATTGTAAGACTCTAAGATGTCGCTCCACTTCATTCAGAGTTCTACGACACTCTCCAATAGATTTACAGTAAGGGTCAAAAGTGGAGGACTACTTTTGACACTTATTGTTAGTGCAATAAAGTTCAAAAGTGGTAATGCACTTTTGACCCTTACCGTAACTGGAGTTTTCACTTTGTTTAATGCGCTGTAGTGTGCATCTATAATGTGACTGTTTCTCATACCTGTTTGTCAATATTTGAATGGCTATAGTGTAGTTCTTGTTTGTGGTTTCCAAGCCATCGATGATCCTTCTCGGTTTACCTTCTAAAGTTGATTTGATATAATACTTTATCTTAAAAGACGTAGACAAACAGTAGTTTGTCTACGTCTTGCAGTGGTCTCTCAAGGATATTGGATTTATAGATGTCCCAGTATTCACTCCAAGTAAGTATATCACCACTGAATTCTGGTAAGGTAAGTGTTGGTAGTTTAGCAGAGAATATACGGTTCTGGTCGCTATCATCATGAATGTGTATGTGGTTGGTCTTGGTTTGATCCATTCGCCAGTACCTATGCACCTTAATTCAGTCAGGATCTCTTCACTATCCAGTTGGATGTTACTCATATTTGAGATCTCATCTGGTGACGGATTGTTTGACATTCTAAAATTTTCACTGAGCTCATTTGTGAATCTTTTAATCATGTTTTATAGTTTCGATGCACATATCTGTGCTTTCTGACTGTATTCTTTGTCGCTGCTACTTTCTCTACAATAAATCTCACCTTGTTGCTTATGTTCATTTATCCTATTGATTATTTGGTTTTAAGTCTTAATTTAATTGTATCCTCTAAAGGGATATTTTCTTCTTCGCATTCCTTTTTATTGTGACTTTCCTGGAATAATGTTATTGGCTCATGAATTTTCCAATTATAATTTACTATACTTTACACTATCAGGCGAGTGCCTTATTCTATTCACATCTCATACTTTGCTTTGTATTTATATATACAGGATAAAATTTTATCCAGTGCGCAAACTTTGTCAACTTATAGTTAAATGAATTTTATAGATAAAAATATTATTACTTTGATATGTTTTAGTACAAAAAAAAAAAATAGTTATTGATAACGAAAGATGTTTATTATGAAATCGATGTTATGGTCACCGCACGCGGTCCCATTCATGTTCGGCGGAGTGCGGGGAACATCACAGGACACCGCGCGCCCGCGCCGCCCGCATGTTCACTACGCGGCCTGTAGGTGCCGGCATCTTACGCGGCCCCCCGCATGTTCCGTGACCTTAGGTTAACGCCCTTTATTTTTTATTTAAGAGATTGCTATTTTATCAGGTTCAAATTAGCTATTATTTGTAGAGTAATTCCAATTTTTCCTTCATACTTTTATGGGCTTAGGACCATCGAAATGCAGAAAATAAAGGCTCGTTTAACAATAAACAAAACAGATAATTATTTTCATCGTCATCAATCGTAGGGTTTTCCTATCCAGGCGCAACAGCCTTTTGGTTAGCTTGTCATCCAGGGATGGCATAGCCTCCTTGGACTGCCTGCACCCCGGTGACGAGAACCACCAAATCGCCGCTTGTTCGTAGGTATACCTATGTAGCCATCTGCGTATTTGAATGAAGAGGATAGGCACAATGGGCTCCGGTCCGCTGACCAACGCGCTGTATGCCCTTCTTCAGCTTTTCAGCTGCGTCATTACCCAGTGAACCGCTGTGACCCTTTATCCATTGTAGTGTCACGGTGTTGCGGTCTGGTGCGGTTATCCGTTCCAGTGCGTCGTGGCACTCAAGTATTAGACTTGATGTGATACATCCCTGCTTTAGGGATTGGAAGACGGAAGCACTGTCAGTGAGTATGCGGACATGCGTGTCCGCAACTCTCCTGGCTTTTATGGCTAGGGCTGCCAGAGTTATGCCCACACTTTCTGCTTGATAAACCGTGTTGAGCATCCCTAGCGATCTGGATATATTTATGTTGAGGTCTTGTGAGAATACTCCGACACCCGTTCCTTGGTCGGTTTTTTAATCGGTCGGTGTATACTCTCAACTCCTCCGGACCCGAGTGGTCGCACTGCTCTTCTTCAAGTGCTATCTAATAGTGCTTTTGAAAGCAGTACTGTTTTGGTTGCTGTTGTGTAAAAATAGCCGAAACCGTAATTAATAGAAATAAATTACTTAGTATAATGATACTATGCTCAGTAGATATTGTGTATATTTATTTTAAGCATAGGGAAATAGATTACAAATAACTAGTTATAAGTAATAATAGTTAAGAAATTAAAATGATGTTATGTAGTAATAATAGTGTCTTGTAGTGCGTATAATAAGTTAGAGGTAATAAGTAATAAATAAATATTGTAGTTCATAATTATTTTCCCAAACGATAAATAAGTAGAAAGTTCGACAGCAAAATGGGAGTCCCACCCATTAAACTAAAAGACGATGACTGACAGAAAGTTAAGTAGGTATGCGTAATACTCGTAAAAGTGCGAGAGGAATAATAGCGAGAACTGGTATGAAAGGGTATAGTTATAAAAAAGGTTCCAATAACGTTCTCTAAGGTTTTTAGTAAGAAGGATGTGAGGCTTATGGGTCGGTATGATTTGGGTTGGGTGTAGTCTGATTTGCCAGACTTGGGTATGAAGATAACCTTCACTTCCCGCCATGCAAGGGGTATGTGTCTGTACGCTATGCATGCCCGAAAGCTGTTTACGAGGCATGGAGCGATGTACACCAACCCCCATTGTAGTAGGGCTGGGAAGATGACATCCAACCCCGGCGGGGTTGGATGTCATTGACACCTTCAAGCCATACAAGTCCGCGGGGTTACCCCGCGGACTTGTATGGCTTGAAGGTGTTGATAGCCAACTTTAGCCGGTCTTCTGTTATTATTCTGTAGGCGTTGGACCAGTCCTGCTGTCGGAGTCCCAGCCTTTCCTACAGTAGGCTTACCTTAGGTCAACGCCCTTTATTTTTCATTTAAGAGATTGCTATTTTATCAGGTTCGAATTGGCTGTTATTTGCAGAGTAATTCCAATTTTTCCTTCATACTTATATGGGCTTAGGACCATCGAAATGCAGAAAATAAAGCTTCGATTAACAATAAACAAAACACAAAAAACGGCTGAGCAACTCAGAGCTCAATTTACGCAATTCTAATCAATTTTTTTTCCTTATTAGTGTAGCTCATAAGGCACAATTTTGTGAACACAAAATTAGACCCTACTGCAATGTATTTTAAAAACTATGTCTTATGAGCAACGCGTTAAGTATTGGTGTTTATCGAAAAATGAGTTAGTGCACTTTTAATAAAAACGTAATGAATTCAAATTATTGGCATCACGCCAACGCATCGCAGTCGCCGCACATCAAGCTACTACAGCCTGTCAGATTTCTTTAATAGATTTTCAACTTTATCGCTAAAGCATTATGGTTCATGTTTGATTGGGAAATTTTGACAGTTTCGGGTAGGTTGACCTGCTGGCGTCCATACTTCTGCATTAAGGCGTATTTAAAAAATTGGAATCAACTACTTATGTACAATAATGTTCAATCAAAAACAGTAAAAAAAATCCTTAACCCTAAATAATGTCAATCAATCCATGGTCGAGCAAACTTTGGGTAACTGCTAAAATAGTCCTTACATTGGGGACAGTGGGGTTTGTAATTCCTAGAGCTCGTATCCAAAGTATGCTCTCCGACGCGTACAGTCTCCGGGCTTTACGTAAACTTTCACCACTTTGTAAGTACACTCTCAACATTTCGAAAAACTCGCGGTTCGTGGTATGGTGACTGATGCGTTTTTAAGTTTTTAAGAGATTCACAATTCGTAAACGGAGCCCGTTAACTGTGCCAGCAAACTTTGCGCGCAAAATAATATTGAAACACACCGTCAGGCAAGGGCGCGCGTGAGTCACTGTCGTGTCTCACTGACCAACGGCCTACGGGCCCTAGGTAGGTGGAGGGTGCACGGGGTATACACCGCGCGCACGCGGCGCTAATACTACGATATTGATAATAATTTGGTGTCTGTCATTTGCTGATTTTAGGGCGGATAAAAACATGTTTTTTTTAATTATTGATGCAGATATACTCGTATTCTGTTATTGATTCTGAGCCACCCATATTTTTTGCGCACTAGAAAAAAAAAATCCCTGTATTAATTGAAATAATAATAATCTATGTGTTAATCTAAAAAGGTTGTTGATGATGATGATGATGATGTGTTATTCTATGAAGTGAACTTAGTTGACACTTAATTTTCAAACATTGTTTCAACTTAATCTAGACTTTATTAGGTGTGAATTAATTGTATCATCAAGATTCATTACATAACAAACAACAAGTACAAGGCCACTCGTTGTGGGCCTACTGGGACAGACCTTTGTCCAACAGTGGGCGTCGGTGTGCTCATGTACTTTTTTCGACTTTAAATTGTTTGTGTACTAAGTTTCACTCGAATCGGTTCAGCCGTTCTGTAGTAAAAGCAAGGTGAACAGACCTCTTTTTGTCTGTTAATTCCGCACTAATAATATCAATTACCAGTAAATAGTAAGTATGAAAGCTGCCTACGGACAGCTTAATTAATATGACATGAGGTGTCATTACCTTACGGTGAAACTGTGCGGGTTTCCGAATTATGGCCAAGCCTTACACCTCGTAATTTTGTCATTTATACAAGAAAGTGGAAAAGTTCGCCTTCTTTAATAGTGAGTAGCTGATGTTAGAGTTTACAATATCGTAGGTACATTTGTTATAATGTCTTTAAGTGGCTTCCACAGGCTCACAGTCAGTCACAGCTTGCCGCGAATTACGCAAGTAAATTATAAGATGTTCATTTGTTTTAACACAACTTGACAGCCTCCGTGGCGTAGCGGTAGCGAACGCGGCCGTTGGACAAGGAGGTGCGGGTTCGATCCCCGCGCAGTGCAAATATTTGTATGCATGAATATGAATATTTGCACTGGTCTGGTCACGCCTCGGAAAGCACGTTAAGCCGTTGGTTCCAGTTGCCATACGAACATCTAATGGCAGTCGTTACGGGTTGTTGGAGCCCTCAAAAGTCCTACAATTGGTCTAACTGCAATGCTTCGATATCGCCTTCGGGTTGTGGAGGACTGGAGGTCAGACGGCAGTCGCTTCATGGAAAATATCGAAGTTTAGCCAAAATGAGCAGTTAGACTGGTAAGGCGGACCCTGGACTCGAAAGCTGAAAAGCTTCGGATACGACTGGGATTAACGCTAAGATGAAGATGACGAAGATTTGTGTTAACCCAACTAAAATTCTTAGGACTAATAACTTTACTTCATAACTTAAAACTTACGTTTTCCTGGAACTCACTTTTTATATCGACACGGCCAAACAAATATACTGTAGGAACACACATACAGCACTCATAGAATTACCGTACCTCCAAACAGTTACCAGTTACCTCCAAACAGTTACCAGTTACCAAGGAATACCAACAACACCTTATTACCAATACGTTTTGACAACATCCATTCAGGAATAATCGAACAACGCCGTCTCGAGAGAGACGCTATACGTTTGACTCATCTGTTGAAAGGAACAAGAGGCCGCCTTGAAAAAGGCGTTTACTGTCAAAGGAATATGATACGTGATGCGTTGCGTGGGTTCAACGACATCACTCGAAAGTACGTTTTTGACACACGGAGTTGATATATCGCAGCGGAGATCTGTACACGAAGACTGCACACGAAGATTACATCGCAGCGGAGATATGTCCACGAAGACTACATCGCAGTGGAATCTTGGCGCGAAGACGACACACGAAGCTGGCGCATCGCAGCGGAGACCTTGACGCGGCGGGCGGCCCTCGACGAAAAGGAACGACTCAGCGCGTCTACCTATATTTATAGATTCACAGCGCGGGCCAGCGGCGCCCCGCGCCCCTCTCCGAGACGCGACGCGTGTTAAAGATCGCAGTAATAATATTGTATTTTATAATTGTAAATAATTAGTCATACCGCAACTTGTACCATAAAAAATGTAGATATAAGCAGGGGTTTTGAAGTCGAATAAACAGATCATATCGGACACGCAGTTTTATTCTACCTAAGAAGATTCCTCCTCCAAATTGGTGACCCCGAATAAAAGAAGAAATATCAAGACTGAATCCCTGCAGAAATTATATAAAAAAAAAAAAAATGTCGAAGAGCGAAGAATTCAGCGATGCATTAGGCGTCACAACAATGAAGAACGACGTCGCTACAATATCGCTGCCTGCACGACTACCACCATTTTGGCGCCAAAATCCGCGTCTTTGGTTCGCGCAGTTCGAAGCCGCCGTCGCCGCCAGCAAGATAGGTGACGAGCAAAAATTTAACCTTGTCGTCCCACTACTCGGCTGCAGCGACCTGGAACAAATCGCCGACATCATACTAGAACCGCCAGCCACCGGTAAATACAGCGCGCTGAAAGAAAGACTGATTTCCACTTATCAAGAATCAGACCATCGCCAGCTTCAGAAACTCCTCAGCGGTCTCGAACTCGGTGATCAGAAACCGAGCCAGCTGCTACGTAAAATGCGCGACCTAAGTGGCAAACTTCTGTCCGACGAAGCGCTCAAGGTCATGTGGCTCAATCACTTGCCCGCCCATGTTCGCGCAGTATTATCCGTGAACACAGAATCTACACTCGAAGTTCTAGCTGCGATGGCCGACAAAATGATGGAACACTTCGAACCAACAGTCGCCGCAGTCTCCGTAATTCCCCCGCCAGCATCGGTCAACGAAGTTCAACAGAACTCCGTCACAAATCTGCAAATCAGCATGCTTTGCAAACAAATTGAAAAGCTATCTCTCGAAGTCGCCGAATTACGAAGTAATCAGCAAAATGCATCACATCGCCGTTCCCGCTCGCACTTTGCTAGCCGTCAACATAGCCGCTCTCGCTCACACTCAAGGTCAAGCCCGCGCGCTAGTAACGCACGTACACCGAGGGACGCCGACTGGCTATGCCGTTATCACTATCGATACGGCGACGACGCACGTAATTGCGAATCCCCGTGTTCCAAGAGCAAGCAGGAAAACTAAAAAGTACATCGACTGTGGCGGGTGTCGATGTAAACCACACATCTCGCCGCCTATGCGTGATCGACATCAACAACAGAGAGAGATTTCTCGTCGACACAGGAGCCGACATATCGGTATTAGCCGTCCGAAACAAGAAAAATAAACCGACCAAGAATACCTACAAATTGTTCGCGGCAAACGGAACAGAGATTCGTACCTACGGAGAGCGCACGCTTGAACTCAACTTAGGTTTACGAAGAAGCTTCAAATGGACATTCGTAGTCGCCGATGTAAAAACCTCAATACTGGGTGCAGACTTCCTAGTATTCCACAAACTGCTAGTCGACCTGCACCAGAGGAAACTTATCGACCGCGTTACCGATCTCAGCGTGAACGCCATCAAAATAAATAACAACGAAGAAACTATACACATGGTCAACCGAGACCACGTATATCACGACATATTGAAGAAATACCCTGATGTTCTGCGGCCGATGTCACTCAAGACTCCAGTGAAGCATGACGTCACACATCATATTGAGACTACAGGACCGCCGATATACGCACGGCCGCGCCCTCTACCGCCGGACAAATACAAAGCGGCAAAACTGGAATTCGAGCGCATGATAGAGATGGGTATATGCAAGCCGTCAAAAAGTCCGTGGGCAAGTCCTCTCCACGTCGTCAAGAAAAAGGATGGGTCACTTCGTGTATGTGGAGACTACCGGAGACTAAATGCAGTCACCGTACCTGACAGATATCCCATTCCACGTATTCAGGATTTTACGTACCAGTTACACGGCAAGAAAATATTTTCAAAGTTGGACCTAAAAATGGCATACTTTTGGATTCCTATAGCTGCACAAGACGCACAGAAGACCGCAATTATAACACCTTTCGGCCTATTCGAATTCAACTGCATGACGTTTGGATTACGCAACTCAGGCCAAACATTTCAACGTTTCATGCATGAAGTTTTACGAGGACTGGACAACATCGTATTCTGTTTCGTCGACGATCTACTTGTCTATTCAAATAACCAGGAAGAACATCGCCAGCACTTACAAATAGTACTCGAACGCCTAAATACCTACGGCGTCAGTCTTAACATCGACAAGTGCGAGTTTGATAAAGAAAACATAGAGTTCCTCGGTTATCAAGTATCAGCAAATGGTATCAATCCCACGCAAGAACGTATACAAGCAATAGTCAATTACCCGAAACCACAGACAGTACAAGAACTAAGAAGATTTTTAGGCATGATTAACTTTTATCGCAGCTGTTTACCACATCAAGCCGAACATCAGCATGAATTAAACAAGTACCTACACAACAGCAAGAAAAATGATAAAACTCCGATAAAATGGACACCAGAAAGCGAGCAAGCTTTTGAGAAATGCCGACAAAGCATTCTCAAGGCCACAACACTTACGCACCCGATTCCCAACGCAATATTACGTCTATACACAGACGCGTCAAACACTAGCATTGGCGCTGTATTACAACAAAAGGTCGACGGCGTATGGAAACCACTGGCATTCTATTCAAAAACATTGAGTGATACGCAAAGAAAATATAGCGTATATGATCGCGAATTATTGGCAATGTTCACCTCAATTAAACACCTACGTCGGCTGATAGAAGGCAACGACGTAACAATATTCACCGACCATAAGCCATTAACGTATGCATTAACAAGAGCGCCAAGTACCAGCGATACACCGAGAAGAGAGCGTCAACTACATTACATAAGTCAGTTTTGCTCGAAAATTCAATACGTTCACGGTAATAATAACGAAGCGGCCGACGCCCTATCTCGTATAGAAGAAATCGACGTGTCGCAATCTACGATCGACTACAATCAACTCGCTAAAGACCAAGAGAACGACGACGAACTCAAGATCAGCATGACCAACCCGAATCTGAAGTTTGCAGAAATCACATTGCCCGGAGGTCAACGACCTATCATATGCGAAACATCAACAGGCAACTTACGCCCGTACCTACCAGCGTCTTATCGTTTTGTAGCGTTCAAAGCACAACACGAACTTAGCCACCCAGGTGTACGTACGACAAGAAAGATAATGGTCACTAAATTCTTTTGGCCGAATATGAATAAAGAAGTCGGTATGTGGACAAGGTCATGCATCGGATGCCAGCGCGGGAAAATCCAGCGACATGTTATCAGCCCGCTCGGCGAGTTTCAAAAATCAGCGCGTTTCGAACATATTCACGTAGACATTGTCGGACCACTTCCGCCGTCTAATGACTATAGATACCTAGTCACTATTGTCGACCGTTGCACTAAATGGCCCGAAGCAATACCTACTCGTGACATCACCGCCGACACTGTTGCTAAGGCAATTTACGAGGGATGGATAGCGCGATTTGGCTGCCCCTTACGTGTGACAACGGATCAAGGCAGACAGTTCGAGTCGTCATTATTCAACGCACTGATGAAGAAATTTGGCATAACACGGATTCGAACCACCGCATTTCACCCTCAAGCAAACGGTCAAGTCGAACGATGGCATCGAACCTTGAAATCCGCACTTATGGCGCGAAACGCCGGCGTACACTGGAGCGAGGAACTAGCGACCGTACTCCTCGGTTTAAGAACAGTTTTACGTGAAGATACGCAAGTCAGCCCAGCTCTCATGACATACGGGTCAACATTAAGAATACCGTCAGATTTTTTCACGCCTACACAGCCAAAAAACGACGACGCAGAATTCGCCCGTCAGCTGACCGAAACAATGTCGACACTATCTCCAAACAGCAAGTCACATAGCAACAACAGAAAGATTTTCGTGTACAAAGACTTGACTACGTGTTCTCATGTCTTCGTACGTAATGATACCGTACGAAGCCCACTGACTCCACCTTACGAAGGCCCATTCAAAGTTCTACATCGCAGCAACAAACAGTTTACCATTCAGATGCCCCTACGAACATCTGTCATCACAATCGACAGACTCAAACCAGCACACTTACTCAAGCAAGAAGAATCTACTACTAGAGGAACAACAGACGCACGTGACACTCGTCGCACACATACATCGAGCGCGAATAACGAGTCGCGGCCGCTGACCCCGCCGACCTCGAGTACAACCCGCGAATCCTACGTCACTCGCACCGGACGCACCGTTAAAAAAAACGTACGATTCGCTTAGAGGGGGATGCTGTAGGAACACACATACAGCACTCATAGAATTACCGTACCTCCAAACAGTTACCAGTTACCTCCAAACAGTTACCAGTTACCAAGGAATACCAACAACACCTTATTACCAATACGTTTTGACAACATCCATTCAGGAATAATCGAACAACGCCGTCTCGAGAGAGACGCTATATGTTTGACTCATCTGTTGAAAGGAACAAGAGGCCGCCTTGAAAAAGGCGTTTACTGTCAAAGGAATATGATACGTGATGCGTTGCGTGGGTTCAACGACATCACTCGTAAGTACGTTTTTGACACACGGAGTTGATATATCGCAGCGGAGATCTGTACACGAAGACTGCACACGAAGATTACATCGCAGCGGAGATATGTCCACGAAGACTACATCGCAGTGGAATCTTGGCGCGAAGACGACACACGAAGCTGGCGCATCGCAGCGGAGACCTTGACGCGGCGGGCGGCCCTCGACGAAAAGGAACGACTCATTTTTTTTTTTTTTTTTTTTTGATATGGCATCTCGTAGTTGACCTTGAGAGGCCGTGACTACTTAACCGGACTTTCCTGTGGATGCCTTAAATGAATTTAAAGCCTCCAGCCAGGGCTACTAAAAGCTAAGCGACTACACGCTAAGGGCACCCCCTGTGGGGTACGAACCTCGGCTTAGGGTGTCGCTGGAGAAAACAGCAAGGGACGGCTGGATCGAATTATTTTATTTTTATTTCGGTTTGATGACCGCGGCGTTTCCTAGTACTAGCTCTGAGAAGAAACGGCCGAAACAAACTCAGAGGTCATAGTCGGGAGTTTATATTTACTGGCTCAGCTGCGGCGCGGGCTGGCCTTCATCGGACGAGGGACGGGGGAGGGGGCTGCTACGTTGAACGCGTCGCGATGGACCTCGGCGGCGAGGTCGGTAGGTCGGTCTGTGTTTTGTGAGTGTGCTGGTGGCCCTATTGGCCTCTTGGAGGAGGGTAATGGGGTCATCTGGGTCGGTGAGTGCATGCCTTGGGCGGCGAAGCTTGGAGATGGTGGAGGGGGTGTAATTAGCAGCCGCTACTATCAGGGGATTGCGGTGCTTGGAGGCAGTGTCGAAGAAGCGTTTGGAAAGACGCTTCATGAACTGCTGAATGGTGGGGATTTTGAGATCTAGGTGGAGGATCTCATTACGGACGAACCAAGGGGCGTTTGTGGCTTTACGCAAGAAACGGTTTTGGACTACTTGCATCCTATGGATATGACGCGGCTTGGCGTGTGCGAAGACAGGACAAGCGTATGTCATAATCGGGCGTATGCACGCTGTGTACAAGCGCATTTTGCACTTGAGCGACAGTTTGCTACGCGGGTTGAGGACGGGGTGGAGTCGACCCAGAGCGTAGGCGGCACGTGAGCGGACCGCCTTAATGTGCTCTGAGAAGTTGAGGTTGCGGTCGAGGATCACACCGAGATATTTGGCTTGCTTCCCCCAGGGGATCAGCTCGCCAGACATGGTGATGGGTCGTGGGGTGGGGACGTTTAGTCGCGGCTTTGTGTGGAGTACCGCTTGACTTTTTTGGGGGTTAACTTCGATCCTCCATTTCTTGAACCAGTCAGCCAGTTTGTTGACTGCGGTTTGGAGATGGTGTCGAATTCGGTCAGGGCTGAGTCCCGAGCAGTAGATGGCGGTGTCGTCTGCGAACAGAGCGACTTGGGCCTTACCACCTTTCGGGATATCGCTTGTGTACAGCGTGAAAATAAGGGGGGCTAGCACGGAGCCCTGGGGAACACCTGCACGGATGGGGCGGGGGGAGGAGTGTGCTCCTTCGATTTTGTAGCGGAAGGTGCGGTTTGACAGGAAGTCCCGTAAGATGAGAACGAGACGGTCGGGCACTCCGAGTTTGTACAGCTTATAGATTAAGCCGTTGTGCCAGACTTTGTCAAACGCTTTCGCTATATCGAAGTAGACTACGCCTGTGTACATACCACGCATGAACCCTGCGTGTATATGTTCAGTGATGCGTAGGACTTGTTGTGGACAAGAGTGTTGGGATCGGAACCCGAACTGCTCATTGGGAATGAGGCCCTTGTTCTCGGCGTAAGCTCTGAGACGCTTATAAATAAGCCTCTCATAGATTTTGCCGAGAACTTTCAGCAAGCTGATGGGACGGTAACTGGTTGGTTCGGCTTTGGGCTTGCCGGGCTTGGGAATGCCAATCACTGTGGCTTCTTTCCACGTTTGTGGGAAAATGTTGTTCCCCATTGCACCATTGAAGATGGTGGTCAAGAGGAGGACTAGGTGGGCTGGGAAGAGACGGACCACTCTGTTGGTGATGCCGTCTGATCCGGGCGCTTTCTTGGGTTGAAGGCCTTTGATGATGTCCTGCACTTCATCTGGAGTGATGGGAGGCAGGGGATCATCCGGGTCGTCAACAGGCGGGAGGGAGGTCCTACGTTCAACTTCAGCGTCGACCTCTAGGAGGTGGGCTTGGTCTATTGGTAGGAGGCTGGGGGAGCACTGGGCTTCGAGGCAGGAGGCAAGGCATTCAGCCTTTTCATCGTCATCGAAGGCGATGGTATTGTCGGGGCGAACCAGAGGAGGCATGGTGACAACTTCTTTGGATTTTAACTTCCTCTGAAGTTCCCAGAAGGCTAGGTGGGTGGGCTCTAACTCGTCCAGCATCTTATCCCAGCCGGCTTCACGCCACTCCGATATGCGTCTTTTTACAGTTCTCTGTAAATAGCGCATATGGGCTTTGTTGGCCGCGCAGGGGAAGCTGCTGTAGGCACGGACAGCCGCGTTCTTCTCGGTCAGGAGTTCACGCAAGTCAGTGGGAAGTTTCCAGCGACAGTCTTCTGTCGCTGTTACCTCCCTTGAACAGTCGTTCAGGACTGACTGTACGTGATCCGTGAACGAGTCGATCGCGGCTGTAGTGTCCGCGATAGAGTCCAGGCGTGCAGGTATGGAGTCCAGGTGGGGGGATGTGGAGGATTTCAGCCGATCGCTTACTTTCCTCCAGTCCGTTACCACCTTCTTGAGGGGTTCTTGACCTGGGTCAGAGAGGCCAGTGCGGGGAGCCAGTCTGATAACGACTGGTCGATGATCGGACGATAGCTCTGGTAGCGCTTCTATAGAGTCTAACCGTAGGTTGACGTTCTTTAGGAGCGCCACGTCGAGGACGTCCGGGGTGTGATCGGGGTCGTAGGGGAAATGGGTGGGGGTCATAGGTCCCACGACGTCGAAGTTCATTCGGGTAGAGAGGTCAAACAAGAGTCTGCCTCTGGAGTTGGTCCTGGTGCTATTCCAGGCGGTGTGTTTGGCGTTGAGGTCGCCCGCTATTATCACGGAGTCGCTCAACCCCAGAAGTAGGGCGATGTCGTCTGCTAAGAGTTGGTGATTCTCTGCAGAGGAACTGGGAGGGAGGTAGGCCGACACTAATGTGATAGGTTGGTGGCCTGTCATGCCGAGGCGGCACATTGACACTTCGAGTCGTGAGAGGGGTGGGGGGTCCATTGGGATGCAATGTAGAGCCCTTTTGAAATAAATAAGGGTACCGCCTTTGTGACAACGCAACCTGTCGTTGCGAACTACGCGGTAGTTCGCGATCAGAGGTGTGCGGTGGCTAGGCTTGAGGAAGGTCTCTTGGGCGAGGAAGATATCTATCTGGTGCTCACGAAGGAATGTTGAGATCTCTAATTTCTGATCTCTAATGCCATCGGCATTGAAGTGCACCAGTTTCAGGGATCGGGGCTTGGTTCGTTTGCTGCTCCTGCAATCCATTAATTGGATGCGATGGAGGACAGGGCCTGGGTGATTTCAGGGTAGGCATTGTAAATGCCTATCACGGCCTCAAGGTTGCCAGCAGATCTGGCAGCCAAGAGTTCTTTTGCCATTTGCCTGGCACGGGGGGACATGAAAATGAGGAAGGTCCCCGAGATGACGTTGAATGCGTCAAGGGGGTTGCTTCCGGTGGTTGTTGCGAGGGTTGTGCGTGCGGGGGATGTTGTCGCCGCAGCAGCAGTTGTTGCCACCTTTTGGGCCGTGGAAGGTCGGATGCGAGGATCCTTGTCCTTCCATGTGGGGGTGGGTTGAGGAGTCGTGGGGGCGGCCGCCACTAAGGCCGGGAAGGCCTTCTGGTGGTTTAGAGCGTTCCAGGGACTAGGTCTCTGGGGGCTCAAAGCCACCGGGGGCTGGGTCTGGCCTGCTGGGGCCTCCCTTTGCTGGCGAGCGCTCGCGCGCTTCGCCAGTTTAGGGGAAGATGACTTGGGGGCCTTGGGGCACCCACGGTAGTTGGCCGTGTGGCCGGTCGTGCCGCATAGGACACAACTTGGTGGCTCGGTGCAGAGCGCGCGGTCTTTGGGCCGTGGGCACTCTGCTGTGCCGTGGTCGCCTAGGCACTTAACGCACCTGGGCTTAGCATGGCAGTGTGCCTGTGAGTGGCCGTACAGTTGGCACCTATGGCATTGGCCAACGGTGCCGCTTTTGTGCGGCTTCTCGATTATTATGCCTGAAAGAGAGCAGATGCTCTTAAGCAGGAATAAAGGGTGGTGGGTGACTCCCTCGACGGGGGGACTGATCACTAGGATCATGTCGTACGGTGTCCCTTTTCCGCGTGCCTTGTGCATGCGGTGGACTTCCTTGATTGGGATCCCCTGTGCAATGAGATCAGCTTTGATCTCTTCAGTGGGGATCTCCTTAGGGACCCTTCGGATCACCACGCGTGTGAGACGATCCTCAGGGAGGGAGTAGGTGTGGAAGGCCACACCTCTTTGGCGGAGGAGCTTTGTTAGCTCGCGGAAGTCCCTGGCTGACGGGACTGAGACTTTAATCCCCGTCTGAGTGGACTTAGCATTCGTGAATGCTATTTTGTGTTCCGTGCACCAGCCGGACACTGAGGGCCACTTCGCCTTGTCTTGGATGAAGACAGGCGGGGGAGGGGGGATTTTGGAGGCCGCACGGGGGGCCGAGGGGGTGGATTTGGGTGACGCGGCACGAGGGGCGTCAGTCCCTTTAGGGAGGGCGGGAGAGGGGCTGGGACGGCCGCTGGCCGACTCGGCAGCCACCAGTTTGGGGGCTTGGATGGAGGAGGAGGATTTCTTCCTCCTCCTCTTGAGGGCGACGACCTTAAAGTCAGGTTCGTCGTCGTCGTCTGACGCCTGGGTGGGCGGGGTTGATTCCTCGGAGGAGTCCGAGGAGATGGGATTGGGGCGTTTGGCCGAGAAGACTTCGGTGTCCATGGACACCTCGGTCTCGGCGGGGACGGCATCGGGCTGGGGGGAGGGGGCCAGCTGTTGGAGGACAGCCACCCTGTCGCCATATTTGACGCGGATCGAAGGTTCTTCAAGCAGAACCTCCTTTAGAATGGCGAGAAGCGCCTCATAGTGGGGAGAGGTCATTTTATTTACCTATCCCTCCCGGGTGGATTGGCCCGGGGGTGTGTACCCTCCCTGTCGGGTATAGACAGGGAGGTGAGTACCTAAGGGTGAGCCCTAAGCTTGTATTCCGTTGCCAGTCTCAATGTGCAACGGGCCCTAGCCGGTCTAGCGCGAAGGGTGTAGACACACCCTAAAGACACTAGGTGTGTAGCTGTGAAGGGAAAACTGTACACCAGTTCCGACTAGGAGATCCCCCAAGGCCGGAGGTCTGGGACCCGTCCAATTGGCTGCCTAGCCCTGAAGGGGTTCGGCGGGTGTATTGGGTCAACACCCCACTCGGTTTAGTTATCACCGTTAGGTATCGGCCGAGGACCACGAAACTGTGGATTTAACCCTGAAGGGGCCTAGAGACTCTAGACAAAACGCGGACGTATGTTAAAGGAATAGGATAGTTAATAAACGAGCGGTCGGGTAAACAATTTGTCTACGTACGACCGGCTTGTTTATTTCATCAATACCGGCGAGCACGGGGGCAGCGGGGCGCAGGGGGCACCTGTGGCGACGTGCGGGCGGCGTCTCGGACGATCGAGCAGCGAGGGGAGCGGGGCGCGGGGAGCACTTACGGCGACACGTGTGGTCGGGGCGAGGGCTATCCGCTGAATGTTTTTGGGAACGACTCAGCGCGTCTACCTATATTTATAGATTCACAGCGCGGGCCAGCGGCGCCCCGCGCCCCTCTCCGAGACGCGACGCGTGTTAAAGATCGCAGTAATAATATTGTATTTTATAATTGTAAATAATTAGTCATACCGCAACTTGTACCATAAAAAATGTAGATATAAGCAGGGGTTTTGAAGTCGAATAAACAGATCATATCGGACACGCAGTTTTATTCTACCTAAGAAGATTCCTCCTCCAAAATACTATTTCTATAAATCTACGTTATGAATTTCAAGTTCTCAGTTGCTTTTATCGAATTTTATTAACTCTTCACTTTATAATGAATTACGACACTAGAGATACTAGAGAGTCTTGCTAGTCTGCCATTACCACAATATTCTCACTTCAAACTTAACGATGTTTCTGAGGATGATGTTAAGAAGTCTATACATGCGATTACTTCTTCGGCAGTCGGTAATGATAAGTTGTGCTCAAGAATGATTACTCCTATCCTTTCTTCATTACTTCCTGTTCTCACTCAATCATTCATTTTCTTCTTGCTCCTTCCCGTCAGTTTGGAAACAGGCTCACATGATACCTTTACCTAAAACTCACAATCCTACTTTATTAACCCACTTTAGGCCTATTTCTATTCTCCCATTCCTTTCTAAAGTTTTTGAGCACATAGACACTTATCATTTTATCATTTTTCTTGGCGTCAAACTCGATAATATCTCCATTTCAATCCGGTTTTCGCTCGGGTCACAGTACCGAAACCGCGCTTTTGAAGGTGACTAACGACATTCGCTGGGCAATGGAGAATACATTACTGACTATCCTTGTATTGCTTGACTTTAGCAGCGCCGTCAACTCAGTGGATTTCGACATTTTATAATTTTTCGTGGTTTCTTCGTATTCTCCTCACACCACCTGTGTAGATTATAGCAAAATGAGAATTTCCGGGCTCCCCGGTGGCGCAGAGTTGACAGCCCTCACTGTCCCCTCTGCGCACCCTTTTCCGTTCTAGCTGTAACTGACATACACATATGCTTCAGCCACTCAATGTTATCATCGTCACGTTCCTACCGCTCCCAACGAATCCTCGTTCGGGAGGTTCACGGGAACCTTCATAAGTTCAATGAACCCAGCGACAACTCGCCAGGACCATTATGCGACCAGACACATTTTTCCAGACTTGTTCCTACCGCTCCCGACCCGTCCTCGGTCGGGAGGATCAAGGGAATTCCTTTTAAATTCAATGAGTCCACCCTAACAACGCTTTGTTAGGACCCTTACGAATGGATTCATTTTTTCTAACTGGTGATCACCATAAACGTTACCCAAACCTAGAGCTGTAAATATCCAGGACCATTATATGAGATTTACGTTACCGTGATTAGCATCCACGATCTCCAAAGAAGGTGTAGAGGCATGAGGAACAGGCAGTAAAGTTCACTCATCCTCCATAGAAAAGGGAGGATCCTCCGACCAGATGGGTATTATGTCTGGCGGGCACTTGACCAATGCCTGAAATTGGGAATTCGTATATATGCTAATTTTACGGTAAACTCTGATTGCGAGATGTAGAATTCGTGTGACGTCAATATGACGCGTTGTTCCATGTGGCGTTAGTAGGTACCGCTACATCACTCGACGACACTAAACTTTAATCATCCTTTATGAATAAATACCACAGTATTTAAGGGGTTTATTCATAAACGATGATTAAAGTTTAGTGACGTTAAAAGGTCAAAAACGTATGGTTAAAGAATCGCTAATGATTAGTGTTAACTAGTTATTAGCGATTCTTTAAGCTGCGTTTATGAATAATGGGATAAGAAGCTAAAAGTCCTAGAAACTGCATAGGTTGAAGACCTCTGCCTACACTGGTGATTCATAACAACAAAGTTCTGATTTGACAACTTGACATTGACATTTGAAAACGTCAAGCTGAAACTGTCAGCTGAAGACGAAAATTGCGGCAAATTGATAAAATGGTAAATAGAATATGTACTTGATTAGCAGTTTCATCAAAAAAATACACAATATACATTACGAATTGAAGATATGAGCAACTCTTCTCAGTCCAGAATACCGATTCTTGTTGAATGTGTTCTAAATAACGTAGAAATAAGAGTAAAAGCATCTGAAACTAAACAACGTAAATTTGGTTATGTATAAACAGTATTATTTTTTTAAATGAAATATGCACTTATTTAAATTTAATTTTATCAGTTCTAGATCAAGAGCTGCTTTCCCTTCATTCTGTGTTCGGAGCAGTTTTAGAGAGGGCATTAGACATCTTGGAAAAATACCCAACTTTTGTTGCATATACAACAGCAAACAAATCAAGAACTTTGATAGAGATCAAGGGTGAAAACGACCGTTGTTATCGTGTATTTCCACGCATCAATTTCTGCCCATGCCAATCATTTAAACATCAGGTTCTTGAAAGGAAAGCACAAGTACTCTGTAAACACATACTTGCTGCTAGGATTGCTCAAATTCTCGACAGGATTACCGATCATGAAATAACCCAAGATCAGTATTTGATGCTATTGCGGTCCATGTATAACATTGAAGACAATAATGGATGACGGAATGTCACAGTACTATTTTACTGCTTCTATGGATTCAGGGAAGACTTTGTGCAGCTTGCTGAAGGCTATACAGTTTCAAGAGGTAATGTACATTTATATAATATAATTATAAACTAGAATGAAAGATCTACATATGTCAATGTTATGAAATTAACTGAACAAGTGTATTTGATAAAAAAAAAGCTTAATTTTCATAGCATTCGCTCAATTGATTATTTTTCGTGGCATAGGATGCATGCCAATATTAGGGAGCAGCGGTGACCTAGTGGCAGTGTTGCCAACTCTGATTTTGAAAAAGGCGTAGACCTGATGAGAAAATTACGTAGATTTGGTGAAAATGACTTACTAAAAGTTCGTAGATCTACATATTTTTTTTTTCAAGGAAAAATGAAGAAGATAGTGTCTATAGGTGAAATCAAATTAAACGAGTGTTTTGATATAGCTATTACTTACTTATACTTAAATTAAATTATCTATGTATTTTACGTTTTATTAAATTTATTCATCTTTATACGTCATTTATTAAATTCATACGTCTATTTCTGATGTCATTTTTCATTACATTAATCGACTGAAATCATTATAAGCACTGAAGAGTCCTCTTTTTATGTGCCTAATCAAAATATCTGTGCCAAGAGGAAGCGCTTTTCGTTACCAAAAATAGATTGTCACTTACGAAAATAGAACCAAAACCGATCTATCGGTTGAATTTTGAAATGAAATAATTCTTTGAATAGAAATAAACACCTGTCTATGTTTTGGATCATTTTCACGCGGCTACTGACAGAACAGAACATAAATATGTAACTGCAAATTTGTCCCATCTGATGGCACCGTAATGTTTCTGCTAACATTCACTGTCAATTTCATGTTGTTTTTCTTCTAATAAACCATATTAAATTTCTGAGAAGATATGTTCAAATAATTAAATGTTATACCAGTGTTTGGTTAAATTAAAACCACTGGAAAATTATAATAGTTTTTCGGTCTCTTTGAATGACAACAACGTTTGATATAGACATTTGGGTCCGTATTCCAGAAGGAAACTCAAGCATTGATCTTTGTTTAAACATTACTCAAAACTTTAAAGTATATATTTATTAGGTATTATTTTATTTTGTTTTTATTGTATTATATCTTCGAGCCAATGAACTGCCAATCCTATGAACGCCATTATTGTCGCATGCATCAGGCCATAAATTGAATAATTTCAATTATTTGCAATGTTTAATGTTTGTGATGTGGCAATACTTTTTAATAAATAAATAAATAAAACTAGTTTCAACGAATCAAATGGCTTGAAAAGAGTTTAAAAGTAATGCTTGAGTTATGAGTGAGCTTCTGGAATACGGGCCTTAGTGTAATTACCGTTGGCGCCATCAGTGATAAGCTTTGCGTGACTGCGGGACCATTGGAGGAGGAACCCCTTATAGGCGCGACGAAAGAACTGTTTTTGGTTAAATCACGTTAAATACTTCCTTTAAAGAAAAAGTAAAGGTTTAGAGCCCATGCAGTCAAGTACAAAGACACTAGCGCCCCCGTAACAGTGAGAAAGACAGTGCGACAATATAATTTTTGTATCAGTGTAGTTACTTTGCATACTTTTACAAATTGACTAAAAGTACGTAGATTCTGGGACTGAAAGTCGTAGGTTTCCAGGAAAGACCTAAAATACGTAGATCTACGTAAAAAGACGTAGAGTTGGCAACGCTGCCTAGTGGTATCACCATGACTTACAAGTCGTAGGTTGTAAGTTCGAACCCCATGAGGCGGTTTTATTTTGTGTAAATTATTTCATCACCGCTGCTCTCTAAATTGTAAAGGAAAACATTGTAATGAAAACGGCATGCCCTAGAAAAAAAAAAGTACTAAGACGTGACATCTACCAAACTGCACTAGGCCAGCGTAGGAGATAACAGCCCTCTCCCTCTCAGTGAGAGGTGGCCTATGTCTCATCAGTGGGTACATTATGGGCTGACTATGATGAAAATTAGCCTAGAACTTTTCTTTGAGGGCATGAGTGTCACAGTGGTTAGGTGATTGACTGCTGTACTGTTTTTTTTTGTTTTTTTTTTTTTTTTTTTTTTTTTTTTTTTTTTTTTTTTTTTGTATAAAATTATAGACTAGCGCTTGACCGCAATCCTGCCTGATGGTAAGCAGTGATGCAGTCGTTGATGGCTTCGTCCGGATCGCAATGGTGTTAACAATGTAAGGGTGGAAACTCGCCGTACGACGGGTCGTCCGATGGTGGAACAGAGATGGGGGAATTAAATCATGCAATTCCTTCGCACACTCCCCAAAGTGCATCCTATAGAAGACCGCATGTCACGGGTTCGATTCCCGCATGGAATTTGCATGCATTGAAATTTTTGTATGACCTACATGTAGTTGTTCCGGGTCGTGTTGTTTAAAAGCTTGTGCCAATAATCATAGAACTACAGAACAACATTATTGCTTATCTGAAAATATGAAATGTCAGTTTCTACCATTTTTTACAGACTGCAATATTCTGTGCCCTACCTGAGGGTCTGAAGCTGACAGTGGAGGAGGGCAAATGTGTGCAGGCGTCTGCTTATGTACCCTCTGATAACTTTACGGAATACCATGTCAGAGATGATGTGGATGTTTTATTTAAGGTTGGTAACTGATATAATATCATGGACTAATATTTTGACTTTTAAAATTAAATTTATAATCTTCAGTATACTGGGCAATTGGACTATCTTACTTATAACTCAATATAGACTTAAATATAACTCAATATAGCGCATATTGAGTTATATTTAACTGTGCTGCCAAGTCCTACAAAAAGGCCCTTAAGAAGGCTTTTTTCTACCTACTACCTGCATTACTCATATTGACAACAAGCTCTCTGTGCAACCATCCAGTAGCAGATCTTTCTGGTACCTTGCCAAATCGGTCGAGGCGAACTTCTCTCGGCCCACACCGTCCCCGCTGGTTAGACCTGAAGGAGCACTGGCTCATACGGCGATAGAGAAAGCAGGTCTCTTTGCGTCTCTCTTTGCCCATAATTCGTTTCTTGATACTAACAGTGCTACTCCATCTGAATTACATCATTGCGGAACTTCAATGCCGGAGGTTTGCTTTAAGAACAAGGAGGTTCTGAGAGTACTGTGTCGTCTGGACGTGGTATACCAGCGATTGTTCTTAAGGCATGTGCGCCTGAGTTGTCTCTTGTATTGACGAGCTTGTATCGCCTCTCGCCTTTAGGACTGGTATAGTGCCCAAGTCCTGGAAGCTTGCCAACGTGCAGCCCGAGCCCAAAAATCGATATTTGTGCCGATCCTACCAACTATTAATTAAAATTGGTTTGCTACTTCTCATCATCATCTCAGCGTTAGTCCTAGTTGCATACAAAGCTTTTTCAGCTTTGGAGTCTGGGGTTCGCTTTACCAGTCCAACTGCTGATTTTGGCTAAACTTCGATATTTTGGTTTGCTACTAACGACAATAAATTCCTTTTTATTTCTTTCCTTTTTATTTTGCCAGATTTTGCTATAAGTTTGAGTAAGGCCAGATAGCATGAAGTTCAAGCAGCGTTTTCACTGGGCAACAATGGACGCACAACAAGCTGCCCAACATGTTAAAAGTCAGCACGGGACTTTAGTGGAACAACTTTGTCTGTCTACGTATAGGTACTACTTTCCGTCAGTCGTCGCCAACATGTTATAATTTTATCGAAAAATGCGTCAAAAAGAAAAACATGTGTGGACATTGTTGCGATCACGTCTCCACTCGACAACAGTTGCTGCTCAACTAACGATTTTTTTTTTAATAAAAAACAAGCAGCGCGTCATGTTGCGCGCCAGCTGGCAACGTCGCGTGCTGTTAAACAGCGATGCCGTACATGTTAAGCGTCACGTGTCGCGTGCCCTATGTTGCATACTGGAAACGCGGCATAAATGCTTCCATGAGACTGTGCACACATCACAAGCCAGTCTATATGCTTACAGGACAGAAATCAATGACAGGATGAATTCCTGATTGTAGTGCTTTGTTATTACAGATCAGCATAGCTGTTCTATCAGAATGCCTGAACATATTTGGTTCAGGTGAGGAGTCCAGTTTGAAGATGTACTACAGGGGTGAAGGATCACCCCTGCTTTTAGTGTAAGTTTCTCCTGATTGGAAAATATATATCATGTCCATAGATAGGTCGTATGGACCAGAAAAAATATCCACCTTATTTGTCACTTCACTGTTCCATTATACATTTCAGCATATCCTGAATCTGACCTCCTTTTTACTTAGAAAATTTCTATTTTCCTATTATAAGAACTGCATATTATAAATAATGGTATGGTGGCTTTTATATTATAACTCAGTTTTTAAATTCTTTGTTTTTTCCAGATTACAACCTCAATCTATGCACAATGTAATGACAGACTGCGAGATATTCACTCAAACAGCTGATTCAGTATTAGAACTTCGAGATGAGGATGCTGAAGAGGTAGCCAAGTTGGTATTAAAGGCGCCAGCATTTTTAGGCCTCCTGGCAGATATTGAGCGGACATGTGAAGTGTTTGAACTCACTCTCTCACCTGAACACCCTAATGTTAGCATCATTACTTATGGCATGCAGGTATGTTGACTCGACTAAAGCAGGCTTCTACCTTCTTGCTTTTTGATTGACGACCATTTTTTTTTTATAATTATAAACTAGCGCTTGACTGCAATCTCGCCTGATCTTAAGTGGTGATGCAATCGTTGATGGTAAAGCGCACTAGTTTATTAAACCCATTCACTTAAAAAACTTCGTGAATAGGAAGGAAGTCGGCAGTTGAGCGATGTGGTATAATGTTAAACCCAACAACACGACCCTCCACGACCAAACTCCCGACACAACAACACTTGGCGCATCGTACCCGGCACACATCGCAACACAACTGCTCAGACCCGTCCTCCGTACGGCTTCACCAGACATCATGCCGGAACACGACGAATCGCTTGGCGGCAAGACTTTGTCTGGTGGGTGGTAACTTCTGCCAGCAGCCGATGTGGCCTACCACCGAGACTTAAGAAACTACTTAGAACTTAAGAAATTACTCTCTATTTTAATTAAAATTTGTTAAGGCTCGACCGATATCTCGGTCTCAGTTTCGGCATTCTGGGCTACAAATTCAACCAAGAAATTTGTCGAGATGACGGTCATGACCGACACTGTAAGTAGCTATCTTAGAGAGCCAAAACTAGTTTACGTCGACGACACGATTTTTATTTTATTAGGCCTGTAAATGAAGCCATTATTCTCTTGCAGGATCGCTCTTGCATCGACATGCCAAAATCATCTGATATGGTCCAAAGCTTTAGCTGTGATTCACCCGTCACACTGAAGTACCAACTCCATCACATTCGAAGTATTATGAAGGCACTCGCTATTTCTACCAAGGTTTGTTTGCCAGTTAAAACTTCCTTCTTTCCTTAGAAAAGATCACCGAACGGCGAACATGACCGTCATCGCCTTTTAATGTGTTCGCCTCAAGGAAATTATGTCTAAACTGGAATGTGAACTTAAATAAGTCTCTTATTTAAAAGAAGACTATCGATATATATATATATATATATATATATATATATATATATATATATATATATATATATATGATGCAAGAGCAATAAGGTCGATCGGAAATAAAACTTTATTTGAAGAGAACACGGTCCGAGGGAGAAAGCGTCCCAGTAGGCCTCTGTCTCTTTCTAAGTGTTACCCGTATTTATTTTTTGAAATTTTGTTTGAAACCAACAATTTCGATTAGAAAAAAGATGGTAAAAAGAGTGCCATTAATGGCTGCAATAGTGAGTCATACTCTGGATGCGGAAATGAAATTATTTTGTTTGTAAAGGGTGTATCTGACATCGACGCACAAACGAGTACCATGGATCCAGTACATGATTCTGAACCCCCCCAGTTGTGGATTTTGCGTCGGCTATTTCCCGATGTAAAAAAAATAATATGCAGTTTTTTTTCATTTTAGACCGTTCATAATTGCTATACTTTTATAACCCAATAAGATTTTAAAGTAAAAATTAATTAATTCGTTACTTACACAAAAAAGCGCAATGTGAACAATACTAGAAAAACTATCCTATCAGCTGATTTAATAGAGTTCGCATCAGGGGTCAACGTCATACCTGCAAATACGCACGGCGGCACGCTTGCAACGTTCAAAGGCCGAGCTGACACTTTTTTTAAACATTGTTATTTCTGTAACCGCTCATTAACGACATACCTAAACGACTATCATAATTTTGTTAGTGGCATGCGGTGCAACCTTTTCACGAAGTTTGCGTTACGATGTCAGATACACCCTGTATGTAGGGTGACCATAAATTTCGGAATAATTAATAAATGGGCACTTAGTCATTGTGTGCATAATAAGTAAGTGACTTTTATTAGGTATTTACAATGACATTAAACTCTGTTTTCTTGCAGATATTTTATTTATTTAAAGGCACAGTTTCGGGTAGATTGACCTGCTGTCGTCCGTACATCATCAATGTATTAATCTGTTTTTAAAATTCAATAATAAAATGAAAAAGTTCGCATCCATACCTAAATATTCATTTAAACTCAGGTAATATAAGTGAAAAGAAATATTTTACGTACATTCCTTATAAATTCCATTATAATAGTCACCCTACACAAGGACAGAGGGCTACTTTCAAGCTATCTCCCTCGGACCGCGTTTTGATCGATAGTGCACATTCTAGTTTAGATGTAAGTTCCTTGGTTCGCCTTTAGTTTTTTTTTTTATTGAGCGAGAAGCACCAGTAGCTTTCTTAAACTGCCAATTTTTATGCGAGTTACCTAATGAGCTTGAGAAAATGTTATGTTTATATTCTTTATTTTAGTTTGCGCTGAAGTCATTCATGGGTTCGATTTACTTTATTTCATAGAAGTAAAGCCGGTCTTCGTATTTCAAGTGCTAAGAATGAGTAGTTGCGGTTGAAATAATAAGCTAGCTCCCATATGAAGCCATGGCGTCTTTTAATATCCAGGGTGGGATTCCGATGCGCAAACTGTGTAACCTTGAATTCAGCACAAGATTATACATAGCGTAGAAAGTTTTCGCCGGTAATTGCCTACATCTTATTTGAAACGCGAAACTTTGTTTGGAATTATTACTTTTCACATGGATGACCAGGCAATCGATTCCGTAAAATGAAAAAGCTTATTGTGAGCTGTTAATAGAGTCAATCCTTTAGTATTAGTTCGAATGACAATTTTCTCCTTGCTTATTTCACCAAAATTTTCACAGTTATATGGTTACAGTATTGTACTGCCTGGATAGGGCAAGCTCAGAACCTGTCGAAGTGGCAGTGCTTATGTCCAACGGTGGGCAGCTTTTGGATGAAGTGATGATGATTATATCTCCTCTCGTTCATAAGTATGACCACCTATTATTTGTTTACAGGTAGTGTTAAGATGCAGCTCCAACGGCCTTATGTTACTACAGTTAAAGTTAGAAAAGGAAGACCAAAGGCAGATGTTTTCAGAGTTTTATATTGTTCCGTTACTCGATGATTAAGGCTGTTGTTAGATTATAGGAATATTTTGATACCAAATAAATACACACTTGTAAAATAGTACAACTTACACGAAAATTCAACATCTATAGTGTGAACAGTCTTCTCGTAATGAGACTTAGGGCCTGTGCAGACGACGGAGTTTTCTCCGCGGCGGAGAAAACTCAAAAAAAGTACGCTCTGCGAATAAAAAATGCTCCGCGGATTTACCTCGAACTAAACGCGCACCGGTGTGCGGTCATTTGTTGCCCAGAAATGTAGAGAAGTGATCGCACACAACGCGGACCAAAGTCCGCCATGTACGTTCTTCGCTGAGTCACATGAGTTCTATTTTATACTCTCTGCATGTCCTCGGTTATTCGGGGGACTTTTTGTATGCGGTACTTTTAATCCCTCGTTTGCGTTACTCGATACAGATGTAAGCGATCTATTTTAGCGGACAAAAAATGCTCGAAATTATAAGATTTTCTATTTCAGTATTCGGCTTTGTAAAAATGTTTGTGAGCATTGATGGCCTTGTGGTATCGGCCGCGATTTATAAGTTACAGTTGAACCCCATCAGGCACTTTACACCACTACGATCCGGACGAAGCGTTTCGCCTCCTCCTTTATACCGCGTACATCGAGGGACTGGAACAATTTGCCAGCGGCGGTGTTTCGGACTACAATTTGAGTGTCTTCAAGGCTAGAGTGAATAAACTCTTAATAAACTAGTGCGCTTTACCATCAACGATTGCGTCACTGCTTACCAACAGGCGGGATTGCGGTCAAGCGCTAAAATTACTTATAATTTATAAAAAAAAAAAAATCATAACTACTGCTCTCAAAAGTGAAAGATATCGTGAGGAAGCATGTTCTAGAACCAAAAACTTCGTAGATATGTGGCATCTACCAACTCGTACTGTGCCCGCGTGGTAGATTATGACCCACTTGGCACAAACATGGAGAGGAGACCTGTGTCCCAGGAGTGGTACATATACATATACATAGTGGTATTACAGGCTGATTATGTTACGTTGCTAAAAGTCCCTAAAAAAAATAGATTTTGTAGATTAATTTCTTCCCAATGTACTGTGACTGCATTTTCCTCTTTATTTTTTGTTTATGCGAAACTCGAAAGACATGTCCAATATTTTTAACCGACTTCAAAAAGGAGGAGGTTACTCAATTCGACCGTAGGTATCTCTTTTTATGTTTGTTCGGCGGATAACTTCGTCGTTTATGAACCGATTTTGATAATTCTTTTTCTGTTGGAAAGAAGACATTCCCAAGGTGGTCCCATGATAAGGACATCAGGGTTTGATGGTGGAAGACCAGAGAAATCAAGGGGAACTTTCAAAAATCGTAGGGGCAACCAGTGCGTTTATAAGTTTTTTCATTAAGTATTATAAATAGCGTCAGCATCCAGTCTAATCGGATGCAGCTAAACAGTACCTTTCACAACTAAAATGTATTTTTTTTTTTTTTTTTTTACAAAAAAACAACAGACTTCCAAAAAACACTACAAAGTGAAAAATAACTAATTTCGGAAGTCGGTGTCAAAAACTAATATACAAAAACCAATGACGCCGACTTCCGAAATTAGTTATTTTTCACTTTGTAGTGTTTTTTGGAAGTCGGTAGTTTTTTTTTTTTTTTTTTTTGTAAATATTAAGTAAAGAATCTATACATATAAAAAATTTCAAAAAGATATCCTGAAAAACCACAAAGTTATGAGCTTGTTATCCTACTCGGCTGTCCCAACAAAAATATGATCCATTTTTGTTGGGACAGCCAAGTAGGATAACAAGCTCATAACTATGTGTTTCAACGCTCCGCTCAGGCGGGCGAGCGGCGCGTTGACCTCTAGCGTCAGCTGTTGCGCCGGCGTCGCAATACTATTATCTACCGTGCACGCTCGGTAACCATTGACAGTGTAACAATTCCTAAATGTATGTATTTAATAAAAAAAAAACGTTGTATTGTCACAGTATAATACGCAGTGACGTCAGCGAAGCTGCAGGCACAGACAGTGAATTAAAAAAAAAAAACCTGCAAAATATATTTACTATATTTCGTTCTCAAAAAATTACATACAACTTATAAGGAATGTCGGTTAAGTAAACACGGGTTGAACATTTGATGAGTGTATAACGTACAGGGCGTCAATACGACTTGTCTTCTTCACATACAAATTAAGCTTACTTAAATCTAAGTTACATTGTATCCAAGATAAATTTTATTCAGCGTGATGCAGTTTCGAGAACCAACAAACATATAATTTTGTTAATGAGTTTAATACCTTATAATGATCGTTATCAATTCCAACAACATTTAATTTTACACGTAATAATATTTATAAGTACTAATTTATTCTAAACATCAGTTGTTTGATTCCTTTGTGAAGGATCTAAGTTTTTTAATTGATCAAAATGGAAATTTCGTCATTTCGTCAATATACAAATTGCACTTGCAAGTGCCATCGATTCTCCTACGACAATATAAATCAACGGCGCCGATTCTGTTCTTCACAAACTAATCTAATTTTAAGTTAAATGCATCTTTTTCTTTCTATTTCGTTAAGAAAAGGATAAAAGATAACATTTCAGTTTAATCCTGTCAAAATAAGATACTCCATAGACAATTTACACGCGATTATAAACATGGCGACCAAATGTCAGGAGCGGAATAATTTGACAGGTCTAAGCTCTCATTTTATCTTCTGTCCTTTTTTTAATGAAATCGAAATAAAAGATGCACAGATCTTAAATTTAATTTGGTTCGTGAACAAGGGAATTGTCACCATTGTCTATGCAATGTTTTGAGTAAACACTTAGCAATTGTTCTCGTATATTTTCAGTACAATTTAATAGTTTTTTGCTATGATACATTTTTATACACATTAAATTCATTATCGTACTAAGTATATAAATTAGGTTACAGACGAATATAGTCTACCGATACTGACTATGTATCGGAAAATAGATAGAATAACCATTGTAGGAAACCGATATATGTACATCCTTTTTTGTCACTAACTACATGGATACAAAATTACTCAATTTTAAGGCTCATACACACGAAGAGAGATTCTCGATTCATGCGATTGTTGCAATCATGGTCTTAACTCTCCAGCAAGAAACGACAACCGTGATACGAAAGTCATTTCGAAAACTTGCCAAGCGGATATCCCGTATTGTCATTTGACACCTCGAAATCTTTTTGTTGTTGGACGATGTCAATTTTAAAAGACGAGACGTTTCTTGCATTTCACCACGCGAGAAGGTAAGCGTACCTAAATCTCTTTTGCATATTATACCTAAGGCCAGAAACTTTCTTCGTACTAATGAACCACCAGACGATATATTCTGTAATAGTGAGCTGTCAGTAATGTCAATCCCTTAGCATTAGGCCGGAACTCCACCAAAGCGGAGACGAGACGACCAGAGAGATGTTTTTTAAACAACCAGTGGAATTGTGTTATTCAAAGTCACATAAAGGACAATGGAAAGAGCTATGCTCGGGGTTTCTCTGCGTGATCGAATCAGAAATGAGATCCGCAGAAGAACCAAAGTCACCGACATAGCTCTGCGAGTCGCTAAACTTAAGTGGGCAGTGGGCAGGGCACATTGCTCGTAGAACCGATGGCCGATGGGGCAGTAAGGTTCTGGAGTGGCGGCCACGTACTGGAAGACTCAGCGTAGGGAAGCCCCCAACAAGGTGGACCGATGACCTGGTGAAGGTCGCGGGAAGCCGATGGATGCGGGCAGCACAAGACCGGTCAGCGTGGAAAGCCTTGGGGGGAGGCCTTTGTCCAGCAGTGGACATCCATAGGCTGAAGAAGATTGACACATCTCTCTTCAGTGGAGATCGCCGTGCGGAGATGTGTAATATTTGTACGACGCGATGGAAGCGGAGATGTGAGCTCTGCCCGGACGATGCGCAGTGGGGACGAGAGATGTGCTCCCCCCCCCCCCCTCGCAGAATGCGTACTGAGCACTCAACACCTCGCATCCGAGCTGAAAAATATCTCTTCTCGCACAGCACACATCTCCGCTTTGGTCGAGTCCCCCGAGCTGAAAAACATCTCTTTTCGCACAGCATACAGGACACCGCACATATCTCCGCTTTGGTGGAGTCCCGGCCTTAGTCGGAATGACAGCTCGCTCCAGACTCACTTCACCTAAGTTTTTTTCACTGAGAGTTGGTTACAGAATCCCACTGCAGTTACTACACTTGACTAGGTTTGGAACAGTAATAATACGATATACTCCACCTACCTATTATTATTAGTATTACAATCAGACTAGCCCCTGTATTCATTCTTGGTTTAGTTTTAAAGCCTCTTAGGTTCACTAAAACTGCTGGAAAACGTTTCGTTAAGTCGAACCTCGATAAGTCGAAAACCTCCACATCTCGAAAAAAAATTTCGTTCCCTTCCCTTAAAACACCAAACCCTCCATTACTCGAAATCTCAGTCCTCAATTAGTCGAAATAATAGTGAGTTCCTCCAAATTATGTTGGTACATATTTTCCCTCCATAACTCGAAAAATTAAATTTTATCTCTGCATCTCGAATATAATAGCAATGTTTTATTTTACCTCTGTAGTTCGAATAAAAATAAGTTACCGACTTTAAGAATTGTAAGCAAACCATTGTTTCTTAGAAAGCAATTTAAGACTATACAATGAATAGAATTATCATGAATTTATGACTTACGTTAACACGTGTTGCTTGCTTGGTGTTTAATTATATTAGTTTTTATTTCATTTGAATTTTAGCGAAGCAATTTATTTGTTGTCGAGTGAAATATTGTCAGAAGTAGTTTGGTTCTACTGCAATACACATCAATTTGTACAACAGTTCACAAGTAAAATTTAAAAAATCCGTCAAGTCGAAAACGCTCATTTTTGGCGTCTCCCTTGATATTCGACTTATAGAGGTTGGACTGTAATAATACCAGCCAAGTGAAATAGCAACTGATTTCAGTACTTATTAAATTATACTTTAATAAAAAAATGCACAATGTCTGAAGCCTCATAAGCATCGGTAATTATATTTTTAATTTTGTCTACTGAATTTGGCTCTTTGGCAGTGAAGAATACAATAAATTGTTACTTAATATCTAAAACATTCATTTAAGTACATTAAATACGTAACATAATTGGCTAAGCCTTATTTTGACAATAAATTAATCCTAGAATAAATATACTAAACCTATTGCACAAATGAATCATTGCGGAATAGCCAGGCTTTATACAGGGCCCGGTTCCTCTAAATTACTTATCGATATTGGTTTAAGGTAAGCGTCGTATTTATTTAACTATTGAAGCGTAATTTCCATAGCATACTTTTATGTGATCTGTTGGGTTTTTTTTAAAGTAAGAACTTTTTTACGGCGTTGTGCACTTTTTCGGGATAGGTAAAAACAAACTCGCGGTCAGAAAATTCTTAAGACGGAGGGACAGTAGACCGCTGACTCCGGGTAGCAGAGGATATAATATCCCCTCTCTTTCCACCGCGCGGCTAAAATGTATGTCTACTCCTGCTGTCTCGATTAAGCGGCACTGTGTGCGTTTATGTTTGTACTACATCCTGCTATGCGCATCGTTTTAAAATTGTCCTGTTTGTGTACTTTAGCGCAAAAAATTAATATTTTATTTTACCACATAAATGGTAGTACTTCAATACTGTTAGAAATAAAGAAATTCGTGCAAAACTATTCCCTAACCATTCCAAAATGCACAACGGCAATATTCAAGTTTTCACTTCTGGCGGTACTCCCAAACTAGTGCAAACTATTTTTATTAAAATGTACTTTAAGCTGTGTTCATAATCTCAGATAAATAATTCACATTACCATATACATACGTTACTGAAATGTATTTTTGGTTGCAATGAAATTTGAACTTAAGTATGACATGCAGTTTTTTGTTCCATAACATGAAATTTATTTCAATGCCCTGGCTCTAATATAGGAACCGAGTGATAATTAATAAATAAAATATGGCCTGAATTAGCTGAATCTAAAAGTGTCGGCCTAGGAATAAAAAATGAGCTAGATTTTGCAGGACTGCAAAGTTATGTTACACAAATTATGTTGCAGTCCTCAAACTACATCAGATTCAGACCTGATAATGAAACCAATTGGCCTACACCAGTACCTACATACAATAACATTATTTTCCTATACTCATACTGTGGAGTAAACTCTTCCAGCATTCATTTTAAACAATCTAACTACCCGATTTCACTTCGTTCTTATAGAGCCCTTAATTAGATACGGACGAGAGCAGCCCCCTAATCGGCGAACACATTTTTGTCAAATGATTGCGACTAGTTGGGATCGTTTGGACTGAACGGACCAATGGGCGGTCCGAACGATCCCAACTGATGCCAACTAGTCGCAATCATTTGACAAATATGTGTTCGCCGATTAGGGGGCTGTCAAACTACTCGAAACTGGCAAATATTCCCTATCAACCTTGAGCCTTAATACTTTATGGATAAAGTTGAAAATGTAATAAAGAATTTTGACAGACCGTAATAGTTCGATGTGCCTGTCGTCTGTACAAATTCTTGGTAGAAATAAGTGCACATACACTTGCAGAGTAAGAGATATACTTGACCTATTTACACGTCTCCAGTATTTAGTAGAGAAGCTGTCATCTTCTTACAGTTTACTTTGTTCGAGTCACTAAATTTTATTACCATAGACGTGTAAACCAGGTATTAGGGTGACACTTCGGTCAGCATGACATTTGGACAAACATTTAAAAATGCCTGACAACTAACAGTTCCTTATTCTGTCTCAATAAACCAACCTAAACCCATCAGTCTCGATCTACTGTACCTAAAATTTACTGTAAATGATATACATTGACTTGTGTCAGACACATACGAAAATTGGCTAAATCTACAGCGTGTCTTTTTGTTACATGTCTTATTCAGTAAACAAACACGACGGAACAACAATTTTTGGCATCAATGAGACACTTTCGAGTTATATACGTATGAACGTGAAAATAATTTTGTTAATGAATTTCATCCAAAACTGCTTTGAATTGTCAATTAACAGTTTATGGGACACTAACCTCGTCCAGACGTTATAACAATAAAAGTTCATATATTATGTTGTCTTGTTCAGTGTCCATCAAAATTTACATAACATAGCATAACACCCATTCTCCGGGGATGTAAGCAAAGTTATATAATATGTAAAGAAAGCCCCGTCCGACCCATAAGGATAATAAAAGTAAGGTAAACACATGACCAAATAAAATATAAAATTTTACATAATCGTCACAGTAACAATACTAATGAATTTAGAAATAATTTTTTTCCGCGAATTAATTCTATCTATAATCTAAGTATTTTTTTTTAAAAGTGACAACACCAATTTCAACGGTATTTGAGTGATGCGACCACGTGCCACGCGCCCTTCGCCCGCGCATGTATTGCCTACCGCGTATTAAGTTACCTCTTTTTGTGAAATAATATTGTTTTAGGGGTATTTTTTTTAAAGTTTGGCCGGCGCCCGGCTTTGTAGGCGTTAGTAGAATTAGTTATCGATACCTAACGATACCCAAGATCGGACTGGGTTTTCTTTACATATTGTATATCTAACCCACGTTTCATGTATAACGAATCGATTTTTATTTTTTTTAATCGATATATTGGTAACGCCATATTTCTTTACAAAAAAGACCCATCACTAAAAACACACCTCATACACGAGTATTAGGTACAGTACCGTATTCGTTGCAGCAGAGAGCCCTGTTGATGACACTTAGCATTCCAACCTCATTCGCTCCACAGTATGGTGATTGTTACACGAAGGTGTACTGGTTGTCCACGGCGCGGATGTCATGATGGGCACCGCTAGCGAGCAGCAGGGCTTCGAGCTCCGCCCGACGCATACGGACGTCGCTGCCGTGGGTCACGTCCAACTGGAGAGTACAGTATCCAATAAGTATAGGACATATTCTTATAGTACTAGACAGCCTCCGTGGCGTAGCGGTAGCGAATGCGGCCGTTACGCAAGGAGGCGCGGGTTCGATCCCCGCACAGTCCAAATATTTGTATGCATGAATATGAATATTTGCATTGGTCTGGTCGTGCCTCGGAAAGCACGTTAAGCCGTTGGTCCCGGTTGGCATACGAACATCTAGTGGCAGTCGTTACGGGTTGTTGGAGCCCTTAAAAGTCTAACAATTGGTTTAGCTGCAATGCTTAGATATCGCCTTCGGGTTGTGGAGGTCAGACGGCAGTCGCTTCATGGAAAATATCGAAGTTTAGCCAAAATCAGCAGTTAGACTGGTAAAGCGGACCCCAGACTCCACAGCTGAAAAAGCTACGGATGCGACTGGGATTAACGCTGAGATGATGATGATATTCTTATAGTACTGTCAACTTGTCCAGCAGGGTAATCACGTAACACATTGTCAGTGGCAATGGGTTTCATTCTGACACTTCAACAACATTCATTGCGTTAGTTACGTTGTTGAGCCGACACCCTTTCCAAACATATGGAGCAATAAATTAGCAATTGGCTTCAGAATGATTCCAATTCATGGTAATAGTGTTACGTAATTAGGGTGCAGATTGGTAGTAGATTCTTATTAGATTTCTTGGCGAATTTATTACAGCTTTAAAAGTAGGGTAGAGTAGTTCTGACACGCCCGTGATTCTGAGATTTGACAATCGTAGTAATTAAAAATAGACTTCATATTCGCAAATTACCTTAATGTGTTTATGATTTAATTACGCCATAGACAAAGACATTAAATCTTAAATATCTTTGGCCATAGATTAGAATACACTTTATTGTGTACAGAATATAAATATGAAGCTTTTGGCGGTCTTATCGCCTTAGCCAGTTATTAGTCGGGAAGCAGTTATGTTTTCTATGCTAGTAAATTAAATTTACATCAACAGCTACGCGACCAACGAATACATGTACAAGCTATATATAAAAGCATAAATATTGTAATAAAAAAAAACTTACCAATAATGAGTATGCTTGCAACACAACACACAGACAAAAAAAAAACAAGAAAAAAATCAGCAAAATAAAAAACAAAGCCATTCCATAGAATAAAGTTTAATAATAAAAATTTACAACCAAGAAATTAAAATTAAAGCTCGGAAGAACATGATTTTGTACAAATTATAAACAATATAATTATATTCTAAGTTCATTTTGTTAGTATATTATATTAACAGTCCATTTTTTATCAAACTTGAGTTACGATAAATAAATTCTACAACAATTAAAGGAATAATTAGGCCCTAGTATAAATGTCATATTTTATCAATCTCTCACAGAAAGCTTGCTACCAAATTCAATTTTTAATAGACATTTTATAAATAACTTATTAAAATATTAGGAACATATACTATTTATTCTGTAATAAGTTAAAATTACTGGCAGGTCATAAGGGCAGTGAAGTGTCTCAAAGGAGGCCATTAATAATTTTGGTAGCATTTTAAAATTTGTTTCAGATCTATATTTGTTTTCTTTGTTCACTAGAACCAAACTATTCCTTTGCGAACCCAACTAATTCGGGTACACTACTATTAGATACCTACACAACTGGCATATAATGTTAGCTTCATAACGAAATCAATGAAAATGCAAACAAACTTGTGTCTTACTACAGATAAAATACGTACTAAGTTTAAATGCGATTATTAAATTAAACATTGTGATTCCTTTACGCCTACAATCTATATAGGCACTTAAGTATACACCTAATAATATTTATCTTAATTTTATTTATTTTAGATATGACGTATGTATAAATAAATTTACATTTATTGTCATCAATAAATAAAATGCACGTACAGGAATCGTGAGTACAGGAGTAACTAAACTTAATTGTAATATTGTTCGTAATAATCATATTCAAAAACCGTTTTTAGGTTCTAGTACATAAGAGCTATTTTGTTAAAGCTATGAGATGTAGCTATCTTAAATTAAAGCATGGTCACCATGTGTTTATTGGCAAAGATTGGCGAACTGTGTTTTAATAGATTAAGTTTTATTTTTAATATTGTTTTCTAATGCGTACAAGTGATTCATCTACTAGCCCACGTCTCAAGATGGTTCCTTTTAAAATGAACCTTACTTTTTTAAGATTCAAAGTATATTTTTAATTGTCTTCAAGAAAAATACAGGGCCATATTAGTAAGTCGTGGACCATAAATGAGTATGAAAACAAACAATGCTGAGCAAATATTACTACAAGCTACATATTAACATCAATAGCAACAAAATATGAACAAACGCTACTTCAAGGCAAAAAAAAAAAAAACATTTCTATGCATAAATATAACTCATGCTTCGAAAATAGCATGGTATTTATAAAGAAATACCCACAATATTGGGTAATATTGCCGTGACGCTTCTGCTTTAAGCAGAAATGGCATGGAGCAGTATCGAGCCTCAATAGTTTCTTAAATCAACGCATTTTAGACCTAAAAGACTTAGCACATAGTTTAAAAAGAAATCTGAGATCCATTCTGCCTTATTTCAAAACGAGTTGTAACTTTAAACTAGCGTAAACCGTCAAGTCAGTTATCATATTTAAAACTTTATTTCAACAAACCTAAAGTCCCTACTGCAAAATTAACGAAATAAGAACTGGTAACTTTGTTGAATTATAATTCGAAATTTAAAAATGGCTTGATGGTTTAAATCTGAGTCCAAAGATAAACCTTGTTTTGGAATAAGGCTGTATGAGTCAAAGGCCTCGTCGATTTAAGTATAATTATAGCCAACTATAATTATATTTTAGTTAGCTTGTGAACCTTATTCTTTGTCTGATTTTAAAGCTTGTAGCAGCAAGGTTCGGTGGGTGAATCTGCCTCATTATTAAAAGTGATCTAACCTGAATATGACACAACAGGCATTAGAAAGAGACTGTCTTATGAGTGTAAGAGACTCTAGAAGTTCGGACTTTCTCTAAAATAGATGTGCCATGTATTGTAGTGAGAGTCATCAAAATTGTGTTTGTTTGTGATCAACTTCTACAAACAAATGAAGATCAATGAATAGGTTTTTTGATGATTCTCGATTGTTTATAAACAACATTGCACATTGTCTCGGCATTTATCGGTTTAACATTCAAAGACGGCGCTGCTTATTTTTCGGGTGTTTTAGAATGTGTACTATTCAGAGAATCCTTAAATTTATGGTACATTCGCTGGTATAAGACAAATAACTGCCAAGCATTTATGCTGACCGATAAAAAAAAACCCAGGCATAATAAACAAACAATCGAGAATCATAAAGGCTACCACACAAGATCAGGCATATATTCAGGAGATGAGAACAAGAGCCCAAGTCTGCTGAATCCAAAAAAATCATCATTTTCGATTTGAGCAAAGGAATTTGAGTAAAAAAATCTCGTCTGCTATAAGACTTATTATTGAGATGTTTTTCTGCTATTGTTATTTTATTTTTATTATAAAATAGCAGCTCCATTGAAATTCAGTGGAAAGCCATTGTCCCAGATCCATGTATGGTACCCTACAATTCTTTAGATAGCTAAGAAACCATTTGTGCGATGCTCACTTGTTGTCTGTTCCCCTCCTGGCATACGACGTACTCTGTCAGCGTGACGTCAGCAGCGCCGCCCGACTCCAGCGGGATCGGATTCGCTCGGAAGTGTTCGAGCATGTCGTGCACGTTCGGGAACCAGAGGTGCTGCACCCGACACTGGCCGGTCTCGCTTAAGGTCATGCGAAGGTGCTTGGCGCGACCCTGCGGGTTGTCAATTAGGTTTAAATTCAAGACATTATTTGGTAAAATAGGAGCACAGTATTAGTAGCGTTTGAAGAGTGTAGTCTTCACATTGTACGGACGATAGCAGTGTGGCTACCATGAGTTTTCACTGCGAAGACTCGATTATCGATATCAACCGCGTTTGACTTATCGATTGGCCCGCTTCAAGGTTATAAGAACTCTCTACGAACGATGCGTATGATCGAGTCTCGTAATGAAAACTCATGGTAACCACACCGATCAAGCTACCCGAAACTGCCAAATATTCCCAATCAACCTTGAGTCTTAATGGTTTAGAGATAAAGTTGAAAATGTAATAATGAAATCTGACAGATTGTAGTAACTTGATGTGCTGTTGTCTGTACATGGTGGGGCATTTGTCTAGAAATCAGATTCTGAGGGCATTATATTTTACATTTCACTGATGAAATGAAAGCAATCATGCAGTTATTTCGTCAACTGTTCCATCAAATCTAAAGAAGTTAAAATTCTCTCACCTGAAAGTTAAACGTCAGCACATACTCCCCACGTCTTGTCTCACTCTGTCGCACAAGATAACATCCATGTCCGGACGCGCCGCCCGCCAACACGCATGCTGCTGCGGCCGCCCGGGCCAAAGTACCGTGGAACCACGGCCATTCAGCGAGCGAGACACGGGAGGACGACTCGCATGCTTCCTCTGCTATTGAACCTGGGAAACGAAATTGTTGATTATTAGCGAGATGAGACCTTGTAAATTGAAGGAAACAGTCTGTTTCTGGCAATCTTTTTCTTCTTCAGCGTATAGAGGTCCACATCTGGGCAAAGGCCTCCCCCAAGGCTTTCCACAGAGACTGGTCTTGTGCTGCCCGCATCCATCGGCTTACCGCGACCTTCACCTTGTTGGTAGCCTGCCTAAGCTCTTCCGGTACGTGTCCCCTCTCCAGAATCGATAGTTTTTCTTTCAATCGTTTGCAGATAATAAAGACTACATGATGTTTAAATGCTTAGCGTATGATAGATTTAGCGAAGATCACGTGAATCAGCGCTTAGCTTTGAACAGGTGTGTGTGTCTTCGGCAGGCTTATATCCAGTAGTCCTTCTTCGGCTGAGATGTTACGGGTACAGCCCCTGATGATGCTTTTGGCCCAGAATTTAATACGAGTGGTGTTTATTAAAAAATGCGCGTATGCAAGAAGAAGGTTCCGCTGTTATGGTAGTTTGGATCATCTATTGTCATTCGTTTAGATAAGAAATAGGGGGAAGGATTCACAAGAAAGTTATCCCTGAGAAAAAACAATACAGAATCTACAAAACCCGTACTTAACATCACCACAAACTACGCTGATCACAACACAGGTGATTAATTATTTTTATAAAAGCTTAAACGAAAGTCGTTCAAGCGATCGACCTTATAAACTAGGCACGAGTCACAAAAAAGAAAACAAAACGTAACCAACAGAACCACGCACAGTAGTAGACAATAGATTGATGGCATACTGCGAGATGACCCCATACAGCATACATGAGTGAATAGAACTATGAATCGAAATCATGATTGTTTCCTGACCGATAGTGTAAATAAAATGCAGATAATGGCTTGCTCATCAGTTGTTTAATTTCGACTTCGAATGAATGGCGGCCAGCCGATTTTCCTTCTGTGATAGGTCTAAACAAAGCGTCAACATTTAAAAGACGTTGTGGTGTACGTGTGGATACGAAAACAGATAGTGTACTTAACTTCAAAGTGAATTTTATAAAATAATAATACTCTTTCTCATCATGACTTTCGATCATGTAGAGATATGATTAAAAGACCCTTCCAATGTTTTTTTTTTTTTATAAAATTATAAACTAGCGCTTGACCGCAATCCCGCCTGATGGTAAGCAGTGACGCAGTCGTTGATGGTAAAGCGCACTAGTTTATTAAGAGCCTATTCACTCTAGCCTTGAAGACACTCAAATTGTAGTCCGACTGAAACACCGCCGCTGGCAAACTGTTCCAGTCCCTCGATGTACGCGGTATAAAGGAGGAGGCGAAACGCTTCGTCCGGATCGTAATGGTGTTAACAACGTAAGGGTGGAAACTCGCCGTACGATGGGTCGTCCGATGGTGGAACGGAGATGGGGGATTTAAATCATGCAATTCCTTCGCACACTCCCCAAAATGCATCCTATAGAAGACCGAAAGGCTGGCTACTCTACGCCTGTGCTCTAGGCTTTGAAAACATTCAATGAAGCCGTGTTCTTGGTATGTATTGCAAGTAATTGGTTAAATTAGCTATTTAGTGAAACGCCTGGGCTTTGACACTAATGCTCGCCTGGCTTCGCTCTCTCCGCTCGCTCGCGATTGATCACGCTTCTAACCTAACTCTTGTTTATGAGGTCAGGGCGTCCTGATTTAGTTACTGCGATCGTCATGCGAGAACTTTCTGTAACGCTTCACAACAGGATATTAGAGCAATAGCAATAACTGACATTTGCAGGAATCGTGTAATTTTTCCACAATAAGACAGAATATTAAATAAATAAATAAATTATTTGAAACAAGATATTTGTAGCACTCCAAAAATTGCCCAGATGGCAGATGCAGCTCGGTAGAACAGCTCTTAATGAATGATGAGCAACATTTTGTAATGTAATTATGTAGTTATTGTAATGGGAAAGGAAGTTCATGCTAATCACGTTAATTTTTCGGCAACAATTGCCTGTCCACAGACAAAAAAAAGCCTAAATATTCTAAATTCAGTCACTTCAGGAGTACCAGAAGTTGCTGCTATTTATTGTTGCTGGCTGGTATGTCTCCCAGGCGGCAATAGGGATATATCCATGTCCATCTTATAGATAATAAAAAAAATTAAGACACGTATTTTTTATTTTGTCGAAATTACCAAAAACTACTGAGATATAGGGTATTAAAATTACGGAGTGGGGGCAAATTACGTCACGCCGTGGTATATTTTGTACCACGGCGTGACGTCATGCGACACTTCAAATCAATATACAAGGTGTCTCAAAAGAAAGTTCACATTTAAATCTTTTTTTAAAAGAAAAGTCTTAGCTTTATTGAAAAAATGTTTATTTTATATTGAAGTACACTGTTTGGGAATTTATTTTTTAAAAATAACATCGTCCAAATGTAAACCGTTGCGCTCTCGGCATTCATTTAGTCGGGCACTAAAATTGCCTATGACAGCTCGGCAGGTAGTCTCCGTGATGGCTGCCATTTCATGACGGATATTTTCTTTTAATTGTGCCAGGGAAGTCGGTTTATTAGCGTAAACTTTTGATTTGACATAACCCCACAGGAAAAAATCCATAGGCGTTAAATCGGGACTCCGTGGAGGCCAATTTATGTCACCTCGCCTGGAGATTAATTTGTTCGGAAAAATTTCTCGAACTCGAGGCAGAGATCTGTTGGACGTGTGTGAAGTTGCTCCATCCTGCTGGAACCATGTTCTTTGGTTGTAACTAGGAAAGTTTTGCAGTTGGGGTACGAAAAACTCGTCTAACATCTCCACATAACGCTCTGAATTCACTGTGAGTGTGCGTCCCCTTCCATCTTCAAAAAAGTAAGGGCCGATAATTCCTCGCGCCGACATCGCTGCCCATACGGTGACTTTGGGTGAATGTAGCGGTTTCTGATGTTTTTGTTTTGGGTTGGTTGCACTCCAGTAACGACAATTTTGCTTGTTTACATGCCCATTCAGGTGAAAATGGGCTTCATCGGAAAACAAGATGTTGGTGAACGTTGGAAAGCGCTCAATCATCTGATTTACAAAGGCAAGCCTCTGACCAGCATCTTGAGGCTTCAGTTCTTGCACTAACTGAATTTTGTACGGGTGCAGCTTTAAATCTTTGTGTAAAATGCGGCATAATGAAGATCTGTGCACATTTAAAGCAACAGCACGCTTCCGAATCGAGAGGTTTGGATCATCTCGAATAGAAAGAGTAACACTGTCCACGTTTTCGGCTGTTCTTGATGTTCTTGGTCGCCCAGATTTTGGTTTCTCCAGAGTTGACCCAGTCTCTTCAAACTTCTCAACCCATTTTGCAATGAGACGAGTGCTAGGCGCATCATTTAAGTGACGAATATGTCGAATACTGCAGAATTTTCTACGCGCTACAGTCGCCGAATTACCGTTTTTGTAAAACTCACGTACGCACAACGCACGGTCCGCACCAGAGAAACGCTCCATAGCGACTAAATTCCCAAGAGCCAGACTACCGACTGACATACCCCCCGCGCCCCTCAGAATAGTTGCTTTCGCGTAATAAGATAAGCAAATGTGAACTTACTTTTGAGACACCTTGTATCTTCCTAAGTATTTGAATGAAAGAAAAAATAAAAAATACGTGTTCAATATTTTTTATAAATCTATCTGATGGACATTAAATTATTTTTTAGGATACAACCCAATTAGGGTTGAGTACCACAGACAAGGCAAACTCACTTAACACACCTTCTCAGGCGTATCAGAAATTAAGTCATTGTTCCTGTTGATAATAGCCATAGACAAGGTTATCTAAAAATCTAAACTCACCTAATTCAGCCTCTTCAGGAGTATCAGTAGCTAAATCAACATTGCTAGAACTGGATGGCAAGTCCCTTCTTGGTGGCAGGTCAGGCGGCGCCGGTTCGGGCATGCCGGGGAGCGCGTCTGGCGGCGGCTGCGTCGTCGGTGGCGAACGCATACAGTACTTAATTGTTGCTAGCCAGGACTTCATGTCGTCTACATCTGCTGCCTCAATTACGTATTCCATGTTGTTGTCTGCCTGTAATAGGAAAGGGGTAATTTTTTTACGAGACTAATTCTTTTTCTATTTTTATTATAAAGTACTAAGCGGACCCCAGACTCCAAAGCTGAAAAGCCTCGGATGCGATTGGGATTAATGCTGAAATGTTGATGATTATAAAGTAATAGCAGCGGCACATGGTTACATCCACATAAGTTTCGGATCCCGAAGTAATATCTGGATAAAGTATCTTATATGATAATCCTATTTACGAAATATGTCAAATTTCATTTAAATTTTTTCAGTAATTTTTGTGAGAAAGAGTAGCAAATATACATTCAAACTTTCAAGTTTATAATATTAGTAGGATTTGATCTGTGATGCCTGCAGAAGTTACCACCCACCAGACAGTCTTGGCGCCAAGAGATTTGTCATGTTTCGGCATGATGTCTGGTGAAGCCGTACGGAGGTCAATTTTGAGCAGTTGTGTTATGAAGTGTGCCAGGCATGATGCATCAAATATTGTTGTGTGGGGAGTTTGGTGCAGCATCATTGGCTGTGTTTAACATTGCATCACCTTGCTCAACTGCCATCTTCCTTCTTATTCATTAAGTTTTTAAGTGAATAGGCTTAATAAACTAGCCCGCTTTACCACCAACGATTGCATCTCTGTTTACCATCAGGTGGGAATGTGGTCCAGCACTAGTTTAAAATGATTAAAAAAAAATCTCATGATCATGAATCACTATCTTTTCGAGTTAATGTTGGCCTCGCAAGCATTGAGTACTTTATGAGGTCTACCTAAATTTCCTTTTTTTATATTGTTGTTGTGACAGTTGAGTTGCACCAATACTCATAAATCATTCCATTAGATTATACATGGTCACACAGCAATGAAAAGGTCTGAATTTGAGTTTGTCTCTGTCTCCTGAGATTGTGACCTCTGAATTTGCTTAGGCCTTTATTTACAGAGTAATCATATAGATAGGTAACAAGATATGATATTATAAATTATATTTCCAAATATTTGTGTATGGCTGAGATAACAAACCTTTTTAGTTTTTATGAGTAACAGCATACCATTAGCACACATTCATCCCTATTACGCCACATATTCCTATGATGTCGCTATAACAATGGTTCACAGGAAAAACTGGAATTATTACAAATTAATATCATCGGAAGAAAATACATAACAGGAAAATCTTAAAACAAAATAAATTATTTACTTACAATACTGAATTCATACACATCTTAATAAATTATGAATCAGTGTAAAATTAAATTGATTTTTATTAATTAAAATTATTGTTCTGTTGGACACAGGTTTGCTTCTCACACTCATTTAATTTACACTGTAAACCAATTATTTTTTACAACAGCTACTATAGTAAATAATTAAAATTATTACCTTTAATACAAACGTATTTTCATGGTCAGGCATCTCCAACGCAGTTGTTTCCCGAGCCTCTGATATGAGGAAACAGAATACTCCACTACGAGGTTTCTGAGCCTTGGGAGGAGAGTAGAATTCCAGCATATACCCCCCGACAGTCTTCACTAATGCTAGCCTACATCTCTCCCACTTCTGGGGGCCTCCAGGCTGCTCCAAACTTTCAGGAGTTAAATAATTTACCAACCCTTCCTTCCTACACTCTACAACTATCTTAGCTAATTTAGTCTTGTTGTGTTTGTTCAGATTTGACGACAGTTCCACCTCGTCCGAATGTTGTTTGTGAAATAACCCCTTTCCGCGTCTCAGACCTTTGAAAGATAACCTTCGGAAAAATGGTTTGTGCTGCGTTTTTGGTGAATCTGTATCTTCTGAATAGTCACTCTCATCGTGTCCCGTGTGCGTGCCGTTAGGAAGCTTGTGCAGAGCTTTCAGCTTCCCGATTTCATACTCGAATTGTTCCGAAAAACATTCAACGAATTTCTTCAGCAGGTCCTTGTGTGAAGGTTGCGGCCGGGCTGTGGGGTCGTTGGCACCGGTCTGTACGTACTGCAAGCAAGCCTTGGCGAAGTCCTGAGCGGCGGCTTTGGCCTGACGCTCGCAGAACTCGACCCATCCGTCGGGATCGCCGTCGGACGGGCCCGCCATGGCAAGCAATTTCTTTAGCAGCTCCACTTGGAAGGCGGATATTTAATACACCACATTAAACACAATAACAGAGCAATGACGATTCACTATTTTTCGGCTTATTACTGAGTTTCATGCCAATTTTGTAATCAAAATAAAATTCACGATGCTATCACAAGTTTTCTCGCGAAAACAAGTTTTGTTGCCATACACGAAAAATAATGTATTTGTTTCATAACTTCATATCTTTAAATAAATATTTTAATCAAATTATATGTATTTAGTTAGAAATCATTTTATGATAATTTATAGATGGCTTTGTATATTAAATTATAAAATAAATAATATTTTTACTTACAACAAATTGATAGGTACTGCTAGATAGCAGCACTTGACAATAGAAACGATTTCTATGATAATCAATAGATGACGCTGTACGTATAGTTTATGGCATAAAATGTAGATGGAGTTGCTAAAGATACCTCCAGATACATCTAAGAAAATACTTAAAGATGATTTTTTCAGCATGTGAAATCTTCAAATGACCTCTCCCGCTCTGGGCGCAGCGGAAGGGCGTGTCAGACTGTTACTGACTAAAACCCACCTGTGTTCCTTCACTTCCCTGTGCGCTGGGGCCACGGTATCTCTTTCGAACATTACCCAGCTCAGGTAGGCCTCGGTCGTCGTGGGGGATCCACAATGTGCTGAAGTTTCTTTGAGGCGAGTGTGGAACACAATGCGCCGTCTATACGGGCCTGGCCCCCGCAAGCTCGAGCCTACGAGGGCTGAGAGTTCGATGTTGTCATCCAACCAGGGCGTCTCATGTGGTGGTTAGGGGCGTACCTACGCGTAAGGGCGCTGAGATAACTTACTGTACTATTCTTAGATCAGTTCCTAGTAAGAGGTATGTTTTCCTTTTTACTAAGCTTGGGAAAGTTTTTTATTTTTCCTTGGACTAGACAGTAAAACTAAGTACATGTGAATTGTGAAGGGTTATACAAATGCGATAATAGTTTTATACCTAATATCACACTAACCGATAACAATTTTAATTAGGGTTGTAACGGCCTTGTTAGCGGAGGCGGAGGCAGAGGCGGATGCGGAGGAGACGAGTCTCACCTCCGCGGACACGGAGGTTAACGGATGTGGAGGCGGAGGTGAAGGTAGAAATAGAAAAAAAAAAATTATGCTTAAGTAATTAAAATATTTTTTTTTTAAATACGTGCATTAATAGAAGTAGGTATACTTAGTAAAAAATATTACCTTCTAGTAATGAAAATTAAGGAGAACCAAATTGTATTTGCCGCATTCCCGTCTAGCTAGTTGATTCTTGACCATTTCGCGAACAAACGCGGCCGGACGACTGTCGAGCGTTGCAGCTTGCGCGTTATTTATTTTATAAATACTAAAATGAACCTCCGTTATCACTCCGCAAAAATTTTGCGGAGTCGGAAGTGGAAGCGAAGATGCGATTTCTTGCGGAACTTACGCAGTAACGGAAGCGGAGGCGAAGCTCCGTTACAACCCTAATTTTAATGTCTTTGATAGATAGTGTTCATATGACACTTTTTATCCGTAGAACTGGAACGCGTGGCGCGCCGACAGGGAAACCTTCCAGTTTTTTGAATAAAAAGTGACGTGTAAACAATAAAACATGTATTTGTTTAGGATGCGGTGAACGCTGAAGAACCCGAGACAGGACCATAACCATAAGTCTTTAGTAAAATCTTCCCTTCCCTTCTATGAGAAGAAGTGGCCCTAGTGCGGGTTGGTAGAATAAATGTCACGTGTCTAACCTGTCCGCATGGTAGATTAGATAAAAAAGACCTCCACGGAAAAGAGGCCTAAGATCTAGTAGTGGCAATTATAGTGTAGGATGATTACGTTGGTATGTTGGTAGGTTTGCATTTTATACACATAAAATAAATGAGTATAACGCCCCCATTTTGGTGGGTTGACAGGAAAAAAATGAAATGCGGAAGTACCTTTCTATTAAAATGAAACCAGGCCCACAAACATTTTATTGAGCAGAATTCTTTCAAACCCAATAAAAAAGTTCAGAAAATTACACTACAAGTTCATGGCAGAAAGTACAGGCTAGGTGCCCTCGGAAATTAATAAAAATACTCCAGAGCGTCCAGAAATACCCAAGGACCACTTACATGCGTCATCGACATCAGATCTTTTCTCATAAACCCCGTCTAGCGTCGATCGTAAAGTGTGCGCGCTCGTCTCTGTCAAATTTCCAATAATCTTATTTTGGCGCGCATCACGCACCCCGATGACGGATATATGGGAGCCATCTTGCGAACGACGCGCATGCGCCCGGCCGTTCACCTGAACCGCGACGATAGTTTTACGACATCCCTCTATATTTTGCGATGATAAAAATAATAGTAACACCTTGACCACGGAGAGAATATCGGTCAAATTGTTACGTTTTTGTGTAATACAAACAGCGAAGATGAATCTGCATAACAGTTTTATTCATAAATGTGTGGAAAACACAATAGAATTAGTTAATTCAATTGTATCCACATATCTAATACACATCTAAGGCAGTATGTCCGACTTTGTTAAGTAATTCCTAAATGCTGCATTAGCATCTTTACATAGACGGGAATATTAGGGGAAACATGGTAGGAGTAAAACTATTAAAGGCGTTTATAGGTATATCTAAAGAAATCTTAACAATAAAACAATAAGATTTCATTAGTTTTCTCTAACTTTAGGATAGGTTTGATGACGTTGATACATTTTGTGACTTATATCCACGGTTTATTTTACATAAATAATTATTTGCCTTAAATATTAAGTACTTAGGTACCTACCGTTGATTTAATTTTCAAATCTAGAAAATCAGTTGTTTCATTGTGCTTTTTCAATCTAAGATGCTCGTAAAATAATGAACGATTTTTAAATGAACAATCGTTTTCCCAATAAATTCCTCATATAGCGTGTCGATAACAATGTATGAAAATGGACTCGGCCCAGATTTTGGCTACAACTTGTTTAGCGCCATCACAAAACTCACATCACTGATGTCCATTTGTTCCTGCAAGTAATGTGCAGAAAATTAATATCGTAGTGGAGTTAATACTTAGCTGTATTTGTGGAACAGCACAGTATTTGCACTTCTAGCCGGAGTCGTCTATAAATCTCCGTCTGAATTAGTTATCTATACTTCGGCTTACTGTAGGGTAATAACGTACTTATTATCATTATCAATTGGTTTAATTTTGATAGTTGAACAACAATCATTACCTACGTTATTTACGTTGTTGAGCAGACGTTTTTCGAACAATGGATTAGCATTAAGCTTCAAAATTATTCCAATTGACAGTTATAGTGTGTTACGAAATTGGGGTGATCGGCTATCTTAGTTGAAGTAGAAAGATAGTGGAAATAAATTTGTGTACTTACGCATTGCAACAAGGTGGACCGATGACCTGGTGAAGGTCGCGGGAAGCCGATGGATGCGGGCAGCACAAGACCGGTCATCGTGGAAAGCCTTGGGGGAGGCGTTTGTCCAGCAGTGGAACTATAGGCTGCAGAAGAAGCCGGCTGCCGGTAGAAGTTACCACCCACCAGACAATGTCTTGCCGCCAAGCGATTCGTCGTTTTCCGGCATGATGTCTGGTGAAGCCGTACGGAGGACGGGTCTGAGCAGTTGTGTTGCGATGTGTGCCGGGTACGATGCGTCAAGTGTTGTTGTGTCGGGAGATTGGTCGTGGAGGGTCTCCACATCAATCTCCCTCTGGGGCAGCATCGTTGATCGTGTTGTTGGGTTTAACAGTGCACCACCTCGCTCAACTGCCGTCTTCCTTCCTATTCACTTAGTTTTTTAAGTGAATGGGTTTAATAAACTAGCGCGCTTTACCATCAACGATCGCATCACTGCTTACCATCAGGCGGGATTGCGGTCAAGCGCTAGTTTATAATTATAAAAAAAAGGTAAGGTAAGGTTCAGCTACTTTTTTTTGTCTTTTAACCACGCAAAATTTTCCATTAACCAAACATAGAATTTTCATTGTAGTTATCCTAGTTAAATCAATCAAAACTTTTAAGAGATTTTTTTGTTTCCGTAATTTGTTGCTGGTATATTGTTTGCTCTTGCATTAAAAGCTCTACAAAGAGTGTAGGCAGGAGCTCCTTCGGCAAGTGTTAAACGTCATTCTTCACAGCAAGAATGAACAGGCATCTTCAGGGTAAGTTCGTTCCATCGTACTTAGACTTTATCCATCACTTTTCATCAGACGAGATCCTGGTCATGAAAACATAAGAAAGAAATTAAATATTACTTACTTATTTCGTATTTGCAATACCGAAAATTAGTAATTATGTTGACTCCATGCGCATGTAGGTATACTTCAGAATGTGAATTTCTTTATCCTTAAATTCTTCTCTAATACTTGTCACGTTAATTACTCTTCCTAAAATATTTTTTCGGAGAATATTTTTCTTTTGAAGAGGCTGTTTGAAAACAAAATTAGCCGCGCGCACACTCTTACGCCGCTTTACGATCTCTGCCAGTAAACAACCGCTACTGTTTCGTGTTTACAGAGAAAGTTTTGTTACAGTAGGGTCTCCATATTTAGGGTACTGATCTGTGGGAACTGCGTCATAACAGTAATACACCTATACGATGATTGTAGGTAACTCAACTAACATAAAGATAGATATTTTTAGCATGTCTGAGACAGAGTTTCCTTAACGGCGAAAAGCGCAGAAATGGGTTTTGTGGCCCACAGGCCACAGTATGCGGTTCTACGGTTTTTAACTTCTAGTATGACCAGTATTTTCCATAGTCCTTTTAGCTTGACGGTTTATTTAATTATCTATTTGGTGCTACTTTGATTTTAAAAATCAAGCCTGAATTCCCCGACGCGTAGGGCAGAACTAAACTTTTATCCACAAACTTCAAGCAAAGCAATCACCACTCATTAACTACAAAAATAGTTATTCAAATTTTTGAAGTTGTAGCATCAACTGTACCTAGGAACTTTATTGTGTTAAGAGTTGAAGTTATTTTACCATAAAATTATAATTTGTTTACATTTTTGGTTAATAAGTCGTGATTGTAGATTAGGTACTTAATATCAGACTATCTGACGCCTGAATCAATGCCAAAGTATTTATTTCAAGTAGCACGGTCACTTGGTGTTGATCTTAGTCAAGCAACTGGAGGAAATTAAGCAGTTATCGGACATTTCTGAAAACAATATTATATTAATATTATATAAGACAGTCCGCAAAAAGCCCGCCCTTTGCTACTTCCTAGTGAATTCGTTGGGAAGAAGAAGTGGCGAAACAAGCACAGCTGTCTGCTCAGTTAAAAAAATAACCTAATTGGCTTGTATCCTAAAAAATAATTTAATGTCCATCAGATAGATTTCTAAAAATAATTGAACACGTATTTCTTATTTTTTCTTTTATTCAAATACTTAGGACAAAATATACCATGGCGTGACGTAATTACCCCCCACTCCGTAACTTTAATACGCTATATCTCAGTAATTTTTGGTAATTTCGACAAAATAAAAAATACGGGTCTTAATTTTTTTATTATCTATAAGACGGACTAATTAGTTTTTTGATTTTCATACCTTGGATACACCCCTATTGTAGGTAATTCATCAAAATTATATTAAAATCCCTCCATTGATATCCCAACTTTCTACCAGCACGTAGTCTCACTACGAAGTCGTTTCTCTGACAGTGCATCCGGCGCAGGAGAGCCCGCTGACAGACAAACGCTTGCAGGAAGACCCCGTCGTTAGCGCTGTCGTCGCCCGCGTACTAAACTTAAATAAAACCAGCGCTCAGTTAGCTTGTGAGTGGTTTTTCACTGCATAGATGGGAGCACTTTATTTTGAGATGTTTTTGTATGTGGAAAGTGTTTGAAGTTCTCGGAGAGATTTAGGGTAAAAGGGTTTTTAGGCTGCCTACACTCTTATTAGGACCAAAATAAACATGGCTGAAAAAAATGGCGGGAGGAGCTGGGAGGTTTAAAGATCGCAATTGACTGTTGTCTATGCATAGCCTTTGCCCTGTAGTGGGAAAACACAGGCTATACAATAATGAATAAAGAAGTACCTATAATGCATGTAGGTACAATTGAAAAATTGTATTGTAATTCGAAATTAAGTATATCCCTCAATCTACCTAAAACAAATATAACTGGCCAGTGCGAGTGTACGAAGACTTCCGAACTACTATTTTTTTTTTAAATCTCTCAATCCACCTAATTGAAATAAACTGGCCAGTGTACGTTTACGAAGAGTTCCGAACCGGAATATAATAAATCGTTAAGTTTTCCTACACAGTTCACCATATGGACTACTTACTATAGGTACTTAATGATTTTTTTTTTTCCAGATCTTTCAAGCTGGCCGTTTATATTTTAGAGAGGGAAGGGAGGGGTGATTTGATGTCACAAATATCCTGAATAAGAATACAATATATATATTAATAAGAATAATAATATCCAATAAATAAGAAACTGGGACGGAGATCGTACCAGTAAATTACTTCTTTGTGTTCCCTGAATAAACCGCAGTCATATATCCCAAGAATATCTTAAGGTTCGTTTTGGAACAAATTGTCTCCAAGAATACGCGTTTCAACGACCTAGACTCAGTCGCATGCGCATGTAGGTAGGTCTAACAACTAGTCTCTCTCGGTACAACTTGACAAATGACCCGTTGCCACACCACACATTAATTCTTTGCATTCAATACCCAAATAGACTGGTACATTAAACAACCTATTAACTAGTGATTTGTTTTATTTTTTAACCGAACTCTTTGGTACCATGCGTGGGCTGATCATTGTCCACAGCGAAACTCCACCTATTATAACCTCATCTCATTCACACTCTCAATCTTGACGCACGTAAGAGTGAGAGAAGAATACGTAAGTCACGCCTACAGTTTAAAAAAGCTTTTCTCCTGACTGAAAATATTAACAGAATATTTAATGTTCGAGATAATAGTATAAAATATTATGAATTATTATGTTGTTATGTTTTGGTTGCATATCATTCGACAGGATTGTTTCGAATAAAAAATAATGTGCTAATAAAAATAAATTAGGTCCGTGAAATATTTTTATAACATTCGACAGTTACATGGTTTTTTTTTTTTGATGGCCGATGTTCTGAATGTATCACAACATATTAAATCGTATGTCAATAATTCTTTTTATTTAAAAATTTACTCAGATTTTTGAATTTCTTAATGAAATATTCTGTTGGATGTGCCAACCAGTGTTACTTTTTTCACGGAATTCAACATGCGAATTTGTTACAAGGTATTAGAAAAAAAAATACGGGTGACAGAAAAATAGTGAAAAATAAAACGTAATATAACGTAGTTTTTTTTGCGATGACAATGACGGTCTATAGAAACATTTCTGTGTTTGTATAAACAATAAATCCTAGTAAAAAAAATAAATAAATAAAAAAAAAGTTAGCTTAATTTTCAGAACAACCCCAGCGCTGGATGCATCCGTCGGCGCAAGATGCAGTTAGAAGTTTTTGAATTTCCACAAAGCGTTTGTAATATACCTACCTACAATCTTTTCTATTTATTGGTTATTACAGTATTCATCGATTTTCTGATTAATAAGTTTTCCGTGTTATACATATTAACACCGATGTGTTATGAAACGTTTAAATATTTGCTACGAGAAGTGTAGCCGCGTAGCGATCGTAGCGTAATCGTAGTACGAATTATTTTTTTAAAATCATTTTCTTCTATTAAAGAATTTATTTAGTCTTTTTAAATATTGTTTATATTTTAATGTAATGTAAGCGATGCTGATTGCTGATTATGGGGATGCTGCGTGGATTTTTTCGCGATTCAATGGATAGTCCTCTGCTCATAAATGTATAAAACTTTAATAATGAATTCAAAGAAGTAAATAATAAATCTTAAAGTTTTGGTTCTTTTAAGAATTATTGTATTCTAATCTAAATCTGTTAAATATTCCTCATATTTGCTGCATATTTGTTATATTTTCGATTCATTTTTGAGTAGGAAAATTGCTCTTCGGACTTTTTTATGATTACCGTATGGTCATGGCAGGCTTGATTTTGATGTTACTGTTCTTAATAAAAGCTTATTCAATCGAAAAACGATATTTGTCTATTTAGTCTATGGTTTATTGCGTTGCCTTTCTCGTTTCCATACACAATATGTAGCTAAATTATATGGCATTTGCGAAATATTATTTGCTAGCTCAATCTGTGTGATTTGTCCGTATATATTTATTATTTATTTATTTATTTTTATTTATATCCTCACAAACTTACAAGCAGGAAGCCGCAGGGTAAGTGCGCAAAACACTATCAGTAGACATGGATTTTATTTTGTCAGTTCAACGACATTCATTACATTGCTTACTTTGTTGAGCAAACACATTGTTCGGACATATACTTACATATAGCAATGGACTGGCAATATGTTTGAAAATTATTTGAATTGAGAGTCTTAGTATGTTACACCATTAGGGTGCCGATCGTGGGTTAGAATGTAAAATATTTTTTTAATAAAGGCATTTTTTTAAACGTTGATCCATGCTAGGAATTGGGTTGTATCCTAAAAAATAATTTTACGTCCATCAGATAGATTTATAAAAAACATTGAACACATATTTATTATTTTTTCTTTCATTCAAATACTTAGGTAATATAGTAGTAAGTATTTGAGTGAAAAGTATAATAATACTTTTCATTCAAATACTTATATTAATTTAAAATGTCGCATAACGTCACGCCGTGGTATATTTTGAACCACGGCGTGACGTAATTAGCCCTCACTCCGTAACTTTAATACGCTACATCTCAGTCGTTTTTGGTAATACATATTGACAAAATAAAAAATACGGGTCTTAAATTGTTTTATTAAGTATCTATAAAACGGACTAATATTTTTTTTTGATTTTCATACCTTGGATATATCCCTATTATTCCTGTATCGTGGGTGCGTTTAAAAACATATAAACTCACATACACAAACAGTCAGACCCGGAACAACTAAATGTAGGCCATACAAATATTTGTTCCGTGCGGGAATCGAACCCACGACACGCGGCGCAGCAGTCGATCGCTCAGCCACTGCGCTAACCATGCCGTCAATATTATAAACTAGTGCCTGACCGCAATCCCGCCTGATGGTAAGCAGTGATGCAAACGTTGATGGTAAATCACGCTAGAAAACGCAATTAGGTTGCCGATCACACGATGTTATAATGTAAAATAATTTATTAATAAAAGCTATTTAAATTTCAATGGATTTAACTTATTGGAAAGCAGGTTCGAGTGAATAGGGTAGTTGACTAAAAATAAACTAATTAGTCCGTCAGTCAGATTTCCAAAAAATACTAGGCACGTATTTTTACTTTTTTCATATAAACAAAAAATGAAGACGACACAGTGCGTTGAAAACTCGTGTGACGTCATTGCACGCTACACTTTTTAGCGAGCAGTGACGTCACCAGCCACTGCTCCTGATCTTTGATGCCTTTTATAATTGTCAATATTTATTGATTTGATAAAACAAAATATACGTATCCAATATTTTTCTGTAATCTGAATGACGGACTAAATAGAATCAATTTTTTTTTACCCAGGAAACATTCCTATTGGCAGGGTATCCAATAGCGTAATACACTACGATCAGTAGCTATGGTAATTTTGACAGATCAAGAACATTCACTGTGTTGTTTACGATGTTGAGTAGACACTTTTCCGGAACTTATGTGGTAATAGATAAGCTTCAGTTTTGTTATACAATATGTAAAGAAAACCCTGTCCGACCCATAAGGGTAATAAAGGTAAACGTATGACCAAATATAATATAAAATTTAAAGTAATCATCACAGTAACAATACTAATGAATTTTGAAATAATCTTTTTTTCCCGCGAATTAATTCCAACTTGCCCGAAAATAATTAGTAATTTTTAAAAAAGTGACAACATCATTCTGACGGTATTATTATAAGCGATTTGACCACGTGATGCGTGCCCTGCCCCCCCGTCGCCCGCGGACCGATTGTCTACCGCATATGCATTAACGGCTATAGTAGCCTCAATGACCTTGTGCATGTGGGCGGAGCTAAACGCCGTACTCCCGAATTCGTAAAATGCGTGCGGTGGCGCGCTAAACTAAAACGACAATCAAAGAATATCCAGAGATGCAGACAAGCCGCGTGTAGGGCGCGATTTGTGCCTACGATTTCAGACGGGGGTATGGATGCAAGACGATAAATGTATATTTTGCATTGATAAATGGTAATATCGTACTATAATATATTTTTAGTATTCTTGATCAATGTTTAAATAAAATCAAGGAGTGCTCGTTATACAGTTTAATGGCCGATCGCAGACTGACAGACATTTGTAAAACAAGTACCCACACATTATAATATATCATAACATTAACATAAAAAATAATGGTAGATGGTAATATCTATCGATTCAACATATTTGAATTTTTTTTTCACTACTTTTCAGTATATGAGTATCGTGTCTTTGCAGTGTCCTTGAATTAATTACTAATGCGAATAACATAAATGAGTTCATCGCGTTAACGTAAAACAAACGCGCACTAGGCACTTTGTGATATTTTTATTAAAAAAAAAACGTTGAACCACACTAGAAATTACTTTTATCATGGGTGCATTTTTAAACATATAAATTCACAGACACAAACAGCCAGACCCGGAACAACTACTTGTAGGACATGTTCTGAACATTTGTTCCGCGCGGGAATCGAACCCGCGACACGCAGCGCAGCAGTCAATAGCTTAACCGCTGCGCTAACCGTGCTTTATATAGATGCCTTGAGATTACAAAGCGCGTAGTTTCGGCCGTTTTCCATAAAGAGATACCTATTTATATAGTACCCTATTTATACTGTGTCAATGACGTCGGATTGAATGTACTTCGTCGTAATGAGGTTTCAAATAAAACACGAGTTATTTTAAAATCTGTAAATTTTAATTCTTCGATCCAATAAATAACATGCGAGATTATAGGCATATCTAAAGCTGCAGAAATTTCTTGCAGTTGAGAATGGCCACAGTCTATTTCTATAGTTCCTACAACTGCACAGCTGATATTGATTTCTGTAGGATGTGCAAAATGTTTCCATACACATACGGCATTTAAAAATAAATAGGGAATGTAGTCCCACTTGTCGTTCTCCAACAATATCCACAGATCCTAAACCACAGTCTATAATTCTCCGTGCTTGGCAATTTTCTTTAGTTCTGAATAAAAGTAAGCAATATTAATTATGCGTCGCCCTTCGATGAAACAAGCTTGAGATTTGTTGAGGTTTTGGTGATATTTTGAGCTAAAAAAAGATATAACATATATTTTAATTAACCCTGGCAACACTGTTAGAGATTTTTGTCAAGGAATTAAGAATTTATCAAGAAAAATTAATTAAGAATTAACAAAAAAATAATTTTACAGGTATATGATATATTTGTAAACTAAAAATATAGGTTATAGGACATGCAGGCATAATTTTACCTGAATGATGATGATGGAACTTGCGTCGTTTTTTTGTGCACATAGAGATATATAATATTATCATTTTCTTGACGACATTCTGTATGGATGTCTGACCTAGAATCAACTGCGTTAGTGTTCGACCTAAAAAGCAAATTAAACTTTTAAGTTTTGTCGATTGGTTTCTTTCTCTTCTTTTCTGTAAGTCGAAAAATGTTATTACAATATTATTTGTGAAAAACAGAAAATATATACCTATATATATCCTACAGTATGTTAAGAAAACCCTGTCCGACCCGTGAAGGTGTTGTTAGGTATCGATAACTGATTCTACTAATGCATACAAAACCAGGCTAACTTAAAAAAAAATCCCCCTAAAAAAATAAATATTATTTCGCAAAAAGAGGTAACTTAATAAATATGCGTTAAGCACCCTTCCGCGGGCGGCGGGCGGCAGCGCACGCGGCACGTTGTCGCATCGCTGTCGCTATTCGCTCATAATAATACCGGTGTTGTCACTTTTTTAAAAATTACCAAATTTCGGGGAAGTTATTTCAAAATTCATTTGTATTGGTACTATGATGATTACGTAAAATTTTATATCATATTTGGTCATGTGTTTACTTAACCTTTATTATCCTTACGGGTCGGACAGGGTTTTCTTAATATACTGTATATGTATATACGGACAAATCACACAGATTGAGCTAGCCCCAAAGTAAGTTCGAGACTTGTGTTATGGGATACTAACTCAACGATACTATATTTATAATAGATACATATATAGATAACAGTGGCGAAGAGTCCATACAAGCCGATTCCCACCGGGTTACCTTTCAAAAATCAGTTCCATATTCATACAAAAGTATTTACATTCTATTTCATTAACAAAGTATTATTAATCAAATGCCGGCGCGATTTACAATAGCAATCGCAATTTTTAGCAATACCCTAAGTATCACATTTCATTTTATAGTCGTAAATTAATCAGCGCTTCAATTTTTCGTAATTCTTTTCGTAGTTCTCTTGAAGGAAGCCGTCGAATTTCAGCTTACCTATGTCAACGGTTTACTATGCCGCGAAAAGAGAGAGCGTGTCAGACCATCTCTTTCTAATTCTCGCTAACCGTCGCGGTAAAACTTGATAAATATAAGCCGCCCGCGAGCGGCTTGTATTTCTCTCCTCTCCTCTATTAGAAAGAGACAGAAACCACGCTACTACGAGATAGCGTTCTATACCTATGGTGCGTGAGTTTTTCGTTTGTTTTTAATATTTGTGTTATTTAAACTGTGACGGATTCTGTAAGGTAATTTAATCGCAGATTTGGTTAAATACTGTTAATTTTGTTTGTTATTATGGCTTTAATTCATATAGAGTGCTGTTACTGTTAATTCGTCTTTGAAAGACGCATTTTCTCAAGTTTCGACTCTTTGCAGTTTAATTCTGACCCTCCCCATTTCAGTAGCTTCAGCTGAGCGGTCATTTTCTGCTTTAAAACGCATTCACACGTATGTGCGAAACTGCCAAAAAGAGCAGAGATTGTCCGATTTGGCTATCATGTCAATTGAAAAAAATTTGCTTAATAAAATTAAAAGTAATCCGAATTTTTATAACAACATTTTAGCTCATTTTGTTAAAAAAAAACAGACGCATTGCATTAGAATATAAATAACGTTGTGATTGTGTATAATTTGCTTTATTTTTGCTTAATATTTTTGTTGGTTTTGGATCGGTGTCTGTGTGGTTCGGTTTTTAACACTTTATTATTTTTATAATTTTTTATTTTATTTTTTCTTGACTCTTATTCCCTAACAATAGGTACTTAACTTAGTACTTACTAACAAGCATGCATGTGTGGTATAGAGATGCACGTCGAAAAAGGCTTTTCACAAAGCCGCTTTTATCATACTTGAAAGACATTGTTATCAAATCATCAGTCCTTTTTTGTAAGGTGAAGGTGGGGCTTTTCATATTATTCTTATCTGAAGACCTCCTCCAAGATATCCTGCAGTAGGTAAGTGTTTAAGTGTTTATTTTTTTGGACCGGCTTCCCTTTGTCAAAATTTCACCCTTCGCCACTGATAGATAAACATCCAAGACCCAGGCCAATCAGGAAAAGATCGTTTTCCATCATGACCTGGCCGGGAATCGAACCCGCGGCCTCCACGTCGCAGGCAGGCGTGTTGACCGCTGCGCCACGGAGGACGTCAAAAAAATTTACTGATAACTGTGACATTCCAAGCCCGCCAGCCCGCGTCCATCAGCTTCGGCTACTTTAAACAATTACATATAGAAATAAAATATTTACAGGAAGAATCATTTAAAATAATCCAAGTAAGAGTTTTTATTACACATTTTTGCTAATATCGCAAAAACTAAAAGTCCTATCAACTCAAAACTTTTTGTAAAACTGTTTTTACACCAAAACCTTTAATTGAGTCCTAATTTTTGGTTTATATCACCATAAACAAAAAATCACATTTTCAAGTTACGTAAATTTCTAATAAGATTTTTATTTTTAAATCTCCTTACAAACCTATAAATTATAATCTAAGTGCGAGTGTTTACTTACCTGAATAGAGTCTTCTATATTATCAGCGGATGTAGTTAGTCGGATTATTGCCTTTCAAGTCTAAAGATTTCTTTCTAGATTTCCTGGAACAATTCGTAATTGTTTAACTTCAATTGTAAAAGAAAAATGGTTACAAAAGCTAATAGTAATTATAAAGAAAAATACAGTAATATGTAGGTATAAATACAAGAGTATAGGTAGATAGATACTTACGCCACCAGACGCATCTTCAATTCTCATTTGCGAGCTAATCTATGAACGTACACTGACACGATTCGCTCGTAAATATTTGCACTCACACAGACAACCACGCGTAGTCGGCGATAGCCGGAGCAGAGCAGCAAGCGACACAACCCTCCCGTCTGAATGCTAACGCACGACTGCCGCCCGCGCCCGCGCAGAGCACCTCTAAACCTATGTTTCAAAATAAGGATATTTTCTTGGCAAATGTTGATGGATTTAAATATGCTCTTGCATATCTGTAGTACTTCTAACCGCGAATTTTTCAGTGTAAAAATATTTCCACACATCAATGCCGTTTAGAAGTAATAACGAATATTAGCCAAAAATAGCGTTTTGGTAAATATTTTTTTAAGGCAACAGGCAAAATCCTACGAAAAAATCATCTTTAGTAAATGTTGTACATGAATCAATAGACAAGATATATTTTTTTCAAATCTCAAAACCAAGCCGTTAATTAGAAATTAGCTTCCTAAAGTGACCATTTTACGCTACTAAATGAGACTAAGGCCCTTAAGTTACCTCTTATTGCGAAATAATATTTTTTTTAGGGGATTATTTTTTTTAAGTTTAGTCCGGCTTTGTGGGCATTAGTAGAATCAGTTATCGATACCTAACAATATCTTTACGGATCGGACAGGGTTTTCTTTACATATTGTATATGCAATTAGGCTGCAGATCAATCATGTCTCGTATAACGTTTATAAAAAATGTGTCTTGTATCTATGTTATCTGGGTACCTAGAACCAATACATTATGCTGTTTACTTTCAACATTCCTACCTGTGAATCAGTAGCTGCACTGAAGTGGCACAGTGTTTACTGCACGGATTGATCAACGATCTCGCTCAGATAAACAGAGTTCACACTTACATACTTATGCGCTGAGAGATTTCTTGTTAGAAAAACTATAGTCTAGCTACTTAATAAAGCTGGGAATTCACTGGACATTGTATGAACTTTATTTATTACTTTTAAGAAGACTTACTGGGTCATCATCATCAACCTTTTTATCATCCCACTGTTGGGCAGAGGCCTTCTCTCATACAGAGAAGGATTGAGCGTCATCACCGCGCTTACTCAATGCGGCTTGGCGATTTCAGACTTGAAAGTCCAGGTTTCCTCAAGATTTTTCCTTTACCTTGTAATCAGTCATTGGTGTCCAAGATATACTTAGAAAAGTTACACTGGTACTCGCTTGGCCTGGAATCGAACCCACACACTCATACTTGAGAGGCGGTGTTTTAACCACTAGGCCACACGACTACTACTACATACGCAATTACAAACAACAACCGCCAAGATTACATTGTCCATATACTAAACTAAATTTAAGTTCAATGCAACACCTTCTTTCTATTTTTTTAAGAAAAGTTCATCATAATCATCATTTTAGCCGGAAGACGTACACTGCTGGACATAGGCCTCTCCCAAGGATATCCACGATGACCGGCCCTACGCCTCCCGCATCCAGCGGTTTCCCGCGACCTTCACCAGGTCGTCGGTCCACCTTGTCGGGGGCCTACACACGCTTCGTCTTCCGGTGCGTGGTCGCCACTCGAGAACCCCTCGGCCCCATCGAGCATCGGTGCTACTGGCGGACTAAGAAAAGATTATTTTAGTCCTGTCAAATTAGTTCACGCTTGACGTACCTAAGCTGGTTATAAATCTAGACTTCAAGTTCTTAAAGGAGAAATACCATACAGGAAACCCACAAAAACTTTGACCGCCCAGGAATCGCGGGAACTATAGGATTTCATGGTCCCTAAGTTGGGACCACTGTCTTGTCGTCGTTTCTGTGTAAGTACCTAGTAAGTAGGTAGGTATAAATATGAATTGCAAATCAGAGAGTTTGAAAAGAGAAACTGAGTAAGTTCGGATGAAACCGGGCCCTGTGATTTATTTATTTTATTTTAAAGAAGGCTTACGGACTAACAATTCAATCAAAAGGAATATACTGTAAAAATAAATAGCTAATAACAGGCTTTCACATACAGGTAGGAAAAAAGTGGATAAAAAAGTAATAAATTAGTCAAGGTAGATAAGTTACCTGCCAAAAAGAAAAAATAAACTGCTAAAAGTCGATAAACTGTTGCAGAATAATTCTACGCTTATTGAAACCAAGTGCGGAATATTTTCTCAGTAGGAATACTGGGAAAATATTCCGCCTATATAGGGTATTTGACTAAAAAAAACTAATTAGTCCGTCAGTCAGATTTCCAAAAAATACTAGACACGTATTTTTTTTTCATATAAACAAAAAATGAAGACGACACAGTTCGTTGAAAACTCATGTGACGTCACTGGACGTTATACTTTTTAGCGAACAGTGACGTCACCAGCCACCACTCCTGATCTTTGATGCCTTTTATATTTGTCAAATGTTGTTTGTGTTTGTTTTTTGTTTTGTTCTTTATTGATTTGATAAAACAAAATATACGTATCCAATATTTTTCTATAATCTGAATGACGGACTAATTCGTTTTTTTTAGTCAAATACCCTATTGGTCATTGAGATTTACCTACTTTGAAGATACGTACTTGCTTCAAGAATCTTCCTACTTAATTATGTTTAGTTTGGCTGTGCATAAGTGCCAGAATCAATTTGATCTTGAGAACAAGAGTACCTAAATTCTTTTTTCATTAATTTTTCATGAATAAAGTGTGTAAGGTGTCACCCTTTGTAAAATCTTTATATATATGTTCTGTAATCTATATGGTGTACATAATAAAGAGTATTCTATTCTATTCTATTTAGAAATTGATATCTCATGAAGCCGATGCAATAAATAACTAATACTATAATTTCAAGGATAATTAATATTGCTCATAAGCCCTGATAGCCTTTATTTCTATAAGGAACCATACCAGAGGATTACACTACTTCGTTTGTATAATAATGAAATAAAAGTGCACTTGCACTAGAACGCTAGACCGTATTCAGGCATCTGTTCAACAACCAAATTCAAGTACAGTTAAGTGCCAGATATATTCATGACACAGATGTCCCTGAAAATAGGATGGGACCCATGCCTAAATAATAAAAGCCCTTTCAGGTCGCTTGCCGTGCTTCTTCCGAGGAGTAATAACCATCTTTACATATTCAGATATACCGAGACCCCTCCGAGCCTCAGAAAACAAGTTAAGCCGTTGGTCCCGACTGTTAGGTACTCCTAGATCTTTTTCAGTCATCGCGGGAACTCAGAAGGTCGACAGTCTGACCATCAGTCGATTCAAGTGGTAGCGTATTACTAACTAAGGTTACTGGTAAGGTAAGGTAAGGTTACTAACGTTGCTGGATTGTGGAGGTCAGTTAGGCAGTCGCTCCTCGTAAAATAGTTCTATTCAGTTGCATCCAGTTATAGTGGAAACCGATCCCAACGTAGTTGGGAAAGGCTAGGTGTACCTATAATGACATCTGTGCAGATAAAGCTTGATCACACTTGAGGAAACACAGCTTATTCGTTCATTTAATTTCACTGGGTCGTTTAGCAGATTCTAAACGAGGCCTCAATCAAAAATCATGAACTTAGATATTTATTTAAAGAATTAGCTAGGTAGTCGGGAAAGGTAATCATCGTCTCATCAGACATTAGTAGGTATCTATCTACAAGTACCTAAGTTTTTTTTTGAAACTGCAATTATGCAGTTTTCAATACATTATCATCATCATCATCTTAGCGTTTATCTCGGTTGCATCCGCGGCATTCGCGTTGGAGCCCGGAGTCCGCTATCTTGCATAATTTTCTCCATTTCGATCGCGATATAGGTATAGATCGCGCTATAGCATCCTTGTTGGCACGCATGTCATCTCTTACAACGTCAAGCCAGCGCCTCTTTGGTCTACCCCGCTTGTTCCGGCCCGGCGGAGGCGCCATGGCAAGACCCACGTAACATGCCGGTTTTCGTAAGACGTGACCGTACCAACGTAGGCGACCCTCCTGCAGTTTTTCCGCTATGTCACGGACATGAAGACTGCCACGGATTCGGGAATTCTTGATGCGGTTTTTAATACATATTACGATAATTTGTTACTTTTGTTTCACGTCATATTTTATTTCAAGATGTTTTATTTCGATGGTGGATATAGCTGCAATTTTGTGTTAAGTAATACCTAGTTTCTTTGTTGTTTCTCAGGTGTTCTTACAATACTCGTACCCTGTGTTAGTACTTACGGAAATACATACCTATGAGTATTGAACCAGCATCATGGGTACTTTTTAGTACTTAGTGCTGTCTAGGTACAAAAACGCTAGAAGCACGAACTTAAAAAGAAAAGCTAAAAATTCCTTTTTAGCATTTAGCGGTTACGATACCTATATTGTATCCACTAGTTACTTATATTATAGGTACATATAATTTCTAAGAATTACCTAACTTTGATTTTTCAAAGGCGAGAGTAAAATTCATGTAATAATTTCATGTATATAATTAGCGCTGTCTGCAGGTATTTAACAGGATAAATGATGGCCAATATGCACCGGTACAGTCTTGTCTTGCTTTTAAATATAACTTAGACTCAACAAACACTTCTGGATAATTTCACAAACCGAGTGGGCTTGAATAGGTACATAAGTTCAGAGTTATATCAAAACGTAAATCGTCGATAACATTCGTCTACCTACCAGTTCAGGTAAAGTCAAACCAACAAACAGTGCAGTACATAATTCAGATGAAAATAAATAAAGTGCTGTAGGAATGAAAGCTTCGCGATTGGGCGGTGGGCGGAGCGGGGCGGGATCGGCGCTGGCGACGCGCGCCGACGACAGAAGCGTTCTCCTCGCGCCACCGTCTGCGCGCGCGCATAACTTGATTAACGCACAGAAAACTGATTTATTGTGTCGCGTTGAAAAAATAATCGGCTGCCGGTGAAGAGATGTGATGGAGGGACAGGAGTGGCGGGGCGAATGGCAGCAGCCGCGCCAACTAGATGGTCAGTGAGTGATCCTGTGTGTCTGCATGTCTTTAGTGCCGATTGATGGAAATCCAATAAGAGAAGTCCTGGCTCTTGAACCTGGTAAATTACCTTTGTTTTGTCTAAGTCCTGGTTGAGAGGTTATAGATCGGTAGAGTTTCAATGACAGATTTAGTTTGTTCAAAAAGAGACAAAGTAAAAATTCTATCTATTTTCTTGCTCTACCTTGTACCTCTTAAAGGTAAGAAGCATGATAGAAAATAACTATTTATTAACATACTATGTTAAATTTAAAAGATACCAGTGTTGTGTAGTTTGTATAGAGTTCTTTCAGTCGCCACTGTGACGGTAATCACAAACATTTTTTGTTTATTCTTGAAAAAGTTAAAACCTCTTGACTGGACCCTCCAAGACGACGGCACAAAAGATTTGCTCCACGTTTTTGCATACATAATGACTTGCATGAATGTAACCACCTACGGAGAACACATATGCATGGATGCCAAATGTCTTAGATTTTCAACATTATATAACAAAACCAAAGATTTTTTTGAATAGGTAGAGTCTTTATTGCCCTTTGGAAAAAGAATAATTTGCAAACCTGTCATTTTTGATTTGTGTAACATTTTAAAAAGTGATTTTCTTCAATGGTTAATCGGAAACCCAAAATAAGGTAGCTTAAAACATATAAATATTTATCAAAAAACTCATTTTTAATAAATTTACCAGATAGGTACTGTTTTTAAGATTTAGATGTATTTAAATGTAGACCAAAATGGCCTTAAAACAACGACAATGTTTCTGTAACAACAGTTATTCCCACGAATAAAAATTTAAGAATAGAAGAAGAATAATAATTTTGTCCCTGAAAACCTTTTACACATTTAAAAGTTTCTTTTAAAAAATCGCGGAATCATAAAACATTATAACACGAAGTAATCCTAAATAAAATCAAAACAAATGCCACTTAAACATATTCGACATTCTCTTCAGTCTTATAAGGCGAAAAATAAGCTTCTAAACAATTCACGGCCCCTGGTATGTGTGACTCAAATCGTTCACGTTCCCATCGGTCTTCTGTGATAGCGTTCATTCATCTATCCGTCAGCAGCGCGGCTGCGATCGACGTGGACTTGACGATTGACACCCAACCAAGTCGCACAGCTTTCAGATCTTTTAGCCCACAGTTCCAGCCTCTCCTTTTGTCCCGCGAACATTTTGTGACTGTCTCGAATATGTTAAGATTTCAAATCGGTCCCGAGCTTTGTGACCGCAACATCAAAAGTATCATTTCAAATGATTGAACGGTTGTTGAGTGAGGAGGTAAAAAGTAGTAAGTAGTAAATGTTTAGCGGAGCTGTTTTTCGAACTGTACAAAAATAAGCTATTATGTAAACGTCGATGGATTCACGTGGTATTTTGCAATTTGTATTGCAATTGATAACAGGTTTCGATAAAAAAAAGATATGTGCCTTACTAAACTGAAAATTATAACTTTAGTCGTCCTATTCAAATCAAATCAAATCAAAGCATTTATTTCAAATAAACCAGTTACAGGCACTTTTGAATTGTCAGAAGGTCGGTCAGTCAGTAAGGTGAAGCTAGTCGCCCATTCCAAAGAGTAGGTACCTATGGAGAAGAACGGGCAAGAAACTCCATGGACACTCTTTTAAATTATCAAGCTATTCATACAAATGACTAGATATTACAATTTATGCTCCTGTATTTATTCCAGTTTGGTTGGAATCAGCACAGTAGGTATATTAGTCTTCTTATTTCAAAATCTGTGACTTTTCGGTTGTCATTTCGGTCTTTAACTCCAAATTTTCGAAAATTTCGTTATTTAATCGAGAATTTTGCCATTTCAAAGATTACTAATTACTGTATATTTATTTTTATGTTTGTATTTGAAAAGCAAAAAGTATTTCATTTGTTTTTACTAATGTTTAAGTAAGTATTTTTTTCTTTTGCATAAAATTCCCAATGATTAATTGGTTTTAACTGAAGTTTGCTAGGAAGCGAGATTTCTTCTTGAAGATGCGACGGCAGACTTTCTCAAAAACATGGAAATAAAGACCGAAATGACAACCGATAGCGTTGTCATTATTTCCATGTTTTCGAGAAATTCCACCATCGTTTTAGGTCATTTGTTATGTGCTATTGGAGATTATAAAAATAATCCCTATTACTTACATTTAGTGTCCTCATTCTTTAGCATCACTCCCTTCGGGTTGTGGAGGTCAGACGGCAATCGCTTCACAGAAAATATCGAAGTTTAGCCAAAATCAGCAGTTAGACTGGTAAAGCGGACCCCAGACTCCAAAGCTGAAAAAGCTTCGGATGCGACTGGGATTGACGCTGAGATGATGATGATGATGATTCTTTGGCACCACTTTTACGTTTATGAAAATGTCGTCGTCATCAATATCATCTGCCTGGCCTTTTCAATGTTGAGGTCGGATTCCAGTCTTACCGGATTCAGCTGAATACCAGTTTTTTAAAGGGAACGACTGCCTAACTGATCTCTACAACCCAGTTACTGGGTAATATTCTAACCCGTTTTTTTGTTCTGGATGGGAAACCATCAAATGACCTCTGGGCGGAGCGGAAGGGTGTGTCAGACTTTTACTGACTAAACCCACACGTGTTTCTTCACTTGCTTGTGCGCCAGGACCACGGTTTCTCTTTTGACCAACCCGCAACCCTGACCCGGTTGGCATCTGTCTTCGGTCCTCATCACGATGTACTAACATCTCATTGAGGCGCGCCTGAAGCACTACTCGCCGTCGACCTGGGCTTGGTACTTACTGGGCGGCGAGCTGCTTACTACTCGCCGGCCGCGTATTATTGTACCCCTTGGTAGACTGGTCGTCAGATTTACGGGCTTCTACTACTATGGAAATATATATTTAATTGAGGCCATCTTTTTGTCCCGTATCCTTTTATCGCACATAATATTCCTTGTTTCTTTTGTTTTTCTCAATTTTATAACTACAGACAGCTCCTAGTTTAACTGTTTTGAAAAAAGAATCAAGAGCATTCGAATAAAAACGAAATGTATGTATAACTTTTATAACTGGCCGAAACACAAATTGGTGGACGTGTTTCATTTAGAAATAAAATTTACATTTTAAGATTACTAAATAAAAAAAAAATCATAGCGCTCTTCTTTTTTTAAACAGAAAAAAAACAGCTATAAAATTTTAATTATTTTTTTTTCGATATCCTACTCCTCTCGTTCTGTTTTTAAAATAATAATGCGAGGAGCACATAGTCCAAAACATGTCAATCTAGATTGATGAGCCGCCAGGGGTGGGCGACATTTTTTGTGGTAATTAACCAACGCCCGGCGGACGTGAAAAAACTTCAATGCTACTTGACTCGAATATTTACAATTCGACCGTTTTGTTATTTCAAATATTACTAATTACTGTTACATTTTGTGTTTGTATGTCAAAACCAAAAAGTATTTAATTTGTTGTTGCTAATGTTTAACTACTTATATTTTTTTTGCGTAGAATTCCTAACGATTAGTTGACTTTTACTGAAGTTTGCTAGGCAGCGAAATTTCAAAGAAATATCGCGTCTTGGATTTGGATTAACCTAAATACATATAACTATAAACTTACTGACTCCTGAAATAAATAATGGTTTTTGAGCATTTCACTTAAAAATCTGATTTCAATAACAATTGATGCAGAGACTGCCTGCTGTCGCGGGTTCAATTCTCGCACGGAACAAATATTATGTCATCATCATCAACCTTTTTATCGTCCCACTGCTGGGCACAGGTCTCCTCTCATACAGAGAAGGATTGAGCATAATCACCACGCTTGCTCAATGCGGGTTGGCAATATCAGACTTAAAGTCCAGGTTTCCTCAAGATGTTTTCCTTCACCTTCAGTCATTGGTGTCCAAGATATACTTAGAAAGTACATATAACTTTAGAAAAGTTACATTGGTACTTGCCTGACCTGGAATCGAACCCGCGCACTCATACTCGAGAGGCTGGTGTTTTAACCACTAGGCCACCACGACTGATATCAGTCGTGGTGGCCTAAATATTATGTACGACCTACAAATTAGTTATTCCGGGTCTGGCTGATTGTATATATGTGTGTGTGTTTGTGTGTGACGTTTGTAAATGCACCCACGGTACAGGTGAAACTCCTAGTGTGGGGCAAAGTTCTTAAAAAAAAAAACTCAAGGACGGAAACAAAATCTGTGCGGAATAGTTACCTGAAACCAGAACCATTAATAACTAATGAGACATCATCACTACCCACCTTCACTACCCACCTTTTGAGAAAAACATAGAGATAATAATGAATCTGCAGCAGGTTAAATAAATGGTTTCCCTAATAAGAATTTAAAAAAGATATACTTTTTCCGGTATCATTTATTGTGTCGTAAACGTTTATGTCTGTGACGAGAAATGGTTGGATATTCATTTGGAATGTTTTTCTAAACTTGCTCATACTAGAAAATTTAATATGAGAAACTTCAGAATTTGTGGGATTCAAACAGAGGTATCTTACTTTTAACAGGACCAACCCATGAGTGTGTTTTCACCACAAAACCGTATTAAACATAATTGCATGACTTAATTCCCCCATCTCTGTTCCATCATCGGACGACCCGTCGTACGGTGAGCACCCACCCTTACGTTGTTGACACTTCTACGAAGCGAAGCGTTTCTCCTCGTCTTTTCTATCGCGTACATCGAGGGATTACAAAAATTTGCCAGCGGCGGTGTTTCCGTCTGAGTACAATTTAAGTGTCTTCAAGGCTAGAGTGAATAGGCCCTTACTACTTATTCTATAGGTTGCATTTTGTAGAGTGTGCGAGGGAATTGCATGATCTAATCATCTCCGTTCCACCATCGGACGACCCGTCATGCGGCGAGTTTCCATCCTTACGTTGTTGACACCACTAAGATCCGGACGAAGCGTTTCGCCTCCTCTATTATACCACATACAACGAGGGACAGGAACAATTAGCGGTGGTGTTTCCGTGGAACTACAATTTAAGTGTCTTCAAGCCTAGAGTGAATATTATAGGCCCTTAATAAACTAGCGCGCTTTGCCATCAACGATTGCATCTCTGCTTATCATCAAACTGGATTGCAGTCATGCACCACCATCAAGAACACACAAAAACTGTTGTTTAGGCTAAACTCCTTTAAAATACTATATTCTTATATAGACACGTTCAAGCGGACCCCGGGCTCCAACGCGAAAGCTACGGATGCAACCGGGATAAACGCTGTGATGATCTCCTCTTCTTCATCATAGCGTTCATCCCAGTCATATTCAAAGCTTTTCAGCTTTGGAGTCTAGGGTCCGGTTTACCAGTCTAACTGCTCATTTTGGGTAAACTTCGATATTTTCCGTGAAGCGATTGCCGTCTGACCTCCACAACCCGAAGGCGATATCTAAGCATGCAAGATAAACGCTGAGACGTTGATGATAATAATTACATAGACACGTTTAACAAGTGTTTAAGTTTTTGCGGTCCTTAAATCTTTGATTCGTAATAAGGGGTAAGGGCCTTCCCTTACCCCCTTATTAAGAATCAAAGATTTTGTTTAGACTAGGTTTAAACCACCTTGGGCTCAGGGGCGAGGGACATGGGGAAGTCCCCGCTCCCTATTCGCCCCGAGGCGGAGGCGCGCGCGAGTGTCGGCGCGCGACTCTGTGGCGATGCACGGGGTAGTTTAACACCTCACTACCCCGTACAGGAGACGAGGCCAGCACGAGAGTGTGGGGCCGTGGAAGAATTTAGACTCCCGCAGCCCCACGCGAGCTCGTGATAGAAGAGACACCGCGGTGGTTTTAGTCAGTAAGTAGTCTGACAGACCCCGTCACCCACCCTAGGGCGGCGGACATCCATTGAGGATTTCCACCCCGAGAAAAAAAAAAAAAGGTTTAAACCACCTAGATAGTAATTCATCAAGGAACCTAACCAATATAGAAATACAATTCTTTTTATAAAAATTACAGCTTAGTTCGCTAGTAAGTTGTCAGTTTAGTATTAAAAAGTTTATATTTAAATAAAGCTCGAAATACAAATACTGACTCAAAGATTTGGGCTAGAACTAAAGTTGGATTTCGTTTTATAATACGAGAGATAATGTTTATAGTCAAAGTGCAGTTTCATCATCCGACATACGTTATGAAAACATGATAATTTTAAATATTATAACTAACAAAATAAAATACAAATGATACCGACAGTCATTTCGCCGTAGAATCCTAAACTCGTACAATCATACCTTCGAGCAACACAGGGCAAGCAACCCTGTGTTGCTTAAAGAATCATACCCAACGAAAAATACTATAAGCCACTAATTTGCCAGTTTATTACCTGATAACTCGTAACTTACACTCCAAGTCTCCAAAACTCACATATCACAAGCACCCAATCCTACCCACCTAAATATTAAAGAGTTCCATAAATCTTGTAGAACAAAGTTTTTGCCTTCAAGGATACGCGCCACTCCAAACTGTCACACGTGGTCTCGATGATAAACGCCAAAGCATTGATTATTATTGCAAAAACTGTAATGTAAACTAAAGATTAAGATCTTCAGGGAATTTTCGGCATTTAGTTATGAATTGTTTAAATCCGGGTCGATACAATATGATTGATGGCCTCATTTTCGAAACTTTATCCGTCTTATTACAAAACGAAGTCTAACTTTAGTTCTAGCCTAAACCTGAGTCAGTATTTGTATTTCGAACTTTATTTAAATTTATATATCTGCTAATGTAATTAATACATAGGCTGAAGTTTTAATGTAACATATAATATGCATTGTTATTTATTAAATTAGTTATACCAATTCTTGGAGAATGAAGACCTTAACGTTCTTGGAATAAGCTGTTTTTTCTTTATTTTGTATTGAATGATTAAATTTGTATGAAAACAAGTAAAACTGCGATTTTAAAAGTCTGTACAAACAACAAAGTTAATTTGACAATAATTTCCGTAGTTTTAATTATTTTTGGCATAAAAAACCGATTCAGTAAACGATTCTGAACAATCTATTTTCAGAAAGTACGTTAATTAATTTATATATTGTATAGTGTTAAGGTCGTCGGTCCACCTTGTCGGGGGCCTACCCACGCTACGTCTTCCGGTGCGTGGTCGCCACTCGAGAACCCGCCGGCCCCATCGGGCGATCGGTCTTACGGGCAATGTGTCCAGCGGGAAACCGCTGGATGCGGGAGGCGCAGGACCGGTCGTCGTGGAGAACCTTGGGGGAGGCCTATGTCCAGCAGTGGACGTCTTTCGGCTGAAATGATGATCATGATAGTATTAAGAATTTTGCATAAATTGAAATAAAGTACCGAACTAAGCTGTCATTTTTATATGAAGAGCTGCATTTCTATACCTAACAGTTGGTTCATAATTTAAAAAAAATATTTATTTGGTTTAAACGCTAAACAAAATCCTTGTTTTATATTAAATTGTGATTTATATATATTATTATTATACAGTATGTTACGAAAACCCTGTCCGACCCGTGAAGGTGTTGTTAGGTATCGATAACTGATTCTACTAATGCATACAAAACCGGGCTTTACTTAAAAAAAAAATCTCCCTAAAAAAAATAAATATTATTTCGCAAAAGGAGGTAACTTATTAAATGTGCGTTGACCACCCTTCGCCTGCCGACCGCGGGGGGCGGGCGGCAGGACACGCGGCACGTGGTCGCATCGCTATTCGCTCATAATAATACCGGTGTTGTCACTTTTTAAAAATTACCAAATTTCGGGGAAATTGGAATTAATTCGTTGGAAAAAAAGATTATTTCAAAATTCATTTGTATTGGTACTATGATGAATACGTAAAATTTTATATTATATTTGGTCATGTGTTTACCTAACCTCTATTATCCTTATGGGTCGGACAGGGTTTTCGTAACATACTGTATTTTGTTAAATCATCCACCTACGTTTGTAAACAAATGAATTTGGCAAGAAGATTCATAATAATCAGACACAGTTCTGTCAGTTATATCAAAAAGAAAGCTAGATGACATCTCAGTATGATTATCTCATGTTTCATCGTATGTTGTACAAATTGCAAATTTGAACAGGCAGACAGCTTTACGAGCGTCTAACTGTAAAAGCTTTACGAGGGCAGAAAAAAGTTAACACATTTCAGACTCTACGTCTACACGTGGTCATTATCTTATCTATGAATTTCGTTTAACAACTCTTACGTCGATACCTCTAACTATAACGCAAGCTTGACGTTTTACCATTATCTTGTGCAATTTGTCCTCCGAAAATAGATGTTTCTCAGCCGAGTGTGTATGCGAACGACATTTTTTTCTGGTTTGTCGATGGTCTTAAAGCGTTTGGGTTGTTCAAGTTTTGTTTTCTATATCTGTTCGATATTAGGTAATGTGCAAACAATCTTGGTGTTATTTTTACCAATATTCGACCTAGTGGTATGTGGAATTTACAAAATATGTATGTTGTTGAGTTAGTATAGGTAAGTATGATTCTAAGTGCAATAGCCATTTTCGATTATTAGATACATAAAAATTATAATCGTAAACGAAAATAAACGTAATTCCTCGGTGGTAGGCCATAACGTCGGCCGCCGGCAGAAATTACCACCCACCAGACAAAGTCTTGCCGCCAAGCGATTTATCGTGTTCCGGCATGATGTCTGGTGAAGCCGTACGGAGGACGGGTCTGAACAGTTGTGTTGCGATGTGTGCCGGGTACGATGCGCCAAATGTTGTTGTGTTGGGAGTTTGGTCGTGGAGGGTCTTCAGATCAATCTCCCTTTGGCGCAACATCGTTGGTCGTGTTGTTGGGTTTAACATTGCATCACCTCGCTCAACTGCCGTCATCCTTCCTATTCCTAAACTTTTTAGGTGAATATAGGCTTAATAAACCAGTGCGCTTTACCATCAACGATTGCTTCACTGCTTACCCTCAGGCGGGATTGCAATCAAGCACTAGTTTATAATTATTAAAGAAAAAAAAATAGTACCTATAGGTAACTATGATTCTAAGTACAACAGCCATTATCGATTATTACATAAAAATTATAATCGTAAACGAAAACAAGTAAAGCAATATTCCTACATACGAAGGTGTAAAAACGCTCACAAATATTTTAATCGGACCACCTACTTAACATAATATCAATCAGTAATCCACCGTTGACATGCCCTTTCAAATTCTCACGGCTCACAAACAAACCATCTATTTTGAGTGTTCGGAAAAAAAATATGAAACAAAAAAATATACAGGATTACGAGAGCTCGTAATGAAAACAAACAATTGAGGCCATAAGTCATGATACGACGGACGGTGGCGGCCGCAGCTGGGAGGATATTCTCGAGATGTGGAATAAAGTCACGAGATGATTGAAATATGAATGGAATTAAAATTCACATGTGGTTCGTAACGAAATTCGTATGAAATTTTCAATGAAAATGCTATTGACCAAATGATTAGCATACGGAATCTTATAGCTATTGAAGCATTACGCTGAATACAATTTTCTGTAGACTGATGTTAATTACCTACCTATGCACATTCTGCAAAATGATGGACAGTTATAGGGCATACGGAGGGCATATAGATGGTTAAAGGACTGAAGACATTGATAGCTGAAAACATTCTGAATGGCAAAATATCTAACTAAATATTTAATCATCTCTCTACTATTATTCAAAAAGGGATCATGTCTTCTCTTCTTCTAAATCTCACGTTACGCCGCGCGTCGTCACGTCAATTAAATGTTTAACTTTATCTAGAATATTATATTAAAAAAGACATTGTTCATTGTAGCTTTGAGAATAGGTCCCTCAGTCACAAATCACAGCTAATTCAGAATTAACTCTCACGTACTTCTACTTCATGATTTAAAATAAATTTATTTTTATCCTTAACATTTAGCCCTGGCTTAACACATTTTAGTTTTATTGCGGCTTGATGATTAACTTTGAAGTCTTTAATAACGACTCCATCGATCATATTATACTTAAGGGTCTACTAAGCCCAAATTAGATAGAAAAGCTACTGTTTTTTTTAAAATAATTATAAACTAGTGCTTGACCGCAATCCCGCCTGATGATAAGCAGCGATGCAATCGTTGATGGTAAAGCGCGCTAGTTTATTAAGCCTATTCACTAAAACAAACTTAGTGAGTAGGAAGGAAGACGGCAGTTGAGCGAGGTGAAGGAATGTTAAACCCAACAACACGACCAACTATGCTGCGCCAGAGGGAGATTGATCTAAATCAATCTGCTTGTAGCAGTCCACTGCTGGACATAGGCTTCTCCAATTTCACGCCATTCAACTCGATTTTCGGCAACTCTCATCCGGCTACCACCATCCTGCGAAGATAGTCGGTCCACGAATCGCGGTCTCCACTCAAGAACACGTCTACTCTAACGTCACCGGGTCCACAGCTAATGTGGCCAGCCCATTGATACTTCAGTTTACTTATTCTGACTGCATTTCATTGTGTTTTCTAATATTATTATTTTGTTTGTTTCTACGTCTTTCTTATCAAATATCGTACTCATTGAAACTGGCAATTACTTAAATTACCTGAAGTAGGCATTTGCTTCCTTGTGTTCAAACATGTGTGTCATAATTATGTTAAGAAATTAAGGTGAACTTGATTCATTAAAATGTGAAGTAGTTTTTTAAAAGTATTGAATTTTTTGTTAGAAAATACAAATATAGACCATTTTAAATTAATTACTTTCATCACAAAACGTTGTTCTGTATTCAAAACATGTGTGATTTCGAACAGCGAGTCATATAATTCCTCATCCACAAATAATAAACGAAATTACGTTTCTATTCATAATTTCTCATACGAGTATTTGTTTTTACTATCAATAATAAAAACAGTGTAAAGAAATTTATTAATTTCTGTTTGTTTTGTTAGGTTTTGTAGGAAAAACGATTCAAATTCTCTGCAATTTGAATAGTGTGATAATGTATTGTGGCGCTGAAACCGCGTTCGTCTTCGATACAGCGCGATATAGCATCGTAAGTAAAATAAACATCGGCTCCGTCGCTTGTTTGTTTTCGTAATATTTTAATTTTGAGCGTGTTTGTTATAAGCGCCTCGTCTTCAATCTTTGAAGTATCACTATCTGTATTCAATGTTTGTTTGACTTTGATTTCAATTATAGTAGCATTTGATTTTAATTTACGGTTCAATCACGGTGTGTTCGAAATCATTTTTTTATTGATTTCATTGGACAGCTTTATCTTTTCTTCAACTGGTGTTTGAATATTTTTATTTTTTATTGATCAAACAAAATCACCAAAAACCTGTTCCTTTGATCGCATTCAAACAAAAAAAAAAACCTATTTTTTTCTTTCTTTTATGACTTCGCATAATTTGTGCATTTAGCCAATGTCACGTAATGAATTGTTCATGTCAAAAAAGACGGTCGCGTGTCCCGTCTTACGATGGAGGTTTTTAGACAAAGTCACGATGAGACCACTATGCTGCGATATTTCACTGTTCTTTATGAATTAATTATTGGATGCACTTTTTACTACATAAATCACGTGTTGTTTACTAAATAAAAGTATTTAGTAAACAACACTATAAATAATTTTAAAAGTCCAATGAAAATTGAGCGTGAAACTCAGCTTGACTTTTCCGCCAAAAAACAACCTATACTTAAGTATTTTAAATTTTACATAGTAATATTTCTGGCTGTTTTTTTTTTGGTATAACCTATTTGAAAGATAATCAACGTTTTGGAAAACTATAAACACAGTCTTGGTATTTACTCTAGCCTGTTCCAGCCTTTGCGTTTGTTTACAAAACGTGTGTAATTATTCTCATAAGAGTCGCGACTTACGCGCATAAAGCATTGATATCGTTAACACGTGTGTCATTGCGGTATATTATGGACAAGGCGCCACCAAACAACGCTCTGTGGCGCCAGCGCATGTAAAAAAATTAGCATAAATTCACTTATTCTTTTCCTTCTATACCTTTTGTAGCTTTTACTAACTTAGAATAAAAATTAAAATACGTACTTTTTATAATGTACACAATATAAATTACAGAAATTATTATTAATTACTTACTCTTTGTTTCTGTTTTCTTGATTGCCTCGATTATGAAACAGAAATAAGCCTGAAATCTGGGTTTCCTAGTATTTAGAGATCAATAATCTACCTATAGTTGCAACAGTGTTAAATGGTTAACTATAATATATTCATTTTAATCATGTCATTAACATCATTTCAGCCCGGCATTATCTACTGCTGGGTTATTACCCAGGATCTATTGCTGGGTTATCACCCAGGAACTACTATTTGGTTATTGCCTATACTTTTTAGTATAGGTCTCCTCTATCATTTGCCACATTTACCAGTACAGTTCGTCTCTCTTCCAGATGTTTTCAGCGACTTTGAGGACATTGTCAACACAGTGCAGGGGGGTATTTGCGCTAAAAAAAAACAGTAGAAGTTCAACTCTTGTTCGTATCTAATCCAGTTAAAGTTATCGTTTAGTTTCGATCATATTTCGTATCGTGCTAAAGTTTTAATTTCGGTTGAAGTAAATTAAATGTAGGTATGAGTGATACATTTCATCAGATATAATAATTAAAACTAAATGAAATTCAAATTCAAACAAAATCACCAAAAACCTGTTCCTTTGATCGAATTCAAACAAAAAAAAAAACCTATACTTTTTTTTTCTTTCTTTTATGGCTTCGCACGATTGGTGCATTTAGCCAATGTCACGTAATGAATTGTTCATGTCAAAAAAGACGACCGCGTTTTCTCTAATTCCTCTCCAGGCTCGACCTAGTGCGGAGTCCACAAGTTAAAATATAGAATTACGTTTCCACCGAAACATTAATTTTAGAAATAGCTTGTACTTATTTATAAGGAAATGTAAAAACATTATTTGGTTACAAAACGATTTATTATTATTATTATTAAATCAATTATAAGTAAATCAAATAGTTTAGACGGAAGTTTGACATGGCATAGAAAAAGTTAGCTTTGTTTCAACTTTGTCATTTGACAACGGTTACGTTTCAATTGCGATCCAGTTATGGCTAAACCGTTAGCGCGATATTCTGTTTTGGTTGAATTATTTTAGCGCGTTTGCCCCCCCAGTTTTGGCTGTTTTTTTTTAATCATGTGTTATATGTCAAAGACTGACGTAGTGCTCTCGTAAATGAATCATTGGCGCCGATTTTCTTGTTTACGGACTAAACTAATTTTAAGGTCAGTTCATCTTTTTCTATTTTATTAAGAAAAAGATAGAATATAACAAATGAGTTATTAATACACTGAAACCAATATTTTTCATATAATCGACATTTAAAATCCCCAGACGAAATTCCTCAGTAATTAGGTCTGCCGCATATTACTCCTGTAGATACAAATCACCAATCTTCCCCGTAATTCGAACTATGCAAGCCAGCGTGCCTCATATATCGTCCAAGTTCCGTCCCGTTACCGTCCCGTAAGCTTACCGTACCGTCGCCGTCTCGTCCCGGTATCGTTCCCGTGATGTTATTCCGGATAAATTAGCCCAATTAGTTCCGATGTCGAAACGGCTGCGTATACGCAAGTTGTTCTTTTTTCAAAAGATAGGGTTGCTGCGTAACAGCGGTTATTTATCGGTTGACATTTTTCATTGTGAGTGATGTAATTTACTAGAGGTTGGTATTTATTTTGGTATGTGGAAGTAGAACGAGGTGACTTATTGGAGAAGCATTGTTGCCAAAATTACCAAAATTCCTTAATTGATTCAGACGACGCTGTTCTTTCTAAAGACCCCAGCAATACTTGTAAAAGCTCTCAATACAATACCTGTCAAGTACAATTATAGTTGCCAATAAATCAGTTTTTTTTTATTTATTAAGAAAAAGCTACATTACAGATTTTTCTTGTATCTTGGGTGCGTTTACAAACATTTAAACTCACACAGACATACAAACAGGCCCGGAACTAGGCCATATGAATATTTGTTCCGTGCGGGAATTGAACCTATGACATGCACGCACGTCGCACACCCATGGCGTTCATATACGAATTAATTGAATATATGAATTAATCGAAACTTAATCACTGTCGGAAATATTCAAAGTTGTTATGTCATGAGTAACAATTTATAAAAGTACAACAATACTAATGAAGAAACATTCCTCTCCAGACTATTTTTCACATAAACTCACAACACCCCTTCCTTCATTTTCATTCCAGTCAAAATTACACCCTCTTCTTTCCTGCGCAAGTCTGAATCTTCTTTATTGTAAGTTATTGAAACAATCGTGTGTGGTAACCATCATGTCCCGAAGGTTTGATTTACGCGTCGGTCAGGTCTTCACTTCCCGCCGGGCGTCATAATTTTATTCTGTGGCATCGCATCAATTACTTCGGGCATTGTTTGACGGCTCTTTCATATATTTAGCGAGTAAAGTATTGTCTTCATTGGTGGAATGACTGTTTAGCTAATATGCGAATTGGTTTTGCAGGAGGTTGGCGTAAATATTATTGTCACTTAGCCTGGTTGGAGGAAGATTTTGGAATTTTAGAGAATGTTAAAATAAACCGTTAAGCTTTTTTAAGTTCATCAACAGAATCAGAGGAAGGTATTTCTCGTATATTTAAGAACTTTCATATTCTTACTTTAGTCTCAATCTGACAATAATATTAATCTCTTGTCATACAGAGAAACTGTGACCATGGGGGTGGGACATACGGTTAGAGTACCGTACTCAAGCCGTATGTCCCAGCATTTGGACAAATTGTTAACTTTGATTGGCGCATGAGATAAGATTGAGTTTGGATTTGACAGTTTTTGATTAAGTTAGTTCATATTCTGGTCTCAATTCTCTAGAATTTTTTGACGTGACTAGATTAAGCAATCTAGTCTATTATAAGTTACTGTTTAAGTAAGTTAAGATATATCGTCGATAAGTCGTGCCTCGGAAAGCACGTTAAGCCGTTGGTCCCGGTTGCCATACGAACATCTAATGGCATTCGTTACGGGTTGTTGGAGCCCTCAAAAGTCCTACAATTGGTCTAACTGCAATGCTTCGATATTGCCTTCGGGTTGTGGAGGTCAGATGGCAGTCGCTTCATGGAAAATATCGAAGTTTAGCCAAAATGAGCAGTTAGACTGGTAAAGCGGACCCTAGACTCCAAAGCTGAAAAGCTTCGGATACGACTGATATTAACGCTGAGATGAAAAAGATGAAGAAGTCTACTGTAAGTCATTACCTACATCAAAATCAACATATTATGATATAATGTAATTACAAACTTGGTCCTTTACTTCTATATCGCGAAAATGCTTTATTATTTTCTCATAGCAATGAATCTACGAATGAAAACATTTGTATACTTTGTAAAACATTATTCTATAAAAAGAGGTTTTGTTTGGTAGTCACTTTGAAACAATAATCCTTAACCATCCAAACTTATTCTTGAGTGAATAATTAAATTTAAAGAGACGCTACTTTTACCGCTGGACGTATACAATTTATTTGTTTGACATTTAGTCGGATTCCATGGGATAAATAAAAACACGAGAATGAATATCTCCATGATCGGGTTTCTGAACTTTTTTCTTTTTTGTTTGATACCTATTTGGAGAACGGTTTGTAATTAGTGTAGGATTTGGAGAAGAGATTAATTTTCTGATATTGAGGTATATAATTGAGTTCTCATAATTATTACCGTCTTAGTTAGTGAGGCCCAGTATTTGCGAAGGAACGTTATAGTTAATACACTTATACACACAGCAATATGTAAATCACACAAAAAAAAACGGCAAGAATTTTCTCTATCAAAGTTAGCAATGTATTTTAAGCAATCACGTGCGTTTTTTAAAAAAACATAATAAATATTTTGTCGCACAGCAAGGCTGCAGCATTAAAAAAGCCGCGGCTAATGACGTAGTGTGGGATCACTTAACAGCTAACGAGGCCTGAGACACAAATCACCATTAGCGATGGTGATGGACCGTGAGCGACTTACGAGCGAGCCGATATTCGGTAACACCTCAGAAATGTCCGCCTTTGGGACAAAAATAAAGGAACGTTATTAAAACCCCTTGTATAAAATGTCCCTAGTACTTTTAGCACTACAGAAACAAAGTGAGAAGTGTTCTGAACTTTTGATAGAAATAATAACTGTTTCTGTAGTCGGAATTCATTTCTGGAAGGCACGAACGACAGCAGGTCAGGAAACTGTCAAGTATTCCCAATCAACCTTTAGCCTTCATGCTCTTGAGATAAAGTTGAAAATCTAATAAGGAAATCTGACAGATTGTATTAGTTTGAAGTGCTGTCGTCTGTACTTGGATTTTCACAAAAACTGTTTGGTTGAATTTTCATGTTAATTTTATAAATATTTGAGCGGTTTTAATACGATTAATTTAACATTCACAGTAGGAAGAGAAAATGGTGTAGCAGTTTAATTACATAACATACCTACTACCAGTAGCATTGGGTATCATTTTGACAGTACAATAACATTCAGTGCGTTATTCCCGTAGTTGAGCAGACATATTTTGCGAACAAATGAAGCAATGGATTAGCAATTTGCTTTAAAATGATTCCAATTGATAGTAATAGTGTGTTACGCAATTAGGGGGACAGGCGTTTGACAATCTTTTGTAACTTTTGACGGTCAATTCCTGCTAATAGGGTATTTGACTAAAAAAAACTAATTAGTCCGTCAGTCAGATTTCCAAAAAATACTAGACACATATTTTTTCTTTTTTAATATAAACATAAAATGAAGACGACACAGTGCGTTGAAAAATCGTGTGACGTTACTGCACGCTACACTTTTTAGCGAGCAGTGACGTCACCAGCCACCACTCCTGATCTTTGATGCCTTATATTTGTCAATCAACAAAATATACGTATTCAATATTTTTCTATAATCTGAATGACGGACTAATTCGTTTTTTTTAGTCAAATACCCTATTCTTAGTCCGATTAGAATAAAAGAAGAATTCTCAAAATCGATCCCTTAAACAATTACCAATGGAATTTTCTAGAACCAGGAGCCACTCTTACAATAGAGATAAGTTCATTTATCTAACTATAATTCGAAATAACAGTCATAATGATCTAATTAATAAAGTGTAATGGCTGATAGGATCAGTTAACAGCCAATGAGGCCCGAGACACAAATCACTATTGTCTATTAGCGATGGCGTTGGACCGTATTACTAGCTGCCAGAATAGTTACCAGCAGCTAGTCTGGCAACATTATTTTATGAGTCTGTTGCAGTTAGTTACAATTTTTACTACCATTATATTATTTTATTTTCTACTTGCAACATTTTCGAATGTTTCAAATAGGACTGTATTGTTAGCTGCCAGAGTTAATAGTAAGACTTTTTTAATAGTTAGAGTTTTTTTTGGCATTGCCATCTCCTTTTAACTGTTACTCTTTGATACTTTGTAATTTATAGTAAGCAAGGTTGTTACTGTTGCAAATGGAGCGTGTGAAAGTTAAGGGGCATTCAATTCTATGCTTGAAGAAGAGGATTTCAAGTATAAAGGACTTAAGCTATCAAATTCAAAACAAAATGTTTCGAACCGAAACAGTGTTAGGTGTTCAAAACAGCGCCACGGAGGACGAGGAATACATAAATAATTCATTATTCATATTAATATTTCATTATTGCCATATAAAATAAACATATTTTGAAAAACTTAATTTGAAAATAGTACTTAACTAGTTTTTTCTCGGTGGTAGGCCATAACATCGGCTGTCGGCAGAAGTTATCACCCACTAGAGAAAGTCTTGCCACCAAGCGAGTCTTCGTGTTCCGGCATGATATCTGGTGAAGCCGTACGGAGGATAGATCTGAACAGTTGCTCAGATCTGTCCCCCGTAAGGCTACGTGCGATGTGTGCCGGGTACGATGCATCAAATGTTGTTGTGTCGGGAGTTTGGTCGTGGAGGGTCTCCAGATCAATCTCCCTCTGGCGCAGCATCGTTGGTCCTGTTGTTAAATTCAACATTGCATCACCCCGCTCAACTGCCGTCTCCTTCTTAGTCACGAAGTTTTTTGAGTGAATAGGCTTAATAAACTAGCGCGCTTTACCATCAACGATTGCATCACTGCTTACCCTAGTTGCTTTGCACTAGTTTATAATTATTAAAAAAAAAACATTTTGTTATACAGGGTGTATCTGACATCGTAACGCTAACTTCGCGAAAAGGCTAGACCGCATGTCACTAATAGAATTATGATAGTCATTTATGTCGTTAATGAACGGTTACAGAAATAACAATGTTTAAAAAAACTGACGGCTCGGCTTTTGAACGCTGCAAGCGTGCCGCTGTGCGGGTTTGTAGGTATGACATTGATCCCTGATGTGAACTCTATTAAATCAGCTGATAAGATGTTTTTCGAGTTTTGTTTTCATTGCGCTTGTTTGTGTACTCGTAATTAGCGAATTAATTAATTTTTACTTTAATATCTTATTGGGTTATAAAAGTTTATCAATTATGAACGGTCTAAAGTGAAAAAAAAGTACATAATTTTTTTTGTAAATCATGAAAAGGCCGATGAAAAATTCCACCACTGGGGGTTCAGAATCATGTACTGGATCCATGGTACTCGTTTGTGCTTCGATCTCAGATACATCTTTATATACTACCACACATTTAAAGTCGTGTTTATTAGCAGTTAAATCTCACCTTTACCATTGTATAACACCTTTGTGATGTCAGCAACACCGTAGCCAATCCGCAGCTACGTTGTCTCAGAATAGAAGTTGGCAGCTTCTGTCAGCAATCACAACACTTCAGTACTTTTCCACACGAGTACCTGGCATTCTTATGTTTGAGAGTATTAGCGGGAAATGCAGGTAGAGGTGATGACGGATCGTGATAAATGTAGCGACTAATGATGGCGACAATTGTGTCATTCAACGTGTAATTAAATTCAATATTGTTATAGTTACAGAAGATGGTTTGGTAAAAAAAAAAGAGAATTAAAATTACAGATCGTGATACGTAGGTACCTATGTATTTTTTTTACAAACACGTTTGGTAATCGAAATGAAAACTATATTCTCGCCAAGCGCCTTAAAGAATAGAGAATAAACAAACCAATTTAGAATTATCACAACTCATGTAAAAGTCGATAATCATGTGATTATCGACTTTTACATGCTAACTATTTATTAACAATTCTTATTGCAGCACATTTCATTAGAATCACTAAAATAACATGCACAATAACTTGGTATTTCAAACGATTAAAAAGTCGACATTAATTTTACGTGATAGCCCTACAAAAAAAGAAAGATGGATGAAACCAAGGTATTAAACACATTTTGTGGAATTCAACCAATGAATAAAGTTGAGGCATTTGTCAATACGATTTTGCGTATTTTGATTACTTTTGCATAATACATGCATTGTAATACTTTCAAGTATGGACTAATTATAATATATATGTATCAAAAAATTTAAACTATTAGGAAATTAGCTTACATGTGTCTCATATTTCATTCAAATCGGTTAAGCGTTCTATGCAAATCATAAGTATCTAAACAAATAAACTGTTTACATTAGTAGGAAGTAGTATTATTACTTTTATGAAAATCATCTTTCCAGAAAAGATTGTTAACATCTGTATTTTAGGCATAAACTACTCGTTGCCTAGCAACGGTTTGTTTACCTCTATTCTTTATCGAATTTGGCCGACATATAAGTATTTATTAATATGCAAATGATTTCTCAGTATGAAGCAAAATTAAAGAACATGATTGCCGTAAAAGTTAAGCATGGTAATTGCGTAACACACTATCAGTAGCAATGGGTTTCATTTTGACAGTTCAATAGCATTCATTGCGTAATTTACCTTGTTGAACGAACACATTTCTGAAACATATGGCGCAATGGATAAGCAATATGCTTCAATGTGATTCCAAAATTATAGTGCATTATGCAATAGGGATGTTTCCTGGGTTAAAAAAAAAATATTCTATTTAGTCCGTCATTCAGATTATAGAAAAATATTGGATACGTATATTTTGTTTTATCAAATCAATAAAAATTGCCAAATATAAAAGGCCTCAAAGATCAGGAGTGGTGGCAGGTGACGTCACTGCTCGCTAAAAAGTATAGCGTGCAGTGACGTCACACGAGTTTTCAACGCACTGTGTCGTCTTCATTTTTTGTTTATATGAAAAAAGAAAAAAATACGTGTCTAGTATTTTTTGGTATTTTTTTAAGTCGTGGTGGCCTAGTGGTTAAAACAGCAGGTCAGGCAAGTACCAATGCAACTTTTCTAAAGTTATATGTACTTTATAAGTATATCTTGGAAACCAATGACTGAAGGTGAAGGAATACATCTTGAGGAAACCTGGACTTTCAGTATGAAATCGCCAACCCGTATTGAGCAAGCGTGGTGATTACGCTCAATCCATCTCTGTATGAGAGGAGACCTGTGCCCAGCAGTGGGAAAGTAAAAAGGTTGATAATGATGATTTTTTGGAAATCTGACTGACGGACTAATTAGTTTTTTTTAGTCAATTACCCTATTAGGGCGCAGAGTCGCGTAGCTAATCGTATTTACATAAATGCAGGAAACATTAGGTGCTGACTGAGCTCAGAAAGAGCAAATGTAATAACGAGCCGACATATAGATGCCATAATCAAAGATTTAATCGGCAACATTGCAGAATCACGTGCACATTACTGCAGATATAGAAACGGATATGTAAGTAAACATTGATAGTAACAAACGGAGGCATATTTGTTCGGTTCCGAGAATAGAGTAGGGATAGCATCGGATTAGTTGGCAGCATCAGTCAATCAGCAGTCACAACAGAGGTGACACCTCGCTTATACAATGTTCTTCCTAGAACACATCTGCTGCTTGCACTAACACCTAGTTTATTCCAGAAACGAATCGTTTGTCTATGGAAAGATGTAATGTTCAATATTGTTATGGTATACTTTTTTTTTTTAAAAAGAAAAAAAAGAGCATTTTGATGGCTTGTTACGAAAAAGTCTCCTTTGCGGAAAGAGGTAGAATCCTCGTAATTTTAAAAACGTTCACTGCCTGTGCCTGCCTGCTAATGTCAATGTTTTTGACTTCTATACTATACCACGTGATGGTAAGCAGTGACGTAATTGTTGATGGTCCATCACGCTAGTTTATTAAGAGCCTATTTACTCTATTCAGTCTGACAAAATCATTTTTGACAAGCTTTTGCCATTCGTTTGTCGCTAAGACGAGACTACGGCTAGATTTTGACCTTCAAAACGGATAATTTTACTTGAATGCAATAATATATTTCACGATCACAATGTTAAGTTTCTTCCCAAGATTGGTTCTAAATTCGTTTATCAAGAATGTTACGATTATCTTTGTAGACACTTGGCTCTGCCTAACTCCTGTTTATTCTATTTAAATATTCATTTTAATTTGGATCCTAAAGTAAAATTAAATAGTATTTCTCTTAGAACAGTGTTATTAATCTATGAGTATTCCTATTAACTGTGAACTATTAACTATGAACTGTGTTTGTTCGTGTAGTCTTCGTGATCCTAATATTTTGTTTCTCTTAAGTTTTTTGCAGTTGTGGTTGCTCCTAATGTAGAATAAATTGTAACTTGTGTTCTAAATTATGAAACTCATTGGCACACGCGATTAGGGTAATTTGAGCGGTCAAATCGAAATCTGAAATAATTGAATCCAGCTTCAATGATTGCCATGACATGTAATATGTTGTTTTGTACTACTTATGTTGATATTGAAACAAAAACCAAAGTTGTTGCTCTGTAAAGAGAAATTTATCTAATATATAAAATTCTCGTGTCACAGTTTTCGTTGCCATACTCCTCCGAAACGGCTTGACCGATTTTGATGAAATTTTTTGTGCTTATCCGGTATCTATGAGAATCGGCCAACATCTATTTTTCATCCCCCTAAATGTTAGGGGTAGTCCACCCCTATTTTTTTTTATTTGTATGTTTGCCGGGTCAGCTAGTTTTTTTATAAAGACCACACATCAAATCTTATTCTTACACTTATGGCACAGACAACTATTAATTAAGTACTAACCTGTAAAGAGAAACAACTTTAAAAGCTATTATTCAAAATATCAATTCTTCCACAATCGTAATTTAAAGTATTTTATAAGATAACCTCGCCAACTATCCTTGTAAAAAATTAGAGTGAAACCATCCATAGAAGATTTTTAAGAACAGAGTAAAAAGTGCTAGCACCACAGACTAAAAAGTGCTGTCACCACAGATAATATTCTGATGCAGGTCTCGACAATAATGAGCGGGTACAATTTAAATGGAGTGTCAAACACCTTCATTTACATACATATGTATGTTTGATACCGATGCATTCACCTTTGTCGCTATCCAAGTAGATTCTGTTGTGATAAAGCATAAAATCCTTACTTTAATGTTACTACGACTACAACTTTGTTTTTGTAAGTTCCTAATAAGAAGACATCTATCTCATCTCACTTATGGTGAGATTTAATAGCCAAGATAGGTATACATTATTGCATAATAGAAATATTTAATACGCATGATAATGATCTATCAAAATGGTTAAAGAGGTTTGAATAAAACTGGCATAAACAGTCCTTTAGATTTCATGAATTGGACAAGAAGATGGATTGTTCTGTTAAGAAAGCAAAAATAGAAAAACTGATAAAACCATATAGTCACGTGCCTATATAATCTGTATTAGTGAGTTTAATATGGCATTCGATGATTAATACTGGAATAAAATAAATGAAAATGGAACCCATTAATTTTCACCATTATCATCCATGACCCGATTAAAATCTGGGGACTTTAAAATATTTTTTTTTTTAGTAATTATAAACTAGTGCTTGACCGCAATCCCGCCTGATGGTAAGCAGTGATGCGATCGTTGATGGTAATCCGCGCTAGTTTATTAAGAGCCTATTCACCCAGAAAAACTGAGCGAATAGGAAGGAAGACGGGAGTTGAGCGAGGTAATGCAATGTTAAACCCAACAACACGACCAACGATGCTGCGCCAAAGGGAGATTGATCTGAAGTCCCTCCACGACTAAACTCCCAACACAACAACATTAGGCGCATCGTACCCGGCAAACATCGCAAAACAACTGCTCAGACCCGTCCTCCGTACGGCTTCACCAGACATCATGCCGGAACACGACAAATCGCTTGGTGGCAAGGCTTTGTCAGGTGGGTGGTAACTTCTGCCGGCGGCCGATGTTATGGCCTACCACCGAGAAAGAAATATGGAAGAAATCAATCAAAAATTAGGATAAAATATTTTTTTATATCTTATTTCAGCTAGCTCTATAGTACTTTTAGTTAACTCAAAATATAGATGAAATAAGAACAATTGTAGGTGCAATGGTTTCTCCTGAATTTGCACCTATTTTAACACTATCTCCGTCTAAGTTCATACATTTTAAGAATCCATCGAAGTGACGACCGTCGATCGGCTTGTTAACGAGGCTCGCAAGCAATGTTGACACCAGTCCGTGATCAAAGTGCTCACTCACTTGCTTGCTAATTCGTTACTGCTTCCTCTGAGCATTGTCTATTTGTAAGCAAAACGGATTTCAACCCGCCAGCCCAATGATTCACTGATGCGTTTTTCTTGTGTCTCTTTTAGCTTAAACAATGTGGCCAGTTATTTGTTTATTAAATCTTTTGATGGGGTTTGTGAATTGTGTTTTGCTGAATATCGTAAGTTATAGCTTGAATACACTTCTACTCCCTATCTGATGGCTAAGTTTTCTGTTCTTTCTCAAGTTTTGTGTTAAAAATGTTCTGATCAATTTCCTATCATTATCTATTCCTGAACTTCAATATTTTTCGAAGCCTTTCGTTCCCCCACATTTTCGTAAACAAACCACCACGGCGTTTTAGATACAACGTAAACATCAACAGATAGAATGTTATGACAGGTGGACTTGTAACACGCTCCTTAATCATATTTTTCCTCAAGAAGCTACTCATCATACGAAGTCCTAAAATAGGTGTTTGCCCTTCATTTTGGAGTTATGCTGTTTAAGTGTAGTCTACCGCTCGTACATAGTAAAGATTTGCCTGACAATGATGCTGATTCTCATGTTTTCAAACTAATTTTTTCAGTTCACTGCATTTTTTTCTTTATATTTCATTAAGAAAAGGATAGGAGATAACATATTAGTTTAGTACTGTCAAATTAAGATACTCCTCAGACAGTTTAGACGCGATTAAAAATTGGTGACTAAAATACGTCAACGTACTTAACAAACATCAGGACTAATATTTGACAGGACTAAACTAATATTTATCTTCTGTCCTTTTCTGTAGAAAGAAAAAGATGCACTGGACTTAAATTAAGTTTAGTTTGTGAACAATGGAATCGGGCTCAAAACCCTTTATTTTATATCCCAGAGTGGTAAGTTGTTTTTGTTGTATAGGTGTGACTACTGACGTGTGGTTGGGCATAATCAGCTTAAATTATCCCCACTGCTGGGACATCCATCACAAGAGTCCAAAGTGCATTGATATATATATATATATATATATATTGTATACCAGCACTATGAAACTAGCTCAATTGAGAAATATCAGAACTTTTAAGTTAATGGGATATAAAATATGTAAAGAAAACCCTGTCCGATCCGTGAAGGTATTGTTAGGTATCGATAACTGATTCTACTAATGCCTACAAAGCCGGGCTAAACTTAAAAAAAAATCCAACCCAAAAAAATATTATTTCGCAATAGGTGGTAATTAAATACATGTGCGGTAGGCGATACATGCGCGGGCACGCGGCACGTGGTAACATCGCTCATAATAATACCGTTGAAAATGGTATTTTTACATATTAAAAAAATACCGAATTTTGAGGAAATTGGAATTAATTCGCGGAAAAACAGATTATTTCAAAATTCAATAGTATTGTTACTATGATGAATTGATGATTCTGAAAAATTTTTTTTTTTTTGGTCAAGTGTTTATCTAACCTTTATTTTTCCTTATGGGTCTGACGGGGTTTTCTGTGCATATTGTATAGTGACACATAGATATAGATACATAGTTAACGTTGCAGGTAGGTTCTAGATCAAATGGTTACGTAAGTTTCAGCGTGATCCAATGTACTGAAGCATGGAAACGATTGTCTAAATTACTCATAATAATGCTCCACAATGATCATCATATCAATATATGATAATAATGCGTTTGTTAGCGGTACGAGCGGCAATTTGTAGCGGGTTGGGAGCGCGTAAATCAAACGTGTCTCCCGCTTGCGCCCGCGCTGCAACACACGTGTTGTCACGGAACAGGGCTGTCCCCTATAACTGATTAAATCTTATTCTATAGAGTAAAAACTAAATCTATATGAGTGGATTTCTCTCTAGCTGCAGATAATTTGTTACGTTTAATTTGTTCTGCAATTCCCTTAATATTAAGGTAGTAACGTAGCCACAAATATCTCTTATTTATTTTAATCTATCCAAAGGTTTTCTAAAAGAAATGCTATAAGACCACCTATTGTATATACCTAAACCTGTTTTGAATGTACAAAATTTATCCTTTTTAGATTATGTGGTGTGCAGTAGTGTTTAATAAATAAAAATGCTGTATGAAGTGCTGAGACAGCCAATGCAGATGATGAACCATTCTCTCTCATATTCGCCGCCTTGTTCGTCCCGCTGCTGTGTATTGGCGTCATCCCTTACAAGCCTAACCTATAATAATAATCTTAACAAATTATACTTACTCGTATCTCTAGTCTTACCACCGGTCCTTTGTAGGTCATCCTCTTGTTAGCTGAGGACTCACGCTCGTGTTAAAAATGTTAGCCAAACAGTAAGTTGCTAAATAGGGCAAACTGCCAAGCGTATACTAGACGTACATTTAATTATCTACAGTTAGTATATAGGCAACGAATGAATAGAAATCGATGTAGGAATAGAGATCGAACATTTCGAAAGATTTATATTTAGAATCAATATAGCAATATGAGTGGTTCGAAGTTCAAAATGGAGACAATACGATCTATTATTTGTTCTTTAAATATTTTCCAAGACACTTGGACTAACTGATTGGTAGGCAGATAATTAAAGTGTTTATTAATGTTATTTTTCAATCAGTCCGTCATTTACCCACTATTATCTGAAAAGTAAATAGGTCATTTGCCTTTTTCCAACTATATTGGGGTTGGCTTCCAGTCTAACCAGAGGTCATCAAGTACCAGTATATTTTAGATGAAGTGCCAATCTGACCTCCATAATCACATTATAAGACTGGTTATCAGACTTTCGGGTTTGTGACTACCGGTAACAACTGTCAAATCCACGCATGACAGCCGAGACCAACAACTTCCCGAGTGGTCATTGTGTACCACACTATCAGTAGCAATATGATTCATTGTGGCAGTTGCATTCATTGCTTTATTTTCATTGCTGAGCAAACACATTTTTCGAACATTTGGACAATGGATTAGCAATATGCTTCAAAATGATCCCAATTGTTACGCAATTAGCGTAATAATTGGGAACCCTTCTACAGACTAACCTAAGACTAACGTTGCTTAACCTTAACTGCGCAGCGGTTTTTATTTAGATAGTTACAGGCCTCAACTAAACAGGGTTATGTATATAGATAAATATCGCAATCCGTAATGTCATCAGAACTTCACCCTAGTTTTATGTTGTAATTGTCAGGTAATACATACATACATATTAGGTAATATGTACTGACAAATACTACATCAAACATGAAACGATCAGCAGTTATTAAACTATTCAAATATATGGAAATCAACATGGCAAGCTACTCAGTACTTACTAAGTGGGTATCATAAGTGCTGGTCAACGCAATTTGTGTAATTTAAGCAAGAGTCTTATGCAACTGAAATTACTACTGTTTTTTTCTTTTTTCTGAGCAAGAAGTGTTATCGACACAATCCCTTCACCTTGTAAGTTTACTTATGAATTTTTTGTGTTAATGGTATTGTCATTTACTACTGAAATAATTATCTAATGGGTCAATCGATCAAGTTAGTCTATGCTTGCCACGGTTGTTCCGTGGATGGGTGATATATGTGGTTAATATATCTCGGAAACATATACATGTGCCTCTGGTAGAACTTTCAGCCGTAGTCTGAAAATCTGTCAAACTTATCAAGTGTGTCAAACTTAGCTAAATCCTGGCTACTTTCGATTCATTGGAAAGCCGTGCGAAGAGGCTAATTTTCAACCCAGATTTAGTACAAAGCGGTCTCCAAAGCCTGGAGCACAGGCGAAGAGTAGCCAGCCTGTCGGTGCGCTATAGAAAGCATTTTGGTGAGTGTGCGTGGGAATTGCATGATTTACTTCCCCCACCTCCGTTCCATCATCGGACGACCCGTCCTACGGTGAGTTTCTACCCTTACGTTGTTGACACCACAACGATCCGAAGGTAGCGTTCGTTTCGTCTTTTATACCGTCAACAAAGGACTGGAACAATTGGGTAGTTGCCTATAGTCAAAATAAATTATATTTACTCAATTATTAAAAGCGTTTACCAAAAATAAGCTGGTTAACTCCAGTTGCATTTGATTTTACTCATTTGGTGAATTAATATTAATCTAAAATCAATAAAAATTAACGTTGAAATAGTGACGTCATAATTCGCGTTTTCGTACAATCTTCATACTAATTTATCGTTTTGACATTTCATAAAGAGTTGCTGATTTGACTAGTAGGCAACTACCCTATTTGCTAGCGGTGGTGTTTCCGTCGGACTACAATTTAGGTATCTTCAAGGCTGGAGTGAATATTCTCTTAATAAACTTGCGCGCTTTACCATCAGGTCTCCTCTCATACAGAGAAGGATTGAGCGTAACAACCACGCTTGTTCAATGCGGGTTGACGATTTCAGACTTAAAGTCCAGGTTTCCTCAAGATGTTTTCCTTCACCTTGTAATCAGTCATTACTTAGAAAGTACATATAACTTAGAAAAGTTACGTTGGTACTTGATTGACTTGGAATCGAACCCGCACACTCATACTTGAGAGACTGGTGTTTTAACCACTAGGCCACCACGACGAGATGATAACTTCAGGTAATTACTAATTTGACAGTTGTAACTTCAAGGTTTTCTGTCACTAAAGTAGTGGCACATTAAAGGCTAATTACCTAATTATCATGTTCGTTTACATAAATTATGTTAATTATACAATCAATACATAGCTAATATACTATTATACATAATACGTAATTTGGAAGAAGAAAGTATTTAGTATTTTAAAGTTTGATAAGTCAAGTGATTCGTCGTGTTCCAGCATGATGTCTGGTGAAGCCGTACGGGGCCGGACGGTCTGAACAGTTGTGTTGCGATGTGTGCCGGGTACGATGCGCCAAATGTTGTTGAGTTAGTCGTGGAAGGTCTCCAGATCAAACTCCCTCTGGCGCAGCATCATTGATCGTGTTGTTGGGTTTAACATTGGATCACTTGCCGTCTTCATTTCTATTAACTCAGAATTTTTGAGTGAATATGCTCTTAATTAGCACGCTTTACCATCAATTATAACATCACTGCTTACTATCAGGCGGGATTGCAGTCAAGTACTAATTTATAATTATAAAAAAATAGCCGTTTGATATGTGATTAAAATTTAGTCTTTATTTTATGAGAATTTTCGTGTAGCAACCCTAGAAGGTGTAACCGATGCGACGGCGCGGGCGCAGTGTAGATTTATAGCGCTCAATCAATGCGGATTTATTGCTGAGGAAGCGACTAGCGTTCGCCGTTTGTTGCACTGTATATATAGAACCAACTCCAATATAATTGGCTCTATAATTTACCTTAATTACCGCCGAAGTATTGTTCATTTGTATGTGATGTCATTATTATTAAATACTGGCTGTGACAATCCTTGATATTACGTTATAAAACGTGATATACCCTGCTGCCACAACAAGGCAAGGTAATTACGTAACTATCGGTTTCATTTTGACAGTTCAACAACATTCAATGCGTTATTTATGTTGTTGAGCACACAAGCTTTTCGAACTTCTGAAGCAATGGACTAGCAATATGCTTCAAAATGATTCCAATTGATAGTATAGTAATAATGTGTTACGTAATAAGTTATACGAAATTACGAAAAAGTTGCTCCGCAAAAGCACTTTCCAGCTTAATAAGTCGTATATATATTGGTAGGATTACCATCAAAAAAAGTTGAATCTGCTTTTTTAAAAAAGCAACTTGTTTTGCTTTTATAAAAAAAATACATGTTTTTTTATTGCTTTATAATTTTTATCATCTCTACCAACTGTTATATTTAAATCAACTTAGATTTAACAGTTGGTATACGTATATGTACACCAACTTAGTAATAAAGTCAGAATGAATCTTGACTATAACAAAGCATTTTGTCATAAAGTGTACCCTAAAAACCAACTTTTTTTAGCTTCAGTCCAACGCTATCGCGAATGGAGTGCAGTTGTTTTAACAAAGTGACATTTTTGGTTTCTAATAAAAAACATGCTCCTAAGCACACTCAGAATATCATGCGATAAATACCTATTCTTATAAATATTTTCATTTTTTTTTAATGAATCATAAACTAGTCTTTGATCGCAATCCCGGCTGATAGAAAGCAGTGATGCAATCGTAAGAGCTAGCCTTGAAGACACTGAAATTGTAGTTCAGTCCCTCGATGTTCGCGGTGTAAAAGAGGAGGCGAAACGCTACATTTGGATTGTTGTGGTGTCAACAACGTTAGGGTGGAAACTCACCGTACGACGGGTCGTCCGATGATGGAACGGCGATGGGGGAATTAAATATTTACTTATTTAGAAAGTTTCTTCGGACACAATATGGTTTCTTATTTACTAACAAACTCCGTTTCCAAATTTGAATTTTTACGCCACACTTTTTTATGGTTATCCATTCTTTTTCGATCAGGCACCTGTTTACTTTAGTCAATCTTCTATAAGATATCCCATGGTCATGATTGCGGGCTGATAAATAAGACCTCCTTGAAAGAAGTATGCGATCGTGACAAACACAATGCGATTTCGATCGATTTAAGGTTGAGGCATGACTTTATTGAATTTGATTGTTGATACAATGCATTGATTTATTTCCGCCAGGTATATTGGTTTAGTTGACGTCATATCATAAGATATTTTTTTTGCATGTTACTATAATCTTTATTCTATACCTAAGTATAAATGAAATGATGTTAAATGTTAAGCATGTCACTTGATAACGGCAGGATAACGTTTGTTTTTTTTTTAGTAATTATAAACTAGCGCTTGACCGCAATCCCGCCTGATGGTAAGCAGTGATGCGATCGTTGATGGTAAAGCGCGCTAGTTTATTGAGAGCCTATTCACTTAGAAAAACTGAGCGAATAGGAAGGAAGACGGCAGTTGAGCGAGGTGATGCAATGTTAAACCCAACAACACGACCAACGATGCTGCGCCAAAGGGAGATTGATCTGAAGACCCTCCACGACCAAACTCCAAACACAACAACATTAGGCGCATCGTACCCGGCACACATCGCAACACAACTGCTCAGACCCGTCCTCCGTACGGCTTCACCAGACATCATGCCGGAACACGACAAATCGCTTGGCGGCAAGGCTTTGTCTGGTGGGTGGTAACTTCTCCCGGCGGCCGATGTTATATTATGTTTGTAATAGACCGGATAAGGTTCTTTTTTTTGGAAAGAAAATTACAGAAATTTGTGGGAAATGGGTTTCATTTTGACAGTTTAACAATATTCATAGCTTTACTTACGTTGTTGAGAAGACATATTTTTCTAACATACCTACGGTGTAATGAAATAGCAATAGACTTCAAAATGATTCCAACTCTTAGTAATAGGCTGTTACGCAATTAGAGTATTGTACATTCTCAAAGTTACATTACCAAAAATAAATAGATGGATACATTTCGGTTTATCCCACGTTAGCCACTATTTAATTATTTATAAAGTTATAAATATTAATTAAATATACATTTATGAATGAAGTCACAGAATAACGAAATAATCTAATATTCAACGAAATTTGTCCTCTCAACGTCCTAATAGAGGAAACAGTAAAAAAACATTTATGACAAATGTTCCAATCCATTAGAATTATGTTTAAAGATGATAATATCGCTTAGAAAAACATGGGATTTACATAATTATCACAAATATTTCACACACATTAACACTATAAATATTATGTGACGACTATGGAGATTGTCGTGTGATGTCGTGGTGGCCTAGTGGTTAAAAGACCAGCCTCTCAAGTATGATTGCGCGGTTTCGATTCCAGGTCAGGCAAGTACCAATGTAACTTTTCTAAAGTTATATGTACTTTCTAAGTATATCTTGGACACCAATGACTGAAGGTGAAGGAAAACATCTTGAAGAAACCTGGACTTAAGTCTGAAATCGCCAACCCGCATTGAGCAAGCGTGGTGATTACGCTCAATCCTTCTGTGTATGAGAGGAGACCTGTGCCCAGCAGTGGGACGATTAAAAGGTTGATGATGATATGGAGTTTGTATTGTTACGGGTCTGGCTGTTTGTGCATGTGAATTTCAATCTTTGTAAACGCATCCATGATGCAGGAGTATACCTAGTGTAGGGCAAAGTATGAACGATGTAACATACATAAAATATTAATGTATATTAAACTCACATTCTATATCTGCTTTAGCTATCCAGAGTGAAGGCTAATTCCCGTAATTTAAGAGGTATTCACAATTCTATCTCAGCGACGCCAATTGTCAAAAATGTAGGAAGATTAGAGGTATTTTTGATAGATTGAGACTAAGATCACACTGTCAACGTTCTCAAAATTACGGGAATATCCCTCTGATCAGTACTGATCAATACAGCGCAGGAGGTTGTTCTTTAGAATGCGGTAATCGCTGAAACCTGTAGGATTAAAAATAACATTTTTGCATTTAATTTCGCAAATTCACTGTTCAAAAACTAAACTAAATTTAAGTTTAGTGCATCATTTTTTTCTAATTAAATATTTAAAAGACAGAACGTAAATATTAGTTTTGTCCTGCCTAATTAGTCCGCGCCTGACGTAAATTGGCGTATTTTTAGTCCCAATATTTAAAATCGCGCCTAAACTGTCTATGAAATAGCTAAATTTGACAGGACTAAACTAATATGTTGTCTTCTATCCTTTTCTTAAAAAAATATATAGAAAAAGATACAATGAACTTCAATGAAGTTTAATTTGTGAACAAGGGAATCTGCTCCAATAGCCCAAATATTGAGGAAAATGATTTAAAAGCGCGGGAAGATTGTAAAAATGAACAAAACATTTTATATAAATGAACTTTACCTGTAAACTATAGTAATAAAAATAATGGCAACAACTTATAGAACCAAACTTGTTGAGTGCTTTTACATTGTCACACTAGGTACATCATTTGTGCCTTGAAAATGGGGTATCATCATCAACCTTTTTATCGTCCCTCTGCTGGGCACAGGTCTACTCTCATACAGAGAAGGATTATCACTTGTATGTTTGATGCTAAATCTGGGTCTCTGTTCTCCACCACGGTGAGAAAGTAAGCAAACGCATTTTACAATATACCACTCTCTTCACTTTGACTTTCATTGTCACAGAGTCAATATTAAATTAACCACTGGTTGACACAGGACGTGGCGGTTCGAATTTAAAGGACAGGTTCAATGAAGACACAAAACTCTTAAATTAAAACTATATTTATTTATCATCAGGCGTCACACAGGTACTACCGACTCTTCTCTGATTGCCAGGACACGCATCTCCAGTGAATGCTGTTCCTGGTCCTGCAGAATTATCAGTGTCACTTGTGTCAGTCATAGCGTCGTTCGAACCATTACTGTTAGGTGTAACTCCTCGATTAGGCATGGTCACTTCACTCATTACACTATCGTCCTCATAGATGAAGCACAAACAGTCCGCACTAACGCATTCTGCCCCATCATCGTAAGGGGTGTAAGGAAAGGGATTTGAGTAAACACTTGGGATTTCCGAAATCCCCAAAGCACAGTACACTGACGTGAACAACACGAGACTGAATATCACATGCATCCCGAACCACAGACCAACAGTGAGTGATGATTATATTTCTATAAACCACACTTAAGTACGAAGTTTTCAACTTCGTCATTTACATAAAGACCTTGACGAGGTTAAGGCGACGAAGGTTCTGTATATGTATGACAGATTGGTGTGTTCAATAACTTTAATGGAATGGACAAATTATCGAATCATTGCCAATTTATCAGTAAATTAATATAATGGAATACTACAGAATAATCTAATTGCAGAAGTTAAATATGAAGATTAAATTTTAAGTATACTTATGTAATTATTTTTGGTTTATATCTTTAGGTATATTTAATGTTATTACTTTTATAGTTATCAATGTTATCATATTCATATTTTATTTCCTCCTTGTTCTTACACACTATTGTCTACATTTCTGTTACTTCTCCTTTCGCAGGTCTGCTGAAAGAAATTTCTTAAGAAATAAGCAGCACCTTTGTACTCAGCTCTTAATTTTGTCGTATCGTTATGTATTTTATTGTGTGTACATAAATAATAAAATAAATAAATAAGATTTTGAAGAATTTCAATAGAAGGGTGACATAATGGGCGGTTCTATCGCTAAGAGAATAATAATTGTCTTGTGTTATTATATATTTTTTAATAATTGCAAACAAGTGCTTGTCCGCAATCCCGCCTGATGGTAAGCAGTGATGCAATCGTTGATGGTAAAGTGCGCTAGTTTGTTCAGAGCCTATTCACTCAAAAAAAATAAGTGAATAGGAAGGAGGACGGCAGTTGAGCGAGGTGATGAAATGTTAAACCCAACAACACGACCAATGATGCTGCGCCAGAGGGAGGATTGATCTGGAGACCTTCCACGACCAAACTCCCAACACAACAACATTATATTACATTAAAAGAACATTACGCGTCTTCTTCAAAAGATATACATAATTTGTTTGTATTAAAAATTGCTTTTGTGTTGGTCTGACATTTTGCCGCTTGATTTATTAGGACAAATTTATTTTGATCTGGCGGATTTGATTATTTGAATATTATTTAAATATAAGTAAGTACCTACGTATTATGATTCATTTCCATTATGTATTTTAAGCTCAATGTATATCTTTATATTGGTGTTGAAGTGTGCCATAGGGTTTTTAAAAGTTTTCACGGAACGCTAAATAGTTACTTGTAAACTTTTTACAAGGTTTATTTCGTCGAAATATGTGATTGTTTTTAAATTAAGATAACTATCTGTAACTAGAACAATTTATTGAGAGGAAGTATGTATATACTAGCCTACTTATGTCTGGTATTATAAAGTCGATTCCAAAATGGTTTTTTGAATATTTATCTAAAGATTTTCACCCATCATCAGCCTCTACTCGTCCACTGCTGGACATGGGCCTCTTTCATGGCACGCCAACAAGCTCGGTCCTGAGCAGTTCTCCGCCAGTCACTACCAGCCACCTTTTTGATGTCGTCGCTCCATCTCGCCCAAGGGCGTCCTACGCTACGTTTGCCGAGACGCGGTCTCCACTCGAGGACTCGTTTACCCCAACAGTTGTCGGTCCTGCGGCATATGTGACCAGGCCATTGCCACTTCAGCTTGCTAATCTTTTCAAAGATTTTCACCAATATACTTTAACTTGTTTATTATACCCATAAAATCAACTTTTCCAAAGTATGTAACTTGGGATCAGCTTGCAGTCCTGTTAGACCGCAAGTCGACGCAAATGAATCACAGTATTTTATATAAAAAATAGAAAATGTCGTGGTGGCCTAGTGGTTAAAACACCCGCCTCTCAAGTATGAGTGTGCGGGTTCGATTCCAGGTCAGGCAAGTACCAATGTAACTTTTCTAAAGTTATATGTACTTTCTAAGTATATCTTGGACACCAATGACTGAAGGTGAAGGAAAACAACTAGAGGAAACCTGGACTTTTAAGTCTGAAATCGCCAACCCGCATTGAGCAAGCGTGGTGATTACGCTCAATCCTTCTCTGTATGAGAAGAGACCTGTGCCCAGCAGTGGGACGGTAAAAAGGTTGATGACGACGATTTTATATAAGTACAGTGATTTACTATCTGACCTCTATGAGCCAATTAACGGGTAATGTGGTCCCTTGGTAAGTGTGGTGTCAGAAATAGTGACCTACAACATGTTTATTAACCGACTTCAAAAAGGAGGAGGTTACTCAATTCGACCGTAGGTATATATGCTTTTTTTTTGTTTGTTCGGCGGATAACTTCGTCGTTTATGAACCGATTTTGATAAAAAAAAATTCTGTTGGAAAGAAGACATTCCCAAGGTGGTCCCATGATAAGGACATCAGGGTTTGATGGTGGAAGACCAGAGAAAACAAGGGGAACTTTCAAAAATCGTAGTGGCAACCAGTGCGTTTGTAAGTTTTTTCATTAAGTATTTTAGCGTCAGCATCCAGTCTAACCGGATGCAGCTGAACAGTACTTTTCACAACAAAAAAGTGTAAAATAAAACTTGTTTTTACAAAAAAAAAAAAACAACCGTCTTCCAGAAAACACTACAAAGTGAAAAATAACTAATTTCAGAAGTCGGTGTCAAAAACTAATATACAAAAACCAAAGACACCGACTCCCCAAATTAGTTATTTTTCACTTTGTAGTGTTTTGCGGAAGTCGGTTGTTTATTTTTGTAAAAAAAGTTTTTATTTCATTCAAAGGTTGTCAAATCGCTCTTTATGTCACCCTTTGTAAAATCTGCACATTTATATTCTGTAATCTATATGGTGTACATAATAAAGGGTATTCTATTCTATGTTTATACTATTAATGAGCCAATCAATCATCATATATATTATTTCTGTTGTTTCCATATATTCCATTTTATCCTCATTTACACTCATGAATATCATTTATTTTACCAAAGAGTGCTCGTAATGATATAGTTCTGTAGAAACGGAATATTGAAGTAGAAAGTATTTACTTCCTCTATACTCAACCAAATTTAACAAACCAGGTATCAAAATGCACATAATTTATTGGAGATTCTGGTTTACATTAATGAATATAATTAATTAGCTCCTAGAGCGTGCGCCCGCTCTCTCGTAATGATTTACATAGTTCTATAGAAATGAAATATTGAAGTAGAAAAGTATTTACCTTCCCAACTGCCCACCTATGTAAAAACCTCAACTAAGTTAAGCAGTCCCTAAATACTTACAACTACTTAGTGTGACGAATTCGGACATATCCGGCGAGTATTGTATTGCCATTGTTTGAAAGTTGTAGACCTTGAAGCCAGCTGTCGCTGTCGTGTGACATAAGCAGGTACACAAGAACTTCGTACCTGCAATGACACATTGCTTCTCAGTATTAAAAACGTGAAAGTAAGTATGCACGTAGGTTTTATACTCTTTTGAGCAAAAACTACTATTTATTTATTCCTTTATGGTTAATTAAAACGGTACAACACCAATTACATTAATTAACTTAATAACATATTGCATTCATCCGTAAACACATCACATTTAGGGTTGGCAATCAGAAGGGCATTCAGCACCTTTAGAGCACGACAGACCGGGGATGCAGATCTGGAAACAGTTTTTGCTGGGAGTTGCGCAAACAGATTGTACCTACGGTTTTGACGGTGACCGATGTGTTTGTCAGGCACAAATAGTCGGCAGAGAAGACCATGGAGCTCTGGGCAGTCTATACGTCCCTGCAATGACGCCAAGTTGCAATGGGGTCCTCACGTTGAGAAGCTGTTGGGTAGACTCAGTTCCGCCGCCTTTGCTGTTAAGAAAATTAGACAGATAACTGATGTGGATACAGCCAGAATTGTTTATTTTAGTTATTTTCATAGTCTTATGACTTATGGGATTCTTCTCTGTGGAACTTGTGCGGACATCAATACCATCTTTCTTTTACAGAAAAGGGCTGTTCGAGCCATTTACAACCTTGGTCCTAGAGATTCTCTTAGAGAAAAATTCAGAGAAGTGGACATTCTGACTGTAGCTTCACAGTATATATTTGAAAATCTTATGTATGTACATAAAAATATATCGGATTTTAAGAAAATAAGCGATGTTCATAATATAAATACCAGGAACAAACACAATCTTGCTGTATATCACACTTGTCTCCACAGAGTAGGCAACTCGTTCATGGGTCAATGTATACACTTTTATAACAAGCTTCCCATGGACATTCGAAACTTACCTATTAAACGATTTAAAAACTATATAAAGGCCAAACTTTGCAAAAAGGGGTATTATAAAATCACAGATTATTTAGAAGACAAAAAGCTTGGGACTGAGCTGCTCGCTCTGTTAAGCATTGTTATTAAGAAATATGCGTAATTATAAGGTAAATTATTGTAAACATTCTCATTTTTAATGTCTGGACTTGAAAAAAGACGATGATCCCTGAGTTTGTTTCGGCTATTTCTTCTCAGAAGTAGTCAGTTACGAAATGCCGGCTTCATCTAGTTAAAAAAAAAAAGAAAAAATACATGACGTGTAAAAGTAATCGGTGATCCTACTTGCTTAATAATAAACGAATGTCTCACAATCTACGGTGAGCTGGTCAAAGCCTAGTTATATCCATATTAACAATTACTGCAAATATGATAAAGTTTAGGTTTGCTGTATCAGTTGTACAGTTGGCACCATTTTTGTTAACATTTACAGTATATATAAATAGTTATACTATTTTATTAACATTCATATGTATATAATTTATTTAGTTATATTAAGTAGTTTAGAATAAATTTAGTGAAGTGATTTTATTAAACACTAGCTTCCGCCAGCGACGTCGTTCGCGTGGAGTTGGTTATGCTCCGCTCCTATTGGTCGCAGCGTGATGTTACATAGCCTAAAGCCTTCCTGGATTAATGGGCAATCAAACGCAAAAAGAATTTTTTAGATCGGACCAGTAGTTCCTGAGATTAGCGCGTTCAAACAAACAAACAAACAAACTCTTCAGTTTTATATATTAGTATAGATTAACATTATGTACTTACTGAACAGTAACTTCTGCGGCCTTTACAATAGATAAGCTTCTGCCGTACCCTGTGGGATTAAAAAGCGTGACGGTTGGAGCCTTCTAAAGTCCAACAATTGGTCTAACTGCAATGGTTCGTTATCGCCTTCGGGTTGTGGAGGTCAGACGGCGGTCGCTTCACGGAAAATATCGAGGTTTAGCCGAAATCTGCAGTTAGACTGGTAAAGCGGAACCCAGACTCCAAAGCTGAAAAGCTTCGGTACGACTGGGATTAACGCTGAGATGATGATGATGATGATCATTTACAAACCATGCTGAAAAAATCTGCTCAACAACGATCAATAAAAATAAACTTATACGTAGCTTAACACCATACAATAGGGTATTTGACTAAAATAAAACTAATTAGTCCGTCCGTTTTATCAAATCAATAAAGATTGACAAATGTAAAAGGCATCAAATATCAGAAGTAGTGGCTGGTGACGTCACTGTTCGCTAAAAAGTGTAGCGTCCAGTGACGTCACACGAGTTTTCAACGCACTGTGTCGTCTTCATTTTTTGTTTATATCAAAAAAGAAAAAATATGTGTCTCGTATTTTTTGGAAATCTAACTGACGGACTAATTAGTTTTTTTTTAGTCAAATAGCCTATTATAAACAGCAGAAATTTTGAAATTTAGGTAGAATTAACAGCGGATCCTAAACTAGGCACAGCCTGTATTTTGGTGACCCTTATCTACATGCACTATCCGAACGCTATCTACATGCACGGATGACAGCAAGTCAAGCTACGCGAAACTGTCAAATATGTTGGACTTGACACACAAATGGTACCAGAATTAACACACACTTTTCCGAATTTCTCGTGCGGTCGACACCTGCATATGTGGGGGAAACCGGGCATTCATAACATGTACGGACGACAGCAGGTCAAGCTAACCTGAAACTGCCATATACAGTATGTTAAGAAAACCCTGTCCGACCCGTGAAGGTGTTGTTAGGTATCGATAACTGATTCTACTAATGGATACAAAACCGAGCTAAACTTAAAAAAAAATCCCCCTAAAAATAAAAATTATTTCGCAAAAAGAGGTAACTTAATAAATGTGCGTAAGCACCCTTCCGCGGGCGGCGGGCGGCAGGGCACGCGGCACGTGGTCGCATCGCTATTCGCTCATAATAATACCGGTGTTGTCACTTTTTTAAAAATTACCAAATTTCGGGGAAGTTAGAATTAATTCGCGGGAAAAAAAGATTATTTCAAAATTCATTTGTATTGGTACTATGTTGATTACGTAAAATTTTATATTATATTTGGTCATGTGTTTACCTAACCTTTATTATCCTTATGGGTCGGATAGGGTTTTCTTAACATACTGTATTCCCAATCAACCTTGAGCCTTAATACTTTAGAGATAAAGTTGAAAATCTAATAAAGAAATCTGACAGATTGTAGCAGCTTGATGTACTGTCGTTTGTACTTAGCTACTGAGTTAGTTCTGTTAGTCAAGTCAGTGTCAAGGCTAGAGTAAGTAGGCTCTTAATAAACTAGCGAGCTTTACCATCAACGATTGCATCACTGTTTACTATCAGGCGGGATTGCGGTCAAGCACTAGTTTATAATTTAAAAATAATAAGGGAATTAATTTTAAATTTTTAATCTGTATTTTGTAAGAACATTGCGTGACGTAATTTCGGTTCAATGTGTCACAATACTTACAAGTAATTTAAAAACGCTGTAGATGTGAACACGAAATTTTTCGTCGCATTATTTCAACAGTTGTGTTGCAATACTTATTAACGGCTGCTGCTAAGCTACAAACAAAAAAAAAAATAGCTGTCGAGCCGACTGACCGACAGAAGTGAAAACCGAAATCATTAAAAAAATATAAAAAACAAAATACCATCACGGTGTCGGATTGGTCACGCTCACGCGAATTCAGTGTCAATTCCCCATCCAACAAAAGTGCTGTCGCAGAAGATATTTTCAGTTCAAAAAGGAACGCAGACGGAAGTAGGAAGTAGCAAAACAAAAGTAGTCTATGGTTGTCGAGGTTCGATAAACAGTCGCTTGAAGTTTTTCTATCCGGTCTTTCATTGAGCTGATTTCAATTAAGTTGACATAGGGTAGGCAGATAATCATCATGATCACCATCATCATTCAGCTGAAAAACTTCCACTGCTGAAAATAGGCCTCCCTCAAAGATTTCCACGACGACCCGCCTAGCGCCTCTCGCATCCAGCGGTTTCCCGCGACCTTCACTACCCACGCTGGGTCTTCCGGTGCGTGGTGGCCATTCGAGAACCAGTCGGCCCCATCGGTTATCGGTCCTACGGGCAATGCGCCCTGCCCACAGCCACTTACTGCCACTGTGTTGCAGTTCTTCGGGTAGATAATGCTGCGGAAGAAACTGGACTCCCGCGGCCCCGCGCGCACTTGTGAGGAGACACCGTGGTGGTTTTTAGACAATAAAAGTGTGACATACCCCGTCGCCCGCCCTAGGGTGGAGGACATCCACGAGGATTTTTCACCCCAGAAACAAAACAAAAAAAAAATAAAAATAATAATAATCAGATAATAATCATAATGACAAGAAATATAAAGTACTTAAGTATTTGTAAAATATTCTAAGACATTGACCTGGTCTCCCTGTGCACAAACCGGACTTATTAGGGATGTATCCAAGGCATGAGAATAAAAAAAAAAAAATTAGTCTGTCTTATAGATAGTAAAAAAAATTAAGACCCGTATTTTTTATTTTGTCGAAATTACCAAAAACTATTCAGATATATCGTATTAAAGTTGCGGAGTGGGGGCTAATTACGTCACGCTGTGGTATAATTTGTACCACGGCGTGACGTCATGCGACATTTCAAATCAATATATCTTCCTAAGTAATTGAATGAAATAAAAAATACGTGTTCAATATTTTTTATAAATATACCTGATGGACAGTAAATTATGTTTTAGGATACAATCCAATTAAAGTTCAGTACCTACATTATTATCTTTTTATTTTATCAACAAAATTACAGAAGTTAGTTCTGTCAAATTAGAAGGCGCCTGACGAAAATAATTGCATCTAAACTGTCTATAGAGTATCCTAACTTGACAGGACTAAACTAACAAGTTATCCTCTATCCTTTTCTTAATGAAATAGAAAGAAAAGGATGCACTGAATTTAAAATTAGTATAGTTTGTGCACAAGAGAATAGATCGGCGTCATTATGCGCACACATTGTCTCAATCTGCTCTATATGTAGTAATCATCAAAAGCACACACGCATGTCTTGGCAAGTGCGTCGAATATTACTGCAACTGGAGTGGAACAAACGTTCTACCTTGTGCTGGCTGTCCATGCCATCAATATTTATTATCCAACAAACCATCGGCCTACATTTAATCGATTCGTCTAATTATACCCACTGAATGAATGGGTCTACGGTATTTGCCATTCGGATATGTGATGTATGGCTGGTCATACATATTGTCATTTTGTTGCGCTGAAATGGGGTTGAGAGCTGAAGGATTTTGGTTTTTGCATTGTATTCACGTAAAGAAAGTAAGAAAAAAAGACAGACAGAAAGAAAAATGCGTTTATTGACATTACAGAAAGAAATACACCAATTACATTTCCGGCCACGACGGAGGGTGCCTCCGATGTTAGGACGACACTGCTACACTCTACTATCCTACATTATGTCTAACGCTTAATTAATGCCCCTGCATCTCGAGATTCCTCTATATATGTGTTTTATAGTGGTTACGTCTAATGGGGTGATTGATGATTTAGCGATTCGCGGCTGGGCACGAGGCGGCGACACGAGGAGACGACTCAGCCGTTGGGATGTTGTAATACTCCGCATAGCTTCAGTTGCATGGAAATAGGTATAATATCCTGATTCGGCTGATTTGGGCCTCGTGACAAGGTGCTGGTCACGTTGAGGGGACATGTGCTGGTACCGATACGTAACATCTCCACCCTCAGAACAGCAACTATTCGAAGACTAACGTCGAGAATATTGCTGGTACATGTCTCTTATCTGTGGTTGATTCTGCATCTTCATTTCGATGATTTTCAGGATTCTAATTCATTGATTGTGACATTGTTCCATGGCTTCTTCGGTCAGCGTGAGTTTCGTGGGTCGGCATGATTTCTTCAGAGATTGGCTGTAGATGAGTCCTTGGATACAGTTCAGATGTCCTGTCGTTGGTTCATGGTTGACTCCTTCTTCGCAGAGATGATACTGGTTGAACTTCGGGCATTCTGCCTCTATGTACTTGAAGACTTTCCCATTGGTTGCAGTGAAAGGATAGGGAGGAATAAAAGTATACATGTTTATTGGGGACTATTGCTAACCTATATAGTTGAAACTTATCAGGGGAAATTACTGGGGATTTAAATATAGAAAGAAAGAAAGAAACTTTTTATGATAAATTGAATATGATTAAATATGATAACTATCTTTTTATCTGTATAGTATAGCCAGGTTTTATAATTGTGTAATATTCTTTTAGATCTGCATCTAATAATTGATCTGAGCCATATATAGATTTCAATCGATTGGTCATATTAATTAAGTTGTCTATACTTAACATGCTATGATGTGTGCTCGAGGCACATATAAAAGCTAAAGTATCTTCTAGGTATTTCTAGAAATAAATCGTCGGTACTATCACTAATTACACCTAACAGCTGGGCAAATTTTGCGTATCTAATAAGATCAGATGTGGCAGAAGCTTTTTCATCTAAAAGTAACCCTAAAGTACTATTAATTCGCTCTTGATTTGAAACTGTTTTTGAAAGTATTTCACTGTACCGAGACATCCAGACTTTATTAAGACTGATATGCTCATTTAACTCCGATAATATCTTATCATCATTGGTTTCTAAAAGTTTAATGGCGTTATTATAAGTTTGGGCATCCGATTGATCTAAGTTACCGGTAATGCTTTTTATTACGGAACCTAAACCGTCTACGAGACCTCGTTTACTACGATTGGGTTCTAGCGTTTTTAATTGAAGCCTAATTTTAGCTAACTTGTAAGATAAGTGGTTAATTTGAAGTTCGTATAAAATAAAGGTACGATTATCTAACTTATTCTGAAAGAGGTCAAGCTGATTCGTTACAGAGTCTAGTCTATTCTCGATGTCAATTAACTCTATGTATTGCAGGAAGGAATGGTAATGTGTGATAAGTCTCGTTTGTCCCAGGTTGAAAGGTAAAAGTCCGGGTCATTCGTCAATAAAGTCTTACATTTATTAAAACAGTCAATGTAGTCAGAGTCAAAAGTTATCTTACTTGTCTTTTTCAGGCATTTTGTAATGACAAAATGCCAATGGGCTTTGTAATGCGAGCAAAGTCGGGGATAAATTTCCGATAGTAACCTAGTAATCCTAGAAACTGTTTTATTTCTTTGGTGGTTTTGGGTAGAGGGTACTTTTCTATTGCTGCTATTTTTTCAGGGCTAGGCTTAACGCCTTCGCCAGTGATAATATGTCCTAAGAACGCTGTTTCCAATTTAAGAAACTCGGACTTATCCATTTGAATCTTGAAATTAGATTCTTGCAGCCTCTTAAATACTTTTTCTAAGTTAATCATGTGCTCTTGCAATGACGTACTAAAGATTATGACGTCATCAAGGTACACGAGGCATATTTCGTTCTGTAATCCTCTGAGAACATTGTCCATAACGCGTTGAAAAGTGGACGGGGAGTTCTTTAAACCCATGGCCATGCGTAGAAACTCAAAGTGCCCATGCTCTACATTGAAAGCTGTCTTAGGAATGTCGTCGGGATGCATTTCGCATTGATAAAATCCTGAGGCAAGGTCCAGGGTACTGAAATACTGGCACTTACCAAGCTTGTCAAGTATGTCATTAATGTTAGGAATGGGGTACTTGTCGTCTATAGTCCTGTCGTTTAATTTACGAAAGTCAACTACGATGCGCCATTTCTGTTTGCCTGATGCGTCGGCTTTCTTAGGAACTACCCAGATAGGTGAGCTCCAAGTTGATTCTGAAGGTCGTATAATACCTTGGTCTAACATCTTAGTAATCTGATCCCTAACTTCTTGTCGATGTACGAAAGGGTAGCGGTAGCTTTTAGTATAAACGGGAAGTTCGTCAGTCGTTCTAATACGGTGTTTAATTTTATTTGTAAAAGTTAAGGGCTCTCCCTCAACATAAAACATGTCAGCATATCGTGCACACAATCCCCCTTATTCATAAAAGATGTTTAAATTTAACTAGTGATTAGCGATTTTTTAACCATACATTTTAGACGTTTGCACGTCACTTAACTTTAATCTTCGTTTATGAATAAACCCCTTAAACACTGTGGTGTATATTCATAAAGGATGATTTAAGTTAAGTGACGTTAAAAGGTCAAAATTGAATGGTTAAAGAATCACTAATCACTATTTAACTTTAAGCAGCGTTTATGAATAAAGGCGTTAGTCTCTAAGTTAGTCTTTTCTTGGATATTTAAATGAACTGTACGCTAGCGAGATAGAACCTCTTTAACGCGCTTAAGGTCTTGTTCGGTGCTAGTGCACTCAGTATTAGGTATCTTGGCGTATAAAGGATGGTCAAACGTAATATTTATACCGTATTCCATCGGGTTTTTAATTTCTACAATGCCTATGTAATCGGTAACGCGAGTAATGCAATTATAGTGTATTGCTGAGCAATCGAAACATCGCTGTCTCGACTATAAGTAGGAATATTAATTAATTTTATTCAAGATTTACAATAACTAATTATTAACTTGGCTAAGACTTGATTTTATAATTGCAGTTTTAATGATCAATTGCGAAAATTAATTTGAAACGGGATGCGGTGTCAGCGTGACGAAAGTAGGCGATCGGCGACACGAGGCGTCGAGTCAGCAGAGTGCGGTGGTTGCACTTTATGTGGAAACATCCGTTTTACGTAAATAGCAATCATGTCGCTATGCAGCTGATTTGGTGTAGGCAGAACACGTAACATAATTACGGGAATGGTTTCATGATAATTAGGTTTTCTACATTAAAACGTACATAAATGTATGAGTAGGTATGGTAGCAAAAATCTATAATCTGTGTTCCGGTAAGTAATTCTAGACCATCGAAATAGTTATGAAATCTATAGATGAACAACTTAACATTTACGGGGTTATTAAATTCACTAAAACGCGGGAATAATAATGGATATGGATATGGGGATAGTAATGGAATGATTATGCTTACTAGTTACGCGAGCATAGACTAGATATTCTGATCGGTTTTAGAAGAAGTATACGGTTGTGGAGCGTCTAGGCATTTAGCGTTAGATTGAGAGTTATCCTGTACGTATTGGTAATAATTTGGGTCGTTTTAATCGTGATTGTTATACTCAGAATAGTCCTATTTATCGGTCCGAAAGAGACAGATTTCATCCTACTTTCTCGTGGATAAAAATCTTGTCTTAATAAGTATAATATAATATAGGTTATTAATAAATATAATATAGGTAAAAGGAAGGACAAGGTAGCAACACTTGAAGAAGGGTTCAAGGACTTACTTTAAACATGGTTTTCTTCGTTGTATAGATGCCTGGATACGTCTTCAGTTGCGCCAGTTTTCTAATTCGGAGGATAATGGCTATAAGAGGCTTTCCTGGGTAGCTTGCTGCTGATCTGTACCTTTTCGCGAATGCCTTGGGCCTTGCTCATATTTATCGGTGTCATCTGCTTCTGGTGGCTCTGGAGGAGGAAGACTTCCTGGATGCTGCGCCGTATGATGGGCCTGCGCCGGCGGGGTAGTTATTCTGCGTACTAAATTATTCTAATTATAATATATTACTATATTTTCTTTTTTATGTTTTTTTTTTTTTTTACGTTGGATGATTTTTTGATTCCAATTGCGCTATCGATGTTTGGATATCTTCTGCTGTGGCTTCACGTAGATTCTGGATACTCGTACGGTGCTTGATAGCGACCCGGGTAGCTCGCGATCACAAATATCGATATTAGATAATTTTAACGCGCTCGCGAACCGACCCGCGAGTATCCTACCGACTGCGCCAATTACATTTTCGGCCACGACGGAGGGTGCAAATGGAAACTATAATCACTTATACTACATTTATTATAGTTACGTTACATGGTAACTCTTAAATCTACTTAACCTAAGTGCGAATGCCTCCGATGTTAGGACGACACTGCTACACTCTACTATCCTACATTATGTCTAACGCTTAATTAATGCCCCTGCATCTCGAGATTCCTCTATATATGTGTTTTATCGTGGTTACGTCTAATGGGGTGATTGATGATTTAGCGATTCGCGGCTGGGCACGAGGCGGCGACACGAGGAGACGACTCAGCCGTTGGGATGTTGTAATACTCCGCATAGCTTCAGTTGCATGGAAATAGGTATAATATCCTGATTCGGCTGATTTGGGCCTCGTGACAAGGTGCTGGTCACGTTGAGGGGACATGTGCTGGTACCGATACGTAACACACCTAAAAATATAAAACTTAGTTTAAAATGCCAAAATGGCCCCAGCTCAGCATCTCTTTTTTTATAGGAGTTTTTGGCTTGGTTATTCTTGGTTCTTCGTTAATATTGTTTTCTTTCGTAATCTATCCTAACTTAACTTAACCTAACCTATCTCCTTTCGTTTCCCGCGTGAGCCGACTAGGAGTGACGTTTGAGGTAAAGTCATTATGTGGCCACTATGCTAGAATATTTCAATGTTCTTTATAAATTATTCACTGAATGCACTTTTTACTACAAATAACAATAACGAGGTTTTATTTAGTAAACGACACTATCAATAATTTAAAAGTCCAATGAAAAATGAGCATGACACTCATCTTAGCTTTCCCGCCAAATACTCTCAACATACTTAATGTCAGATACACAAGATGTGACACAAAGTGTGCCAGATAAGCTACAGATAAGTCAAAAATGATGAGGTACATTTTCTTTGACGGTATCGTGAACGGGTGCCGGCATTGGGAACTGGGGCACTAAGTCTGCTATTACAATAATGTCAGAATGGTCTATTAATGATTTCATAATGATCGAATTTAACAAGCATGATTTAATGATTTCATAATGAAGCCATTTTGTTAGTAGATTACGAATCTACTAACAAAATGGCATCATTATGACTTTCCAGTTGTCAATCATTGATGTAAATATTAATGAATGTTGAAATTGAGCAATAGTTTTTTGAAAATCATTTAGTAGGCTTTATAATGATGGCAATACGGCAATATCATTCTATTACGATTCCATTACGAGACGACTGAGATAATTGTTCGATCATAATGAATTTAGAAGAATACGACCTTTTAACACAATGTCAATAGAATGACAATGGAATCGTGTTGGAATGACACATTTATAAAATAGCTGACTAGGGCCCCAGCAGGGTAATTGCGTACCACACTATTAGTAGCAATGGCTTTCATTATGAAAGTTCAACAACATTCATTGCGTTATTTACGTTTTTGGGCAGACACGTTCTCGAATAAATGAAGAAATGGATAGGAGATGCTTCGAAATGATTCCAACTGAAAGTACCTAATAGTGTGTTACACAATTTGGGTTCTGGTCATTTATTAGTTACCACCGCTTAATTTACTTTTGATTTTCGTTTTCTATAACAGAAGCGTTTAATGTAATTCAACATACAGGTCTCCAAAAGTGATAATGCGCATAGAAATCTTCGTCACTGTTCGGCAACGGTCGTATTCCCCGAGCGTTCGGAAGAAGATATGTACGAGTATATAGAGTGGTTAAGTACATAAAAAGTGGTTAAGTGCACCACTCTATATACATATTTTAAACGAGTACCATGGTCGGCTTTTTCCCAATTAATAAAAAATAATATGCAGTTTTTTTCACTTTAGACCGTACATAATTGCTATAATTTTATAACTCAATAAGATTTTAAAGTAAACATTAATTAACTCGCTAATTACACAAAAAAGCGCAATGTTAACAATGCTAGAAAAACTAACCTATCAGCTGATTTAATAGAGTTCACATGAGGGGTCAATGTCATACCTACAAACACGCGCGGCGGCACGCTTGCAACGTTCAAAGGCCGAGGCGACACTTTTTTTAAACATTGTGATTTCTGTTACCGCTCATTTACGACATAAATGACGATCATAATTTTATTAGTGGCATAGAGGTAGCCCTTTCGAGAAGTTTGCGTTACGATGTTAGATACACCCTGTATATTCCTAATCTCCCTTAAGCCGTAATTCTTTAGAGATGAAGTTGAAAATTTAATAAAGTAATCTGACAGATTGTAGTATCTTAATGTGCTGTCGTCTGTACCACCTATTTCCTGCAATCTCTAATACTCAAATCTTTTTGTAGGAATTCTCTCTTGAACAACTCAAAATGTTGGAATAAAATTATTAAGATTTCTAATAAAATTGTTTGAATGTCATCGCTGTTACGATTGGCCGCCATTATATTCCTGTAAAATGTAATAGACCACATCTAGTGATTATTTTGATACACATAAATAAGTAAACACTACCCACAGGGTTGCAATAACAACTTAATTATCATTATATTATTACGATCCATTGTCATGAAGAAATATGAGCAAAAAATTCAGAATGCAACATATCTTGTTGATTTACTCACAAATGCCACATTAGCGCCCTTGACAGCACACAAATAACTCATAAAGTGACAATTATGCGTTTTTCAGCGCGTAAGCGAAAAAATTTATCGTTTCCGATTACATGCACCGGGACATCGCTCGGTTATTATGATTCCAATAAAAATGTTTCACGTTTTATTATACTTTTGCCAGATTGTTTAAGAAGGGAAAAGTCAAAGATTGATTTCATTTTTCATTAGGCAACACATGCTATGGTAAAATAATTCAAATAATATAACATTCTTTATTTGAAATGTATCGGACTAAAAATACTGCACTAGTGAAACAGAAATAAAACTCGATTGCCCACAAAAATAACACTAAGATCATTGTCGTTTCTACGCAAGTATAGTTTTCAACACCCGTCTTATTAATAATACCCGTCTTGACATCGTGCAATGAAATTATTGCCGCCATTTTAGACGCGTTTAGAGTTTTCCCGCCATTATAGCAATTAGTTGAGTGAGATGTCCGCACACGGGTGGACGCTTTACAGTTTTTATGGGACTATTTGTTTATTTTTTCTATAGTGTTTGCTTTTATGTGTCCAAATGTGGTTGTGAGTAAAGAAAGTGTGTGTGTGTAGCTTGTAATGTTAGTTTTCAGTGCACGTAGCGTGATGAACAAGGTTCGATAATTTAAATTTTATTTCTGTTATTTGTACTAAGAAAATAGTGTCATGATTAGTAGCGTAAATCGTATGATTTTATTGCTGTGGCAGCGTGAAGAGAGATGGATATCTTGCGACATGGCTAGTATTGATTACAGAAAAGCTTTTTTTTTTTAAAAAAAAAAAACAATACCGTTCTGTCTCTATTGTTCAGTAAGTTAAGTACCTATTCAGTGTAAAAAAACACAACTAGAACCTTTTTATTGTTTATATACTTTTTTATTCGCTCAAACCAGTTATTATAACATTTATTCCACTCTGAAGTGGGGGTGATCAAAATGGCTGACTTGAAAGAGTCTACTGCTTCTTCACCGGACTGGAACCTTTGACCACGAAGACTTTTCTTAATTTTAGGAAATGTAAAGAAATCGTTACAGCTTAGGTCAGGACTGTATGGAGGATGGTCAAGAATTTTTACTTTTTCCTGCTTCAAATACTCAATCGTTTGACGAGCGCTGTGTGAGCTTGCGTTGTCGTGGTTCAGGATGATGCATCGCTTTGAGTTAGATTTTCGAAGTTCGGTGATGATTTGTTGTTAACAAACTGTTGTAATACCACTTTGCGTTAACCGTTCTACGATTCTCAAGTGCAATAGTCGCATTATGGCCGGTTTTTCCAAAGACCGTGGCCACCATATTATTTGAAGTGCTTCGAGAACGAGCAACTTTAGTCGGCTTTGATCATTGAGTTATAATGTACATCATAACTCAATGGCTTTGATACGTTATGAAAGACCCCGGTTGTAGATTTTTGTTTCAATTGCTCGGAATCAGGATCGTAGGTATAGATTCAAGGTTCAATTTACTGATGGTGATGATTGGAAAGTATATGCGGTATCCAACCGCAAATTAGCTTTCTCACACCAAGCGCTTCATATAAGATTTTCTGAATGATTATCCCTGAGATGCCTAATAGATTCTCTATCTCGATACGTCACATGACTGTCTTCAAGAATTAGTTGTCTCACTGCAATGATGTTATATTCAGTGAAGGCGGATTAGTTTGCAGACATGGGGCTTCATCACTGGACACAGATGTTAGCTCTTCAAAACACTGAAGGCGTGTCAGGTCTCTTCTGAAGTAATTGCGATTTGTCATCAACCATAGTATCACTGCTTATCATCAGGCGAGATCGATCGCGGTCAAGCTCTAGTTTATAATGTTTAAAAAAAGCAGTACAAGAAAAATATTGCACGAACAATTTCCATAGAAAGATTCATTTTCGTATGTAACCTGACAGATTCCACTTGACGCTGTGACTAAATAATAGCTTTAATCCTAATACTTTCAATAGTTTTGAGATTCAATATTTAAACTAATTCAAATATAGAATAGTTCCAAATTAAAAATTGCCGGGAAATATGGGAATGAGAAAACTTATAAGGCACTAGTGGACGTTGGTAAGTTCCGATTTGTCAGTTTAGTTGATACTAAATTTATTTTGTCCCCATATTGGCGTCAATTCCCTTGTTCACAAACTAAACTAAATTTAAGTTCAGTGCATCTTTTTCTTTCAAGTCCATTAAGAAAAGGACAGAAGATAAAATTGGTTTTGTTTTTAATATTTTTAGTCGACATGTTTTTAATCACGCCTAACTGTTTATGAAATCTCTTGATTTAACAGGAGTAAATTAATATTTTATCTTCTAATGTGGATTTCATAATGAAAAAAGAAGAAAAAGCTGACCTTCACTTAAATTTAGCATCATCATCATCATAATCATCAACCTTTTTTATCGTCGCAGGGCACAGGTCTCCTCTCAGACAGAGGAGGATTGAGCGTAATAAATTTTTTAACACCCTTGCTCATAAAGCTGATATAATTCCATCGGTTTTAAATATGTAAAGCGGACCATAACAAACGCGTGTGTTATCAAAGCAAATAGTTACGTTATAATCCATAGAAATTCCATAACAGCATTATTTGCCATTTCAAATAATTATGGAACAGATCGCCGCCGCACGGCTCCAGCCAGTGAGCAGCTCGCTGTTCCATATTTGAAATGGCAAATAATAATACTAATGGCGGGAAAGCAATAGTGTGCATTCACAGATTGAGTTTATTTAAAATAACGGATGTCCTATTTGAAATAAACAATTTTTTTTCTGATTCCTCTTAGGTGTGTTAAAAAACGTCGTGCGATGTACGTGCGTATTGGTTATAACATGCTCGGCTCAATTACGCTCTCGTCTTCGGCTCGGGCTGAAATTCAGCCTCGCATGTTATAACCATCATTACGCACTAATATCGTAATGTACTATATAGCATAACTTTATACAACGTGGCGCTACATTAACGACATTAATTTACAATAACACACGATTTGGACTATTCGAAATGTGTCTGGAATATCTTTGTCCACCCCTTCAAAGTACTTATACACTAGAAGTAGAATAATATATTTGTTTAAACTATGACAATATACAATAGTTTTATTTTTTGTTTTGAGTCGATGTTCTGTGTGTTGTAGTTCAACTTCCTGCAGAGTGTTATTATCAACAACACTCTGCGACTAATAGGATCGAAGAATCAGTGGAAAATATGGAAAAATCAGGGAAAATTAATTAGGTATCTTTGAGGGTCTCCGTTGCGTGCGCTGTGATGATATAGGTATAACTTCTTAAGAGCGTTTACTATGCTTGCATGACTGGCAACGTTGCAATGTAATGTCATATTTCGTGGTTTTAAATTTTTTGTTATTTATATTTATTTATTTAGAATTAGGTGAAAATTGTGTAAAAGGTAAGAAATCATTGCGTTTATAATGTGTCTGTGTCATTGTATTTGTCGGTCTCCGTGGCGCAGCGGTCAACACGCCTGCCTGCGACGTGGAGGCCCCGGGTTCGATCCCCGGCCAGGTCATGATGAAAAACGATCTTTTCCTGATTGGCCTGGGTCTTGGATGTTTATCTATACAGTATGTTAAGAAAACCCTGTCCGACCCGTGAAGGTGTTGTTAGGTATCGATAACTGATTCTACTAATGCATACAAAACCGGGCTAAACTTAAAAAAAATCCCCCTAAAAAAATAAATATTATTTCGCAAAAAGAGGTAACTTAATAAATGTGCGTTATGCACACTTCCGCGGGCGGTGGGCGGCAGGGCACGCGGAACGTGGTCGCATCGCTATTCGCTCATAATAATACCGGTGTTGTCACTTTTTTAAAAATTACCAAATTTGGGGGAAGTTGGAATTAATTCGCGGGAAAAAAAGATTATTTACAAATTCATTTGTATTGGTACTAAGATGATTACGTAAAATTCTATATTATATTTGGTCATGTGTTTACCTAAACTTTATTATTCTTATGCGTCGGACAGGGTTTTCTTAACATACTGTATATGTGTCTATTGTAAAATATAGTATCGATTTGATTATTAGTAGTCTCGATCTTACTTTGGGGCTAGCTCAATCTGTGTGATTTGTCCGTATAAAATAAAATAAATAAAAATAATGTTCTATGTAAGTACATAATATGCGATTAATTCATTGGAAACTTGCAAGGCGTAATTTTCATAGTAAAATAACTGTAAACAATTACGGTTACTTACTTCTTATCCATTATTAACCTAATTCTAAAAAGTAAGTAGAAGATATTTTTAATATACAGTATGTTAAGAAAACCCTGTCCGACCCATAAGGATAATAAAGGTTAGGTATACACATGACCAAATATAATATAAAATTTTATGTAATCATCATAGTACCAATACAAATAAATTTTGAAATAATCTTTTTTTCCTGCGCATTAATTCCAACTTCCCCGAAATTTGGTAATTTTTAAAAAAGTGACAACACCGGTATTATTATGAGCGAATAGCGATGCGACCACGTGCCGCGTGCCCTGCCGCCCGCTCCCCGCGGAAGGGTGCATATCGCACATTGATTAAGTTACCTCTTTTTGCGAATGAATATTTACTTTTTAGGGGGATTTTTTTTTTTAAATTTAGCCCGGTTTTGTATGCATTAGTAGAATCAGTTATCGATACCTAGCAACACCTTCACGGGTCGGACAGGGTTTTCTTAACATACTGTATAGCTCCGATTAAATAATAAAAATTGAAAACCATGAAATATGACACTTAAATGCAACGTTGCCAGTTGTGCGTAGTGAAAACACTCGTAATCGCGATCATAATAATTGAAATTGATGCGGACGATGTCGTGGATAACAGCTAGTATGTTCATAAGTAAGTTATATATGTGGAAGCTTGTAATTAGCAAGTTGTGTTGTAAATAATGAAGTTTATGGTAATATTAAGAGGAACCATATACTTATTTAATGACGCCTTATATGATTATTTAATGTCGCCTTTAAAGCGACCCAATGTAATCGACCCAAAACCAGCAAGGCCCAAAAAAAACTATATTGTTCCACAGTAGTATTCCCTGGGTTGTGGAGACTAGTCTCCTTCGTCGTCTAACAAGGTTATAAGGTAGGTACAGTAGGTAGGTTCGTACATAGCATTTGTCGGTATGATTTCTGAGGCGACAATAATATGGTGTTTTACCAACCAAATAAATTACTAAATAATAAAGGATGTCTCTGACATCGACGCACAAACGAGTACCATGGATCCAGTACATGATTCTGAACAAAAAAAATAATATGCAGTTTTTTTCACTTTAAACCATTCATAATTGCTATACATTTATAACCTAATAAGATTTTAAAGTAAAAAAATAATAATTCGCTAATTACACAAAGAAGCGCAATGTCAACAAAACTCGAAAAACTGTCCTATCAGCTGATTTAATACAGTTCACATCAGGGGTCAACGTCATACCCACAAACACGCGCGGCGGCACGCTTGCGACGTTCAATGGCCGAGCCGACACATTTTTTTTAAACACTGTTATTTCTGTAACCGCTCATAACTATCATAACTATGACTATCATAATTTTATTACTGGCATGCGGTGTAGCCTTCTCGCGAAGTTTGCGTTACGATGTCAGATACACGCTGTATATATCTACTAATATCTTATGTATTGAGAGCAGCGGCTCGGTCGGCTCCATCCGGCGCTTTACTTTGTGTTAAATATTTCATCACCGCTGCTCTTAAAACGGTGAAGGAAAACATCCGTCAACGTCCTAGAGTCAAAACTTCGAAAACGTGTGACATCCACCAATCCGCCGGTCATCATCTACCACGCTGAGGCCAGCGTGGCTAGGCAGTCAGCGTGGTATATTATGGCCCAGCCCCTTTCACCGAGATAAGGCCTGTGTCCCAAGACTGGAAACATTATACCTAGTCATTTATTTCAGACACACGTCCATAAATTACATAAAATGAGATAAAGAATAAGATGCCGTACGGAGGTCGGGTCTGAGCAGTTGTGTTGCGATGTGTGCCGGGTGCGATGCGCCTAATGTTGTTGTGTTGGGGGTTTGGTCGTGGAGGGTCTTCAGATCAATCTCCCTTTGGCGCAGCATCGTTGGTCGTGTTGTTGGGTTTAACATTGCATCACCTCGCTCAACTGCCGTCTTCCTTCCTATTCGCTCAGTTTTTCAGAGTGAATAGGCTCTTAATAAACTAGCGCGCTTTACCATCAACGATCGCATCATTGCTTACCATCAGGCGGGATTGCGGTCAAGCGCTAGTTTATAATCATTAAAAAAAAATTGAAATTGATAGATAACAATAAAAAAAAAAAATCATGAACATGTCAAAGTAATCACAAAATCAGAAATAAAAATAAAAAATCCGAAAACAAAAAATAATCACAAATCAAAAGTTAAATATTAATAGACAATAATTAAAAACTAAAACCACATTAATAAAATTACATTAAATAATAATCGCAGGGGCTAGCATGCAACTGCAGCCACCTCCTTAAAAAAGGCGAGTCCCACAGTATGCCTTAAATAGGGTTACCTTCACCTGCGTTAAACAACGCGCAAACCTGCGAGCCAACATGTTGCAGCAGACCGACAACGCCCTACGCTCCCTCTCAATATCCGCAATATCAGATAAATCCTCAGGGACCTAGTGACCAAGATACTTGAACTGATCCATCTTGGTCAACAGTGACCCACAAAGAGTGACCGGAGGCACAGTTCCTCGGATTATATCTAAGTCCATGGGCCTCCGCGTAGGATTCACAAACGCTCAAAAGTTTACGCAGTGCAGAGAGCGAGGGACTCAGCAGCACCATGTCATCCGCGTAACTGGTGTTGTTCATACAAACCCCATCAATAGAACAACCGACTTTAGTGCTACCACGTTCTCCAATCAACTGGTTGAAGAGACGCGACGAGGTTAACCCCTGCCACACCCCGCACTCCGAAATTTGGTTTTTAATGATGATGTTAGAAAACTTTTTTCTAATCTGAATAAAATTCTACAACGGTTTATAGATTTACATCTACGCTCGATATAGAGCTATAACTAAAATGATTTATGATTGGAGCTAAAAAAAACTTATTTGTTTAGAGCAAAAAGGTTTCTATCGATGTGAAACACATTTTATTATTGATATCTAGTTGAAATATGCACGTTGGTGGTAGGTTAGTTATGGTACGTTACTCATATCTACCGATGACTGTACCTTTCAAAATACATAGTCTCCGCTCAGTACCATAATATAATCCCTCTTATTCATAGACATTGCTTAAAGTTAACTAGTGATTAGCGATTCTTTAACTATACATCTTGGACGTTTGCAAGTCACGACAATTTTATCACGAAGGTGGACAGGAGACCACAGCATGCATAAAAGAAATTATAACTAAGCGAACAAAATTAAAAGTTTAAAATAATAATAATAAAATTAAAATAAAACATATTCGGTAACATATATAAAACAAACTAAATACGTAAATGAACAACATCAAAACCGTAATTAAGATCAAAAACTAACAACTAGTTATTTCTTTGAGACACTTTTTATACTTTGCAAGAGGTTCACAAATGTCTAAGTTGGTTGTCTTGGCTAACTTGTTGTATTGCCTACAAAGTCTTGGCAAAGCGGCGAAATGACCCAGGTTGGTTTTTGAGCCAGAAATGTAGAAAAACTCGTATTATTACGCCTAGGAGTCCGAGTTGGAAATTTAATTTTTAATGAGCTCAAAAGTTCACTGCATGTTGTATGTATAAGTATATATAAGTAGCGCGGTAAACTCTGATTGCGAATTGTAGGATTTGCGTAACGCGTTGTTGCATGGGGCTTTATAGCATAGATGCTGCTACTTTTTTAAGAGGTACAATAATCTATGGTTATCATAATAGTCCATCATTCATATGATATCATTAATAAATTATATTAATTCTGTAGTTAGGCTTAGGTTTCCCATAAAGACCATTCAGAATCCTAATTGCGTATAGGTATTTATTACAATCAATTTGAATACTTTTGAAGAATATTGCTAATCCATTGCTCCATATGTTCCGAAAGTCGTGGTGGCCTAGTGGTTAAAACACCAGCCTCTCAAGTATGAGTGCGCGGGTTCGATTCCAGGTCAGGCAAGTACCAATGTAACTTTTCTAAAGTTATATGTACTTTCTAAGTATATCTTGGACACCAATAACTGAAGGTGAAGGGAAACATCTTGAGGAAACCTGGACTTCAAGTCTGAAATCGCCAACACGCATTGAGCAAGCGTGGTGATTACGCTCAAACCTTCTCTGATGAGAGGAGACCTGTGCCCAGCAGTGGGACGATAAAGGGTTGATAATGATGTTCCGAAAATGTGTCTGGTCAAGAACGTAAATAATACAATGAGTCGATATTTTCTCGGTAGTAGGCCATAACATCGGCTGCCGGCAGAAGTTACCACCCACCAGACAAATTCTTGCCGCCAAGCGATTCGTCGTGTTCCGGCATGATGTCTGGTGAAGCCGTATGGAGGACGGGTCTTAGCAATTGTGTTGCGATGTGTGCCGGGTACGATGCGCCAAACGTTGTTCGGGAGTATGGTCGTGGTAGGTCTCCAGATCAATCTCCCTATGGCGCAACATCGTTGGTCGTGTTGTTAGGCTTAACATTGTATCACCACGCTCAACTACCGTCTTCCTTCTATTCGAACCAGTTTAAAATTATAAAAAAAAAAAAAATGTTACTGTTAGTTAGTTGTGGTTATTTCACAATTAGCCTAATGGACAGGCAACTGGAAAAGAAGAAGGTGTCAAATTGTAACTCAAGGTTGTTTGTTATCAGGTATCGTATCATCAAGCGGATGTCCTCGTGGTGGGTTCTCGCTATCACAGTCCCTGGTGGATCGACTCGGTCGCGATCATGAGCAGCATCCTGTGCTACCGCCGCTGCATCATCCCATCAGAGATGCAAGTATCGCTTTCTACTTCTCTACTGTTTTGATATGTTTAAAAATAATACAATCGATAAGCTTTTAGGTATTTATTGTGTTTAATTGGTTTATTGTTCTGTTAGAATTCAATATGCGCGCGCAGTACCTATTCTCCGCTGCAGGCGCTTAGTGAAAGCACATGTCGCGACCCGGGCGTCTCAGCACCACCGCCGCCACAGCCGCAGCCTCCTCGTGTACAGGTAACTAACATAATAACGTGCAGGGGATCAGATCAGGGAATTCGACCCGAATAATGTTTTCCTTTTTTTTCCGGGGGTGAAAATCCTCATCGACGTCCGCCGCTGGGGCGGGCAACGGGGAATTAACATTGCGTCAGTAGGGGGAGGGGTGGGGGGTAGGGGGGTAGGGGAGTGAGGTGTATGGCTCTAAGAGCGGCTCGCGTGGAACACTTCGCGCCGCCACATGTGGTCCTGTTTGTGGGGCGACAGATGTCCCCGAGTCTATCGCCCCTGGACCCATTAGGGAGGCTGGAAGAGGGCGTTATCCGTTATCCACCGACGTCCGGTGCGCCTGCCTGGGGCAGGGTGAGAGGATGAGATCTCTCTCTCCCTTTCCGCAGCCTCAACGCAGAAGAACCACCTTCACTTATTAAAAATGGAATTGTAAAGCCACATCCACATTACTGTGTCGTGTTGTGTCGTGATTTGGGATTGGTTAGAACTGCGTCACGGCACAACACAACACAATAATAAGAATCAAGCCTAATGCCGTTTAGTAGGTGCATAAGATTTACCTGCGAAGCAATTCGAACATTCATAGTATAATGTTAGGAGCCAGGAACATCATACTTCTGTTACGGGCGTCATATAGCGTTAGGAGCCAATTAAAATAAAACTGAAGCTCATACGAAATGATATTGCGAATATTTAGATCAAAGCATTGAATAAATTGTGGTTACAGTCACAGGGCTTATAAGTACCTATAGAATAATAATACAGAAGTATACTTGTACACTGCAACAGCTTGATCAATTCTAAGATTTTTTTTATTGTTACAGAGTTGTGATTGCAAAAATATTTTAATCGTTTTCTAATGACGGGAACCGGCCTTATGGGCTTTTAAGAGTTTGCTTACACGTTCATTAGATAAGTAAGTATATTTAGAGACGACATTAGGAACTGAAATACTTACTTATTTACAATCTAACTGGGCTACTAATTTGATATGCCACCGAAGAAGCACTGTTGCCCGCTTCCCTGATGATAGTTCCCTTAGTCACCACTTACAACACCCACGGGAGGATATGGGAGGGTACAAATTTAAGCCCGGTACCACAAATTACTCATCATCATCATCATTTCAGCCGAAAGACGTCCACTGCTGGACATAGGCCTCCCCCAAGGTTCTCCACGACGACCGGTCCTGCGCCTCCCGCATCCAGCGGTTTCCCGCGACCTTCACCAGGTCGTCGGTCCACCTTGTCGGGGGCCTACCCACGCTACGTCTTCCGGTGCGTGGTCGCCACTCGAGAACCCGTCGGCCCCATCGGGCATCGGTCCTACGGGCAATGTGTCCAGCCCATTGCCACTTCAGTGTTGCAATTCTTCGGGCTATGTCGGTTACTCTCGTTCTTCTGCGGATCTCCTCATTCCTGATTCGATCGCGCAGTGAAACCCCAAGCATAGCCCTCTCCATTGCCCTTTGAGCGACTTTGAGCCTTCTTATAAGGCCCATTGACCACGTCTCAATTCCATAAGTCATCACTGGCAACACACACTGGTCGAAGACTTTTGTCTTGAAACACTGCGGTATTTCGGACGAGAAGATTCTACGTAGCTTCCCGAAAGCAGCCCAGCCGAGTTGGATTCGACGATTGACCTCTTTCTCGAAGTTGGACCTTCCTAACTGGATAGTTTGTCCCAGGTACACGTAGCTGTCAACAACTTCGAGAAAAGAGTCTCCAATCTTTATAGGAGTCGGTACAACATGGGCATTAGACATGACTTTCGTCTTGCCCATGTTCATTTTAAGACCGACTCGCTTGGAGGCCCTACTGAGGTCTTCGAGCATTGTACTCAGGTCCTCCGCGGTCTCAGCCATGACTACGATATCATCAGCAAACCGAAGGTGTGTCATGTACTCGCCATTGATGTTGATGCCCAGTCCTTTCCAGTCCAGAACCTTGAAGACATCCTCCAATGCAGCGGTGAACAGTTTCGGAGAGATAACATCTCCCTGTCTGACACCACGCTGCAGAGGTATTGGTTTCGAGGTCTGGTCCTGTATTCGGACTGACATGGTGGCGTTTTCGTACAAACCCTTCAGCGCTTCAATATATCGATAGTCTACTTGGCACCGCTGGAGAGACTGCAGTACAGCCCAGGTCTCGATCGAATCAAAGGCTTTTTCGTAGTCCACAAACGCCAAGCAAAAGGGTAGGTTATACTCCTCGGCCTTCTGTATAACCTGCCGCAGCGTATGTATGTGGTCTACTGTGCTGTAGCCTTTTCGGAAACCGGCTTGTTCGGGCGGCTGGAAGTCGTCAAACCTGCAGGCGAGACAAAAAAAAAAAAGAAGAAAAAGAGTACCACCACACTTCTGTGCCATGCCTGTGGCGTTTTTCCCTTATCTATGACGGAATTAAATAACTTCTGAAGGGCCCTAAGGATCGGTTCACCACCCGCCTTCAGTAGCTCTGCCGTTATTCCGTCATCGCCTGGTGCCTTGCACAAATTACTGCGATCCCCAAACCGCATGCCAAGCATGGGGATTATGGCAATCCCCCCCCTAATACATCATGGAAAGACTTGGGGAAGGCCTTTGTCCAACAGTGGACCGCTATATGTTGAAAAGAAGAAGGGGGCCACTAAATTGTACTCTAACAAACCTACTTTCGTAAGCAGGCATCGAACCAAACTGTGTCACTCCACCCGGCGATAGCGCGCTGCTCGGCCACATTAGAGCTGTCAGCATTATGGCGGAGCTTCCACGAGCTTGGCACCGAGATGATTGTCACAAAGGCGGGGCGCCGAATGTTCCCGGCGCTGCAAGCCCGGCTGTCGGGACTGGTGCCTAACGCAGACTATCTGCTGGTGGTCGACTTCGTTCCTCTCGACGATAAGAGATATCGATATGCTTTCCACAGGTATTGAATGGTTTTAGTTGTTAAAAAAGCATAGTCTGCATCTAGCGCTTGATCGGCGAAATTTATTTCCTGGAATCATGTTAAAAAAAAATGTATTGTACTAAGTAGTTACGGGTGGTTAAATTTTAAGGGCCGATGTTGACTTTGAATAAAACACAAATTATTTAGGAAATCATAATAATCACTTTTTATTATGATAACATGACCCCAGTTTGTAATAAATACCAACTTCTGATTGGCGTTTTTCATTCTAGATTTTGACAAGGTTTTTTCATGCATTAAAACCCTAGATTAGTAGAGCTCAAATAAGTACTCTATCCTATGCATTCGGTAAACTTCAGAAACCTCACATAAATATTTCGCTGAATATTATATCTCCGTACACTTATACCTACCAGATTCATTCAATCTGTCCGTATTGTACCTAGTTCAAGTTGGGTGGTGGCGGGTAAAGCGGACCCAGTATCGCCGCCGCGCATCCATGTACACCCGGACTCGCCCGCGCCTGGCTCCAACTGGATGCGCCAGCTCGTCTCCTTCGACAAACTCAAGCTCACCAACAATCAGCTTGATGATAACGGACACGTGAGTTATGACAACTGCAAAATTTCTATTGGCTCCACTTGGTTGGCAAGTTCTTATTTTGAAAAGTTTAGGGAATTTATATGAACTTATTACCGTGTGTCCTTTATATTCCTATACTCTTTGGTGTCCTCATAGAACTGAAACTCATGAAAAATAAAATCTCCTTAATGCATCGCGATTGGTTTTTAGAGACCTACCACAGGTAAGTGTAATGGATGCTTTTCAAAAACAAACCATTTAGCAAACTCTTAAAAAAGTAGAGAGTCAGTACAACTTATGCCACAGTTGTAACAAATTAGTGGCCGAATCTTTCCAATATTTATATGTCAATTTGGTTTCCACAGATAATCCTAAACTCGATGCACCGCTACCAGCCGCGGTTGCACGTGGTGTACCTGCCGGGCGAGGGTCAGAGCAGCGCGCATCGCACCTTCGTATTCCCGGAGACTGGCTTCACCGCCGTCACCGCTTACCAGAACCATAGGGTGAGTGTACGGCTGTCAGATGAAAGATTTTGAGGTGCACTTGGGAGCAGAACTCTTTTAATACAAAAGTGTTTAAATTTAAAATATATTTTATCACTAATTTACTGATGTTGGATTTTTGAGCACGGCACTAATTGTAGCAAAATACAACGGTACAAAGATCTTATGGTTCGTGGTCAAAATCGGAACTAATGCCGTCATTTTGTTTTTTAATACAATATCTGTGATAATTTCACAAATGTTTACCAGTCTCCTTGTTACAAGTCTCCTTCCAAGTTCCTCTCAATGTTGTTCAGGTGGCAAAATAACTTTCTTTTTTCTTTGGTAACTGACACAAAATAACTTGTAGCAATCAGTGTCTAGACAAGTCACCATTGGCAGGTTTGTACCTTAATTGCAGCAAAGTCCTCTTTTTGGGTCTGTTACGAAGTAGGCACCAATTAATGCCAGTACGATTCCAGTGCACAAAAGGCGCCATTTCTCTCTTACACTGGATTCACGAAAACTGTCATAATTCGGAACTTGAATGGAACGGAACTTGATGTTGATGATGTCGTTTATCCTGCTATATGTATAGCAGGATAAAGTTCCGTCCATCAAGTTCCGTTCGCTAAAATCAACAAATGAATCAAAATTCATGCTTCTGGTAAAAATGCTCTCTCATCGTATCAATACGAAAAGATGATAATACGTTATAAGCAACTAACTAGTATCTACTGTTTGGTGTCCTTACAGAAATGATACTCACGAAAAGTAAAACCTTTATACACACATCAAAAGTGTCTAGGGATCAAGCATTTTTATGCGGATTTCTTGAGATTGAGATGTGGCTTTGTAATAAATTTATGATTTTATAAATTTATATGGATCCTTTTTGGTGCATTTCATAATTTGAATCATGAACTGTGAATCAAATTCGAGTAAAAGGTGAAAATCAGCTGTCAATATTTTCCCTATAAAAACATACAACGCATTGAAGACATTATTAGTGCTACTGTTTCCCTACTACTGATTAAAACCAACGTTATTATGGAGCGGAGACGTCATTTAAGCAGGGAAGAAATGCTCAGAGCCGTGGGAATGATAGAAGCTGGTTCCCGGCAACGTACTGTGGCTTTAGCTCTGAATACAAGTCAGAGTGTTATCAGTCGACTTTGGACACGTTACCGAAGCACTGGTACCGTGGCTGAGCGCCATGGAGGACGGTATCGCTGCAACACACGGAGACAAGACCGATACATTCAAATCTTAACTCGAAGAGCTCCAACAATAACCGCCATGATGTTAGCCGTGAGGCTTCATCACTCTTCAGGGAACTTAATTAGCGACCAAACAGTCAGAAACCGCTTGCATGAAGTGAACCTTCATTCCCGAAGACCGCTACGGGTACCACCTATAGCAATGCACAATCGTAGGATTCGATATCAATGGGCTCTTGAACACAGAAATTGGGCAGAAGAACAATGGCGTTTCGTGTGCTTTTCTGATGAGTCTCGTTTTGGTATGAGACCGGATACAAAACGTATACGACACTGGAGAACCCCTGGACGCCAACAGCGATTAAAATCCTGCCAGGAAGTCCATCCTTATAGTGGTGGAACCATCATGGTATGGGCGGGTATTTGGATCCGCGGAAGAACTGAGTTGATTTGGATCAGAGGCAACCTCAACGCTCAAATTTATGCTGAGACGATTGTATCAGACGTCATCGTTCCTCTACAAGTGCAAATCGGTCCCTTATTTCAGTTATTGCATGATAATGCACGACCGCACACCGCAAGAGTTGTAAGACAGACTCTCGCCGCAGCTAACATCAATGTCCTGCCCTGGCCTGCTCAGTCGCCAGACTTGAACCCGATTGAGCATGCATGGGATATGCTACAGAGAAGAGCTCTGCCGAATATGGAGGGTATCCAGTAGCAAGAAGACCTTTTTTTGTTGTTGCAACGAACATGGGCGGCCATTCCACAGCGTGATTTGGATGAACTCATTTTGAGTATGCCAAACCGATGTTCTTGTGTTGTTAGTGTTCGCGGTAGAAACACGGATTATTAATTGTTTAAGTTACCCAATAAAATTTTAGAGAAAACTGTTATTTCAGTCTTTTTTTCGAACTTTTGTGTTAGTGGTTCAAATGTCAAATATCCCTTTATTAGGAAAATGGCAAATTTCTTTATTAATGCAAAGGTGACTTGGTTTATCGTTACTGTGACAAACGAAAACACTTTATTTGATGAATCCTTAAAGAAAATTTTAATTAATATCAATCAGGAGAAAAGTTATTGCAAAAATATATGTTGATCCCTAGACACTTTTGATGTGTGTACATATATCAAAAAATAGAGAGGCGAAGTATCTACTACAATCTTGACGAAGCGTTTCGCCTCGTCTTTTATACCGCGTACATCGAAGGACTAGAACAATTTGCCTACGGCAGTCTAGTAGTACTCTAGTAAAGCAGGAACCTACTAATAGATTTTATTTTTCGTTTTTACAGATAACGCAATTAAAAATAGCGAGCAATCCCTTTGCGAAGGGATTCAGGGACTGCGACCCCGATGATTGGTGAGTTCAAATGTAACTTATCTTTAACTTAGTATGACGAAAATATTAAAAAAGTAGACGAATGATCTAATTTCTATTAAATGTTTAAGATCAAAAACAAACGATATAGCTTTCAAATATTTTTACAATTTATTTCCACGCCATGTTTTGACTTGAGACCATCTTAAGAAATTAACGAGACATTAACGATCGCTAAACGTAACCACATTTCTCCTGCACCCCACAGCAGGGCTATGAATCAATTTATTTACAAAGTTTTCATGCAACGCTTCGGAACTCATTTCAACAGCCGGTGACAATTTACTTTTACGACGTGCCCATAGAGTAAAGAGTTACGCATGACAGTTATGGCGGACACGACTCGTTTCCCGTTCCCGCTAAAATAAAAACAAAATTTTAACCTCAAAATTTATTGTTCTATAGATTTCTGGTTCCAGTAAATTACTTTGAAGTGCGTAATTGGAGATGATTTAAGTTTTAATTATTTACCTCTGTTATTGGGGATGGCATTCTTCTCTTTCTATTTCCTGTCACTACTCTGACTCAGTATTTAGATACTGATACGTTATTGGAAATTGTTTATTGAACTTCTAATTATATTATTTACAATCAGTTTCATTTAAAAGAAGAGACTTCCTAACATTTATACAACAATAAAAGCATATGGAGCAACGTAAATACAAGAAGATAAATAAAAATTATACAATAAATTCAACTAAAGATTCAGTTCCAGAAACAGAAATAGTTATAAGCTCTCAATTCTCACTCAATTTTTCAAATTCATCTTAATCTGTAACTCATTTATTTTTGGTGATATATTCTTTTCTTGGGAAGGTTTTTTTTTTGGGACAAAACCCGCCACACATTTTCCCACCCACTGCAACTCCTGAAAGCCAGAATCAACAGTGGAGACCGCCAGAAAAACGCCGAGCAATGAAGCTCGACGAGTCCCGGAGAAACGATTCGACTCTCTTGAGTCCCGCAAAGAAATTAATCAGAAAAGAATAGCGGGGGAGTAAGAAAAAATATATTTTTTCCACTCCCCTCCATAACAAGCAGGAGACAGAACAGAACTAGGTCAATCGGCACAAATGGACATTATTGCAACTGGGAGAAGCCCAGATTGCCAAGCACCACGGAATAAAATTTGATTAAGTCAATGGGTTGGGAAGGTTGCAAAAATACCTCATCATAAATACATTTGGCAAGGTTTCTCTTATATGATGTAACTAATTATTGAAAATAAGAGTTCAGTACCTACCCGTCCACCTGTTTCATATCACACGGTGAGAGGCGGCGCGTTCAGTAAGATTAATTCTTTTATAAACAACCACTCGACAGATGTTTATCTATCCTATTATGGGTGTGGTTGAATGCATTTTATTCATATAAAACCGTACAGACAGGTGGAAAATATTTCAGAATTTTCTCCATCAGATTTTTGAAACTTATTTTATTTTGCTAATATCATTCATCATCATCAACCCTTTTATCGTCCCACTGCTGGGCACAGGTCTCCTCTCATACAGAGAAGGATTGAGCGTAATATCACCACGCTTGCTCAATGCGGGTTGGCGATTTCAGACTTAAAGTCCAGGTTTCCTCAAGATGTTTTCCTTCACTTTCAGTCATTGGTGTCCAAGATATACTTAGAAAGTACATATAACTTTAGAAAAGTTGCATTGCTACTTGCCTGACCTGGAATCGAACCCGCGCACTCATAGTTGAGGGGCTGGTGTTTTAACCACTAGGCCACCACGACTACATATGCTAATTAGTTCACACAAATATGTATAGTACTTAAAACCAGTTTTTTTTTAAGATTATAAACCCAGATTGCACAAGCAGTGATTCAATCATTGATGCCAAAACGTACTAGGTTAAAAGAAATACTAATTGTATCTGTAATTTATTAGGGTATTGATAAAACAGCTTAAAATTGTTTTTGTTATCGCTATCGAAAACGTTGTCCCAAATTGTAAAATTTTCCGGCGCCTGAAGTTGTCTTTCAAGGCTGGCTACCTATTTTATATCTCCAGTAACAGAGTTAATTTGCAATAGGGTAGTTGACTAAAAATACTAATTAGTCCGTCAGTCAGATTTCCTGTCTGTTCATTTAAAAAAAAAAAACACATGACTTTATACAATACTATGTATAGTGATGAACACAAGAAAACATAACAACAATGAAATTATTGAAAATATGCCAGCTACCACGCCAAAATACCAGCAAAGCAAAACAATATATATATATTTAAATGAAAATGTAAATAACTAAAAACTTATTACTTCAATAAAAGCCCCAGGCATAAAGGGCGTGACAGCTTACATATTTATGTATTGAAAAAAAAGTGAATTATATGAACTCATATAACGTGTCGGTAAGCTAATTCCGGAGAAAGAGCGACCAGCTATTCTTATCATTTAAATAATCACTTACAGAATAATATGCCTTTGAATAAAGCTTGGATTTGATTTGTGCTTTAAATGCATTGTAAGGCAAGTCTAGCAAAGCAGAGGGTATCTAAAAAAACTAGACACGTATTTTTTCTTTTTTCATATAAACAAAAAATGAAGACGACACAGTGCGTTGAAAACTCGTGTGACGTCACTGCACGCTACACTTTTTAGCGAGGAGTGACGTCACCAGCCACCACACCTGATCTTTGATGCCTTTTATATTTGTCAATTTTTATTGATTTGATAAAATAAAATATGCGTATCCAATATTTTTCTATAATCAGAATGACGGACACCCCTCGTAAAACAAATCCTTTACTGTTTATATTCTACATTAAAACCCACTTGCCCAGCCATAAAAGGCCAGAGTACTCTTTTTACTGACTGTACAGTATAAACACAACACAGTATGCGGCTGCGCAAAGATCTCCCTTGTTTACGGCGTACTCGGTTACGGCCATTCTGCTTACTGTATTGGCTACCAATGTTGCCATAAATCGGGCCTGTCAACCATCATTCTCCCGCTAAACTGCTGTATGTTTTATGTCCCGTTTATAGCCATTGCGTGTCTATGGTCAGCCAATCGTGTTGGAAATCTGCTTTAAGTAGGTATATTAAATGTTTCGGTATTCGCCAATGGTGTTGCATTGTATATTTATTTATTGACGCCGTTTCTTTTGTTCACAAATTAAAGTATATTTAAGTTCAGTGCAACTTATTTTTTCTGTACCATAAAGATAAGGACAGAAGATTAAAATTAGTTTAGTCCTGTCAAATTCTTCAGCACTGTCAGGTGATTGATAAATGTGTATAAATGTTCACCACAAATACGTATTTTTGGTGATTATGTTTTTAATCACGTCTAAACTGTCTATGGAAGGAGTTTTGGCGGGAAAGCTAAGATGAGTGCCACGCTCATTTTTCATTGGACTTTTAAATTATTTATAGTGTCGTTTACTAAATAAAAACGCGTGATTTATGTAGTAAAAAGTGCATTCAGTGAATAATTCATAAAGAACATTGAACTATTGTAGCATAGTAGCCACATCATGACTTTGTCCCAAATCTTCCTCCTATTCGGTTCACGCGGGAAACGAAAGGAGATCGGCTTAGGTTAGGTTAAGTTAGATTATTTAGGATAGGATAGTTGAAAAATAATTACTGAAGACATGGCAGTATAGTCTCTGACCTTAGCCGGTTCCAAATGGAACAGGCTAATAAAAAAAAAATGTCTATGGAATATCTTAATTTGACAGGACTTAATTTGACAATGGCCCCGATTCCCTTGTTCATAAACTAAAGAAGAAGATATAGGGGCCGATTGTCTTGTTCACAAACTAAACTAATTTTAAGTTCATTGCATCTTTTCCTTTCTATTTCATTAAGAAAAAGACAGAAGATGAAATGTTACTTTAGACCTGTCAAGTTAGTTCATATCTGACGTAAATTGACGTATTATGACATTTTCGTTGATGGATTGTGTCCATCTCATGCGCTGCACACTTCCGCCGGGAGCTGGGACCCTGTCAGAAGCCGATGGGCCTCGAGGTCCTAAGCGGTCTGGCGGCCGGCGTCCTCCCCGTCGGCGAACAGGTGGTGGCGTCGTCGGCGGAGAGAAGTACTCATCGCTCGAGCTCGACGCAACTGCCGCGGCCGGGGTCGCCACAGCGCTTACAGTGGGGCTGGAGACCGGCGGCGGCGAGGCGGAGCTGAGTCTCCATGTTTATAATCGCGTCTAAACTGTCTATGAAGTATTTTAATCTGACAGGATTAAACATTTTTTTTATAATTATAAACAAGTGCTTGACTGCAATCCCGCCTGGTGGGCAGTGATGCAATCGTTGATGGTAAAGCGCGCAAGTTTATTAAGCCTATTCACTTAAAAATCTTAGTGAGTAAGAAGGAAGACGGCAGTTGAGCGAGGTGATGCAATGTTAAACACGACCAATGATGCTGCGCCAGAGGGAGATTAATCTGGAGACCCTCCACGATCAAACTCCCGACACAATAACATTTGGCGCATCGCACCCGGCACACATCGCAATACAACTGCTCAGACCCGTCCTTCGTACGGCTTCACCAGACATCATGCCGGAATACGACGAATCGCTTGGCGGCAAGACTTTGTCTGGTGGGTGGAAATGATATCTTCTATCCTTTTCTTAATGAACTAGAAAGAAAAAGATACACTTAACTTGAAATTAGTTTAGTTTGTTTGCAATAGAATCAGCGTTATTATGAGCTATAATGTTAGTAAATTGATAAGGCAAGGCAAAATCAGCAGCAGGCAATCACAAAAAAATAACTGTCGACTAAAATTTATGAACAACTTGTCATCTAAACAATTAAATAAGTGATAAATTATCCGAAGTTCTGTGAAAACTCAATCTACACATGCACAAACAGTTAGAGGGGGACAAAAAATATCATAAACTTTTTTCCTTGTCCTACTTCCTGGTACCATAGATTAATAACTCCGAGAGGGACGTATGACTGCCATTTGTCGCGCGTTGTCAAAATAGAGAATTAACACGAAGCTGGTAACAGGACCCCGCCTACTGGGCGGGCGAGGCCATTATTATTAGTTTTTTTCTTTGTATCATATGTTGATAGTTGCCAGTCATTAATTTCTTTGGACACTAAAGATGATTAGTGATACAGCTCCGTTTATAAAACGTTTTCGTGTCTCGGGACGATTCAGTTAATGTGTCGAGTTCTCGACTCCTTCACGATTATCAGTAAAAAGTTTAAATTAGGAATACTCCATCTCGTGAAGAAATCAGGATAACAATTGGGTTGTATCCTAAAAAATAATTTAATGTCCATCAGATAGATTTATAAAAAATATTGACCACGTATTTTTTATTTTTTCTTTCATTCAAATACTTAGGACGCCGTGGTACAAAATATACCACAAGGCGTGACGTAATTTGCCCCCACTCCGTAACACTTAATACCCTATATCTCAGTTGTTTTTGGTAATTTCGACAAAATAAAAGATAGGGGTCTTAATTACTTTTATTCCCCCCTATTCATAAACGCTGCTTAAAGTTAACTAGTGATTAGCGATTGTTTAAACATACATTTGAGCCGTCTGTAGGTACGTCACTTAACTTTAATCATCCATTATGAATAAACCCCTTAAACTCTGCTGCGTTTATTCATAAAGGATGAATAAAGTTAAGTGACATTAAAAGGCCAAAAATATATGGTTAAAGAATCGCTAATCACTAGTTAACTTTAAGCAGCGTTTATGAATAAGGGGATTATCTATAAGACGGACTAATTATTTTTTTGATTTTCATTCCTTAGATACATCCCTATTGTCCTCCTACGTGTTATTCTTGGTTATAAACTATCTATGTGTCAAATTGCATCCAAATCCTTTCAGTAGTTTTTGCGGGAAAGAGTAACAAACCAGCAGCCACCCTCACAAACTTTTACCCTCATAATATTAGTAATATTACATAATAAGCCTGTAATGTTTCTACTCCCGGGACACTAGGCCGACAGGCCAGACTAGGTCTTCTCTTGGTGAGAGCGAGTGGGTCATAATTTACCACACGGGATCAGTGCAGTTTGGTAGATGTCACATATCTTCCAAGTTTTTGGCATTAGGACATGCCAGTTTCCTCACGATGTTTACCTTCACCGTTTTGAGAATAGTTTTTTTTTTTTAATAATTATAAACTAGCACTTGACCGCATTCCCGCCTGATGGTAAGCAGTGATGCGATCGTTGATGGTAAAGCGCGCTAGTTTATTAAGAGCCTATTCACTCAGAAAAACTGAGCGAATAGGAAGGAAGACGGCAGTTGAGCGAGGTGATGCAATGTTAAACCCAACAACACGACCAACGATGCCGCGCCAAAGGGAGATTGATCTGAAGACCCTCCACGACCAAACTCCCAACACAACATTAGGCGCATCGTACCCGGCACACATCGCAACACAACTGCTCAGACCCGTCCTCCGAACGGCTTCACCAGACATCATGCCGGAACACGACAAATCGCTTGGCTGCAAGGCTTTGTCTGGTGGGTGGTAACTTCTGCCGGCGGCCGATGTTATGGCATACCACCGAGTTTTATGAAATAATGTAGACAAAATAAAGCGCCTGATAGAATTCGAATATTCACTAGGCCAGCGCAGCTCTTGAGGAGAAAATTATTTACCTTTTTTTGTGTTTATAGTTATGAATAGTTGAATAATTATATCATGCTACTAGGTACTTCCGGACGGAGGCAAATCAAAGGTCATAAATATTGGTCCAATCGTCCTTAAGTTTAGTTCTTAACTTTCACGACTTTTTTTCATACACTCGTTTATTGCAAAACCAAACCAGCACCCTAATTGCATAATCAGTTGGAATCATTGTGAAGCATACTGCTAATCCATTGCTCTATATGTTCGAAAAATGCGTCTACTCAACAGCTTGAATTACGTAGTGAATGTTGTTGAACTGTCAAAATGAAACTCAGTGTGTTACACAATTACCCTGCTGGGATTACGCTTCATCAACAAACTTCTTATCGTCCCACTGCTGGGAACAGTTCTTCTCTCATACAAAGGAGGATTGAGTGTTCCTAATCACCAGGCTTACTCAAAGCAGGTTGGCGATTTAAGACTTAAAAGTCCAGGTTTCCTCAAGAAACATTCTTCACCTTGTAATCAGTCATTGGTGTCCAAGATATACTTAGAAAATACATATAACTTAGAAAAATTACATTGGTACTTGCCGCACACTCTACTCGTACTTGAGAGGCTGGCGTTTTGACCACTAGGCCACGCTTACGACCATAAGAACTTTTTAATTTCTTAGTCGTACATTCGGTAGTGAGTGGATAAAAACTTTGAAGGTTCAGAACGAGAACATTAACATAATCTTCATTTCTAAATGAAGCCTATTGCTATTACGTAATCACCACACTGCACTGACATTTACCTACCAATCTTGTATTATCTACCTACATACGAATATCTTTACAGATTTCTCGCAACTTAATTTATAACAAAAAATTGGAAAGGTGCACGCAGAGATCCTTTGTACAAATCGTATGCATTGTAAATGCTCACAAAAAAACTTAACGAGGTCACAGTTCTGACAGCATATTATGGGAACGTTGAAAGTATTTTAAGATTAGGAATAATATTTTGGGGATACTACTGAAAAATAGAAAATAATTAAAGCTCAAAAAGTGCATTAACGTCACCGTAGAGTGAAAACCTCGGGAATGCATTTTGCTCAAATTTATTTTATTGCGTTTCTGGGAAGAAAATCTCACTACGCACATCCTGATTTGCCTCAATTGTTCATTCGATACTCTTAGCGACATCTACGACACTAAATGAGAACCTCGTAAACACGCGTAGCTGTCAGTTTCGTGTGAATACCTAGCAATGAACGTGTAGTTTCATTTTATTTTCATTTTCATTCGAGCAATCTTATAGTACTGAGCCGATTTGGGTATGAATGCAGGTTAAATCTCCATATTAATTAATAAAAAATATAAAAGTCGCCGTACAAACATTTTTCAGCACGCAGTTTTTCTTCCTCCTGAAAAGTTACTATTTTTGCACTTACGAGGTTTTCACTCTACGGCGACGATAAGGGCAATTTGCAAGCTGCATCAAATGGATATTTGTAGACCATACTTCAGAAAACTAAAAATATTAACAGTACCGTGTCTGTACATATACCTACTTATGAGTTGGCGATATATGTCAGATATAATTTAACGATGTACGAAAATTATAAAAGTATCTAAACGTCACAATTTATAAATAACTAGCTGACCCGGCGAACTTTGTTCCGCCTTAAAGGCAATAAATATTTCTTTTTTGGTTCACTTCTTTCCGCACTTCTGAACGGAAAAGGCAAAGGCATGATACGCCATACAGCTTGGACTTGAGTGGCAATAAATATCACATGATCACATTTTTTACTTTTTCAATTAGGAACATTGTAAATAAATAAAAAAAAAATAACATTACATGATTTATTTTTTCATTTATTTATTGTAGCATCTTGTGAAAGAAATTATGAATTTCTACTTGTATGAGTCTCTTGTATGAGTGCGCGGGTTCGATTCCAGGTCAGGCAAGTATCTAGATATACTGAAATCGCCACCCCGCATTGAGCAAGCGTGGTGGTTACGCTCAATCCTTCTCTGCATGAGAGGAGACCTGTGCCCAGCAGTGGGACGATAAAAATATTGATGATGATGATGATGATCTCTGAGGTTTGTTCTTCGATTTCGCATTGTCAACGGAGCAGTTTCTCGGACTGTCGCCTCCCTTTGCTCTTGTGAGTGAGAAGCACGAAGTCGAGTCATACTAAGGCGACGCTCTGCATGTGCAATTTCTTGCTCTTCTTCACTGCTTTCATTCAGAATGTTTCGATTTACTCTTGCATTACGGCTTTGTCGAGAAAGTTTGATGGTCTTGGTCGCGGCATGGTATTTTTATTGATGATAAATGGCACAGCAATACAATATTAGAAATTTTGAACTTGAAGTTGGCTTTGTGGTTTTTTATTAGAAACTTTGAAGCAGCAGAGAGTATTTATATTCTTTGCTTTAAACGATTGCTTCAACCGGTTAGCCTTTTTTTTAAATATGATCAGCTGTCATTTGCTTTTTGTTATACCATTTTTGGTATATGAATCGCTGACTTAATTTTTGAATGAGTGTGTTTGTTATTCCATGTCAGTTGCGTTTTGTTATACCACGTCTTATGTCACGTCACACGGGTACGACAGGAACGGGTTCTTAGCTACCTCCCACCATTATTCAGCCAAATCGGTTCAGCCGTTCTTGAGTTATATATAAATAGTGAATAAGCAACTGAATCGATTCCAATAATTTTTACACCATGTTATATTTTGCCCCAAATACATTTAGAAATTGTTGCAGTGTAGTTACTGAGCGCTTCACGCACAGCTTACGTTACATCATAGTATTGCGCGTGCGCAATAGCTGACGCTAGAGGTCAACGCACCGCGCTCGCTCGCCCGCGGATCTTTGACCATATTTTTGTTGGGACAACCAAGTAGAATAGCAAGCTTATATATAACTTTGTGGTTTTTCATTATATCTTTTTGAAATTTTGTACACATATTCTTTACTTAAAAATACTGGACACGTGTTTCCTACTTTGTGGAGGTGCAAGGTACCAGGATAGCACAAAAGTTTAGGAGGAGAAGTCGAAACAATAAACCTCATTCATTCATCATTATCAAATAATCGTAATACATGAAAGAAGGTTTATTGTGCATAGTTTTTGACGTGGAAGGTACCAGGGTAGCATAAAAGTGTAGGAGAAATCGAAACAATAAAAAAGCTCATTCATCATTATCAAATCACCATAATACATGAAAGAGGTTTTATTGTGCATAGTTTGTGGACGTGCAAAGTACCAGGGTATCACAAAACTGTAGGAGAAGTCGAAACAATAAACCTCATTCGTTCATCATTATCAAATAATCATAATACGTGAAAGAAGGTTTATTGTGCATATTTTTTTGACGTGGAAGGTACCAGGGTATCACAAAACTGTAGGAGAAGTCGAAACAATAAAACCTCATTCATTCATCATTATCAAATAATCATAATACATGAAAGAAGGTTTATTGTGCATATTTTTTGACGTTCAAGGTACCAGGGTAGCATAAAAGTGTGGGAGAAGTCGAAACAAAGAAGCTCATTTATTCCCACAGGAACGACGGGGAGCGGCATAGAAAGTATCCTATGTCCTTCTCCCAGTTCTTAGCTACCTCCTTACCAATTTTCAACCAAATTGGTATAGCCGTTCTTCAGTTATAAATGATGTAACTAACACGACTTTCTTTTATATATATAGATTATATGAAAAGTTTTTAAGGTAGCCATGACAACGTCGATGACGTCTATGACATATCTCTATAGAAGATCTATTTCAGAGAGAAAATTAATCGCAAGTTTAGCACATCGCAACTATCAGTAACATGGCAAGTGTGTAGAACTGAGTTCGCGCCCTGCAATATGCATGCTCTTTTTGAAAATCTATAAATTGTTTTCAAAAGATGTAGTCGCACGCACACAAACATACCGTGCCGAAGACTGCCGAACTGAAACGACGTTAGACGATGTACGGCCTTCAAGCCACACCTCCGTGCCCGTCGGAGTGGGGAGCGTGAGGTTTTTTCGTTACGGAATTTCTGGATTCGGTCCCCGCGCTCAAGGCCCGCGATAGAAGCTATGCAATAGCTTAAAAAGCTTAGCTATAAAATATTTAAACAAAGTTGAAAAATATCTCGTGGATAAAATGCAATAGTAATGAGACATATCTCATTATTAGATTAATGAATTAATGCCATAACATTATTTTATTTGGTACTTTACTAATTGAGTTCACTTGTTTTAATTATTAATTATTGTTTGACATATTCATAAACGAGGGGCCGACGGGTTCTCGAGTGGCGACCACGCACTGGAAGACGCAGCGTGGATAGGCACCCGACGGGGCCCTAGCCAATGTAACATCGCTTCATAACGACACGAAATCGAATACCAAAACAACCAATAACGAAAACGATTGACCACGTGATTTATCGCATCACGTGGTCATTATTTAGAGATAAAGTTGAGGTTGACGACAAACGACAGGTCGTTTGTACAGCAGAGACAAACGTCAATTAAAATTGCGTGATTTTAGGCGGAATATAGAGATGCCAAACTATTTTATGTACATAATAAGAATAATAAAATTTATTTAGACATATTTTGATGACAAGATAAGCATAACAGATAAAAGACAACAAAACATAAATTAAAATAAATATTAAATATTTCGTGCAAAGAAGTAGCACACTAGGACACCCTGTGTCGTGGGATCCAGTTATTTCGGAGTTGAAGACACATTATATGTGCGAGTGGTTGCTTAATCTAAACAATATCTAATCCCTATCAATGTTAATTATCTGAATTACCCATTTTCGCAATAAATGAGTTTAGATTTGAGTTGAAGTCAAAATCAAAATCAAAATCAAAAGTCATTTATTCAAATTAGGCTGAGAATCAGCACTTTTTGAACGTCAATATTACATAAGACAGTCCCCCAAAAACGCCCACCCATCGACACTTCCTAGTGCTTTCGCTGGGAAGAAGAAGTGGCGGAACAAACTCCCCAGCAGCACAGCTGTCTGTTCATTTTTAAAAAAACATGTCTTTATACAATACTATGTATAGTGATGAACACGATAAAATACAATAACAATGAAATTATTTACCATATGCCAGCTACCACGCCAAAATACCAGCAAAGCAAAACAATATATTTATATTCAAATGAAAATGTAATTAACTAAAACTTGTTACTTAACTAAGAAGCCCCAGGCATAAAGGGCGTGACAGCTTACATATTTATGTAATGAAAAAGTAAATTATATGAACTCATATAACGTATCAATAAGCTAATTACTGAGAAAGAACACAAACATTGTCCTGAGTTAATCAGAGCGACCAGCTATTCTTATCATTTAAATAATCATTCACGGTAAGGTAATGAAGGTAATGATTGTCTTCGGAGTGTTGGTATAACTAAAGTGATGGGTATGTGTGTACGCAGTCCCCCTGAGCAGAGTCAGCGTGGAGGCGCGCGGCGTCGCGAGTCGTCTGCGGCGGAGGCGTGCCCGCAGCTGGCGCAGCCGTACGCCGCCGAGCCCAGCGCGTGCGGCCCGCTCTACCCGCCGCACGCGCATCCTGTGCGGTCAGTATTTTTTTTTGTTTTTTTTTTTTTTATAATATGGCATCTCGTAGTTTACCTTGAGAGATCCTGACTACTTAACCGGACTATCCTGTGGCTGAATTTAAAAACTAAGCGACTACACGCTAAGGGCACCCCCTGTAGGGTATCAGCTCTGATTAGGGTGTCGCTGGAGAGAACAGCAAGGGACGGCTGGATCGAAATTTTATGTTTATTTCGGTAACAGTTTTCCAGAAAACTATCTCCTTTATTCATAAACGTTGCTTAAACTTAATATGTGATTAGCGAATGTTTAATCATACATTTTTGACGTTTGTACGTCACATAACTTTAATAAAAAGAAATCAAATGGTATTTCATTCGCTAATTACTAGTTAACTTAAGCAACGTTTATGAATAAAGGGGTATATCTCCAAGTTGGGAAAGTTATTGATTTAGGAAATTGACACCCTTGTATCTATTTGATGTGTGTAGCTATTTTACAACTTTGTGTATGACAGTTGTGATTTGCAGTTGATAATTAGTTTGTATAACAAATAATTTCCTCACTTCATGGTATTTTACATTTAATTGATTTCATGGCAGAATATAAATGAATACCAAGACCGAAATCATTTTACATAATTATTATTGTGATTATTCTAGATGTAGATAGGTAAAGGAGGTTTACATCAAGTACCTACTTATCTGCATTTCAAACAATTGATATTTTGATTGATGTAGTGTGTATTTTTTATAAAGATATGAGCTGCGCCCCGCGGTTTCACCCGCGTAGGTAGTACTAATAAAGGGTGTATCTGACATCGACGCACGAACGAGTACCACGGATCCAGTACATGATTCTGAACCCCCCAGTGGTAGAATTTCTCGTCGGCTTTTTCATGATTTAAAAAAAATAAATATATAGTGTTTTTTTTACTTTAGACCGTTCATAATTGCTATACTTTTATAACCCAATAAGATTTTAAAGTAAAAATTAATTAATTCGGTAATTACACAAAAAGCGCTTTGAAAGCAAAACTCGAAAAACTATCTTATCAGCTGATTTAATAGAGTTCACCTCAGGGATCAACATCATACCTACAAACCCGCACGGCAGCACGCTTGCAACGTTCAAAGGGCGAGCCGACCCAAATGACTATCATAATTTTATTAGTGGCTTGCGGTCTAGCCTTTTCGCGAAGTTTCCGTTACGATGTCAGATACACCCTGTATAAGAAATAGGTAAAACCTTTTCTCATGCCTAACGAATGTATATACGAAATTTCATTAAAATCAGTTAGGTCGTTTAAGGAGAATTTTATATAATAGAAGATAAATTATTCCTACTTTTAGTTCCGAATATCGTCCTCTTTCGGTCAGTTTTACTCTCAGTCATTTTCATTAACCTGATTTGAGGTGTCCTCGATACGAAATTGAAAAAAGAAGTTAGTTTAAATTCATCAAACGCCTACCGGTTATTTTCAACGCAATGTTGCATTCAGTGCAACACTCATCCTGAGGTACAAGGCGTTTTATGTTTTTCTGTACACTTAACCAAATTCCGTGCTTAAACAAAATTAAAATACTCACCGTTTTTATTTTTATGCATTGTTACAGTTACCAACCTCACTCGGGCCACAATAGCGCTTACAGTGCTTACTATGCTCACAGATAGCCGAATATCTTACGGTGAGGGACAGGTTAGAGATTGTAAAGACAACGGCCACCCGCTGACAACATGCGACAGATATGAGAGATCGCGTCGCTGGAACGCGCACCATCTGTCAATATTTTGCCGCCTTTAGAGGGAAATAAAAAAAGTGATGAATTTATTGTGGCTCTATGGTTGTAGAACTTTTTGAGGTCCTTTAAATTTAAAAAAGGATATATTAATGTAGGTATTATTTACGTCCATAAAGCCGCAATATTTTGTAATGTGTAGTTTATTGTGATTTTGGAATACATTTTTGATATTAAAATTCTTGGTGAAATGATTTTTTTTAATGGATTTGATGTAAAAATTCTTGTATAAATAAATTCTAAAAAGAAATTAGTGAGTAATTTGTGTAGGAAACGACAATGTGGAGTCGTTATTTAGGGATTTTAAAAAATAAATTGAGAGTAGAAAAAAAATATCGCCTAAGTGAATAAATGTGTTAAATTAGCGGTTACTTGTCAGATGGTGGCTAGGCAATGTATCGTAGGTTTGAAAATCAAACAAAGTATATTTTATATTGTTATGCAGCTAATTTAATGTAAGTAGTAAGAGAGATATAGAGAAATATAAACGTTACCTTGTGTAAGTAACCAAAGAAAAAGATTGATTTAGGACTACAGAATGTGAACTAAATATTTTATATAATTCTACTAACAATAGGGATGTATCCAAGGTATGAAAATCAAAAAAATAATTAGTCCGTCTTACAGATAATAAAAAAAATTAAGACCCGTATTTTTTATTTTGTCGAAATTACCAAAAAATACTGAGATATAGCGTATTAAAGTTACGGAGTGGGGGCTAATTACGTCACGCCATGGTATATTTTGTACGACGGCGTGACGTCATGCGATATTTCAAATCAATATATCTTCCTAAGTATTTGAATAAAAGAAAAAATAAAAAATACGTGTTCAATATTTTTTAGAAATCTATCTGATGGACATTCAATTATTTTTTAGGATACAAGCCAATTGTATAACCTCAGTTATTTAAAAACACTGTCTATGCCTACGCAATAAATGTGCCTTTTCTGTCAAAATATTATAATTAAAAAGATATTGAAACTATTTTGTTACCAAATATAATGTATTTATTACTTTAGTATTATATTATTTTAGTAATTACCAAAAGCTCGCGCATTCTGGTTCATTTTATTTGAAAATGGAGGAATGAATGCACCAGTCAAAACGTTAAGTGCCAAATATAACCAAAGGATTAAAGTTAATGTTAAGATAGATTAAGATTTAGTAAATATGTTTGGATATTTATTTAAATCTATTAAAGTTGACGCAAGTCGATGACGTGGTTTTATTTTTATCCTGTAATTATTATAAATAACCTTATTCCGTTCACAACAGACGGTCTGGCCATAACATCGACTGCCGGCAGAAGTTACCACCCACCAAAGTCTTGCCGCCAAGCGATAATGTCTGGTGAAGCCGTACAGAGGACGGGTTTGAGCAGTTGTGTTGCGATGTGTGCCGCATACGATGCGCCTAATGTTGTTGTGTTGAAGTTTGGTCGTGGAGAGTCTCCAGATCAATCTCCCTCTGGCGCAGCATCGTCGTCAGCAGTCGTGTTGGTCTTGGGTTTAACATTGCATCACCTCGCTCAACTGCCGTCATGCTTCCCATTCCTAAGTTTTTTAAGTGAATAGGCTTAATAAATTAGTGCGTTTTACCATCAACGATTGCATCACTGCTTACTACACACATCATTGCTTACACTAGTTTATAATTATTAAAAAAAAAAAATATATTATTTAAATTTATAATAAACTATTAAATGCTTACAATACGACAGTAAATTCAAGACCTGCGTATATTTAATGACGTTTCCAGTCTGCATACAATATTACCATTAGGTACTATTAATAATTTGAATACTTTTTCTAATCAATTGCTTAATGTGTTTGAAAAATGTTTATGCGGAACAGTGTATATAACGCAATGAATGTTGTTAAACTGTCAAAATGAAACCCATTGCTATATAGTGTGTTAAGAAATAGCCACAGATAATATTCATTAGTTTATTTACTATCATTAGTTGAGCATTTGCAATACTAATTAGCCCATAACTACTAAATTTGTTCAAAAACCACGTTCTCAATTTCAACACGCACCTATGTATGCACTAGCAGCCAGTATTTTTATTTATTTTCGTGATGTCAACTCCATAATACAGAATGTTAAAAGAAAAAAAAAGTAATTTCATGATAGCATTGAATATTAAGAAAAAAATTAAAAAAATAATTTCATGACAGCATTTTATTGTTTGCTTATGTATTCGATTAAAAATATAATTTATAGCTGCAATAAAGTGCAATTTATTTACAAAATAATAATAATACATTTATTCTAAGTTCAAATTTATATGAGGAAGAAAGAGTACTGCATTTGCTGCGGCAGCCTTTGAATCTCAGGGGTTTTAAAATATGACTTTTCTCCGACAGTGTATGTCATTACATGATTAACGGTGACTGAACCGGGCTCATCTCCTCTATCCACGTACACTTTAGAAGAAACTGTTTCTTCAAGCTCTTCTCCTACTAGTTCTGGCTCAGGTTGGATAAATTCTTCGATGGGCATGATGATAGTTGAAGTTACAGGTTCAATGGAACAGTAGGAGTATTCTTGAGGGGTATAAGACACAGTATCGTAGAAGTTGGGACGCTTACTCACAGGAGGACTGTTGTGGTAGGTAGTGGGAGGAGGGATCTGAGTCTCTTGGGGATTGTTGTAGAAATAGTTGTAGGTTGGGTAGGAATCCGCGTGATGATGATGGGTGACTGCTGGTTGAGTATTCGATGTAACCGGTGTCTGTTCAGGATATTGGACAAAGGAAACGTGGCTGTCTTTTTCTTGAGTAGATGCACGTGCAGGAGTATGTTCAACTTTCTGGCTAACGTTCTTCAAACTTATGGAGTCTTGTAACAAGGAGTTCATCTCATTAGCCTGCTGGTTGGCAGCAAAAGCGAGGTCAGATAGGATTTCAGTATCAGGGCTGAATTCAATTCCATATTTGTCAGCGATTTCTTGCGCTGTCATCATTTTGTCGATAGCAATATTCTGGTATTCGTTGTTAGATTTGATGTGTTTGAGTAGTCTTGTTATAAGTTGGGTGCTGGCCATGGGAGATTCTACTGATCTCTTCTTACGTAAGTTATTCTCTTCTGATTTGTTTTCCTCTTTTCCTTTGTCACAGCCATTGAGTGCATAACTGAGAAGGTTAGCCATCTCGCTCTGTATGGCAAGCGTGATCTTCTGCGCAATTTCCTTGATTTCGTCCAACTGTTCTTCTACTGATTTCTCAGAGCTGGTAGCCTGAGTCATCATGGCGACTGAGGAGGTCGGATATAATTGTGTTTCGGGTAGGAGTAAGAAGTCGAACCAATCCTTTTGACCGCCGGGATACTCAGCAGTTGTGTTATCGCTTACATTAGTTGCGTTATCGTTTACATTAGTTGCGTTATCGTTTACATTAGTTGCGTTATCGTTTACATCTGTGTTATTGCTTATAATCTCACCACTATCGACATATTCTTCACTGTCGGTTACGTCAGCGAAAGTGAATGAACCCTAAAAATATAAAAAATCAATTATTATTTTTTGAATATTGTCAACAAAACGCACTAAGATTGATTTGATTGACGCAGTGATGCGATCGTTGATGTTAAAGCGCGCTAGTTTATTAAGAGCCTATTCACTTAGAAAAACTGAGCGAATAGGAAGGAAGAAGGCAGTTGAACGAGGTGATGCAATGTTAAACCCAACAACACGACCAACGATGCTGCGCCAAAGGGAGATTGATCTGAAGACCCTTCTAGAACAAACTCCCAACACGACAACATTAGGCGCATCGTACCCGGCACACATCGCAACACAACTGCTCAGACCCGTCCTCCGTACGGCTTCACCAGACATCATGCCGGAACACGACAAATCGCTTGGCGACAAGGCTTTGTCTGGTGGGTGGTAACTTCTGCCGGCGGCCGATGTTATGGCCTACCACCGAGAAAATTTTATTACATTGAGGACTATAACCTATATTCCGTAGATTCAGAATAAAGACGTTCATTGAATCAGAGATGTAAGGACGACAGAAGGTCAAGTTAACCGAAACTGTCAAATATTCCCACCCAACCTAGAGCTTTAATACTTTTAAGATATATGTAATTGAAAATCTAATAAAAAATCTGACAGATTGTACATAGAAGCTTGATGTGCTGTCGTCTGTACAACATCTAATTTTCGAGATGAATTCAAACTATTTTAATAAATATCAAAATAAAAACAAACAATCACAAATGAACGACGAAAATTGGCAAAAAAAAAAAAACAAGTAAGAGAGCCTTCTCAAGTATCGACAAGTGAATGACAATCAAACAAAGCCACGAATTTTGGCGGAATCCATTTAGACCCACCAAAATGAAAAATATTCTACTAACACAATGTAAGTATTTTTGCAAACATGAAACAATGGACATTGATAGGATTATACAATTAGGGTGCTGTTTAGTTTTTAAAGAAAAAGAAAACAAATGAATCTGGATTCGTGTCTTCGTGAAACTTACCTGGATGGCCAAGCCAATGATTACGTACAAGAGACCCATGGTGAACAAGTTGTGCCCTTCCACCTCCAGCGCATACATTTATATGTAACACTATCAATTCATGAAGAAATCGTTTTGAAACTCTCTAAGTTACAATTTTAAAGATAGAACATGTTTTCTGAGCTTGAACATTGAGCAATAATGCAATAATTGTGTTCTTTTTACAAATTTCATTATTTCGTTTTTGATGAAAGAGCAATAAGTAAAATGTCCGTTTTCTTTATCATTTTTAGTCGTAGTTCCATGTGAGTAATGTGTTCAGGAAGCTTAAGATGTATTTTCAATTACTTCATCATCATCATTTCAGCCGAAAGACGTCCACTGCTGGACATAGGCATCCCCCAAGGTTCTCCACGACGATCGGTCATGCGCCTCCCGCATCTAGCGGTTTCCCGCGACCTTCACCAGGTCGTCGGTCCACCTAGTCGGAGGCCTACCCACGCTGCGTCTTGCGGTGCGTGGTCGCCACTCGAGAACCCGTCTGCCCCATTGGGCATCGGTCCTACGGGCAATGTGCCCAGCCCACCGCCACTTTAGTGTTGCAATTCTTCGGGCTATGTCGGTTACGCTCGTTCTTCTGCGGATCACCTTACTTACTTACTTACTTTAACTTAAATCTTATTTGTCTAGTTTACTCAGTGCAAATTTTATAAACATATTTTTTATGACGTGATTAGCAAACTAGTCCCGTATTCCTTGTTTACAAATAAAACTAAGTTTAAGTTCTATACCGCTTTTGTATTCTATTCCATTAAGAAAAGGACAGAAGATAACATATTAGTTTAGTCTTGTCAAATTAAGATATTCCATAGATCTCTTAGACGTGATTATAAACCGTACGGAGGACGGGTCTGAGCAGTTGTGTTGCGATGTGTGCCGGGTACGATGCGCCAAATGTTGTTGTGTCTCCCTCTGGCGCAGAATCGTTGGTCGTGTTGGTCTTGGGTTTAACATGGCATCACCTCGCTCAACTGTCGTCATCCTTCCTATTCCTAAGTTTTTTAAGTGAATAGGCTTATTAAACTAGTGCGCTTTACCATCAACGATTGCATCACTGCTTACCATCAGGCGGGATTGCAGTCAAGCACTAGTTTATAAATACTGTAAAAAAATGGCGTCTGAAATAACATACTAACATGTTCTGTCCTTATCATAATGAAATAGAAAATTAAGATGCAAAAAACTTAAATTTATTTTAGGTTATGAACGGGATTCGGCACCATTGTATGCGATTTGATTTAACCTATCTATTCTTGCCAAATGATGATGATCTACTAATGAATTAAAAGGTTCTTACTTTTCTGTTCCTATGATATTTCCATAGGTTTACTGTTGACAAGTAGGTACGGAAGTTCTGTATTTGGAGGAGATTATTTGTTAAGTTTTTTTGTTAGGTGCTTGTTGTGCTATGTTCCAATACACAGATTCACGCTTCACAGTATTTTTGCATAAAACTTATTCTAACCTCTTTCATTAACAATAAAAACCGTCTATTTCACAAATGACTAGGTATTTCAATGACTCGTTTTGCTATAAGCTGCTGTTGAACAAAACTGATTGTGATTACCTAGGTGTAGATTTTATTTCCATAATATGTTTTTATAGAATAAAAACGTAATTTTGGTTTATCAATACGAATTGTATTTAGATGTCAATACGGTTTTAATTGGACCCTGTATACTTCTTCTCTTTCTTTTTACATAAGATTCTGTACTCTTCCTGTAGACTTTACAAAAGATCGTAGAAATAGTACCAAAACTCAAAGCAATCCTCTTAATTACAAATCCCAACAGGTTTTGTCGAACTTATAATAATAAGTAATCATTTCAGATATAAAGATATATAGCTACAATGAATACAGTCAAAGGTCAAAAGAATTATAATTATGACACATAATGCAAGCCATCATGGCTTGATCATGTATTTAATATTTACTGTATAATACGTAATATGACGAATAAAATTATTGCTTATTGAAAGACATTTTACGCATACGTAAGTTGTCTTCATTTAGTCAGTAGAGGATGACGCTATGTATTCTTTCTTTCTTTCTTTTATGGCTTCGCACGGTTTGTGCATTTAGCCAATGTCAAGACGGCCGCTTGACCCGTCTTACGATGGAGGTTTGAGACAAAGTCATGATGCGATATTTCACTGTTCTTTATGAATTATTTACTGAATGCACTTTTTACTACATAAATCACGCATTTTTATTTAGTAAACAACACTATAAATAATTTTAAAAGTCCAATGAAAATTGAGCGTGACACTCAGCTTGACTGTATTAAATAATAGCTCAATAATGTTAATGAATAAAATATCGGAAATAAATAAATAACACAACTTTTATTAAATTATAATAAATTAAACCTGGTCTATACCTACATTCGTACTTGATTTTTTATTGTACTACTTCCCCCCTACATTAACTGTATCGCCTTTCAGGATGTTTAGGATATGATGGAGGCCCTGAACTAGCTGGTGGGTATCCAGGCTGATATTGGGGTGGATAAGATGGCATAGTTTGATAAGAAGTGGGTATGGGTGGATTTGATCTAGGTTCTGGGGGGTAAGGTGCAGGTATCTGTGGGTAAGGTGTCAGAGCTGTTGGATAAGACAAAGGAGACATTGGGAAAGGCGCAGTTGCATACGAAGGAGGTGGTGGGTAAGAAGGTGCCGGGGGATATCCAGGTGTGTAAGCTGGGGCCGGCGGATACCCTGGCAGCGAAGTGGGAGGGGGAGGATATGGGTTATATGAAGGTGGCGGATATTCATGTTGATTAACCGGGTAAGGAGGAGGATACGAAGTGCAGAATGGAGGGTAAGCTGACCCAGTTGGCCCGTACTGTGGGTAAGGATGCTCATAACCATACGGCATAGGTGGAGGAGTTTCGAAGCTGTAGTAAGGGTTTGGAGCTGTCGTTGTTGGCGCGGCTACAGCAGGTGGAGGGTTTGTTAAAGGTGATGAGGTCGAAGGAGGAACGTATATCACTTGGGGGTAGAGATAGCTATGCGTAGAAGGGTCGAATGTGGTCGTAGATGTGGTTGGAGGGAACTCAGTGGATGTTGGTGGTCCTGTGGATGTTGTTGGAGTGGCGTCGGACGGCGCGCTTGTAGTTGTTGATTGGACAGAGCGCAGTAGCGGTGCTGAAAATGAATTGAAGCTCTACTTGAATTAATTCTCACCAGCCTACATGTTGACTTGGAATGTCAATCTTTATTTTCCTTGAACTTGATTTGAATCATCTATCCTTAGTAGTTTAATTTGCTAGGTCTTCCCGTCATTTTATAAATTTAATTGTCTTTAAGGCTGGAGTGAATAAGCTCATAATAAACTAGTGCATTTGACCATGAACGACGGCATTACTCCAGCTTACAATCAAGCGGAATTGTGGTCAAGTATTAGTTTAAACATTACAAAAAAAAGTGCGAAAGGCAAATTTTCATAAGTGTGAATGTAACTACATATATCTAAAACACTTAACGTCTGTAGGCACAGAATTAAAATATGATCTAGCCTAGGCTTAGATATACTATATAAAGCATATTTATTATACGATAAATGAATCATCATTATCATCATCTTCTCAGCGTTTATCCCGGTTGCATCCGCAGCTTTCGCGTTGGAGCCCGGGGTTCGCTTTCTTGCACATTGCCACAGGATGCTAAAGATCGCACGAAATGGAGGAACATTTCGTGCGATCTTTAGCATCATGTGGCAAGAACTTGTCTGCATGCATGTCATCTCTTACAACACCAACCCAGCCTGTCTTCTTTTGTCTACCCCGCTTGTTCCGGAACGGCGGAGGCGCCATGGCAAGACATTTAAAAAAAAAAAAAAAAACGAAAAACGAATATCTGAGCGAAATATAGAATCTACACCATTTCTCTCGGATTTCTTTATTTCTTTTTTACTTTAGTTCATAAGATTATTTTATAATACTTGTTTAAACATTTTCTTAATTTAATATATAATAATTTTTTTGTTACTTATTTACTTAATTAGCTATTAGTACACCCACTACCAAATGGGTAAATAATAAGTATTTGTACGCAATTCAAGGCAATATATAGTGCTTGTTACTTTTAAATACCATCTGATAACACCTACTATGTGTACAAATAAATAAATTTGAATTTGATACTTATTTTTTATATCTTTTTTTAGCACTTTCGCGTGGGGACCTCCCTTTCTCCTCAAAAGCTAGGAACAAATTAAGAAGCCTTTTCTCTTTTCTATATATAGGTTTTTTTTTTAATATTAGCTAATTACCCTTTTCTTGGTAACATAACAATAATAATTAGTTAATTGCATTCTTTATAAAACGCGTTGTCAGCTGAGAGATGGGAGTGTCCATGCGGCAGTTTTATCTTGTGAAACAATAACAATGTAAGGTCATTTACACATATATGTACATATGTACTACATACCTAATGATTGTATTACTTTCGTTCGCATTGTGGGTCGTGTCTCTGCAACTTTAAAGTTATTTAGTTTAAGGCTCGCTTGCTTAAATCACTAAATACAATTGGCGCTAAAACAATTTAAATCATAGTTCTATTTCCGTCAATTGTTTAGAAATGGCAAATACAGAATTCTGTTCTTTTTTTAAACATGTTTAGCAATAGATTTACACCCTTATTCATAAACGCTGCTTAAAGTTAACTAGTAATTAGCGATTCTTTAACCATACATTTTTGACCTTTTGACGTAATTTAACTTAAGTCGTCCTTTATGAATAAACACCACAGTGTTTAAGGGGTTTATTCATAAAAGATGATTAACATTAAGTGACGCCAAAAGGTCAAAAATGTATGGTTAAAGAATCACTAATCACTAGTTAAATTTAAGCTGCGTTTATGAATAGTAGTAGTAAGTGCCGTGTGCTCCTAATTGTTGCTGTAGGTATATTGTATCGGGCCATATCTTTACACGTTTTTTTTTAAATAACCAATGAGTCAGCCTTGATTTTACGACTCCTTAATGAACCCAGAAGTAAATATTAAGGGATAAATAAAAAGGAGTTGAGTTCAACTCCTGAGAAGAGTTGGACTCAACTCCTTTTTATTTATTTTTTTTTAAAAAGGGAATTTAGAAAGGATTTATTAAAACATTAAATGTTATGGATACTGTTATGTAATTGCCTTTAGTTAGCCTATTTGTTTTAATTGAACATAAGCATAAATACTTACATGATGAATAAAGAGCGCTGATCATCTGATTCATTCGCTCGTTGAGAGATGCCAACTGTGAACAAAATTATTTACTTTTAAAATTTTGTTTTGATTTTGACCCAACTCCGAATGAGCCACAAATGAGAGTGCAGATTTTGAAATGTACTTGTATCTTAAATATATACTTAGTCAAGATGTTTTTAATCGTAATTCAAATCGTGTTTCAAATAGTATTTAATGTTATAGTCATCATCTTCCAGCGTCAATCCCAGTCGCATCCGAAGCTTATTTTTCAGCTTTGGAGTCTGGGGTCCGCTTTACCAGTCTAATTGCTGATTTTGGCTAAACTTCCATATTTTCCGTGAAGCGACTGCTATCTGACCTAAATAACCTGAAGGCGATGTCGAAGCATTGCAGTTAGACAAATTGTTGGACTTTTGAGGGCTCCAGCACCCCGTCACGATTGCCACTAGATGTTCGTATTGCAACCGTGACCAACGGCTCAACTAATAGCCGATCGATTCTGAAAAAATCTCACATTGAAAAGTGAACTTAGAGTAAGCTGTCAATAGTGTCAACCCTTAGCAATAGTTCATTATTTCCTCAGCATTAGTGAGAGACCGTTAGAGACAAGGCCGACAGCCTCCGTGGCGTATCGGCAACGAATTCAGTCGATCCCCGCTCGATCCCCGCGCTGTGTAAATATTTGTATGCATGAATATGAATATTTGCACTGGTCTGATCGTGTTTCCCTTCTGCGTCCCGGTTGTCTGTCTGGGGTCCGCAGACTCCGGGGTTCAGGTTACGGGTTGTTGGAGCCCTCAGAAGTCCAACAACTGGTCTAACCGCAATGCTTCGATATCACCTTCGGGTTCAGACGGCAGTCGCTTCACAGAAAATATCGAAATTTAGCCAAAAACCAGCAGCTAGACTGGTAAAGCGGAGGTCAGACTCCAAAACCGGAAAAAGCTTCGGATGCGACTCAGACTAACGCTGAGATGATGAGAATGATGATGGTTAAAGACAAGACCGGCGGTACATTACGAATTTTCTTCAAAACAAAAATTTGATCGTAAAAGATAACGCGTTGCACTAATGAGATGCTGTTTTACAAGCAAAAAGTCTTTAGTCCAAATTACTTTTAGTATAACTCACCTGTGATTGGTGCACACTCTGGCAGGTACTGGAAGTGGCATAACAGAGGCCTATTGACAGCGCAGAAAATAATAACAGTACCTTCAGCATTTCTGCTGCTACAGATACTACAAAAGAGGTTTGAACAAGCGGCCAACGTTGCTATGATATTTAAAGTTTTATTTGAACTGTAATCTGATGAGAAAACGTGATGTTGTTCGCAGAAGATCTGATAATGGGATGATAAGTTTATTAGTGATAAGTTTGTTCTCAGTGCGTGAGGATAGTGCAATAGATAGGTTAGTTGGAAATTAGATTGTTGATAGCGCTGCTTAACTTGTTCAAAAACTAAAATGAATTTAAGTTCAGTTCATCTTTTTCTTTCTATTTTATTAAGAAAAGAACAGAAGATAATTAATATTAGTCAAGTATTATCATCATCATCAACCTCTTTATCGTCCCACTGCTGGGCACAGGTCTCCTCTTATACAGAGAAGGATTGAGCGTAATCACCACGCTTGCTCAATGCGGGTTGGCGATTTCAGACTTAAAGTCCAGGTTTCCTCAAGATGTTTTCCTTCACCTTCAGTAATTGGTGTCCAAGGTATACTTAGAAAATACATATAACTTTAGAAAAGTTACATTGGTACTTACCTGACCTGGAATCGAACCCGCGCACTCGTACTTGAGAGACTGGTGTTTTAACCACTAGGCCACCACGACTAGTCCACCACCACCTAGTCTAGTATGCACTGTCAAATTAGTCCGCGCCTGACGTCATTTGACATTTGTAGCAGCCATGTTCTTAATCTCGTCTAAACTGCCTTTTGGATTATCTTTTTTTATTTTATTCGACCCATTTTACGTAAGGCAAACAAGAATAAGAAAAAAGTTGGTGAAGTGCGAGTCAGATTCGCATCACTATTCACATTAAGCTACCGCAATCTGTCAGATTTATTAATTTATTACAGATTTATATTACATTTATTTATATTTTCTCACATGCTGTTGTGTCAGAAGTTTGGTCGTGGTGGGTCTCCAGAGCAATCTCCCTCTGGCGCAGCATCGTTGGTCGTGATGCTGAGTTTAACATCGCATCACCTCGCTCAACTGCCTTCTTCCTTTCTATTTAATCAGTTTTTTTTTCTTAGCGAATATTCTATTAATAAATTAGCGCGCTTTACCATCAATTATTGCTTCACTGTTTACCATCAGTTGGGATTACGGTCAAGCTCTAGTTTATAATAAAAAAAATATCGTTATTAGATCTTCAACTTGACAAGGCTCAACGTTGATTGGGAATATCTGACAGTTTCGGGTAGCATGTTTTAATCGTGTCTAAACTGTCTATGGAGTATCTTAATTTGACAGGATTAAACTGACATTTTATCTTCCGTCCTTTTCTTAACGAAATGGAAAGAAAAAGATGCACGTAACTTAAAATGAGTTTAGTTTGTGAACAACATTATTGGCGCCATTGTGGTGATACCCAGACAGCGGTATCTTAGTAATATAAGGAACCCGTTTTTTTGCCCTTTGGGTACCTACATCCATTTTTCTATTGGGAGGGTGTAAACCTTTGCACTGGATAATAATATTTTTTTTTTTTATAAATTATAAACCAGCGCTTGACCGCAATCCCGCCTGATGGTAAGCAGTGATGCGATCGTTGATGGTAAAGCGCTCTAGTTTATTAAGAGCCTATTCACTTTAGCCTTGAAGACACTCAAATTGTAGTAAGACGGAAACACCGACGCTGGCAAACTGTTCCAGTCCCTCGATGTACGCGATATAAAAGACGAAGCAAAACGCTTCGTCCGGATCGCAGTGGTGTCAACAACGTAAGGGTGGAAAATCGCCGTACGACGGGTCGTCCGATAATGGAACGGAGATGGGGGAATTAAATCATGCAATTCCTTTGCTCACTCACCAGAATGCATCCTATAGAAGACCGACATACGCACTACGCTACGCACTGAATACAAAATTGGAAATAAAGGATGAAAAATATCGTATTCTATGCCTAGTTACGATTTCAAGACTTGTTCCAAATTGTGCTGATTTACTTACAAGCTATATTAAGTTTTATAAGGTTGCCTAACTAGAAACTTACTGCGTAGGTATTAAAGATTGTTATTATCACGTGTTCGCTTATTGTCACAGTTCAAGATTAATGAAAGACGATTAGTAATTTACATGTGATTTTATTTATTTCTAAAGGTATTCCATAGTTCCGTTTTTTTGGTTCGCCGTGGAAATCCTCATCAAATTCCTCTATCGTGGGGTGATAGAGGGAAGCACCTACTGCTACCTACTAATGTGAATTTATTAAGATTTGAAAGCAACAATATTCAAAACAAACATACATTTATTACCAAAATTGCTAAGAACGATTTTATTAATTTAATACATAAATGTGATAAATAATTAAGAAAATTAAATCTTCACGGCACATATTCAAAGACTTGAGTTGTATCATCAACATCTTCAAATGTAGATTTAGCGACATCCACCTGTAACCTAGCCTTCTTAGCTTTTCCCAACATGATCTCAATTCCCAGCAAAAGAACTGACAAAAACGCTCCAAAAGCAGTCAGTGCTAGCGATGGCGCTATATCTCCCAATTTAACTCTCTCAGCGACGAGAGACGCTCTGCAAGTTGGTTTAGGAATCCTCAGGCGGGAAACCAGACGCTTCCCCAAGCCAGTCTCCAGCACCCATCCTCCGGCTATGCGTAAGATCTCCGTCCACTGCCCGTCTTTAGTTGATTGTATCCACGTTAACGACTGTAGAGCAAAATGTTGATTAAAATACTTACTACCAATGTATGACAGGAATGAGGAACAAGCCATTTGTTATTAAATACTAATAATTAATACTAGATACTATAACAAATGAGTAAGACTGCATATGCTCTATATACATTATCACCTATAGTTAACACAGATGCTCTTCTTACTGCATATTATGGCATATCAGAATAATTTTTTCGGTATGGGATCATATATTGTGGAAATTCTACTGAAAAAGAAACTACCTTCAAGGCGCAAAAAAGATGCATTCGAGCGATGTTTAAAATGAAACCCACTAGTAGTAAACCACACTTTATAAAATATTAATATTATCTTGTCTGTACATACTAGATAGCCGCAATAGCCGCGACAATAGCTTGCTATGTCAGGAGCCAGCTAAGACAGCACTTAACGTGTCTACTAGATGGCTCCAGTTAATTATAAAATGTTGTCAAAGGTGAGGTGCAAGAGGTGGGCTGGCCATGTTCCGAGATGCCAGGACAATCGTCGGATAATCAACATCACAAACTGGAACGGACCATACGGTAGGAAAGATATGGGTCGTCCGAGCGAGGATTTTCCACCCCGAGACAAAAAAGGTTGATCGGTTTAGGTATTCAAGTAAAGGTAAGCAAAAAATTTTTTTAACAGGCTAAACCTAATACCAATCACTTCAGTTGTCATGCTACGTCAAAGCAATCTTCTCTTCAGCCTATAAATATCCACTGCTGGACAGAGGCCTACTCCAAGGCTTTCCACAACAACCGGTCTTATGTTGCCCGCACCCATCGGCTTCCCGCGACCTTCACCAGGACATCGGTCCAGCTTGTTGGAGGCCTCCTTACGCTACATCTTCCGATACGTGGCCGCCACTCTAGAACCTTACTGCCCCATCGGCCATCGGTTCTACGAGCAATGCACCACGCCCACTGCCACTTTAATTTCAGCGACTCGAAGAGCTATGTCAGTGACTTTGGTGCTTCTGCGGATCTCCTCATTTCTGATTCGATCATGCAGAGAAATTCCGAGCATAGAACACAATAGAATACTCTTTATTATGTACACCATATAAATTAAATTACAGATCATAAATAAAAGATTTTACAAAGGATGACACAGTGAGCGGTCTTATCTCTAAGAGCTATCTTTTACAGACACCCATCATAGTTCTTTCCATCGTCCTTTGCGTGACCTTGAGCCATCGTATGAGACCCATTGTGAGCGGCCACGTCTCAATTAGTCCACAATTAGACCACGTCTCGTTAGGTACTATGAAATCAAATTAATTTTTGGGGCAGAATCCTCAACTTACTTCAGGAATAGTATCAACATGCTGTAACTTGCAAATATGCTCATCACTGAAGGTCTTGAAGTGAGGGTAGATTTGGTTGTACTCGGCGTGGAAGGCGGTGTTCCCTTGCTGAATCAACTCCACGCCTCGCTCCAACTCTTGGTAGAAATTTGATGTCATCTTTTTCTTTTTCAAGTATTCGAGTTCGTCCCATGTGGTTTTCACCTGCAATTCGTAAAGACCTTAATGTTGGATAAAGATTTCCTATTTTACCGTTCTGTAGATTTTAAGGTTTTAAAAAGTCCGCATTGCTTTTGAAGATAAGTAGTTGTTGGTGTTATTAATACTTATCATTGTCGGTTTTAGACAAAGCGGTATTATTTATTGATCATATGGGATGTATTAATTCTGTATTCTGTAATCTATGTATGTACATTCAATCAACGCGTAATACTGACGTCAAACGATAAAACAAAAAATTCGTGCCTAGTATTTTAATTTGAAATCTGACTGACGGACTAATTCGTTTTTTTTTAGTCAAATACCCTATTCTACATTTCGCAAGCAGAGTTTGCCGTACAACTAGCATACATAAAACTTCCCAACTTAAACTGTTGGGCAAGTACCTGCCAGACACAACACCCGTCTGGTCGTAGGATCCTCTCTTTTCTATGGAGGATGAGTGAACTTTGCTCTTAGTTCTTTATGTTGGAAGTAATCTCAACTCCTTTGTGAGAATACTGGCCGAATCATGGATTGCGTGTTTTTAAATAGTGAATGTCAAAATAACTAGAAGGTTTGTACTGCGTCAAATTGACGTAGTTCACTATAAACCATGTTGTCGTAAAGATGTCTAAATTGTAACAATTATTTCTAGTTATATATATGAACAAAGGATGGCATGTAATAAAGGGGTTTGAGTCTTAAATTTACATCTTTCATTTGTGAGCCCTGCAAGAGACCTGTAAGGTTCAAGACTTTATACCTCCACAGTCTGCATAAAAAGTTCTCCAGGTTTTAACTAAGGCAACTATTATTAAATTTTAAGTAAGGATGTACCTACCTTATATTATTAAAACTACTTACATCAAAGAACAAATATCGCATATAATCGTAATCTTCCGACGCGATTGCATACTTGGAGTCTCCGAGAGCCTTTAAAGAGTCAGGTCCGCCACGGCCAGTGCTCATCAACGCGGAGACGATAGCAGATGTATAGTACGCGTGCACCAACATTGCACTCACTGACAGGACTATGAACGCGAAGCGGCCTGACCCACTTTGAGGCACTGCACTGGCGTCTGGTGGATACATTACAAAGGTACATTTAGGTATACCAAGATATACAGTTGTGTGGGTCAACAGAAATTCAAAATTCTGATCACATAGTCCAGGCGCCAAAGGTAGTTGAGTATGCAAAATATGAGGACTGGCAACTATGCTCAAATTCTTTTACCTGAGACCCTAAATAATAGAAAATCACATGTTGATAACGCGAATTGCGCGCTTCGAAATATTTACACTGGTGAACTTGCTGAAGAATCTTCTGTGCAATGTTTGCTAAATATATAGGAAAATGGAGAGGCTCTGTTAAGAACGTACGAAGATGAGCGATTCGTACTCAAAAGCAAAAAGTTATCTGATCCTATAAAAAAAAAAAAATTTAGCAATTTTGTAACTCATTCACAAAAACAAAACAAGAGTACTTCTAATAAAAAGTTACAAGATGCAACAGATGTAAGTCTCATTCAGAAAACATTTATGTTGGCTAATCAACGTGGATTTGATGCAAAAATTTTAGCATCTTTCGAAATTTTGAATTACTGCAAGTACCTTTTTGACGCTGAAGGGTTTTACAGGAAATCTCTAAAATCACAACTCGCCCTTGAAATTGAAAATAATCATAAGTGTGGTACTAACACGCGGCAGGATATTTTAAATCTACCCTTTTCAAAAATTTACATTGTTGATGGTATGGCACTTGTTCATCGAATCCAATTAAAAAATTTCAGCACATTTGGCGATTTCGCTCAAGCTTTTTTCAATAGAATTCAGAATCTTTTTTCGCAACCAAATGTAAAACGAGTTGATATTGTATTTGACAGATATGATGATATTTCAATAAAATACTTGGAATCAACGTTACGGAGTAAAGGTCAAATGATGAAAAATTTCATAATTTCAAATGAGCACACCAAAATTCCAGCTAATTGTAATAATTTCTTTTCAAGCACTGAAAATAAGTTACAGCTTGTTCGATTTCTATGTACTGCTGCCCCTAGATATGCACAAGTAAATGAAGATTGCGAGTTATATATTTGTGGAGGATTTGAAGATCCAACAAAATGTTTCAAACTGCAAGGTTCTTCATTTTTTGAAGTACCTGACTTGAATTCTAACCATTTAGAAGCGGATTCACGGATGTTTGGTCATATATTTCACGCAGTGAAAATCAAACTTGGCCATATCATAATCATTTGCGCTGATACAGATGTTTTCATTCTCGGAATTTACTTCTGGAACAAGCTTGCACGTCTAGGCTGTTTAGGTCTATGGTTCGACGGTTCCTATAAGAAAAAATTCATTTCAGGATGTCATCTGGCTGCTCAATCCCTTGGAGAAAATATTTGTGGTATTTTGCCAGCATTACACGCTCTGAGTGGTTGCGATTCGACTAGCAGATTCGGCTCGAAAAAAAAAAATGCTTTAAACGTTGCATCGTTGGATTTTGTACAAGAAGCTTTAAAGCATTTGGGAAATCCGTACCTAAGTGTCGAACAGCTAAAAGAATTGGAAAACATTTGCATCTATCTTTTTTCAAAAAAAAATTCAACGGCTGATGAACTTCGGTATAAATTAATTTCCCAAAATATCGGTTTCGGCTTAAATTTATTAAAAGTTATTTGCACATCAGATGCTCTACATTTACATCTATTGAGAGCTTCAGCACAAACATATGTATGGGTGAATGCTGACCAAACTTTACTACAGCCTATTGATTACACCTTCTTAGGTTATGAAAGGAAAGATGATAAATTATACCCACGACAAATGACTAAGCAACCACTGGCGGAATTGTTGATTCAACCCTGTAAATGTACATCCAATTGTAAAAAAATGGCTTGCTCTTGTAAAAAAATACAGATTGATTGTATTACGTTATGCAAATGCATAAATAACGATTGTCAAAATAAAAAAGATTGATGATTATGCTTATTTTTATGATATGTTTGAATTTGCTTTTTTGTATTAAATAATTTTTTTTAACAATAATTTTTGTTTTTATTATTAATTTTTCTGTTCTTTTTCCACTTGACTAGCTATAAGTATCTTTAATTATAAAAAAAAATTGATATTGCCGTTAAAACAATTATTTTAATGATACCAAAGCATATGTTCAGTCCATTTACTTGATGTCTAAGGGGGTGGGGTGTAAAAAAAAATTGGACCAATACAACTCCTGGCAACATTCGAAATCATAATTTGCATGCTTTTCTGAGTTCAAAACCATAAACCGAATGCGGTCCTCACATTTTGCATACTCAACTCCATCCAGCGCCCGGTCTATACAAGCACAGGTATAGTATTAATTCCATAATAATAATAGGTCAGATGTTCACACAAATATGTAAAGAAAACCCTGTCCGATCCGTGACGGTATTGTTAGGTATTGATAACTAATTCTACTAATGCCTACAAAGCCGGGCTAAACTTAAAAAAAATCCCCCTAAAAATAAATAATATTTCGCAAAAGGAGGTAAATTAATACATGTGCGGTATGCAATACATGCCCGGGCGAAGGAAGGCAGGGCACACGGCACACGGTCGTATCGCTATTCGCTCATAAAATACCGTCAAATGATGATTATGTAAAATTTCATATTTTATTTGGTCATGTGTTTACCTAACCTTTATTATCCTTATGGATGGGACGGGGTTTTCTTTACACATTGTATAATAGCAGCAGCTTCCGGTCTAACTGGACTTAGTTGAATACCAGTATTAAGCTGAATCCTGTCAGATTGGAAGCCAACCACAATATAGCTGGGAAAAGACTAGGCAGATATGAAGAACCAACACCGATGATGAGATCTGATATAAAGCTGATCATCTCTGTTGCAGCTTATAGTGATCCGCTGCTGTACAAAGGCCTCCCCCAAGGCTTTCCAGGATGACCGGTCTTGTGCTGTCCGCATCCATCGGTTTCCCGCGACCTTCACCAGGTCATCGATCCACCTTGTTGGGCGCCTCCCTACGCTGAGTCTTCCGGTACGTCCGCCACTCCAGTACACACAACCTTACTATCCTTCGGCCATCGGTCCAACGAGCAATATGCCCCGCTCACTGAAACTTAATTTTAGTAACTTTGGTTATAGCCAGAGCTGTTACAACCATGAAAATATTTACCTATTTTGCATTAAATTGATTAATATCGAATATGAGTATAGAGAAAAACAAAATTATTGAGTACCTAACAAATGCAGAGTAGATAACCCAACAGGAAAATAACTTTGTAGCGGTAATTACAATGCTAAGTACATGCGAATATTTGTCTGCTGTACTACTACATGTGAAAATTGTCGTCACAATTGGTGCAGTGGCTGAGCGATCTACTGCTGCGCCGCGTGTCGCGGGTTCTTATTAATAAATATTCTAATAAATAAATATTTATTTATTTATTTAAACTTTATGCACAAACATTGCACAATGGCGGACTTAATGCCTTAGGCATTTTCTACCAGTCTACCTTGAGGTGATGCGGAGACAAAATATGGTAGGTGCAAACAAATTAAAGCTAAAAGAGAGAAAAAAAATATTATAATAAATACATAAATACAAAATATAAACAGAAGAGAGAGAAAAAAAATTATAGATAGAGAAAAAGAATAAATTATATATGTGATGAATCTGCCAATTTATTGCGTAGGTATTCCCGAGCTTTCACTTTAAATGTGTACCGACTTGTCAACGTCCTGATATTCTGAGGAAGATCATTCCAAAGGAAAACCGCCTGAACCAGAAATGAAGACTTAAGAAAACCAGTGCGGTGAGAAGGACATCGTAGAAGACAATTATTGGAAGAACGAAGATTTTTATTATGCGCAGAGAATAAATATTGGAAATGAGTATAGTGTAGGAGTATATTTGTATGGCCTACAAGTAGTTGTTCCGGGTCTGGCAGTTTGTGTATGTGAGTTTATATGTTTGTACACCCACGATACAGGAGAAATTCCTAGTGGGGGCAACGTTTTTTTTTTTTTTAAAAAATGGATTTTCTTATAGATAGGTACTCGTATCAACCGTCCTCTTTAATCACTCTATTAAAAAAACCGCATTAAAATCTGTTGCGTAGTTTTAAAAATTTAATCATACAAAGGGACATAGCGAAAGACAAAGTAACTTTATTTTATAATATACTAGCTTTCGCCCGCGTGGAATTCGGTTATATCGCACTTGAAAAATGAAAATTATTGATTGTAGCCTATATTCTTTCTCAGGGTCTAAAGATTGTCTGTGCCAAATTTGATCAAAATCGGCCGAGAGGTTTAAGCGGGAAAGCGTAACAGACAGACAGAGTTACTTTGGCATTTGTAATATTAGTATGGATAGTGAAATATGTAGTGATTATAAATTAGTGCTTGACCGCAATCCTGCCTGATGGTTAGCAGTGATGCAATCGTTGATGGTAAAGCGCGCTAGTTTATTAAGAGCCTATTCACTCTAGGCTTGAAGACACTTAAATTATAGTTCCACGGAAACACCGCCGCTAATTGTTCCTGTCCCTCGTTGTGTGTGATATAATAGAGGAGGCGAAATGCTTCGTCCGGATGTTAGTGGTGTCAACAACCTAAGGATGGAAACTCGCCGCATGGCGGGTCGTCAAATGGTGGAACGGAGATGGGGAATTAGATCATGCAATTCCCTCGCGCACACTCTCCAAAATGCATCCTATAGAAAACCGACAGGCCGGATACTCTACGCCTGTGCTAGTTTCTGTTTCTGTGTGGGTTTCGAAAACACGGAGATTATTAATTTAATGTATTGTGTTTCTTAACAATAACTAACTTCTTTTACCTGAATAGGTAGCTGTGCTGCTGTTTGCTAATTCATCCCTGCCTTTGAAGCGGCGGGCATTTTGAGGGACTGTATTTTATAGTTCATAAGCTTCGATCGATGTTCAAAAGTACTGATTCTCGTTTGAGTAAATTGTTCTGGGTTTTGATTAGAATTATAGAATAAGGCTGATTCAAATCAATTCATTTACAAACTAACCAATAAGAATCCAATCGAGACAGTTCTTGCTGGCAGGCTTACCTTGCTGCAACCAAGTAGTTAGGACAGTATACAATGCCCCCTCTTTTTCTCTGGGTGTCTCAGATGTTATCCATTCGACCATTGCCAGGATGGCCATCATGGCCAGACAAGACCACCACACAGCAGGAGAGAACGGCTCCAAGAACATGTTGCTGCTACTCTCTCGCTCTGATAAGTACGTGAAGCCAACCCTGTTTATAAATAAAAATAAATAAATAAATAAATACGGACAAATCACACAGATTGAGCTAGCCCCAAAGTAAGTTCGAAACTTGTGTTATGGGATACTAACTCAACGATACTATATTTATAATAGATAAATATATAGATAAACATCCAAGACCCAGGCCAATCAGGAAAAGATCGTTTCCCATCATGACCTGGCCGGGGATCGAACTGGGGCCCCCACGTCGCAGGCAGGCGTGTTGACCGCTGCGCCACGGATTATTATATGAAGTCTTCTTCAGCCTATAGATGTCCACTGCTGGACAAAGGCCTCCCCCAAGGCTTTCCACGATGAGCGGTATTGTGCTTCCTGCGACCTTCACCAGGTCATCGCTCCACCTTGTTGGGGGCCTTCCTATGTTGCATCTTCCAGTACGTGGCCGCCACTCCAGAACCTTATTGCCCCATCAGCCATCGGTTCTCCGAGCAATGTGCCCTGCCCACTGCCACTTAAGTTAAGCGACTTACGATTACAAGATTTATTATGTTTATGAAAAATTAATATATAAATCATCATGTAAATATTTATGCTTATGTTCAATTAAAACAAATAGGCGAACTAAAGGCAGTCACATAACAGTATCCATGTTTTTAATAGATTAGTAGATATAAATAATAATAATCATCATTTCAGAAAGACGTCCACTGCTGGACATAGGCCTCCCCCAAGGATCTCCACGACGACTGGTCCTGCGGTTCCCGCATACAGTGGTTTCCCGCGACCTTCACCAGATTGAAACCCTGTCGGCCACATCGGGCATCGGTCCACAAATTGTTACTAAATTATTATTAACAATTTATGGATTGTAAAACTGCTGGATACCTGTTTCTTATAATTTGTTCCAGGACACTTGGTTCTCCAACTTATGTACGTAACTTATAGAGCAATGAGCAAGAGACTTGAATCTCTTGCTCATTGCTCTATAAGTTCAAGGGCATATAAATGTAAGTTACTCAGATGATAAACAGAGTACGACAAAACAAATGAAAATAAATAAATACATTTTAAAAACGTTAGTGCTATAGTGCACTTAGTATTAGACTTTAACGACAATACCTGAAGGGCCATATTGGTATGAGATAGTCAAGATCAACGATCCTGTCTAATAAAATGCGTAGTATTGCCCCTGAGATGTCCGCTGTACCGGTCGATAACATCACGTACATACTGTTGTTATTGATCTGGGTTGACCATAATTCGTTCTCAATTAGAACATCTCTGAAAAAGTACATTGTCTTTACACCTTTTTTCTCCAATGACTACTAAACGAAAAGAAAAGAAGAAAAGGTTTTGAATAAATAAAAAAAAAAAGAAAATACAATGCATTATTATGAGTCATGATTTAGTTTGAAGGACCCTTAATGCGAGCACAGTCTGAGTTTTGCGTTCCAAGGGCCGTCGCCCTTGGAACATCTTTACCAGAGTTCATTCACCCTAAATCAATAATTAATAGTATCTAATATTTTTTACATTAATCAAAACCTCTTTTTTACTCTAAAGGCTGATAATGATTTAAATTTTAGCTAGCATTCCCCACCACTATGCTCTCCTGTTTTATCCCGCTAAATCAAGTTTTGCATTTTTTGTCCCACTCATCAACATTTGTACAAATTAAAACTTAAAGTATAACTAAAGATTGCCTATAATGTTCCCACTGTTGGGAGACAAGCCTCCTCTGTGTCTGAGTCTGGTGGAACAGTGTAGTGAGAATGAGAGAATGTTTAACTCCTTAACAAACAATCTTACACCTGATTGTAATCATGATCCATCAGGCTGTTCACGGTCAGCTGTCTCAAATGAGTCTCCTCCATCAGTGACTCATACTGTGGAGTTGTTTGACAGTCTCAGCAGTACTTCCCTCGCCACACCAAACACAGAAGAATTAATAATAACAAATAAAATGTTAAACAATAAAAACAAAATATTGATGTACTGCGATGAAATGGGTAAAAATATGGGTCATACACTACAACACCATTTAAATGACCAAGTAGTCAATTATTGTATGCCTGAAGCATCTTATAGTCAAATTATAGATAAAGTTATAAGTGGTAATTACAGTCCATCCACAAATATTGTTATTTTGATTGGGAGAAGGGGAAATGCAAATAGTGTAAAGATAAAGAAATATTTTGAAAATCTGGCCTCATTAAATGTAAACAAAATAGTTTTGTTTGCCTTTCCTTATGGCAATGGCCTGTCACAGACCGAAAACAGAATTAGATATAGATGTAATATGACATTACAAACTATGACATTGTATAATGAAAAATTTGAATTTATTGACTCTAATGCACTCATTAGTCAAAATTATTTTACGACCAAAGATAACTATTATCTTTGTAATTTTTTAAAAAGACAGGTAGCAGAATCGCTATCATACTATATATATAAGTCAGCCAAGTGTTTGGCTAACTATGCTGCTTCTATTGAGCAGTTAAGTAATACACTTAGTGGTAATGAGCAGAGCTTGGAATTTGTTCCAAGTTATTTAAATTACAATTTGAGACAATAGAGTCAACCTCTAGCACTATTTTGAATAATGAATTAAACATGTACCCATTATCAAGGGACATTGAGACAATAGAGTTGAACTCTAGCAGAGATGTGAACCTAGAAACATTAATATCACACCCAATAAATTTTAATTTTCAAAATATAATCAATAATAATAACCTTAAAATTGTTCATCAAAATATACAGGGTGTGATAAATAAACAATTAGAATTGGAGTTGTTCATGAACTGTAGTTATATTGATATTGTTTGTCTTACTGAACATTGGTTAAAAGCCCATCAGTTCATGTTCAGCTTTAATAACCATCAGATTGGTAGCTCATTCAGCAGAGTGAATATGATAAGGGGTGGCTCCCTAATAATTGTTCGCAACAATATCAAATTTAAAGAACGGGCTGATATTGTAAGCCTCTCTGTTGAGCGAGTTATTGAAATTGCTTGCATCGAGCTCGAGCGGTTCATTGTAATAAGTGTCTACAGGCCCCCATGTGCTTCCTATGATATTTTTGGAAAATATATGGAGGAAGTTTTATTAAAGACTTGTCACAGTAACAAAACAGTTGTTGTCTGTGGAGACTTCAACATTAATATTCTAGAGAAATCAGCTACAGTGAATGAATTTATCTCATTATTCAAGTCCTATAATTTGTACGCAAGATTCTTTGAGCCGACTAGAATAAGTGCCACAAGTGCCACCTGTTTAGACAACATCTTTACTAACCTAAGACCTTCTGACCATTTAATTATAAATGAGTTAGACTCTGATCACTGTGGCCAGTTAGTTACTTTTCCTCAGAAGAGTGAAGTCAGAGCTCAAAGAAAACTTGTGAGTTTTGTTCCTGTAAATGAAAATCGTTTAGGACAATTTAAAAATAATTTAATTGAAAAGCTACCGGGCTTGCCTCATCACACCAACCCGGATCATGCATATAGTATACTATTTAACTTGATTAATTGTGAATTTATGAAAGTTTTCACAAAAAAAACATTGCCTGTTAGCGACCGCATTATATTTAGTGACTGGGCAACCCCAGGTATTTATAAAAGCAGGGAAAAAATGTATGAATTGTATCAGGAAAAAACATATAACCATGATGTAGCTTTTCAAGAATTCGTTAAAAAATATTCAAAAACTTTTAAGAGAGCCTGTTCCTCAGCAAAAGCCATACACATTAAAAATAAAATAAAATCTTCTAGAAATAAAATCAAAACAACTTGGCAAATTATAAATTCTGAAACTGGAAGAACCAAAGTACAAAATCGCGATTTCCATCTTAAAATTAACGATGAAGATATAAAGGCGGACTTGGAGGTAGCAACTGAGTTTGAGAATTTTTTTACTAGTATTCCAATAATAACAACAAAAACTTTGTCTTCTTCCTCCACTTCTGCCTACGCCATACTAAAAGAATGTGTTCCGGAATGTGACAAGCACTTTGAATTTGCGTTTGCGACTGCTAAAGACATTATAGAATCTTTTAAGGATCTTGATGTAAAAAAAACTGCCGATCATTGGGGTTTGTCAGTATATACTGTAGCTTCAATAATAGATGTTATCGCACCTTTCTCAGCAATTGTTTTTAATTCTTGTGTCACATCTGGTATATTTCCTGATTTGATGAAACTTAGCAAAGTAATTCCACTGTTCAAATCTGGTAGTACAACTGATCCCACGAATTTTCGGCCAATTTCTATATTACCAACTTTGAGCAAAATTTTTGAAAAATTAATTTTGAAACAGTTGTTGAGACATTTCAACTTATATAATTTATTGCACGTGAAACAATTTGGTTTTACAAAGGGTCGTTCAACTACCGATGCGGGCGTGGCGTTGCTAAAGAACATATTTGGGGCCTGGGAGGAATCGCAAGATGCTCTTGGTATTTTTTGTGATTTGTCCAAGGCCTTTGATTGCGTACATCATGATACTCTTATTAGGAAACTGTACCATTATGGTTTAAGGGACAGAGCTCTCGACCTTCTGACTTCTTATCTGAATAATCGAATTCAGAGGGTTGATGTTAATGGCAACAAATCTGCAGGATCTGAGGTCACCATGGGCGTTCCGCAGGGCTCAATTCTAGGTCCTTTCTTGTTTTTAATTTATATTAATGACTTACCTCATCACGTGAGGGATAATCACAACATAGTATTGTTCGCGGATGACACTTCTCTTATTTTTAAAGTCAAGCGTCAGCTAGCAAATTTTGACGAAGTTAACAATGCACTTTCGAAAGTTGTCCATTGGTTTAATGTAAATAACCTTCTTTTGAATGAAAAAAAAAAAACTAAATTCATTAAATTTTCTACGCCAAATGTCAGGCAGTTAAGTACCAATGTTCAACTGAATGGAGTAGAGTTGATCCCTGTCGAGTCGACAGTTTTTCTTGGATTGACTATTGACTCCAAGTTACAATGGGGTCCTCACATTGAGAAGCTGTCGGGTAGACTCAGTTCTGCCGCTTATGCTGTTAAGAAAATTAGACAGATAACTGATGTGAATACAGCCAGAATTGTTTATTTTAGTTATTTTCATAGTCTTATGACTTATGGGATTCTTCTCTGGGGAACTTGTGCGGACATCAATACCATCTTTGTTTTACAGAAAAGGGCTGTTCGAGCCATCTACAACCTTGGTCCTAGAGATTCTCTTAGAGAAAAATTCAGAGAGGAAAAAACATATGACGTGTAAAAGTGATCGGTGATCCTACTTGCTTAATAAACGATTTCATTTCATTTCATTTCATTTCATTTCATTTCATTTCATTTCATTTCATTTCATTTCTCGGAGAAACAGAGTGGGCCTTAATCTACTAGGCTGGCCCAGCGCGGTTTGGTAGATGTCATGTGTCTTCGAAGTTTTTTGCCTCTAGGACATGCTGTTCCCTCACGATGTTTTCCTTCACCGTTTTGAGAGCAGTGGTGATGAAATATTTAACACAAAGTAATATGCCTGACGGGGTTCGAACCTACGACCATCGCTGCTCTAATAAATCTATCAGGGAATAACAATAGGGATCTTTCCTGGGTAAAAAAAAATGATTCCATTTAGTCCGTCATTCAGATTATAGAAAAATATTGGATACGTATACTTTGTTTTATGAAATCAATAAAAATTGACAAATATAAAAGGCATCAAAGATCGGAAGACGTCACACGAGTTTTCAACGCACTGTATCGTCTTTATTTTTTGTTTATATGAAAAAAGAAAAAAATACGTGTCCAGTATTTTTTTGAAATCTGACTGATGGACTAATTAGTTTTTTTTTAGTCAATTACCTTATTGTATACTATCATATACATATATACAGTGCTACTTACTGTGCATTTAACGCTTCAGTGATAAGGATAGCTGTTCCATACCCACTGCGGATTCCAGGATCCTGGTCAGACATAGAGTCGTCTTCTAAGAAGTCCGAAAATGTTCCAACATACAGGTTATTAGAATAATGTCCTACCTGCAGAACAAGCGTTATTAGTTCTACTGGAAAATCAGCTACATTAGATGAAATATTTCTTTGTAATTTTTGCTCGAATGTAAGTTAGCGCTTCCTTTACGGAAGAGAGAATCCCTAATATGGTTTTGTCATACATAGCCCTGATAGAAGTGCTGTGCCTTATGGGTTGTAGGTATTTTACATACATATTTTATATTCTGTTTTATTGAATTAAACATAATAAAATTAATTCAATTAAACTCACCATGTACTTATTAACAATAAACATCATCAAAATAATTATGTATATTTACCCCCTTATTCATAAACGCTGCTTAAAGTTAATTAGTGATTAGCGATTGTTTAACCATACATTTTGATGTTTTTATCGTCACTGAACTTTAATTATCCTTTATGAATAAATACCACAGAGTTCAAGGGCGTTTATTCATAAACGATTATTAAAATTAAGTGACGTGCAAACGTCTAAAATATATAGTTAAACAATCGCTAATCACTAGTTAACTTTAAGCAGTGTTTATGAATAAGGGGGATAATCTACATTTGCGATACATGCGCCAAAAATATCAACAAATAACATGAAACAAGTTTAGTTCTCTTTACAATTATAAACGTTTTATCTCTGATAGTGTTAGTGACTATCATCATTCATTTCAGCCAAAACACGTCCACTGTTGGACATAGGCCTCCCCCAAGGCTCTCCACGACGACCGGTCCTGCGCCTCCCGCATCCAGCGGTTTCCCGCGACCTTCACCAGGTCGTCGGCCCACCTTGTCGGGGGCCTACCCACGCTACGTCTTCCGGTGCGTGGTCGCCACTCGAGAACCCGTCGGCCCCATCGGGCATCGGTCCTACGGGCAATGTGTCCAGCCCGCTGCCACTTTAGTGTTGCAATTCTTCGGGCTATGTCGGTTACTCTCGTTCTTCTGTGGATCTCCTCATTTCTGATTCGATCGAATTTTTTTTTAGAATATCCGATTCTATAAGTTAAATAAATTAGCTAAGAAATCAGTTACAGATTATAAATATTAATAATTAAACATTTATTTTAATAATTTTTGTTGAACCAATTTTATAAATTACTTGCTTTATTACGTCCGTGTGCCGATTCTTAAAACGTAGGTTGAAGGAACGACAGGGTTTTTGTTACATATTGTATAATATGCATAACAAAATTTCTGTTAGTAAAATATTAGTGAAACATACTGGGGTAGCTATTCTCAGAGGAAACCTCTTCAAGTCGAGCCTCTTTAGTATTCTTTCGTGCTCGTGCAAAAGAACCAAGCCGGAGGAGTTAGTCCAATGCGCCCAGATGTTTATGGCTATACCATCTCGAGGGTGCACATATACGTCGTAAATTTGGAATGAGGTCCTTGTATCCGCAATTATAGCTAAAACAGTAGAAAAATCGAATATAAACACGCTGATGACAATACATCAGATACGCAATCATGTCGTTTGAAGAAAAACATCACAACTTGAACTTTATAGGACTATTTATTGATTTTGAAAGTATTCACCACGTAGCTTAATTTAGTATCAAAAACCGTTGCAGAATTTTCTTATACCATCTAACACGTACCGTCTTGTGATCGAGCACTCAAAAGTCTTACAATTGGTCTAACTGCAATGCTTTGATATCACCTTCGGGCTGTGGAGGTCAGACGGCAGTCGCTTCATGGAAAATATCGAAGTTTAGCCAAAATGAGCAGTTAAACTGGTAAAGTGGACCCCAGACTATATATTGAGACCCTAGACTATGGAATAACACTGAGATGAAGAAGATTAGTATGCTCATGCTATGAATTCTAAATACTAGCGTTCAACAGTCCGCTCTATCACTGAACACAGATCACATATATCAGACACGAGCTTTTCAAAACACTGAAGCTGAGTTAAAAAACTAGCAGGGAAGTGTGCCTTTCGGCTGCGCTAGAAAGTTTTAGTTTAGCAAAAATACCTGCAACTAGTGCCTGATGCTGGTTTTCAACTGAACCTAATGTGTAAGGTGACGGATGTAAAACAGCACAGTAAGCGCGCAACATGGTAGGAGGGACGGAGTATGCTATGCTATTGCTGACTGCATGAGCGTGTGTGATCCATCGCTACTCGTTCAGTGCTCAGTGTGCATAGTATAGATGGAAAGCAGCCGATGAAGTGATTTTTTGCTCCATTGGTGTTATTGCTATACGGCGTCCTAGTGTGATGATAAATTAATAAACAGCGCCTGTTTAAACGAAAATAAATGTTCTAAGTAGTTTTGTTATTATTATTTTTTACATAGAAGTTGATCCATAGAGACAAAAGAGATGATAGTGTTGTGTGGTGTACTCTAGACCCAAAATACAAATAATCCCTTCATATACCTGTAGAGTGCCTGGTTTCATTACTGGCGACATGTTCCCATTGAAGAAAGGCAACGTCACAATCATATCGAATCTTACGCAGAACATCAGGAACGTGGTCACCTAGTATCAGCCACTTGTATCTCATCATGAAGTGTGATTTCTTCAGCTAAAGTAAATATGTAACAGTTATGTTAAGGTTTATAAAACTAAATAAACTATAAATTATTAAATAAAATTATAACCTACCTATCCTAATTAAAACTATTAACAAATTATAATACAGCGTCAAACAATTTTTTTTTAGAAATTTGGATAAAATTCTTGTAAGGTAACAAAATCGACACCGATGAGGCAGTGCAAAGATTTTAATGATTCCCTCCTGAAATTTTTTTTTTACTAAAGCGCTCAGTAAATTACCTATGAGATAGAAAATTACACATGATGACATTATTTAAGAAAATGCTTTTTAAATTTCTGTTATCAAAGAATTATTATAGAATTAAGGACTATTTAGAAGATAAATCGATGGAATTTGGATAACGTAATTTTAATAATAAGTTTGCACGCCATATATGGCAGGATACGCTGGAAAAAAATACACTGTAACACCCTTTGTACCGTATTTTAGCAAATTAACATTTTTGATTTGATTTGATTTGATTTGAAAAGTGCATAGAAAGCAATGGCAAAGATACTTTGATGATATTAAAAAAAAAAAACGATTTTATTTAGTCCCTTTAGTGACCTTTTTAAATATGGGCATGTCGTCATGTTCGTGGGTAATATAAAGAACTCCTTGTAAATACTGATGCCGAATGTGGTTCAATATGGCCGGGTCACAAGACACCGTCGCTGTCATCCCGTACTGTGACAGTTGGCGAGTAAAGTTTAATTGATCTGAAACACAATTAGTTTGTTTAAAAATTAAAGGTTGACCCGTAAAATATCTATTCATGCTAAAGAAAATTTGTCCAGTATTTTTTTGTCAAGCAATATTATTCACTAAATAATTTCGATTGTTATCGAAAATATGGCGATGTTAAATACTCGTTTTTCGATTAGTTAAACATACATAGGAAACCTTATTGTTGTTTATTTTAATTAGTTAATCGAAGCTGGCATATATCGTCAAATAATGTGGCGATGGGTTTTTTGGCGGGAAAGTGAAGCTGAGTGTCACGTTCATTTTTTATTGGACTTTTCAAATTATTTATACAGTCTTATTCATAAAACTTTAATCATTTGCTAAGCAACTGATTAGCAAAATTCTTATTCATAAAAGCTGTTTAACGCTAAGAGGATGCTAAGCAATTGATTAGTAGCTGTCAAAATTAAACATCACCGGACCGCTGTTAAGAGGATGGTTAGAGGCAACAATATGGCGGATTTTATTTGAATCAGCTGATTGATTTAATATGATCATTATACTTCGAAGTTATTTTGTTTATAATATCGAATAATGTGTAAATATGGATGTTGAAAACCTTTTTTGAATTTCCGAAACGACGTACTTAGTAAAGTTATATTAATAGCTTTGAAATTTTTTTAAAGCTTTATTCGGTAGTGGGCTATAACATCGGCTGCCGGCAGAAGTTATCATCCACCGGACAAAGTCTTGTCGCCAAGCGATTCGTCGTGTTCCGTATGACTGGTGAAGCCGTACGGAGGCCTGAGCAGTTGTGTTGCAAAGTGTGCCAGGTACGATGCGCCAAATGTTGTTGTGTCGGGAGTTTGGTCCTGGAGGGTCTCCAGATCAATCGCCCTCTTGCGCAGCATCGTTGGTCGTGTTGTTGAGTTTAACATTGCATCACCTCGCTCAACTGCCGTCTTCCTTTTTATTCACTCATTTTTTTTAAGTGAATAGGCTCTTAATAAACTAGCGCGCTTTACCATCAACGATTGCATCACTGCTTGCCATGAGGCGGGATTGCAGCCAGGCACTGGTTTATAAAAGCAGTTATGTTTCCTTGTGTTTTCTTATGTCATATCTAAGGCACAGGACTACAAAAAGTCATGTTGTAGCAGCAATACACAAATAATAAAACATTTTTTAGGAATATTTTATTTTGATACGCAATAAAACTGTTTACATTTTGTTATAAAAATAATTCATTGTTTTTGTTTTCCAATACTTTTCTTCCATAAGCATGACAGCCATTCTTGACTCACGCGACCCTCATTCCTCATCTTTTTCACTCAGCATGGTCTTCTCCTTCGCCGTCATTGCGAGGTTGAATAATATTGCTGCTAGGTGCTAATAGTGGCTTTGTTTACAGCAATAAAACGTGTGCCTGTAAACAAGTATAATAATACTGTAAAAATCAGTACAAAAGCAGTAGGAATTAATGTAATATATACACAAGAACCCACTTAAATTTCTTAAATAGCAAATGGATGTATACAAGCATATAGAGCAGGAAAATACACAGTTACTATCGGCTAATGCTTTAACATTAATTTCGTCAGTTTAGATTAGTAATTACATATAAATACAGAGATAAATACCTTTTTCTGTTTACTATAATATTATTGGGAGTTTTTTACTTTCACTACTATCATCACAAATACAATTATTTAATTGTAATAAATCATTTTATTTGTATTCAAATTGTCCGATGAAATTTCTGACATTTTTCTGCCAAACACGACAGATAAAAAATCGTAGTTTTGACAAGTTTTTTTCTAAAAATTCCATTTTTTAGTCAACTATTTTGATTATAATCTGTGCCGAAAGCATAGTTTCACCTCTACTGCGTATCGCTACTAATCATCTGCTAACTAGCTTTTATGAATAAAGAAAAGATAAGCATTGATTTAGAGCTAACTAAATGGTTAGCTAAATACTGTGTTATTCATAAAAAACTCGTTAATCACTCATTAGCAACTATTTAGCTAACCATTTAGTTAGCTCTAAATCAACGCTTAACTTTTCTTTATTCATAAAAGCTAGTTAGCAGATGATTAGTAGCGATACGAAGTAGAGGTGAAACGATGCGTTCGGCACAGATTATAGTCAAAATAGTTGACTAAAAATTGGAATTTTTAGAAAAAACTTGTCATAACTGCGATTTTTTATCTGTCGTGTTTGGCAGAAAAATGTCAGAAATTTGATCGGATAATTTGAATATAAATAAAATGATTTATTACAATTAAATAATTGTATTTGTGATGATAGTAGTGAAAGTAATAAACTCCAATAATATTATAGTAAACAGAAAAAGGTATTTATCTCTGTATTTATATGTAATTACTAATCTTAAACTGACGAAATTAATGTTAAAGCAGTAGCCGATAGTAACTGTGTATTTTCCTGCTCTTTATGCTTGCATTTGATATTTAAGAAATTTAAGCGGGTTCTTGTGTATATATTACATTATTTCCTACTGCTTTTGTACTGCTTTTTACAGTATTATTATACTTGTTTACAGGCACACGTTTTATTGCTGTATACGAAGCCACTATTAGCACCTAGCGGCAATATTATTCTACCTCGCAATGACGGCGAAGGAGAAGACCATGCTGAGTGAAAAAGATGAGGAATGAGGGTCGCGTGAGTCAAGAATGGCTCTCGTGCTTATGGAAGAAAACAATGAATTATTAATATAACAAAAATGTAAACACTTTTATTGCGTATCAAAATAAAATATTTCTAAAAAAATGTTTTATTATTTGTGTCTTGCTGCCCCAAAATGACTTTTTTTAGTCCTGTGCCTTAGATATGACATAAGATAACACAAGGAAACATAGGGCAGTATCTAAAATTACTGTCTTTTTTATTACGAGTAAGTACTGCTTTTTATAAACCAGTGCCTGACCGCAATCCTGCCTCATGGCAAGCAGTGATGCAATCGTTGATGGTAAAGCGCGATGTAAGCGCGCTAGTTTATTAAGAGCCTATTCACTTAAAAAAAACTGAGTGAATAAAAAGAAAGACGGCAATTGAGCGAGGTGATGCAATGTTAAACCCAACAACAGGACCAACGATGCTGCGCAAGAGGGAGATTGATCTGGAGACCCTCCAGGACCAAACTCCCGACACAACAACATTTGGCGCATCGTACCCGGCACATTTTGCAACACAACTGCTCAGACCCGTCCTCCGTACGGCTTCACCAGACATCATGCCGGAACACGAGGAATCGCTTGGCGGCAAGACTTTGTCTGGTGGGTGGTAACTTATGCCGGCAGCCGATGTTATAGCCTAGTATCGAGTAAAGCTTGTAAGTCAAAAAAGTTTCAAAGCTAATACCTATAACTTTACTACGTCGCTTTGGAAATTCAAAAAGGTTTTCAACATCCATATTTCCGCACTATTCGATATTATAAACAAAATAACTTCGAAGCATAATGATCATATTAAATCAATCAGCTGATTCAAATAAAATCCGCCATATTGTTGCCCCTAACCATCCTCTTAACAGCGGTCCGGTGATGTTTAATTTTGACAGCTACTAATCAATTGCTTAGCATTCTCTTAGCGTTAAACAGCTTTTATGAATAAGAATTTTGCTAATCAGTTGCTTAGCAAATGGTTAAAGTTTTATGAATAAGACTGATAGTTGCTAATGAGTGATTAACGAGTTTTTTATGAATAACACAGATTGTGTTATACTAAATAGAAGTGCGAGATTTATTTAGTAAAAAGTGCATTCAGTAAATAATTCATAAATAACAGTGAAATATCGCAGCATAGTGGCCACATCATGACTTTGTCTCAAACTTCCATCGTAAGACGGGTCACGAGGCCGTTTTTTTCGACATTGAACAATTCATTACGTGACATTGGCTAAATGCACTAACCGTGCGAAGCCATAAAAGAAAGAAAGAAAGAATGTGGCGATGCCATAAAGTTCATAAGTTTTCATAATTTTTTTTTCTATAATTGGAATTTTTTGTCAGATCTAACAGCCTGTTGCTTTCTCGATATTAGTTTAGGTGTTTCAATCTCCATAGTGAAACTTAACTACCTATTTAGTAAAAAATTAATTAGTAAAGCCTTTTTATTAACGTAACCGTAGTATTTTGCTGTGTTAGAAAAAGAGTTCTACCTAAAACTAAAAATATTTTGCTCAAAATCATCTTACTTACCTACTGAGGGCCAACATGCTAGTACAATAATACTACTGACAACTTTATGCTTGAAAAATTCCACCACAGCCTGGGTCAACATGTTTTCAAGACAGCTTTAAATTTCAATACAATATTTTGTAGGCAAACAATTTATATTGGCGGTGTATAACAAATGGTACAATCGAAATCTACAATGTTAAACATAATTCTCGACCTGAATTGTTTGGTTTCAATGTATTAATATTCTTGATTTAATTAACATATTCGATCCATCGAGCTTGTTGGCGTGCCATGAAAGAGGCCTATGTCCAGCAGTGGACGAGTAGAGGCTGTTGATGATAATGATGATTCAATAATAAACGTAAAACTGTATTTGAAAATAAATGACTATAGTGGAAAGCCGAAAGGCTGAACATTTTTATACTTATATATCTAATATATAAAATTCTCGTGTCACGGTGTTCGGCTTTAAACTCCTCCGAAACGGCTCGACCGATTTTGATGAAATTTTTTGTGCTTAACTGGTATCTATGAGAATCGGCCAACATCTATTTTTCATCCCCCTAAATGTTAGGGGTAGTCCACCCCTAAATTCTTTTTTTTATTTTTTAGACAAAATTTTTAATTTCTATTTTTTTATGATACAACATACAAAAATACATACAATCCCCAATTTTCACCCTTCTACGATCAACCCTTATTTTTTAATAGCCATTTTAGTAATTTAATCTATTATTTATATGGCAAAACAACGTTTGCCGGTCAGCTAGTTTTTTTATATAAATTATAAACTAGCGCTTGACTGCAATCCCGCCTGATGGTAAGCAGTGACGCAATCGTATATGGTAAAGCGCACTAGTTTATTAGGAGCCTATTCACTCTAGCCTTGAATACACTCAAATTGTAGTCCGACGGAAACACCGCCGCTGGCAAATTGTTCCAGTCCCTCGATGTACGCGGTACAAAGAAGGAGGCGAAACGCTTCGTCCGGACCGTAGAGGTGTTAACAACGTAAGGGTGACAACTCGCCATACGACTGGTTGTCCGATGGTGGAACGGAGATGAGGGAATTAAATCATGCAATTACCTCGCACACTCCCCGAAATGCATCCTATAGGACACCGATAGATATTTAACTTGCTTTCAAATATAAACAGAACGACTAAATAATTTGTTTCTCTTTATTAGTTTATCTTTTCGTCTGTACAGAAGCATAGAAAATGCATTTGCACAGCAATTTGGGCGTATCCAGTCCAAATGACAGGGTTCCGGCAAATTACTACCTTCGGTAAAAACCTCCTTTGCGATTCACTAAATGAAACAAGCCTTAGTTTGAGCCAGTGTATTTATTTATATATGAATGTAGAATAAATAAAATTAAACTAACATTACTAAGAATAGGTTAATAGTATTTGTATGAACACGGGCAGGAAGGGGTTGGAGGAGGGCACTCCATGAGCTTAGGTTCTAAGGTTATTGGTACGGGAGGGGCCACCATATAAGCTGTCATAGGATATCCGGGAGGAGGCAATGGAGGTGGCAATGGTGGTCCACAGCATGGCGGTGGTGCACAGCATGGCGGCGGGGGTGGAGGTGGAGGAACGAGGGAAATAACCAAAGGTGCCGGAGGCGCTGCTGGCGGCAAGCAGGCAGGAGGTGCTGGAACATACAAAGGAGCCGGTGGAGGCGGTGGGAGCATCAACGATGGTGGCGGCGCTGGCAATGAACACGGATGTGGTGGGGGTAATATCATTGGAGGAGGTGACGGTATATAAGGTGGAGGCGCAGGCAAACATTGCGGAGCTGGTGGAGGAGCGGGCAGTATCAATGGTGCTGGTGGAGGTGGCAAGTAGATTGGAGCCGGGGCAGGCGGCGGCAGGCATATGGGTGGTAGAGGAGGAGCAGGAAGCACGAGGGGAGCAGGAGGTGTGGGAGGTGCCAGCAGAATCGGTGGCAAGGGTGCAGCGCAAGGTGGTGGTGCCGCCGGCATCAGCATGATCGTAGGAGGTGGTGGTGGCAGCTCTTTGCAGCATAGCTTCTTGTCTTTATCTGCAATTTAAGGGCAGAGTTAAAAATATAGTGAAAGGCGATTCATTCCTTGAAAGTTTGTAGTGAGGATTCGATGAAATACGTACCGAGCAGCTTGTTACTTAGAAGTGGCTTCATTAACCTGTAACAATTATAAGCAGTAGGATTATTTATAGCTGGCCATGTATTTAATAATTTGTAAGTAGTACGGTGGAACAACTTACGAAGCCAGCACAGATTTCCTGCATTCTTTCATTTCCTTCAATGCTTCCAGCTGCAAAAAAAAAAAAGATATATACATCGTTATTCCTATGAAAACATTCATTCTAATGAATACAGAGTTAAGGAGAAATGAGGAAAATATGGTCTTGGTGGTTAAAACACCAGCCTCTCAAGTATGAGTGCGCGGGTTCGATTCCAGGTCAGGCGTACCAATGTAACTTTTCTAAAGTTATATGTACTTTCTAAGTATATCTTGGACACCAATGACTGAAGGTGAAGGAAAACATCTTGAGGAAACCTGGACTTTATAAGTCTGAAATCGCCAATCCGCATTGAGCAAGCGTGGTGATTACGCTCAATCCTTCTCTGTATGAGAGGAGACCTGTGCCCAGCAGTGGGATGATATAAAGGTTGATGATGATGATGATGAGGAAAATATTGTGAGGAGAGTTTTCAGACAACCTCCGTGGCTTAGCGGTAGCGGAGGCCCCCGCTGTGCAAGAAGGCGAGAAGGCACGGGTCCGATCCCCGCGCAGTGCAAATATTTGTATACATGAATATTAATATTTGCACTGGTCTGGTTGGGTCTCGGAAAGCACGTTAAGCCGTTGGTCCCAGTTGCCATACGAACATTTAGTGGCAGTCTTTGAACGGATTGTTGAATACCTCAAAGGGGGGGTGGGAGGGGTTGCCATAATCCCCACGCAGACGGGTTGGGGATCGCAGTAAGTTTGATGTTCCACTGGAAAAGAGCTGCTGCTCTATTCCCTGGTGAGGGTTCTCTTGGTCGCCTCTTACGACACACACGGGAGAATATGGGATGGTATTATTCTAAACCTAGTACCACACGTTGTTTTCAATAGAGTCAGTCACTCTGAAATGAACTTTATTATCATGAACTTTACGTGGTGGTGGTGGCCCCGGGTTCGATCTCAGGCCAGGTCATGATGTAAAACGATCTTTTCCTGATTGGCCTGGCTCCTGGATGTTTATCTATATATGTATCTATTATAAATATAGTATAGTTGAGTTAGTGCCCCATAAGTCTTGAACTTACTTTGGGGCTAGCTCAATCTGTGTGATTTGTCCGTATATATTTATTTATTGAAATAAAGTTTATATTTGTTTAACTTGAAATGGGATTTCGAGGCTTTGCTTAGAACATGTATTTATATTTTTCTGAACGATGTTTTATATAATCAAAAAAAAATCTTACCAAACATAGCCCTTTCTCGTCACAGGCGATGACGTAACACGATGAGATCAGCAAGATCCCTATGGAGGACCAAAAAACCTTTTGACCCCCCATATTCAAAGCTTCCAGGAACAATTTTCAATAAATTATGTTTAAATAATAAAATTCTATTCGTATTTAAAGACGTGCTTCTGACATCAGTCGGTTTCTACGTGATTATTTTTATTAATTGTATCTATAAATTACAAAATATTGATAATAAGGAGAGTTTGAACTTGGAGGTTTTTGTCCTGATAAGATGAAACGTGTTGATAAAGTGTCACGATTCTTATTTCAAATTCTTATCTTCAGTAATGCAATGAAGTTATATAACTAAAAATAAGTTTGCACTGATTGTGACATACATAAGTAATGACCTGATAAAGTCAACTAAAAAATTATTAAATTCTAATTATTATATGGTTTATATGTATAGTGTTTGAGTGTTATATACAGGATGTATCTGACATAGTAACGCAAACTTCGCGAGAAGACTACACCGCATGCCACTAATAAAATTATGATAGTCATTTATATCGTTAAAAATGTGTCGGCTCGGCCTTTGAACGTTGCAAGCGTGCCGCCGCCCGGTTTGTGGGTATGACGTTGACCCCTGATGTGAACTCTATTAAATCAGCTGATAGGATAGTTTTTCGAGTTTTGTTCACATTGCGGTTTTTTGTGAAATTAGCGAATTAATTATTTTTAACTTTAAAATCTTATTGGGTTATAAAAGTATAGCAATTATGAACGGCCTAAAGTGAAAGGCACCTACATATTTTTCTTTTAAATCATGAAATTGCCGACGAAAAATTCCGTGACTGGGGGGTTCAGAATCATGTACTGGATCCATGATACTCGTTTGTGCGTCGATAGACACCCTTTATAGTTATCTTACATAAATACCTACATACCTTCCCTCTTTCTTACAGGTTTCTCTTTTTATTATTATATAAACTAGTGCTTGACTGCAATTCCACCTGATGGGCAGTAGTGATGTAATCGTTGATGGTAAAGCACGCTAGTTTATTAAAAGCTTATTCACTCAAAAATCTAAGTGAAAAGGAAGGAAGACGGCAGTTGAGTGAGGTGATGCAATCTTAAATCCAACAACACGACCAAAGATGCTGCGCCGGAGGGAAATTGGTCTGGAGACCCTCCACGATCAAACCCCCGACACAACAACATTTGGCGCACCGTACCGGGCACACATCGCAACACAACTTCTCAGACCCGTCCTACGTACGGCTTCCCCAGACATAATGCCGGAACACGACGAATCGCTTGGCGGCAAGACTATCTTGTGGGTGGTAACTTCTGCCGGCAGCCGATGTTATGGCCTACCACCGAGGCAATTTTCTCTATACTGTGCGAAATTGTATATTATATATATGTTTTGATATCTTTTAGTACTATGCATTTATTTAAGTATAATTACGTAACTAATTTTGCAATATACATATAATATACAATGCAAATTATACGTCGCATGTATATTTAATATTTTTAGTTTTACTGTTAACCTGTGGTTTACATGTTCACATTTTGCATTCATTTTCTTACACACTATTGTCTATATTTTTGTTTTACTTTTCCCTTCACAGGAAGAAAAAGAAATTTCATAAGATTTAGCAGCACCTTTGTACTCAGTTTTTAATTTTGTCATATCCCTATGTATTTTAATGTGACGTACATTATCATCATCATCACCATCATTTAAGCCGAAAGGCATCCACTTCTGGACATAGGCCTCCCCCAAGGATCTCTACTATGACCGCTTCTGCGCCTCCCGCTGCGTTTCTGGCGACCTTCATCAGGTCGTCGGTCCACCTTGTCGGGGGTCTACCCACGTTGCGTCTTCCGGTGCGTGGTCGTCACTCAAGAACCCGTCGGCCCCATCAGGCATCGGTCCTACGGGCAATGTGCCCGGCCCACTGCCACTTAAGTGATACAATTCTTTGGGCTCTTCTCATTTCTGATTTGATCACGCAGTGAAACTCTCCACTGCCCTTTGAGTGGCCTTGAGTTTTCTTATAAGGCCCATTGTAAGCGACCACGTTTCAGTTCCATAAGTTATCACTGGCAACACACACTGGTCAAAGACTTTTGTCTTGAGACACTGCGGTATGTCTGATGAGAAGATTCTACGTAGTTTCCGGAAAGCAGTCCAGCCGAGTTGGATTCGACGATTGACCTCTTCTACAGACTAACCAAGCCAAGCGTCACCATCATCAAACTGTTTATCGTCCCACTGCTGGGCACAGATCTCCTCTCATACAGAGAAGGATTGAGAGTAATCACCACGCTTGTTCAATGCGTGTTGGTGATTTCAGACTTAAAGTCCAAGTTTCCTGAAGATGTTTTCCTCCACCTTATAATGAGTCATTGGTGTCCAAGATATAGGTCCGTAGAAAGAACATATAACTTAGAAAAGTTACTTTGGTACTTGCCTGACCTGGCTGGTGTTTTAACCATTACGCCACCACGACTTTTAAACCAAGCGTACTGAAACTTAATCGACTCTTATTGACGTTGCCTCACACTAGGAATTACTCATCGTGGGTGCGTTTACAAACATATAAATTTACATACACAAACAGCCAGACTCGGAACTACTACTTGTAAGCAAAGCGAATATTTGTTCCGTGCGGGAATCGAACCCGCGACGCGCAGCGCAGCAGTCGATCGCTCAGCTATTGCACATTAAGGAAACAGCATGTGGTGTTTGTGTTCAGCTACATCTATTGCGTTATTTTCGTTGCAGAGCTAAAAAAAATCAAAGTTATGTAGCAACTAGCAATGTACGTATGTCAAAATTAAACAGTGCGATTGAATTTCTCATTGCGAGACTTTGTTAAATGTAAGATTTCTCGGTGGTAGGTCTTAACATTGGCTATCGGCAGAAGTTATCACTCAGCAGACAAAGTCTGGACGCCACGCTTTGTGCCATTATTTTTGTATATAAGCGCCTCACGCTTTTTTCTCATTTTACTAGTATTGTTTATATACTATTGTCATAAATTAAATTTTAAAATTATTTTTAACTTTTTAGTTTGATATTCTTTAAAAGCATATTTTTTTAGTTTTTTAAACTATATTTATTTAATTATATTTATTATCAACTTTTTAGTTCGATATTCTTTTTTAAAATAATATACGTATAACACGAACGCTTAAATGGTGCTCATTTGGTTTTACTATAACTTTTCTTGATCTCCAACAGACAGAATAGCAAGTGCTAAAATTCGTAATGATGCGTTACCCAAGTAACTAATTCTAAACTAAAAAATACTTTGCCTGCACAAATTAATGTAAGGTAAGGCTGAAAAAAAATTGAGTTGGAGACGGACAAACAAACAAGCAAACAAACATACAAGTGAAGCTAATAGGTAATAAAAAACATGTAAAAAATTTTGTTAGTTCATTTTTGTGAAAGTCTGAAAATTATGTACTGCAACTAGTGCTTCTTGTCCATAACATACAGGAGATGCGGTTACAGATGGGTTGGTCCACAGATTTACAATTACAACACAGTATGAGCTATGAGAGGAGTTTCCATCAATCGAAATTTTAATTTATTCAAGGAAACTCCGCCCTCTGAAAATGAACTAGAGACTTGAATTTTGCCAGTTGTAGTATACCGAAGTGACAAAAAAGTGGATTTTTTTTATTGAATAATCATCAAGTGATTTCTCCTTCCCTGAGCGGAACGGTAGGGCGTATCAGACTTCTACTGACTGAAACCTCACCCGTGTTCCTTATTTCAGTTATGCCAGGGGCCACGCTTTCTGTCTCGAAGTCTCTGTGTCTAGTCAAAATAATTGTAATGTCTTTGGCCCTAGTGGATCCCGTCAGGAGGTGCTGACATCTCTTTAAAGCGCTCGTGAATGACAGCGCGCACATACGGGCATCCTGTACAGCATGCTATACTATGGCGTAGTATACAATATGCTGTGTTGCGATGTGTGCCGGGGACGATGCGTCAAGTGTTGTGGTGTCAGGAGTTTGGTCGTGGAGGGTCTCCACATCAATCTCCCTCTGGCGCAGCATCGTCGGTCGTGTTGTTGGCGTTAACATTCCACCACCTCGCTCAACTGCCGTCTTCCTTCCTATTCACTAAGGTTTAATAAACTAGCGCGCTTTACCATCAACGATTGCTTCACTGCTTACCATCAGGCGGGATTTCAGTTAAGCGCTAGTTTATAATTAATAAAAAAAAAAAAAAAAACATACCTCACTCAATAGACCGACCATCTTTCATTAAAAGGTCACTAATGATCGACAACATTTCAGAATAATTGACACATTTAATCCAATCGTCAACCATAAAATATCGTTTGCAATAATATATTACCTAAAGTCAATGGAACGGTTGAGGAAGTGACTTGCGTTTAGCATCATTATGTATAAGAGCAATTCACTCTCTCCTACAAACTAAAATTGATGTAATAGTGGAATATGAATACCTACAAATATATAGGATTGAAATTTTTGTAAAATAAAAATAACAGCATTTTTCTAAATGCAATATCGCCCACCTAGTAATAAACAATATGTAAAGAAAACCCTGTCCGATTCGTGAAGGTATTGTTAGGTATCGATAACTGATTCTACTAAGCCGGCTAAACTTAAAAAAAATCCCCCTTAAAAAAACTAATAATGTGCGGTAGGCAATACATGCGCGGGGAAGGGCACGGGGAACGTGGTCGCATCGCTCATACCGTCGAAAATGAATTTATTCGCGAAAAAAAAGATCATTTGAAAGTTCATTAGTAGATATTATTACTATGATGATTATGTAAAATTTCATATTTTATTTGGTCATGTGTTTACCTAACCTTTATTATCCTTATGGGTCAGACGGGGTTTTCTTTACATATTGTATGCAGCGTGACACTTTAGAAAGCTAGCTATCATGGCTAGGATAGTCAGGATGTGAAAGAGAATCCATTGCTACTGATATTGTGTTACGCAACTAGCAGCTGTACATCACACTCGTCTCCACAGAGTAGGCAACTCGTTCATGGGTCAATGTATCCACTTTTACAACAAGCTTCCCATGGACATTCGAAACTTACCCATTAAACGATTTAAAAACTATGGCCAAACTTTACAAAAAGGGGTATTATAAAATCACAGATTATTTAGAAGACATAAAAGCTTGGGACTGAGCTGCTCGCTCTGTTAAGCATTGTTATTAAGCAATATGCGTAATTATAAGGTAAATTATTGTAAACATTTTCATTTTTAATGTCTGGACTTGAAAAAAGACGATGATCCCTAAGTTTGTTTCGGCTATTTCTTCTCAGAGGTAGTCAGTTAGGAAATGCCGGCTTCATCTAGTTTAAAAAAAAATTATGACGTGTAAAAGTGATCGGTGATCCTACTTGCTTAATAAACGATTTCAATTCATTTCATTTCAATGTATAGTAATTGATTTCAATTTGGCGATTCAACAACATTCATTGCGTTATTTTCGTTGTTGAGCAGATATATTTTACATACATATGGAGCAACGAATTAGCAATATGCTTCAAAATGATTCAAATTGATGGTAATAGTGTGAACGATGTGAGTGTGGGTGCGATGTACCTTGGAAAAGGAAGAGGGCTTTGAGTAATTATTATTTGTTGTTTAAAACAATTGGCAATTCAAAGACGTGTTTAATCATTGATATTGTGAGATAGCAAGACAATGATGTTTTCAATACAGTCCACTTTATATACTGGTGCCAAAAAAAAACTAAGGGTTTTATCAAATCAGTAATTGTAAGAAGATGTCGGTTAAAATGTACAGTGTAAGGTATATTTATGTATTTGTGGCATTTGTAGGACATGTAAGTAACATATTTTGATTAATTGTTCCATTTATAGAAATGTAGTAGAAGTTTTTTTTTAAATTATAAACTAGTGCTTTAACGCAATCCCGCCTGATGGTAGCGAGGTGATGCAATGTTAAACCCAACAACACGACCAATGATGTTGCGCCAGAGGGAGGTTGATCTGGAGAGCCTCCACGACCAAACTCCAGACACAACAACATTTGGTGCATCGTACCCGGCACACATTGCAACACAACTGCTCAGACCCGTCCTCCGTACGACTTCACCAGACGGCGGCAAGACTTTGTTTGGTGGGTGGTAACTTCAACCGGCAGCCAATATTATGGCCTACCACCAAGAAAAGAATATCTGTCTACTGTCTAGGTATATATTTTCTTCAAAATTTCATCCGTTTCTGTAACTATCTCACCGCTAAAACTTAGTTAAAGTGAGTGCGTGGAGTGAGCGAGTTTTCTAACTAACGTAGAGATTGACACTATAGACAACTCACTCTAAACTCACGTCACCTAACTTTTCACTAACTGAGAGTTTAGAAGACGGCGGTGTGATAGTCCCGCGTCTTGGTAAGCAGGTACATCGAGCGACTGCAACAATTTACCAGCGGCAGTGTTGCCGTCTTACTACAATTTAAGTGTCTTCAAGGCTAGAGTGAATAGGCTCTTATCAAGCTAGCGCGCTTTACCATCAGCGATTGCATCATTGCTTGCCATCAGGCGGGATTGCGGTCAGGCACTAGTTTATAATTATGAATAAAAAGGTTAGGTCGTAGATCCTACAACTGACAGTCTTCTCTCTGGTCGCAACGGAATAATATCTCATCGTCCCACTATGAGAGTGACTGCACCACTGACTGAGTATAGATAACCATTTGCAATATTGCCCACGTCTGCTTCTTTGAGATCGACCGTCAAGCCCAATATTAGTTTGGAGGACCATAACATACTTGTATGTATTATGGTAAATTTTAAGCAGCTGTAATCCCAGATTTAAGCCCTGAAAATTTTATTACCAATTCCCAAACGTATCTATCAGTTTCAGCCGTATAAAAACTAATAACGTAAAATACAGATTATTTCGACACACCTTAGCTTCGTTTCTTGAAAGTTAGCAAAAGTGAGGCTTTTATAAGAGTTGAAGTTATGATAATATACCTATCTCTTGTATTTCAGATATCCACAACCTGTTGCATAAACTCTGGGCAAGTAGCGGAATTGAAACATCTGAACCACGTGGTGATAAAAAAGTATCCACAGAACACGCCAGTGTTCATTGCCGTAAAGTCCAAAGACCAGCAGGTCATCGGAGAATTGGTACATAAGTTAAAAATGAAGCCCATGGAAATGAAATCATCAAAGTCCAAAAAAAGGTTTTCTCGATCTATATTATTTCCTGCGCCGAAGCTTCCTATTGTACCCTTGGCCCTGCCTTTGATACCTCATCCACCTCTGCTCCCGATATTTCCAAATTGGCTTTTGAATCCAACGCCTGCTTTGGCTATAAATACAAGCCCCTTACTTCAGTTGTCCCGTCTGATGGATCGGAGCAAACGTCACATTCAGATTCGTAAGAAACTGCTGGAGTTGAAGCGCAAGGGTACATTGACAACCGCTCAGTACATTAGATTTGAGAATTTATTATTGAACTTGTAATGTTATGTACTTGCTAAGTGATGTGAGAACTGATACGACTAAACGGCTGAAAGGCTGTATCATACACAGTGGCGCCGAATCTGTTGGTCACAAACTAAACTAATTTTAAGTTATGTGCGTCTTTTTCTTTACATTTCGTTAAGAAAAGGACAGAAGATAAAATGTCAGTTTAGACCTGTCAAATTAGTGCGCTCCTGACGTAAACTTGCGTAAATCGCTCGCGTAATCGGAGTTTTGACAGGAAAGCCAAGATGAGTGTCACGCACTTTTTTTAATTGACTTTCAAAATTATTTATAGTGTCGTTTACTAAATAAAAACGCATGATTTATGTAGTAAAAAGTGCATTCAGTGAATAATTCATAAAGAACATTGAAATATCGCAGCATTGTGGCCACATCATGGCTTTGCATCAAATCTCCTAGTAGGCGGCTGACGCGACCGTTTTTTCAACTGTCATTGGCGATATCCGCCATTATTATGAAATATATTTTTTTTTTAATTTCTATAATTTGTTACACGTGTTATTGGCAAAATTGTGGTACCACAGAGGCCATTGAAGAGTTGAATTAGTATTCACTCTAAAGAAAAGAAGACGTTTATAATCGCGTCTAAACTGTCTATGGAATATCTTAATTTGACAGGATTAAACTTTAAAGTTATCTTCTATCCTTTTCTTATTGAATTAGAAATAAAAAGATGCACATAACTTAAAATTACTTTAGTTTGTTAACAACAGAATTGGCGCCAATATCTCATTGTCTTGGTTAGCTTTGTTCTGAATCTGAAAATGCACTATGTTCTTATTCGATGCAAAAATTATTTATTTTTAAGGAATATAATGCGAAATAAATGTACGGACGACCCATTCAACCATGAGCATTAATGCTTTATTAACAATAAAGTTGAAGTTATAATAAAGAAATTTGAGAGATTGTAGTAGCCTCATGTACTGTCGTCTGTACTGTTAATGTGATATTTATATTATTTTTTTTACATAAAACAAAGATTTGGTATGCACTCTTGGTTTTTTTTTTACCATCACCTTTCTTTTAGGATTTTTCACATTATTAAGTAAGACAGTATATGCCAATAGCAGCACGAATCCAGATTTGGGCCACCATTCTCAAATAGTCCGAATGTAATAATGTAGTTCATATCTCCATCTAAGAGAAATGATATGCTATTTAGATTGAAAAATTATAAATAAAAAAGCATTCTAAAAAAGGAATAATAAAAAATCTTTAATACTATCTTACATATTAAAAACAACAGTACTTCTAACAATTAAGATCTATTTGAGTTTGTTCTTCTTAGAGTTGGCCACGAGGGCGTTGAGGCCTCGCACAAACATGTCCTTGACCTTGGACAGGTAGTTGATGAGGGGGTAGGCGAAGGGTCGGTCCTCGGTGCGGCAGGAGAAGCAGGGGTCTGGCCGCTGGGGAAGCACGAGGGATTTCTTTAACAGGATACTGCTCTGAAAGTGGAAAAAAATATGTAACAATTATTAATTAATACAGAAGAATTTATTTACTAATGACAAATAAAAAGTGATATTCAGTTACATCGGGTTTCGTTGGAAGCCGATGCGGATTTAGCTAGGGAAAGGCCGATTTAGCTAGGAGATGATAATGTATTATGAATACACATCATCAGAATGGCACACTATGATATAGATACATACTAGATCATCTATTCTATTTTTGTTTATGGCAATGGTGCCGATGTCGACAATTTTGCCAATGTCTAATGTGAAACGAGAAAACGTGCGAAGGATCACAAAAAAAAAAAAAAAAAATACATTGCGTTTAATGTGATACTAGATCATCATTCTATTGCTGGAAATAACTCTCTTCAGTTGCACAATAAGTAGGTACCTACTAAAAATTAAGCAGACAAGAGGAGCTACTTTCTTGACTGGAAATTTCGATCCAAACTTTTGGTAGACATTTCTGCTAAGAAAAGTCTACCAAAATGTAAAGTTCATACATCTTAAATAGAAAAGGGAGGATCCTGCGACCAGATGGGTGTAGTGTCTGGCGGGCACGTGCCCAAAGGTTGATGTTAGGAAGTTGTATATATACCCATGATATAGGTGAAATTATTAGTATAGGACAACGTTTAAAAAAAAAGAAATAAAAAAAAAGAAAAATGCCAGTGGCACGGCAAATTTTGCTTGCGACGATATAATCCTTGCGACGTTAGTATTAGAGATGTTCAAAACGGCTATAAAACAACAGCACGCTACAGACTATTAACTATTAATTTCTAGCGCGCTATTAAATGCGCTATGTTATAGAGCGCTATAAATAAGAAAGCACGCTAGATTTCGTAGCACGTTACATTACATATCGTTCTTCTTTACACAAACCGCGTGCTATGAAAGCATATTTACATTTTTATATCTTAAGGGAGAATTGTTTTCTAAATTAGATCAATTTTAAAAAAATATTATACGCTGTAATATGCTTTTGCTTTGAGGGAGCCTTCAAATTGGTTGTAGTAGTTTTAATGGACAACTGTCGACGACAATAATTACAAATAGCAGTCTTGCTGCCATCTGCAGACTTTTCAAAGAAGTTCCAAATGGGCAAACCACGACCTTTGCGATTAGACATTTTTACATAGAGTTACCTTTGCACGCACTAATCGTCACTACTTCGTTTTGCAACACAATTTTAAACTAATATTTACAGACACTAACAAGCAAGATCGCGTGCGATGAAAATAGCGTGCTGCGACAACAAACATACATAGGCGTCAGTAGTCCACAGCGCTCAAACTCGATGACATTCAATCAATTTCATTCATAGCGTCATAGCGTGATAGCGTCGTAACGTCCACCTACCTAGCGTGCGCTATGCGCTACGAGGACATAGCGTGCTATTGAATGGCGCTAGGCGCTATATTAACCACCTCTAGTTAGTATGATGCGTTGTTTGTAACTATATGTGGTTGGTAGATAATGTGAGAAAACTATTAATCCTAATCTTTTATACTATAGGTACCCAAACGTGCCTTTTTGCTCGATTTTAGCGTCATGTTTGCACATAATCTATGATAACATTAATATAAGATGCATAGATGTAGTATAGAATGCTGTCATATCACGTCGTACACGTCAAGTTAGGTGAAGTACACAAAGTACACTTTCTCCAGAAACATATGAATATCGGGAGATAAAATCAGCGTGTTATGGATTACGGATAAGGTTGGTACAACAAAGTTGGAAAACAGTTTGACAACCTCCGTGGCATAGCGGTAACAAACGCAGCCGCTGCGCAAGGAGGCGCAGGTTCGATCCACGCGCAATGCAGATATTTGTATGCACGAATCCGAATATTTGCAATGGTGTGCAGTTGTGCCTCGGAAAGCGCGTTAAGTCGTTGGTCCCTGTTGCTAATGAACATCTAATGGCAATCGTTACGGGTTGCTAGAGCCGTCAAAAGTGCAACAATTGGTCTAACTGCAATGCTTCGATATCGCCTTCCTATCGCGTTGTGGCTGTCAGACGGCAGTCGCCTTACGGAAAACATCGAAGTTTAGCCAAAAATCAGCAGTTAGACTGGTAAAGCGGACCCCAGACTCCAAAGATGAAAAGCTTCGGATGCGACTGGGATTAATCCTGAGATGATGATGATGATGAACAAAGGATAAACAGCTAGGCCAGTATGCGGCAGTATACGCATAAATATCCTGTTGGTATTTCCAAAGTCAACGCATTTCTTGCAATAAAACCAATTAAACCAAAGAGCATTAGGTTCCTATATAGAAGAACAGATATGAAACATTAAACGGACGGAATCCTTTTAAATCAAACTATTTCACCGAGACAAAGCAAGTGGTCATAACAACAGAATATAATACTCTTTACACCATATAAATTAAAGAGCATATGCAGATATAAAGATTTTTAAAAGGATAACACATCTTCTGCGATCTTAGCGCCAAGAGCGAGCGATTAGAGCTAACCTTTGGATGGAATAGCAAGGGGAAGAAAGATAAATTATGCATCAAATACTTCTTTTCTATGAGTGCAAACAAAAGCCACTGAATGATAAAAAGATCAATGCAAATACAATATCAAATATCGAACCTCCACAACAGTCAATGCAGCAGCAGCGATCACCGTCCACATGAGAAATTTTCTTAACTTCATTCTCAAAGTACAATTTTACTGCAAGGTACACCACTACGCTGCAGGCATAGCAACTATTATACACCCACTGCATGTCACAGCCTAACTGTGGTAGAACCTTATACGTCGCCAATAATGCAGTAGGTGAACCATTAGTATGAAGGAACACGTAACAGAGATAAGATGGTACTGACATCTCGATTCTTTGTTATTATGCGAGTAATGTGACCTTGAAGAGAAAGGAACTTGGGTTGATCGTGAGTTTACCATGATTTTAGATTACATGGATTTTCTTTTTTGAGAAATTGTGTATGCAATGTCTCATACCAGATCTGCAGGGTAATTGCGTAACAAACTATCAATAGCAATGAGTTTAATATTGACAGTTTAACGACATTCATTGCAGTGTTAACATTGTTGAGCAAACAAATTATTAGAACTATGAAGCAATGGACTAGCAATATGCTTCAAAATTGTTCCAATGGTGAATAATAGTTTGTTACGAAATAAGGGTGCTAGTTTGGGCACCTTTCTTTCATACACGTGGGTTACAGCTGAAAATCAGCGTCAGATGGTACACCTTGTGTTGTCATTTAACATGCCGAGCTGAGGCTCTATTGGAATTATAAGTCTTTGTTTTATATTTTTGTAGTTTTATGGTTTATTTCGTTGTAGTGCCAGAAAACGCATTTTTATTTCTTTCATATAGAAATTGGAAAATTATTTTGTAAGAGATTTTGTATGCGAGTGGTAATTATAGACCATAACCTGAGTGGACTTAGGATCATAAAAGTGGTTGAGAAAGTCCGGTTGCGGCAGGCAAAGGCTCGAATTGGAGGCCCACAGTGGCGGGCCGGCACCAATCGGGGGTCGCGGAAGCAGTGTTCGTTCTTGCAACTCCCGGCGAAGACACGAGATGGAACATAGGGGTGGTTTTTAGTCAGTAAAAGTCTGACAGAAGCCGCCGCCTACCCTAGGGTGGCGGACATCCATAACATTTGTTTAAATCTTTACCCCGAGGAAAAAATAAATAAAAAACAAAGGTGTACGTCCTGGTATACTACCACCTAACATCTTGAGAGCAAGACGCATATCCAGCGACTGCTATGATTATTTAAGTAATTAACCTCATATCAATAAAAACTTGATAAAGCAGCTATGAAAAGATGAATCCTTTTAAACCAGTTAATTAATGGAATTAACATTATTAAGACCATAACACCAGCCGCCGGCAGCAGTTACCACCCACCAGACAAAGTCTTGCCGCCAAGCGGTTTGTCGTGATGTCTGGTGTAGCCGTACGGAGGACGGGTCTGAGCAGTTGTGTTGCGATGTGTGCCGGGTACGATGCGCCAAATGTTGTTCTGTTGGGAGTTTGGTCGTGGAGGGTCTTCAGATCAATCTTCCTTTGGTGCAGCCTCGTTGGACGTATTGTTGGGTTTAACATTGCATCATCTCGCTCAACTGCCGTCTTCCTTCCTATTCGCTCAGTTTTTCTGAGTGAATAGGCTCTTAATAAACTAGCGCGCTTCACCATCAACGATCGCATCACTGCTTATCATCAGGCGGGATTGCGGTCAAGCGCTAGTTTATAATTAATAAAAAAAGAAAAAAAATTGTCCTAAACTAAAATTCTAAACAGATGGACACTCTACTACCAACCGAGTTTTTGCTGATTCTGCTGGAGTCGCCAGTGCCGATGCTATACGTGATGAATGGCAGTTATGATCAAACGCTAAAATGTCGTGATAGTGCGCAAGAGGCGATATGTGTCGGTACGTGGCAGTAGCACTTTTGCTGGTTCGTATCTTAGTAATTGACAAGGAGAATATCTCAGATATAGATATTGATTAGCAACTCTTAGTCCCGATTGTGTGATGTGCTTTAATTGTGAAATTTGTAAGATGATTGTGTTGGTTTATCTTCTGGGCTCGGCCATAATAAAATGGTAGTGAAGAGTTTTTGAACAGTGTGTTGTTGCGATTTTTTCTACAATCGGGTAACCAGTTATTACCAAAATTGTTTCTTTGTATGTAAAATGAAATATATCTTTGAGTTCAGCAATGATTAGGCAGCTAATAACATAATGTTTTTATAACATCAAGTATATAAATGAATTGGTAATTTACAGGTATTGCTTAATTGTATATTCAGGTGCAGTCCTAAATAGTCTTCCTTTCTAAACATGTTAAAAATACATTGAATGTAACCCACAGAAAAATTGCGATATATTCGCCCTAAATGATGAAATGATGTCCTTAAACACTGTGGTGTTTATTCAAAAACGATGATTAAGTTAAGTGACGTTAAAAGGTCAAAAATGTATGCTTTAACAATCGCTAGTCATTAGTTAACTTTAAGCAACGTTTATGAATAGAGGGGATTATCAGTAGCAGTGGATTTTATTTTCACAGTTTAGCAACGTTCATTGCGTTATTTGTGTTGTTGAGCAGGCACATTTTTCGAACATAATGAGCAATGGATTAGCAACATACCTACTTCAAATTGATTTCAAGTAATAGAAATAGTGTGTTACTTAATTAGGGTATTTGCCTTGTTCACTCGGGCGTGACTTACCTACATAGTTGAATGAAATTTATACTAATATATAAAGCTGAAGAGTTTGTTTGTTTGAACGCAGTAATCTAGGAAGGTTTTAGGCTATATAACATCACGCTGCGACTAATAGAAGCTGAGCATATTAAAAAAAAAAACAAATCGATATCTAAGCGGGTGAAACCACGCAGCGCAGCTAGTAAAATATAACGGAGGAGCTTAAAATTGATTTCGATTGACACAGTATTTAAATGAAAAAACAAAAAACGTAAGGTGCAAACATAAAAAGCCGGTTTTCGGATCAGCGTCCTGGTACATATGTCTAGGTTGATCTTTGGAAGGAAGTATTTAAATGTTTTGCCTGTTTTTTTATGGGACCCTCCCATAAATAAACAGCATAAGCTAATGTGGGACTATTTTCTCCACACCGATCCGAGTAGTCGATACCGAGAACTCGCTTCTCTATGCCAACACCCTCTAAGTGAATATTTGATGAATTTCCATGGAACTTGTGTACCAGTTCTTATTAAGTTAATGTTACCGTTTCAGGTAAATTACATAGCAGGCGCGCCACCGCCCCTTCGCTTGACAATCGACTGCTCCGATGAAAGGGTAAGGTAAATTAGAGCAACATTGAACAATGGCGCTGATTCTGTTCTTCACAAACTAAACTAATTTTAAGTGGATCTTTTTCTTTCCATTTCGTTAAGAAAAGGATAGAAGATAACATTTATTTCTTTCTTTTATGGCTTTGCACGGTTTGTGCATTTAGCCAATGTCACGTAATGAATTGTTCACGTCGAAAAAGACGGCGTGATATGTCTTACGATGGAGGTTTGAGACAAAGTCATGATGTGGCCACTATGCTGCGACATTTCACTGTTCTTTATGAATTATTAACTGAATGCACTTTTTACTACATAAATCACGCACTTTTATTTAGTAAACAACACTATAAATAAATTTAAAAGTCCGATGAAAAATGAGCGTGATACTCAGCTTGACTTTCCCGCCAAAACCTCGAAGACAACATTATAATTTAATCCTGTCAAATTAGGATATTCCATAGACAGTTTAGATGCGCTTATAAACATGGCGACTAAAAATACGCCAGTTTACGTCAGGAGCGCACTAATTTGACAGGTCTAAACTGACATTTTATCTTCTGTCCTTTTCCTATTGACATAGAAAGAAAAAGATAAGTGCATCTTTTTCTTTCTACTTAAAATTAGTTTAGTTTTTTGAACAACAGAATCGGCGCTAGTAACTATTTATTTATTTTTAATAATTAATTATACAATATGTAAAGAAAACCCGGTCTGACCGATAAGAATAATAAAGGTTAGGTAATCATATGACCAAATAAAATTTGAAACTTATAATCATCAAAATAACAATACTAATGAATTTTTAAATAATCTTTTATTTCCGCGAATTAATTCCGACTTCCCCAATATTTGATGAATTTTATAAAGTGACAACACCAAATACCTTGTATGAATGAATGTACAATACTGGCGGGAATTCGTTTGATCGCGTGCCCTACCCCCCGTCGCCCGCGCATGTATTGCTATTTGAGTTAGGTCCTTTTGCGAAATAATATTTATATAGGGGATATTTTTTTTAAATTTAGCCAGGCTTTGTACGCATTAGCACCTTCACGGATCGGACAGGGTTTTCCTTACATATTGTATAAATAAATAGTATCCTTCTCCGTTTCACCATCGGACGACCCGTCGTACGGCAAGTTTCCACCCTTACGTTGTTAACACCTCTACTTCTATTTTGCCTCCTCTTTTATGCTGCGTATATCGAGGGACTGGAACAATTTGCCAGCGGCGGTGTTTCCGTCGGACTACAATTTGAGTTTCTTCAAGGCTAGTGTGAACAGGCTCTTAATAAACTAGTCTGAGATTGCGGTCAAGCACTAGTTTTTTTTTATAAATTAATTATTTTAAAAATAAATTACAAACTAGCGCTTGACCGCAATCCCACCTGATGGTAAGCAGTGACGCAATCATTGATGGTAAAGTGCGCTAGTCTATTAAGAGCCTATTAACTCAATAAAACTGAGTGAATAGGAAGGAAGACGGCAGTTGAGCGAGGCGATGCAATGTTAAACCCAACAACATGACCAACGATACTGCGCCAGAGCTACCCATTGCACGTGCCTACGGTGGCCGGCAGTCGGTTTCTAACTCTCAAAACGTTGTAGACCTTTTAGTTTTGTAAACAATTTTTATTTTTAATTAAGTACTTTGAACTTGTTGACAAGACTACGCTACTTACGCCCATATCAATTAATGCTGTAATTTGAAAACAATATACCTAAAAGATAATTATTTTTAAAAGAGTCTCTTCTCTAGACGCAATGACCAATAAATTGCAATCGTGTATCTAACTTATGAATGCCGTAGGTTTATGAAATACAGAATATTAAAATAAACCTTAAAAAAAAGAATCATCATTATAATCAACCTTTTTATCATCCCACTGCTGGGTACATGTCTCTTCTCATATAGAGAAGGATTTATTTTACAATTAATTACTTATTATCATAAACAAATAAAATAGTTTGTCTACATATTTGTAAATCAAACCGACCATAAAACAATCTTTCACGGAGTGAAAGCCGAAATCATAAGCAAATTTTTATAACTATGTAATTTATCATTAATGTATAATAGCTTTTCCAGCGAATTCATCCGTGTATAAGAAACACGGGGATGAATTCGCGGAAAAAGCGAAAAATTATATAATAAAAGAAATTGTTTACTATATGTTTCAGGTTTCGTACGGTTCCGCATTCCGGTACAACGACCGTTCCGTTTCCGACTACAATAGGAACTCTCGCTTAAACGTCGACTCATTCTGCAGCCTCATTCACAAAGCATTCCCGAAAGCGGTACGGGACGGCAAGTTCATCCTTATAGAACCGGACGACCAAACCGGATACAGTGACACACAAGTACCTATATCAATCGCCCCACCGAAAGGCTTTATAACTGGGCTAGAAATACCCAAGTTAAAGGTCCCAAAATTACGAATACCTTCACTGAAGATACCAATATTAAAAAAACATTCCGGTCCATTCAAGCCTCCCAGAATAGGTTCACCGATGACTTCGACAGCAGTAATGAGGATAGGAGACGAATCCAGTGCAGAGAGGATGGAGAAGTTCAAGAAGGGTGTACAGAAGATGCTGCATGTCGTCAAAGTGTTGGGGCAAATTGACCAGTACCTGTCAGAGAGGACACGAATCATTGTTGATAAACTTACTAAGACATTTGAATAATACAATTGAATATATTCTTTGTTTTATTGAAATAATTACTCTTACTTAGAGAGGAGACCTTTGCCCAGCAGTGGCGCTGTTCTGATTATTTTTCACTACACCAGGACTTATCCAAAAACAGCTTGTGCGCAACAAGATGGCCGTGCATAGCGTGTACCTAATGGACTGTGGATTCTTAGGTGCGGTGCTGGGGAGCCTGTCAGGAGTTGGGAATGAGACTCGTTGATTGTTGTTGTGCACACAGTCTATTATAATCACAAGACAGATAATTCTTGGTTTCTTACAAGTACTTACAGCACTAATTGAATGGACGCGTGCGTTTCGGTTGAAGGTTCGTAGAAAGAGACGGCAAATGCGAATGGAACGAGACGGCAACACAAGTCAAAGACAACATTTTAATACTTTTTAATTTTATATCGGTCCTGGTAGGACGATCCTTTTATGTTGTTCTCAACATAAGTTGCGGCGTCGGAAACAAAGGGTACAATGGTTTTTGAGCTATAACGCTCCTATGAAGTTATTGTTCCAAAAGTTACAAACGTACTGAGTATATAAGCGACAATGCTGTTGAACATTATTTATTGTTATATATTGCTTATGTACAAGATTCTGTGAAACTCGGTCATGTGTGACAATATAAAAGCAACTTAAGATAAATATTTTTAACAAAGTCATAATGAATGTCGTACGACTATGTTTACATTTACAACATGTTTTTAACTTAATTCTATAAAATAAAAATGAAATAACTATCTATCTAGGGCTAGCCTATGAGACAGTGATTTAAACAAAAATAGGAAATAAGACTGATTAAACTAACTAGTTATCTAGTGGCAATACACATATTTTTGTAATAGACCTATTGTACCTGTGGCCATTTGCTGTCTGAACTTCGACAGCACGAACCTTGCTTGCTTGAACCAGGTTTGTGATGCGAGCCATGGGCCAATGTAAGGGAGCGGCATTACCATTTCTTAAGATTACTAAACTACCCATAGTGACATTGAGCATGCTATCCCGCCATTTAGGTCTACTTTGCCACATAGTAAGATAATGTTTGCTCCAAAATTTCCAAAATTTTGCTTCATGCTTACAGTTGTAGACCAGAATTGAAGTAGAGACCTAGAACTAGCCAGACCACGTTCTGGAATAGCATCAATAGGTGCACCAGTTTGAAAATGGCCAGGAGATAGATAAGAAAAATCGTTAGGGTCTGAAGTTACAGCAGTTAATGTTCGTTAGTTTAAGACTCCCTCAATGTCAACTAAAATAGTATTGAGTTGTTCATATGTTAACAATGCCTTTTGCTATAACCCTTTTTAAGTGGTTTTTCACTTTTGACACCGCTCTCCCAAAGCCCACCGAATACAGGACTACCTATAGCTTGGTATGAAATGGAACTGAATGCCTTTCTCAAGAGCATAAGCCTGTACTGTAGTATGATAGCTTCGAGAGGCATGTAAGCGATACAACTCATCTAACAGATTCCTTGCCCCCTTATATGTAGAGCCATTGTCACAGTAAACATCGCTGGGCAAATTTCGTCTAGAAATGAATCGCTTAAAACAAGCTAAAAAAGTCACTGTAGTCAGATCAGAACCAAGTTTTAGCTGAATTGCTTTAGTGATGAAACAAAGAAATACAACTATGTAACCTTTTGGGGTTTCACTGCGCGATCGAATCAGGAATGAGGGACATAGCCCGAAGAATTGCAACACTAAAGTGGCAGTGGGCTGGACACATTGCCCGTAGGACCGATGCCCGATGGGGCCGACGGGTTCTCGAGTGGCGACCACGCACCGGAAGACGTAGCGTGGGTAGGCCCCCGACAAGGTGGACCGACGACCTGGTGAAGGTCGCGGGAAACAGCTGGATGCGGGAGGCGCAGAACCGGTCGTCGTGGAGAACCTTGGGGGAGGCCTATGTCCAGCAGTGGACGTCTTTCGGCTGAAATGATGATGATGAATGATGAACCTTTTCCTATGATTGGTTTCCTTATTCTGCTGTTTTTGACTAAAACAGGCTCAGCGAAGTCAGTTCCAATTCTTCTGGAATGCTCTGCCTCCAGCAGTGAACACAAGGCAGAACAGAAGGCAGGGAACCCATCAGCTGAGTTGTCGCAGCAGCTTTCAGTCTGAAACATATTATACATTTATGTAATATTTTTTTTACTGTCCGTAGACTATCTACAATCCAAAATCGTTGTCTAAGAAAGGTTAAGACTAGTCGTTGACCAGCATGGAGTAGTTTTAAGTGTTCATCTCTCACTATTAGGATAGTGATATCAGAGTCCTTAGGTAAAACAATGGGATGCTGTTTAGCATAAGCAATAGGCGCATGATGTAAGCCTCATACGAGTGGGAGGGTCCACTCGTATGAGGCCAATATTGTCTAGAAATGGAGAAAGAGGTTTCAGACTACCACTAACAGGAGTAAGAGAGGTTAAGTGTACGCGCCCCAGTACAGCACGTACATTTACCGCGATCAGTCACGGCTTATACCACAAAGAAATCTCCGACCACACTCCACAACAAAACTAAGGAACTTACCTAGGACACCGTGCGTTCCGTCGTGGGATGAAATACAGGAGAGCCGGCGCGCGCGCCGACTTACAACGCTGTCCGATGGCTCCCAACACACTAATTGTCCAATACCAGTAGACATTAAAGTTCCTCCACGAGGACAACCAAAGCTCACCAGCATAAAAAACCGTTAGTTAGCAGCGTCAATCCACGCCCGACAAACAATCAGCAATGAAAACCACGTTTCAGATTCAAATTCAACTCAATTTAAAGGCGGCACTGTTACGGTTTATAATCCAAGTAAATACTTCAAACACACGGGCAACAAACGCGAAAACTGTCGAAAACCGCGGCCCGGGACTATACTTCCCGAAAATCAATCGTCAAGAACGCACCCCGCGTGCGCGATGATTTTCTCAAGACTTCTCGAAACGTTCTTTTTTCCCGCGCGTCACCGTCCTCACCCCAGATTATAATACATTACGCTCGCCCGTACCGGTCGCGCCATCTATCAAACAATCTTCGAACTAACAATCGGACCGACCGATAAACGAGCGTAAACATTAAGTAAGCACTTTATTTCATTAGCATAAAAAAATTTCTGCTCATGCTTTACAATCATGATCTTTCAGTTTCAATTGGAGACAAAAAGCCTGTGTGTTTATCTACATTACATTTTGTATTATTGTAAAATCTGAGTACATAAGCTAGTATACGAATTATTTTATTAATATTTGAAAACTTTTTTAAATCTTCAATGACATCAAAGTCCTGACTACTGATAGTTGCACATACAATCTTACCATCGATATGTTTTAATTCTAGCAGGACATCAGGCATGTCGCACGCTGATTGAAAGGTACAAGTCCTTTCTAACAAAAGGGATGGACCGTGCCACCATAAGTCAAAGTCATTGAGCTCCAGTGGTTTGAGACCCCTGCTGAGACAATTGGCTGGGTTATCCGCAGTATTTACATAGTACCAACGACAGCCACGCGCAGACTACAAAGTCGCTCTGACACTATTCCCTACATTATTATTTGTGTGCAGTTTTGTAGCATCTGTCTTTAACCACGCTAAGACAATCTGAGAGTCAGAAAAGAGAAATGTGTCATTAACTTGAATACTTGTGGCTAGTGCTTGTGATACCTTGTGTGTCAAACGGGCAAGTAGCAAAGCAGAATTCAGCTCCAGCCGTGGGATGCTTAGCTGCTTATGGAGGGGATTGATCCTCGATTTTGAGCAAAGGAGTGAAACATGCACTTTACCATGGGAATCAATGGTACGTAGGTATAGAGCACAGCCATATGCCACTGATGATGCATCAGCAAAGCCAACTAACTGCACCAAAACTGCATCGTGAGGCTTAACACAGCGTGGAACAGAGATCTGCCTTATTTTCACATAGCCTGTATTTTATCGGGTGGAGCAGAGTCCCAGGTTGTGCTAGTAGCCCAGATTTGCTGCATGATGATCTTGGCAGGCACAAGTATAGGCCCAATTAAGCCCATGGGATCAAAAAACTTGGAAATATAGCTCAAAATATTACGTTTCGAGTTTGTACTACTAGCACAAGGTTCAGGAGTTCTCTACATTGAACTGTACCCCGAATGTCTTGACTGACATGCCATGTTTTTGTAAGACAATCTCACCAAAGTGATGGCTATCCCTAGGAACGTTTGTAAGTACCCTACCACAGTCAGAGGCCCATTTCTGTAACTGAAATCCTCCAAGAGCAAGCAATTGAATTAGTTCAGACTACATTTTAAGTAATTGTTGTTCTGAGTTACTATTCGATAGAATATCATCAACATAAGTGTTATTTTTTAAAATTGATGATGCTAATGGGAATTGATGCTTATATGCTAACTCAATTAGACATCCAGTCGCAAGGAAAGATGAGGACTTATGTAAGACCATATGTGACAGTGTTTAACTGGATGCATTTCACATCTTGGTCAGGGGATTCACGCCATAAGATGTTCTGTAGTGACCTCTGTGAGGAGTCCAAATCAATACATCTAAACATCATTTTTATGTCGCAAATAAAAAAGAACTTTTCTAATCGAAATAATAATAAAATCTCAAATAAATCCCTCTGAACCACTTTACCATTCATTAATATACTATTTAATGAAACTTTGTTAGTAGTGGGCGTGGACCCATCAAATACTGTCCTAAGTTTTGTTGGACTCCTTTATAACTGCATGGTGAGGCAAAAAGTAGACTGGGTCTTTTGACAAATCATAGCTACCTATGTCACGATATTGACCATGCTTTAAAGAAATATATTGGTTAATAAATTTTGTGTATTCTGTGTGAAGCGTTGCGTTTTTATGCAATCGCTTCTCTAGATTGTTAAACCTTTAGGTGCTAATGGAAAAGATTCCCCTAAATCAGAATTGACGAAAATATCGGCAGTGATGACTTAATTATTAAAATGTCAATAAATATCACAAATGATTATGGTGCCAACAAAAAAAAAGAAATTTAAAAATAGCTAATTAGGTTGAATATACTCGTAGAAAATCAATATCAAATAATTTATCAAACAAAGGAAATTGTCTATTTTTGTATGGAAGTGTGTACCAACAGAGGAACAAAGCTCAACTCAACGGAAAAAAAGGACAAAAACAACCAGCAACACATCAAAATAACAACACAAACACGAACGATTCATAAGCAACGATAGTGAACTTTCATCAAATAGTTGTTTGCATGTCTTTCAATAATAATATAATAATATATAATAATAATAAACGTTTATTTTTTCCACCACATAATTAAAACATAAGTTTACCACAAAATAAAGTATACAAGATATAATGATGTAGTGAAAACTGGAGCCTGTACTAGGACAACCTGTGTTACAGGTCTCCAGGCCTCCTGACTACACGGTCGTGTCACAACTAATACAAACGTATACTAACAGATGACAAAGATTATGAGATGAAAGAAAATTGACAAAAAAAAAATGCATAAAGGAAAACACAAAGTAAATAATTATATAATTTTAAAAGAATTGACAGCAAAGTAGGGTATGTTCGTGTCGATGTTTGATTGTGGGTGTGGTTATTTATTTATTTATTTATTTATTTCAGACAATTATAGTCCATAAATCCAATCAAACATTAAAATAATTCAAAAAGGAAATCAAATAAAAAAAAAAAATTTAAACAACAAAAGAAAATAAAGACAAAATAAAATAATAATCAAAATACATAAGAATAACATTGACTAGACACACAGAAGTTTTACAATAATGTCAACTTATAATCTCCTAGTGGGCATCTGTACAGCAGCATGTCTACCACAGCTATGCCGGATATAAGGGCAGTCTAGCCTGTCGGCGATCATTGCCAGGATGGTATTGGAGCTGGCCCACACCCGACGCACAAGGGACGCGCCGCGTTTCCGCACAGTAGCATTAAAACAATCCGTGCGCGCGTCCGCGAACATCCCTGATGCACTACAAAAACGGGGCAGCCCCAACACCGCCCGGAACGCGTTATTATACTGGATACGGAGACCACTGTATGCCGAGCCAGTATAGTTCACCCACAGGCTGCACGCGTACAAGGATGTGCAGTACGCTCTAAAGAGCGTGATCTTCACACCATCCGAACACCTCGCGAACCTGCGGGCTATCATACTAGCTCGTACAGACAGTGCTCTCCGCTCCCGTTCTATATCAGCCTGGTCCCCGAGATCCTCGGTGAGTATATGCCCTAGGTATTTAAAATTATCCGCGCGATCTAGTGGCACACCTCCCAGATGAACAGCTGGTATTTTCATAGGGCTCGACCCACCGACAGCCTCAAAGACCATATATTTACTTTTTTTCGCATTATATATTAACCCATGTCCACGCGCGTATTCCGTACAGACACTTAGTAGCCTCCGCAGCCCACATATCGAAGCGCTCAGCAGCACCATGTCGTCCGCGTAACTTAGGTTGTTGACACACACTCCGTCCACATAGCATCCGACACGTTGACTGCTGAGCCTGACGATCAGCTCGTTCATATACAAATTAAACAATGTAGGTGAGGTCAAACCGCCTTGTCTCACGCCACACTCAGCACTATAAGTATCCGACATTGCCCCCGCCCATCGGACACTGTTGACCTGGTGCCCGTACCAGTACCGTAATACACTAATGAGTTCCCTTGGTACTTCAGTGTTCTCCAGCTTCTCCCAAAGGACATCATACGAGACCAGGTCAAAGGCCCTGGATAAATCGAGGAAGCATGCGTATACTAGGGTCTTTCTCTTCGTATAGTAATTAACGGTATGCTTCAGACCCAGTATTGCACTCTCTGTGGACAGCTCAGGCCGAAACCCAAACTGGTTACAGTGGAGCTTAACGTGTTTCCTTAACTGAGTGTTAAGCACACCGTCGAATACTTTTGCCACTACAGTTGCAAGTGATATAGGCCTGTAGTTATTTTTGTCTGCCAAATCTCCCGTTTTATTTTTGAAGTCTATTTGTGAAGTGTGAATGTGTGTGTGTGGGGGTGTGTGAGTGTGTTTGAAGTGAGTGGGTGTGTGTGGGTAGGACGTGTCGAGTTGCTTATTATGAGATCACTTCCAAAAGTCTCTCAGTGGCATCATAATCGTGAGATTGAAGCCAATTTTGGACTTTTGTTTTACAATTGAAAAAGGATAGGGAGTAGATAGAAATGGCTTTATTGGCTTTGTTGTAAAGATAATAATGTAAACAAGGTAGATGCATTTTGTGTGTTTCTCTCTCTCACACACTAATTTGCATTAATAGTGCCAATATGACGGCAAAGGAACAATTTAATGTAACACACAGGAACCAGAACGAGGTGTTGTGAGGGGGTTGACATTTGACAGTTGTTAAGTATGGAGTGTTGCTATCAAGTGTTGCGATCTCTCAAGGTCGACATGTATTAACTTGATTTTTTTTAATAATTTATTTCATGACCTCCTTCAGTCGAATACATAAATGGATTTTAACTTCGTAACTTATACTTTTTTTCCCCCTACGCCGGCGATTCCCGCTTGAAAGGTGGGCTCACAGTGGTCCCTCCATAGGGAGGGGCCGGGCTGGGTACGTCTTCTTGTGCGAGAAAACGCAGCAGCCAAGGGTTTTTTAGCGAGGTGTCCTTCCTCTTAGCGCCACTCGCTTGCCCGACGCTGACCCGGGGTTCGGGTCACGTCAGCCACCTGGTGTGGTGGCTAACCTGCCCTGTTTGACCTGCCCTGACCTGCAAACTCCTCAGCAGCACAACTGCCCGTTCATTATTCATCATTTATCAAAACACACGACTTTATATAATACTAGCCGATAATCAATGCTCGTCAATCGAGAGTACACTTAGTGTAAAATACAATGTAAATTAAAAAAAAAATAGGTACATAAGTTTAGTCTCATGAAGTGGAAAAAGCTACAAACGGCGCTTGCTAGAAGCAGTGAACTAACAAATTTGAAAATAAAGGGTATTGAAAGTCAAAGGCAATAATTACTAGTAAAACTGACCAAAAAAAGAAATAGAAATAGAAATACAAAAAAATTAGACCTAGTCATGTAAAAGCAGACCGTTTTTTCTCAACCAACAGAACGGAAAATGCTATAAACAAGTGATCGGTAATAAATGAAATCTCAGGCATGCTGAAGCAGATAGCAATATATATAAAATTACCAAACTGTGAGCAGTATACCGGATATTGTCAGGGACCGAACGTCAGCAACACTTTTAACCGATTCTGGCGCAAACATAATAACGTTAAAAAGGCATGGAGTCTGGATATCCAACACAGTCACCGAAGGCTAGATTGAGGTTTCAATCCAAAATTAAACTAAAATTTCAAGCAAATTAACTGAAACCATATAAATACGTCTCGATTCGCCTCAGCCGACAACTTGTAGGGAGTATCCACCATGAAATCCATCGCCTGATGAAATATCAAAGTCTCCAGATATCCAGAACAGTCAGACTTGTCATAATATATCAAACAGACGCAGCGTGGGTAGGACCCGACAAGGTGGACCGACAACCTGGTGAAGGTCGCGAAAAATCGCTGGATGCGTGAGGCGCAGGACCGGTCGTCGTGGAGATCCTTGGGAGAGGCCTATGTCCAGCAGTGGACATCTTTCGGCTGAAATGATGATCATTATATCAAATAGCATAAACATTTCAAACAAAAGTGTAACTTATAATTTCATGAATTGTCCTAATTTGAAAATTAATTTTAAATAGCAATAGTTTAAGTAAACAACTTATTTTCCTCATACGTGCCTTTACAAACAAACAGATGGCGCTGCCATACGATCATACAGACTTCTTGTCAATTGTTTTTTTGAAAATCATTTTTAGTCAATTTACCATAGTTTTTACTGAAGTTCCGAGCTTAAAGTAATAGTGAAGTAACAAGAATTCGGAGATACTGTTATCTCAACACAGTGAGTCAGTGATTCGGTTGCAGATGTGCATACCTAAACAATAATTTGGTTCGGTGACGTGAGTGAAGTAACTTTGAATAGTGATAGTTTTACCTGCAGATAGCGAAAGCTTAGTGAAGTGAAGAAAAAGTTCGTACAAACTATAATATTTGCATCACAAAAACTAAAAGACAAAGAAGACTACCGTCAACAAGAAATAAAAAAATAATAAAAAAATAACGACTTCTGATTAATATTTTCGCTACTATATGTTAAGTACATTTGGTCAATAGAATACACGCTAGTACTGCTAAGTTGGATGGTGCAGGATCAAATCTCGAGACAACAAAAATGCTTTTTTTTTTTTTGATCACGTTTTTTGTATTTGGATGAAAGGGTTTTGCTTTTTATTATTATAACGTTTTTTGTCACATTTTGAATAGTAATGGCGCCTATTAACGAATGTGCGGGCTGTCGAAATGTCTTGCCAAGAAGAGATTTCTTAAGCTGTGCAGTATGTAAATCAAAATACGATCTCGAATGCGCCAATATATTGCCTAAAGCTTACACACTAATGACGATTAAGCAGAGAGCTGTTTGGAAGTGTCCAGAGTGTTGCAGCAAGGTACCAAAACGAGATAACTCTAACACCCCTTTGCGTCCTGGCCAGTGCAGTGAAATTGAAGGTCCTAGCGTGGAAGAACAAGAATGCGCAAATACATCCTTAAACTCTAAACAAACTACATTACCACAAAAAGCTAACGAGATCAACAAGGCGGACTTAAATAGCTCACGCAATGCTGTAGACGTCGATTTGCGCGCTGCAACCCAATCACCAACAAAATTATTGAAAAAAGGTATTTCACAAAGTGAAATTAAATCCGGCAAGCCGCAATTGACGGCTGAAAATTCTTCCCCTAAATCCGTTGTGAAAACGATAGAACCCAAAGTTGATTCGCCATTAATTGCTGCTGAATTGGAGTCACCTTCACAGGCTCGAGGTCCTGAAACACTGGTGATAGAGAGAAGTCTTCGTGTAATTTTGCAACAGGAGATCACCATTGCTCTGAAGTCAACTCTTGAGAAAATGGTGGCGGCAGAATTTAGTAACATTCACAGGAGGATAGACATCTTTCAGGAATCTCTTGAATTCATGAACGTTAAATTCGAGGAAATGAAAGCAGGCTATGAGGAGAAAACAGCTCTCATTCATGACCTCTAACGTGAAAATGAGTCCTTGAATTCAACCATTAGGGACATCTCAGCAAGATTGAATACAGTGGAGCTTCACATGCGTGATTCTAATTTGGAAATTAATGGTATTCCAGAACATCGTTCAGAGAACCTAGTCAACACAGTTGTGCAATTGTCGAAAATTGTGGAGAGTCCTCTATCCGAGAATGACATTCAGTATACTATCAGGGTGGCTAAAATGTCAAACGATAACGACAGGCCTCGGCCAGTAATAGTGAAACTACGCACTGCTCGCCTTCGTGATAATATTCTTGCTGCGACTGCAAAATTTAATCGGAAGACCTCTGATGATAAACTGTCAACTCAGCATCTCGGTTTAGGAGGCCCAAGAAAACCGGTTTTTGTAGGGGAGCATTTGACACCGGCAAATAAATCGTTACACGCTGCTGCTCGGAAAAAGGCCAAGGAAATGTCATATAAATTCGTCTGGGTTCGTAATGGGCGAATTTTTGTTCAAAGGGACGTCGAATGCCAGTCAATTGTGATTAGAAATCTCGACAGCCTAAATCTTATAGTCTAGGTCTGGTTGTGGTTCTCCATATTGTTGATATTACTTCGTCTAAATGCTTGACATTTACTATCAAAATGTGCAGGGATTGAGAACTAAAACAAACGAAATCTTTAAAAGTGTACAAACAACGAGTTACAGTGTAATTGCATTCACAGAAACATGGCTTAACCTTAAAATTTGTGACAAAGAACTGATAGATGACCGATACACACTATACCGCAGAGACCGACATTGCACACTTAACAAAAAGAAGGATGGTGGCGGAGTGATGTTGGCTGTTTCCAGAGACATACCATCAGCCAGAGTTACTAATTGGGAAAGTGGAGTGGAAGATTTGTGGGTTATCTTAGACCTAACAATACGTACGAAAATAAAAAAACTAGCAATATGCGTTGTGTATTTGCCACCGCCTGTAAAGTTAGAGACGCTTGCAATGTTTCTTGACAAAGTGGAACTTGTTAATAGTCAAACTGATGATCTGGTCATTCTGGGTGACTACAACTTAGGCTTTATCACTTGGAACGCCACGATGGACTGCAATTATTTGAGCCCATCTAATTACGCAACCACTCTTGGACACTTTCTTGTCGACTTTCTTAACATGAATAACCTCTACCAGGTAAACGGTATTAATAACTGTGACAATAAAATATTGGATTTGACTATTACAAGTTTACCTGATTCTTATGTTACAAAGCCTCTGAATGTTCTTAGCAAGTGCTATTCAAACCATCCTAATGTATTACTTAATATTCCATATAACAGTTTAACATATTTGCGATCTAAGCCTTTAAAAAAATATAATTTCTATAAAGCTGACTTTAAAGCCATAGTTAGTGATCTAAAGAGTGTACAATGGCAGGAGCGAATTCTTCACTGTGATGGCGTGGATAGTATGGTTGCGGAGTTTTACAATATTCTTGGAACTGTTATTGAAAGGTTGGTGCCTAAGACGGTAGATGTAAGAGCTAAATTCCCCTCGTGGTTTAGTAATTCTTTAATTAGACTAGTAACTGAAAAAGAAAAAATTTGTAAGAAATATAAAAGATTTAACAATCCCAGAGATAAACTAGAATACCAATTGCTCCGCTCCCGTTGTCACAAACTATACGATGAATGTTACTCCAAGTATAAAGCAAAAATAGAGACAAGCATCCCTAAAAACCCAAAAGCCTTTTGGAGTTTTATCAAAAACAAACGCGGTGGTAAATCATCTATCCTTGCAAGAATAAAGCTGGGAGATGAGATCGCTAAGACTGGCCCTGAAATAGCGAACCTATTTGCTAACCACGTTTCCTCCATATATGCAACAATTGCTACCACGCAGTCCACACCTTCACCTTCTCATTCTTATCAATCACCTGACCATCAATCACAGTACTTGACTTCGAACTTCATTTCGACCATAAGATTCGATGAGTCTGACGTTGTCAAGGCAATTAGGAAAATTGATCCAATGAAGGGTGCGGGACCTGACTTTGTTCCACCAGTATTTGTTATAAGGTGCGGTTCTGCTCTTTCGCTTCCGTTAACGCTGATATTTAACCGTTCTTTAGCGGAAGGCAAATTCCCTGAAGAATGGAAGAGAGCTCGTATTGTTCCTATATTTAAAAAAGGAGACCCAGCCAGCGCAGTTAATTACCGCCCGATATCTATACTTTCATGTTTCTCAAAGCTCTTTGAATCCATGTTGTGTCCCATTATCTCCAAAACGGTAGATCCATACATTTCAGACTATCAGCACGGTTTCAGACGTGGGCGTTCAACAACAACAAACTTGGTGCCCTTTATTTCAGAGATTTCATGTGAGGTTGATAAGGGACTGCAGGTGGACGCAATATACACCGACTTCAGCAGCGCCTTTGATAAAGTAAATCATAACTTACTCGTAGAAAAATTGAGATGGTTTGGTGTCGGTGGAGTACTGTTGAAATGGTTCAAATCATACTTGTCAAAAAGACCACAATCTGTAGTGGTGGGTGGCTCTGGATCTGAGGTATATTATGCGGACTCAGGTGTTCCGCAGGGATCCCATCTGGGGCCGCTTCTCTTCCTAGTCTTCATCAATGACATAACTGCATACATAAGGCATTGTAGAGTTTCCATTTTTGCTGACGATCTTAAATTATATAAAGTGGTAAACTCTATTACTGACGCAGTCCTAATTCAGAGCGACTTAAATAATATTTTACGTTGGTGTAACGAGAACAGCATGAGTCTGAACGCCGTAAAATGTCATCACATGATATTCACGAGGAAAAAGTCGCCAGTTCAAACAAAGTACGATGTATGTGGCGTAGCACTGAAACAAGTGAATGAAATTCGAGATCTGGGTGTGATAGTAGATAGTAAGCTGAAATTTATAACCCACATTGATAAGGCAGTGACAATGGCCGCCCAGATGCTAGGATTCTTGAAGCGCAATTCTGGAGGATTTAAACACCAGAGAACCAAAGTGTTACTCTACAGTGCCTTAGTGCGCAGTCGTCTTGAGTATGCAAGCAGTGTATGGACCCCTTATTATGTAATGCACTCGCAACGGGTGGAAAGCATATAGCGAGCTTTCACGAGGCATCTTGCGTTCACAACAAGAGGCTTCTCCCACAGAAAGCCATACATTGAGCGAATGAAACAATTTGGAATGGTATCTCTTCGCGATCGCAGACGCCTGCTAGATCTATGCTTCCTTCATAAATTATTTAATGGAATAATACAATGTAGTTACCTTTTGCAAAGTTTCTCTCTATCAGTTCCAAGAATCTACCCTAGGGCTAAAAAAAATATAAAGGTATTTGATACACCTTTTGTGAAAACTAATCTCGGTTTACAATCCCCAGTTATACGAATGAGTAACGAATACAATAATGCTGTTATGAACACTCCAGACCTTGATATATTCAGCGACAAGCTACCAGTATTCAAAAAAAAAAAAATCACACTATCCTTGTCAACTTAGTTTTAACTTTTTTTTTTTTCTTCAATATAGTTTGTTTTATTCATTATTATTTTTAATTTAGTTTTGTGTATTTTATATGTTCTTAACGTTATTCTAAATATTTGTCACTCTCTGATTCACTTCTTGTTTGTATTAGTCTTAGTGTAGCGTAATGTATTTTTCGAGGCAGTAAAAAATATATAAATCAATGCTATGTACGCCGTAATTGTCATGTACATTGGTCCTATAGTTATTAAGATTACTTTAGCATAAGTTAATGTATGTGATGTGGCTGTGCTTTAAATAAAATAAAAAAAAACACGCATACACAAACAGCCAGACCCGGAGCAATTGCTTGTAGCCGTGACGTTGGATTCTGTCCGCGCACGGCTAAGAAAACTTTATAGGAGGAAAATAACAATATTGAAACGGTATGCTAGAAAAACTTTTACAAAAAAAAAATAATAATAATTGAATTCCGATAGCTTTACATATTATACTTAAAAAAAACGTTACAATTGTACGATCATTAGATTCTGACGTCATTACTTTGGGGCTACTTAGGAAATATACCCTATCAAACAAAAAACGGTCCAGGCGTCTTTGAGTAATCGACGAACAAGCAAAAAAAAAAAAAAGAAAAGTATAGGTAGATTCCGACAAATTGAGAACCTCCTCCGTTTTTGAAGTCGGGTAAAAAGGTTTTTTTTTATGCTACTGAGGAAAGCATTGTAATCTAATACTTATTACTGCTTATTTTCATCGGATGAATGTTAGAAATTTCCATTAGAGGTGCATCCCTTTGGATTTCTCCTGTCTTTAGCAACATTGCATCAAATCATAAACTGGATTCAGTTATGTAATATTATTTACATATGTTTTCCGAAAATTAAAATATTACATAATGGAAGTTCTATTTCGACCGATATTAGAAACGAAATAATTCATTAAATCTATTTATTTCGGAAAAGGTCACAAGCATTGTTAAAGGGCCAACGTCGTGCGTCACTTCGTTTTGGGTTGAGTTTGTTTCCATATGTGGTATCTATATTAGTCATATCAGCAATTATTTCGAAGCTCGAACTTCAACATGAGTTTACAAAGTTGAAGTTCAAACTTTAGATGCTTCAGGCTCTGCATAAATCTTGACCCCTATGGATTCTTACTCGGCTAGTTCGATTTCAAAACAGGGATTCCTATTAGGATAGAGGTTCATATGTACTGCACGATTAGGACTAAAAGACTACTCTTCTAGTAGTCTCCTAGTCCTAATCCTGCTCTTATCGTATTCTCCAAGAAGACAAACAAAATCTTTACCTCTCCAGATTAATTTGATTTTAAAACTTTAAGTTTATCAGCGTACAATAAAAATCAGTTATATTCTTATAGTATGTCCAATATTATTCAAGTGAATAAAGAACATAAATGGCCAAAGTTTTCAACCTGTCGTACACACGAATTAGCAGCAAACTTATGTCAGAATGGTGTCCGTTCAAAATAACTGTTTGATGACGATTGCTTATATATAATACTAGCTGACCCGGCGAACTTTGTTCCGCCTTAAAGGCAATAAATATTTCTTTTTTGGTTCACTTCTTTCCGCACTTCTGAACGGAAAAGGCAAAGGCATGATACGCCATACAGCTTGGACTTGAGTGGCAATAAATATCACATGATCACATTTTTTACTTTTTCAATTAGGAACATTGTAAATAAATAAAAAAAAAATAACATTACATGATTTATTTTTTCATTTATTTATTGTAGCATCTTGTGAAAGAAATTATGAATTTCTACTTGTATGAGTCTCTTGTATGAGTGCGCGGGTTCGATTCCAGGTCAGGCAAGTATCTAGATATACTGAAATCGCCACCCCGCATTGAGCAAGCGTGGTGGTTACGCTCAATCCTTCTCTGCATGAGAGGAGACCTGTGCCCAGCAGTGGGACGATAAAAATATTGATGATGATGATGATGATCTCTGAGGTTTGTTCTTCGATTTCGCATTGTCAACGGAGCAGTTTCTCGGACTGTCGCCTCCCTTTGCTCTTGTGAGTGAGAAGCACGAAGTCGAGTCATACTAAGGCGACGCTCTGCATGTGCAATTTCTTGCTCTTCTTCACTGCTTTCATTCAGAATGTTTCGATTTACTCTTGCATTACGGCTTTGTCGAGAAAGTTTGATGGTCTTGGTCGCGGCATGGTATTTTTATTGATGATAAATGGCACAGCAATACAATATTAGAAATTTTGAACTTGAAGTTGGCTTTGTGGTTTTTTATTAGAAACTTTGAAGCAGCAGAGAGTATTTATATTCTTTGCTTTAAACGATTGCTTCAACCGGTTAGCCTTTTTTTTAAATATGATCAGCTGTCATTTGCTTTTTGTTATACCATTTTTGGTATATGAATCGCTGACTTAATTTTTGAATGAGTGTGTTTGTTATTCCATGTCAGTTGCGTTTTGTTATACCACGTCTTATGTCACGTCACACGGGTACGACAGGAACGGGTTCTTAGCTACCTCCCACCATTATTCAGCCAAATCGGTTCAGCCGTTCTTGAGTTATATATAAATAGTGAATAAGCAACTGAATCGATTCCAATAATTTTTACACCATGTTATATTTTGCCCCAAATACATTTAGAAATTGTTGCAGTGTAGTTACTGAGCGCTTCACGCACAGCTTACGTTACATCATAGTATTGCGCGTGCGCAATAGCTGACGCTAGAGGTCAACGCACCGCGCTCGCTCGCCCGCGGATCTTTGACCATATTTTTGTTGGGACAACCAAGTAGAATAGCAAGCTTATATATAACTTTGTGGTTTTTCATTATATCTTTTTGAAATTTTGTACACATATTCTTTACTTAAAAATACTGGACACGTGTTTCCTACTTTGTGGAGGTGCAAGGTACCAGGATAGCACAAAAGTTTAGGAGGAGAAGTCGAAACAATAAACCTCATTCATTCATCATTATCAAATAATCGTAATACATGAAAGAAGGTTTATTGTGCATAGTTTTTGACGTGGAAGGTACCAGGGTAGCATAAAAGTGTAGGAGAAATCGAAACAATAAAAAAGCTCATTCATCATTATCAAATCACCATAATACATGAAAGAGGTTTTATTGTGCATAGTTTGTGGACGTGCAAAGTACCAGGGTATCACAAAACTGTAGGAGAAGTCGAAACAATAAACCTCATTCGTTCATCATTATCAAATAATCATAATACGTGAAAGAAGGTTTATTGTGCATATTTTTTTGACGTGGAAGGTACCAGGGTATCACAAAACTGTAGGAGAAGTCGAAACAATAAAACCTCATTCATTCATCATTATCAAATAATCATAATACATGAAAGAAGGTTTATTGTGCATATTTTTTGACGTTCAAGGTACCAGGGTAGCATAAAAGTGTGGGAGAAGTCGAAACAAAGAAGCTCATTTATTCCCACAGGAACGACGGGGAGCGGCATAGAAAGTATCCTATGTCCTTCTCCCAGTTCTTAGCTACCTCCTTACCAATTTTCAACCAAATTGGTATAGCCGTTCTTCAGTTATAAATGATGTAACTAACACGACTTTCTTTTATATATATAGATATGGAACACGCCTAAAGACTTCCCCTTATCCCCGATATAGTCCGATATTTTTAACAATATCTCATGATTTACCCTAATATTACAAGGGAATAAGATTAAGTTCGATTGTCTATATTATGAAACAAAAACAAAATAAAAGTAATTAAAAAGCGTTAAATTACTAACCGTCGATCTTTCTTAGACGAATCCGTGTTGCAATGAAATTAATATTTGATTAACCTTTCAAAGTTTTGCAGTAAAACTAGGTATAGAAGTGGGTCTGTAATTATCAAAATTTTGCTTGGAATCTGTTTTAAACGTGCTTATATATAACGGGTCACATAATATATCAGCTGTATTTTTCAGGAAATTAAGAGGTATATCATCAGGTCCCGAATCCTCCTGATCATCATATCATCATCAGCCTGTAGCAGTCCACTGCTGGACATAGGCCTCTCCAATTTTATGCCATTCAATGAGATTCTCGGCAACTCTCATCCAGTTACTACCAGCCAATCTGCGAAAATCGACGTGCCACTTAACCTAGAGGATGTCCCACCTTAAGTTTACCAATTCGCGGTCTCTTCCCTAGAACACGTCTACTCCAACGGTCATCGATATTACGGCTAATATGGCCGGCCCATTGCCACTTCAGTTTGCTTATTCTGTGAGCTATGTCGACAATTTTGGTTCTCTGCTGGATCACCTCGTTTGGGTTCAATCCCTCAGCGAGTTATGGAAAGGGCTATGCTTAGATTCTAAGCATATCCCTTTCCATAGCTCGCTGAGCGACCTTAAATTTGTGGACCAGCCGTACCGTGAGTGTCCATGTTTCTGCTCCGTAGGTCATAACTGGCAGGACACATTGATTGTATACCTTAGTCTTTAGGCTCTGTGGAATATGCAACGAGAAGACTCGACGAAGCTTCCCAAACGTAGCCCAGCCCAGCTGAATTCTCTTGCTAGCCTAACTCTCAAAATTGTTCTTACCATATCTACCGTGACATGATGTATTCTTAATATTAAAATAATTCATTTAAACAAATCTACCTTTCGCATTGTCAAGCGATGGTCGAAACGATGTTTTAGAAATCAAAAATGATGAGCCACGTTTCGTTCAAGACAATTCTATCGTTACAGTTGGATAAAATGTTCATGTACAGGATTAAGTACGTTTTACGTGTTTTTAGTTTGGCAAAAATGTTCTTTGAAAGCTGAGCGGGTGATATATTACAATATGTGGGGCTCGGTGTATAGAGACTGTCTCTTCTCGCGGAATAGAACCATTTATTGATTTGTCAACGTCCCGTAAAAGGTAAGATCACTATCAGTAAAGTTTTGACATATTTGCTGCTAGAGATTTCTATGTTGCACTATCCAGCTTGCTTTTCTAAATCCCTAATTATAGGCTACAACGACATTATCACGGTTTAATTAGATGCTTGCTTTTTAAGTCCTTTAACTGGTCAATATACTGATGGATATTCTCCAAGTAAAAACTGACCAATTCCTTTCCTGTGCCTGGTATAAAGGTTTTTGAGTCAGTTTTCATCGTTATTACATTGTTGCCAATAATAATGACCGTCCACTCATCAAGCGTCTTCCTCAAATCTCACTGAATTGAAGTAATGCTAAATAAATAGCTAAATAATAAGTAGTGCTCACACTCAGATTGCTTGCGCTTCCTACCAGCAGTGTTATCTTCAACCTCGGTCGTTGGTATTTCTTATGAGTTAGTTCAAATAATTATTGAACAACAATGAATAATGGATTTGAGCACATTAATTCACTTACGTGTTGTAGAGTTACCGCGCAAAAGCAGTTCGGCTAGAAGAATATTGTAAGGGCCTCGAATACCTCGTCGTGTACGCATATCGCCCAGTAGGCTGGTTCTCGCAGTAATATCGGTAACTTTTAAATCACTTTACGTTGTTTTTAGTAATAATTTTGTGGTTCTATTATTAAGCACTTGATATTTAACTAATCAGTTAGTAGAGTCATTTAGTGAAATTAATAGGAAAATAAGGTGATAGTGTTTTGTAGCCTGTTGGAAGACCCACCGGACTGCCTCACTGCCAAGTTCAAAACAGCAGTCTTCTGCTTCATCTGACAAATAACGGAGATTTAAGTCTAGATGTGGTGACGGTCTATTAATTATGTCTTATTTATTAAAACAACGTCCACGAATTTTTTATCAGCTCCTGTGAAAAATACTAAAGTATCACAGTGTCTTTTTGTTCTTCTTTAGCTTATTAGGTCCACTGCTGGACAAAGGTCTCCCTAAGGCTTTTCAAACTAACCGGTCTTGTGCTGTCCGCATCCATCGGCTTCCCGCGACCAGGTCATCGGTCCACCTTGTTGGGGGCCTCCCTACGCTGCATCTTCCGGTACGTAGCCCCCACACTAGATCCTTACTGCCCCATCGGCCATCGATTCTACGAGCAATGTGCATCGCCCACTGCCACTTAAGTTTAGCGACTCGCAGAGCTATGTCGGTGACTTTCAGTCCCTTCAGTCTGGACCTGGTTTCAGGGACCTTCAGTCTGGCTTTAGGAAGGGACGTGGGACTGCCACAGCTCTCTCTGATGTAGTGGGGAATATCCTAGAGGCACGGGACAGGGGGGAGGGAACAATCCTTGTACTTCTTGATTTCTCACGGGCTTTCGATTCAATAAACACTTCTCTATTGCTTTCAAAGCTAGTATATTATGGGTTTACAACGAAAACAATAGAGTGGTTCGCTAGCTCCTTGCAAAATAGATCACAGCTTGTTGAAATCCAGATGGAGGATGGATCAAGGCTTTCATCGTTGAAATCCAGATGGAGGATGGATCAAGGCTTTCATCCCCCCTTCGCCAGGTGCCACGTGATGTGCCTCAGGGATCTATTTTGGGGCCCCTTTTTTATATTTTATACAGCGCAGACATTGTTAGTTCATTCCAGCATTGCATGTATCACATGTAGGCAGATGATATCCAGTTGTACAAAACTTTTAAGCCAGCTGATACATTGGAAGATATGAGAAAGGTTATTAATTTATTTTATTATTTATGTACACACAATAAAATACATAAAGATACGACAAAATTAAGATCTGAGTCACACTAGTGATCTCACTAGTGTTAAACGCAGTAAAATCTAAATTTATGGTTTTGGGCAGTAGGAAAATGATAGGCACTATACTGTCAGCCAAGCCAGAGGTTTTAATCAGAGGAGAAAGGATAGGTAGGGTAGAGGTGGCATGCAACCTTGGGTTAACCCTTATCTTCATTTTGTATAGTATACCATACATACAACTTTATAAAAATATACGATCAGTATAAAATAATTAACCGACTTCAAAAAAGGAGGAGGTTCTCAATTCGTCTGTATGTATAATATTTTTTTTTTTTTTTATTAACCGACTTCAAAAAAGGAGGAGGTTCTCAATTCGTCTGTATGTATAATATTTTTTTTTTTTTTTTTATGTATGTTCACCGATATTTTCGTCAATTATAGACGGATTTCAAAAAAAATTTTTTAGATGGATAGAGTTTACTTCTGAGGTGGTCCCATTTTCACCAGTCCAGGATCTGATGATGGGATCCAAGAGAAATCGAGGGCAATCACCGAAAATTGTATGCTCGTATGGTGTTTTTGTTACGTAATCACATCTTACTCAGGTATATGCTTCAGGGTGTCAACATCTGATGGTGCTGTGCTGATGATGAAGCTACAGTACTCCTCAACGGTTAGGAGTTTGAAGGCAGTACTGCAATTGGTCGATGGAAACTATTTAGTAGTATGTAGGGCTAACATGTTGCTTGTGAGGTATGCTTGAATCAACATCTGATGCTGCTGTGCTGATGATGAAGCTACAGTACTCCTCAACGGTTAGGAGTTGGGAGCAGTACTGCAATTGGTTGATCGAATGTATGTAGGGCTAACGGGATACTTGTAAAGGCGCATCCAGATTCACGCCGAGAACACGCGAGCACCTTGAATGAGATTCATTGCTCGCCCGTCTTGTTCTCGTGGTCGCCTATTCTCGGATCGGTGGCGGTATTTTGGCCCGAGTCAGAGTGTTTCGGGTGAGAAAAGAGAAGCGTATCACATTCTCGTTCGGTCTCAACTCAGATCAACGCATGTACTCGTACTGACTACGCGTAGATCGTGTTCATGTGCATGTACCTACTCTGTGGTATTTTATTTTTATTTATTTTAATATTTATAAAATTATAATATGCTAACGCACACAATAATGAATAATGAAGCCTCTGCGCTATTGATCACGGCCAAACACGAAGTGAGACCATCGCTGCGTTTGGACGCTTTCTCGCTTCTCGCGTAAAGTCTCTCGTTACGTCTCGCTGTGAGTCTAGAGGGGTTTTTATATTCCATCCAGACTCACGGCGAGAAATCTCGCCGAGAAGTCTCACCGGGCCTTCTCGCGAGAACAAGAAATTTATTAACACTCTCATTTTTCTCATTCGTGATCTGTTTCCTATGCAATATGGACGACATTGACGAAATTGAAACTGCAGCAGGCACTTGGATGAACTATATAATTGCTGAATCGTGAATATAGTAGTCTTCTCTCTTCTCGCCCGAGAAATCCTTTGTCACGGCCAAAAATACTGACACCGATCGGAGAACAGACGAACGCGAGAACGAGACGGCGAGAAACTCCTCACATTCACGTTCTCGTTTGTTCTCGGTCTGTCTCGCTGTGAATCTGGATGGGCTATAAGGGTAGGTACTACTCCTGAGATGGTTACGATGTAATCACGAAATTTCAGAGATATCGAGAGAAATTCTAACAACTAACACAAATATCAATGCAATCGAGACAATTCCTCAAAAATAATGAGTATGCTTAAAAGGGTATATCTACTCCTGGGGTGGTCAGGAATCCATATATTTTTACAATAGTTGTCTTAATCTTTCCATTTCTCGTAATGCCTTTTCATCATGTGGTCTGGTAAGTAATTTGCTTGGTTCTAGATCACAAAGTGCAATACCGTTTAAAGTCTTCACTCGACTTAAAGCAACATACACTTGACCTTTAGCAAAATTTTTCTTGCCTAAGTCAATTACCGCTTTATTTAATGTGGTACCCTGAAGCTTATGAACCGTTACAGCCCAGCTCAATATTAACGGCAGCATTCTTCTTTCCACATCCCCATAGCCTTTTGTTGCTTGAAATGTTGCTGATACTGGTGCAATTTCAACTAAGCCGTCACTATCTTTCACTCTTGTACCAATAGTATCATTGTCGAATTTAATAGAAACTGCATCAGGTAACTCGCCGGATTCTAACTGATCGCGACGCAGAGCAGGCCACCTAAACTTACAAACAATTCCCATTGCACCGTTGATAAGACCCTCGGTAACTGAGATGTTACGCCTTAGCATTACTCTGGAACCTATGCCCAGTTTTAGTATGTGCAACAATCCACCGCAATTATTAACATCAGCAGGAATAACGTTACATGGAGGCCGTTTTCCATAGGTTGCGGCCTCTCGCGACTCGTCGATAGCATGCAAGGTATAGACACGACTCGACTGAAATAGTTGAGCTGTCATCTTAGAGTTGTAGTCATCCACCAATTTGATCGTTGGGAAAATTCTAACTGCAGCCCCATCTGCGAAATCACCAACCTGTTCAACTCGCCGTCTTTCACATAGAAGTTCCAATTGTGAGAATGTAAGTTCTCCAAACCGCAAATTATTTAACAAATCAACAAATTCCTCATCGCTACTTTGACGCATATTGATGGTGAGTTCACAGAAGGAAAACTGCTGCCATAAATGTATTTCTGCGTTTGCCCATGATGGTTGATCGAAACACCAATGCCCTTTAACTGGTGGTAATTGCATAATGTCGCCAAATAATAATACACTTACACCTCCAAACAGTAAATTATTGTTTTTGAATTCTTGCAGACGTAAGTGTATTATACGCAAATTTTCGTAAGATACCATCGATATCTCGTCAATTATTAACCATTTAATATAACGCCACTTACGCCGTTCCCGTTCCAAGGGCTGTCCACTCATTTTTCTATAAGTCATCGTAGTGCCTTTTTCGATGGGAAGTGAAAAAACAGAGTGAAGGGTTCTTCCAGAAATTTGCCGAGCCGCAACACCTGTCAATGACGCCACTTCTACAAAATTTGGTCTTAATAAACTATCCACCGTTGGAGCATAGCAGCGGTTAATATGCTCAACAATTAATTTCAATAGAAAAGATTTACCGCTACCAGCTCCACCAGTAATAAACATCAACAAAGGCTCTTGATTGTCATCTCTCCGTATGTCTCTCTCAATAGAATCTGACACCCGTTTCAATAAATCTTTTTGTTGGACATTCAGACTTCTAATTCCACTTGTGAAAACGTCATCAGGCATAGCAGTGGGATCATTTTCTATAAAATCATCGTTATGGACATCAATTTGGTCCTCGGCATATATATTCATATTATGAGATGTTTCTCCAGGGCCATTTTCGTTTACAACATTGAGGGCTACTGCTTGTACAAGAGCTTGTTGTATAATTTGTTCAGCATGGGCGAACTGCTCTACAGATAAATTATGTAGCAGGGGCCTTAGCTCCGATTGTCGGCGTAAGAAACATGCTTCAGCTGTTTCGCCCTCTTGAATAAGCTCACTCTCAATGCGAAAGGGGATATGACACACAATTAAATTGTAAAAGAACGCTTCTCGATCACTATTTCAGTCAGCTAAGTAAATGTCAGGCAGCTAAGTACCAATGTTCAACTGAATGGAGTAGAGTTGATCCCTGTCGAGTCGACAGTTTTTCTTGGATTGACTATTGACGCCAAGTTGCAATGGGGTCCTCACGTTGAGAAGCTGTCGGGTAGACTCAGTTCCGCCGCCTTTGCTATTAAGAAAATTAGACAGATAACTGATGTGGATACAGCCAGAATTGTTTATTTTAGTTATTTTCATAGTCTAATGACTTATGGGATTCTTCTCTGGGGAACTTGTGCGGACATCAATACCATCTTTGTTTTACAGAAAAGGGCTGTTCGAGCCATTTACAACCTTGGTCCTAGAGATTCTCTTAGAGAAAAATTCAGAGAGGTGGACATTCTGACTGTAGCTTCACAGTATATATTTGAAAATCTTATGTACGTACATAAAAATATATCGGATTTTAAGAAAATAAGCGATATTCATAATATAAATACCAGGAACAAACACAATCTTGCTGTACATCACACTCGTCTCCACAGAGTAGGCAACTCATTCATGGGTCAATGTATACACTTTTACAACAAGCTTCCCATGGACATTCGAAACTTACCCATTAAACGATTTAAAAAGTATATAAAGGCCAAACTTTGCAAAAAGGGGTATTATAAAATCACAGATTATTTAGAAGACAAAAAAGCTTGGGACTGAGCTGTTCGCTCTGATAAGCATTGTTATTAGCAATATGCGTAATTATAAGATAAATTATTGTAAAAATTCTCATTTTTAATGTCTGGACTTGAAAAAAGACGATGATCCCTGAGTTTGTTTCGGCTGTTTCTTCTCAGAGGTAGTCAGTTAGGAAATGCCGGCTTCATCTAGTTAAAAAAAATATATATATGACGTGTGAAAGTGATCGGTGATCCTATTTGCTTAATAAACGATTTCATTTCATTTCATTTCATTTCATTTATAGTGTAATATCGTGTACGTAAAACTGCTGCTTGGTTTCTGATACGCATCCTCGAATTATCTTGTAATCGTATGTACCTCGAATTCTCGTTTTCCTGGTCTCTTAGCTCAATGTCACCGTCATCATCTGTCCAAAATGCACTTGAAACTGTTTCGTAACGAACTGCAAATTCAGCTAAGCTAATCTCCTCTAATTCATTCGGTCTTTGTTGGTACCGATCAAATATGTTGTTGAAAACTGATGTTTCGTCATCACAAAATCGCAAAAGTCTATAACGTTGTTCTGGACGACAGCTCAGTGGCGAAGGGTGAAATTTTGACAAAGGGAAGCCGGTCAAAAAAAAAAAAAAAAAACTTAAACACTTACCTACTGCAGGATATTTTGTTAGGGAATAAGAGTCAAGAAAAAATAAAATAAAAATTTACAAAAATAATAAAGTGTTAAAAACCGAACCACACAAATACCGATCCAAAACCAACAAAAATATTAAGCAAAAGTAGTGGCGTGGTGTCTTTGTCTCTTTCTAATAGAGGAGAGGAGAACTGCAAGCAGTTTGACATTAGCCTATATTTATCAAGTTTTACCGACAGTTAGCGAGCATTAGAAAGAGATGGTCTGACACGCTCTGTCTCTTTTCGCCTCATAGTAAAACGTTGACCGAGGTAAGCCGACATTCGTAGAGTTGCCTTCATGTACGAAAAATTGAAGCGCTGATTAATTTACGACTATAAAATGAAATGTGATACTTAGGGTATTGCTAAGAATTACTATTGCTATTGTAAATCGCGCAGGCATTTGATTAATAATACTTTGTTAATGAAATAGAATGTAAATACTTTTGTATGAATATGGAACTGATTTTTGAAAGGTAACCCGGTGGGAATCGGCTTGTATGGACTCTTCGCCACTGCGACAGCTATTAACGAAAACTGTTTTCCTTGAACACATTTTCATAGGCAAATGACAGAGACGGTATGCCGCTTCTGGAGCACTAACTAAGCGTTGTCCAAGTATAGCCATTGACACAGAAAACAACTGTTTCCATACATCATTACTGTGACGTTTTGCTTTTTGAACCGCTTCTCTCACAACATCGCCACAATCATTGGGTTCACACTTGCTCGCATACTTGGCAATATAATAAGCAACAGCTGTTACATTCCCACAAGGCTGTATGTCCATGTTTGCTCCCCAAATTTTAAGCAGAACCGAGTTATAGTTATTAACCATAACTTCTTCTGTATTTCGTTGTAGTACACAAAAACGGCCATTATTGCGAAGAGCGTCATCGGGTTCTAAGCAGACCGTTGCGTTACTTATAGGCCTTGGAAATCCAAAACGACACGAACCAGTATTACGATCTTTATAGCAGGTTGTGGAATGTTTGTGAATTTGTAACCTTTTTACCAGCTCAGCATTATCACCATTAAGTGAGCATGACACCACCTGATCGATTACTCGAAGCCCTTCAGGACTATCAAAATTAGGTACAGCGTTGCACCACAAAAGCATATGTAAATGGGGACTTCCCCTATTTTGGAACTCAATGCGGTACCAAAAATCTGTGATAGCTCCTCCTAAACATTCACTATTCATTTTAAGAAATCTTATCAAAGCGTTTACCCTAAGCGTAAACTGTCTAGCCACTACAACTGGATATTTTTGTACCAACCCGAGTCTTACATCAAATGACAAGTTTTCAACATTGTCAGACATTGCGTCAGGACGTCCATCAGCTATGAGTAACGCTTTGATCATGTCGGGCCAGTTGAGATCGTTACATGAAAATGTAACGAACCAAGTTGGAGGACCGAGGCTCCGCACCATGGCTATCAATTCCGCGCAACATTTTTTCCAGTATGCAGCCGATCCTCTTATGTTTCTCATTGTCAAATGCATATTATCAACAAGACCTTGAGGTGTATGCTCACCTTGCTTCATTCGACACGAGACCGAAACGCTTGCTTTGGCTCTAAAATATTCCACAACAGACAATGCAAAAAACAAATAATCGTTTCTTTGAAATCGATTATCATTTCCCATAATTCGCGCTTGGAAATAATCGAGTGCAGTTATGGATATATCTCGATCTTCACCAAAACCGTTTCTACCATCAGGGTAAAGAAAATACCAACAAAGTTCTTCCATTCTTTTCTCCCGTTCAATATTGAGAGGTGGTGCTGTTTTCCTTTGGATATCAGCAACTCTGACTTGATGGTCTAATCCATTTTCGTTATTAGCGTTAATAACAGTATCCAAATTAGGTACGTCGTTATCAATGGAGTACAGTAAACTAGTAGAAAAAATTACTCGTCTTTCTAAATTATTTGTATTTGATCCTGGAAGCGGGCACGTGGAATTAGGCGACATACTACGAATATGATTTGTAGGTGACCGAAGTACTGAGGAAGTATTTGGGTATTGGGAAATAATGGGATTATCATTAGCTGTATATGTAGAGGATATATCGGCCGGACCTTGACGAGAACACGTGAAGGTAGGTGATTCTTGCATGCCTGCGTGTTCTACTATGGTAGGGATGTGTGAATTATTACTTAACAGTTCATGCAATAATTCGGGGCGTGCTACTTGAGAAGCAACCTCTTGCAATATTTCTCTCTCTTCTGTGAGAATAGAAATAGGCGTAATGCAATATATATTAAGAATATTTTGATTACCTTTATTTATCTTGAAATTACGACGTAGCATTACGAATAAATCATGTATGTTTACAAAGCGCATGTAGCATCCTGTACCACCAGATGACGCTTTACAACCTTTTGGCCCCCTAGCATGAGAATCGAATAGCCAATATATATTATTGCCAGATATATTTTGACGTGCAATAGCAACGGAAAAAGAATTACACGTGAAAATTCCATAATGGTAATCCCTAAAGAAAATTAATAGAGCATTTTGCAAATTCGGGAACCCTTCCTCAGACTGATCTCTATCAATATGTCCATCAATAGAACTATTACTCTGCACATTTATATTTACCCAGCTCCTGTTGAACAATAAGCGTGGCATAAGTTCCCTCGTAGCTAAATATTCAGTATTTTGTTCTCTAGAATCGGGATTTTGTCGTGCTAAAATGCATTGACGATAGTATGCATCTCCAACTATCATTACGTAGTCGACATCACTCACTGTCCATGTAATCGGGTCTGATACTTCAAATGCGACACAAGCTACAGCTGCGACGGCAGTGCACTGCTTACCACGAGAGTCCATACCAAATCGGTCATTGCCCTGGTGAATCGAACCACGTAAAACAGAAATGTTGTCATTTATGTTTACAAACCTGTTGCATTGATTTTGTGGAATTTGTTGTTCCATTTGCTGGCCTTCATCAGACTGTACTTGGACATTACCACGACCTACTTGAATTTCAGCAACCTGTACTATATCTGACATATTATAGTTTAACATATTCGCAAAGTTTGGTATAACGTCGCGGTACAGGTTATTATGCAATAATAGCCATTGTAAAGCCGTCTTCACTCTTTCCATGTCTATATTAAATTCTCTATGTTGCTGCAAGTTCTCTCGTGTTTCTACCACGACTACCAACCCTGCGCTACATAGTGGAAGTGGTAATTGCTCAGCAATTTCCACTATGTCTTGTGCAAATAAAACCACTTGACCTTTGCACCAATTTTGGCTGAACCTATTTTGTATTTTAATAATTTTTAGAAATGGAATTATTCTTGTAAGTAGGCGTTGCTCTACATCTGACAAACTATCAATTTCAGGTGGTATTGGCGCCACATCCATTTTATTCCAATACGCTTGGGAAGGTACTTTACGTTTCCTCAGGTTAGTAGAGCATCGCGAACATACTACAATGTTGCTCATTTCTACCAACTCACCAGGCAATAAATCTTGTCGACATGAGGTTTCTAGCTTCGGATATAATAGTTTTCTACATACACCACATGGAACATCAGCAAATTCATTAATGGTAGATAGGAAACTATCTTCTCCGATATATCGAATTCTGCGGAAAGATATATCGAATACTTTCCCGCATATTCTCTAAGCGTTCTCTTCTTTGCTCCTCATTTTCTACTCGCCTTACCTCAAGATTTCGTTGTCTCATTAAATTTAGTCTTTGAGTCCGTTGGTAAGGAAGTTCGTTCCTAGTACGTTCACGCATAGCATTGACTCGTTGTTCGCGTTGTTGCGGGGTTTCATTACTCAGCCTTTCATTAATAACAGCGAAACGATGTTCGTGTTGTTCCAGAGTTTCATTACGCAGTCTTTCATGAATAACTGCGAGGCGATGTTCGCGCTGTACTGGAGTTTCATTACTCAGTCTTTCATGAATAACAGCGAGACGATGTTCACGCTGTATTGGAGTTTCATTACTTAATCGTTTTCTAATAAAATCTAAACGTTGTTGGTGTTGTTCTGTTGACTCTTGCGATAATTGAGAACGCATATAACTTCTCATCTGAGATAATCTCACTTGACGGGCCAGAGGCGATTCTTGGGAACGAGATATAACATTTCGCTTGCAATTTTTGGAAAGACGTTTCTTATTTTCTGCAATACTTTCCAGGTGACGATTTGCCCTCATTCGGGCTGCAGCCTTAGTGGGTCTACCCATGATAATAAAAAAAAATTTAATACCTAATAAGTATTATCAAACTCTTCAAAGTAAGTACGTATTAATAACAATTATAGCTTCCTAAAAAATATGAACGATTCGTCAAACGAACGTATTAATTAGTGACTATATATTAAATAAATTGAAACCCTAACCCTAAGTAAATGAACTAGCATCTATTTTTAGTTCAAAACGCATTAACACAACTAAAAATCGAGAAATAAATGGACTTTTAAAAAAAAAAATCAAACCGACTTCAAAAAAAAAAACACAAACGACAAAAACAGACAATAGCAGTACTTACATAACTAAAAAGCGATAAATAACCTAATTTATTCACTTAATGCATATTATATATCTACAATTATTTAAATATTTACAACTTAATACCTAATACTTTAACAAAGTCTTCTTTAACTATTTAAATATTTACAGTTATCACTTATTTTTGAAGTCGGTGCCAGCCAAACAAATAAATGTAATTAAGAAAACTGACCGACATTAAAATTCAAAGCAAAACTAAGAATAGGAAATTGCATAAGCGCGCTGAAATAATTTATTAATGGAAGCGACCGTCAACGACGTCTGCCCTCACGCGTCTGCCCGCGTTCGGGTGGCACACTCAACCGGCTGACCCCGCGCCCCGCGCCCCAGGCGCACCTTCTCCTTGGTGTGTGTGGTTTTGCGTTTGCTTACCGGCCCGGGGCCGCGCGCCTCAGTCAAACAGCACCACAGATATACTAACGGACTACGTTACCTAGGCTGCAGGCTGGCACCGACTCCAAAAATAAGTGATAACTGTAAATATTTAAATAGTTAAAGAAGACTTTGTTAAAGTATTAGGTATTAAGTTGTAAATATTTAAATAATTGTAGATATATAATATGCATTAAGTGAATAAATTAGGTTATTTATCGCTTTTTAGTTATGTAAGTACTGCTATTGTCTGTTTTTGTCGTTTGTGTTTTTTTTTTTGAAGTCGGTTTGATTTTTTTTTTAAAAGTCCATTTATTTTTCACTTAGTTTTATTAAACACATGATATTTATGTCAAAAATAAAAATAGAGGGTTATCTGTCATAATTTTAAAGCAGCTGTGAAAAGTAATCGTCAAGATGCGACGCTCAGTTTTATCTAAGGTAAGTTTTATTTTATTTTTATATTTGTACCCCTAAATTTGTATGTATATTACAAAATACGCATGCCTAAATGTTTGTTCTTACACATTTTGATACAATTGCTGTTATTTCTATGAGAATTAGCATCTCTTTTTCGAGATTTTTACTAACGTATAGACATCGCCAGAGTTGCAGTAATTTACCTTCCGTTGGTGGTGTATAGAATAATATGCATTGCTTACTTCATGGGATCAATATTTTTTTGGACTAACTATAAAATTTTAATTGCATGTGTGTCTGTCTTATATACTAAATCAATTTTATTATAATTTAATAGACAGTTGCATTGATGTTTGACTGCCTCGTTGATATAGTGGTTGAAGAAAGTGACACACAAACTTTTGGGTTCGATTCCCACAATAAATTGTAGAAAATATTATTATTACTGCATGATTACTTAATAAAGGTAACGACAAATAACTTTACATACGTTATCTACCTAGCTATATTACAATATGATTTGCTATGGTGATGTTTTTTGCATGTTCCTTTTGCTTTGGTTTTAGACTGCTATGAGTGAAAGAGCTAGGCGCATTTTATCCTTGGTGCCTGAAAAGGATGAATACTCTGATACAAGTAACGGAGCTAGTAACGGTGATGAAGCTAGAATCGTTGGATCATCAGAAAGTTCTCCAACGCCATCGATAAATTCCAGTCTCGAAGGGTTAAACCTCCTACAAACTGATGATGAAATAGAAACGCATGCAGATGATATTTATGCCGATACAACCGAAGTGCCTCTTACACCTATTCTTTTTTTTTTTTTTTTTTTTTTTTTTTTATTAAAATATAAACCAGCGCTTGACCGCAATCCCGCCTGATGGTAAGCAGTGACGCAATCGTTGATGGTAAAGCGCACTAGTTTATTAAGAGCCTATTCACTCTAGCCTTGAAGACACTCAAATTATAGTCCGACGGAAACACCGCCGCCGGCAGATTGTTCCAGTCCCTCGATGTACGCGGTATAAAGGACGAGGCGAAACGCTTCGTCCGGATCGTTGAGGTGTTAACAACATAAGGGTGGAAACTCGCCGTACGACGGGTCGTCCGATGGTGGAACGGAGATGGGGGAATTAAATCGTGCAATTCCCTCGCACACTCCCCAGAATGTATCCTATAGAACACCGAAAGGCTGGCTACTCTACGCCTGTGCTCCAGGCTTTGGAGACCAACTCGAGTCAAATCAGGGTCACCAATCAGCCTCTTCGCACGCCTCTCCACTGAATCCAAAGTGGCCAGGTGACACTTAGCAGCACCAGCCCAAATGTGGCTGCAGTACTCCACACACGAACGGACCTGTGCTTTGTACAACATTAGAAGCTGCCCTGGTGTGAAGTACTGCCGGACCTTTGCGATTACACCAAGTTTTCTGGCAGCCACCTTGGCCTTGGACTCAATGAACCGCCCAAAGTTTAGGTTCGAGGAAATCTCAACACCCAAAAGCTGAAGGCGGTCGGTACACTCCAAGGATACATTCCGAAAAGTAGGAGCCAAGGTGAACGGGCTCCTTTTGGCGGTGAAGAGACACGCCTGCGTTTTGGCGGCATTGAATGCTACAAGATTGGCATTGCCCCATTCGGAGACTGCCTGAAGTGCAACACTCGTTCGCTCTACCATGGCCTCTCTTTCGGACCGGATTGATTCCCTACTAGCCCGAGCATCCGGCAGGTATCTCTCCACAACTGTGCTGTCATCTGCATACCCATAGATACCGGGCATCAGCAGATCGTTAATATGCAGCAGAAACAGAGTTGCAGAGAGAACAGACCCCTGAGGAACACCGGCATTAGTCGACATGGGCTCTTATGCAGGTATTTCCTAATCCATCAGAAAGTAATTATGACGCTCTACCTTCAATGTCATCTTTGTCATCTTTGCCTTCTAATCAACCACTTGCATCCACACCCGTCGGCACACCTTTGACGCGCGCTCAAAAAATGAAACGCAATGCTCGTGACATCGTTGTACGAAAAATAAAAAGACAATGTAACAGAAGACTTTATTTATCTTTTCGTTGGCAAAAAGCACAATTTCAACACAAGGCTGAAATAGTAGGACCTACATTTTTGGAAAATGTACCTTCTGATTGGTCACTTTTAGTTATTTTTATAGATTTTTCACACACACACCACTCACACAAATTTATCCAGCGTACATAGAACATCCAAGAAAAGATCCATAACAGTTTCAAGGTAAGAAATACTAGATATTTAGGTAATAAATATCATCATGGGTATTGTAGTTGTGCCATCCTACAAAGATTACTGGAAAAAATCTTTTCGTTATGCGATTTTTACATTTTACCAACAATTCTGAAGTCGATACATCGGATAGATATTACAAACTACGTCCTATATTGATCATATTCGAACACAGTGTTTATCCGTCGAAGAAGAGAATGCTTTTAGTATCGACGAAGTGGTTATACCGTACAAAGGGAAGAAAGCAGGAAGTCGTCGTCAATATAACCCAAATAAGCCTTGTAAATGGGGCTTTAAAAATTTAGTCAGGGCCGGCGTATCTGGCATCATTTATGACTTCATGCTCTACACTGGAAATGACACTTTTAGAGGCATTACATTTACTGAAGAGGAAGAGACTATGGGTGTTGGAAGTAAAATACTTTTAGCTTTATCTAAGACTATTCAAAATAAAGCAAGTGTAGTATATTTTGACAATTATTTAACTTCCTTGGAACTGGAACATTTGTTGAGGGAAAATTATGGTATATTTAGTTTAGGAACAATCAGACAAAACAGACTCAAACATACTGCTACTAAGCTACTAACTGAAAAGGCTTTGAAAAAGAAAGGAAGAGGTGCAGAAGGCACCTTTTCCTTTCTTTTCTTCTTTTCAGTGAAAAATGTACATACAATTCCTGACAAAGCAAAAATGAAAAAAACGATATCTGAAAGACCATGTGACGACATGGGGTATGATAAATATGATCATTGGCCACAAATAACTGGATATCAGAGATGCAAGTACTGCAAAGCTGGCCAGGCAAGTACGATGTGCACAAAATGTAAGGTTCATCTTTGTTATGTGAAGAATAGAAACTGTTTTTGTAGTACCACCGCAAGCAATAGGATTTCTGAATTATTATTTTACTATTATTTGTAAAAAAAAAAAATGTTCAATAAAGATTTATTTTATTAAACCAATTTTCTTCCACTAAACAGTTATTTTTGTTTGATTTACGCAAACAGTTAGTGGATAGCCTAATTTTATCTAGACTTTAATATCCTTCTCTCGGTGGTAGGCCACATCGGCTGCCGGCAGAAGTTACCACCCACCAGACAAAGTCTTGCCGCCAAGCGATTCGTCGTGTTCCGGCATGATGTCTGATAAAGCCCTACGGAGGACGGGTCTGAGCAGTTGTGTTGCGATGTGTGCCGGGTACGATGCGCCTAGTGTTGTTGTGTCGGGAGTTTGGTCGTGGAGGGTCTCCACATCAATCTCCGTCTGGCGCAGCATCGTTGGTCGTGTTGTTGGGTTTAACATTGCACCACCTCGCTCAACTGCTGTCTTCCTTCCTATTAACTCAGTTTTTTAAGTGAATGGGTTTATTAAACTAGCGCGCTTTACCATCAACGATCGCATCACTGCTTACCATCAGGCGGGATTGCGGTCAAGGGCTAGTTTATAGTTATTAAAAAAAAAAACTGAATTATTGTGATACTGTGTATGGCCCATGCCTGTTAGAAAGAACGGAGAATCTGATTCAACGGATACAGAATGCTTGTACACGGTTCTGTGTAAAGATACCTCGTAGAAGTCATGTTACACCATTTATAAACAGGAAGGTTACATATGGCTGGTCTGCTTTTTGGAGTAGTCACTACACAAAAACCTCACTATCTGTTTGAGAGGTTAAGTTGGAGATAGAGCAAATATTTACCACATTTGTCTACCAAACCCCTTTGTACAGTAGCACATAGGACCGCAGCTTTCAGGGGGAGTTTCCGGTATGCTGCCACCCACTGTTGGAATAACCTTCCTCCACCCGTAAGAGATCTTAGAACAAAGAAGCACTTTTTAAATGTATTAAAGAAATACTTCTTTCAGATACAGCAGACAACTTAGCTTAAAATATTTTTTTTTTTAAATTGGCAATGGATATGGCTTTCCGTCAGTGCGAGTGACATTGGATCCGCCCTGCTTAAGCCCAATTTGTCATGCGTTTCAGTTCCTTGGGTGGGTGTGGTTTTTATATTTAAAATTTAAATTTATTTTATATTTAAAATTTAAATTTATTTCATATTTAAAATAAATTTGAATGAAATAACAATAGGAACAATATGTATACATAATGTGACCTCGAGTAACACCAAAAAATTAACAAAAACAATACAGATAAATAAATAAGTCAGAAAAATATGTACCTACGTCGCTGCCGGAGGACACAAACAAAAAACAAGGTAAAAGTATTGTATTGTAATAGTTTAGTTTATTTTCTGTTGCCTTCTTGCTTGAGCATCTTGAAGCGCTTCCAGACCATGAACGTTTTAAATGCCAGTAAAAATGTAGTTTAATTGTACTTCGTAGAGCATGTGTGAATCGTTTTTTTTGTTTTCCCTGTAATTATATAGTTGGTCTTGTGATACTCTAATCTTGTCTTCGATGTCTTTTATGTGTATATATTGTATGAAAGTATGATAATGGGTTACGAGTTTTGTTGCACGAAGCTGAAAGGGGGGTACTCCCGGGCCTTCGTCAAGGCTCTCAAGTGTTATTTCCTGATTTACATCCTGAGTCGCAATCAAATGAGCCGTCAGAACCAGTAGCACCCCGTAACAATTAAGCATTTTTAGGTGCCCTAGTCGATTAAAAAGTGCACCTCATGCATAATGAATGAATGAGGTGCCCTTTTTAATCGACTTTCAGCTACAGGACCACGTTTTCTGGAAGTAGGTATAAATATGGATGGCTAAGTTAGCTCACATGGCATGGCATCCTGAGTACCTAAATCTGGGTGCCACCTTCTGGCAACTAGCTCAAGGATTTTTAATAAGTACGATCTGCTAAAGAAGACTCATTTATTAAGTCACAAATAAATTTCATTTTATCCTTATGATCTTGTGTATATTGTTGCATGAGATGGTTACGTAAATCTACTTCAAATAGCTCTCGTGGATCGAAATGTCCAGCTTCGATCGGTTGACACTTATTGAAACTATGGATGGCGCTATTGTACGCCAAAATACCATAACAATGTTTACTACGTCTTCCCCTATGCGAGTTAATTTTAAAATTCGTAGGTGTTCCAACAAGGTAGAATTCCATTATCATTTGGAACATGGGTCAGTGTCTTATGGTGTCTTATTTTGTGCATATTAATAAACTCACTGAATAGTTGGTTGGTGTATTCTGTTCTATTTTTCGTTACGTTGGTGAGGGGCAGGCCATGATGCGTGCAGAATTTTAACAATGCCTGTACAATACTGATGACTTTACCATCTCGTATGTGGTAGGCTTATACGTACTTAGAGACTACGCATACATAGTTAAATATTTATGTGTCTGGATTGTTAGTAAGTCTATATGGACAGTTTCGAATGGCTAATTATCTGAGGGTACTAATTTAAATTGCTGGTTGATTGGATGACAATCATACTTTGCCTGGCCACACACACTACAATTATTAATAGATTTCGTGATCTCATCTTTCATCTTTGGCGATTAATAAGGATGGGAGAGAGATCTAGGATTCATTTATTCCACGATGGTTGTTCTTACCATCGAGGTAGTGTTTTGTTATTTCTTGCTGCCTCAAATATAATCTTTAACATTTTCAACTTCTCTTTTAACTAAAACCAAATTCATTGAGGACCTTTTGAACTTATTCTGGATACATCATACATAGCTAATGGTGGATTTATTAAAAGTGCTACTTTAACCTTGGGACTAACGTATTTCTTTAAAAAATTCATGTATAATATCAGTTTCCAGATTGGAGTTGGGAATTTGCACGCTTGTTCTTGTGTGTGTTTCAAACAACTTAGATGCTGTAGATCGTTTTCCTTTATCGCCTATCATAGTTATATGATTTTGTCTATGGAATTTATTTAATGGTTCATCGATTATTGGGATTTCAAGAATTGAATTTTCTTGGCTAGTGTGAGCAGAAATCGTGGCGGAATTACCTCTAGGAAGTGGACGATCTGATGCGTTAGCTACCATAGAACTCGTCTCCTCATTATTAATTTGAATGCGGGAAAGAGCATCGGCGTTTATGTTACTAGAACCCTTTCTATAAATTACAGTAAAATCGTATTCCGATAAATTAAGGTTCCCTGGGGTTAATCCAGAGCTGGGCTCCTTTAAGCTCATAACCTACTGGAGTGCCTTATGATCTATGATGATCTTGAATTTTCTACCAATCAAGTATGGCCGGAAATATTTAGTCGCCCAAACTATAGTGACGAGTTCTTTCTCGATAGTGCTATAATTTATCTCACTCTCATTTAGTGTGCGAGATACGTAACATACAGGTTTATCTACGGCTATCGGCCCTTGTGATAAAATAGCACCAAGCGCAAAATTAGAGGCATAGGTAGTTGTCAAAATGGAATTTTGGCTGAAATCTGAGTATTGCAGGATAGGGTCGTTAGTTATAAGAGATTTACATTTTTCGAAACTTTCAGTATAATCGGAATTTATTACAACCTTTCTTCTTTTTTTTAAGCATTGTGTAAGCGGTTTTGTTAATCGTGCTAAGTGCGGTATGAATTTACGGTAGTAGCCAACCAACCCAAGGAATTGTTTGATTTCTTTAGGGGTAGTTGGAATCGGGTAATTTGGAATTGCAATATTTTTTTCCGGATTGGGTTTTATCCCATCCTTTGTTTTAACATGTACTTTTTGGAATAACTTCGCGAGATTAGTCATGTACTCTTGGAGCAACGTGCTGAATACAACGATATCGTCCTATCGCCTTGAGGACGTTGTCCACGACACGCTGAAATGTATAGGGATGTCAGCATTTCAATCTGATAAAACCCTCTTGCCAGATCTAACGTGGTGAAATACTACAATTCCCTAACTTCTCTAAAACATCAATTGATATTGGGTATGGAGTATTTGTCGTCATATGTTTTGTCATTTAGTTTCCTGAAGTCGGCAACTAATCGCAACTTAGTTTTCCCGGAAGCATCATCTTTCTTTGGGACAACCCAAATGGGCGAGCTCCAGGTGGACTGTGACAGGCGAATGATTTTGCCTATCTGGTCTCTAACTTCGTCTCTATGTATGTAAGAGTAGCGGTAACTTTTTTGAATAAACCGGGACTTCATCCGTTGTTCTAATGCAATGTTTGATTTTATACGTGAATGTTAAAGTCTCACCTTTTATGTAAAAATATCGGCCATATTTATTACATAAGGTCTCTAAATTAATAATAATAATAAATGACAGCACCAAGGTCAATGTCAACATCTTTTTTGATAGCTTTCCAATATTTAAATTTAAATTATTAGAAGCGGTTTACATATTTATATACACGTGGAATTTAAAAGCGAATTTCCTAAACATATTCCCCCTTATTCATAAAAGCTGCTGAAAGTTAACTAATGATTAGTGATTCTTTAAACATACATTTTTGACCTTTTAACGTTATTTAACTTTAATCATCGCTTATGGATAAACCCCTTAAACACTATGGTGTTTATTCATAAAGGATGATTTAAGTTAAGTGACGTTAAAAGGTCAAAAATGTATGGTGAAAGAATTTCTCCTAAGAATTAATCCTTTAAACCAAAAAAATCTGTCATTTGCGTGTCATACGGTATAAAATAACTTACAATAAATTACCGCTAAGCGTTCAAAGGCAAAAGGCCGCTTTATAAATGTTCAAAGTAAAATAAGCTCTCGACTCTAGTGATACGACATAAAGTTGTCTGCGCGCAAAAATTACAAACAATTATCTTAGAGATACTAATTTTATTTTCGTGTTCAGTAAATTGCAGCTAAAAAGTATTTATGATAGTCCTTAGCCAGTAAAAGTATGAATGGATAATTGTTGAAGCACGCGGGCCAGTGGCCCCGCGCCATTCGGCTGTAGATTATCAGGAGGTTACTATTATTTCCTGCTCACTTTCGAGTTTTTTTTATCATTATGTGAAATCTGCTATTTCATGTTTCTAATATTTTATTTATTGATGAAACGATTGTATTACTAAGACAATACCGTTTCGCCGCGGGAAATCATTCATTAAAATTCCATGCTGTATAAACAATCGAGCTTGCTAGCGATCATTTTCAGGATATTGTTGGAGCTTTCCCGAACTCTGCATTCTTCCTTATAAAGGTGATCTGTACGCAAACGTGACATAACTTCTTTCGTCCCTTATCGATGAAACCCGCGCCGATGATTCCAGGAAACTGGGGATCGTGAAACGAATTCTCAGTACTCCTGCACTGAATATTATAGGTTTCTCTCTACTTGAACTGCATGGATCCATTGAAAATCGTGCGGGGTAGTAATCTGCGAATATTTGTCACTGTGGTATTAAACAATCTTTACTAACACAATTAAATATATTGCATCTCCGTCCTGTAAGTTAATTGGTGCCTTGGGTATTTGTTGAATTAGCTGGTATAACATTTTCATATAGGTTAATATTTCCTGAATTGTACATACCTATTCATTTTATTGACAAAATTACGAGTAATAAGTTATCTATCCTTAAGAACGAGCATGATTGCAATCCATCTAATACTATATACTATCTAATATATAAAATTCTCGTGTCACAGTTTTCGTTGCCATACTCCTCCGAAATGGCTTGACGGATTTTAATGAATTTTTTTGTGCTTATCCGGTATCTATGAGAATCGGCCAACATCTATTTTTCATCCCCCTAAATGGGAATGATGGGAATGGTGGGTAGTCCACCACTAAATTTTTTTTTATTTTTTTGACAAAATTATTTATATGGCAAAACAACGTTTGCCGGGTCAGCTAGTGTATTATATAACACGCATCGACCTTCATTCACAAACAAAAATATTCATCAAAATGGGTCGAAACAAAACCCTGGTTTAAACGATGCCTGCTATAAATTATTTAATTCGTAAAATACAATAGGTATCGTACTACAATACGCTGCAAGCAGCCAAGCGCGGCGGACTAGTTTCCTATTATATTTTGAGTGATACCATACATACGCCTATTGATACTATCAGTCAACGCCACCTATAGTATCAATAGCGGTCCAGCTAAAAAGACCATTATTTCAAAGTGTAGCACTACCCAGTGCTGCACCATCGGCATTCCGTCAGTCCTCTCTATTTTTGGGTGATTTTTCTTCTATACTTATAAAGACTAAATATTCGACAATATCCTTTACAGATACTGTAACACAAACGGTCAATACGATGACACCGACACCGCAGGAGCATGCGACCCACGAAGAGATCCAAGTCGCACCGGATGTGGAGGGCGAGAGAATCGTTATCAGTGGGATGTCGGGACTCTACCCGGACTCTGATAACATCAAGGAGTTCTCTAACATTTTGTACAATAAGGTAAAACTTTTTAATATGTTGACTTCATACACGGGGCATGTATGTCGTGGTGGCCTAGTGGTTAAAACACCAGCCTCTCAAGTATGAGTGCGCGGGTTCGATTCCAGGTCAGGCAAGTAGGCAAGTAGCAATGTAACTTTTCTAAAGTTATATGTACTTTCTAAGTATATCTTGGACACCAATGACTGAAGGTGAAGGAAAACATCTTGAGGAAACCTGGACTTTAAGTCTGAAATCGCCAACCCGCATTGAGCAAGCGTGGTGATTACGTTCAATCCTTCTCTGTATGAGAGGAGACCTGTGCCCAGCAGTGGGACGATTAAAAAGGTTGATGATGATGATGATGAATACACGGGGGCATTATGATGATAAATACACATGCAATCCCTTCATGACTTAAACACACTTTTAATTTTATTGTTTCAACTCTTGTATCTGAATATGACATACCAAGTTTAATTTCCGATATCTATTCTCTGTTGTGCCAATGTTGGAATAGGATACCTATGTAAAGATGACCTTTTCTAATATTTGAGAGACTTGTCTATCCGCGAGTTTCTAAAATGTGAGTGCTTGTTACATTGCAACTTGCAAGTAAACTGAGTAGCACGTGGTATTTTGACATGAAACCCGATGAAAGCTGTGCAAAAATATAGTGGTGTACTAAAACAATAGCTTGGCATGGTAGGCCCATTGTGCATTTTGTATTATAACAGCCTTATATATTCATTTTGAAAGATAACAATCTCCCGTATAATAAATTCCTCGAAGTCATTTATTGAAGTATTTTAGTAGTCGTGATTTAACTTATAAATCACAGGATATCAATTTTCTGAAGAGAGAGATCCCAATACCACATTTTAGTTTTAATAAGTCGAATCGGTCAACGAGTTGCCAATTAAGAAAAACAGTTTTTTTTCTACCAACGAGATATTGAAAAATAAACCTAAAACAATTTTTTTATTTATTTTTGATGCTACGCAGGTAAACCCAATATCAGCAGCAGCGCTCCGTTTCAAATGCAACAATCCAGAAGTCGTGCAGCATTCGGGCTCTATTTCTGGCCTCAACGAGTTCGATGCACAGTTCTTCAAGGTGCACTACCGACTCGCGCACTGCATGGACCCCATGTCCCGCAAGATCTTGGAGCAGGCGTACCAGGCCATCTATGATGCTGGTGAGTTAATAACACCGCTATCATGGCATATATGCCATCAGGCGGGATTATGGTCAAGTACTAGTTTATAAATATGTATAATAAAAAAAAAAGTAGAAGTATATTCGTCGTACCCGCGGTTTTGGTTCGGCATCTTAATTGCGTATTACATTATTCCTATTAATTTGCATCTTTTTTTTCCGCCTTATGGTAAGCAGTGATACAATCGTTAATGGCAAAGTGCGCTAGTTTATTATGCCTATTCACTTATAAAACTTAGTGAGTAGTAAGGATGACGGTAGCTGAGCGAGATGATGCAATGTTATACCCGACAACACGATCAACGATGCTGCGCCAGAGGGAGATTGATCTGGAGACCCCAAACCCCCGACAAAACAACATTTGGCGTATCGTACCCGGCACACGTCGCAACGCAACTGCTCAGACCTGTCCTCCGTACGGCTTCACCAAAGATCATGCCGGAACACGACGAATCGCTTGGCGGCAAGAATTTATCTGGTGGGTGGTAACTTCTGCCGGCAGCCGCGAAGAGTAGCCAGCCTGTCGGTGTTCTATAGGATGCATTTTGAGGAGTGTGCGGGGGAATCGCTATTCCCTCACACACTCCCCTAGTTACGGAGATCGGGAAATTCAATAGGGAAATGGTTCCCCATTGAATTCCCCATCTTCGTTCCACCATCGGACGACCCGTCGTACGGCGAGTTTCCATCCTTAAGTTGCTAACACCACTACGATCCGGATGAAGCGTTTCGCCTCCTCTTTTGGAACTGGATTGGAACAATTTCCGTCAGACTACAATTTGAGTGTCTTCATGACTAGATACATGAATAAACTAGTGCGCTTTAACATAACCGATTGTGTCACTGCTTACCATCAGGCGGGATTGCGGTCAAGCGCTAAATTTTAGGTATAAAAAATAAATTACGTTGTTTGCTTGCTGATCGGATGCAGCTGAACAGTACTTTTCACAACGAAAAGTGTAATATAAAAACTTTTTTACAAAAAAAAAAAAATAATAATGAAAAATAACTAATTTCGGAAGGAGGTGCCAAAAACGAATATACTAATCCAAGACACTGACTTCCGAAATTAGTTATGTACACTTTTTACTGTTTTTTTGGAAGTCGGTTTTTTTTTGTAACAAAGGTTTTATTTTAAATATAATTGTTGACTCTTAGTTCTCTGATTGCCTTAGGTATCTTCTTAAATATTTTTATTGGGCTATTCAACTGGTTTAGTGACGCATTAAATTAGTAGATTGAATAAAGATAATAAAATAAAGAACCAGATGACATGCAGCCCGATGAGACATCCCACAGCTACAGAAGCTGGTCTACGGCTATTATACAATATGTCAAAAATATCAATCTCATGCTGAAAACCATATGCATGGTATCTTGCCCATATGCATGGTATCTTGCCCATATGAGAGTTATTGTTGGAAAAAATATTCTTGTATTACCTACATAAACAATTTTAGTACACTTGTCTCAGTTAAATAGGAACATAAATATTTATTAATTAATTACATAGTGCTTATTACTAATTACATTATACTAATTATCGTACGACGGTTTAAAAACAATATGTTTTTCATTAATATGTAAACGTTTATGTGGGTAATTTCACTATTGTTTAGTAGTTAGTAAGCAGTAGTTCACAGTTGTTTGTTTGACCTGTTTCTAGTTTCCAATATTATCCCCCTTATTCATAAACGCTGCTTAAAGTTAACTAGTGATAGCGATTTTTTAAATATAAATATTAGACGTTTGCACGTCACTTAACTTTAGTAATCATTTATGAATAAACCCCTTGAACGCTGTGGTATTTATTCATAAAGGATAATTAAAGTTAAGTGACGTTAAGAGGTCAAAAATGTATGGTTAAAGCAGTCTTTCCCAAAGTGGGCGATAACACCCCCTTGTGGGCGCTGCAGGTCCCAAGGGAGGCGGTAAGAGACCCAAAAAGAAAATGGGGCGTTGTGTTTTGGGTTGATTTGTAATTTTATTTAGCTATGAGGCTTCTTAAACAACGACTGCAAGAGCTCTCGACTCTCAACAACAACTTGTGGAAATCAACTTATATGAATTAAAAGATTGCTCAAACTCGGTTCTATATTTGTCTCCGCGTAGTTCATATATCTGTCCTATTTTATTGAATTTAGAAAAAATGAAGAAGGTCTCCGAAGAAGTTACCACCCATCAGACAAAGTCTTGCCGCCAAGCGATTCGTCGTTTTCTGGCATGATGTCTGGTGAAGCAGTACGGAGGACGGTCTGAGCAGTTGTGTTGCGATGTATGCCGGGTCCGATGCAAATGTTGTTGTGTCGGGAGTTTGGTCGTGGAGGGTCTCCAGATAAATCTCCCTCAACTGCCGTCTTCCTTCCTATTCACTAAGTTATTTCTAACAACAAATCAACGATTGCATCACTGCTTACGATTAGGCGGGATTGCAGTCAAGCACTAGTTTATATTTATATAAAAAAAAGACCGTTTTCCATCATGAACGGGTTGGGGATCGAACCCGGGGCCTGCGCCACGGAGGACGACAACATGAGGAATTAGCAGTTAATTATACAGGACTTTATGTCGTTGATGAACAAGATAAACAATATATGACCCAAAACTGAACCCTGAGGCACACCGAGTTCTATTATTACGTACTCGGACTCGTATCCATTGATGACAACTTTCTGTGTTTTGTGGAAAATGTACGACTCAAAACTTCTGAACAGATTCTTTCTACCGGCGTTGATTTCATCAAATCTTCCGTTCTCCTTCTACTATGATAAGATGCCATGCGTTCGATGGAATAATCTCATCTTTAAAAATACTTCCAAACATTCTCTATTTAAATCCTTTGGGAACTACATTTGCAAAACATCAATATAAAATACAGTAACGAAAAATTTCATGGTTTTAGCACTAGCGGTTTAGGTTTGCGTTGTCAGTCATTGAATTTGTTAAGATTTATTCTGGTATTTATTCACAGTAAAATGAAATACCTGCGTTTTTTTCTAGGTATAAATCCGAAAGATCTTTCCGGTAAGAAGATTGGCGTGTATATCGGCTCATGTTTTTCTGAAACTGAGAAGGTTTGCTTCTATGAAGATGCTTCTAGACATGGTTTAGGTATAGCTGGGTAAGTGAACATTAATATGGTTTGTATAAACTTTCTGTTCCTTATTTCTTTATGGCAATTAGTGCCAATATCAAAAGAAATTGTTTTATATACTGATATAAAAAAAACTTCATTTGATATCGGCCACGAAATATCTAACAACCAATTATAACGCTACATTTCTGTAACAACTGGAGTTCCGTAAAAACAGCTGGAGTAAGTTCGCGTTTATGACCTCTATTACCGCTACTGAGTGAAGACTATATATTTATAGTTATTATACTTGACGAAGGTATTACTGAAGAAGCTATCTACTTCAGTAATACCATCATCAAATATAATACAAACTTTACTGAATCTATGAATTTAATTGATTTAGATATTATTGTTATGTAAATAAGATGCAACAAATCTATGTACGCCAACCGCGTGTCCTACTGGCTGAACACGAGAGCTCCTTCGATGTCGTTGGACCTGGCGTGTAGCAGTTCCACCGTGGCGCTGGAGCAGGCGTACCTTGCTATAAGCCGAGGCGAATGCGAAGCTGCTATCGTCGGCGGCGCCTACCTGTGTCTGCACCCACAGTCAGCCGTGCACTACGCAAGGTATTATCAGAAAAAAAATCCTTAATACATGTATTTATTATTTAAATACTTTTTTGTCAACAGCTGGTTTATAATTTTATATAAAAAAATTATAACAAAATAGGGAGAAAATTTGTAATATTATAGTAGTGTAGGTATATTGTACGAAGTCTTATCTCACAAGGCTCCTCTCTAGCCAGTCCCCTCTCTGAGAAGTGGCTAGGGAGGCGTCACGGCGCCCTCACGTTCTACCTGATGCAGATCCTCACCGGACATGTTTGTTTCGGGAGGTTCCTGTTCCGTATAAGGCGCGAGGAATCGCCAGGGTGTCACCATTGTGTGGATCGCCCTGAGGACATGGTGGAGCATACAGTGGAGGTTTGTCCAGCTTGGGTAGAGCACCGCCGTGTCCTCGTAGCGGCGATCGGCGGCGATCTCTTGCGTCCGATCCTGGTCCAGGCCGTGGTCCAGGGCGAGAGTTCATGGCAGGCCGTCACCTCCTTCTGCGAAGCAGTGATGCTGGCAAAGGCGGAGGCGGAGGCGGAGCGCGTGGGGCAGCGGGAATCCCAGCGCCCTCACACCACTAGCCGCCGCAGGAGACGCCTTGATCGGGAGACGACATCGAACTCCCAGCCACCGTAGGCGCGGGCCTCCAACAGATGTCAGCACATGGTGACGGGGTCTACGAAAACCGATGCCTTCTGGGTCAGGGTTGCGGGTTGGTTAAAAAAGAAACCGTAGAAGAAACACGGGTGGGTTTTAGCCAGTAAAAGTCTGACACGCCCTTCCGCTCCGCCCAGAGCGGGAGAAGTCATTTGATGATTTCCTATATAAACAATAAATAAAGCATAAATGAGAAAAAAGCGTGAGGCGCTTAATGTACAAAAATTTTGGAACAAAGCGCCTCACGCTTTTTTTTCTCATTTTAGTAGTATTGTTTATATACTATTGTCATAAATACGTATATTTAGAATTTCTCCTGATAATACCTTTTTACGTGCTTTTTATTAGCTTCACTTATTTTGAGAAAAAAAATTTGAGTTAGAGACGGACAAGCAAACAGCTTGTCCGTCTCTTACTCAAAATTTTTTTCAACCTTACCTTACTTTAATTTGTACAGGCAAAGTATTTTTAGTTTAGATTTAGTTACTTGGGTAACGTATCATTACGAATTTTAGCACTTGCTATTCTGTCTGTTGGAGATCAAGAAAAGTTTAGTAAAAAAAAAAAAAACGAGTGTGCTTATGACCACACGACTGAAGAGAAACTTCTTTCGCTCCATCTGTATGTATATATATACAGTATGTTACGAAAACCCTGTCCGACCCACAAGGATAATAAGGGTTAGGTAAACAAATGACCAAATAAAATATAAAATTTTGCATAATCATCATAGTAACAATACTAATGAATTTTGAAATAATCTTTTTTACCCTGTAACTTCCCCAAAATTCGGGAAATTTAAAAAAGTGTAAACACCATTTTAGACCTTATAACTGTCGGCGGCGTCAGTGTGTCTAGCCGCCGACGCGCAAAGGAATAATTAGAGCTGTACTAGTTTTTGCGTAATAACGTTTTGTTTTTGTCGCTACTATTCGAAACTTTTACCTGCTCGAATGATTTGTTGTAAAAACGCAGATTACCTAATGGTAAAAGTACTTTTTTTGATTATCGATTAATTATTCATAACAAAATTGTAACACAAGTACCTATTATTAGTAAATAGGAACTAGAAAGGTCTTATGAAATACGATTTTAGGAGAATATTATAAACAATGTAAAGCATTTAAGTTCACCTGATTTAAGTTATGTGAAAGTTCTAAAATCTAAAGAATGACATGCGATGTTGAATCGATGCGTGAAATTCTGAAATACAAAATTGATACCAAAAATCGATACGAGAAATATTTTGAATACTTTCAGACCTCTAGTCAAAGGGCACCGCCGTGCAGTTAGAGTACCTATTTTTATGAAATAAAAATCATTTTTATTTTAAATTTATTAGTTTCGCGTAGACATTGTGTCCGTGTAGACGTATCGTTTATTGTGTGATCACATAGTTTTCTAACGTAATGTAACTGCTGATGGAAGGTACCTAGTAAAACTGCAATTGTGTTGTGTTGTGATCAGGTGTTGAACGATTCGGATGTGACTACTTCTTGGTCAATGTGGTTCCAGCATGACGGTGCCCCACCATATTTTTGCCGACCTGTACGTGAGTACCTCCACTATCAGTTCGGCGAGCAGTGGATTGGTAGGAGTGGACTAACGTTGTGAAACACCGTGCTAATCTCGTGGGACGGTGCCAGGCCGGTATCGTTCTTAGTGAACGAAATATGGAACAACATCTCCGCCACAGCCATTGTGCTCATCGAATGAAATTCGAAGATACATTCGGAGGGTCAGACGACCTTTCTACTTAAAAAAAAGTTCTTTTCACGAGCTGCCTATGTAGGTATCATTGTTTCTTTCTAGAGTCGATAAACGTGGTTAGACTACCAATACCTACATGCATGAGGTCAACTGAGGTCATGACCTGTGCCTGTGTTGCCATGAAATTACCTATTTATTTTATTTAAGTTATTTATTTTTAAGGGGGTATTTTTTTTTTAGTTTAGCCAGGTTATGTACGCATTAGTAGAATCAGCTAACGATACCTAACAACACCTTCACGGGTCGGACAGGGTTTTTGTAACATACTGTATATACATATATACACACATCAAAAGTGTCTAGGGATCAACATATATTTTTGCAATAACTTTTCTCCTGATTGATATTAATTAAAATTTTCTTTAAGGATTCATCAAATATAGTGTTTTCGTTTGTCACAGTAACGATAAACCAAGTCACCTTTGCATTAATAAAGAAATTTGCCATTTTCCTAATAAAGGGATATTTGACATTTGAACCACTAACACAAAAGTTCGAAAAAAAGACTGAAATAACAGTTTTCTCTAAAATTTTATTGGGTAACTTAAACAATTAATAATCCGTGTTTCTACCGCGAACACTAACAACACAAGAACATCGGTTTGGCATACTCAAAATGAGTTCATCCAAATCACGCTGTGGAATGGCCGCCCATGTTCGTTGCAACAACAAAAAAAGGTCCTCTTGCGACTGGATACCCTCCATATTCGGCAGAGCTCTTCTCTGTAGCATATCCCATGCATGCTCAATCCGGTTCAAGTCTGGCGACTGAGCAGGCCAGGGCAGGACATTGATGTTAGCTGCGGCGAGAGTCTGTCTTACAACTCTTGCGGTGTGCGGTCGTGCATTATCATGCATTAACTGAAATAAGGGACCGATTTGCACTTGTAGAGGAACGATGACGTCTGATACAATCGTCTCAGCATAAATTTGAGCGTTGAGGTTGCCTCTGATCCAAATCAACTCAGTTCTTCCGCCGATCCAAATACCCGCCCATACCATGATGGTTCCACCACTATAAGGATGGACTTCCTGGCAGGATTTTAATCGCTGTTGGCGTCCAGGGGTTCTCCAGTGTCGTATACGTCTTGTATCCGGTCTCACACCAAAACGAGACTCATCAGAAAAGCACACGAAACTCCATTGTTCTTCTGCCCAATTTCTGTGTTCAAGAGCCCATTGATATCGAATCCTACGATTGTGCATTGCTATAGGTGGTACCCGTAGCGGTCTTCGGGAATGAAGGTTCACTTCATGCAAGCGGTTTCTGACTGTTTGGTCGCTAATTAAGTTCCCTGAAGAGTGATGAAGCCTCACGGCTAACATCATGGCGGTTATTGTTGGAGCTCTTCGAGTTAAGATTTGAATGTATCGGTCTTGTCTCCGTGTGGTGCAGCGATACCGTCCTCCATGGCGCTCAGTCACGGTACCAGTGCTTCGGTAACGTGTCCAAAGTCGACTGATAACACTCTGACTTGTATTCAGAGCTAAAGCCACAGTACGTTGCCGGGAACCAGCTTCTATCATTCCCACGGCTCTGAGCATTTCTTCCCTGTTTAAATGACGTCGCCGCTCCATAATAACGTTGGTTTTAATCAGTAGTAGGGAAACAGTAGCACTAATAATGTCTTCAATGCGTTGTATGTTTTTATAGGGAAAATTTTGACAGCTGATTTTCATCTTTTACTCGAATTTGATTCACAGTTCCTGATTCCAATTATGAAATGCACCAAAAAGGATCCATATAAATTTATAAAATCATAAATTTATTACAAAGCCACATCTCAATCTCAAGAAATCCGCATAAAAATGCTTGATCCCTAGACACTTTTGATGTGTGTATATGTGTGTGTGTACAATATATACATGTATACACTTATACATATATTAATTTTCTATAAATATTTAAATTTATTTCATGGTTTCATTGGTAAATTAATATTTTTGCATAGATCTTCTATTTTTATTGACCAAGCTCGCGCCACGGGCGCCTCTGTGCTTATATCCCCCACTTAAATTCCGTTCGCCTTGCCCGATCACTTTTCGTAACGCTTACGTCACGCGTTTGCCAGTTTACTCCCCAAGTCAAGCGTGCGTAAAGAAGTTTCACTTCAAAAATAAGCACCACTTAAGCGTTCGTGTTCTCCTTATATTATTCATAAAAAGAATATCGAACTAAAAAGTTAAAAATAATTTTAAAATTTAATTTATGACAATAGTATATAAACAATACTAGTAAAATGAGAAAAAAGCGTGAGGCGCTTAATGTACAAAAATTTTGGAACAAAGCGCCTCACGCTTTTTTTTCTCATTTTACTAGTATTGTTTATATACTATTGTCATAAATTAAATTTTAAAATTATTTTTAACTTTTTAGTTCGATATTCTTAAGTGGGGGATATAAGCACAGAGGCGCCCGTGGCGCGAGCTTGGTCAATAAAAATAGAAGATCTATGCAAAAATATTAATTTACCAATGAAACCATGAAATAAATTTAAATATTTATAGAAAATTAATATATGTATAAGTGTATACATGTATATATTGTACACACACACATATACACACATCAAAAGTGTCTAGGGATCAAGCATTTTTATGCGGATTTCTTGAGATTGAGATGTGGCTTTGTAATAAATTTATGATTTTATAAATTTATATGGATCCTTTTTGGTGCATTTCATAATTGGAATCAGGAACTGTGAATCAAATTCGAGTAAAAGATGAAAATCAGCTGTCAAAATTTTCCCTATAAAAACATACAACGCATTGAAGACATTATTAGTGCTACTGTTTCCCTACTACTGATTAAAACCAACGTTATTATGGAGCGGCGACGTCATTTAAACAGGGAAGAAATGCTCAGAGCCGTGGGAATGATAGAAGCTGGTTCCCGGCAACGTACTGTGGCTTTAGCTCTGAATACAAGTCAGAGTGTTATCAGTCGACTTTGGACACGTTACCGAAGCACTGGTACCGTGACTGAGCGCCATGGAGGACGGTATCGCTGCACCACACGGAGACAAGACCGATACATTCAAATCTTAACTCGAAGAGCTCCAACAATAACCGCCATGATGTTAGCCGTGAGGCTTCATCACTCTTCAGGGAACTTAATTAGCGACCAAACAGTCAGAAACCGCTTGCATGAAGTGAACCTTCATTCCCGAAGACCGCTACGGGTACCACCTATAGCAATGCACAATCGTAGGATTCGATATCAATGGGCTCTTGAACACAGAAATTGGGCAGAAGAACAATGGAGTTTCGTGTGCTTTTCTGATGAGTCTCGTTTTGGTGTGAGACCGGATACAAGACGTATACGACACTGGAGAACCCCTGGACGCCAACAGCGATTAAAATCCTGCCAGGAAGTCCATCCTTATAGTGGTGGAACCATCATGGTATGGGCGGGTATTTGGATCGGCGGAAGAACTGAGTTGATTTGGATCAGAGGCAACCTCAACGCTCAAATTTATGCTGAGACGATTGTATCAGACGTCATCGTTCCTCTACAAGTGCAAATCGGTCCCTTATTTCAGTTAATGCATGATAATGCACGACCGCACACCGCAAGAGTTGTAAGACAGACTCTCGCCGCAGCTAACATCAATGTCCTGCCCTGGCCTGCTCAGTCGCCAGACTTGAACCGGATTGAGCATGCATGGGATATGCTACAGAGAAGAGCTCTGCCGAATATGGAGGGTATCCAGTCGCAAGAGGACCTTTTTTTGTTGTTGCAACGAACATGGGCGGCCATTCCACAGCGTGATTTGGATGAACTCATTTTGAGTATGCCAAACCGATGTTCTTGTGTTGTTAGTGTTCGCGGTAGAAACACGGATTATTAATTGTTTAAGTTACCCAATAAAATTTTAGAGAAAACTGTTATTTCAGTCTTTTTTTCGAACTTTTGTGTTAGTGGTTCAAATGTCAAATATCCCTTTATTAGGAAAATGGCAAATTTCTTTATTAATGCAAAGGTGACTTGGTTTATCGTTACTGTGACAAACGAAAACACTATATTTGATGAATCCTTAAAGAAAATTTTAATTAATATCAATCAGGAGAAAAGTTATTGCAAAAATATATGTTGATCCCTAGACACTTTTGATGTGTGTATATATGTATATACAGTATGTTACAAAAACCCTGTCCGACCCGTGAAGGTGTTGTTAGGTATCGTTAGCTGATTCTACTAATGCGTACATAACCTGGCTAAACTAAAAAAAAAATACCCCCTTAAAAATAAATAACTTAAATAAAATAAATAGGTAATTTCATGGCAACACAGGCACAGGTCATGACCTCAGTTGACCTCATGCATGTAGGTATTGGTAGTCTAACCACGTTTATCGACTCTAGAAAGAAACAATGATACCTACTTAGGCAGCTCGTGAAAAGAACTTTTTTTTAAGTAGAAAGGTCGTCTGACCCTCCGAATGTATCTTCGAATTTCATTCGATGAGCACAATGGCTGTGGCGGAGATGTTGTTCCATATTTCGTTCACTAAGAACGATACCGGCCTGGCACCGTCCCACGAGATTAGCACGGTGTTTCACAACGTTAGTCCACTCCTACCAATCCACTGCTCGCCGAACTGATAGTGGAGGTACTCACGTACAGGTCGGCAAAAATATGGTGGGGCACCGTCATGCTGGAACCACATTGACCAAGAAGTAGTCACATCCGAATCGTTCAACACCTGATCACAACACAACACAATTGCAGTTTTACTAGGTACCTTCCATCAGCAGTTACATTACGTTAGAAAACTATGTGATCACACAATAAACGATACGTCTACACGGACACAATGTCTACGCGAAACTAATAAATTTAAAATAAAAATGATTTTTATTTCATAAAAATAGGTACTCTAACTGCACGGCGGTGCCCTTTGACTAGAGGTCTGAAAGTATTCAAAATATTTCTCGTATCGATTTTTGGTATCAATTTTGTATTTCAGAATTTCACGCATCGATTCAACATCGCATGTCATTCTTTAGATTTTAGAACTTTCACATAACTTAAATCAGGTGAACTTAAATGCTTTACATTGTTTATAATATTCTCCTAAAATCGTATTTCATAAGACCTTTCTAGTTCCTATTTACTAATAATAGGTACTTGTGTTACAATATTGTTATGAATAATTAATCGATAATCAAAAAAAGTACTTTTACCATTAGGTAATCTGCGTTTTTACAACAAATCATTCGAGCAGGTAAAAGTTTCGAATAGTAGCGACAAAAACAAAACGTTATTACGCAAAAACTAGTACAGCTCTAATTATTCCTTTGCGTGTCGGCGGCTAGACACACTGACGCCGCCGACAGTTATAAGGTCTAAAATGGTGTTTACACTTTTTTAAATTTCCCGAATTTTGGGGAAGTTACAGGGTAAAAAAGATTATTTCAAAATTCATTAGTATTGTTACTATGATGATTATGCAAAATTTTATATTTTATTTGGTCATTTGTTTACCTAACCCTTATTATCCTTGTGGGTCGGACAGGGTTTTCGTAACATACTGTATATATATACATACAGATGGAGCGAAAGAAGTTTCTCTTCAGTCGTGTGGTCATAAGCACACTCGTTTTTTTTTTTTTTTACTAAACTTTTCTTGATCTCCAACAGACAGAATAGCAAGTGCTAAAATTCGTAATGATACGTTACCCAAGTAACTAAATCTAAACTAAAAATACTTTGCCTGTACAAATTAAAGTAAGGTAAGGTTGAAAAAAATTTTGAGTAAGAGACGGACAAGCTGTTTGCTTGTCCGTCTCTAACTCAAATTTTTTTTCTCAAAATAAGTGAAGCTAATAAAAAGCACGTAAAAAGGTATTATCAGGAGAAATTCTAAATATACGTATTTATTATCTAAATACTTTTTTGTGTGACAGATAACAAAATAGGGAGAAAATTTATAATATTAAAGTACTGTAGATATATTGTACGATATATTATCCTACAAGGCGGGGCAAAAGGAGATCATTATCAGCAGCTTGGCCATTTCTCAACTATGTTAATATAAATTGAAAGACATATTATTATCATTACACAGGCGGGTCAATTAGTTCGTGACTTTTTGAATTTTCCGCCTCTAAATTGAAATGGCAACACTGCTCCCGTCAACAGTCATCTGTCAGTGTACTCCTGTCAAAAATTTAACAAGCTGTTACATTTAATGTGGTAGATGAGTTTTGACAGGAAAGCCAAGAGGAGTGTCACGCGCATTTTTCATTGCACTTTTAAAATTGTTTATAGTGTCGTTTACTAAATAAAAACGCGTGATTTATGCAGTAAAAAGTGCATTCAGTGAATAATTCATAAAGAACGTTGAAATATCGCAGCATAGTGGCCACATCATGGCTTTGCATCAAATCTCCTAGTAGGCGGCTGACGCGACCGTTTTTTCAACTGTCATTGGCGATATCCGCCATTATTATGAAATATTTTTTTTTTTTAATTTCTATAATTTGTTACAAGTGTTATTGGCAAAATTGTGGTATCTAACCACAGAAGCCATTGAAGAGGTGCGGTAGTATTCACTCTAAAGAAAAGAAAGTAATGTGGAAGATAGCTATCGTTATTTTAGGAATCGATTAGTAATTTTATAGATTTTTTTTGTAGTTTTATGCGGTTTTTTGTCCTTAGGTGTATTTCCTTATTGTTATGGACCCACCTCCTCCCCCTCCAGCTCCTCCTGATACCCCTGATGCTGTTCAGATGTCTGCAGCTGGTAAGAGACGCCTCCTAATTGACCCGGAGACGATAGAAATTGTCTCTAAAAAGACAATTAAAAGTAAAGATATGGCTGTTGCGGCCCTTCAAACTCTGTTCCTTCATCCCCCTCTTAAAGAGGGTCTAACTTATTCTGACTCAGATAAAGGGCCTTTTCTGGTTCACGTTTCGCAATCTGAATCGGATCCTTCATCCGGAACTATCATCAGTTCCATTAAGTTTGGCCAAATATGAACGATTAACCATGGACCAGGGACCATCCCTGCAGATGTTTTTGATCTTCTAAATCGTTAAGAGAGTTTTAAGAAATAAGAGAGTGGGCAGAAAAAAAATTCTGTTAAATTTAGTACTGCTGAGGCGGCCAACAATTTTCTAACTAACAGAATTTTAGACAAAAAATATACTGCTACCATTCCCTCCTACAATATTCCCTCTTACAATAGGACCACGAAAATGGGGATCGTCCGTCAGGTGCCGGTCGATATGTCCATGGACGAATTTGTCGAATCGGTGTCCCTTCCTGATGGGTGTGGGATCATTTTAAAGGCTCGTAAGTTGAACAGATAAGACAAACAGGACGGCATCTTCTCCTGTATCCCAACTGAAACTATCGTCATCACTATTAAGGGTCAGACTCTTCCTAAGGTAGGTATATCAATACCCCACTATTCAGTGTCAAAATTACTGCCACTTTGGGCACGTCAAGGCACAGTGCCGATCCGAGGCATGGTGCTACAAGTGCTCACAACACCATTCTGAGGATAGTTGTGATGTTGATGAGACCAGAGTCAAATGCATCTATTGCCTGGGCCGGCACTTTGCTTTTTATGGTAGCTGTCCCCAGCAAGGGAGACAAAAATAGATAAAATTGTTAATGTCTCAGGAGAGTATAGCATATGAAGAGACAACCCGCTCCATTCCTAGCGTCAAAATATCATAGTCTCAAGTAAACCAAATTGCAATTCCATCTCAGTCTTCTTATTATTCTTCCCAAACTGCTAGTCTATCCTCTTCTGCCTCTTACAAAAAATGTATTTCTTCTACTCCTAAACCTAGAGCTCTCTCTAGGCAAGTCTTATGACAGGGCCTCGCGTAATGCTATCGTTGCTGAGGTTCCTTCTTCATTACCAAATGGTTTCTCTTTTAGTTCGCAAAATTCTGCTCCCTTAAAATCTCCACAAGACAGCTTCTTAGAGTTACTTCTATCCCTTATTATTAGTTTAGTTTCTCGTGATAATTCCTCGTTACCGCCCCACGTTGCCCATAAACTTTCCACTAGGTCAGGAAAATGGGATCAATTAACCATTAGAAAAACAGATAATAAATTGTGTGGTTCCGCGGCATCATGAGGTAAGCGGGTTCAGTTGGCTTCAGACAACCGGTTTTCCGCTGTACCAAAATTAAAATATTTGTCTATACTTCCTTCACAAAATTGAGAGAATTTTCTAAGCAGTTGTTGTTACTATGTGTGCCGGGTACGATACGCTAAGTATTGTGTCGGTTGTTAAGATCGTTGGGGCAGCATCGTTGGTAGTGTTGTTAGGTTTAACATTGCATTACCTCGCTTAACTGCCGTCGTCCTTCCTTTTCAATCAGTTTTTTCTTTTTGAGTGAATAGGCTCGTAATAAACTTGCGCGCTTTACCATCAACGATTGTATCACTGTTTACATACACCATACATACAGGTGGAATTGCGGTCAAGCACTAGTTTATAATTATACAGTAGGTATGTAAAGAAAACCCTGTCCGATCCGTAAAGGTATTGTCAGGTATCAATAACTGATTCTACTAATGGATACAAAACGGGGCTAAACTTAAAAAAAATCCCCATAAAAAAATAAATATTATTTCGCAAAAAGAGGTAACTTAATACAGGTGCGTTAAGCACCCTTCCGCGGGTGGCGGGTGGCAGGGCGACGCAGCACGTAGTCGCATCGCTATTCGCTCATAATAATACCGGTGTTGTCACTTTTTAAAAATTACCAAATTTCGGGGAAGTTAGAATTAATTCGCGGAAAAAAAGATTATTTCGAAATTCATTTGTATTGGTATTATGATGATTACGTAAAACTTTATATTACATTTGGTCATGTGTTTACCTAACCTTTATTATCCTTATGGGTCGGACAGGGTTTTCTTAACATATTGTATAAAGATAAAATCTGGCTGTCCATGCAACTACCATGCTGCTTTTTCTACTTTTATGTAAATAGAAACTCATATCAATTTTACCTTCTTCAATTAGTCCTGCAATATTTTAGCCTGTCCCAAGACTGTCAAACACTTTTCAGTAATAATAAATTCCGTTTACAGGCTCCTGAACCTTTCTCAAGATGGTAAAACCAAATCATTCGATGAACATGCTGAGGGATGTGCCAAATCTGAAGCTATCAACGTTTTGTTCCTGCAAAAAGCGAAAAACGCTTTAAGGTAGATATCCTTCGAGGTTTATTTCGATCATATAGGTACTATCATATGTTTTAGTTATACAATGAAGAATAATTTTTATAACAATTTTCAGGATCTATGCCGATGTGTTGCACGCTAAAACAGAGTTTACGTCTATATTGACTGAAGAAACGGGCCCTCAATTTGGATTTCTCAGAGACTTCAGTAAATCAGTCAATTTCATTAATAACTTCTACGAGGAAGCAGGAATCCCGCCTCGAGCCATCGAATATGTAGAAGCGTGTGGCTGTGGTTAGTAATGACCCGTAAATTAAAAAAAAAACATTTTCTTGGATCACACATCAGTGACAACTTTCCTTTTGCGATTAGTCAATATGGTCTATTTACTAATCGCAAAAGAAAAGTTGTGTGTTGTAATATAAGAATATAAAAGGAAAATGCGTACTGACCATAGACACTTCGGCCCTGTGTGCACAAGCACACATGGCAATGATAGTATGCAATATTATGAATTAATGAAATGATAGAGGAATTTGTTTGAAAAGTCCGGATTGTAATATAATACCCAAAATAAATAATTCAACAGCGACACCAGAAGCTGATAAAACGGAGTTGAAAGCTATAGAGGAGGTGTTTTGTGATGACAAACGAGATCCTCTCCTGGTCGGCAGTGTTATGTCCAACATTGGTTACAATGAAGCTGCGTCTGGTATCACTGCTATTACAAAGGTAAGCTTCGCCTTGATGATTAAACAAACATATTCTTACGCAAGAAAATCTTGCCTTCAGAATTTAAGTATTCTGAAACACTTTCATCATCATCAATTCAGCTGAAAGACTTCCACCTGAAACCCCAAGCATAGCCCCTTTGAGCGACCTTGAGCCTTCTTATAAGGCCCATCGTTAGTGACCACGTCTCAGTTCCATAAGTTATCACTGGTAACACACACTGGTCGAAGACTTTTGTCTTGAGACACTACGGTATTTTGGACGAGAAGATTCAATGTAGCTTCCCGAAAGCAGTCCAGCCGAATTGGATTCAACGATTGACCTCTTTCCCGAATTTGGATCTTCCTAACTGGATAGTTTGTCCCAGGTATACTTAACTGTCAACAACTTCGAGAACAGAGTCTCCAATCTTTATAGGAGTCGGTTCACATGGGCATTAGACATGACCTTCGTCTTGTCCATGTTCATTTTAAGACCGGCTCGCTCGGAGACTCTACTGAGATCTTCGAGCATTGTACTCAGGTCCTCCGCGGTTTCAGCCATGACTACGATATTATCAGTAAACCGAAGGTGAGTAATGTACTCGTCATTGATGTTGATGCCCAGTCCTTTCCAGTCCAGAACTTCGAAGACATCCTCCAATGCAGAGGTGAACAGTTTCGGGGAGATAACATCTTTCTGTCTAACACCACTATGCATTATTGGTTTCGAGGTCTGAAACACTATAGAATGAAGTAAAATGGATTAGGATTTAGTAAACGCTGTTTATTATTATTCCGCTACAGATAGCGCCCTCCACAAAGACTCGTCCACACTTCTTTCTAATTGTATAAAGTACAAGGTTGCAACAATGCCCTGATCGGTAGGAGGTGACAGTACAAAGTGACGTGGTCCACAAGGACTGATGCCTGGCCGGGCCGCGGGATGTACTAAATATACCGTGGCGCCTGGCGCACAGGCCCGTGAAGGAACACGGGTGGGTTTTAGTCATTAAAAGTCAGTTACACACTAACGCAGCGCCCGGTCCCCTCGCTTGGTCCCGCTACTAGTGTCTGCAGCTCTAGGAAAGTTCCCGCAATAGGAATCCACAAGCATCACTGCGAGTGTCTCAGGTTTTCTATATAGGAATCCCAAGCCAGAACAGGCTCCCAATAGGGCTGATTAGGAGGATTTCGTGACGGTGCGAAGGTGTTCCGCCGCTTCTGCGGACAGATACCACAGTACGGCACAAGAACAGACTAGTAGTAATGAAGTACTAACTTATGATACAAAGTATACGTATGTGTTTAGTTTAAGGCGTGCCTGCGTCTCCTACTATAAATAAATAAATACTAATTATTGGGTAATTAGTGTGCACCGAAAATACCTACATGTATACATTTTTAAATAAACGATTCCTCACACTAGGCATATCTAGTGTCCTGTGACTCCTGTATCGTGAGTGCGTTTACAAACATTTAAACTCACGTACACAAACAACCAGACCCGCAACAACTACCCGTAGGCTATACAGAAGAAATACAAAAAGAAGAAATCTAAAAAAAAACAGGCCCCATGAGGCGCCCTGGTCAGGAGACCATATCGGACTCTCAGCCAATATAGACCCCGGCTTAGGGCGACCGACGGGCTTGGTAAGGACCAAGCCCGGGTCCACGGCGCGTTGTATTACGCACGCGCACCTCAAAGAGACTTCGAACACAGTTACGGGGTCCACAAGTACTGATACCTGGCAGGGCCACGGAATGTTCAAAAGAAGATACCGAGACCCCTGGCGCACAGGCAAGTGAAAAACACGGGTGGGTTTTAGGTTAGCTTATAAATTACAGACATAAATATAAAATATTTACATAGGGTGACAAAGTGGCTAGTCTCTATCGATCATTCAAAGACAACCTTTGTAATGAATCATTAAAAGCTACAGCACAATTTTCTTCTCCTTCGCAGGTATTACTTGGCTACCACACTGGTCAGATAGCTGCCAACTTGCACTGCGACAATCCACGTCAGGATATAGTTGCTCTACGTGAGGGGCGCATGCGCATCGTCACTGATCACCAAACCTTCGGCCGCTCTTATGTTGGAGTCAACGGCATGTCCATCACCGGCATCAATACACATGTACTACTGCATGGACACTATAAACCAAAGGTGAAAAACATTACCCACTTTAGCCTTTATCTAGTTGATTTGTGACCCACGCAACATTTCTTCCCCTCTTTCACACACACACGATACATCCAAAGTTCCATGTGTTTTATTCTATGTATTATATAGCCATACACATTATTCTTATATACTATGTCATTATTACATACTGTGGCGTTACTTTGAATACATTATTGAAGGATAGAGAAGGTTTTTATAAACGCAATGACTTTACCTTTCAGGACCCCAACCGCTACAAGTCGAGCATTCCTCACTTAGTGACTATTTCGGCAAGACATGTAGAAGCGGTTACTCATTGTCTTAAAGAGTTGAAAACCAACCCCGTAGACCCGGAACAGTTAAGGCTGTTGCATAACATACACCAGACAAAGAATGCCGGTCATTTGGGCAGAGGATTCGTCATTCTACGTAAGCATGTACTTTTAATTTTTAAATCAGTATGAATCCGCATCTATGTTAAGAGGTGGTCAATGTATTGTCCAGCTTAAATGGTAATGACGAAAGCTCTGGGGGTAGAAAACCTAAAATAATACTAAAGTTTTGCAAACTAGTTAATTAAACACACTGCATTGATACCTACATTTTTTTTCTAGAGACGGACGAAGCACAGAAGCCTGTATGCTTATCTGAGAAGACCACGTACTTCGACAACGCGCGGCGGCCGCTGTGGTTCGTGTACAGTGGGATGGGCTCGCAGTGGACTGGCATGGGCGCGCAACTCATGCGCATACCGATCTTCGCTGCTGCTATACAACGGTACTCACATATTTTATTAATTTTAAAGAATCATAGTAGATATGGAACATTCTAATTGCTTATGTATAAATTAATTGCAGCTGCCACAAAGTTTTAGAGCCAAGAGGACTTGACATTGCTGATATAATAACATCACCCGATGAAACCTTTGACAACATTTTACATTCGTTTGTTGGAATAGCCGCTGTACAAATCGGCCTGACTGACATTCTTAAGGAACTGGGACTTGTGCCCGATGGAATTATTGGTAAGAAACAAATTCAAAAATAATTGATATGAAAAAACCTTTTTCAAGGGGCCGCCGGGATACAAGTACGGGATTCTTCTATAAAGAAAACATTCTATCATCGAGGGTACAAAACTTTATAACAGATTACTGTCTGTTGGTTTTGAGTACTCCTGCTTTGCTCGAACAATTAAGGTTGAGCTACACGATGATGACTGATGTTTGCAGACCGTTAATAAATCTACTCAAAGCTACAACAGCTCTTTTTTCAAAAATCCTTTTTTTGGATTTTTGAAAATAGAGCTATGGTATTATATTGTTCCCTTATTTAAAATCCCTGCTAGACAACTCTAGCAGGGATTTTGAATATTAGAAGATGCCTAAGGGGTGTTTCCCTTAGGCATTTTTAGTCCTGAATTCCTCTTACGCTGATGTCAGTAGCTTACCGTATATGACATCGTGTAGCAGCCTGCGCGCCGTTGACTTCAGTGTCCCAGAATGATGCTATATTGAACATAATGAATATCCATATACGTCACCGAAATCAGCGTAGGAGAAATGCAGGCCTTACCAGACTAACGCAAAATCGTAATAATATAGTGTTTTGACTTTAAAAGAGTTAATGACCACTTGCAACATTTCCTATCAGGGATCAGTCAGTATCTAAGCTAGGAAATGCTGGCGACACGTAATTTTAAAATAGTCTCAGATGTCAGTGAAGGAAACTATGATATTGAGGCTGTCCTAAAAATCGACGATAAACCGGAAGCAGGAGATAGACCAAGTCATTCCATCCATACAATATTGGCAACACTATCCTATTCTTTCACACTTTAAACGGGTGCGGCCGTCACGTGCAAACTACCTATCAACCCCTATTGTCTATTATCTTACTACTTTCTCTAATTAGATGAATTATTAGTTTATTTTATTTATTTGGATTTCTAGTAATTATTTTTGAAGTGAAACTTCTTTACGCACGCTTGACTTGGGGAGTAAGCTGGCAAACGCATGACGTAAGCGTTACAAAAAGTGATCGGGCAAGGCGAACGGAAGTTAAGTGGGTGATTTAAGCACAGAGGCGCCCGTGGCGCGAGCTCGGTACTACAAGGTCTACAACGATTTTTTTTTTTGAAGTGAAACTTCTATACGCACGCTTGACTTGGGGAGTAAGCTGGCGAACGCGTGACGTAAGCGTTACGAAAAGTGATCAAGCAAGGCGAACGGAAGTTAAGTGGGGGATATAAGCACAGAGGCGCCCGTGGCGCGAGCTTGGTACTACAAGGTCTACAACGAGTTTTTTTTTTCAATAAAAATAGAAGATCTATGCAAAAATATTAATTTACCAATGAAACCATGAAATAAGTTTAAATATTTATAGAAAATTAATATATGTATATGTGTATACATGTATACAGTATGTTACGAAAACCCTGTCCGACCCGTGAAGGTGTTGTTAGGTATCGATAACTGATTCTACTAATGCATACAAAACCGGGCTTTACTTAAAAAAAAAATCCCCCTAAAAAAAATAAATATTATTTCGCAAAAGGAGGTAACTTATTAAATGTGCGTTGACCACCCTTCGCCTGCCGAACGCGGGGGGCGGGCGGCAGGACACGCGGCACGTGGCCGCATCGCTATTCGCTCATAATAATACCGGTGTTGTCACTTTTTAAAAATTACCAAATTTCGGGGAAATTGGAATTAATTCGTTGGAAAAAAAGATTATTTCAAAATTCATTTGTATTGGTACTATGATGAATACGTAAAATTTTATATTATATTTGGTCATGTGTTTACCTAACCTCTATTATCCTTATGGGTCGGACAGGGTTTTCGTAACATACTGTATATTGTACACACACACATATATATATATATACATACAGATGGAGCGAAAGAAGTTTCACTTCAGTCGTGTGGTCATAAGCACACTCGTATTTTTTTATTTTTAGTTGGAAGTAACAAGCAATTTTTTTGTAAACTAAAATGGATGAATTTAAATAAAAGCCTACAATTGATAGCAGCATTATTCAGGGCTATGTTCTCAAAATAAAACCTAGCAAAACGTCACATCTTGTAGCAACAAGGTAGAAATGATCATCACAGGGTATTGATTTTAAGTTTTTTTTTTTTTAAATACCTATATTTTCGTAACCACTGGTTCTAGATTATTTTTCTTTTTTTATAGTTGGAATGACTTGGTCTACCTCCTGCTTCCGGTTTATCGTCGATTTTTGAGCCACTCTGTATATATATATATATATACAATATGTAAAGAAAACCCTATCCGACCCATAAGCATAATAAAGGTTAGGTAAAAACATGACCAAATATAATATAATAACAATATATCTTACTTTGGGGCTAGCTCAATCTGTGTGATTTGTCCGTATAAATTTATTTTATTTATTTAAATTTTACGTAATCATCATAGTAACAATACTAATGGATTTTGAAATAATCTTATTTTCCCCCGAAATTTGGTAATTTTTAAAAAAGTGACAACATCATTTTGACGGTATCATTATAGCGACGCGACCTTGTGCCGCGTGCCCTGCCCCCGCGTCGCCCACGGAAGGGTTGCCTACCGCACATGTATTAAGTTACCTCTTTTTGCGAAATAATATTTATTTTTAAGGGGATTTTTTTTTTAAGTTTAGCCCGGCTTTGTATTTATTACTAGAATCAGTTATCGATACCTAACAATATCTTTACGGATCGGACAGGGTTTTCTTTACATATTGTATATTTATAGGGGAGGAAATGGCGTTATTTAGAAAAATAAATAAAGGAAGTACTTACAAAAATTATGTCAAACAGGTCACAGTGTAGGAGAGCTAGGATGTGGATACGCTGACGGTTGTTTGACGGCGGAGGAAATGATACTGTCAGCTTACAGTCGAGGTCGCGTATCGCTGGAGACTAAATTCATCCGCGGATCCATGGCTGCCGTAGCTTTGGGATATGAAAAGGTATTTTAATTATTCATCTTATTGGCTGGCTTTATTGAAACACCAGCCTCTCAAGTACGAGTGCGCGGGTTCGATTCCAGGTCAGGCAAGTACCAATGTAACTTTTCTAAAGTTATATGTACTTTCTAAGTATATCTTGGACACCAATCACTGAAGGTGAAGGAAAACATCTTGAAGAAACCTGGACTTTAAGTCTGAATAGTCACTTCAAATATTGTTTGTGATGTTGCTATTATTTTTCAGATCTTGCCATTGTGTCCACCTGAAGTCGAAGTTGCTTGTCACAACGGGCCTAATTTTAGTACAATTTCGGGACCCGCTGAAGTCATTAAGGACTTCGCCGCAAAGTTGACTGCTAAGGATATTTTTGTTAAGGAAGTACCGTGCTGCAACATTGCCTACCACTCGCGTTACATTGCTGAAGCTGGTTAGTCCTTTACCCTTATGAATACTTACCAAAATTATATTATCTTGTGGAATTTCATTTTATGGAAATATTTATTTAATGTTGCAATTACGAGTATATACAAAATATTCATCATCATCATCATCATTTCAGCCGAAAGACCTCCCGCAAGGTTCTCCACAATGACCGGTCCTGCGCCTCCCGCATTCAGCGGTTTCCCGCGTCCTTCACCAGGTCGTCGGTCCACCTTGTCGGGGGCCTACCCACGCTACGTCTTCCAGTGCGTGGTCGCCACTCGAGAACCCGTCGGCCCCAACGGGCATCGGTCCTACGGGCAATGTGTCCAGCCCACTGCCACTTTAGTGTTGCAATTCTTCGGGCTATGTCGGTTACTCTCGTTCTTCTGCGGATCTCCATATTCCTGATTCGATCGCGCAGTGAAACCCCAAGCATATTCCTCTAAAAATATTACTTGATATGAGCCACATTGTTGTTTTGCTGTATTTTTCTGAAGTTATTAACTACAATTTAACACGCAGGACCTCAACTACTCAAGTACTTAAAGAAGGTGATAAAGGATCCGAAACCAAGATCCGAGCGTTGGCTTTCAACTTCTGTGCTAAAAGAGAAGTGGGATGATCCAGCTGCAAAGCTCTGTTCAGCTGAATATCACACTTAGTGGAGCGCCTGGGGGTTTTGACCTCGGAAAATTGCTACAGTGAATGAATTTTTTTGGTTGAGGTGGCATTTTCTTTCTTATACTATATCTTGCAAAGTTTACCAAAAATTTTTTTGTGCTTTCAATTTTTTCACTTTTTAATTGAAAAATAATAAAAAATTAATATTCCTGTTAATCCATTGCTGCTGTTTCAACGCATTTGTGTTCTGAAGAAAACTGATGAAGAACTGAAAAATTATATGAATTACGAACTAGCACCATATCCGCTGGCTCTATTTGAAAATGGCGAACTGCGAAAGACCAAAAAATCCACTTTCTATGAGTTATTCCCAGAACTTTCAATTAATTTAAAAAGTTTAGAAAATGTTCATTATATTATTGATGGGGGCATGTTATTACATCGTTGCAAATGGCAATTAAATGAAAGCTTTAAAATGATATGTGAGCATTATGTAAGATATTTGAAAAATAATTATAATAGTAATGTCTACGTGGTTTTCGACGGATATAAGATAGATTCTATTAAATCGGCCGAACGGAATCGTCGCGCATTGAAAAATAAATGTGCAGATATTGAATTCAACGCAGATATGCCTTTAAAAATCGCTCAAGATAAATTTTTGTCAAATAACAATAATAAAAGTCGCTTGATAGAAATGTTGAGAATAAAATTAGCTGACAACAATATTTTTACATGTCAAGCGGAAAGTGATGCAGATAAATTAATTGTTGATACAGCAATTAATTTGGAAACAAAAAATGTTGTAATAGTTTCAGAAGATATTGACGTATTAGTTATATTAACGGCTTTAGCGGATGAGAGTCGTGAAATATATTTTCTAAAACCATCCCGAGGCAAGGTCGAACAAAAAATATTTTCTTCGAAGAGTCTAGAGAAATCTTTACCAAAATGTAAAGAACATATTCTTTTTTTACATTCCTTAACGGGTTGTGACACTACTTCGGCATTTTTCAATAAAGGAAAAATTAAGTTTGCCAAAAATTTTGAAAAACATGATTTGCATGAATTCGCAAAAATATTTAAAAACAAAAACGAAGACTTCAATAATATATTTCAAGCAGGTGTAGCATGTATTTTGGCTTTATATGGAGCTCCTGCAAAAATCAAAGACTTGAATACATTGAGATACAATTTTTTCATTAAAGCTACAACCAAAAATACCAGTGTTATTCTGTCATCATTACCACCTACAACTGATGCCGCAATTGAACACCTGAAAAGAGTGTACCTGCAAACCCAAATATGGTTAGGAAACGACATAAATATTGGAGATTGGGGGTGGAAGTATCTCAATAACATGTTCATCCCAATAACCATGAACCAATTACCAGCACCGGATAATCTACTGCAAATGTTATTTTGCAATTGCAAAAAGGGGTGTGGAGCTGCTTGTGCATGTCGGAAGAGTGGTTTATATTGTAGTGTAGCATGTTTACATTGTAACGGAGATAGCTGCCTTAATACTTTACCTACCATTCAAATGACTGAAGTGGAAGAAAATATTTGATATATATCAATAATGTAAAATGCCTTAATAAACAAAAATTTTATTTTAAATGTTACCTTTTTTTCCGATTTTCCTTGAATTACTACATTTACTCACTTATTATGCATATATAAAAATATACCTGAACTTAATTTTCATATACAAAATCATTTTACACAATAATATGCCTCATACTATTTGAATTATTATAATTATCCATTTTTTTAATTTTAAAATCAAAAGCACAAATTTTAAATTGGTAAACTTTTTTATTTATGTTATTAGCTAAACATTCGTTTTTTTTTTTTTTTTTTCATCCACTGTAACGGAAGTCTGAGGTTTCTATGATTTTGACGCTCCAGGCGCTCCACTAACTAATAACCTGTTGGTAAGTAGTGGTGTTTCTGTACATCTAGCTGCTCAATTCATCAAGACTTCACACGAATTACCAGGTTTTAGACCTTTCAGATTTATCAGGCAACTGAAGTCAGAATTTCTCCGAAACCTTCGTGAACGAGTTCACCAAAATGTATTCTGAGATCTCTTTCCACTTTCACTGAAGATTTGGCTCGGAGCTCGGAAAGCCCTCACTCTGATATTTGTTAGAACTTAAAACTGTTAGGGATGCAGAATAGAGCCAAATATATGTGTAAAAAGTGCCAGGTGGATCTCGCAAATGCACAAATAACACTAAATACATTACCCAGGAACAGTTTACGAAAATTTCTTAATCACAATTTTCACAGAGCCCAGTGTTTTTCGAGGAGACGTTGAAGCTGATACCTAATGACGCTGTGCTAGTAGAGGTGGCACCACATGGACTGCTGCAGGCCATCCTATATCGATCCTTACCTAGAACCTGCAAAAATATCGCACTGACTAGAAGGACGCATCCTGATAATACATTATTTCTGCTTGAGGGTATCGGAAAGTAAGTAAATTGATAATCATAGTTAAAATGTAATCTTAATATTACTGATTCATACAATAATTAGCTTTTACTTGAGGTAGGATCGTTGTATAAATAACTAGCGACCCGCCCCGGCTTTGCACGGATGCAATGCTGATACGAGTACTAAATAGACTACAGAAAAACTGTGAACATTGTATTAAAAACATAGCGGCTCGGCGCTCCCGCCACCCCCGCAGGTCGGTACCGCAGCAAACGCTATGCCCCGCAATTTTAAATTTTTAATATCTTCGAAAATATTAATTTATAACCAAATGCTGCAAAGAGCGATATATGTAGATCTATATTAAATCAAGAATATATTTAAGCTATTAAAATGGATAAGGATTAATCCTGTATTGGTTAAAAATCACTTCCAAAATTAGCAAGTATGTGTCGTAAAAAGTAAATGACAAAAAAATGTTATTGTGGGATGTCCATAACAGATAAACATATACCATCGCGGACCATTTTGTAGACCTTTTCAATGCGTATAATACCTAGTATATTATTTTGATAAATCTCGTAGGGTTCAAGCTGGGTTTCACTGCGAACGCAGAAAAAATTAAATTATTTACGACATCACATTAGAAAGAAACCTAAAAAATAACAGTATTTTTCCACTGATTAACATCTGTTATTATACACGTATAGTCCTCTTTAATCGCTCTATCTATTAAAAAGTGCATCAAAATCCGTTGCGTAGTTTTAAAGATTTAGTCATACATAAAAACATCGGGAAAGAAACAGCAACTTTGTTTTATTCTATTTAGTTATGTGTACTGTATAACAATACCTCTACTGGTACTAGGAGCGTGACATAATCTGTTTGTGTTATTTAAAACTTATATTTATTTTCAGATTGTTTATGGAAGGATACCACCCTAAAGTTCATGTTCTCTATCCGAATGTCGAGTTTCCAGTTTCTACGGGAACACCATTCCTGTCGCATCTAGTCCAATGGGCTCATGGTGAAAAATGATAAGCATTATGCTTTTATTATTCTTCCCATATTTTTGAACACAATTTTAAGGTTCTTATAACAATAATAATAAGCCCCCTGAAACCTAACCACATGTCCTGATCGAACACCAGACCACGTGTTGGGCGGGCAACGCAGAGATAATATTACTGGGCGGCTAATGTGGCAATATTACCTAACCCATAGACGAAATGGAGACGAGAGCAAAAAGAAAGTTATTTATAGGATCGCTGCACGGGGGCGATCGCCGGGGCGCGCCTGGACCGATGCGGGGCGCTTCAGCATACGAAACACCGGTGTTAGTGAGTTGAGTCAGCGGGCTCCTAACGGATCACCGGAACATGGATACAGCAGACCATCTTCCTCTATATTTCTATTTCCTTCACTCCCTTATTCTCCTTTTTCTTGTTTGAACTATAATACTGACTATTCTTCTATTTCACCACCTAGTTCTATAAATTCTGCAACCGTGGATGTTATTCAAGAGGCAGTAGCCGACCACCCTGTACTCACCACTGGCCAAGCTCGCGCGCGATTTACATTTACAAAGGAGATGAATGAGTTCATCTGGCGCACTTCCCTTAAAGTTACAGATTTCGATTCTAAATTCAATCAAAGATTTCCCGAAGTAAAAGTTCCAAAACAATGACTAGGAGATCCAACTAGAATCCATAAAAAATGAGATGCGAATTAATTTTAAAAATATTTGTCACACTCAGAAAACCATAGCATCCATACAATCTTTTCTAGCTGAATCACAACAACCCATAAATACAACTACTCGTTTAAGATGGACCGACGATAGCAATGAGGAGGATAATTATAAAAGAATATTTTAAAATGACCCATTTAGAAAACAATAGAAATACAGGAAACAACTGCACACGGTCATAACACAACAATTTCCTAGTATCGCACATATCTCCGAACAATGTATCGCCAATCAGCGTAAAGTATTTATAAATAATAGATTTATTACAGACGAAAAATTAGAAGAAATAAAACGAGAAATTAGGAACATCCTCAACATGCAGCCCACACAAAATACTCAACATGATGATACAATAGAAAAGAAGAAGATTTTTGAAGAGACCTACAATTAATATTCATTAACAGATCTTACTAATGTCTACATATTTGTAGGATCTGTAAATGAATGGTCTCATTCATACGCAACCAGAAAACATTAAAAACATTTTAAAAAAATGCGCATATTATCACTTATTTAAATTATACAGTTCTACTAAAATATTCATCTATTGAGGACAATTTTCAGAAAACTCGCAAACTTATCTATTGCGCTGCATATACCGCAGCAATCTGTCATGACACCAAAATTAAAGAGCAAACAATATCTACATAAACATCTACACAACAACGCAACACTACAGCAAACCAAAGACCAAAGTGGTTGAAACGACTAGACATAAAAATAGAAATAATACCCAAAGACATAGGCGGAATAACACAATACATCAACGGAAATAGGCATTCGAGGCTGATCACACACATAGAAAGAATTAAACACAAGTACAGATAACACTCTATGTAGCTACGAAGAATCTAATACAACGAATGAACAATTTACGGTTACCCTAAACCAGAAACTTTCCGCCATAACAAGTAGCCGCCAAAGATATTTCAACTGCACTAAACGAAAAAGTCAGAATATACAATTTACAAACAACGAAAGACAGTTTTATAGAACTTTAACCACAGACACGACAAACACACAAAATAGACAACAGACGATAAATAGACCCAATTCTACTCCTGAACAGCTACACACCTACCGGTCAAATACAGCATCATTTGGTCGAATACAGCAGAACACAATCACACGGCCCCATGGATACAGGACGATAAACAAAATTTAGAAAACGTAACAGATATGTCATTTACCACTATTCCATTAGAGGTTTCCATTAGCGTCATTGATAAAACACACAACTGGAAAACTCCTGGTACAGATCGCATTCACAACTGTTACTATAAGAAATTCAATATCCTCAATAGTTGATATAGATGCACTTCTTACTGCCTGTTATGGCATAGTAGAATCCCACTTACGTTACGGTATAATATTCTAGGGAAATTCAACCGAAAGGGAAACTGTTTTTAAAGCACAGAAAAGATGTTTACGGGTGATGTTTATGCTTAAATCCAATGATAGTTGCCTGTCATACTTTAGACAGCATAAAATATTAACATTACCTAGGTCGTACATAATGGAGGTAGCTGTGTTTGTGAAGTTCAACCCAAATGGTTTTAAACTTCTGGGCGATGTAGTTCCACGTAACAGAGGAGACAATAATGTACTGTGCTCCCACCCTGCCAAAACGGCACTAATGCGGAAAAAGTGTCTATTATTAAATAGTAAATTACCTAGGCAATGTAAAGTATTACCGCTTCCAAAAAACAAAAACAGGCTTCGAAGTTTTCCAACGCATAAAGCATACTATACTGTCAGCGAATTTCTTACAGAGAAATATTTTGAAAAAATATTATGTAGTCATTTGAATACATAAAACTGTTTTTTTTTTATTATTGTTAATTTTTTTTTTATTTTACAGATTATTTGACATTTTTATTACAGTAGACATTTTTTATTTTTGATTATATTTGACATGTTTCAATCATAAAGTATCCTAATATTATTATTATTACTTTTTATATATTATATTTGACATTCTTTGCATTATGTATGCTTAATACACAATATGTAAAGAAAAACCTTTCCGATCCGTGAAGGTATTGTTAGGTATCGATAACTGATCCTACTAATGCCTACAAAGATGGACTACTCTTAAAGCAAATTCCAAAAAAATAAAAAAATAAAATAAAAAGGAGGCAAATTAATTCATGTGCGGTAGGCGATACACATATAGGGTGAAAGGGGGCAGTGCACGCGGCACGCGGTCGCATCGCTATTCACTCATTATAATTATACCGGTGTTGTCACTTATTAAAAAATTACCAAATTTTGGGGAAGTTTGAATTAATTCGCGGAAAAAAAAAGATTATTTTAAAATTCACTACTATTGATACTATGATGATTATGTAAAATATCATATTTTATTTCGTAATGTGTTTAGCTAACCTTTATTATCCTTATGGGTTGGATGGGGTTTTCTTTACATATTGTATATATATATATTTTTTCTTTTACATTTCTTTGAAATAATATTTGAAATTGTTTTATATGACATTTTTATTGTTAATGACTCTTAATTGTGTTTTCAATAATGATTATAACTGGTTTCTGTTCATCTTCAATTTTTATCAGGATAAGTAAGTTATGACATCAAATTATTCAATGTACTATCACGACCAAAAGTCGAGTTACAATCTCACAAAACTATGGCTAAGCAATAATGTTGTAGTTACGACCTTCTTCTATAATAAAGTTTGATACATACTAATACACTTTGACAACTTGCTGCCCGCTTATGATTATTAGGTACTACTTACTAATTTCAACGTTCATAGTAAGTGTCCGAATGGCTAAGTGGTTCTCGCCGTGATAAACATTCAAGGTGGTTCGAATTCAAATCTAACTTACAATTTTTTTTAAATGTTTATTGGTGGGCTATGAATGCTGACAACAAAAATATGTAAAAACACCGATCCGCAACTTAACGATGATACTTTCTTTTAATATTTTTTCTGTATTAGAGTCATGATAAAAAGATGAGGGTAGAGTTGAAACAAAGTGAATCACTAGTTCACCTAAAATATTCCACTACCTATTAGCTACAATAACTTAAATAATATTACTTAACTGTTGTTGGTTGGTGAACATATAGTTTCGAGTTTTTGTTATTAGTTTTACTTTTTTAATCAATATACAGGCTAATACATTACGAATGGACTCAATATATCTCAAATATCATATGAAACCGGCTTTTTTGTAAGTTATTTTTATTATTATTTGGGTATGGTGCAAACCAATCACTTGTTGCAAGTGTGTAAGAAAATTGTTATTGTTTTAGAGACACACTGTAAGCCGTTGGGTCAAGAGGTTGGAGGACGAAGGTAACTTAAAGTGTCGAGAGAAGTGTAACGTAACGACAATATTTACCGTTGAATAAACCTTTAAATCGTGCGAAGAAGGGATGTTGCATTTGTGGTTTTAAAATAAACTGGCGAGACTGGTGGAGACTTATCGAACTAAACAAAAAAAAAAAAAAACAATTTATAACAATCACAGTACCGAAGTGTCCTACAGAGTATTTTATATATATTAGTGGTTCTGAATTCAAACTCCAGTAACAAGAGATTACTTTTAGTAAATTATAAAAGACAATAATTTCGGAATTCGAAAAGAAATAAGTTCGTTAACTATTGAACTAAGAAAGCCTTTGAACATTATACTCTCATGCCATCAAACTCCGAAAAAAGTCACTGCAAGATGGCAGCACTAGTAACATGCTATACACGCAAAAAAAAAATGTAAATATAAAAAGTACTGTTTTGTGTTCTATAGATTATTTTATGATTGTAATAATATTCAGGCTAAGCTTCAATCCTCTTTTCTTTAAGAAAATGAATAATTAAGCTATAACCTCTTTAATGATAACATATAATATTATCATTTTCATATCTAAAAACCAAAAATGTTTTTTAATATTTTTACCATAACAATATCATAAGTTTACTTTCATATAAAATATTAAAATGCTGCCATATCAACGTTTGTTTCATTTATTTGTATAAGTAATAATGTATAACTTTATAATATACTGCATTATAATATGTTTATTGTTTGTTATTATATTATATCTATAGTAAACTAGAACATATAATAAACACCTTTGTTTGGTATAAATATTCAACAAATTGTCCTATTCGTTTAAATATTATTTGCAAACATTTTTACTTTAAGATACAAATCAATTATCATAATTTTAAATTATATGAAACAACAAAAAGGTTTTGTCTTAATTAGGATTCAAACCCACAATAGCATGCATTTCATAGCATCATTGTTAAGTGCGGCCTCTAACTTAACTTCAACTAAAGTAACGAAAAATTGCATTACTTTAGAGAAAGACGAACTTTGCGGTAAAAAAACTTTTTGCTAATATTGTTTTCCTTGTCTAGCATAGACTACATCTTTATTTCTTCGTAGATATACTACACAGCATGCGGTTGATAGGACACACGGATATAAAATAATGCATTAGTGTGCGTGGCCGGTTTAGCGCAGGCGACAGTAGTCTTTAAGGTGGAAGGAGACTTCTACATGTGGTAGTACTTGTCTAAGTATTAATTTCCAGTATTTTTAGCTTTACATTATAATTTATGCATGCCTATTGGTAAAATGCGGTTAAACATACCGGTTATCACTTCATTACCATATACTGTACCCATATTTGCAAAATAAATGACTTACTTACTTATTTAAATTAATCTGCCTTCACCCCGCCATCTATAATCACATCAATAATTTCATTAAATATCCACAAAATATCCCAGAATTTATCACACAAGGCCTAACCTACATGCTTCCTAAAGACACAGACTACATGAACCCAGCCAAATACAAACCCATAACTTGCCTGCAAACTATTTGCATTACTTAAATTATTTATTTGCATAATGTGGATCGATAGATGGCAATTAAAGAAATGTTATTGAAAAGTTCAATTAAAAGACATTTAGCGTCTAGAAGCGGAGTTTCTGACACTGTTGGATTACGTTATAACTACGTACTACATACGTTACAACTCCTCCGCTTTGGTTTGGGGTATTTACTATGTAATATGAGGTGTAACGTTCAATCTGACCAATGAGGCAGCAATCTGATACCAACATTCCATAAGAACAATGACGTCATATACGATATTTAGCCGCCTTAATGCAATACAAAGTATATTGCGGATATGGAAAGTCAAAATCTTTAAGTTGTAATTCGCATCCAATATATTCTGGCAGTTTTCAGTTCTGTCAAGTTCCAGTCACTAACACTAATAAAGTCAATATAATACTATTTTCTAGTTCATCGGATATAATGTTCGTTATTTTTGAGCATTAAATTGGTAGAATAGAATTACTTATGTATGCCAAACTTTGTTTTTATAATTTAAGTATTAAATTTTCTGGTTTAGGCCATTGGCAGAGTATCAGGAAGCCAATAGAACTTCAGCTGCCATCCTCGACTATAGCGCCTCTGTGCATGATACAGAACACGCTTGCTTGCGAGGTCACATGATGAGAGGTAATATGAATACCATATTCGTATGCTGCTTTAATTTGAAGAACTTATGCGAAGTTTGATATCAACCACCAAGATATCAATTATAATATATATTTTACGCAGATATAATAACCACGAACGCATAATTAAAAACCTAAATAGATAAAGATCGCTTTTAGCTATAAAGGTACATAGTAAAGATTATATCTACTAAAGTTGAACAAGTCGGCTCAACAATGAGTTCTCGTCTTCTCTGCTTAATAAATCATATCAAAATAGTAGGTACTCCTAAAATAATACAAACGATCTTCATCTTTAGGATACAACGTGTTTCCGGTCGCCGCCACACTAGCTCTGGTATGGGACACCTATGCAATGACGATGGGTTTCCCGAAAAGACAAATGTCTGTGGAGTTCACCGACCTGCATCTGTTTGCCCAACCAATAATCCATGATCAACGTCAGATTCGTATTTGCGTCTCTTTCCATAGAAGACATTGGAATTTTGAGGTAGGTACTAAGATTTGCATTGAAAATTACATGAGTTTTCCTGATTTAAAATCTTCACACTATAGCATGTTTATATCAACAAACATCAGCATAACAGCGCTGCCAGTCTATTGTCATATTAGCTTAATATTCTTCAGGCCCGGTGGACGGTTACAGTTCTCTATATTTTTAGTTCATATCGAATTTGATTCTTCTTACAAGATCCTTAAATTAAAACATTTTTTTTATAATTATGAACTAGTGACTGCAATCCCGCCTGATGGTAAACAGCAATGCAATCGTTGATGGTAAAGCGCGCTAGTTTATTAAACCTATTCACTTAAAAAACTTAGTGAATAGGAAGGAAGACGGCAGTTGAGCGACGTGATGTAATGTTAAAACCAACAACACGACCAACGGATTCTGCGTCAGAGGGAGATTGATCTGGAGATACTCTACGATTAAATTCCCGACACAGCAATATTTGACGTATTCTCCGCACGGTTTCACCAGACAACATGCCGGAACAAGACGAATCGCTTGGCGGCAAGACTTTGTCTGGTATGTGGTAATTTCTGTCGTCAGCCGATGTTATGGCTTGCCACCGAAAAAATGTCTTCAACAGGCTGCAGTATCCGTACCGTAACGTAATTTCAATACAAAATATAGCGGTAGTGTACGTTAGTCCATACAAATATAACAAAGTGATGGTTTTACTTAATAATTTGGGTTGCAGTGCGATCCAACCTCATTTAGGAAAGACCATAGATATACTTACCCTTTATCAGTTATATTTACTACATAGCTCTTAATTAATATTTTGAAATAGGTTCTGAATGAAAACTTCAAAGTCGCAACAGGTGTTATAAAGATTTTGGCGGAAGCTGTAGATACGAAACAAAGACGAATGAAACCAATATCTGAAACTAAAGTGAGAATAGACCTCACTGCTGATGACATTTATCATTTATTCAGAGATAGGGATTACTCTTACAGGTAAGTTTTAAGTTAGGCCAGAAATTATAAGACGGGAACAGTAAGCTTTACTGATGACCGATATAATATATTTCAGTGGTGAGTTTCTAAGCATTGAGGGTGCTAATAAATCTCTGACCGAAGCTTCACTCGTATGGCGTGACAACTGGGTCACGTTCATCGACGGCCTGCTGCAGCTGAACATGCTGCGTCATCCATATGATGGAGTATCACAAGTCTCGCACATAAGAAGTTTGAAGATCAACGTTAAATATCATAAAGATGTTGTGGAATCTTCTATCGTGTCAGATAATAAAGTTCTACTAAAAGCTGTAGTGTCAGACAATCCTGACATTATCAGGTAAATATTTACTTTCTAATAATACAGCCTAAGATACTCTGTTTGTTTATCATTAAAGTAAATCATTTGTGATCTTTTCCTTCCAGTTCTGGAGGTGTTACAATAAGAGATGTTAAATTGGAAAACATGCCTCCTTTGAGTAACATAAACATGGCATTACAGAAGTTAAAGTTTGTTCCTTATTTCCAATCGAACACTGATGTAAGTACACCTTCTAGTTTTAACTAGTGTGTAAAACAATGAAAGAAAAATGTTGAAAAAATTTAAACTCGAGCAGGTGTCGTCATCACTTCAAGTTTTTCTACAAATAGTAGCGGAAAATGTGAACAAAACAAATATTAATGTTATTAGTTTAGTTAATCAGCCTGGAAAAGGATACATATTCTCTGGAATTAATAATGCCATTAGAAATATTTTTGGAGTAAACGTTAAATATGAAGAAATTAATCACGAATCGGCGTTGAAGAAACATAACAACTTCCTAAAAGATGCTGATCTGGTGTTAGTTCAATATTTATCTACTGACGATGACGTAAGTATATAACATTTGAAATGTCTTATTTTCAATTTGTGTTTTATGTCTTACATTATAATTTGGTCTTACGACAGATGTGCCAGCTACTGCATCGTTTCATACAAAGAGACCAATTTGTGGTGAGTGAGGAAGACCTTGCTTTTGGTGGTCGCTCACGCCCATCATCACTTTACCGCGTGCTTTCCGTTCACTCCATTGAAAGTAATGACAATAGGCAGCAGTTTCAACTGCAGCTGGTCCGGTGGGGTCCGTTTGTGAACGTACCTACAACAACTGTCACAGTTCGAAGCAACTCTGATAACCCACTCCTCATTACAACCCGCAATAACCTGCTTTTGGGACATCGGCTCCTAATTATTGCACCTTACCCTGCACCGCCAGGTCTTAAGGAACTTGTGAGCGGCTGGCGTAGAGAAATTAACCGTAACATGATCTATCTAATCATGGTCGCTAAAAACAAAATCGATAGTTTTTATGTCGACGTTATGCCAGATGTTGACCTGGCGTTCAATATAGTGAACAATGTAAGTAATTCTCTTAGTATCGAAATACATAGATACTATTATTGAAATAATTTCATAATGACTGTATTAATTATCATTTGTTAGGGTAAGTGGGGAGGAGAGTTTTACGTACCACTGGAAGAGACTCTTTCAATAAGCAATAATATATGCTTACAATCTAGCCAGTTTGGTGAATTGGATTCACTTACGTGGGTTGAAGCGTCTGAAATATCCGGATCTGGAGTTGCTGTGAAGGTATGCCTGATTTATTAGAATAGCCATACTTTTTTCACCGACTTGAAATGGTTCCTAATACTTTTGTTGGGCTTGATTTATTTTTTTACAAGATACTCTCTGCTTTGCTAGACTTGCCTTATAATGCATTTAAAGCACAAATCAAATGCAACCTTTATTCAAAGGCAGATTATTCTGTAAACGACTATTTAATTGACCAGAATAGCTGGTCGTTCTGATTAATTCAAGATATTGTTTGTGTTCTGTCTCCAGAATTAGCTTACTGATACCGTTATAAAGGGATTTTTTTTTCTACTGCGCAAAAAAAAAATGGGTGGCTCAGTATCAATAACAGAATAAATCTGCATCATTAAAAACATGTCTGCCTTAAAATCAGCAAATGACAGACACCAGTTATTATTACAATATCGTAGTATTAGCGCCGCGTGTGCGGGCGCGGTGATTACCCCGCGCGCCCTGGCCTGACGGTGTTTCAATATTTCGCGCGCAAAGTCCGCTGACACAGTTAACGGCTCCGTTTACGACTTGTGAATCACTTAAAACTTAAAATTGCATCGGTCACTATGCCAGACTAAACGAACCGCAAGCTTTTCGAAATGTTGTGAGTGTACTTACAAAGTTGTGAAAGTTTACGTGCAGCCCGGAAACTGTACGCGTCGGAGAGTATTCCTAGGGTACGAGCTCTAGGAATGCCCCAATGCAAGGACTATTTTAGCAGTTACCCAAATGTTGCTCGACCATGGACAGTTTCGCAACCCGAGCCACGCATAAGGGTCTGGCAGACCACGACTGGCGGTCAATATCGAAGACCAAATTATAGAATTTTTCGAGCGAGATCCCAGATCCAGTACTTAAGATGCGGCACGTCGCTTTGGTGTTAGTCAGAATGCAGTATGGAAGCTGCTTAACACTTCTGGACTACACCCATACCACTACCAGCACATTCAGAAACTCCATGACCCTGATCCAGTATCACGTCGAGACTTATGCGAGTGGCTTTTAAGTCAACGCGACGTCAACATCTTGTGGACGGATGAAGCGTTGTTCACTCGCCTCTACAACATGCAAACCGATCATTGCTGGTCTTTTCATTACCCACATTTGGTGCGAGAGACGTATCACCAAGTGCGTTTTAGTGCCAATGTGTGGCAATAATTAAAAATAAAATAATAGGGCCCATTTTCATTGAAGGTGCCTTGACCGGGCCAAAGTACCAAAGTAGTAAATGTTGGAAAACATAATAGCGGAGTTAGTAGAAGAAGTTCCGGTGTGTTATCACCGCAACTTCTACTATCAACACGATGGCGCTCCGCCTCACTACGCTGCGCAAGTACGCAGTTACCTGAACAGAAAATACAGGCACAATTGGATCGGTCGTGGTGGCTCTATACCGTGGCCTGCCAGATCACCGGATCTTACCCCTTGTGATTTTTCTTTGTGGGGTGAAATAAAACGTCGCGTGTATGTGGAAGAAGCTCAAAGCCTAGGTGACCTAAAATCTAGGATTATAAACGCTTTTGACGAAGTGAAAAATGATTAGTGTCATTTTCACAATTCGTCAAAAGCGTTTTTGTTTTAAATAAACTAAATGACAATTCATTTAAACGCGCACGTTTATGCTTACAAAGAGGTGGACTACATTTTGAACAATTATTAAAATACAGTGATTGATTGACATTATTTAGGGGTAAGGAATTTTTGTTTTACTGTTTTTGATTGAACATTATTGTACATACATAAGTAGTTGATTGCTGTTAATGCAGAAGTATGGACACCAGCAGATCAACCTACCCGAAACTGTCTGTCTGTGTTTAGCGATAAAGTTGAAAATCTATTAAAGAAATCTGACAGATTGTAGTAGCTTGATGTGCGGCGACTGCGATGCGTTGGCGTGATGCCAATAATTTGAATTCATTACAATATGAGTCTTTGTTACTTGAATAAAGATATTATTATTATTATTATTATTATTATTACGTATTTATTAAAGTGCACTAACTCATTTTTTCGATAAAAGCAAAACCTAAAAATTTGATTAGAATTGCGTAAATTGAACTCTGAGTTGCTCAGCCGTTTTTATCTGTTTTGTATATTGTTAATCGAAGCTTTATTTTCTACATTTCGATGGTCCTAAGCCCATAAAAGTATGAAGGAACAATTGGAATGACTCTGAAAATAACAGCTAATTCGAACCTAATAAAATAGCAATCTCTTAAATGAAAAATAAAGGGCGTTGACCTAAGGTCATGTGGAACATGCGGGGGCCACGTGAGGTGCCGGTACCTACAGGCTGCGTAGTAAACAGGCGGACAGCGCAGGCGGGCGGGGGTCCTATGGTGTTCCCGCCGTCCGCACTCCGTCGAACTTGAATGGGACCGCGTGCGGTGACCATAACATCGATTTCAAAATAAACATCTTTCGTTATCAATAACTATTTTTTTGTAGTAAAACATATCAAGTAATAATATTTTTATCTATAAAACTTATTTAACTATAAGTTGACAAAGTTTGCGCACTGAATAAAATTTTTTCCTGTATATGATGTGTCTCATAAGTTAATTATTGCATTTTTTTACATTGCATACAGCAGTCATGCCCATTGTGTCTGGGGCTTTTATTTAGGTACTTAATAAGTTTTAACTTATTTACATTTCCATTTAAATGATTTTTTAATAATTATTTTTTGCTTTACTGGTAATTTGGCGTGGCTAGCTGACATATGGTAAATGATTTCTTTTTATGATTTGATTTCTTGTGTTAATTACTATACACAGTATTGTAAAAATTCATGTCTTTTCTAAATAAAAAGACAGCTGCGCTGCTGCGGAGTTTGTTCCGCCACTTTTTCCCAGCGAAAGCACTAGGAAGTGGCGAAGGGCGCGCGTTTTTTAATATGGATTTTCAAAATGTGCTGATTCTCATCCTAATTTGAATTACTGACTTTTGATTAGATTAAATACTTTATTAATACATTTAATTATATTATCTATTATCAAAACACAAACTAATATAATCTTTCAATATCATCAGGTTCATTACGTTGGTATAAATTATGATGACGTCAAAAAGGCCAGCGGCACCTTACATCAACAAAACTTTAAAAATAGTTTTGGAATGGAATTCAGTGGAACAACAAACAGGTTAGAACCGTGTTATCTACTTACAGAAATAAGGAGTCGTTTCATTTAATTTTGACACATGTCCGTGTTTTAGCAGTTTCGATGTTTATTTTTAATCCATCTTCAGATCATGGACGCTGTTTGTTTTGTAAGTTCTGCTGCTAATTTATGTAAATATGATAACAATACTGGACGAAAAAATTTCACTGCGATTCGAATGAAAATCTTCGCCTTGTCTTTTATACCTCGTACATCGAAGGAATAGAACAATTATCCAGCGGCGGTCTTTCCGTCTGACTACAAATAATTGTGTCTCCAAGGCTAGAGTCATTAGGCTCTTAATAAACTACCGCGTTTTATCATCAACGATTGCATCACTACTTACAGGTCTCCCAAAGTGATAATGCGCATAGAAATCTTCGTCACTGTTCGGCAACGGTCGTATTCCCCGAGCGTTCGGAAGAAGATATGTATATAGAATGGTTAAGTGCATAAAAAGTGGTTAAGTGCACCACTCTATATACATATCTTCTTCCCAACGCTAGGGGAATGCGACCGTTGCCGAACAGTGACGAAGATTTCTATGCACATTATCACTTTGGGAGACCTGTACCATCAGGCGGGATTGCGGACAAGCGCTAGTTTAGTTAATATTTAAAAAAGCGCATAGCGGGCGTACCCTAAAATATATTTTTCATAATTTTATTTAGACGTGGTAAATAGTGACTGGATGGTAAGCCGAGGACGGATGGACGAATCAATTACATGTTTACACAAACAAACCAACTTATTTTGCCTTGCAGCGGTGAGCGCGTGATGGGGCTGGTGCGCAGCGGCGCAGCCGGCAGCGTGGTGCGCGCGCAGCCGGAGCTGTTGTGGCCGGTACCGGCGCACTGGAGCCTGGAGGACGCCGCCACCGTGCCATTCGCCTACGCACAGGCGCTCTACTGTCTCGTGAGTTTACACTCAAGATACTTCCCCAATCTATTAACTATTTAACTTATTCTAAAGTCTTCTTTTTACTACCAAACTTTCAGACGTAGTACAGGATATTCCACGTTAGTCCACAGTCAAGAACCACTTGAAGGCAAAAGTGTGCAATTCTCTAATAATTTTTTAAGAAAAAATTTACCCTTATTTTAAACTAACATTAAATCCTGTTTATTTTAAGGTAATCTTAAATCCAAGAGTACTGAAACCTAACCTCTCTGTGTTAATCCACGGAGGAGCTGGCGCTTTAGGCCAAGCTGTAATATCAATAGCCCTCGCTCTCGGCTACGAAGTATTCACAACTGTTAGCGACATGCGGAAGAAACATTTCTTACGTAAATTATTCCCAGGATTAAAAGGTATTTTTTTTAATAATTATAAACTAGCCCTTGACCGCAAGCCCGCGTGATGGTAAGCAGTGATGCGATCGTTGATGATAAAGCGCGTTAGTTTATTAAGAGCCTAATCACTCAGAAAAACTGAGCGAATAGGAAGGAAGATGGCAGTTGAGCGAGGTGATGCAATGTTAAACCCAACAACACGACCAACGATGCTGCGCCAAAGGGAGATTGATCTGAAGACCCTCCACGACCAAACTCCCAACACAACAACATAAGGCGCATCGTACCCGGCACACATCGCAACACAACTGCTCAGACCCGTCCTCCGTACGGCTTCACCAGAAATCATGCCGGAACACGACAAATCGCTTGGAGCCAAGGCTTTGTCTGGTGGGTGGTAACTTCTGCCCGCGGCCGATGTTATGGCCTACCACCGAGGCTTGGTATTTCGATGGCTTCCAGTTTGACTAAGGTAGCTTGAGATGAATATAATTTTTTTGTAAACTAAAACCTGAATTGTCACTGCTTTCTCTGTTTCAGGTGAACACATCGGAAATTCTCGGGATCGAACTTTTGCAGATATGGTTCGAATCGCCACAAACGGAGAAGGTTGTAACTTAGTTATTAGCTGCCTTAGAGAAGACATGAAGAATGTATGGTTTCCACTTTAGTGTTGTTTTTATTAGTTTGAAATATAAATATAACTAAACCTACACGTAACTTTTTCAGATTGCTGTTAATTGCACAAAAGGCCTCGGCATATTTTTCGATGTTTCGCAGTTACACAATCAAGATAATTTCGCTTATGGCATGTACAGCCTTACTAATGATCGAACTTACGTTACTGTTGATATTACTTCGATATTTGATAAATGTATTAACGATGCTAGGGTAAGTCTCATAGATGTACCTGAATTATATATCCACTGATTTAGATCTTTCTTTGGAATTGTGGCGCGATTGGATCCAAAAGAAAAAATGAATCATATTATTATTAAAAACTGAAAATAAATACTGTACAGTAAATCAAAATCATCGGATGGACCCTTGATGTTCCGATGGCTTTCGACCGGGTATGGTGCGCTGGCCTTTTGAGTAAGCTTCCAGCGTACAGCATTTCTCATGGCCTGACTGGCTGGGTAAAAAACTGACCGAACGGTCCCTCCGAATCGAGTCCGAACGGAGTCGACGGATGCTCATCGGAGCCCATGTCAACTTATGCTGGTATTTCTCAGGGGTCTGTTCTCCCTGCAACTCTGTTCCTGCTGCATGTTAATGATCTGCTGATACCCGGTATCCATGGGTATGCAAATGATAGCAGAGTTGTGGAGAGATACCTGCCGAATGCTCGGGCTAGTAAGGAATCAATCCGGTCCAAAAGAGAGGCCATAGCCTCTCTTTTGGACCGGATTGATTCCTTACGCTCTACCATAGTAGAGCGTACGAATGTTGCACTACAGGCAGTCTTTGAATGTGGCAAAGTCAATCTTGTAGCATTCAATGCGGTCATAATACAAGCGTGTCTTTTCACCGCCAAAATAAACCCGTTCACCTTGGCTCCTACTTTTCGGAATGGATTCTTGGAGTGCACTGACCGCCTTTAGTTTTTGCGAGTAGAGATTTCCTGGAATCTAAACTTTGGGCTACGTTGGCTTTGGGCTTTGGGCTGGTGCTACAAAATGTCACCTGGCCACTTTGGATCTAGTGTAAAGGTGTGCGAGGAGCTGATTGGCGACCTAAATTTAATTCAAAATGGTCTCCAAAGCCTATAGTAGCCAACCTTTCGGTGTTCTATAGGATACGGTGTTTTGGTGAGTTTGCGAGCGGATTGCATGATTTAATTCCCCCATCTCCTTTCCACCATCGGGCAACCCGTCGTACGGCGTGTTTCCACCCTTACGTTGTTAACACCACTACGATCCAGACGAAGCGTTTCGCCTCCTCTTTTATGCCGCGTACTTAGAGGGACTGGAACAATTTGCCCGCGGCTGTGTCTTCATGTCTAGAGTGAAAAGGCTCTTAATAAACTAGCGCTCTTTACCACCAACGATTGCATCACTGCTTACCATCAGGCGGGATTGCGGTCAAGCACTAATTTATAAAACTTTGTCGTGGTGGCCTAGTGGTTAAAACACCAGCCTCTCAATTATGAGTGTGCGGGTTCGATCCCAGGTCAGGCAAGTACAGTCAGAAGCAAAAATATGTATACATTGCCAAGGCTCCAAAAATATGTAAACATCTTCGACTTTAAAACGAAGTGCTCAACTTGAAGAGCATAAAATTGTAGCCATCGATTCACACCATAAATATGTATACGCTCATTGCTTCATTAAATTATGCCCACCACGAAAGGAACAATACTATGTACATAGTAAGCGATGGATCTCGGCGGCGAGGTCGGTAGGTGGGTCTTTTTTGTGTGTTGTGCTCGTGGCCCTATTGGCCTCTTGGAGGAGGGTTATGGGGTCATCAGGGTCTGTGAGGTTATGTTTTGGGCGGCGAAGCTTGGAGATGGTGGAGGGGGTATAGTTAGCAGCCGCTACTATCAGGGGATTGCGGTGCTTGGCGGCAGTGTCAAAGAAGCGTTTGGAAAGACGGTTCATGAACTGCTGGATGGTGGGGATTTTGAGATCAAGGTGGAGGATCTCATTACGGACGAACCAAAGGGCACAACAATACTATGTACATAGTATTGTTCCTTTCGTGGTGGGCATAATTTAATGAAGCAATGAGCGTATACATATTTATGATTTGAACCGGTGGCTACAATTTTATGCTCTTCATGTTGAGCACTTTGTCTTAAAGTCGAAGATGTTTACATATTTTTGGAGCCTTGGCAATGTATACATATTTTTGCTTCTGACTGTACCAACGTAACTTTTCTAAAGTTATATGTACTTTCTAAGTGTATCTTGGACACCAATGACTGAAGGTGAAGGAAAACATCTTAAGGAAACCTGGACTTTATAAGTCTGAAATCGCCAACCCGCATTGAGCAAGCGTGGTGATTACGCTCTATCCTTCTCTGTATGAGAGGAGACCTGTGCCCAGCAATGGAATGATAAAAAGGTTGATGATGATGATGATGATTAGTTTATAATTTAAAAAAAAATTATCGGAATCTTCCATGAAGGGGTCTTCCCTGGGGCATCTTTTGAATCTAACAAGTGATTTTTGCATTTCTAAATATGCCCAACAGGGTCCATAGTTTCCAATATTATATTATTATATTTATCATCAGTATGGATCATTATGGATTGCAATAAATGATTTTGATGTCATTTTGATGTGTGATATTCGATTAAAGACGAATACCTAAAATATTACGTTCCAAAAGCATCTAATTGCATATGTCGCAGGCTTTGCAGACGATGTTGAGCGAAGGTATTCGTCGCGGCTACGTGCGTCCTCTGTCGTGCGTGACGTACGCGCCGCACGACGCCGTGCGTGCCTTCCGACTGCTCGCAACCAGCAGGCACCGCGGCAGAGTGCTGCTGAGGATCCAAGACTCTAAACTGGATGTTCAGCCTAGGTATTGCTCAAAAACAGAAAAGAAAGTAGCTTACATCAAGTATAAAAAATTAAGTTACGAAACTCCAATTACTTACTCATAGTAACACGTCCTCCCAGAATAGGTAGGTAACTAATTACGGGAATCGAGGTATTGAATTTGAAGGTAAAAAAAGCGCTGCCCCACACTAGGAATTTCACATGTATCGTGGGTGCAAACATATAAACTCACATACACAAACAGCCAGACCCGGAACAAATACTTGTAGATCCTAATGATAAATATAAACATCTTAAACCACAGATAGCTTTGTAACACCTGACATTTAGTCTGCATCACTGCTTACCAACGCATAGTTTATAATTTATAAAAATAAAATAAAAAATATTGTATTAACCATTATCACATAATAATGCAGTTGTTTTTGCTTCAATGTTGAATATTTTTTAAATATGAATGATAGGTTCAATGGATAATCATGACATCATACATGGAAACCACATATAGAAAAAACCCGTTCTAAAATACTGAACCTAACGGGGGCATTACGTCGAATTGTGAGATGCTTCCCTCTAAAAGTTCGCCACACTATCTACAATTCAGTGGTGAAATCGCATATCTAATACCTTATAGAACTGTGGGGTTCAGCAGCTAAAACTAATCTAGAAAAGGTACAAAGAGTGCAAAACAGAATTATAAAAGTTCTATTTCACTATCACTATTTGACCCCTACATACAAAACTTATAAAGAAATAAAACTTTTCAACATCTCTGACATATATTTTTATAAAACATGTATTTTAGTTCGTAAAATTCTTTCCAGAAACTTACACACACAGATCACACTCACAAAAAATATACAGGTGTGAAAACGTCTTCTGAGGCGAGCACAAGACTTACACATTCCTAGTACTAGAACTAACTATGGAAAAAAAACCAGTTATACATGAGGGACCAAAACTTTATAACTCACTATCAAAAGAAATTAAAAATACACAATCGTTATTATTATTCAAAAAACTACTAAAATGCCACATCTTAAAAAGTCATAAAATAATTAATTAAAATAACTAAAAACATTTATTTGCTCTTAATGTAAACGTGCCCTTAGATTTAGAATCACAAACAAAGTTATCTAGTCATCGTACAGCGAGCGCTATATCACAAAACTTTTAGAAACTACCTTCTTACTATATTATTACCAAAATGTTAACATTGTTTTTGCTACTCCTGGACTACAAAAATGTGCCTAATTTAGTCATATTAAGTATTTATTTCTGTAAAGTGATTTGTAATCTTTAGAAATAAATGAATACAACCAGTGGATAGATAGGATGGGATGTCAGGATGGGATTATTTAATACTAGCGACCCGTCCCGGCTTCACACGGGTGCAATGCTGATACTAATACATTACAGAAAAACTGTGAACGTTGTTTAAAAAATATAACAGCCCGCTGCTCCCGCCTCACCCCGGCCGCAATTTTGAAATATTCATTTATGCTGTAAAGGGCGATCTAGATCTATATTAAATCAGCAATGTATTTAAGGTATTAATTAAATTGGATAAGGATTAATTTTGTATTGGTTAAAATCGCTTCAAAAATTAGCCGGTATTTATATGTAGTAAAAAGTAAATGACAAAAAAAATATGGTGGGATATCCATAAGAGATAGACATGATATACCATCGCAGACTTTTTTGTAGACCTTTTCAATGTGTACAATATCTAATATATAAAATTCTCGTGTCACGGTGTTCGGCTTTAAACTCCTCCGAAACGGCTCGACCGATTTTGATGAAATTTTTTGTGCTTAACCGGTATCTATGAGAATCGGCCAACATCTATTTTTCATCCCCCTAAATGTTAGGGGTAGTCCACCCCTAATTTTTTTTTTATTTTTTAGACAAAATTTTTAATTTCTATTTTTGTATGATACAACATACAAAAATACATACAATCCCCAATTTTCACCCTTCTACGATCAACCCTTATTTTTTAATAGCCATTTTAGTAATTTAATCTATTATTTATATGGCAAAACAACGTTTGCCGGTCAGCTAGTTTAGTATATTATTTTGATGAATCTCGTAGGTTTCAGTTTGCTTTTCACTGCAGACGCGGAAAAATGTAATTATTTACGACATCACATTAGAAACCGCAGAAATAATATTATTTCTTCACAATTTAATGGATTTTATTATACATAACATTTAATCATACAAAGGGACATAAGGAAAGAGAAAGTGACTATGTTTTAATATATGTAGTGATGATTATTTTGCAGGTTGACTTGCAAGGCTTATAATACCCATCTCATATTCTGCAATGATGAAATCTTTGGACTGCAGTTAGGTGACAGACTTGTGGAACGAGGTGCGCGGAAGCTTTGTGTACATTTCAAGAAGCAATCCATGGGTTACCTGCAAATAAAGATACGGTAAATAATGCAAATCGGTTCATCATTCTCAGGTTCCTTTAGGTATTCATACGGCACTGTTCACCACAATAGCATAGGTGTCATTACATTAGCTTGTCCTGTCAATTATACATGTTAGATAGATTCTAGAATATTATGACCATTTTTGAAGTGAAACTTCTTTAGGCACGCTTGACTTGGGGAGTAAACTGGCGAAAGCGTTACGAAAAATCATCGGGCAAGGCGAACGGAAGTTAAGTGGGGTCCTATTTCGTCTGTACTACAAACAAGGAGTTGGCTCATGTAAATATTGCATGACATGTCGAGTATGAAGTTGTGAGTTCGCATCTCGCCGAAGGCAATATATATTTTTTGGATCTTTTTAAGATTTGTTAACAATTGATTACCTAAGAGCACAAATAATTTATAAATTTCGTTCTGTTCTGGCTTTTATATTGTTTTATATATTTTTGCTGAACATTTCTGACATAATTGAAAGTATAGAAGCTTGAAGATATCGTCACAATACGATAATTGGACACAAAGTACAAATTGCTTTCCTCATAAGCTCAATTATTAAGCTAAGTACCTTGATTGATTAAGAACTATGAATTTCTTCGAGAACATGATGTTGGCTCATGTAAATATTGCATGACATGTCGAGTATGAAGTAAATAAATTTAAATATTTATAGAAAATTAATATATGTATATGTGTATACATGTATATATTGTATATATATACATACATACAGATGGTGCGAAAGAAGTTTCACTTCAGTCGTGTGGTCATAAGCACACTCGTTTTTTTTTTTAAAATACGACCGGTAATTATTTTTTCACAGCAAAGCCGCTGACATACAAAATATATTAGTGCTCGAAAAAGGAGCGTTTGTTCTAGCAATTTATCAGCTCGTTATCAGAGTTCCTTTTAGAGATTTCTTTGAATATATTGGTATTGTCACGGTTGTTTCGCAATTTATCTTAGCCAATATCTTATACAATATGTAAAGAAAACCCTGTCCGAACCGTGAAGGTATTGTTAGGTATCGTTAACTGATTCTAATAATGCCTACAAAGCCGGGCTAAACTTAAAAAAAATCCCCTAAAAAAATTAAATATTATTTCCAAAAAGCGAGGTAACTTAATGTATGTGCGGCAGGCAACACGTTAGGTATACACGCGCGGGTGAAGGGGGGCAGGGCATGCGGCACGTGGTCGCGTCGCTATTCGCTCCGGTACAAAATTTGTTGTCACTTTTTTATAAATAACCGAATTTTGGGAAAGTTGTAATTAATTCGCGGAAAAAAAGATTATTTCAAAATTCATTAGTATTGTCACTATGACGATTATGTAAAATTTCATATTTTATTTGGTCATGTGTATACCTAACATTTATTATCCTTTTGGGTCGGACGGGGTATTCTTTACATATTGTATATTAGACAAAATATTTACATGAACTCTAAAAAGAGTCAGATTCACAATTTAAAAATTAGAAGTAAGGACAATTCTTTTGTTGGGCTTGGAATAACTTTTTACATTATACAGCATTTAAAACACAATTAAAATCCAACCTCTCTTCAAAGGCATGCTATGTATTCTGTCAACGAATATTTAAATGATAAGAATCGCTGGTCGCTCTGACTAACTCAGTACAATGTTTGTGTTCTTTCTCCAAAATTACTGACAGGTTATACAAGTTCATAACTGCCCATCATATTTTATTACAATACATGTGTGCCGTCCCACCCTTTATTACTGGAGATTTTTATATAGTAATAAGTTTTTACTTCCTTACATTTACAGTTTTAATAGTTTTTTTTATTTTCCTGGTATATTAACGTGTGGCTAGTAGGAATATGGTGAACAGTTTCATTTAATGTCATGTGTTTTTATAAAGTTATGTGTTTAATTTTTTAATGACCTTTGGCTGTGCGGTTGGGGAGTTTATTCTGCCACTTCTTCCCAGCGAAAGAACTAGGATGTGGTGGAGGGCGGGCATTTTGGCACTGTCTTATATCAAATTTACATTCTAAAAGTGCTGATTCTCAGCCTATTTTGAATAAATGACTTATTGATTTTGAAAGGTATTGACTAATGGGTTTGGTTAATTGACAAATGAATGACTTTGAATAAGTTATAGCCCCTGTCTGATCTATGTTCTAATCATCTTCAACCATTTTATTGTCTCACTGCTGGGCACAGGTCTCTCCTCACACAGAGAAGGATTGAGCGTAATCACCGCGCTTGCTCAATGCGGGTTGGCGATTTCAGACTTATAAAGTCTAGGTTTCCTCAAGATGTTTTCCTTCACCTTTTAATCAGCCATTGGTGTCCAAGATATACTTAGAAAGTACATATAACTTAGAAAAGTTACATTGGTACTTGCCTGACCTGGAATCGAACCCGCACACTTATACATGAGAGGTCAGCCTCTCATGTCAGTCGCAGTAAGTCGTGGTGGCATAGTGGTTAAAGGACCAGCCTTTAACCACTAGGCCACCACGACTTACTGCGACTTGTTCTAATAACACAGATAAAATGGTAGACGATGCTTTGCACACTCAATAATGGGCCATCGAAAACGATCGCTAGCATATAGTGTAGCAGTGATAAGGGGCAACATGTTCGTAGGTGCTTATGAGAAGTGGAGAGGTGTTCCAAGGCTATCAGGTCAATCCCAGAAGTAGGGTCCTATCAGCATCTTACTGGAATAAAGAAAAAATTAAAAGAAATTACTGTTATTTGTATCGTTTGTTTAGATCATGGCAGGAGTTGGGTGTAGAAGTACTGGTGTCTTCTGATGATTTATCAGAAGAAAAAGACGTCAATGCACTGATAAATAATGCAAGTCGTGTTGGTCCCATCGAAGGAGTGTATGTTACTGTGGGCGATAAGCAGGAGGATATCGCCGAAACTCTACTGAACATTTTAGATTTGGTGTCAAGAAAATTGTGTACGGATATTAAGTAAGTGATCATTTAAATAATTGTTCACATTTTCGAATCTAATGTCAAGATTTATGTACTTTACCTTCTGTACTCTTTTACACAAGCTCGGGCTGAGATTATTTGGCATATGTTATAGTTTATTATACAATTGACTAGTACGCGTATTTACATATGTCGAAATGAGTGACGGCGGAGCGATAGGGTTGTTAGCACCTTGGTGTGGTGGTAACGGCTCCATTTCGTAGGTGTAGTTTTGAATTAAAGCACGACGTGTAAATGTACACTCCAATCTTGACAACAACAATTTGAATGGGCAAACCGACAGTTTCGCCTCGGAGTAGTGCCCTGATCCACGCCTTAAAGCGAAGTGACCGTTCGACAGTCCCCACTTTCTAAAACGACTTATGTTCACGTCCACGTAACGTTCAAAATAACGTTGCTGCATTTGCCCCACTACTATGTAACTCAAATGAGCAACTGTTATGAAAACGACACCGACGATCCACAACATATAAAAAACTATTTACTTTACGTACCATCTTTTCGAACCATTTGCGTTTTCCAAATCGGTTCTGAGATTGTTGTTTTGTTTGACAGATACTTCGCAGTACTGAACACTGGTGACAACATTATCGGGAAGGAAGTGTGCCTTCGTCGGGTACAGAACAATTTACCAGCAACAATATTGTCGTTGCCGGAGCTGAGACATGTATGTTTAGTCTACCAGCTGTATTAGAAGCTCTAGAGAAGAAAAAAGGAATACTGCTGAACGTTTCTATGTCTAAATAATTACTTTTGCTTATTAAAATTACTTGATTTTATATTTAAAATAATTTAAATACTTTTTATATTTGTAGAAGATTATGTTTGATAATTTGATCACTTTTTGATCGCAGGCGTCGTCGAACATTGGTGTATGGTACCGTGGCGCAGTAGAGGTGACAGAGAAGGCGCTGCGAGGCGTTCACAACATAGTTCTCGCAAAAACGGTGCCTGCCGAACAAACCTCGCTGCTGCAGAAAATAATTGCGATTGCTGGTAATGACGTCAATTGAGTTCATTTAACAAATTATTTCAAAAAATCCCAGCTGATTGAAATATTTTTAATATAATGTTTCAATACCCACCAAACCTATAATAATTCGCCGTATACCAGGTCACTCAGAAAGTATTGCGACAAAAAGTTTTTATGTATAAGAAACTGGCCAGTTATACTTTATTTTAAAAATATGATTATGTATAACTAATAATAAGTACTGTCCGACACGACCGCGCGCAGTCAGAACTTTAAACTTTAATTACTTGTTAAAGATTATTTTTAAGTATAAAGTATACAGTTCACTTCACTTTAATTTAACATATGAGCCTTAACATGGTCCTTCGATCCGTCGAATTAATCTAAAAGTTTAAAAATCGCGAGCCGCGGTCGAAAGAAAAAACGCCACTCCATTACACATCGACCGGAAATCAGCTGGAAGTCAAACAGCAGTTGCACGCAGCCTACTAGCATTTGGGAGCAGTAGTGCTGGGGACAGTCGAGCAGCATCGGCAGTCAAGCAGTATCCGCATCATCTATCGCAATAACGGACGAAAAAAAGGTTTTGTAGGAGCAGTTCGTGAGTTCGATCAAATCATTTCTTACAAAATTCACATCCAGTCTCATTCAATATTCAGTGAATTTGCATAATCCTCTGCCATTCCCATTTGTAATCATAAATACAAACATTCCAGTTCGATCATTTCATTGATTTGCCTAGAATAAGCAAAAAATGATTTTATTTCTCTCAAACTTACCCACATATTATATTTCTAAAATATTTTCTAATTTAGAGTATTTTTTTGAAATATTCCAATGAAAAACCCTCCTTCTTCTCCTTCTTTAACATTTGAGCCTCTGAACTTCCTTCGACATTTTTTGCTAGCTAATTAAAATTATCGTGTCTCCTTGTAAAATGGATTTGCGTCGAGACCATTTTCGCGCTATGATTTTTTACGATTTCAAATGTTGCCTGAAACCAGACGAATCGTACGATAGACTTTAAATGGCATTCATGGATAAAGGTCCTTCTAAGGTAACCGTGTATCGGTAGTATAATGAATTTAAGCGTGGTCGACTAACTTTGGGGGATGAAGAAAGAAGTGGTCGCCCTTTGACAGCTGTTACAGAAGAAAACGTGCTAACAGTGAAAAGTTTGATCCAAAACAATAGACGAATTACATACCAAGAAATTCAACATAAACTGCCGATTGAATCTAGAAGTCTTCACGAGATTCTTCTACATTTGCATCTTCGGTTGCGGAGGATAGTTTCACGCTGGGTGCCGCAGAATCTCACTAATGCTCAGAAGCAGGCACTGGTGGAATGATGCCATGATATGGTAGAAAAATTTGAAGCAGGCTTGTCTAGGCGTATTTACGACATCGTTACAGGTGATGAATCTTGGATTTTTCAATACTATGCCGAAATGAAGCGCCAGTTGACGGTTTGGGTATTTCAAAACGAATCTATGCCTATCAAAGTGAAGCGATCTAGAAGCGGGGTAAAATTATGATTGCGAACTTTTTCAGTTGGACTGGCTACTAGGTGGCAATACTTTTACGAAACCAAAGAAGCATTAACGCTGAATGATATACTACCAAATGTTTGACACGAAGTTTTCTCTGTTGTGAGCAACAAGCGACCAAACACAGGGCTCCGCGGGTTACTGCTTCACCACGACAATACGTCCGCCGACACAGCAATCAAAACGAGGGACTTCTTGGACAGTACACCGGTCAAACTCCTGGGGCACCCTCCATACAAACCTGACCTAGAATCGTGTGACTTCTTTTTATTCCCGAAAATAAAAGATCAGCTCCAACCTTTACAATTTTCCTCGCAGGATGATGCGCTGTTAGCGTTCGAGCAGGCGGTAAACGAGGTGTTTGCGGCGGACTGGAAAAAGTATCTCGAATACTGGTTCAGACACATGAGACTTTCTATAGAGGCTGCTGGATAGTACTTTGACAAGATGTAATAAAAATATATGAATCTATATACCTTTTTTTTACTATCGCAAATCTGAATATCCCACGTACAGTCAGTCTGTATATATAACGTCGTGAAAAACAATGTGGTCGTGCATATAGCAACCCTGTTAGTGTGTCTGAATTCATATTCAGATACTAACACATTATTTTGTACTAGAAGCATCTGTCCTGTCTGGTTTTAATCAAAACACAAATCTATGGCCTCTGGCGTTTAAATAAAATCATCTGATTCAAAATATTCTTCTTTAAAAAGTATTTTCATTGTCTGTTGCGTCACTAACACCGTCTTTGCTACTGCTGTCATCAGCCTGCTATCTTAGGCAAATAACTGACTCGTGTATATCTTGATATAGGGTTCACTCTCACATTTTCCTGAAATATTAAAAAAATATAATATATAATTTCTATCAGGAGATTATGGACTATTTTTAATTACCAAAATAATATAATTCATTTTTAAAATCAGCGGTAAAATTAATCACCCAAAGTATCAAAAGTACTAGTCGCATTACAATATGGTCTACATAAATTTGCAATCTAACCTATAAAAGCGCAATGTAAACAATCCCCATTTTAGTCTTAAAATCGTATCCATAGTAAGTTTGAAACTTCTAGTAGATAAAAACAAACAGTAACATGATTAAATACCTGTCTTAGCAACTGTTAGAGCATAAATATCATCCAAATTTGATAAAATTTGTCCCGCTTGGTGTACTAACAAACATTGATGATAAACTTTAAAAATAATTACCCGATCTCGACTCCGATTTGTTTTTCTCATATTTAACACATTCCTTCGATGTTTTGTCCAAATAGAATTGAAAGTGAATAAAAAAAAAAAAAACAATAAATAACAAATCACAAAACAAATCGATGACATTCGATGTACTATGATTTAGTGTTGCCCTACTTTTGATTAACGTTAGTTCCTCAAACATTAATTTTATGACTTTATAGACCAACTATATAAGAAGATTCGCTATTTTACAGGTATAACCATAAAGGCGGATACGGAGAAGAATACTACTTTAGCGCAATTGGGAGTAGACAGTGGCATAAGTCGACTTATTTATAATTTTCTAAGAATTAATTATAATATTGTATTAGAAGAGGCGAACATACCCTTGATTACTATTGACGCGTAAGTAGAGTCTCGGATATTTTCAGTATTCTTTGGGCCGTACTGTGATTCACTTCTTCTCTGTGGCCAATCTATTGCTTTATTACTCTCTTTGCCAATCTTTCTCTTCTTGTACCTTTTATTAATTTACTCTTTGGTATTTTCCATGCAGATCCCTTATTCTCTTAGTCAAAATGTTACAACACATCACTCGATTTGAATCGAAGTTTTGCCCATAGATTATACAATACAAAGACCAAGGATTCCTGTTTAACACTATGTCACTGTTTAACTTTAACTACTAAAAGTAGCCATGTTTTAATCGCGCCTAAACTGTCTAGTCCATGGAACATCATAATTTGACAGAACTAATCTAACATCTTATCTTCTGTCATTTTCTCGATGAAATATAAAGAAAGAGATGCACTAAACTTAGAGTTAGTTTAGTAAACAAGGGCAATTAGAATAGTACTCGAAACAAGATATTCCATAGACAGTTTAGACGATTAAAAACCTGGCAACTAAAAATACGTCAATTAACGTCAGATACGGATTAATTTGGCAGGACTAAAATAATATTTATCTTTTGTCCTTTTCTTAATGGAATAGAAGGAAAGCTAAATTTAAATTAATTTAGTTTATGAACAAGTGAGTCGGGGCCTATGTCATACATGTGTTCTGTTTGTATCGATGTAGCCAACGAATTAAATAAGCTTCATGCATGGCGGCAGTTTTCAAAATGGCGTAACGACATGGATTTGCATTACATATACGCATTAAAGTACAAAACGTGTTTCTAAAGTAGACTTAAAACGCATTATTTTTATTTTACTAAGCCGTCAAGGTTTTTTTTAGGATACAGCAAATAGAAAGGTCTATCTTCAAAACAGATTTTCAGGATGTTAAGGGCTTGTCTACATTCTTCACCTTCGTAGACTCCGATGAACTGACTGCTACTACTGACTTCGTGTGTATGCCGACGCTCATTAATAATGCAGTTATGGTAGGTACTTAAAATTTTTTATGATTCCGTACCCAAAGGAATATTAATTTATATGTGTTTTTACGCTAGCTTCAAACAAAGGTCTCCCCATTCCTTCCAATTTTGGTCTATCCAGCGCGTCCCACCATCTTCTACATAGATTGCCGCGGCCTCGCCTCGCTGTTTCAGGGCACCACAGAGTTCCAGAAGCAGACAACTAGCGAGCCGAAAAGTAGCGTCACCCAGCAAAGTGCCTGTGTTGTATGACAGTAACGCCTGAAGCCAGAGGCCCGATTCCTACTTACCCACAGCCAGTGAACGTATTAATAGGATTATTCCGTATCAACCTGCAGAGCGGCTTATCCCACTGCCTCTGGGAAGATAGGTTAATGGGCAGATTAGGTGGTTCATTGCATTAATCAAGCTGTTGGATTGTTACAGAGAGACGATGAATTTGACGGGACCCAAACCTACCTAGGTATCGTGCCGGGCATGGAGGGTCACTACGCGAGGTTCCGCTTACTGTGCGAGCGCCTCAAGCTACCCGCGGTGGTGTTGCAGCTGGGCCTTGATAAGCCAAACGAAACAATACAAGAAACAGCTGAGAGATTATCAGTGGTAATGATTATTTTACAACTGCTTGTCATACCTACTTACCCTAAGAGTGTGGTAGTCACTGGTGTCATTACAAATTTCCTTACGAATATAATTTATTTCAACGATATGATTACTCAAGATCTTGTGCATCAATATTATTTTTTACTACTTTTGTTGAATATCTCCTCTGATTTTTGTGTTTATCGGCGGAGAACGCTGCCGAAAACTTAAAGTTAACGGAACGCGAGCATAGTAGTGTGCGTGCTTCCGCTGACCGCCACACGGCTTGGCGAATGTAATTAGTTGTAAGTATTTAAACTAACCCCCAGGGGGATTTAGGCCTCTAAATTCAAAATTAATATTATTTAAATGATAAGAATAGCTGGTCGGTCTGATTAACTCAGGACAATGTTTGTGTTCTTTCTCAGGAATTAGCTTATTGATACGTTATATGAGTTCATATAATTTACTTTTTTACATTACATAAATATGTAAGCTGTCACGCACTTAATGCTTGGGGCTTCTTAGTTAAGTGACAAGTTTTAATTAATTACATTTTCATTTAAATATAAATATATTGTTTTGCTTTGCTGGTATTTTGGCGTGGTAGCTGGCATATGGTAAATAATTTCATTGTTGTTGTATTTTATCGTGTTCATCACTATACATAGTATTGTATAAAGACATGTGTTTTTTTAAAAATGAACAGACAGCTGTGCTGCTGGGGAGTTTGTTCCGCCACTTCTTCTTCCCAGCGAAAGCACTAGGAACTGTCGATGGGTGCAAAAAGTGCTGATTCTCAGCCTAATTTGAATAAATGACTTTTGATTTTGATTTTGAATAAAGTAAGGTGGTGCGCGCACATATTTACTTATAATTTCTAATATATCGATATCTTAAATACAGTCCACTTGATTTTTTTTTAAAGTATTTGGCACGTTGCCGTGCAACTATGATGCAAAAGTTACTCAAGGAAATTTTTTTTTCAGATGTTCCTGAAGAGGGCGGGGATGAAGAAACATTTCTATCTCTTAGGATATGAAAGTGGAATTTACGTAGTTTTAGAAATGGCAGCTATCTTGGAAAGTCGTGGTAAGAAATTAATTTTATGTTCAGAGTACCCTTGATCTTGACATTAAAACACAATTTTAATTTAAATTATATTTACTAGGTATGACTGGCACAGTTTATTGTATTGGATATGCACCAGACGAGTTCAATATACACTTCGAAGACCACCTCGCTGAATTTGAGACAGATGAGCAGCTACAAGATGGCGTAGCTCGTCACATGTTTACGTTAATGGCAGGAGGAGACACTACGGGTATTGATAATGCTCTGCAGACCGCGAGCACATGGCTGCAGAAGGTAGACGCATGTGTGCGAACTCTATCGGGTCGCGTGCCGTACTCGACGCAATACACGCGTGTACTTATTGAAACTGCGTTGAGGCGTGTGGAGCGTGCGCGTGGCTACGTGCCGCAAGTGCATGCGCTGCGTTCTCAGCTGGTGTTAATGCGTGCGGCATCCTCGCGCCCTGCGCCGGCACCAGTCGCACTGCAACGCCACTCGCAGCACCCAGTCATCGTCCACCAACTAAGCGCACCGCTGGCACATGCACCCATAGATCTGCAGTGTGCGGCCATCATCAACACATACTTAGATCCCACACTAATAGATGTTTTTAATAAAAAGAACATTTGCAATACATATCTTAGAAACGCTGATGCCTTCATGGGATTTGATATAGTGTAAACAGGGAGTTAAAATTGGTTGCCCCTACAATATGTTTTTTAATAACTTTTTTCTTATAACCTGTCATATGTGTGTGTAAAGTGAAAACTAAATAAATATGTTTCGTCACTCAGTCATCTTTTTTTAAGTTTATTGTTACACATACGTACCTCAACCCTAGAGTGGGTGCGCTATGAGCATTTTGCCGCCCGCGCGAAAAAACGTTAATATTTTTTTAAAAAAACTGTACGTTAGGCTTGCGCTTATTACTAGCTGACCCTAATCTTGCCAGCAACGCGCGTCGAAAAGTTGGACGGCATCAGTGCGCAGGGGACCGTTTGAGGAGAAGGTTGATATCATCAGGTATTGCTGGGCGGCAAATTGCTACCCGACCGCCCACTCACGTTAGTAAAATTATGTAATGTATTTTATGCAAACTTGCAATGTTATTATTTTATGATGCATTTATGCTAAAAACTAAAAAAAAAAAAAGTGTGGCAACCGGGGACTGCCATACATGTTTTGCTTCATAGAAGCGTGCAAACTTTACATGCAAACAATAGCTAAATAATTTATTTAATTATACTACAATTTCATTCTCTAGGAACTCCCTGACACTGTAAAAACTTTTAGCAGACAACCATTCATATAATTTAGTTTTAAACAATCTTTATTTAATATTTTAAATTTATCTGGTATCTTGTTGTATACCCGTACACACATAAACATGCAGCTTTTGTTATACTTTGCAAATCTTGGTAGGACATCTAGCGTGAGACTGTGAGGATCACGACGGCTACGACAATTTACATCGCTTGCTTTAGTGAATAACTCCTTGTGCCTAAACACAAACATACAAATTTCTAGTATATAAAGAGACGGTAATGGTAACAAATCAAGTTTTTTAATAAATGAGCTTCTTTGTTTCGACTTCTCCTATACTTTTTTGCTACCCTGGTACCTTGCACGTCCACAAACTATGCATAATAAAACCTCTTTCATGTATTATGATGATTTGATAATGATGAATGAGCTGTTTTATTGTTTCGATTTCTCCTACACTTTTGTGCTACCCTGGTACATTGCACGTCAACAAATTATGCACAATAAACCTTCTTTCTTATATTATGACTAGCTGACCCGGCCACGCGTTGCTGTGGCTAAAGTTCTTGTCTATATATATAAAAGAAAGTCGTGTTAGTTACATAATTTATAACTGAAGAACGGCTATACCAATTTGGCTGAAAATTGGTAAGGAGGTAGCTAAGAACTGGGAGAAGGACATAGGATACTTTCTATGCCGCTCCCCGTCGTTCCTGTGGGAATAAATGAACTTCTTTGTTTCGACTTCTCCCACACTTTTATGCTACCCTGGTACCTTGAACGTCAAAAAATATGCACAATAAACCTTCTTTCATGTATTATGATTATTTGATAATGTTGAATGAATGAGTTTTATTGTTTCGACTTCTTCTATACTTTTGTGCTACCCTGGTACCTTCCACGTCAAAAAAATATGCACAATAAACCTTCTTTCATGTATTATGGTGATTTGATAATGATGAATGAGCTTTTTTATTGTTTCGACTTCTCCTACAGTTTTGTGCTACCCTGGTACCTTGTACCTCCACAAAGTAGGAAACACGTGTCCAGTTTTTAAGTTAATAATATTATGTACAAAATTTCAAAAAGATATAATGAAAAACCACAAAGTTATAATAAGCTTGCTACGTGTATTCTACTTCGTTGTCCCAACATAAATATGGTCAAAGACCCGCGGGCGAGCAAGCGCGGTGCATTGACCTCTAGCGTCAGCTCTTGCGCGCGCACAATACTATGATGATGTATCGTAAGCTGCGTGACGCACTCGGTAACTACACTGTAACAATTTCTAAATGTATTTGGGACAAAATATAACATGGTGTAAAAATTATTGGAATCGATTCAGTTGCTTATTCACTATTTATATATAACTCAAGAACGGCTGAACCGATTTAGCTGAATATTGGTGGGAGGTAGTTAAGAACCCGTCCCCGTCGTTCCCATGTGACGTGACATAAGACATGGTCCAACTCATTCAAAATGTAAGTCAACAATTCATATACCAAAAATGGTATAACAAAAAGCAAATGACAGCTAGCATATTTAAAAAAAAGTCTAACCGGTTGAAGCAATTGTTTAAAGCAAAGAATATAAATACTCTCTGCTGGTTTAAAGTTTCTAATAAAAAACCACAAAGCCAACTTCAACTTCAAAATTTCTAATATTGTATTGCTGTGCCATTTATCATCAATTAAAATATCATGCCGTGACCAAGACCATCAAATCTTTCTCGACAAAGCGGTAATGCAAGAGTAAATCGAAACATTCTGAATGAAAGCACTGAAGAAGAGCAAGAAATTGCACGTGCAGAGCGCCGCCTTACTATGACTCGACTTCGTGCTTCTCACTCACAAGAGCAAAGGGAGGCGGCAGTCCGTGAAACTGTTCCGTTGACAATGCGAAATCGGCGAACAAACCTCAGAGATCAACATCATCATCATCAATCTTTTTATCGTCCCACTGCTGGAGACAGGTTTCCTCTCATGCAGAGAAGGATTGAGTGTAATCACCATGCTTGCTCAATGCGGGGTGGCGATTTCAGACTTATAAAGTCTCTTCCTTCACGATCAGTCATTGGTGTCCTAGATATTATACTTAGAGAGTACATATCACTTTAGAAAAGTTACATCGATACTTGCCTGACCTGGAATCGAACCCGCGCAATCATACAAGAGAGACTGGTGTTTTAACCACTAGGCCACCACGACATCTCAGAGATCAATAGCTAAATAATTTACGAAGCACAAGTAGAAATTAATTTCTTTCACAAGGTGCTACACTAAATAAATGACAAATAAAAAAATCATGGAATACTTTTTTTTTTTTATTTACAGTGTATTCACAAGGCAATATGGGAAACGGGGTCGAGTGGCGCAGACACCGAGATCAAGTAATTCCGGTCGGGAATAAGTCGCGATTTTCACTATCGCGAACAAGCATCGGTTCTAAAAAGGGGGAAAATGATGGTAATGACAAAGATGATGATGATTTCGAGGATGCGTCGGAAGCATCCGGTGAGTTGGAGGCGGAGACGGGTAGCGCAGACTTAGTGAGTCCGGCCGCCCCGGCGACTCGCTCCCCGCCGCCGCCGCCGCCGCCGGGGGCTTCGGCCAGAACAATACGAGCGCACACGCGCGCCTTAAACAAAGATAAGGCCATAACTAAGTAGTATAATATTTACCTGTGACGTATTGGGTACTTAGTTATTAGTATCGATTTTGATTGTTAAAAATCTTGTCAAGGTTCATCTATTACCTGTTCCTGTGTTTACCCGTAGTTTTTAAGAGGGAAAAGTGTAAGGTATTTGCACCTGGTTTTATTATTGTATATGTGGGTATGCTCTAAAAATGAATAAACCAGTCAGCTATCCATCCCGGTGTTTAATTGACGTTCCACATATGAAGGGCGTCTTCCACTATTCCACACTTCGCGCAAAGTGGGGATGGGACCTTTTTCATTAAAAAAGTGAATTTATTAAGTGGAATGTGACCAGATCGAAGTCTAAACGCAGTGATTACAATATTTCTGTTTACTGTTAGTTGCTCATACCACGGCACTTTCCAAGGTTCGGTTTGTAGTGCTCTATACTAGATTCATTCATAACAAAATTCCTTAACAAGAGGAATATAGTCTGTAAAGTACGGAAAAATATCAATAGCTACGCCATCACAAGAAGCCTCTTTTGCTAATTTATCCACTCTCTCGTTTCCTTCTAGCCCAATATGTGAAGGAATACATTGAAGAATCTTTTGAATAATACTGTAAGCTATCGGGGTGCCTCTTAAACAAGAGATACAGCAAGCCACGTGTAGTAACAAACTTTTCAAGTCAGTCAAAATAACAAATTTGTCAGAATCAACTGATTTTATGTAGGATAAGGCTTTCAAAATAGCAATTAATTCTAGATACATGATGGACACCCTGGAGAAAATTTGGAATTTTATAGATGAATTTATTTGTGGATCAAAATAGGCAGCTCCTTGCATTGACCTATGATGTAGGGGAGAGTTGGATATTACCGCGCGGTTGATAATTCCGCGCGTATGAGTAGTTCAAAAACTATCCACTAGTTCCGCGAATCAGTGCATATACTGCGAAGCCGGACATGCCTACACCCCTTCCCGCGCACCGCCATTACGCTTCGCGCAACGACGGAGATAGCACGGGCCATAGTTGTTTTTTTCGTTACTCCTTATAATTATTCGTGTACATTCGGTAAGAGGTAAGTAATACTGTATTTATATTGTAATACTTTGATACTATTCATTTTTAATGCTTGTATTCTGTAGAATTCATGTCAGGATACGTTTCTACGTACTATAATATTTTCCATATAATTTTAAGGTTAAAAAATAAAATAATCAAGTTTGATAATTCCGCGCCCGGGGCGCGGTATTATCAATCGAGCGCGCGAAATTGTAAACTACGTAAAGAATGTTTTATTTACATTAACTTGTTTTTACCTCGACAAAAGAGTTAAGTATGATGTGTCTGTATGCACGTCTGTTTGTGGCATTTTATATTCTTACCAAAAAAACCGATATTGATTAAATTTGAGCAATTTAACATAAATAAATAACTTTTTTTAAGATAAATAAGTAATATAACATTTTTGATGAAAATATATATAATAAAATAAATAAATAGAATACCTACCTACAAATTAAAATAATGTAGCTTTATTTATTTCCGTTGTAGATGGACCAATCTGTGCCAAAGAAAAAGAAAAAGTCATGGGATCCGCAAAATTTGAAAGCTGCACTTGAGGCTATACGAAACGGAAGTAAAATAAAGACAGCTGCTAGGAATTTCAGTATTCCTGAATCAACAATTAGGGATCGACTTAAGTTGGGAGACAATTATGACCCCCCTATGGGGAGAAAGGCCACATTTACAAAAGAGGAAGAGAAAGAAATGGTTTCATTTATTACTATAATGGCAAAGAAGTTTTATGGGATAACTCAGCAACAGTTACGTAAATTGGCATACGACTTTGCCGTTGCAAAAAATATTAAAAATATTTTTTCGCCACAGAAAAAGATGGCTGGAAAATGTTGGGTGTATTCCTTTTTGAAAAGAAATCCTGGAATTTCATTAAGGCTTCCTGAGCCAACAAGCCTAAATAGGGTTTTGGGATTTAATAAAACCGAAATAGCCATTTTTTTCAGTAACCTGGAGGCACTCATGTCAAAGCATAATTTTCCAGCCAATCGAATCTTTAATGTTGACGAGACTGGCATCAGCAACGTACAAAAACCAGGTAAAATTTATGCTCCAACGGGACTTAAGCAAGTCGGAAAGGCTACAAGTGCAGAACGTGGCCAAAACGTCACAGTTGTATGTGCACTTAGCGCAACAGGAATATATGTTCCTCCGATGTTTATTTATCCACGACAGAGAATTAAATCTTCTCTGAAAATTGGTGGCCCACCGGGAGCACTCTATGAATGCTCTAAATCTGGGTGGATAAATGAAGAGCTTTTCACGAAATGGTTGCATCATTTTGCTAAAAATATTGGGGCTCATAAACAAAATCCAGCGCTCCTTATCCTAGACAATCATTGCAGTCATCAATCGCTCGACGCATATGAATTTTGTCGCGAAAATGGAATCCATCTCCTGTCTCTGCCTCCTCATACATCACATAAGATGCAACCACTGGATGTAACATTTTATGGCCCATTAAAATCCGCGTATTCTTGCGAGTGTGATTTATTTATGAAAATGCACCCATTTGAAAAAATTACACATGACCATTTAGCTTCAATTTTTAATAAAGCTTATACTCGAGTGGCTACAATGGAGAAGGCCGTCAAGGGATTTGAAGTGACGGGGATATATCCGTTAAATCCCCATATTTTCGACGACGACGATATTTTAACATTTGATCCTATTATTGAAGAAGTATCTAGGCAAGTTAGCCAATCAGGTGTCGAAATTGAGTTTATAGAACAAGAAATTTGCCATGACAAATCCATTCCTAGTCTACCATCGTCACCATCAATTTTAGACCGGTCCAACGAAATTGGATCTCTTACTCCCCAGAAACAAACTGACCAGAATTCTGTTGACTTGTTTGCTGAAGAAACAGCATCAGGCTTACCGTGTAACAGCAATAGAAATGAAAACACGCCTTCCGATGCCTTGGGTAAAGATATTAGAAAAGATATCTCTGAGCCGAGCACTTCACGACGTATTTTAGAATACTTGAGCCCTATACCACAAAAAAGAATAAAAATACAGAGACGTGTTAAAAAACTGCACTCTATTGTTCTCACATCAACACCATTAAAGGAGCAGTTAGAGGAAAAAGAACGAAAACGACAAATAAAGATAGCAAAAGAAAAGAATGTTGCAGAGAAGAAAGTTAAAGAAAAGAAACTATTTAAAGAAAAGTATGTCAAGAGAAAAGTTTTGAACAGTAGCGAAAGTGGCGAAAATGAGGATAATAATATGAAAAGCAAGAATAATAAGGTCAGGAAAGCAAAAAAGAAATGCAAAGGTCAGTCTAAGAAACGTATCGACAGCAGCAGTGAAGATAGTATGGATGATGTGCCCTTAACTCAACTGTGCGATGATAATGAAGATGATGACATAGAGAATCGGGATATTTGCGCCGTATGTCAAGAGTTTGGCCGTAATGGAGAACTGTGGTTCCGTTGTTGTAGATGCTCGAATTGGATACACAAGGAATGTAGCGGAAAAGATTCTGCCAAAGATTTTTTGTGTGATTTTTGCTGTGATTAATATAACTTGATGTCTAATATTTAATTGACGTTAGGTATTTTTGAGACTGACTAGTCCATAATATATAATTCAAAGATTTACTAAGACTTTATATTATAAAAAAAAATACGTTAAGTTATCATAAAGAATTTAAGTTTTTGTTGATTTACTGATTTCATTTCTAGAAAAAGATGTGGGTCTCGCGAAAGAAAATTATTTAGAATAGTATTATGTTTTTTTGTTTATTTACTTTTTTATTCATCCATTTGTGTGCAATTAATGTGGGCACGATTTTGTCAACCCTGGGCACGATATTACCAGACCAGTTTGACAATATCGCGATTTTATATTTTTTTGTTAATTGGCAATAATTACTTTTTGTTTAGATTTTGGAAGTTCTTGTTATATGGTATGCGTACCTGAATAAATGTCCTACTAATTACTCAATTTTCTTTTTTTTCTTATCAATTAGTTTCCTAATTATAGGCCCAAGTCCTTAGGGGCTCGGTAATATCCAACTCTCCCCTATATTGCCTGATGTATCCATAGAGCCGTCGGTAAATATTTTATAGTAGGCTGAATATTGTTCTATATTAGTGAACATATATTTTTAAGATGCGTTATATCATATTATCACTTAGCCTGTTTTATACCTATAATTTGGTGATTAATTGTATTCGTCAAGTTGTACCAATACATCCAATAGTCCAAAGTGAACATATCCAGTTGTTCCACAGAGTGAACGTCGCTATCTTTAAATTTTGCATATATTTGAATTATTACTGGCAGCTGTTTACGTCTCCAATATCTACGAGAGCTAAGCAAAGTTAATTCTTTAATAATTTTAATTGTACCGTGACTAGCTATAGATATGGATTTAAACCAAAATTTGCCGGCGAGAAATATTCGACGAATTCGTAAAGGCTGTCAATAAAGTTCGCTCTCCATGGTGTGAATGGGAGTACTTTTAATAAAGCCACCTATTATACGCATTGCTTGGTTTTGCAGCTCGTCCAATTTATGTAAGTTCGAATGAGACCTATTACCATATACAAAACTACCAAAATCCAATCGACTTCTGATAATCGATATCGCACACCTAGATCTAAACAGAGCTAACTCGAAAATTGTGATTTTAGAGATAGGCTCACTATCGAGTTCCTTAACTCCGTCTCTATCTACCAACAAAACAGAATTTAAAAAATTTCTACTACTCGCTGCTAGAAGTCGCCATAAGCCTTTATTGTTGAATGAGCGAGCCCCTCTTCTCCCCACCAAAATAGGAACATTGCTAGTTGCAACCAGTATTACAACCTGAGCGGACATATCCCTTGTAAACAAAGTGAAGTTATTGTGTGTTGTATCCGTATTGTTGAAAATTTATACTTTTATTAAATTTATTATATTGAGTTGTCGCCATTTTGATGGTTAATGTTGAGTAAATTAAGACAATATTTTAAGTTGTACCCGTATTGCTGGAAAGGTGAGCAAAGTTTATTTATTTTATTTAGAATTGTTAACGTATTGATGAAATATTTTTGAATTTGTACTTGAGCCTGTTTTGTTAAATAATTCTTTAAACTGCTATATTTCTTTGAAACATCGATGAAATTGAATAATTTTTCCAGTGGCGCTAGAACTCATTTCATTTTAATTTGATTTGATTTTGATGTAGAATCTACACAGGTTATTCCGTTTTAACAATTCAGTTTTGACTTAGACCTCTTTTGACGGGCGCCACTAAATAAGTTTTATTTACATAATTTATGAGTCCAAAACGTAAAATCTATGGGTTAATATTACGATTTCGTGCACAAGATTTTATAGTAAAATGCAATTTACGTTTTCTATTCCAGATAACCATGAAACGTGGACGATTTTGAGTAAATTTGATAGAAGAAAAGGACACAGAAAACATCACTCGATTCCGATTTATCGTACCTACTCAACATGAAATTCTAGACGACCCCAAGATTTCATCAAATGATGAAGTCTCATTTAAGGAAAATGTCGAAGCTCCTGAAGGGATCATTGTAGCAACAACGTTAATCGTTGTTAGATTGCATTATATATGTCGGAGATCGTCGATTAATTTTGGTAGGGGTTGCTGATTTGATTTGCGTGGTAGGGGGGCGAACGCTTGTGGCGTTGTTTTGTGGTGGCGTCACATGGACGGAGTCGCTTTGAAGGGTGGGGTTCGTCGAGCGGGCACTTTGAATCGAGACGCGGGCCAAGGCACATCTCCGAACCGAAACTGTCGGTTTGCCTATTCAAATTTTGATTATGAAGATTGGAGGGTATATCTACACGTCATGCTTCAATTCAAAACTCACCTACGAAATGAAACCTGTACCACCACACCAAGATGCTGTCGACCCTACCGCTCTGCCGTCGCTGTCTCCGACATCAGAAGTTGGATAAAGAACTACAATGCTCACAATCTCGTTAATCAAGGACAGAATAACAGTCACTTTCTATCAATATAGTACTTGTGTGGTAGTTGTTCATTGCCTTTGTATGACCTTCTGTAAATGTTGGATGTACTGGCAGTGAGGCTGGAAGTGAACGTCACGTTACGAGGTGCGTTCAATTGCTGACGCAAAAGAGATCGCTCCGCGTGATCGTGCGCTGCAGGAGTGCGCTGCAGGAGTGCGCTGCAAGAGTGCACTGCAGATGTGCGCTGCAGGCGTGCAAGTGCTGGCTGTTGCTTGGCGAACGACAGTGCTGGCTGTTGCTTGGCGCGCGACAGTGCTGGCTGTTGCTTGGCGCGCGACAGTGCTGGCTGTTGCTTGGCGCGCGACAGTGCTGGCTGTTGCTTGGCGCGCGACAGTGCTGGCTGATGCTTGGCACGCGACAGTGCTGGCTGTTGCTTGGCGAGTGAAGTGCGCTTGCGGAGCGCGAAAGGTGCGCTTGCGGAGCGCGCAAGGTGCGCTTGCGTAGTGCGCTTCTAGCTGCTTGGTGAATCACATCAATGGCGTGTGGCGCTGCTGGAGCTGCGTGCGGCGCAGCCGGAGATGTGTGCGCTTTGCGAAACGCCCAAGGTTTCAAGACTTGAGCCTCTACTCTGCAGGCGATGAAGGGATGTCAAAACACCCAAAACGTTTGTGGTAACGTAATGGGATTTTATGAGAGCTCAGAGATGTCTGGTTTGCAACGGTTGACAACTGCCAAGTGGTAGGTGTTTGTGGGAAATTGCCATAATCCGGTGAGTCATACTATTTTTATTTTGATTTCGCTGCTGAATGTTCTCTTGTCCAAGCTATCTGTAATTTCATTGGATACGTACACACACGATAGTACATATACAGGGTATGGGTAGTACCAGCGTTGTGTACTGAACCATTTCTTTGCGACATGATAATAAGATTTTTTTTTTGCAAATATTATTTCTAGTACTACCCGATTATTGTTTGTTATAATGGGCTGAGAAATGTTAAATCAGGGTTTTAAAATTATGATGTCTGGTTTGTCTTTATTTCAAAACTAAAGTCCACTGTGGCCTATATTTACGAGCTCACTTGAGCTTCTGATAGTATGTGTGGCTAGACTATTAAATTTTCTCAAGAGAACAAGCTTTAACGAACATAGAAATGAGTGCTATTTACGAAAAATCTAAATTTGATAGAAGTGTGCTAAAGTAATGAAATTTAATAATGGTGAGTTATTTGATGGCGATAATGGCGATCGTTACCTATTGAAATCCTTGATTGGAAACAGAACTTATAAGTACCCCACGATCGCATAGGTACGAAAGATTTTTCCAAGTAATGTCTGCTGAGTTAGATTTTCATAATGTAGAACAGGGGTGGCCAACTGGTCGACCGCGATCGACTGGTCGATCGCGGCTTCCAGTCCAGTCGATCATAGCCAGGCAACATATATAAATATTATCAACTACTGCAGCATCATATTGTATCATTTTAAAATCGCTATATTATCCTCTATTTTACACAGTATACTTGTAGTGTTTCGTTTTCGGCATGCAATGTCCAATAAGCGGGAAGCGTGAAAATAAACCGTTCTCGTTTGATATACGCACCATACATTGGATTCTTTAAGGTTAGAAATCACCAACTTCAAAGTTGATAATATTAAACTTCAGGCGCATTGCTCACACTAATATAGGTACAGGATGGATTTTTTAACGTTATGTTAAATAAATTTAAGGAAACGATCTCAAATGTAATATAAACAGAACCTACTAAGACTGGTTAACTACGCTGTTTCATTTATGATTTCAATTATTGTGTTTGGTAGATCGCACAGGGTTTCCTTAGTAAACATTAGACCTTAGATCTACTCAAGTTGGCCACCCCTGATGTAGAAGATGGTGAGGAGGGTGCCTCCGCCAGCAAATAGAACACGTATCATGGCTATGTGGTCGCGCTGCACGCACTAGTCTGTAGTCGTAACTGCAACCCAGTGAGGGGTTGTTCAGAGCGCGATGGGCAGCTAGTGGTGTGGCGGGGACACTAGTAGGTATGGTCGCACTGCATGCACTAGTCTGTAGTCGTAACTGCAACTCGTCGAGGAGTTGTTTAGGGGACGATGGGCAGCTAGTGATGTGGCGGGGACTTTGGTAGATATGGTCGCACTGCATGCACTAGTCTGTAGTCGTAACTGCAACTCAGTGAGGAGTTGTTCAGGGGGCGATGGGCAGCTAGTGATGAGGTGGGGACCTGGTGTTGACCTGGGAGTCGTGGACTCTAGAGTTGGTTGAGTTGGAGTTGGTTGTCACTAGCTACTGTGGTAGCGAACCATGGTGTGTTTTCTTATTGAAGATTATGATTTTGATTTGATAATTATGAGGCTTGGAAGAACCTTTTGTGTTTTCTTTTTGAAATTTGATAATTATGAGGCTTGAAGGAAGCTGTTGCGTTTAAGTTGTTAAAATAATTAAGTTTGTTTGGTTTTCTAATACCTAGTCATTGTAATTAAACGTGAGGTGTGACGGTCAGGTTGGCCGAGTTCTCAAAAATGCTTCAAAGTCGGTTTTCTGTGTTTTTTTTTAAATTTGTTACAGACATGCACGAGGATGTGCAACGGGAAATATCGAAGTTTGACCGGAATCGGCGGTTGGCCTGGTGAACCGGATCCCGGACTCCGGGGCTGAGCGAGCTTCGGATACGACTGGGATTGGCGCTGGGATGATAATGATGAAGATGCACGAGGACGTGCAACTCGTCAGGCTGGCCGTGTCGGAGATCGTCGATTAATTTTGGTAGGGGTTGCTGATTTGATTTGCGTGGTGGGGGGGCGAACGCTTGTGGCGTTGTTTTGTGGTGGCGTCACATGGACGGAGTCGCTTTGGAGGGTGGGGTTCGTCGAGCGGGCGACTTTGAATCGAGACGCGGGCCAAGGCACATCTCCGAACCGAAACTGTCGGTTTGCCTATTCAAATTTTGATTATGAAGATTGGAGGGTATATCTACAAGTCGTGCTTCAATTCAAAACTCACCTACGAAATGAAACCTGTACCACCACACCAAGATGCTGTCGACCCTACCGCTCTGCCGTCGCTGTCTCCGACATATATAACTTTTAGTTGTTAAGTTTAATCAAATGTCATGTTTTTCTTGAACATTCTCTGTCTTCCATAGGTTTTGGTACGAATTAAACTCATTTACCTACTCTACTGTTTTAAATTATTTTATACACCTAGGAGCCTTCTTCATGGTCCTAACGAACCGGATTTATATAATTATACGAAGATCAACAATAATCAGCAATAATTTGAAGAAATTATATAATTGTTGAAAAAATTCTGAAGGGTAACGACAACGTGAACGAGTTCTAGTGGTGCTTGCAAAAGTGGCTTGGACATTAAATTCTACTGTTTATGTTGTTATTATAACCCAACACTCCTAAAGGTAGTATTTAATAGTAATTTAAATTGTAAAAAGGTTAGTACTTGCACAAATTGTTATTTACTGTGCCGAAATCTGCTGTGTCATTGAGTAAGTTACGATTAACTTTAATCATTTTATGGTCTAATTGTGTTAGATTTAATTTGTTAGTAATTAATTGTTTAAATTAACATTTAATTTTAACTATTTTGAAGTTTTTTCGTATTTCTTCATTTTATGTATCGACGGTCAGGCTTAAGTAGGTATCAGTATATTTTTATTATATTCTGTGTAGTCATTATATTATAATATAAACCTTATTATTGCAGTTACGAGTAGGAATCTTTATTATTGTTGTGAATTCGTTTAATATTTCCAAAACTGACACGCTCAAAGTCTAGGTGAATAGTGAACAACTTAATTTAGTCATTGATTTTATTGTTAAAAATTCCAGGGTTTATCAACCGTCACCCATGATGTCTACGAAAGGTGAAAAGGTCGAGGTAGAAGTAGCCAAGGAAATAGCAGACCTTATTAAAAAACGCAGTAGCTACAAAGGTCGTATCACCATCTTTTCTGGATTTTTAAAGTCACTAGATATGTCATCTATAACATCCAAAGATATCAGCGAAATTGAAATGCGTATAGGTAAGCTAGAATCATTGTATGCTAACTATGACGAGACACAAACGAGGGTCGAATGTATTTCAGATTACGAGGCCCAAATGGCAGAAAGAGACGAATTCGAGTCTAGATATTATAAAATTCTCTGTCATGCTCAGGAAATTGTGTCTCATCATAAAAAACCTCCAGTTCCTAGTGAATGTTGCTCTCATGAAGGTAGTAATAGCGGTGATGTCAAACCCGTCAAATTGCCTACCATACAGCTGCCCAAGTTCGATGCGTCATATGATAATTGGTTAGAGTTTCGTGATACTTTTGATAGTTTAATACACTCAAATCAAAGTATAGATATCATCAACAAATATCACTACTTGAGAGCGTCTTTGGAAGGTTCAGCTGCTGTGGTAATTAACTCAATTCAGTTCTGTTCGACAAATTATAGTATAGCTTGGCAATTGTTGTGTGACCGCTACGATAATAATCGTTTATTAGTTCACAATCACGTTTCGGCGTTATTTAATATCAAGCCAGTACCACGAGAATCTTCTGCTAACCTAAAACGTCTTATGGATCAGTTTAATAAGAATTTTCGTGCATTAGAGTCCTTAGGGGAACCTACACAGTATTGGGATACGCTTCTCATTCACATCATGTCACACAAGCTGGATACCAAAACACTGCGTGAATGGGAGGAGTACAAGGGACGTATCACTAAGGATCATACAATCACACTTCAACATTTCATTGAGTTCATGAAGATTCGCACTGACCTAGTCGAATCTATAGAATGTCACAGTAATACACAACACTTAACCACACAGAGAAACTTAAACACTACATCGTTTAAGCATAAAACTATGGTTTCATTAGACGATAATCCTAAAAATAATAATACAGCCAGCCAGAGTTCAGCGAAGTGTCCCAAATGCAGTAACGATCATAAGCTCAATAATTGTCCGCAATTTTTAGCCTTGAGCAACGAAGCACGACTTCAATTATTACCTAGTTTTAAGGTTTGCTTTAATTGTTTTTGCAGTGGACACTACGCTAATCACTGTAAGAAGCCCGGTTGCAAATTATGTAAGCGCCGTCATAACACCCTCATACATGTGGCAGATTCCAATAAGACTAAGCCGGTTGTTCCTGACGGGCAAGCTGATAACCATACTAGCAGTGCGCTCCCCACCACTTCTATCGATGTGAATCCCAGCTTGACATTGTCGGCGAGCGTCTCCAGTCACCAAGGACACGGACATCGCGTTGACGTTCTGTTATCGACTGTATTAATCAAGTTATATGATTCAAATAATCGCGAGCACTTAGTTCGTGCTATTCTAGATAGTGGTAGCACTTCCTGTCTTATGACAAATAAATTGTATCGTCAATTAAATCTGCCCTTTACAACTATAAATAAATCAGTTGTAGGGATTAATAATGTTACGTCGCAAATAAATAAAATGTGTAGGGTACCTTTAAAATCATTGGATGGAACTTTTGTAACTGACTTAAGATGTTTTGTTTTGCCTTCGATAACAGAAAACGTTCCGTGTCATTCGGTCGACATAAGCACGCTTAATATACCTGTGATGTATTGTCTATTTTTAGGTTTATCTATGATGTCTAGGGATTTGACAGGTGTCTTCAAATAAAAACCGCATAGCTGGATAAACGTGTTTCTCTGAATACCTCAGTGGCGACGAGGATCAATACATAATATTGTTGTGGAGAGCTTTGCATTATGTCGATTGGTAAATTAGTGGAGTTTAACGTGAGATCCGGAAATTTCACCTTGTACGTAGAACGCTTAGAAATGTATTTCAAAGTGAACAAGATAAAGGATGAGTTATGGTTACCCACGTTGATAGCGGCAATGGGGGACGAAGCATATGAATTGCTTAGTAATTTAACAAGCCCTGAAAAGCCGAGCGAAAAAACTTATTTGTCAGTGGTCAAAACTATGACAGATCACTTACAACCAAAACCATCTTTCATGGCGGAAAGATATCGCTTCCGTCAAAGACGTCAAAATGAAGGTGAATTTGTTTTAGAATTCATAGCAGAATTAAAAAAGCTCTCAAAACATTGTGAATTCAAGGCCAGACTAGAAGAGAATTTACGGGACCAGATGGTTTGCGGGTTAAAGAACGAGCATATCAGACAAAGACTGTTCACGGAGGACCTGCCTTTTAGCAACGCTGTTAAAATTGCATGTGCAATGGAAGCGGCGGAACGCGATGCGGCAGCCGTGGAAACAGTCGAGAACAACAGCGGAGCTAACGGCGGCAGTGTGGGACCTGCGGGTGCGCTGCATGCGGTGACGTGGGCCGGGCGCGGGCGTCGGGGCTGGGGCGGTCAGCGCGGGCAGGCACGCATCTCGAGACATGAGCTCAAAACTACCACCGGCGAGGCATGCGGAAAATGTTGTTCGGCTTGCGGAGCGGAAGATCATCAGGTTGAAGATTGTAGACACAAGCGTTTAATTTGCAGTAGGTGTCGGCATAAAGGACACCTACGTAGAGTTTGTCCGACGCGTCTAGGAGTTAAGCAGCTGGGAGTGCATCGGGTCACCAACAACGCGGTAGTGCACATGGAAGCAGCTGGGCAGCTGCACTCAGGAGGCAAGTCAGGGGCAGATGAACCTCCGTTTTCAAACGGAAAAAGCTGGGAGGCGGAGAAATTGCATCAACTCAGCCTGAACAGCTATCGACCGGTGAACATGTTCATATGGGTAGATGCAGTACAATTACAAATGGAAGTTGATACGGGATCGTCAGTATCATGTATCAGTGAAACCATGTACATGAAATGGTTTAGTCTTAGATCGCTACAAAGGTCTAAGTTAGTGTTTAGATTTTACGATGGTACAATAATTAAACCTTTAGGGGTAATTAAACCCCTTGTCAAGTACGGGTTAAAGTACAAGCATTTAGAATTATTTGTAATACGCGGAGGTACTACTTGTCTATTAGGCCGGCAATAATGGCCTATAGAGTTAGGAATAAAAATACCTTTGTACCAAAATAATATTTTTAAAATGAGAACAGATTGCGATAAAGTAGGTGATAATCAACTAAAGCAATTACTTTGCAGATATAAGGATTTGTTTGCGTGTGGGCTGGGACGGTTCACGGGAAGCAAGGCTCGGTTACGGTTACGCGAGGGTGCGGTACCAGTGTTCTGCCGCGCACGACCTATTCCGTACGCGCTGCGCGAGTGCGTGGAGGCGGAGCTTGACGGTATGCTGCGCGCCGGTGTCATCGAGCCTGTGGACAGCTCGGACTGGGCTACCCCGCTGGTACCTGTACGTAAGGCTGATGGTGGACTCCGTATCTGTGCTGACTACAAATTAACTCTTAATCCTGTTCTGGTAGTTGATAAATATCCTTTACCGCGCATAAATGACTTACTGGTTAAATTAACCGGTGCAAAGATATTCACAAAGTTAGATTTAACACAAGCCTACAATCAAATTGAATTAGACGACCCCGATAATTGCACTGTTATTAATAGGCACAAGGGCCTTTTTAAGTATAAAAGATTAGTTTTTGGCTTGTCCTCGAGTCCGGGAATATTTCAAAGGATTATGGCTAATCTTTTGAATGATATTCCAAACGTAGAAGTTTTTCTTGATGATATAATTATCGGATCGCCAAATGTCAGGGAGCATTTAATCACTTTGGAGAGAGTATTGAAAAGATTACTTTCGAACGGAATGAAACTTAAACAAAGTAAATGTTTGTTCATGGTGAGCGAGGTTAAATATTTAGGATATATTATTTCCGCCGAGGGAATTAAAGTTGACCAAGAAAAAGTGGAAGGTATACTAAATATACCACGCCCGGACAATGTCACTGATTTGAGAGCGTTTTTAGGTACTATTAATTTCTATGCTAAATTTGTAAAAAACTTGAGTACAATACTAGCACCACTGTATCAATTACTTAAGAAAGAAGTAATATGGAAATGGAATAGTGAATGTGAGAACGCTTTTAAAAGAGTAAAATCCATTTTGATTAGTGCCGACGTCTTAGCTCATTACGAACCTAATAAACCGTTGTTTTTAACGTGTGACGCGAGTGCTAGAGGCATAGGCGGCGTGCTCACACAGATGTACGAGGCGGTTGACGATGGTGTAGTCACAGTGCGGGAACGACCCGTGGTGTAGGTGGTGTCTCAAAAGTAAGTTCACATTTGCTTATCTTATTACGCGAAAGCAACTATTCTGAGGGGCGCGGGGGGTATGTCAGTCGGTAGTCTGGCTCTTGGGAATTTAGTCGCTATGGAGCGTTTCTCTGGTGCGGACCGTGCGTTGTGCGTACGTGAGTTTTACAAAAACGGTAATTCGGCGACTGTAGCGCGTAGAAAATTCTGCAGTATTCGACATATTCGTCACTTAAATGATGCGCCTAGCACTCGTCTCATTGCAAAATGGGTTGAGAAGTTTGAAGAGACTGGGTCAACTCTGGAGAAACCAAAATCTGGGCGACCAAGAACATCAAGAACAGCCGAAAACGTGGACAGTGTTACTCAGTCTATTCGAGATGATCCAAACCTCTCGATTCGGAAGCGTGCTGTTGCTTTAAATGTGCACAGATCTTCATTATGCCGCATTTTACACAAAGATTTAAAGCTGCACCCGTACAAAATTCAGTTAGTGCAAGAACTGAAGCCTCAAGATGCTGGTCAGAGGCTTGCCTTTGTAAATCAGATGATTGAGCGCTTTCCAACGTTCACCAACATCTTGTTTTCCGATGAAGCCCATTTTCACCTGAATGGGCATGTAAACAAGCAAAATTGTCGTTACTGGAGTGCAACCAACCCAAAACAAAAACATCAGAAACCGCTACATTCACCCAAAGTCACCGTATGGGCAGCGATGTCGGCGCGAGGAATTATCGGCCCTTACTTTTTTGAAGATGGAAGGGGACGCACACTCACAGTGAATTCAGAGCGTTATGTGGAGATGTTAGACGAGTTTTTCGTACCCCAACTGCAAAACTTTCCTAGTTACAACCAAAGAACATGGTTCCAGCAGGATGGAGCAACTTCACACACGTCCAACAGATCTCTGCCTCGAGTTCGAGGAATTTTTCCGAACAAATTAATCTCCAGGCGAGGTGACATAAATTGGCCTCCACGGAGTCCCGATTTAACGCCTATGGATTTTTTCCTGTGGGGTTATGTCAAATCAAAAGTTTACGCTAATAAACCGACTTCCCTGGCACAATTAAAAGAAAATATCCGTCATGAAATGGCAGCCATCACGGAGACTACCTGCCGAGCTGTCATAGGCAATTTTAGTGCCCGACTAAATGAATGCCGAGAGCGCAACGGTTTACATTTGGACGATGTTATTTTTAAAAAATAAATTCCCAAACAGTGTACTTCAATATAAAATAAACATTTTTTCAATAAAGCTAAGACTTTTCTTTTAAAAAAAGATTTAAATGTGAACTTTCTTTTGAGACACCTTGTATTTCACGCGCTCTTAGCGACGCGGAGAAGCATTATTCACAAATTGAGCGGGAGGCCTTGGCCATTGTGTTTTGTTTTAAAAAATTACACCAATACTTATATGGTAGGCGTTTTACCTTACGAACAGACCACAAGCCTTTGGTCACAATTTTTGGGCCCAAACAGGGCATACCGTCGATGACTGCCAGTCGGATTCAAAGGTGGGCTATCAAGTTATCCGCCTACACATATGACATTGAATATGTAACGTCAAAGCAAAACGGGGCTGACGGACTGTCGCGACTGCCCGCTCTTACGGCGAGCGCACAGAATATTAGAAATCCCGAACAAACACATTTACACTTTGCTAAAAATTCCATGTTATTAGATCATAATGAGATTAAAAAACAAACTAGTAGGGATCAATTCTTAAGCCGAGTTTTAAGTTATTTACGGGACGATTGGCCAGCCAATATGGAAATAGTATCACTTAACCCTTATTTTAATCGTAAAACAGAACTATATGAAGAATTAGGTTGTGTGATGTGGGGGCACAGGGTAGTCATACCGGCAGCATGCAGGCGTAAGGTTTTATCAGACCTGCATGAGGCTCATATGGGCATAGTAAAAACTAAAGCCTTTTGCCCGAAGCTACGTTTGGGGGCCAGGCATGGACGAAAAAATTAAAGAAATGTGTCAGAGTTGTCGCGTCTGCGCTGCAGAAAGTGAGGCGCCACCTCGACACATGCCTTGTCCCTGGCCATGGCCTGACAAACCTTGGGCCCGCGTGCATATTTATTTTTTAGGGCCTATAAATGGACAAATATTTTTGGTACTGGTCGATGCCCGAACTAAGTGGCTAGAAGTTAGCCAAGTACCCAATACAGCGGCGAGTAACACTATCGGCGTTTTGAGCGACATATTTGCACGTTTTGGCCTACCAAGACAAATTGTTTCAGATAACGGTCCACCCTTTACAAGTTACGAATTTTCACAATTTCTGCTTAGCAATGGCATTAAACATATATTTTCAGCTCCATACCATCCCGCCTCAAATGGCGCAGCGGAAAATGCTGTACTTACGGTTAAACGGGTAATCAAAAAAGCCATTAGGGAAAAGTTAAGCATTCAATTATTTTTGAACACATTTTTATTGCACTATAGAAATACCGAACACTGTTCGACTGGTGAAACGCCCGCCTCGCTTATGTTGGGGCGCAGGTTGCGTACCAAATTAGATGCGTTACGACCTAGTAGAGACAATAGAGTTAGGGATGCTCAGGAAAGACAACAAGAATTTGGAGCAAGTGGTTCTCGTCAGCTAAGTCCAGGTGATGAAGTCTGGCTGCGCCAATATAGGGGACAGGATAGATGGTTACCGGGGAAAGTGATAGAGAGAATGGGAGCCACTTATTATAGGGTGGTAGATATTTCTGGTAGGGAATTTCACAGGCATGTAGATCAGCTCAAACAACGGAAACGGAGTTCATTAATCTGTCCTTCCAGCGCAGTACGTGAAAGATCGGACATAGTGGAAGTAGCTCAGGATCGGGGAGAGTCCGGTACGGGCATCCCACCAGCCGAAGCTCCGGCCGTCGGAGACGGGGATAACGAACAATTTGAGGATTGTCTTGATTATCCAGTTCAGAGTGAATTACCGCCTGCCTTGCCTTCTCCTGAACCGACCCAGTCTCGTCCCGTTCGTCAATGCCGAGTAAACAACCCGGTAAATTATAAAATATAATGTGAGTTAAGTTTGGTTTTGTTATTTCGTTGTTTTACATTTGTATGGTGTTTTCTTTTGGTATTATTTCTGTTTTGTAAGTTTAGATGTCCTAACTTATAATAATAAAATGAAGGGTCTTAGATTAAGGGTGAGGGTGTGATGTATTGTCTATTTTTAGGTTTATCTATGATGTCTAGGGAATTGACAGGTGTCTTCAAATAAAAACCGCATAGCTGGATAAACGTGTTTCTCTGAATACCTCAATACCTAGTGATATATATTTAGCCGATCCACACTTTCACATGCCCGCGTCTGTTGACATGATAATAGGTGCAGACGTTTTTTGGGACGTGTTAGGATCACGAAGGATATCTTTGGGCACCGGTAAACCTACACTTTTCGAAACTAGGTTTGGGTGGAAAGTTTCTGGCCCGTTAAGTAATCGTAATGTACATCCTAGTGTTACAGCTTCCGCTTCCCGCTCATCTATGAAGCCATACTTAGTTCGAGCTATACATAATTATTTATATATTGATCGTAGTTACGTAATTATTTATATTAATTTAAATTTATTATGATTACTTTAAATACTTGGAGGATTTTATAAGCTCAGTACTTCCGGTCTTTCGGCCATTAATTTATTAATTTTAGAATTATTGATGCAACTTCCGATTACCGCCAACTCTTATTATAAAATCATACTGAGAATTAGTCTTCCCGCCCATCGGATATTTATTTATTAAATGAAGCATTGTTCAAATAAATAAGTATAAATTACTTTCCATATTTTAGGTTTATCCAAATATCTGTACACAATTATTGACTATTACTGGCGTTATTATTAACTTTTTCTTAATTTTATTCAATACCTGTTAACTTCCGTTTCCGCTGTCTATTATTTTTGTGACTATTCGTTAGTGTTTTGACTCAATAGTATATATAAACTACTGATGCTGTACTGTTGATTATTAATTAAACAAACTTGTACTGGTTCATACTACGGCTTTATTATTTTCCCCGCTTCTGAAGCATGTCTTTACACTTCAGAAGTGGGATGAAGAAGCCCCACGGCCCATATTTTTCCACGGTTTGGGGAAGAGGCGGAGAAGCGAATCGTCCACGGAAGAGGAAGAAAACCTTGAATTTTTTTTCTTCACCCGCCGAAACAGTTCAACCCGCCATTGCCAAAAAAAAAGAAGAATAACTCTACTTGATTCCGAAATCGTACCAAAATTTTACCCTGGGAAAAAGACTACCAATGTAAAAGGATGCCTTCATAATATCGACCAACTGGATGACTTGTATGAATGGGAAGAAGTTTATTACGGGTTCATATCATCACTTGAAAATTACAAGAAATTAGAAACTAGGACATCGCAACGTGGATCTGCGGGAAATTCGCCGAGGACTTGCTACAACTGCCGCAAGACTGGACACACCGCCCGTGAATGCCGAGCTACGCGTTGCCAAGTCTGCCAGCGACCTTGACATGCTGCGATCATCTGCTGGTATGTAGCCGGGAGTCCACGAGATCAACAGGCACCACAAAATAACCAACAGGTACGGGATGTTAATTTTGTTACCACAGAAATTATTTCTGATTTGTACAAGAAACACGTAACCGTAAATGATTGCGTAGCGCTAGCGTATATTGATACTGGTAGTGGGGTCAATTTAATCACTTCAAATCTCGTCAAAAGATTGAAATTAAATCCGTCTCGTTCTAATGTTATTATGAGTATTTGGAGGACTTTTGATTAATTCGTTAGGGAAGACAAGTTTCGAGATCCTTATTGACAATTTATGCTTGTACGCCAGTGCTGAAGTGACTGATCCGAACATGTTGGTCAACCTACAATTAACCATCAGGGCCTGACTTTACAAAAAAAAATCGTCAAAATCGGTCAAGTTATTAAGTAACATTGAAGATAACCCTCGTCTTTCCGACATTGCTCTGAACAATGAGGATGTTATTTCGAAAGTGCCTTTGCTTTTAACATTGTGTTAACATTCAACCGGGGACTGGCAATAAGGTATTAGTCTATGCGTGATCCCAATTATTTACCTTCTAACATACTTGTTACCCGTCCAGTTTTGTATTCTATGGGTCGTATATCGTATTACATACACCAACCTATATTATTAACTGCTAATGACCTTCAATTGTGCAAAGTTAATGTTTGAGATCCGTGCATACAGTGGGAAGCTGGTAAACTTGTAGCTCCTGCAGATGTATACTTTCAAAAAGATGGTATCTTTGATTGCCGACGATTACAGTACTACGAACTCAAGTGGGGAGTGCGTTCAGGAAAACAAACATTCTGATATGTTATTAAAGCTGCTCAATAAATACAAACACTGTTTTGTTAAATGCAGTAACCAGTTAGGATGTACACATCCTAACTTAGGCGGTACATTTGCATTTCAATGCAAATAACTACCACTACTGACAAGTCCGTGTATTGCAAGCCATATAGGTTATCTTATAAAGAAAACGAAATAGTACAAGACAAAGTAAATGCGCTTTTGAATGCTGGTATCGCGAGGGAGTCTAACTCTCATTCTGCAAGCCCTGTAATATTGGTGAAGGAAAAGGGGGGTGATTATAGGCTCTTTGTTGATTATGGGGTATTAAATGTCTGTACAGTAAAAGACCGCTTCCCTTTGCCACATATTGACGATGAAATTAATCGATTGGTAGGTAAAATATACTTTACAGTTTTAGACATGACCAAGGCTATTACCTGGTGAGGGTCTCTGATGATTATTCACAAAACTGCATTTATCACGTCATCAGGTCATTATGAGTTAAAAAAAAAAATGCCCATCGGTTTGGCTAATGCACTAGTCGTTTTCCCTCGTTTGATACGTAAAGTGCTAGGATCCATAAATAACAGAATCTCTACCTACTTAGACGATGTGACCTTGCCTGCAGTAACAATTGAAGAAGGTATTAAACTGTTGGAAGAGGTTCTGATACTTCTCTCTCGGGTGAATCTCAACCTTAACCTAAAAAAAAAAAAAATGATCCTTTCTTAACATTAACTATTTAGGACATGAAATAACTGAAGGTTCTGTATGCTCCGGACTGACTAAAATTAATAGCTTTTCTGAATTCAGACAACTGCGGAATGTACACGAATTACGCCAGTTCATTAATTTGATTTGGGGCCCAGAACAAGATAGCGCATTCAATAAATCAAAATACATTCTTAGCAGTCTACCAGTCCTGGCAATTTATGATCACCATGCAAAGACTGAAATTCACACAGACGCGAGTAAAATTGGCCTGGGTGGTATTCTGCTCCAGTATCAAAAGGATGGGTCTCGTAAGCCTATAGCTTACTTTAGTCGGGTCACCAGTCCGCAAGAAATGCACTATCATAGCTACAAATTAGAAACTCTCGCTGTATCCTTAAAGCGATTTCGTATTTATATTACTGGCATACCCATAAAAATCGTAACTGCTTGTTCCGCTTTAAGGACTACCCGCTGCCAAAGGAACCTAATTTGTCGAATCGCCCGGTGGTTGGCTAGCCATTCAAGATTTTGACTTAGAAATCTAATACCGACCTGGGGATCGTATGAAGCATGCCGATGCGCTTAGTGTTAACCCCGTAAAGCCGCTCCAGTGCTTCAACATAGATGAAACTGACTGGCGTCATACGTTGCAATTACAAGATGAAAGCGTTCAGGCTATAATCAAACAACTTAAAGATGAAACCACTAATCGTAATTTAAATAATGATTATAAAATTATTGATGGTTACTTGTTTCGGAAAACGTTTTACGGGGCCAGGTTCGTAATACCAAAATTATCTAAGTGGTCATTACTTCAAAAATACCAAGATGAAATAAGTCATTTAGGCATGGATAAATGCGAAAAGCTCATGAAGTCACATTTTTAGTTTCCCGGTATGACAAGATTTATCCGCAAATACATAACAAGCATGCCTGCATTAAGCTTATTGAAAAGGTAATTATGGTAAACCTGAGGCAGTTGCATCCCATAGAAAAAGTCTCGGTACCTATGCACACTGCTCGTGATCATTTAGGCCTATTTCTAAAGACCCGTAATGGCCGCTGCTATATACTTGTTGTCATCGCCTCTTTTACAAAATCCATTTTTGCTCATGCTGTAAGAGGGGTCAGTTCTGTAGAAACAATCCAACACTTGAATGAAATAATGTATTTGGCACTCCACGAAGAATAATTAGATAGGGTTGTCTCTTTTACAAGTATTTTAAAGAATTTGCTATACAAAAAGAGTTCAAGCATATTTTGAATGCAATTGCTAGTCCGCGTTTTAACTGGCAAGTAGAATGCGTCAATCTAACAATAATAAATGGTCTTGAAACTACAGAAGAAAGCTAGTGTAGATAGGGATGATTTATTAGAAAGTTAAAACAAAAAAAAAAAACATGAGTGCCTGTACAGATGCTACGTGAGAATTAAAGTTTAACAGAAATTAATTAAGGAAGTCATTGTAATCATCAACCTTTTATCGTCCCACTGCTGGGCACAGGTCTTCTCTCCTACAGAGAAGGATTGAGCATATTCACCACGACATACAATCAGTGTAATATATCTTATAATCATTGTGATATATCGTATAAATTGAATGTGTAATAGGAAATATTAAAAAAAGGAATACTTTCAGTCACAGTATTTTAAAATCTACTTCACATTATCTACCTTAGCTACACAGTGGGGTATAAATTATAAACTATTATATTTTATGGATCACGGATATTTAAAATACAATCTGTGTGTGTGATATAGTGAACTTTTACATTATGCTTAGATAAAATATCGTAACGCTTCATGAACATATAGATAGATCTGTGTGTTATTGACATAGAACTACTAGGTAATCTAAGACCCTAATATATATCCTATGCTGTGTGATTGTATAGATAAATTTGTGTGCTATTTACACAATCAGATAATCTGAGATCCTAACGTCTATCCTACTGCTGTGTTATTGACATAGAACTACTAGGTAATCTAAGACCCTAATATATATCCTTTGCTGTGTGATTGTATAGATGAATCTGTGTGCTATTTACACAATCAGATAATCTGAAATCCTAACGTCTATCCTACTGCTGTGTGATTGAATAGATAGATAATCTAAGAGCCTAATATTTATCCTATGCTGTGTGATCATATAGATAAATCTGTGTGCCATTTCCATAATCGGATAATTTAAAATCCTAATATCTATCCTACTGCTGTGTGATTGTATATGTAGATCTGTGTGCCATTTCCAGAATCAGATAATTTAAAATCCTAATATCTATCCTATTGCTGTGTGATCATATAGGTAGATCTGTGTGCCATTTCCATAATCAGATAATTTAACATCCTAATATCTATCCTATTGCTGTGTGATCGTATAGGTAGATCTGTGTGCCATTTCCATAATCAGATAATTTAAAATCCTAATATCTATCCTATTGCTGTGTGATCGTATAGGTAGATCTGTGTGCCATTTCCATAATCAGATAATTTAAAATCCTAATATCTATCCTACTGCTGTGTGATCGTATATGTAGATATGTGTGCCATTTCCATAATCGGATAATTTAAAATCCTAATATCTATCCTACTCCTGTGTGATCGTATAGATAGATCTGTGTGCTACTTGCATAAAACTATTAATCTAAAATAGGAGTATCTATTCTTCAGCTATGTGATCGTGTAGTATGTATACGAACAAATCGCACTGATTATGCCTAGCCCTACAGTGAGTTCGAGACTTGTGTTATGGGATACTAACTCGACGATACTATATTTATAATAGATACATATTGTATAGGTAAACATCCAAGACCCAGGCCAATCGGGAAAAGATCTTTTTTCCATCATGACCTGGCCGGGGATCGAACCCGGGGCCTCCACGTTGCAGGCAGTCGCGTTGACCGCTACGCCACGGAGGACGACATGTCATCAAACACATCTAAAAATCATATCTTTCCAACTGCTATAGTGTATCTGTGTGCTATTTGCATAAAACTATTGGGTGATCTAAAGTCGTAACGTCTATCCTTTAACTACGTGATCGTTTAAGTAGATCTATGTACATAAAACTTTAATACAGTTTATTTCATCATATCTATCATACATATCGCGCTGTGTGGCGGTTTAGATAGAACTGTGTGCTAAATCCACAGAAAACTACAATTTATCTCATTTTAAAATACTTATCTTATTGCTGTGTTATCGTTCTAGTTGATTGTATACTTATATATAAAAGTTTCAATAAACTGTGTGGTACCTACATAAAACAACATAAATATCTAATCCTGTGTGATACATACCTACCTACTTATAAAAAAAAACTGCATTATAGATATCTTCGTGTCACAAATCACAATACCTAATCTAACGCTGCATGATCTAGCCGTATACATATCTAAGTGTCACTTATAAATTTGGAATTGAATCCTGCATAACTACTCTCATGATATTTATGTTCCTGCTGTGATTAACATGTACCTACCTATTATGTACAAGATTTTGCTTTGTGATTAAAGGATTGCTGAAATATTTACATGTAAGGCACTGGGGTGTGTAAATTAATTACACTATAAGAAACAAATTACTGTGTTGCAAAATTTTGATTTCAGATGTCGCAGAAGTCTGGAGAACAGCAACGCCGCGGTGGACCACGGCAGATACAGGATGGCCGAGTGTTACAGCTTCCGCTTCCCGCTCATCTATGAAGCCATACTTAGTTCGAGCTATACATAATTATTTATATATTGATCGTAGTTACGTAATTATTTATATTAATTTAAATTTATTATGATTACTTTAAATACTTGGAGGATTTTATAAGCTCAGTACTTCCGGTCTTTCGGCCATTAATTTATTAATTTTAGAATTATTGATGCAACTTCCGATTACCGCCAACTCTTATTATAAAATCATACTGAGAATTAGTCTTCCCGCCCATCGGATATTTATTTATTAAATGAAGCATTGTTCAAATAAATAAGTATAAATTACTTTCCATATTTTAGGTTTATCCAAATATCTGTACACAATTATTGACTATTACTGGCGTTATTGTTAACTTTTTCTTAATTTTATTCAATACCTGTTAACTTCCGTTTCCGGTGTCTATTATTTTTGTGACTATTCGTTAGTGTTTTGACTCAATAGTATATATAAACTACTGATGCTGTACTGTTGATTATTAATTAAACAAACTTGTACTGGTTCATACTACGGCTTTATTATTTTCCCCGCTTCTGAAGCATGTCTTTACACTAGTTTATCAAACACAATTTGTAATTTTGTTCAGTTTGATTCGACTACTCCCAAACATTTTCAGAGTTTAAAGGACATTAATGAATGTTCCACTATATCATCTGAACATAAAGTGTGTGATAATTATTTCTTAGAAAATACCATATGCAGTCGATCGCCGATACAAAATTAGTGTACACAAAACATGGTATGCTTTCTATTAATTACAGATTTCACAAATATTCGACCCTTTGGGATTTGTTTCTTCTGTCTTTATTAGTTTTAAAATGGTTTGTACTTCATTTGTTGAGGCTTGCGCTCTGCGGAGCGTTAGTAGGTGCATGGCTTGATAGTAAAGTAGTGAAGTCATTGCAAGTTAAAGCAACATGTACAGACGAGGGCACATCGGGTTGCTACGGTTCGTCAGATTTCCCTATTAGATTTTCAACTTTATCTCTAGAGCATTAAGGCTCAAGGTTGATTGGGAATATCTGACAGTTTGGGGTGGCTTGACCTGCTGTCTTTCGTATATCATTATCTAGATTGAATCCACAATTTTACTGGGTTGATTGACAATGTTGCCATGTAAATTACACACATTATATCCTGGCATTTGTGTGTGGCGGCACATTTCCATTGAGCATAACCCAGCGGATAATATTTCGCGTGGTGTTACTGTTGAGACCATTCAGTCACTTAACATTTAGTGGTCAGCACCAGATTCCTTAATGGAGTCTGTAGTAAACTGACCCGTATATTCGGTTTATACGGAATCACTCCAAGAAACATATACCGAATTAACCTGTATTGCACAAATCGAGGAAGTGCAAAATAATAATTTATTAATTTTAAGCGTTTCTCTAATTTTAATCGGCTTAGACGTGCGATAGCTTACATGCTACGATTTATTGATGCATGTAGACGACGACCAGTTAAAGGCACTTATTTTTCTGTGACCGAATTAAATAAAGCACTGAATGTTATCATTAGTGTCTCAAAAGGAATCGTTCAGGGAATACAGTATTTTATGTAAAAATGAGCTCCTACCACGAAAGAGTAGTTTACTAAAATTTTATGTATTTTTAGATGAACATAAAATAAAGCAAGTTGGTCGTCGTCTTAAAAATTCAACTTTTTCCTATTCTAAAAAAAACATTAAATTCTTTACAGTCCGCTCATCATTTTACAATTTTACTTTTGAATTTGAACATGCAAGAATTATGCACGCAGGGCCACTATTATTGTTAGCATCAATTAGAGAGGTTTACTGGCCAATAGGAGGTCGTAATTTAGCAAAGGCTTGCTATCGTCACTGCATTAGGTGTTCTCGAATGAAAGGCAAAGTCATAGCACCATTAATGGATAATTTACCACAGCAGCGCCTAGCTCCAGGAGGGTTTCCTTTCAAACTGTTGGCGTAGACTATGCGGGCCCTATTTCATCCGCTAGTCGTCAGGGACGAGGTTGTCGCACCGTTAAGGTTTACATTGCATTATTTATATGTTTTACTACTAAGGCAATAAATTTATAATTGGTAGGTGATATGACGAGCAATGCCTATTTATCAGCTGTACGTAGGTTTATAGCTCGCAGAGGTAAACCGGCTCAGATGTATTCCGATAACGGGACCACCTTTGTCGGAGCATACAGTGATTTGGCTAAGTTTTAAGGATAATTCTGACTCTTTATCTGGTGACTTTTCAAATGTAGGAATAGATTTTCATTTCATTACTGCCTATTCACCACATTTCGGTGGCATCTGGGAGGCGGGTGTTAAATCTACTAAATACCATTTACTTAGAGTGCTGGGAAATTGTAACCTTACTTATGAGGAATCAAATTCAACTTTGGTGCAAATTAAAGCCATTTTGAACTCACGGCCACTCACGCCTTTGCCGTCGCACCCAGACGATATGACGCCGTTGACTCCTGGACATTTCTTAATCGGACGGCCTCTTACTTCCTTGCCAACTAAGGATCTTCAAGACCATAACGCTACCCATCTCAGTCGATTCCATCGCATCGAGCAACTGCGGCAGCATTTTTGGACAAGATGGAGTAAAGAGTACGTGTCGGAACTCCAGCAAAGGACGAAGTGGCAAACTACAAACCACCCATTGAAGGTCGACACTCTAGTACTGTTGAAGGAGGATCACCTACCACCCCTCAAGTGGAAGTTGGGTAGGATTATAAAAGTTTACCCTGGATCTGACCAAGTAGCTCGCGTGGCGGAGATTAAGACCTCAAACGGAGTAGTACGACGATCCTTTATGAAAATATGCCCGCTTCCGATTGCTGATGATCATGATCGTTGAAAGGAAGGCTTTCAACGCCCGGGGGCATGTCGAAGCTCCTGAAGGCATCATCGTAGCAACAACGTTAATCGTTGTTAGATTGCATTATATATAACTTTTAGTTGTTAAGTTTAATCAAATGTCATGTTTTTCTTGAACATTCTCTGTCTTCCATAGGTTTTGGTACGAATTAAACTCATTTACCTACTCGACTGTTTTAAATTATTTTATACACTTAGGAGCCTTCTTCAGAAAATCATGCCGTCTTAAATGTGGTGAACGAATCTATTCCAAGAACATCGAAACAAACAGAACCCTGTTCAAACCTATTTCATTTCACCAATGTTAAATTTTATTGCCAGACGCAAAAAAAATATATATGTCGGAGATCGTCGATTAATTTTAATAGAAGTTGCTGATTTGATTTACGTAGTAGAGGGGCGAACGCTTGTGACGTTATTTTGTGATGGCGTCACATGGACAGAGTCGCTTTGGGAAGTGGGGTTCGTCGAACGGGCACTTAGCATCGAGACGCGGACCAAGGCACATCTCCGAACCGAAACTGTCGGTTTGCATATTCAAATTGTTATTATGAAGATTGGAGGGTATATCTACACGTCGTGCTTCAATTCAAAACTCACCTACGAAACGGAACCTGTACCACCACACCGAGATGCTGTCGACCCTACCGCTCTGCCGTTGCTGTCTGCGACATCAGAAGTTGGATAAAGAACTACACTGCTCACAATCTCGTTATAAATTCAGGAACAGAATAATGTGAGGCTGGAAGTGAACGTCGCGTTACGAGGTGCGCTCAATTGCTGACGCAGAAGAGATCGCTCCGCGTGATAGTGCGCTGCAGGAGTGCGCTGCAGGAGTGCGCTGCAGGTGTGCGCTGCAGGCGTGCAAGTGCTGGCTGTTGCTTGACGCGCGACAGTGCTGGCTGTTGCTTGGCGCGCGACAGTGCTGGCTGTTGCTCGGCGCGCGACAGTGCTGGCTGTTGCTTGACGCGCGACAGTGCTGGCTGTTGCTTGGCGCGCGACAGTGCTGGCTGTTGCTCGGCGCGCGACAGTGCTGGCTGTTGCTTGGCGCGCGACAGTACTGGCTGATGCTTGGCGCGCGACAGTGCTGGCTGTTGCTTGGCGAGTGAGGTGCACTTGCGGAACATGCAAGGTGTGCTTGCGGAGCGCGGAAGGTGCGCTTACGGAATGTGCAAGGTGCGCTTCCGCAGCACGCAAGGTGAGCTTGCGGAGCGCGCAAAGTGCGCTTGCGTAGCGCGCTTCTAGCTGCTTGGTGAATCGCATCAAAGGCGTGTGGCGCGGAGTCACAGCTGCGTGCGCTTTGTGGAACGCCCAAGGTTTCAAGACTTGAGCCTCTACTCTGCAGGCGATGAGAAGGTTTCAAAATACCCAAAACGTTTGTGGTAACGTAATGGGGCTTTATGAGAGCTCCCAGATTCCTGGTGTGCAACGGTTGCTAACTGCCAAGTGGCAGGTGTTTGCGAGAAATTGCCACAATCCGGTGAGTGGTACTATTTTTATTTTGATTTCGATGCTGAATGTTCTCTTGTCAAGGTATTTGTAATTTCATTGGTATACGTACACACGCGATATTACGTATACAGATTATGGGTAGTACCAGCGTTGTGTACTGAACAATTTCTTTGCGACATGATAATAAGAGTTATTTTTGCAAATTTTATTTCTTGTACTACCCGATTATTGTTTGTAATAATGGGCTGAGAAATTTTAAATCAGGGTTTTAAAATTATGATGTCTGGTTTGTCTTTTTTTCAAAACTAAATTTCACTGTGGCCTATAGTTACGAGCTCACTCGAGTTTCTGATAGTATGTGCGGCTAGACTATTAAATCTTCTCAAGAGAACATGCGGCTACGAACATAGAAATGAGTGCTATTTACGAAAAATCTAGATTTGATAGAAATAAAGCTAAAGTAGTGTTGGTAATTGTAATGTGGGTTGATTTAATGTTGGTGATTTATTTGATGGCGATCGTTATCTATTGAAACAGAACTTATAAGTACCCCCACGATCGTATACGAAAGACTTCTCCAAGTAATGAGTCTGCTGAGTTAGATTTCATAAAGTAGAAGATGGTGAGGAGGGTGCCTCCGCCAGCAAATAGAACACGTATCATGGCTGAGTGGTCGCGCTGCACGCACTAGTCTGTAGTCGTAACTGCAACCCAGTGAGAGGTTGTTCAGAGCGCGATGGGCAGCTAGTGGTGTGGCGGGGACACTAGTAGGTGTGGTCGCGCTGCACGCACTAGTCTGTAGTCGTAACTGCAACCCAATGAGGGGTTGTTCAGAGCGCGATGGGCAGCTAGTGGTGTGGCGGGCACACTAGTAGGTATGGTCGCACTGCATGCACTAGGCTGTAGTCGTAACTGCAACTCAGTGAGGAGTTGTTCAGGGCGCGATGGGCAGCTGGTGATGTGGCGGGGACTTTGGTAGATATGGTCGCACTGCATGCACTAGTCTGTAGTCGTAACTGCAACTCAGTGAGGAGTTGTTCAGGGGGCGATGGGCAGCTAGTGATGTGGCGGGGACCTGGGTCTCGGAGGAGACTATTAGTTGTACGGTCATGTGTTGACCTGGGAGTCGTGGACTCTAGAGTTGGTCGTATCACAAGAGGTGATGATGATATGGGTGTCAACTATGAGTTGTCACTAGCTACTGTGGTAGCGAACCATGGTGTGTTTTCTTATTGAAGATTATGATTTTGATTTGATAATTATGAGGCTTGGAGGAACCTTTTGTTTTCTTTTTGAAAGTTTATAATTATGAGGCTTGAAGGAAGCTTTTAAGTTGTTAAAACAATTAAGTTTGTTTGGTTTTCTAATAGTCAATGTAACTAAACGTGACGTGTGATGGTCAGGTTGGCCGAGCTCTAAAATGCTTCCAAGTCGGTTTTCTGTGTTTTTTTTTAAATTTGTTACAGACGTGCACGAGGACGTGCAACGGGAAATATCGAAATTTGGCCGGAATCGGCGGTTGGCCTGGTGAACCGGATCCTGGACTCCGGGGCTGAGGGAGCTTCGGATGCGACTTGGATTGGCGCTGGGATGATGATGATGATAATGATGATGCACGAGGACGTGCAAATCGTCAGGCTGGCCGTGTCGGAGATCGTCGATTAATTTTAATAGAAGTTGCTGATTTGATTTACGTAGTAGAGGGGCGAACGCTTGTGACGTTATTTTGTGATGGCGTCACATGGACAGAGTCGCTTTGGGAAGTGGGGTTCGTCGAACGGGCACTTAGCATCGAGACGCGGACCAAGGCACATCTCCGAACCGAAACTGTCGGTTTGCATATTCAAATTGTTATTATGAAGATTGGAGGGTATATCTACACGTCGTGCTTCAATTCAAAACTCACCTACGAAACGGAACCTGTACCACCACACCGAGATGCTGTCGACCCTACCGCTCTGCCGTTGCTGTCTCCGACATATATAAGAATTGATTAATAAAAACGTTATTCCAAAATCTTATTATGATAGTGTCCTAGTGGCCTAGAGGTTAAAACACCTGTTGTGTGTTGATTACCTCATTAGATTAGCAAACAAATATATTTTACATGCAACTGTAATATGTTTTACATGCAACTGTCTATTGTATGTAAATATGTTTTACATGCAACTGTGTATTATGTAAATATTTACAAGTTTAAATACTTATTAATTAAGTAAAATAATTCGTGATTTAATAAAAGTGATCTCAGTGTCAATATTAGTATCTATTTAAATTTTAAATTGTATTCATAAGTTTGAAGTTGATTTATCAGTGTACCTACTCATGTGAATTATTGTGTAACATTTAACATATGAAGAGAAAAATGTTTTTTTTTTTTTTTATAAGTTATAAACCAGCGCTTGACCGCAATCCCGCCTGATGGTAAGCAGTGATGCGATCGTTGATGGTAAAGCGCGCTAGTTTATTAAGAGCCTATTCACTCTAGCCTTGAAGACACTCAAATTGTAATGTGACGGAAACACCGACGCCGGCAAATTGTTCCAGTCCCTCGATGTACGCGGTATAAAGGAGGAAGCAAAACGCTTCGTCCGGATCGCAGTGGTGTCAACAACGTAAGGGAGGAAACTCGCCGTACGACGGGTCGTCCGATGATGGAACGGAGATGGGGGAATTAAATCATGCAATTCCCTTGCACACTCACCAGAATGCATCCTATAGAAGACCGAAAGGCTGGCTACTCTACGCCTGTGCTCCAGGCTTTGGAGACCGTTTCGAGTTAAGTCAGTGTCGCCAATCAGCCTCTTCGCACGCCTCTCCACCGAATCCAAAGTGGCAAGGTGACATTTCGCAGCACCAGCCCAAATGTGGCTGCAGTACTCCACACACGAGCGGACCTGTGCTTTGTATAAAATTAGAAGCTGCCCAGGTGTGAAGTACCGCCGGACTTTCGCGATGACGCCTAGTTTTCTGGCAGCCAGCCTGGCCTTGGACTCAATGAACCGCCCAAAGTTAAGGCTCGAGGAAATCTCAACTCCCAAAAGCTGAAGGCGGTCGGTACACTCCAAGGATACATTCTGAAAAGTAGGAGCCAAGGTAAACGGGCTCCTTTTGGCGGTGAAAAGACACGCCTGTGTTTTGGCGGCATTGAATGCTACAAGATTGGCATTGCCCCATTCGGAGACTGCCTGCAGTGCAGCACTCACACGCTCTACCATGGCCTCTTCTTTCTTTTTTCTTCTTTCTTTTCTTTTTTTTTTCTTTTTTTCTTCTTTCTTTCTTCTTTCTTCTTTCTTCTTCTTTCTGGCATGGTTCTTTTAAAATTGTTTACCACAAACTGCTATATTTACGTTATGTTACAATTTGTAAGGAGGTTTTATTTGTTTATTTTTTATATATTTTCATAATTAATAGATACGAAAGGCAGTAATTGTTACTTTTTTAAAGTATTATTAATAAAACGATATTGTTTAAATTTGAGTTCTTTGTTTTTTTCTAATTCATCAGCATTCATACTCCTGCTGTTGGACACAGGCTGCGCTATGGAATGGACTAATTAGAAATAATACTCAATTCTATAACATTTTAAATTTACATCTATCTCTTCAAAACCGAGTCAACTGGACAACGTTTCACCAAAGCAGGCTCAACTTTAAATAATAAAAAAAATATACTCAGACTTCCTAAGCAATAGAGGAATAACTCTGATAATCCAAATTTTAGGGCCAATAAACGACTTAAACAGAAAATTCCTATATCATCTTTCATTCAGCTGCACTTGAACAGGATAGATTTATTCAGACAACTCCTACAGTACTCAGGGAAACGGTAATCAGTTTTTCGGCTTTTCTGAAAAAAGTGGTTTTTTGAGTTAGCTCCGTTTAGATCTAGGTGTGCGATATACTTAGTGTAGCAGTGATAAGGGGGCAACATGTTCGTAGGTGCTTATGAGAAGTGGAGAGGTGTTCCAAGGCTATCAGGTCAATCCCAGAAGTAGGGTCAACATCCCTATCAGCATCTTACTGGAATAAAGAAAAAATTGAAAGAAATTAATGTTAATATTTTGTATCGTTTGTTTAGATCATGGCGGCAATTGGGTGTAGAAGTAGTGGTGTATTCTGATGATTTATCAGAAGAAAAAGACGTCAATGCACTGATAAATAATGCAAGTCGTGTTGGTCCCATCGAAGGAGTGTATGTTACTGTGGGCGATCAGCAGCAGGATATCGCGGAAACTCTACTGAACATTTTAGATTTGGTGTCAAGAAAATTGTGTACGGATATTAAGTAAGTGATCATTTAAAGAATTGTTCACATTTTCGCATCTAATGTCAAAATTTATGTACTTTACCTTCTGTACCCTTTTACACAAGCTCGGGCTGAGATTATTTGGCATATGTTATAGTTTATTATACAATTGACTAGTACGCGTATTTATATATGTCGAAATTTGTGACGGTGGAGCAATAGGGTCGTCAGCACCTTGGTGTGTTGGTAACGGCTCCATATCGTAGATGTAATTTTAAATTAAAGCACGACGTGTAAATATACCCTCCAATCTTGACAACAACAATTTGGATAGGCAAACCGACAGTTTCGCCTCGGAGTAGTGTCCTGACCCGCGCTTTAAAGCGAAGTGACCGTTCGACAGTCCCCACTTTCATTGCGCATCTCGTAGTTGGTCTTGAGAGATCGTGACTACTTAACCGGGCTATAACTAAATCACCACCATTAAATATCATTACTTTAGCTCATTTCCATCAAATTTAGATTTTTCGTAAATAGCACTCATTTCTATATTCCTTGCCGCATGCTCTCTTGTCTTGTCTTAAGTATCATCCAAAGTTAGAAGATTTAATGGTCTAACCACTAGTTCTATCAGAAGCTCAAGTGGGCTCGTGACTACAGGCCACAGTGGACTTCAGTTTTGAAACATTCAGAGACAAATCAAACCCCGTTTTAAAATTTCGGCTCATTATAACATGGTATTTTAAACAATTATCGGGTAATACGTGAAATACAGTTTGCATATACTAAACAATTTTTTTTGCGACATGATATTGGAGGGTCCATTATTATGTCGCAAAGAAATTGTTTAGTACAGAATGCGCTTTCACCATCTATACCCTGTATACGTACTATCACGTGTATACGTACACCAATGAAATTACAGATTGCTTGACAAGAGCAGTGCACATTCGGCACCGGAATAAAAATAAAAATGGTACGACTCACCGGATTGCTGCAATTTCCCGCAAACAAATACCACGCGATCTCGGACGATGAGGCTGGCGCTCCTATAGCCTCGATCAACCGCATCACATTCCTGCTGGATCTCGATTATTGTGCGCTAGTGAGATTCACATCCCACTTCTGATGCTGGAGTCAGTGATGGCGGTGCGATAGGATCGTCAGAACCTTGGTGGGGTAATAACGGCTCCATTTCGTAGGTGTAGTTTTGAATTAAATCCCGACGTGTCAATATACCCTCCAATCTTGACAACAACAATTTGGATAGCCAAACCGACAGTTTCGCCTCGGAGTAGTGTCCTGATCCACGCCTTAAAGCGAAGTGACCGATCGACAGTCCCCACTTTCTAAAACGACTTATGTTCACGTCCACGTAACGTTCAAAATAACGTTGTCGCGTTTGCCCCACTACTATGTAACTCAAATGAGCAACTCTTATGAAAACGACACCGACGATCCACAACATATAAAAAACTATTTACTTTACGTATATCTTTTCGAACCATTTGCGTTTTCCAAATCGAATCTGAGATTGTTGTTTTGTTTGACAGATACTTCGCAGTACTGAACACTGGTGACAACATTATCGGGAAGGAAGTGTGTCTTCGTCGGTTACAGAACAATTTACCAGCAACAATATTGTCGTTGCCGGAGCTGAGACATGTACGTTTAGTCTACCAGCTGTATTAGACGCTCTAGAGAAGAAAAAAGGAATACTGCTTGTAGGCGCCCCAGTACAACGCGTACATCTACCGCGCATTTGTCACGGCTTATTCAACAAACAAGGTCGGCATACACCACAAGTAAAATTAATCTCCGACCATACACTAGGACATCTACGGGACTTACCTGGGACTCAGTGTGCTTCGTCGCGAAGTGAAGTCAGGCGAGGTCGACGCGCGCGCCGACCTTACAAAGACGTCCGAAGTCTTCAGTTCACTGACCGTCCCATACCAGTCTGCACACCAAGTTCCCTTAACAGGCACCAAAGCTCACCAACGTAAGAAGTTATTTAACAGTGTCAAACACGCCCGACAAAGATCGCCAATGAAACCACGTTTCCGATTCAAATTCAACTCAATTTACAGACGCACTGTTACGTTTTATAGTTCAAATAAACACTTCAAAACCCGGGCAACAATCGCGACAAACTATACAAGACGCGCCGGTGGTATATCTAATTTCCCGAAAATCATTCGACCGAACATGCGACGCACGCGAAGATTATTCGTCAAGAGGTTCAAGCAACTGCCCCGTACGCTGCGGGGTCTAATCACGTTGTTATATTTCAAGTTCAAGCAACGGACCTTCGCCGGCGAGGTCGCAAGACGTTGTGCGTCAATAGTGCGGCACCGTTCACCACAGACAATACTGATCGCGCTGGCCCGCCGATCGGGCATCTATCGACTCGACTAACTAGCAATCGGACCCGATCGATAAAACTAGCGCGAACACTGCTGAACGTCTCTATGTCTAAATAACTACTTTTGCTTATTAAAATTACTTGATTTTATATTTAAAATAATTTAAATACTTTTAATATTTGTAGAAGATTAATCAATGTTTGATAATTTGATCACTTTTTGATCGCAGGCGTCGTCGAACATTGGTGCATGGTACCGTGGCGAAGTAGAGGTGATAGAGAAGACACTGCGAGGCGTTCACAACATAGTTCTCCAAAAACGGTGCCTGCCCAACAAACCTCGCTGCTACAGAAAATAATTGCGATTGCTGGTAATGACGTCAATTGAGTTCATTTAACAAATCTATATATATAAAAGAAAGTCGTGTTAGTTACATCATTTATAACTGAAGAACGGCTATACCAATTTGGCTGAAAATTGGTAAGGAGGTAGCTAAGAACTGGGAGAAGGACATAGGATACTTTCTATGCCGCTCCCCGTCGTTCCTGTGGGAATAAATGAGCTTGTTTGTTTCGACTTCTCCCACACTTTTATGCTACCCTGGTACCTTGAACGTCAAAAAATATGCACAATAAACCTTCTTTCATGTATTATGATTATTTGATAATGTTGAATGAATGAGGTTTATTGTTTCGACTTCTCCTATACTTTTATGCTACCCTGGTACCTTCCACGTCAAAAAAATATGCACAATAAACCTTCTTTCATGTATTATGATTATTTGATAATGATGAATGAATGAGGTTTATTGTTTCGACTTCTCCTACAGTTTTGTGATACCCTGGTACTTTGCACGTCCACAAAGTAGGAAACACGTGTCCAGTATTTTTAAGTTAATAATATCATGTACTAAATTTCAAAAAGATATAATGTAAAACCACAAAGTTATAATAATAAGCTTGCTACGTGTATTCTACTTCGTTGTCCCAACATAAATATGGTCAAAGATCCGCGGGCGAGCAAGCGCGGTGCATTGACCTCTAGCGTCAGCTGTTGCGCGCGCACAATACTATGATGATGTATCGTAAGCTGCGTGACGCACTCGGTAACTACACTGTAACAATTTCTAAATGTATTTGGGACAAAATATATCATGGTGTAAAAATTATTGGAATCGATTCAGTTGCTTATTCACTATTTATATATAACTCAAGAACGGCTGAACCGATTTAGCTGAATATTGGTGGGAGGTAGTTAAGAACCCGTCCCCGTCGTTCCCGTGTGACGTGACATAAGACATGGTCCAACTCATTCAAAATGTAAGTCAGCAATTCATATACCAAAAATGGTATAACAAAAAGCAAATGACAGCTAGCATATTTAAAAAAAAGTCTAACCGGTTGAAGCAATCGTTTAAAGCAAAGAATATAAATACTCTGTGCTGGTTTAAAGTTTCTAATAAAAAATCACAAAGCCAACTTCAACTTCAAAATTTCTAATATTGTATTGCTGTGCCATTTATCATCAATAAAAATATCATGCCGTGACCAAGACCATCAAATCTTTCTCGACAAAGCGGTAATGCAAGAGTAAATCGAAACATTCTGAATGAAAGCACTGAAGAAGAGCAAGAAATTGCACGTGCAGAGCGCCGCCTTACTATGACTCGACTTCGTGCTTCTCACTCACAAGAGCAAAGGGAGGCGGCAGTCCGTGAAACTGTTCCGTTGACAATGCGAAATCGGCGAACAAACCTCAGAGATCATCATCATCATCATCAATCTTTTTATCGTCCCACTGCTGGAGACAGGTCTCCTCTCATGCAGAGAAGGATTGAGTGTAATCACCACGCTTGCTCAATGCGGGGTGGCGATTTCAGACTTATAAAGTCCAGGTTTCCTCAAGATTTTTTCCTTCACGATCAGTCATTGGTGTCCTAGATATTGTACTTAGAGAGTACATATCACTTTAGAAAAGTTACATCGATACTTGCCTGACCTGGAATCGAACCCGCGCAATCATACAAGAGAGACTGGTGTTTTAACCACTAGGCCACCACGACATCTCAGAGATCAATAGCTAAATAATTTACGAAGCACAAGTAGAAATTCATTTCTTTCACAAGGTGCTACACTAAATAAATGACAAATAAAAAAATCATGGAATACTTTTTTATTTTTTATTTACAGTGTATTCACAAGGCAATAAATATCACATTTTTTACTTTTTAAATTAGGAAATTCAAAAAGTAAAAAATGTGATCATGTGATATTTATTGCCTTTAAGGCGGAACAAAGTTCGCCGGGTCAGCTAGTCTATATATATAAAAGAAAGTCGTGTTAGTTACATCACTTATAACTCGAGAACGGCTGAACCGATTTAGCTGAAAATTGTCAGGGAGGTAGTTTAGAGCCGGGAGAAGGACATAGGATACTTTCTATGTCGCTCCCCGTCGTTCCTTTGAGAATAAATGAGCTTCTTTGTTTCGACTTCTCCTATACTTTTTTGCTACCCTGGTACCTTGCACGTCCACAAACTATGCATAATAAAACCTCTTTCATGTATTATGATGATTTGATAATGATGAATGAGCTTTTTTATTGTTTCGATTTCTCCTACACTTTTGTGCTACCCTGGTACATTGCACGTCAACAAACTATGCACAATAAACCTTCTTTCTTATATTACTAGCTGACCCGTGCCCACTTCGTTGGGCATAATGTTAATAATCCTTTTTTAGTACAGTGTGTTATGTTTTAATTTCTAACTACCAAAAGGAGGGTTATACGTGGGTATAGTTTGTATTTGCATGTTAATACAAAATTCGAAAGTAACTCTGTCCGGAAGAAAAAACATTTTCTGCGGGATTTGCGATAAACGAATTCCATGAGAATTTTTAGAGGCTTTTTACAGGCTCTGGTGGCTCTTCAATGTTAGGAAGAATCACTTTACCTGCAGCACAACACATACCATTCGGTTCATCGCTCCATTTTTTTGCAAAACACTTAGGACAGGTTTTACTCATTGCTCCAATTGTTACTGTGCTCTGGTTAGCGTAATCGATGTTAGGATCATAATTGAAAGCTGATCTATTACTGTGTGGTGCACTTCGACTGCGTATTCTAGATGTTCGTTGTCTTTGTGCCGCAGCAATGAGCCTTTGCGAACGTTCAGTGCCAGTCTCCCTAGCACGAATTTTCGCCATATTTTGTCAATTGTTAGCAAGTCGCTGAGATCTTTCGGCGCTGGTCTCACGCACGACTTTCGGAAGTACTTGCTCGTTGGCTGGTAAGCCGCTGAGAACGCTCGATACCGGATTTCCTAAGACGTATTTCTGAAATATTCTGTCTAAGATTAGCCAGTCGCTGAGATCTTTCAGCGCTGGTCTCCCTAGTACAAGTTTCAGAGGTAATTTCTCGTTGGCTGGCAAGCCGCTGGGAACGCTCTATGCTCGACTCCCTATCACGTGTTTCTGACATATACTGTCTATGGTAAGCCAGTCGCTGAGACCTTTCGGTGCTAGACTCTCTAGCACGCGCTCGCGATCTGTATTATGTCTCATTTGCAAGGCGCTGTTCATGCTCAGAGGAAGTCTCTCCAAGGCTGCGTACTTTAGCCGCTCGTGTCTGGGATGTATGTCTAGACAGTTGAGATTTTCTTCTAGGCATATTGACAGTAATGTTTTCAAAAAAACATTTTAAAAAAATTGAACAGTTGTTCTAAATAGTTTTTTTATTATGAAAAGTAAAGAAAAAAGATAAACATAACCTAAATGAAAAAAACTAATTACCTGTAACCTAAATTTATATTTAACTAAATAGCTAGGTATAACTTAAATAAATATCTACATGAAACAAACTAAATACCTATAACCTAAATTAAATGAAAACTATAAACAGAAAACAGTTCTAAAAAGAAATTATTTTTTAATAATGTACAGAAAATAAAGACTGTTAATTTTTTATGAAAGAATAAGATAGATATAGTTCTGATAAGAACTTTTTATTTAAACAATGTCGAAAGTGTGCTATTTACGCTTCGAAAAATTCAATTTCGGGGACGTCCGCTGCGTAAGGAGCCGACCGCGCGACTCTCAGATGTAAAAGGCCACGCCCTCTTCTTCCGAAGCGAGCACGAACGCGAACCGAATTAAACCCGAAGCCATCGCGCGCCGTCCGCTGCTTTGGCCTTCACACTTAAGACGATGAGTTTATTTATATTTTCATAAAAATTCATAATTAGATGACCTAACGATTTAAGTTATTTTATTTAATATTATAAAAATTAAATTATATAAAATTATTAAATTTAACAAATATACAAACACACAAACTTTACTTCTTTATAATATGATGATGAATGATGAATGATGATGAATGATGAATGATGAATGATGATGAATGATGATGATGATGATGATGATGATGATGATGATGATGAATGATGATGATGATGATGATGACACTCAGCAATAATGTGGCTTTCTATTGGTGAAAGATTTTTTAAAATCGATGATGATGATGATGATGATGATGGTGACACTCCGCAATAATGTGGCTTTCTATTGGTGAAAGAATTTTTAAAATCGGTTCAGTAGATCCCGAGATTACCCCTTACAATTTAACAAATATACAAACACACAAACTTTACTTCTTTATAATATTAGTATGGATGAGTAGCTGACCCGGCCACGCGTTGCTGTGGCTAAAGTTCTTGTCTATATATATAAAAGAAAGTCGTGTTAGTTACATCATTTATAACTGAAGAACGGCTATACCAATTTGGCTGAAAATTGGTAAGGAAGTAGCTAAGAACTGGGAGAAGGACATAGGATACTTTCTATGCCGCTCCCCGTCGTTCCTGTGGGAATAAATTTATTTATTTATTTATTTAGAAACGAACAATTATAGCACTATTACAGAGCATTCCAATTCAGTAAGATAAATTATACAAAAAGGAAAAAAAAAAAAAACATAAAACAAAAAACATAACATACATAAGGTCAGAATAATTAGTACAGAAGCATTTTTAAAATATCATTATACACTAATTTCTTATAAGTCTATACCTTGTTCCATTAGGTTCTGTGCTGCTTGTAAGAACTTAGGAAGTTTTTGGCCAAACAAGTCTTCCGTACGCGCAATGACATTAATCAGACGTACGGCTCGAGACATAGGGGCAAACTTTAGCAGGTTAGTCCTAGCGGTGGGGACATCTAAAAGGCTGGGGCGACTACGTGCACTTACGTACCCGCTCGGCGCGCGCAGGCGTAGCTCCTCAAGTACCTCTGGATGTTGGAGCACCCCTAATAATATAGAGACAACATACTTTACCAGCGCAACGTCTCTTCTCACAGCCAGCTTGGTGTACCCGACCATGCCTAATATAAACAAGGTCGGGTACATCAAGGGATAAAAAGGATAAACTCCATACTGTTTGAGATATAAGAATCTTAGGAATTTATTCTGAATCTTTTCCAACATGAGGCTATACTTAGCCTCATGAGGATTCCAAATAATAGAACTTGTTTCTAGATGACTCCTAACAAGTGCATTATATAGGACTTTAAGTGCAGCTGTATCTCTAAAATCCTTACACTGCCTCAAGATGAATCCTAGATTTCTAAAACCCCTGCCACAGACCTCCAAAATGTGCTTGCGGAACGTTAACTCTGAGACCATCTGTACGCCCAAGTCTCGCACCTGAGTGACGCGCGGCAGTACTTCAGCGTCTATCCAATAGTCACGTTGTAAGGGTGCCTGAGCGCGGCTGTAGGTCATTACACAACACTTATCAACATTAAAATTTAAGTTATTGGCTTTACTCCAAATCACAACGCTATTAATATCAGACTGTAGCTGATCGCAGTCTGTGGCATCTTTAATTGATAGAAATAACTTTAGATCATCCGCGAACAGCAGGCATTTCGCATTCGTCACTACTGTAGGGAGATCATTAATCATTAAAATAAATTCTAATGGCCCGATATTACTTCCCTGACTCACTCCGGAAAATGTGTAATACGGGCTTGACTCGTGTCCTGCAAATTCCACGTACTGTCGGCGCTCGCTAAGGTAGCTAGCAAAAAACTTTAACAGGTGCGGTGTAAATCCCAAAGCCGATAGTTTGCGTAAAAGTATATCATTATCAACAAGATCAAAAGCTTTCCGGAAGTCAAAGTAGGCGATGTCTACTTGACCTCCGGCATCGATGATGGGCGACAAGTAGTTCACAAAAGACAGCAAGTTACCACCCGTACTCCGGCCAGGCCGGAACCCGTGTTGAACGTCCGTCAATTGTGAACTCACTTGCGTATAAATGGCCTTATGTAAAGCTGATTGAAATACCTTAGCGAACGCAGACAGCACCGCGATGGGGCGGTATCCACTCAGGTCCGTACCTCCTTTGGGGATGGGGATTACACGAGTTATTTTCCAAGCGTCCGGACCTTCTCGCAAACACAAGTTAAAGATGTGCAACAAGGGGTCCTCAAAAACCATACGACAATCCTTGACAATGTAAGGTGGTATGCCGTCGGGGCCTACTGAGCGTTTGGGCTTGAGGGCCAGCAGCGCCGCGCGCATGTCTCCCGCACTGAGACGGCCGACATGCACGCGCGCCGCGCCCGCCGCGCCGCCGGCACGCTCCGCCGCCTTCGGGTCCAGCGCTGGTCCGCTTCTCGCTATAGACGGAATGAAAGTATGAAGCGAAACAATCGGCACATTCATCATCTTTCAGTACTATACCTTTGGTAGTAATCTTAGGTTTATTTCGTCTAGACTGTTTCATTCTAACATAACTCCAAAATGATTTCGGATCTTTCTTCAGGTTTCGTTGAAGTTTGTTTTGGTAAGTCTCATACGTTGAGGCTATCTTTGTTTTTACTCGAGCGTGATAACGAGAAAACGAATCATAATCGGTCTGGGAGCCTGTTATTTTATATAGCTTATGAAAACGCCATTTTTTCTTAATGTCACTTATTAAGTCAGCCGTATACCATTCCGGATAAATGAATCTAGATTTCCGTCTATTTATTGCCTTATTTACAGGAACGCAATCATTCAATACCCCATTTACAACAGTATAAAAATAATTCAAAGCCTCCTCTGAGTTTTTAATAGAATACAATGACTCCCAATCGACTTGCTTAAAACAATAATATAAAATAAAAAAATCAGCCTTATTAAAATTCCACCCACGTCTAATAGAAATGTTATCATCACTTTGACATTTGTTTACGTCAGGTTCTGGTTCTCGGTGAGATACGTGAACACTAATACCTAGCGGCGGATGCTGTGTATCTACATTAACTAACGGTTCATCAGAGAGTTGTACCCCTATGTTCCGACACTCAAACGTTGAAAGTACTAAGTCAAGCGTACGATCATTAATATTAACAACATTATTTACCTGCCGGAATCCGCAGTAAGCAATAATATATTCCAAGTAACTTTGAATTTCCGTAGTTGTTGACGGCATATTAAAATCACCTATCACAATAACTTTATCATACTTAACACAAACATTCTCTAAAATATTAAATAAACACATATACTCGTTAACATCATATTTAGGAGGTATGTAAACAACACAGCAAAAAAACAGAAAATGGTTTCTTCGATGGACTGTCGCACAGACTATTTCAAATAAGGCTCTGTCCACGTTGGTCACAGAAACGCGATTCAAAGCTAAACGCGGCGAAGCAGCTAAAAATACTCCTCCTTGTTTTCGTCCGTCCGCCCGATCACATGGTAATATGCTGAACTCAGGTGGAATTAGTTCTCCATCGAGTATCCCAGTATTAAGGCCAGACTCCGTAATTGCAAAAAGATCGTAAGCAGACGTCTGTATATTGTTATGGAAGATTTTAGTTTTTGTACGTAATCCGCGAACATTTTGATAGTATAATTGTATGGAGTAATTATTGTTCTTTGTTGGTATTGTACCTCGTTGTATGGTAGTTTCGAAACCACACCCATTAATTAAATTGAGTATGTAAAGGCCAAATTTCGTTCTTGTTGATTTTATCAAAGTGTGACTCTGGAACTCCAACCATGAACGAAGAGTATTCTCGTTTGGTTTTAGGAACAAGTTTTTCTACTTTGATATCGCTGGTTCCACATACATTTGTGAGATGTTGAACTAAAGTCTCTTCAGAAGTATCGGGAAGAAGGGACCACACATGCAAGAACTTCTTCTTTTCTATCGCCTTAAATGTGGCAATTTGATCATTTCCTCCTTTAAGAATCACATTCTGTCTCGCTTTCTTATTTTTGCGCCCTCCCACAACCTTCCATTGCAATGATTCAGCATTTTCCATACTGCATTCATTTTCCACATTTTTAATACGAGCGTCTGCATCAGTGTCTTTTCCGCGTTCCAAATTCTGTGGTGTGGGCTCACCCTTATTTTAGGCGCGTTCGGTAGCTCTTCGCGCACGCGCGGTTACAGCATTATGCGATACTGACGCGCCTGCACTTGTTTCACTCACACACTGTGTAGTCGGGACTCGGTAGACATCTTCTATCACGCTCTTCGCCGAACTCGTAGGCCCAGAGAGTAGATCGATTTTACTTGATAATTCATCGATTACCCTCTTTTGGTCAACAATGGCGGTGCAAAAATTCTCAATAGCCTCTTGTTGTTCACACAATTTCTTGTTTTGGGCTTCAATTAATGTAGATTGCGCTGAGATTTTTGCGGTCAACGCTGCTACCTTCTTTGATAACTCACTAAATGCGGTTTCAACGTTAAATTTGGACATGTTTTCAACAAAATTCAGTTAGAATCACGAACGCCTCCTGACGAGTCAGTATGTTTTTTTTTTTTTTTTTTTTTTTTTTTTTTTTTTTTTTTTTTTTTTAAATGAGCTTCTTTGTTTCGACTTCTCCCACACTTTTATGCTACCCTGGTACCTTGAACGTCAAAAAATATGCACAATAAACCTTCTTTCATGTATTATGCTTATTTGATAATGATGAATGAATAAGGTTTATTGTTTCGACTTCTCCTATACTTTTGTGCTACCCTGGTACCTTCCACGTCAAAAAAATATGCACAATAAACCTTCTTTCATGTATTATGATTATTTGATAATGATGAATGAATGAGGTTTATTGTTTCGACTTCTCCTACAGTTTTGTGATACCCTGGTACTTTGCACGTCCACAAACTATGCATAATAAAACCTCTTTCATGTATTATGGTGATTTGATAATGATGAATGAGCTTTTTTATTGTTTCGATTTCTCCTATACTTTTATGCTACCCTGGTACCTTGCACGTCAAAAAAATATGCACAATAAACCTTCTTTCATGTATTACGATTATTTGATAATGATGAATGAATGAGGTTTATTGTTTCGACTTCTCCTAAACTTTTGTGCTACCCTGGTACCCTGCACCTCCACAAAGTAGGAAACACGTGTCCAGTTTTTTTAAGTTAATAATATTATGTACAAAATTTCAAAAAGATATAATGAAAAACCACAAAGTTATAATAAGCTTGCTACGAGTATTCTATTTGGTTGTCCCAACATAAATATGGTCAAAGATCCGCGCGCGAGCGAGCACGGTGCGTTGACCTCTAGCGTCAGCTGTTGCGCGCGCACAATACTATGATGATGTATCGTAAGCTGCGTGACGCACTCGGTAACTACACTGTAACAATTTCTAAATATATTTGGGACAAAATATAACATGGTGTCAAAATTATTGGAATCGATTCAGCTGCTTATTCACTATCTATATATATAAAAGAAAGTCGTGTTAGTCACTCCACTTATAACTCAAGAACGGCTCCATCGATTTGGCTGAAAATTGGTAGGGGGGTAGCTAAAAACTAGGAAAAGGACATATGATACCTTTTATCCCGTTCCCGTCGATCCCATGAGAATGAATTAGCTTCATTGTTTCGACTTCTCCTACAGTTTTGTGCTACCCTGGTACCTTGCACCTCCACAAAGTAGGAAACACGTGTCCAGTATTTTTAAGTTAATAATATTATGTAGTAAATTTCAAAAAGATATAATGAAAAACCACAAAGTTATAATAAGCTTGCTACGTGTATTCTACTTCGTTGTCCCAACATAAATATGGTCAAAGATCCGCGGGCGAGCAAGCGCGGTGCATTGACCTCTAGCGTCAGCTGTTGCGCGCGCACAATACTATGATGATGTATCGTAAGCTGCGTGACGCACTCGGTAACTACACTGTAACAATTTCTAAATGTATTTGGGACAAAATATATCATGGTGTAAAAATTATTGGAATCGATTCAGTTGCTTATTCACTATTTATATATAACTCAAGAACGGCTGAACCGATTTAGCTGAATATTGGTGGGAGGTAGTTAAGAACCCGTCCCCGTCGTTCCCGTGTGACGTGACATAAGACATGGTCCAACTCATTCAAAATGTAAGTCAGCAATTCATATACCAAAAATGGTATAACAAAAAGCAAATGACAGCTAGCATATTTAAAAAAAAGTCTAACCGGTTGAAGCAATCGTTTAAAGCAAAGAATATAAATACTCTGTGCTGGTTTAAAGTTTCTAATAAAAAACCACAAAGCCAACTTCAACTTCAAAATTTCTAATATTGTATTGCTGTGCCATTTATCATCAATAAAAATATCATGCCGTGACCAAGACCATCAAATCTTTCTCGACAAAGCGGTAATGCAAGAGTAAATCGAAACATTCTGAATGAATGCACTGAAGAAGAGCAAGAAATTGCACGTGCAGAGCGCCGCCTTACTATGACTCGACTTCGTGCTTCTCACTCACAAGAGCAAAGGGAGGCGGCAGTCCGTGAAACTGTTCCGTTTGCAATGCGAAATCGGCGAACAAACCTCAGAGATCATCATCATCATCATCAATCTTTTTATCGTCCCACTGCTGGAGACAGGTCTCCTCTCATGCAGAGAAGGATTGAGTGTAATCACCACGCTTGCTCAATGCGGGGTGGCGATTTCAGACTTATAAAGTCCAGGTTTCCTCAAGATTTTTTCCTTCACGATCAGTCATTGATGTCCTAGATATTATACTTAGAGAGTACATATCACTTTAGAAAAGTTACATCGATACTTGCCTGACCTGGAATCGAACCCGCGCAATCATACAAGAGAGACTGGTGTTTTAACCACTAGGCCACCACGACATCTCAGAGATCAATACCTAAATAATTTACGAAGCACAAGTAGAAATTCATTTCTTTCACAAGGTGCTACACTAAATAAATGACAAATAAAAAAATCATGGAATACTTTTTTATTTTTTATTTACAGTGTATTCACAAGGCAATAAATATCACATTTTTTACTTTTTAAATTAGGAAATTTAAAAAGTAAAAAATGTGATCATGTGATATTTATTGCCTTTAAGGCGGAACAAAGTTCGCCGGGTCAGCTAGTCTATCTATATATATAAAAGAAAGTCGTGTTAGTTACATCATTTATAACTGAAGAACGGCTATACAAATTTGGCTGAAAATTGGTAAGGAGGTAGCTAAGAACTGGGAGAAGGACATAGGATACTTTCTATGCCGCTCCCCGTCGTTCCTGTGGGAATAAATGAGCTTCTTTGTTTCGACTTTTTCCACACTTTTATGCTACCGTGGTACCTTCCACGTCAAAAAAATATGCACAATAAACCTTCTTTCATGAATTATGATTATTTGATAATGATGAATGAATGAGGTTTATTGTTTCGACTTCTCCTACACTTTTGTGCTACCCTGGTACCTTCCACGTCAAAAAAACATGCACAATAAACCTTCTTTCATGTAATTATGATTATTTGATAATGATGAATGAATGAGGTTTATTGTTTCGACTTCTCCTACAGTTTTGTGCTACCCTGTTACCTTGCAAGTCCACAAACTGTGCACAATAAAACCTCTTTTCATGTATTTATGGTGATTTGATAATGATGAATGAGTTTTTTATTGTTTCGATTTCTCCTACACTTTTGTGCTACCCTGGTACCTTACACGTCAAAAAATATGCACAATAAACCTTCTTTCATGTATTACGATTATTTGATAATGATGAAAATGAGGTTTATTGTTTCGACTTCTCCTAAACTTTTGTGCTACCCTGGTACCTTGCACCTCCACAAAGTAGGAAACACGTGTCCAGTATTTTTAAGTTAATAATATTATGTACAAAATTTCAAAAAGATATAATGAAAAACCACAAAGTTATAAGCTTGCTATTCTACTTGGTTGTCCCAACAAAAATATGGTGAAAGATCCGCGGGCGAGCGAGCGCGGTGCGTTGACTTCTAGGGTCAGCTGTTGCGCGCGCGCAATACTATGATGTATCGTACGTAAGCTGCGTGACGCGCTCGGTGACTACACTGCAACAATTTCTAAATGTGTTTGTGGCCCCTCAGGCTCCTCCTCCACCCCAAACTCGGGTAGTCCACGACCTCTGGTTCCTGAGATAATCCACGGGGGGTCGAGGTAACTAAAGGGGGCGAGAGGGGGGGGGGGAGATTTCGTGGGGTTGCGGGGGGTAGGGGGGAGGGGGAGAGGGGGAAGGGGAGAAGGTGGAGTGGATTCCCTCGGGGCCAAAAGGTCGGGCTCCTCCTCCTGATTCAGGGGACCCCAAACTCGGGTAGTCCACGACCTCTGGTTCCCGAGATAATCCTCGGGGGGGTGAGGTAATCAATGAGGGGGGTCGGGGGGTGTTCGCAGCGTCATGTTCTCAAAGAAATTCATAGTTCTTAATCAATCAAGGTACTTAGCTTAATAATTGAGCTTATGAGGCTCGGAAGCAATTTGTACTTTGTGTCCAATTATCGTATTGTGACGATATCTTCTTCTATAGTTTCAATTACACACATCAAAAGTGTCTAGGGATCAACATATATTTTTGCAATAACTTTTCTCCTGATTGATATTAATTAAAATTTTCTTTAAGGATTCATCAAATAAAGTGTTTTCGTTTGTCACAGTAACGATAAACCAAGTCACCTTTGCATTAATAAAGAAATTTGCCATTTTCCTAATAAAGGGATATTTGACATTTGAACCACTAACACAAAAGTTCGAAAAAAAGACTGAAATAACAGTTTTCTCTAAAATTTTATTGGCTAACTTAAACAATTAATAATCCGTGTTTCTACCGCGAACACTAACAACACAAGAACATCGGTTTGGCATACTCAAAATGAGTTCATCCAAATCACGCTGTGGAATGGCCGCCCATGTTCGTTGCAACAACAAAAAAAGGTCTTCTTGCGACTGGATACCCTCCATATTCGGCAGAGCTCTTCTCTGTAGCATATCCCATGCATGCTCAATCGGGTTCAAGTCTGGCGACTGAGCAGGCCAGGGCGGACATTGATGTTAGCTGCGGCGAGAGTCTGTCTTACAACTCTTGCGGTGTGCGGTCGTGCATTATCATGCATTAACTGAAATAAGGGACCTATTTGCACTTGTAGAGGAACGATGACGTCTGATACAATCGTCTCAGCATAAATTTGAGCGTTGAGGTTGCCTCTGATCCAAATCAACTCAGTTCTTCCGCCGATCCAAATACCCGCCCATACTATGATGGTTCCACCACTATAAGGATGGACTTCCTGACAGGATTTTAATCGCTGTTGGCGTCCAGGGGTTCTCAAGTGTCGTATACGTCTTGTATCCGGTCTCATACCAAAACGAGACTCATCAGAAAAGCACACGAAACGCCATTGTTCTTCTGCCCAATTTCTGTGTTCAAGATCCCATTGATATCGAATCCTACGATTGTGCATTGCTATAGGTGGTACCCGTAGCGGTCTTCGGGAATGAAGGTTCACTTCATGCAAGCGGTTTCTGACTGTTTGGTCGCTAATTAAGTTCCCTGAAGAGTGATGAAGCCTCACGGCTAACATCATGGCGGTTATTGTTGGAGCTCTTCGAGTTAAGATTTGAATGTATCGGTCTTGTCTCCGTGTGGTGCAGTGATACCGTCCTCCATGGCGCTCAGCCACGGTACCAGTGCTTCGGTAACGTGTCCAAAGTCGACTGATAACACTCTGACTTGTATTCAGATCTAAAGCCACAGTACGTTGCCGGGAACCAGCTTCTATCATTCCCACGGCTCTGAGCATTTCTTCCCTGCTTAAATGACGTCGCCGCTCCATAATAACGTTGGTTTTAATCAGTAGTAGGGAAACAGTAGCACTAATAATGTCTTCAATGCGTTGTATGTTTTTATAGGGAAAATATTGACAGCTGATTTTCATCTTTTACTCGAATTTGATTCACAGTTCCTGATTCAAATTTTGAAATGCACCAAAAAGGATCCATATAAATTTATAAAATCATAAATTTATTACAAAGCCACATCTCAATCTCAAGAAATCCGCATAAAAATGCTTGATCCCTAGACACTTTTGATGTGTGTATATCAGAAATGTTCAGCAAAAATATATAAAACAATATAAAAGCCAGAACAGAACGAAATTTATAAATTTTTTGTGCTCTTAGGTAATCAATTGTTAACAAATCTTAAAAAGATCCAAAAAATATATATTGCCTTCGGCGAGATGCGAACTCACAACTTCATACTCGACTCAATTGTTAACAAATCTTAAAAAGATCCAAAAAATATATATTGCCTTCGGCGAGATGCGAACTCACAACTTCATACTCGACATGTCATGCAATATTTACATGAGCCAACTCCTTGGTTGTAGTACAGACGAAATAGGAGTATACTTTGCTTCCGTTCGCCTTGCCCAATTATTTTTCGTAACATTTTTCGTAACGCTTTCGCCAGTTTACTCCCCAAGTCAAGCGTGCCTAAAGAAGTTTCACTTCAAAAACAAAAAAAAAAACCATCAAATCTTTCTCGACAAAGCGGTAATGCACATTCCCGTACCGGCACTCGTGCGGTCTGGTTGTGTTTTTGCCGCGGATTTAATCGCTTCCCCCACCGAGAAGTTTGTTTATACATTACATTGTCACGTACTAGAGGTGTGCGCCGGACCGTCCGGCTGCACCTACCTTTCAGGACTATATCATGACTGATGAAATAAACATTTCGCCGCGCTGTAATACGCTCGTATTTAACAATAACGTTGAAAGTTTATTGAATGATTCGTCGGACATGTATGGTATTGATGAAGATACTAATCTTCATGAGGAACAGACAAGACCGGAAAAGAGGGTTCGAGAGGACAGTGCTGATGATGAAGTGGGTTGGAAAGAAGTGAAGTCGAGTAAGAAAAAGATATGTCACGGTAGTAGAAATTCTTTGAAAGAAGAAAAGTATGAGATATACGTTTCGCATAAAGAACGACTTCCGAATCAGTTTGCGATGGCACGTATTTTAAGAGAAAATAAAATTATTAAGATAAGCGAAGTTAAGTATTTAAACCCTTTTAAAATTCGCTTACAATTTGAATGTGAATCGGCAGCCCAAACCCTACTTACATGTGAGAAGCTTTTGGAAAAAGGATGGAGGATCCAGAAGGCTATGCAGGTGTCTGTCTGCTACGGCATAATCAAGCATGTAGACATCGATTTGACTGATGAAGAGATCCGCAAAAATATGTTATGCCCAGCCCCTGCAAAACTTTTATCTTTTAAAAGGTTAGACCGTCGTAACAGGAGTGAAGGTGGTTGGTGCCCTAGTGAATGTCTTCGACTTTGTTTTGAAGGTGATCATCTACCAGTATCAGTGCGTGTTTATGACATAAATATTAAAGTTTTACCCTACATACACCAGGTATCACAATGTTCCCAGTGTTGGAGGTTAGGCCATATGCGGAAAATGTGTCCTTCCAAAAAAGTGGTTTGCCCAAAGTGCGGCGGTCACCATGAGAACTGCGATACCTTAGTGTTCTCTTGTGTGAACTGCAAGGGTAATCACATATCGCTCAGCAGGTCTTGCCCTGCCTATAAAAAAGAGAGAAGACTAAGGGAAATCATGTCAGAATTTGGATGCACATACAGAAAAGCCCTAGAAAGTTACGTGCCCCCCGTAAATCCCCCCGATACTAGCGTCCCGCCGCAAGTTACAGCGACAACACATGAATACCGTTTCTCTTCTACTCCTTCTGAGGACATCACTGAGCAACTAAAGCATCCTACCTTTGCCGAGATAACTAAAACAAAGGCCACAATCCACAAGGTACAAACACCTGCCACGGCTAGTAGGGTCAATAATACTTCAAAGCCATTCAAAAATAAAAAGCCATATAAAGAAGACGGGATGTTTTGGTCATCAGATACAGAAGGAGACGTTCATCAACTGCCTGTTGAGGAAGAGGGCAATAACAAATGTCCCTCTTTCAGAGAATTGTGTTCCAGAATAAAGGAAGTTATGTACCTCAAAAAGACAGGTTTAAATGATAAGTTGAAGTGTGTTTTTCAGTTGTGCGTAGAATGGTTAACCCTATTGTCAGTAAGTTTTGTTGCAGAGTGGCCGTGGATAAAAGCACTGTTTAACTTTTTTATTCCCTGTGATGGCTAACAAACCATTTAAATTAAATATCTTGCAATGGAATGCCCAAAGTATAAAGCCAAAGTTAGCATCGTTTTATGAACTATTGTGCCAGGAAAAAGTACATATTGCTGCACTAAGTGAAACATGGCTTGAACCAGACAGTAATCTTAAAATTAGTTGTTATGATGTTTATCGTGTGGACCGGGATGACTCATACGGCGGTGTAGCTATTATAGTACACAAATCTGTTAAGTCGCAAATGCGCCGCGTTCTCGTTCATAATAACGGTATGGAGGTAGTATGTGTGCAATTATTCAATTGTGACCCGCTTGAGAATATTATTTCTGTTTATTGTCCATCTAGAATAGTAACCACTCAGCAAGATTGGGATAGTCTATTCTCATATTGCCCAACTAAAACTTTAATTCTTGGTGACTTTAATGCCCATCACGCTACTTGGTCTTACAAAACCGACCGCAGAGGCAGTCTTATTCATGATTCACTAATAGACAATAACTTTATTTCTTTGAACGATGGAACTCACACAAGAGTTCGTTTAGTTGATAACAACTTACAACAGTCTTCCCCAGATGTTTCGTTAGTTTCTGTAGATATTGCGTTAAAGTTTAATTGGATCACCTTAAATGAAAATCTAGGCAGCGACCATTTGGTTATTAAAATTTCAACTGTGTGTACTTCCTGCGTTCCTACAGTTATTAAAAGAAATTTTGGTAAGGCTGATTGGACTCTGTATAAAAAATATCTCGAAGAGAAGTGTTTAAACCTATGTTTACCAAATGACCCTCAAAAAGCTTATAATTTGTTTTTAGATATTCTTAACGAAGCTGCTAATAAATTTATCCCAATATTTAAATGTAATCAAAACCCTAGTTCAAATTTCATTCCGAAACCATATTGGACTGCTGAATTGTCACAAACTGTGGCTCATCGCAGGTTAGCTTTATCCAAATTTAGACGTAACCCCACACCCCAAAATCTAGAGAGTCTTAAGAATAGGATAAATATTTCCCAAAGGCTAATTCGCCAGGCTAAAAAAAATAACTTTCAAAATTTCTGTTCTTCAGTTGATCATACTACATCGCCAAGTGAAATGTGGCGCAAAATGAGATGGTTGAAAGGATACCGTTCACCTAGACAGTACGTAGACACTCAAAGTGCAATAAATCTCCTTAATTCATTAACACCCGATTATGTTTGCCCGCCAACCCCTACCATTCGCCATAATAACACTACATTAGAGTGTGAGATCTCTATTCAGGAGCTAGATAAATGTATCAAATCTAAGGATACATCTCCTGGATGTGATGATATATCTTATTCTATGATTAAAAATTTACCTGATGCAGGTAAAAAGGTACTACTTTATTTATTTAATACTTTTTTAAAAGATAGTTTTGTCCCCTCTCAGTGGCGTGACATTTGTATCGTCCCTATTCCAAAACCGGGTCGCGATCTTAGTAACGTTTCTTCACTTCGACCTATATCATTACTATCATGCATATGTAAAATTTTCCATTATGTTTTATATCGTAGATTGGAATGGTTCTTTGAAAAAAACAACTCATTCTCGGTGAACACAGTTGGCTTCCGCAGGGGTAGGTCGTGTTTGGATGGCTTAAGTTGCCTAATCACCTCAGTTCAAACTGGTTTTTCGATGGGTTCTACTACGTTGGGTTGTTTTTTAGATATTAATAACGCATATAACAATGTAAATAATTATGTTTTAATTAATGTTTTAGATAGTTTTAAAGTTGGTTCCCTTATATGTAGGTACCTATGGAATTTTCTCCACAAAAGAGTTCTCAAAATAAAATCTGGTAACAGTTTTATTAGTAGACATTCAGGTAATGGTTTAGCTCAGGGTGATCCTTTATCTCCAATATTATTTAATATAGTCACGTCAGAAATTTGTAAACGTATCCAAAACAATATTTGTATATCCCAGTACGCGGATGACTTCGCTTTATATGTGCAGTGTTCAAATATCAGTGAGGGACAACGCAAGATACAGTCTGCACTTGATCACATTAACAGCATGTTGACCCTTCTAGGACTAGATATATCTCCCCATAAAAGTAAAATATGTCTGTTTAGTAGAGGGTTTCGAAGGCCAGTGATAGAAGTACGGTTGAGCGGAACTTTGTTAGAAGTAGTAGATCACGTCAAATATTTGGGATTGTGGCTGGATAGGGGTCTCCGATGGAAGAAGCATATTGATGAGGTCCGTGAGCGAGTAGTTAAATTGATTAATATTTTTAGAGTATTATTGGGACCAGGGTGGGGTGTACATCCAAACCACTTAAGAAAATTATATATTTCCCTTATTCGTAGTCGTATTGACTTCGGTAGCTTTTTACTGGACAATAGCGCCGATACTCATTTGACCAAATTAGACAGATTACAAAACATTTGCCTGCGATTAATTGGTGGGTTTATCAAAAGCACACCCATTCACGTGATGGAAGCGGAACTAATATTGCCTCCCCTTTTTATTCGCCGCCGATATTTAGCTGGTAAACTTTATTTAAAATCTAAGTGTTACGATTTCCCTTTAATCCATTTACTAGATAAGCTACATAATATTTGTAACAATAATCCTTACTGGAGGGGAAAAAAAAAACCTCTTTTAGTTTTGTCTCACGATGATCTAAAGCAAGAAGAAATGTACTGCAGTAATAAAATTGGCATGTTCTCCATGGACACTTGGGTCAGCAATATAGACTTATCAAATACTGTTAAGCCTAGTTTAGATTCAGTAGATAAGCCAAAGCATCGTTATAATGTAAATGACCTTAGATCAATATGTTGTAAATCTCTAAATGCACTTTACTCTGACTTTTACTGGGTGTTTACAGACGGTTCTAAACACGAGAATTACTATGGCGCAGCCTTTTTTGATTCACAAATAGGTACCTCTTTTAAATTTCAAATTGAATCCAAACTTTCAATAATGCATTTAGAGCTAATTGCTATAGCTGAAGCTTTGGCATATGTCGAAACTTTGGCCGGTAATCGATTTGTAATTTTTACAAACTCAAAAAGTGCTCTATTTCATCTGACGAGATGCACAGGATCTTCACCTTTTAGGGGCCTTCCCTTGGCTTACACTATATTAAAAATTCTAACTGATTTTGTTGCCATGCATAAAATAATTATGTTGCAGTGGGTTCCATCTCACGTTGGACTAGAGGGAAATGAGATGGTTGATCGTTTGGCAAATGAAGCGGCGTCTGATGGAGAAATATATCCTTGTTTTCCCTGGCACACAGAGCTCTTACCCATGGTTAGAGACAGATGTTTTCAATCATGGGCTGAATATTTTGATGAAAGGTCTTTAACTAAGGGTATCTGGTACAAAACGATTCAGCCATCTCTTCCTCGAAGACTCTGGTTCAGCGAGGGTAAGATGAGCAGGCAAGAGGTAGTGACAGCTTTGAGGCTTCGATCCGGACACATTCCACTAAATAGCTTCGGATTTATGATGCGCAAGGTAGATTCACCAAACTGTGCTATATGTGGGGTTATCGAAGATATGCATCACATCCTTGCGGAGTGTGCTCGTTTGGAAGTCCAAAGGTGTCTAGTCTTTGGAAAGAATGCTAATGTAGGCTTTTTCAATAGCATCCTGTCCTCTCCATTGTCAGATGAGGCTAGAGCACTTCTTAAAATTATAATTATGGGTATAAGGTTGCGGGTAGGTTAGTTATTGCATAATTATGTATTTGTATTCAATCATCGGGGTGACATATTCTCTACAGAAAAATCCCCGTTAAAAAAAAAAAGAAAAAAAAAAAAAAAGCGGTAATGCAAGAGTAAATCGAAACATTCTGAATGAAAGCACTGAAGAAAGATCGTCCCACTGCTGGAGACAGGTCTCCTCTCATGCAGAGAAGGATTAAGCGTAATCACCACGCTTGCTCAATGCGGGGTGGCGATTTCAGACTTATAAAGTCCAGGTTTTCTCAAGATGTTTGCCTTCACCTTCAGTCATTGGTGTCCTAGATATACCTAGAGAGTACATATCACTTTAGAAAAGTTATATCGATACTTGCCTGACCTGGAATCGAACCCGCGCACTCATACAAGAGAGGCTGGTGTTTTAACCACTAGGCCACCACGACATCTCAGAGATCAACAGCTAGATAATTTATGAAGCAAAGGTAGAAATTCATAATTTCTTTCACAAGGTGCTACAATAAATAAATGACAAATGAAAAAATCATGGATTTTTTACTTTTTCAATTAGGAACTGATTTCAATTAGAAATAATATTTTTTTTTTACAATGTTCCTAATTGAAAAAGTTAAAATGTGATCATGTGATATTCATTGCCTTTAAGGCGGAACAAAGTTCGCCGGGTCAGCTAGTTATTTCTAAAAATTCCAGCTGATTGAAATATTTTTAATAGGATGTTTCAACACTCACCAAACATAAAAAAATTCGATTTCGCCGTATACCACTCAGAAATTATTGTGACAAAAAGTTTTTATGTATAAGAAACTGGCCAGTTATACTTTATTTTAAAAATATGATTATTTATAACTAATAATAAGTACTGTTCACTCACACCTCGATGACCCGGCCAGCGCGGGGGCGTCACTACAGGACCGGCCACAATAGCATCATTTTGTTATCATCAACTTTAATTACTTGTTGAAGATTATTTTTAAATATATAGTATACAGTCCACTTGCCTTTAATAACATATGAGCTTTACCATGGTCCTTCGATCCGTCGAATTAATCTAAAAGTTTAAAAGTCGCGAGCCGCGGTCGAAAGAAAAAACACCACGCCATTACACATGGCCCGGAAATGCCGATGCTGGAGGTCAAACAGCGGTTGCACGCAGCCTACTAGCATCTGGGAGCAGTAGTGCTGGGGAAAGTCCAGCAGCATCGGCAGTCAAGCAGTATCCGCATCATCTATAGCAATAACGGACGAAAAAAGGGTTTTGTAGCAGCAGTTCGTGAGTTCGATCAAATCATTTCTTACAAAATTCACATCCAGTCTCATTCAATATTCAGTGAATTTGCATAATCTCCTGCCATTCCTATTTGTAATCATAAATACAAACATTCCAGTTCGATCATTTCATTGATTTAACTAAAATATGCAAAAAATGGTTTTTTTTTCTTTCAAACTTACCCATATATTTCTAAAATATATTCTAATTTAGAGTAATTTTTGAAATATTCCAATGACAAATCATCCTTCTTTAACATCTGAGCTTCTGAACTTCCCTCCATTATGGTATGGCGGTGAGGAGCTCGGACTGGGAAATTTTGGGTTTGGGCGTCGGAACTACCGAGGCCACATGTTAGCTGGCTTCATGGAAGAGGAGGGACTCTTTATGATAAACTCCTTCTTCAAGAAGCGTGAACAGCGAAAGTGGACTTGGATCAGTCCCGACGGGGTCACTAAGAACGAGATAGACTTCATTATGACGACAAAAAGGCACATATTCAATGATGTCTCAGTGATCAACTCGCTCAAATGCGGCAGCGATCACCGTATGGTCAGAGGCACATTGAATCTGAACATAGTGTCCGAAAGATCTCACCTGATGAAGTCTACGCTCCGGCCAGCACCCATCCAGATCCATAACTCCGAAGGTTTCCAGTTCGAGCTCCAAAATCGCTTCGAATGCCTAAGTGGTGACGTGAACGAATACAATGACGGGTATGTAGAAGCTGTTCGTACGGTCGGGAACAAGTATTTTAAGACCCGCCGTACAAATAGAACTAAAAAGCTCTCGGACTACACTCTCGAGCTCATGGAGGATAGACGTGAGATGGTTTTGCGTTCGTCAAGTGATGCTTGCAGATACCGGCAGCTCAATAAACAGATCTCAAAGTCTCTGAAGCGCGACCTACGTCGGTATAATACCGAGCGTATAACGGAGGCCATAGAGCGAAACAGAGGCTCTAAAGTTTTCGCTAGGGATCTTACTATTGGGCATAGTCGGCTAAGCAAGCTAAAGACTGACGACGGCAGGATCATAACGTCCGGGCCCGAGCTTTTGAGGGAAGTCGAGAATTTTTATGGACAGCTCTACACTTCGACGACAAAACCCGCATTAAATCTTGCTGAAGACCCTAGAGCAAGATTAACCCGACACTACACCGAAGATATCCCGGACGTCAGCCTGCAGGAGATTCGATTGGCTCTGAAACAGCTTAAAAACAACAAGGCGCCGGGCGATGACGGAATAACGGTAGAGTTACTGAAGGCGGGTGGTGAACCGATCCTTAGGGCCCTTCAGAAGTTATTTAATTCCGTCATAGTCGAGGGAAAAACGCCACAGGCATGGCACAGAAGTGTGGTGGTACTCTTTTTCAAAAAGGGTGACAACACCCTTTTGAAAAACTACAGACCCATCTCACTTCTGAGTCATGTCTATAAGTTGTTTTCGAGAGTCCTCATGAATCGTCTCGCCTGCAGGTTTGACAACTTCCAGCCACCCGAACAAGCCGGTTTCTGAAAGGGCTTCAGCACAGTAGACCACATACATACGCTACGGCAGGTTATACAGAAGACCGAGGAGTATAACCTACCCCTTTGCTTGGCGTTTGTGGACTACGAAAAAGCCTTTGATTCGATCGAGACCTGGGCTGTACTGCAGTCTCTCCAGCGGTGCCAAGTAGACTATCGGTATATTGAAGCGCTGAAGGGTTTGTACGAAAACGCCACCATGTCAGTCCGAATACAGGACCAGACCTCGAAACCAATACCTCTGCAGCGTGGTGTCAGACAGGGAGATGTTATCTCCCCTAAATTGTTCACCGCTGCATTGGAGGATGTCTTCAAGGTTCTGGACTGGAAAGGACTGGGCATCAACATCAATGGCGAGTACACGACACACCTTCGGTTTGCTGATGATATCGTAGTCATGGCTGAGACCGCGGAGGACCTGAGTACAATGCTCGAAGACCTCAGCAGAGCCTCCGAGCGAGTCGGTCTTAAAATGAACATGGACAAGACGAAAGTCATGTCTAATGCCCATGTTGTACCGGCTCCTATAAAGATTGGAGACTCTGTTCTCGAAGTTGTTGACAGTTACGTGTACCTGGGACAAGCTATCCAGTTAGGAAGGTCCAACTTCGAGAAAGAGGTCAATCGTCGAATCCAACTCGGCTGGGCTGCTTTCGGGAAGCTACGAAGAATCTTCTCGTCCGAAATACCGCAGTGACTCAAGACAAAAGTCTTCGACCAGTGTGTGTTGCCAGTGATGACTTATGGAATTGAGACGTGGTCGCTAACAATGGGCCTTATGAGAAGGCTCACAGTTACTCAAAGGGCAATGGAGAGGGCTATGCTTGGGGTTTCACTGCGCGATCGAATCAGGAATGAGGAGATCCGCAGAAGAACGAGAGTAACCGACATAGCCCGAAGAATTGCAACACTAAAGTGGCAGTGGGCTGGACACATTGCCCGTAGGACCGATGCCCGATGGGGCCGACGGGTTCTCGAGTGGCGACCACGCACCGGAAGACGTAGCGTGGGTAGGCCCCCGACAAGGTGGACCGACAACCTGGTGAAGATCGCGGGAAACCACTGGATGCGGGAGGCGCAGAACCGGTCGTCGTGGAGAGCCTTGGGGGAGGCCTATGTCCAGCAGTGGACGTCTTTTGGCTGAAATGATGATGATGATGATGATGAAAGTGAAGCGATCTAGAAGAGGGGGTAAAATTTTGATTGCGAACTTTTTCAGTTTGACTGGCTACTAGGTGGCAATACCTTTGCCAAACCAAAGAAGCATTAACGCTGAATGATATACTACCAAATGTATGACAGAAGTTTTCTCTGTTGTGAGCAACAAGCGACCAAACACAGGGCCCCGCGGGTTACTGCTTCACCACGACAATGCGTCCGCCCACACAGCAATCAAAACGAGAGACTTGTTGGACAGTACACCGGTCAAACTACTGGGTCACCCTCCATACAAACCTGACCTAGAATCGTGTGACTTCTTCTTATTCCCGAAAATAAAAAATCAGCTCAAACGGATACAATGTTCGTCGCCGGATGATGCACTGTCAGCGTTCGAGCAGGCTGTAAACGAGGTGTTTGTGGCGGACTGGAAAAAGTATTTCCAATACTGGTTCAGACACATGAATGATGTTTTGTCAAAATAGAATTGAAAGTGAAAAAAAAAAAATCAATAAATAACAAATCACAAAACAAATCGATGACATTCAATGTACTATGATTTAGTGTTGCCCTACTTTTGACTAACGTTAGTTCCTCAAATATTAATTTTATGACTTTATAGACCGACTATATAAAAAGATTCGCTATTTTACAGGTATAACCATAAAGGCGGATACAGAGAAGAATACTACTTTAGCGAAATTGGGAGTAGACAGTGGCATAAGTCGACTTATTTATAACTTCCTTAGAATTAATTATAATCTTGTATTAGAAGAGACGAACATACCCTTGATTACTATTGACGCGTAAGTAGAGTCTCGGATATTTTCGGTATTCTTTGGGCCGTACTGTATTTTACTTCTTCTCTGTGGCCAATTTATTGCTTTATCACTCTCTTTGCCAATCTTTCTCTTCTTGTACCTTTTATTAATTTACTCTTTGGTATTTTCCATGCAGACCCCTCATTCTCTTAGTCACAATGGAACAACACATCACTCGATTTGTATCGAAGTTTTGCCCATAGATTATAGAATACCAAGACCAAGGATTCTTGTTTGACAGTATGTCACTGTTTAATTTTAACTACTAAAAGTCTATACTACTATGCTTGGGGTTTCATTGCGCGATCGAATCAGGAATGAGGAGATCCGCAGAAGAACGAGAGTAGCCGACATAGCACGAAGAATTGCAACACTAAAGTGGCACACATTGCCCCTAGGACCGATGCCCAATGGGGCCGACGGGTTCTCGAGTGGCGACCACGCACCGGAGGACGTAGCGTGGGTAGGCCCCCGACAAGGTGGACCGACGACCTGGTGATGGTCGCGGGAAACCGCTGGATGCGGGGGGCTCAGGATCGGCCGTCGTGGAGAACCTTGGGGGAGGCCTATGTCTAGCAGTGGACGTCTTTCGGCTGAAATGATGATGGTGATGATGACTAAAAGTAGCTATGTTTCAATCGCGTCTAAACTGTCTAGTCCATGGAACATCTTAATTAGACAGAACTAATCTAACATTTTATCTTCTGTCCTTTTCTCGATGAAATATAAAGAAAAAGATGCACCAAACTTAGAGTTAGTTTAGTTAACAAGTGCAATTAGAATAGTACTCGAAACAAGATATTCCATAGCCAGTTTAGACGATTAAAAACCTGGCAACTAAAAATACGTCAATTAACGTCAGATACGGATTAATTTGGCAGGACTAAAATAATATTTATCTTTTGTCCTTTTCTTAATGGAATAAAAGGAAAGCTAAATTTAAATTAATTTAGTTTATGAACAAGTGAGTCGGGGCCTATGTCATACATGTGTTCTGTTTGTATCGATGTAGCCAACGAATTAAATAAGCTTCATGCATGGCGGCAGTTTTCAAAATGACGTAACGACATGGATTTGTATTACATATATGCATTAAAGTACAAAACGTATTTCTAAAGTAGACTTAAAACGCATTATTTTTTTACTAAGGCGTCAAGGTTTTTTTAGGATACAGCAAATAGATAATTCTATCTTCAAAACAGATTTCCGGGATGTTAAGGGCTTGTCTACATTCTTCACCTTCGTAGACTCCGATGAACTGACTGCTACTACTGACTTCGTGTGTATGCCGACACTCATTAATAATGCAGTTATGGTAGGTACTTACAATTTTTATGATTCCGTACCCAAAGGAATATTAATTTATATGTGTTTTTACGCTAGCTTCAAACAAAGGTCTCCCCATTCCTTCCAATTTTGGTCTATCTAGCGCGTCCCACCATCTTCTACATAGATTGCCGCGGCCTCGCCTCGGTGTTTCAGGGCACCACGGAGTTCTATTGGTAAGTTCTTTGGTACCACAGTTTATCTGGCATGCAGGAGACAATGTGTTCTACCCAGTCCCGTTTAAGATGGCTTTTGAGACTTATCATCTATCTTTGTTTTGGAGAGCAGTATTGTGTTGTGATAAATTTAACTGCTACTACACTCCATTCCATTGCTAGTTGTTGGAGCCCGCGATTCAGTGCAATTTTGCACTTACGAGGTTTTCACTCTACGGCGAGGATATAGAGCCTTTATTTCAGGAATATATATAATTTTTTCGTTATATTGATTTCCTAGGATATTTCCCTCACCACGTCTTATATGACAGTAATCTGAAATGGTGATGAAAAATGATAACGAATTTTTTACATACAGTATACAATGTGGCGCCACAATGGTGACATTAAATGCATTCCACAACGTTAACTTGATAAATCTTTCACTGTTCAGGCCCCTCGTTTGTGGAATGCATTGCCAATTGAAATTAATTCGTTGCAGGAATTCAAGAGACTTGTGAGGGAACACTACTTGTCGTTATCATCTTGTTAAACAAACACTTTATGGCTAATTATACTACTTATTAAAGTATTTATGTATGTATTTGTGTATCTACTTTAGTATATTATAATAATGATGTTTGCACCAACGACAGTCCCATTTGTGGTTCAGGAGAATCTGTTCATTCTTTGGTTGCTTGGAAGAAATCGCATTAGCGATAAGGCTACCCATTGTATGTTTTGTGTTGAATGTATTTTGTTCAATGTTTGATTGGTGTACAATAAATAATAAATAAATAACACACGAGTAGGGCTAGTCCCCACTACTCATATTAATTTTGATATTTTAAGATAACTCTATAACAGAAAAATAATTCAAACATAATAAATAATATAAAAGTAACCAACATTGGGATTACTCTTGCAAAAATGCATTCATATTCATTCAGGGGTACTCGAAGCGGGAACGTGTCACTTCGCGTACCGAACTTGTTAGCGGGCTGGCAACCACACAAACTTAAATCGTACCTACTTATTCGTAATCGGTTTAATCTTTTACGGCTTTTATCAATGAATCCGGCGTTGCGCGCGCTCTTTGCATCAATGGTACCTACAGCGGAGCTGGTTATAGTCAAACACTAATCATGTATACCTGTATATGTACCTGTACCTGTACCTGTTATGTACCTGTATATGTTATACCTGATATATGCATTCCACTAGTTTCTATGATAAATCCTTTACTGTACAAGCAGTTCGGCTATGGAATGACTTGCCCGTGTCCATAAGGCGTGCTCAAACACTGTTTACTTTTAAAACTATGATAAAAAAGCACTTCCTCTCTCTTTAAACATATTATTATATTTAATGTGCTCTTGTATGATATTTATTAATTAGATGTAAATATTTATTTAAACTAGTATGATGCACTTAACGTATATATTTATTGTATAATCTATGTAAATAGTACACTGTAGACTACCTACACTATTTCTTTATCCTACCTCTTAGAATTCCATCCAAAGGTTGTCTGTAAAAGATCGCTCTTAGCGATAAGACCGCCCATTGTGTCACCCTTTGTAAAATATTTTTATTTATGTTCTGTAATCTATATGGTGTACATAATAAAGAGTATTCTATTCTAATCATGGTACACTTAACTGTTATTATTTTTATGTACTTATAAGTAACTAGCACCACTAGTCATTGCTTTTATTTTAAATTTTCTTATGTTCAATGAGTCCACCTTGTTGGTGGACATAGAGAGCAAAACGACGTTTCATGTTTTCCCGCGGGTTTGTTAAAAAATTATCATATAAAGCCATTACCCTTACTTTTTCAAACGCGTTTGTTTTCGATGGCGTAATAGAGATGTTTCCTGAGTAAAAAAAAATGATTCTATTTAGTCCGTCATTCAGATTATAGATAAATATTGGATACATATATTTTGTTTTATCAAATCAATGAAAATTGAAAAATAAAAAAGGCATCAAAGAACAGGAGTGGTGGCTGGTGACGTCACTGCTCGCTAAAAAGTGTAGCGTGCAGTGACGTCACACGAGTTTTCAACGCACTGTATCTCCTTAATTTTTTTGTTTATACGAAAAAAGAAAAAATACGTGTCTAGTATTTTTTGGAAATCTGACTGTCGGACTAATTAGTTTTTTTTAGTCAACTAGCCTATTGTTCCACCGAATCCACTTTCTCCGCGTAAATATGGTTTTTGATGCACCCCCACTAGAAAAAATCGAGTGGCGTGTAGTCTGGCGATCTTTGCTGGCCACCGACGAGGTCCACATCTGCCGATCCGTTGGGAACCAAACGTGTTATTTAGCCACTGCCTGACTGCTGTTACGGAGTGGGCTGGCGTGCAATCTAATTGATACCACATTCATTGGTATTGACGGGCGTTTAACTTGTTGATGTATTCTGATACCGTATCATTTAATAAATTAACCAACCTTTCCCCGTTCTAAGTCCCATCAATGAACACGGGTCCGATGATGTTATCACCGTGAATAGCTACATAATACATCTGCTAATACATTTACTGAAAATCTGAAGTGATGGGCTTTCTCCCGCCAAACGCGCTGGTATTTGCTTTTGATTTTTGGCAGATTGTGCTGGTTCCACATGCCATTTCTGATAAACGGGCTGTCGTCAGTACAATAAATTTGAGAAAGAAAGTCACTATCCTCTTCAACTTTATGCAGTAACCACTGACAATATTCCACTCTAATTAATTTATTACGCGATAACAGAGAATTTACTTTTCAAAACTTAAACGGGTACCACTTTTCCCGCTTTAACACTCGGTGTATGGTTCTTCGCTCTGGCGGAGGCTAGTTTTCGGCTGGTTCTCAAAATGTTGTAGCATATTTTCAGTTAGTCGCTTTGTTAGTCAGGGTTTGACGTGTAGGCGGCCGATCAGGGGTTTGAGACCTAGAGTCCACTGGCCGGTTTTCACGGATGCGCTAAAGAGCTCCTACAATAGTGCGATGATTAGTAAGGCATTAATTGTCTGGAATTGCCATATCTCTCGCGATATGTCCTTATTGCAAGGGCGGCATTTTGATGACATTCTCCGTAAATTACAATCATGTCCGCATACTGTGACACAAGCTACTGTGTAGTTCGGATGTGTACTCGCCTTCATAGACACAAGGGTGGGTGTTGGGGGAGGTGGTGTCGCTTGCGCCGAACGCCGAAAAAGGAATCTACCTATCTCTTTAAATTTAAGTAAGTTCGTTAATAATAACATTTCATGAAAATAAAATCTTTTCATGAAGCCAAAATATAACAAAGTATGTGTGTTTTCAGTTAATGTCACCATTGCAGCGCCACGTTGTATAAGCGCATCCATGTGTTTATTTTATAGTAAAATTTACATAATTTAAAAAAGTATTATGTCCAAGTTTATAAAGTAGGAATAGAAGCAATTAGAGGGCATCAAAAATTCATCCGCATCGCTGTCAACAAAAAATATGCCCAAAAGGCTGGTAGCATTGCCTCGTTGTATGGCGATGCTGATTCTGTGGCCGAAAAATAACCCAACTCTCTGGTCACGTGAAGAGTCGACTAAACGCTTGGCGAAGTATCGAAATAGTAGTTGTGCACTCAGAACCCATGCCCTAGTGTTTCAACTTCAAACGTCTGAAACATATAAGTTCCAATGAGATTGGAGTATTTGCGCCGTTTGAGGTTTTCCGCACTTGCAGCAGTCGCTGCAGCACTACGCTGAACATAGGATGGCGCGGGAGTATCGACACACATTGCATCCCACGCCAAAGGTCTACCTACCTTCCAAGGCTTTACGGTCATTCCTTGTCGTCTCTTCGCATCCTCGCGTGTCAAACTGTTCGGTTCTAAAACAATTGGCACACCTGCGGTGACAAGAGCACGATGGATGATATCATTAATTCTGCGTGCCTTGTTATCCGGCCTGCGTTATTACTGCAGGATAAGCCATGGTATCCGAGGCAGCCAACACCTTCGCCGCATTAGCAGCGATGCGGAGCTACACAAGGGGTGCCCAGAAGCAGACAACTAGCGAGCCGAAAAGTAGCGTCACCCAGCAAAGTACCTATGTTGTATGACAGTAACGCCTGAAGCCAGAGGCCCGATCCCTACTTACCCACAGCTAGTGAACGTATTAATAGGATTATTCCGTATCAACCTGCAGAGCGGCTTATCCCACTGACTATGAGAAGATAGGTTCATGGCAGATTAGGTGTTTCATTGCATTAATCAAGCTGTTGGATTGTTACAGAGAGACGATGAATTTGACGGGACCCAAACCTACCTAGATATCGTGCCGGGCATGGAGGGTCACTACTCGAGGTTCCGCTTACTGTGCGAGCGCCTCAAGCTACCTGCGGTGGTGTTGCAGCTGGGCCTTGATAAGCCAAACGAAACAATACAAGAAACAGCTGAGAGATTATCAGTGGTAATGGATTATTTTACAACTGCTTGTCATACCTACTTACCCTAAGAGTGTGGTAGTCACTGGTGTCATTACAAATTTCCTTATGAATATAATTTATTTCAACGATATGATTACTCAAGATCTTGTGCATCAATATTATTTTTTACTACTTTTGTTGAATATCTCCTCTGATTTTTGTGTTTATCGGCGGAGAACGCTGCCGAAAACTTAAAGTTAACGGAACGCGAGCATAGTAGTGTGCGTGCTTCCGCTGACCGCCACACGGCTTGGCGAATGTAATTAGTTGTAAGTATTTAAACTAACCCCCAGGGGGATTTAGGCCTCTAAATTCAAAATTAATATTATTTAAATGATAAGAATAGCTGGTCGCTCTGATTAACTCTGGACAATGTTTGTGTTCTTTCTCAGTAATTAGCTTATTGATACGTTATATGAGTTCATAATTTACTTTTTTACATTACATAAATATGTAAGCTGTCATGCCCTTTATGCCTGGGGCTTCTTAGTTAAGTAACAAGTTTTAGTTAATTACATTTTCATTTAAATATAAATATATTGTTTTGCTTTGCTGGTATTTTGGCGTGGTAGTTGGCATATGGTAAATAATTTCATTGTTGTTGTATTTTATCGTGTTCATCACTATACATAGTATTGTATAAAGACATGTGTTTTTTTAAAAATGAACAGACAGCTGTGCTGCTGGGGAGTTTGTTCCGCCACTTCTTCTTCCCAGCGAAAGCACTAGGAAGTGTCGATGGGTGGGCGTTTTGGGGGACTGTCTTATGTAATATTGACGTTCAAAAAGTGCTGATTCTCAGCCTAATTTGAATAAATGACTTTTGATTTTGATTTTGAATAAAGTAAGGTGGTGCGCGCACATATTTCCTTATAATTTCTAATATATCGATATCTTAAATACAGTCCACTTAATTCTTTTTTAAAGTATTTGGCACGTTGCCGTGCAACTATGATGCAAAAGTTACTCAAGGTAATTTTTTTATTCAGATGTTCCTGAAGAGGGCGGGGATGAAGAAACATTTCTATCTCTTAGGATATGAAAGTGGAATTTACGTAGTTTTAGAAATGGCAGCTATCTTGGAAAGTCGTGGTAAGAAATTAATTTTATGTTCAGAGTACCCTTGATCTTGACATTAAAACACAATTTTAATTTTAATTATATTTAATAGGTATGACTGGCACAGTTTATTGTATTGGATATGCACCAGACGAGTTCAACATACACTTCGAAGACCACCTCGCTGAATTTGAGACAGATGAGCAGCTACAAGATGGCGTAGCTCGTCACATGTTTACGTTAATGGCAGGAGGAGACACTACGGGTATTGATAATGCTCTGCAGACCGCGAGCACATGGCTGCAGAAGGTAGACGCATGTGTGCGAACTCTATCGGGTCGCGTGCCGTACTCGACGCAATACACGCGTGTACTTATTGAAACTGCGTTGAGGCGTATGGAGCGTGCGCGTGGCTACGTGCCGCAAGTGCATGCGCTGGTTTCTCAGCTGGTGTTAATGCGTGCGGCATCCTCGCGCCCTGCGCCGGCACCAGTCGCACTGCAACGCCACTCGCAGCACCCAGTCATCGTCCACCAACTAAGCGCACCGCTGGCACATGCACCCATAGATCTGCAGTGTGCGGCCATCATCAACACATACTTAGATCCCACACTAATAGATGTTTTTAATAAAAAGAATATTTGCAATACATATCTTAAAAACGCTGATGCCTTCATGGGATTTGATATAGTGTAAACAGGGAGTTAAAATTGGTTGCCCTACAATATGTTTTTTTAATAACTTTTTTCTAATAACCTGTCATATGTGTGTGTAAAGTGAAAACTAAATAAATATGTTTCGTCACTCAGTCATCTTTTTTTAAGTTTATTGTTACACATACGTACCTCAACCCTAGAGTGGGTGCGCTATGAGCATTTTGCAGCCCGCGCGAAAAAACGTTAATATTTTTTTAAAAGAACTGTCCGTTAGGCTTGCGCTTATTACTAGCTGATTCTAATCTTGCCAGCAACGCGCGTCGAAAAGTTGGACGGCATCAGAGCGCAGGGGACCGTTTGAGGAGAAGGTTGTTATCACCAGGTATTGCTGGGCGGCAAATTGCTACTCGACCGCCCACTAACGTTAGTAAAATTATGTAATGTATTTTATGCAAACTTGCAATGTTATTATTTATGATGCATTTATGCTAAAAACTAAAAAAAAAAATACGTGTGGCACTCGGGGACTGCCGCGGTAAAGCTATTGCATAGCATTTTTTATCAACGGAAAATAACCTACCACCCCCACCCCTTAAAAACAAAGGGAAAAAATATCGCATAAATAAATAAAATAAATAATTATAAATGCATAAGTTGATAAAAAAAGAAAATGCTATACAAGCTTTACCGCGGCAGTCTCCGAGTGCCGCACGTCTTTTTTGGATATTTGCTATGTTCTTATGCATTTATGGGGAATTGGTAGGTCAGCATATATAATAATTGTTGTGGTGTTAGGTTATTTTCGTTACGGAATTTCTGGAATCGGTCTCCAAGCTCAAGGTCCGCGATAGAAGCTATGCAATAGCTTAAAAATGTTTGATAAAGACAAAGACAATTTATTTTGCAAATATGGGTATATTAATGTTGTTACATAAATAAAGGTAGTATAATCAGCCATATTTTACCAATTGGCATACAATATATTGTAATAAAATTGTTTATTTGCATAAAACATGGTATAAAAAGGTGAAACATAGATGGTAAAAACAGAACATACATGTTTTGCTTCATAAAAGCGTGCAAACTTTATATGCAAACAATAGCTAAATAATTCATTTAATTATACTACAATTTCATTCTCTAGGAACTCCCTGACACTGTAAAAACTTTTAGCAGACAACCATTTATATAATTTAGTTTTAAACAATCTTTATTTAATATTTTAACCTTAAAGGCAATGAATATCACATGATCACATTTTTACTTTTTCAATTAGGAACATTGTAAATAAAAAAAAAAATATTATTTCTAATTGAAATCAGTTCCTAATTGAAAAAGTAAAAAATCCATGATTTTTTCATTTGTCATTTATTTATTGTAGCACCTTGTGAAAGAAATTATGAATTTCTACCTTTGCTTCGTAAATTATCTAGCTGTTGATCTCTGAGATGTCGTGGTGGCCTAGTGGTTAAAACACCAGCCTCTCTTGTATGAGTGCGCGGGTTCGATTCCAGGTCAGGCAAGTATCGATATAACTTTTCTAAAGTGATATGTACTCTCTAGGTATATCTAGGACACCAATGACTGAAGGTGAAGGCAAACATCTTGGGAAAACCTGGACTTTATAAGTCTGAAATCGCCACCCCGCATTGAGCAAGCGTGGTGATTACGCTTAATCCTTCTCTGCATGAGAGGAGACCTGTCTCCAGCAGTGGGACGATAAAAAGATTGATGATGATGATCTCTGAGGTTTGTTCGCCGATTTCGCATTGTCAACGGAACAGTTTCACGGACTGCCGCCTCCCTTTGCTCTTGTGAGTGAGAAGCACGAAGTCGAGTCATACTAAAACGGCGCTCTGCACGTGCAATTTCTTGCTCTTCTTCAGTGCTTTCATTCAGAATGTTTCGATTTACTCTTGCATTACCGCTTTGTCGAGAAAGATTTGATGGTCTTGGTCACGGCATGATATTTTTATTGATGATAAATGGCAAAGCAATACAATATTAGAAATTTTGAAGTTGAAGTCGGCTTTGTAGTTTTTTATTAGAAACTTTAAACCAGCAGAGAGTATTTATATTCATTGCTTTAAACGATTGCTTCAACCGGTTAGACTTTTTTTTAAATATGCTAGCTGTCATTTGCTTTTTGTTATACCATTTTTGGTATATGAATTGCTGACTTACATTTTGAATGAGTTGGACCATGTCTTATGTCACGTCACACGGGAACGACGGGGACGGGTTCTTAACTACCTCCCACCAATATTCAGCTAAATTGGTTCAGCCGTTCTTGAGTTATATATAAATAGTGAATAAGCAACTGAATCGATTCCAATAATTTTTACACCATGTTATATTTTGTCCCAAATACATTTAGAAATTGTTACAGTGTAGTTACCGAGTGCGTCACGCAGCTTACGATACATCATCATAGTATTGTGCGCGCACAACAGCTGACGCTAGAGGTCAATGCACCGCGCTTGCTCGCCCGCGGATCTTTGACCATATTTATGTTGGGACAACGAAGTAGAATACACGTAGCAAGCTTATTATAACTTTGTGGTTTTTCATTATATCTTAAAAGTATAGGAGAAGTCGAAACAATAAACCTCATTCATTCATCATTATCAAATAATCATAATACATGAAAGAAGGTTTATTGTGCATATTTTTTGACGTTCAAGGTACCAGGGTAGCATAAAAGTGTGGGAGAATATCGAAACAAAGAAGCTCATTTATTCCCACAGGAACGACGGGGAACGGCATAGAAAGTATCCTATGTCCTTCTCCCAGTTCTTAGCTACCTCGTTACCAATTTTCAGCCAAATTGGTATAGCCGTTCTTCAGTTATAAATGATGTAACTAACACGACTTTCTTTTATATACACACATCAAAAGTGTCTAGGGATCAAGCATTTTTATGAGAAATTGGGCAGAAGAACAATGGCGTTTCGTGTGCTTTTCTGATGAGTCTCGTTTTGGTATAAGACCGGATACAAGACGTATATGACACTGGAGAACCCCTGGACGCCAACAGCGATTAAAATCCTGCCAGGAAGTCCATCCTTATAGTGGTGGAACCATCATGGTATGGGCGGGTATTTGGATCGGCGGAAGAACTGAGTTGATTTGGATCAGAGGCAACCTCAACGCTCAAATTTATGCTGAGACGATTGTATCAGACGTCATCGTTCCTCTACAAGTGCAAATCGGTCCCTTATTTCAGTTAATGCATGATAATGCACGACCGCATACCGCAAGAGTTGTAAGACAGACTCTCGCCGCAGCTAACATCAATGTCCTGCCCTGGCCTGCTCAATCGCCAGACTTGAACCCGATTGAGCATGCATGGGATATGCTACAGAGAAGAGCTCTGCCGAATATGGAGGGTATCCAGTCGCAAGAAGACCTTTTTTTGTTGTTGCAACGAACATGGGCGGCCATTCCACAGCGTGATTTGGATGAACTCATTTTGAGTATGCCAAACCGATGTTCTTGTGTTGTTAGTGTTCGCGGTAGAAACACGGATTATTAATTGTTTAAGTTACCCAATAAAATTTTAGAGAAAACTGTTATTTCAGTCTTTTATTCGAACTTTTGTGTTAGTGGTTCAAATGTCAAATATCCCTTTATTAGGAAAATGGCAAATTTCTTTATTAATGCAAAGGTGACTTGGTTTATCGTTACTGTGACAAACGAAAACACTTTATTTGATGAATCCTTAAAGAAAATTTTAATTAATATCAATCAGGAGAAAAGTTATTGCAAAAATATATGTTGATCCCTAGACACTTTTGATGTGTGTATATAGACTAGCTGACCGGCAAACGTTGTTTTGCCATATAAATAATAGATTAAATTACTAAAATGGCTATTAAAAAATAAGGGTTGATCGTAGAAGGGTGAAAATTGGGGATTGTATGTATTTTTGTATGTTGTATCATAAAAAAATAGAAATTAAAAATTTTGTCTAAAAAATTAAAAAAAAAATTTAGGGGTGGACTACCCCTAACATTTAGGGGGATGAAAAATAGATGTTGGCCGATTCTCATAGATACCGGTTAAGCACAAAAATTTCATTAAAATCGGTCGAGCCGTTTCGGAGGAGTTTAAAGCCGAACACCGTGACACGAGAATTTTATATATTAGATTATAATACACCCTACGAATAAGTTCTACAGTTTTTTTTTTTTAAGTGGTAATGGCAGTTCTCCCCAGCTTTTAGGCAGTTTATTAAATATGATCGGAGCCATACAGAACACACTTTTGCGCATAAGGGCTGTTGCTGTAGCCCGAAGGCATATTATCCTTCCATTGTCTCGTCTGTTTCGTGGAATTAGTTGATTTAATAATTTAAAACGATGAGGATTACTTATAACAAAAATTGCTATTTCTAAGATATAAAGACATGGTAACGTAATGATTTTATATTTTTCAAAGCAAGGAACGCAAGTATCGGTAGGTTTTATTTTAAACATAGAACGTATGCATCTCTTTTGAGCCTTGAACACCGTTTCCCTTTCTGTTGAGTTGCTCCAGAAAATGACACCATAACGTAGATGGGATTCTGCTAGACCATAGTAGGCTGTCAACAACCTCAGTAACTACTATAGATGACAATGTGTGCAAGGCGTAAGCAGCTTTACTCATTTTCTTACATAAGATTTCGGTATGTGGTTTCCAGTTTAGTTTTTTATCAATGTGAAGTCCTAAAAATTTTATTGCATCTACTTCTGCTATTGGTTGGTCATGAAAATGTATATACAAATTGCTCTTGAGGTTGATCCTTTGATTGAAGTGTATTAATTTAGTTTTAGAAAGTTTAATTTTTATGTTGTTCTCCTCTAGCCACTTTACTATTAAATTTATGGAATCATTAATTTCATTTTCATATCTATCAATGTTTTTGCATGGTATCGTGTTATGGTGTTCTCATCGGCAAATAGTGTCATACGTTGCCGGATGTTTCTTGGAAGGTCATTAATGTATAATAAAAATAAAAGAGGTCCCAAAACGCTGCTTTGTGGTACACCATATGAAACCCTTCGTTCAGTAGATTCAAAAACTATTTCATGTATACTTTTCATGTTGATTTGATTTATATTAGTTATTTAAGTTCTGTAACGTAAGTAAGATTTAATGAGCTCATTGACATTCCCTCTAATTCCATAATCTTCAAGCTTATTCATTATTTCAGTCGTAATGACGTCATATCCCATACTACTTGTATTATTTAAGGACATAATAATTCTTTTAACATCGTCTGGTATACTAGGAGCCATGAACATTGATGTGCTGCTACTACGATCTAATGTTCGCGTTTTAATGTTGAAATTGTTAGTCAGGCTTGGCTGTATTTCATCAATAAAATATTTATTAAAAGCTTCTGCAGTACTTTTGGGATGTGATATGACGTCGTTACCTATTTTAATTCTACTTATATTAGATTTAGGTAAATTATACTTTGCACGATTGATAATTTGCCACGCAGTTTTTGATTTATTTTTCGATGTGATTATATTGTAATTATTTTGTGCTTTTTGTGTTAATTTAAAGACAATTTGTACATTATAGAATAATTTGATAGTTTGGTTTTATTAGTATTGCTACGGTTAAGTCTAAATTACCACAGGAGTATCCTTTTCTTTTTAGAGCATAATTTGATGCCTTTTGACAACTACTTAGTTTTTCTTATTGTATTTATTTTAACGACTTTCATTGGGAAGCTTAGATAATATAGTAACTTGAAACACTCAATGAAATTATTATACGCTGTATTTGGGTTGTCCGTGCTATATATTTCCGAAAAGGTTAGACTGTTTAGATGGTTTTTAAATTTTACTACGTTCTCCGCACTATAGTCCCTTCTAGTTGCGTACCAATACTTTATACGACAGATTTTTTGTACCAGACATTTAAATATCGACAAGCTGGCCAAGCGAGTTAGTTGTTTCAAAGCCAGTTTCAGATTGTAACTCATTAAAAGACTTTAGATGCACTAGTTGGAGGTTTTAGTTGCACTATTTTGCTATAAAACATCTATATTAAAATCTCTACAAATAACAACTTTCCTACAGCGTATACTAAGAATTTTTGCAAGAACATTTCAAGCTTATCGAAGCAATAATTTAAATTATTTATGTTCGGACTTCTATATACATACACAATTATTCTCTTGTAACTAGTGCAAGGTTTCATTTTTGAATAGCAAAAATATCAATATATAATTGTGAACGCGCCCCAGTACAGCACGTACATTTACCGCGATCAGTCACGGCTTACTCAAATGAAATCTCCGACCACGCTACACAACAAAATTAAGGAACTTACCTAGGACACAGCGTGTTTCCGTCGTGGGATGAAATACCGGAGAGCCGGCGCGCGCGCCGACTTACAAAGCTGTCCGATGGCTTCCAACACACTAATTGTCCAATACCAGTAGACATTAAAGTTCCTCCATGAGGACAACCAAAGCTCACCAGCATAAAAAACCGTTATTTAGCAGAGTCAATCCACGCCCGACAAACAATCAGCAATGAGCCACGTTTCAAATTCAACTCAATTTAAAGGTGGCACTGTTACGGTTTATAATCCAAGTAAATACTTCAAACACACGGGCAACAAAACGCGAGAACTGTCCAAAACCGCGGCCCGGGACTTTATTTCCCGAAAATCAATCGTCAAACCGCACCCCGCGTGCGCAATGATTTTCTCAAGACTTCTCGAAACGTTCTGGTCGCGCGTCATCGATCACCCACACAAGATTATAATACATTACGCTCTCCCGTACCGGTCGCGCCATCTATCAAACAATCTTCGAACTAATAATCAAAGACGCCTGGAGACGATCAAGCGTAAACATCCCCCCGCCCCGGACAGTAACAAACGGCCCGACAGTTCAATCTAAGAGCAGGCGAGAGAGTGTGGCGATCGCGCGCTTCAAGACAGAGTCCCCCACCAGGACCTCGACAAACCTGGGAACACCATCTGACCCTGGATACAATTTAACAACGCGTCCACGACGCCATCGAAGGGGTGGCAGGTTTGGGTCCTTTAACAAAACGAGGTCTCCGACTCTTGGTGGGTTCGTCTTGTCTGACCACTTAACGCGCTGTTGTAAAATGTGCAAATACTCCAGATGCCAACGGCGCCAAAAACTCTGCGTAAGCTGTTGAAGCAATTCAAATCGCGAGAGCCGTCCGGAGTTAATGTCCAAATAAGGATACTCAGGCAGGGCGTTAAGTGGTCTCCCAATCAAAAAATGGCCCGGCGTGAGGGCCTCCAAATCATTCGCGTCGGATGACAAAGGGCATAACGGACGCGAGTTGAGGACCGCCTCAACCTTACAAAATACGGTCGCGAGCTCCTTAAAAGTTAGGATAGTATCTCCAATAACGCGACGAAGGTGAGTTTTGGCGGCCTTTACAGTTGCTTCAAATATACCTCCCCAGTGGGGGCAGGACGGCGGTGAGTACTGCCATCGTACCCCTCTGCGGGAGAGTGTGGATCCGATCTCAACATTATGCTTATCTGAAAATTCACAAACATCCTTCAAATAACGATCGGTACCCTTAAAGTTGGTCCCACAGTCGGATCGAATTGAGGACGGCAGTCCGCGACGCGAAACAAATCTGCCAAGAGAAGCGACGAACGCCTCTGTCGTGAGAGCACTAACCACCTCGAGGTGGACCGCTTTAGTAGCTAAACACACAAAAACGCACAAGTAAGCCTTCTCGGTCTTAGCGTTACGGAGACGCGAAGCTTTTACAGTAAATGGTCCCGCAAAATCCGTACCAACTCCAGCAAAGGGCATCGATTCGGTGACTCGATCGGCAGGCAAATCCCCCATTTGGGGCTGCACGATGTCCGCCTACAAGCGGTAGCACGGGAGACAACGAAAGAGAACATATCGGATCACTCTCCGCGCAGACAAAATCCAAAATTCACGTTGGAGGATCGCAGTAAGAGCGTTACATCCGGCATGTGCATTTTTCACATGGCGGTCCGTGATCAACAACTTCACCAAGGGGCCGTTCTTGGGGAGCAACAATGGGTGACGAGCCCCATAGGGGAGCTTAGCATTTCTAAGCCGACCTCCGACACGCATCAAACCCTGATCATCCACGAAAGGATTCAAGCGCCCTAAGGGTCCCTTCAGATTGGATGTGCGTTGGCGGTGTAGTGTTTTAATAACATTGAAACCTCGATTATACTAAAGTTATTTATTTAATCAGAGTTTACAAATTATAAGTAATATAAAACTGTGCTGTACTATGGCCGACATCTTGAACAGTGTTGGCGTTGGTGGTTTGTGTTGCCATCTTAAAAACTAGGGATACCATATGTAACATCCCCCCCCCCTTAAAGATTATTTCCATTAAAGTTAAACTTACATAATATACTCTTTAAATCTTGCAGGAGTTCTAATTTCACGTCCCGACCTTGTGGTTACTCTATAATTGCTTAACCGGTTTTGTGTTGTTTCATTAACAGTATTACTACCTGTCTCAGCTGTATTATTATTATTTTGAATTACATTGAAATCCTCCCTACAGTTATTTTCTAAGTTATCAAATACAGGTCTTTGTTTTAAAACTAATTGATTTTTACTACGGTTTAAAAATTTAGAATTTCTTCTTAACAGCTGTTCATATTCATTTTTAACAATATAAGATCTTGGCTCATTTTCACATTTCCTAACAATTTTTCCTTGTTCCCAAACCTTACTTTTATAATTTTGTATTCTTACATTTTCACCTTCTTGTAACTCTCTCTTATTCTTACATGTTTTGTTATAATGCTTCTGTGACTTTTCTTTATATTAACAAAGCTTTCTTTTACATTGTCAGGGAGAGTAGGCTTTAACTGTTCTAACTTACAGGGTAACATAGTTCTAAGTTTTCTATTCATTAATAATTCAGCTGGACTATAATCTAAATTGCTGATTGGAGTTGTTCTATGATTTAACAAAGCAAGAGTGAAATCTGAACCTGTTTCTAAACATTTCTTCATCATATTTTTTACTATACCTACTGCTTTTTCAGCTAATCCATTGCTTTGTGGATAGTGAGGACTTGAAAAAATTAATTCTATGTCAAACTCATTTGCAAATTTCCTAAAGTAATAACTGTTAAAAGGCATATTATCACTTACAATACACTTTGGAATACCATGAGTACTAAAAATATTTTTCAAACTGTTTACAACAGAATTGGCTGTCTTATCTATTAACTCAAGTACTTCGATCCATTTAAAGTAATAATCAATTACAATTAAATAGTCTGTGCCATTGAAAGAACATATGTCCATAGCAAGCTTACAAAATGGAAGCATAGGAACATCATGGTTAATAAGAGGTTCTTTGCAATTACTAAATCTAAATTTTTCACATACCTTGCATGATAGTACAAAATGTCTTGTGACATTCCTACCCAAAACAAAGATTGTCTTAAATGCTTTTTACATTTTACAACACCTAAATGTCCATTGTGTACAAGAGTCATCATAGTTTTTCTTAGACTGCTTGGAATTATAATCCTGTTATTATAATACACTATATCATCTTTGACACTTATTAAACCTCTTAATCTATATAAGACTTTTAGTTCCTTATCATTTATATTTTTATTATTTTTTGGCCACTCAGTTTTATACCAAGTTATACATTGTTTTAACCTAGTATCATTACTTGTCTCGTTTTTTAACTGTAATAACCTTTTTTTAGACACAGATAAATCAGTTTCACAATTATACACTGTTTCTGTTTCAACACTATGAACTAACTCTTTCAAACTATGATCTATTTCAGAATTATCCATTACATAATTTCTTGATAAAAAATCAGCAATATACATTTTACTACCAGGAATATATTTTACTTCAAAATCATACTTTAACAACTTTAACACCATTCTCTGTAACCTACAGCTTATTTTATTAATGTCTTTGTTAACAATCCCAATTAAAGGTTTATGATCTGTTTCTATGATTATTTTTCTACCATACACAAACTGGTGATATTTTTCTAATGCCGCACACATTGCAAACAATTCTTTTTCTATTGTAGCCCACCTTTTTTGACAGTCAGTATAGCTTCTAGAGTAAAATTAAATTGGTTTACCATTTTGGAGCAAGCAAGCACCTAAAGCTCTGGCAACTCTGTCAAAGTGTACAAAGACTCCCGTAATTTTATTTTTGTTTGTGTTATTTCTGGTCTGTTGGTGAAGCTTTGGGCAACGACATTGTGATTATCTTTCACTGAGGACACTGTGATATTGTTATCCGCACTTTTCGTCACCAGTGGAAGCCGAAAATCATCAAAGCTAAGTTGCATTTTAATACCGAATTCTCCTAATCATCTTCAAAGACGATCCGGCTACCCTCAAAATATTTATATTTCTGTGTGTCATAGTCAACTGACATCGTCACATTTGATTTTGAAGTCTGTCAAAATCAACTGACAGCGTCGATTTTGACTGTGACAAACCGTACGGTGTTGCCATATAGAATTGGTAAATCCGAATAGTAGCTTTTTTGAAAAATACTGAGAATGTCAAAGTGGGGCTGTTGCCAAACGAACTTGGATTGCGATGAAAAAATCAACTGTACGAAATGTAAAAAGCTATTTCACATTGACTGTTTACAATCAAAGGAAAAGGATTTTGACGCTCAGTCCTTCATTGATTGGATATGTCCACTATGCAACAGTGGTGGGATCAGGGGAAAGAGAAATGATAATACTCCTATACGCACTGGCAACAACAGTAATATCACTATTCGTTCTAGCAAAAGACCAGCTTTATCTTCTCCCCCCACCTGTACTACTTCTGGCACTTTAACACAAGATGATGTAAGGGATATTATTCGAACGGAGTTTGCTGATATGCTGAACATAATGAAACATAATTTATCTGAATTTACGTCAGAGTTAAAGTCAATTAAAGAAGACATTTCTGGTGTAAAAGATTCCATGAACTTTATGAATGAAAAATTTGAAAATGTTCTAAAAGAAGTTGGCATTGCCTCGGAGTCCGTGAAATCCCTAAAGTCTGAACATGAAGCAATGAAAAATAGCATTAATAAGCTGACCGAAAGGCTTAATCAGATGGATCAACATTCAAGAGCTGGCAATATTGAAATACAATGCGTACCTGAACGGAAAAACGAATGCATCGTTTCAATGGTAAAACAATTAGGCACTGTTATCGGGTGTCAGGTGGAGAATGAACACATTGTATACAGTACTAGAACAGCGAAAGTGAATAAAGACAACGAACGACCTCGCTCAATTGTTGTTCAATTCAACACTCCATTTAAAAGAGATAATTTTCTAGCAGCCGCATTAAAATATAATAAATCTCATCGGAATGATAAGCTGAACTCATGTCATTTAAGCTTCCCAGGTGACAAGAAGCCAATATTCATCATGGAACACCTCTCTCCTGCAAATAAGTCTCTTCATGCGGCTGCTCGTACTAAAGCGAAAGAGATTGGTTACAAGTATGTATGGGTGCGAAATGGGCGAATTTTTATGAGGAAAGACGATGCATCAGAATACAAACTTATCAAGGATGCCTCATCGCTAGTCAAGTTATCTTAGACACTTTTTTTGCATGCTTGTTTTGTACTGTTTCATTTAAAATTCGCTTCATTAAAATTATATTATCAGAATACGCGTGGTCTGCGCACCAAGACACATGAGTTTTATAACAATATTAGTATAAACGAATATGATATTGTGATTTTGACTGAAACTTGGCTCAATAATTCGATAAACAGTAGCGAGTTATTTGACGATAGGTATATTGTGTATAGAAGAGATAGAGCTGTCTCCAAAACTTCTCCAAAAGAAAGATGGAGGTGGAGTTCTGATTGCGATATCTAGGAGAATAACTTCAAAACGAAAATACCAATGGGAGAGTAGTTGCGAGGACCTTTGGGTGATAATTGATGTTCCGAACACAAGACCTTATCGGCAAATAGCTCTATGCGCTGTTTATTTACCATCGCCAGTCAACAGCAATTTGATTGATATTTTTTTGGATAATTGCAATTCACTTATTGAACAATTTTGTAGTGATGTCTGTATAGTTGGAGATTTCAATTGTGGTGGCGTTGATTGGAGCCTGCTGAGCGAGTCCTCCGTAGGGCAGTCAACAACTGGCCCGGATCAGATGTTATTAGATTTCCTTTGCTTAAATAGACTAAAACAATACAACAACGTTACTAATGTGTCGAACAAAATTCTATCTAACGTAATGGCCTGCAGAGTCACAGAATCACTTAACCCGATCAGTATTATTGATGGTCATCATCCAGCGCTGGATATTGAGCTGGGCTTGGAACAGGATGAAAAATTGGTATATAATGCAGAAAATGTAAAACCTAAATTTTATAAAGCTGATTACATCGCTGTTCGTGAAGAGCTCAAAAGATGCGATTGGGATGACAAATTCCGTGATCTTTCTAATGTAAATGATATGCTCACAATTTTTTATGAAGTAGTTTATTCTGTCATAAAAAAAATTTGTACCCTATAAAAAAACAAATAAATCTAAATACCCACCTTGGTTTTCCTTGAATTTAGTTAAAGCTTTAAAAGAAAAATATAAATTGAGAAGACGTTTTAAAAAATTTGGCAATCCAATGGATAATTATGAACTAAAGATACTAGGCACACGTTGTAAAAAACTTGCTGCAGACTGTTATAGAAGCTACACAAATATGTTAGAGGAACAGATCTGCAAGAATCCAAAGTTGCTGTGGTCCTAAAATCAAAACGAGGTGGTTCTAGTTCTTACCCGGGATCAATGACTAATGGTCACATTATTACGTCTGACGGCAATCATATTTGTGATCTCTTTTTATCGCAGTTTGCGTCTGTTTATAATGATGTTGATGACGAAGGTGATAATAATAAATGTCTCATAAGTGCTGAGGGCTTCTGCAAATTAAATAATTATAGTCAATATTTCAAGCTTCCTGTCATTGATGAGGAAGTTATTTTTAAAAAACTCGAGAGTATCAAGTGTGCAAAAGGAGCTGGCCCAGATGGTATTCCTCCCATTTTCATAGCCAACTGCGCTAAGTATTTGGCTAGACCACTTTCATTCATCTTCAACTATTCAATGCAGACAGGAATTTTTCCTGATGCGTGGAAGTCAGCCAAAATAGTACCTATCCACAAGTCAGGGTCTGAGGACCATATCAAAAATTATAGACCTATATCGATTTTATCCTGCTTTGCGAAAATATTTGAATCTATTATTTGTCCTTATTTAATAAACCATTTTAAATCTTATCTTAGCATTTACCAACATGGCTTTGTTAAATCTCGATCTACGATAACAAATCTGGTAGCATTTGCTGAAACAATAACAAAGGCACTAGACCAGAGCAAAGAAGTAGATACTGTCTACACAGATTTTAGTAAAGCCTTTGACAAAGTTTCGCACAATATTTTGTTACAGAAGTTGTCTGCTTATGGGATCTCTGATACAGCACTGAACTGGATGACATCTTACCTGAAAGATAGGTCGTTTTACGTTGTGATTAATGGATATCAGTCTGAATACACAAGGGTCAAATCAGGGGTCCCCCAGGGTTCCCATCTGGGGCCTATTCTATTTAATATTTTTATTAACGATGTCCCACAAATTCTGAACTACTCGGAATCATTCTTGTATGCAGATGATCTAAAATTTTGTAGAGTGATAGATTCAATGGAGGATTGTATTAAGCTTCAGAAAGATATGGATGAACTGGCGAGTTGGTGTCATCTAAATAGAATGGATCTCAATATATCAAAATGCTCTCATGTCAAGTATGCTCGTAAACATAATACGATCCAAACAGATTATTTCATTCATGGCAGTAAAATACAAGAAGTAGAACAGATAAGGGACCTAGGTAATATTTTTGACTCCAAATTGACTTTCACACCCCACATGGACAACATCGCAAAGAAGGCATACAGAATATTGGGATTTGTTATCAGAAATGCTAAAGTGTTTCACAGCAATGCAGTTAAGATACAACTGTTTAATAGCTTAGTACGAAGTGTGCTCGAGTATGGTAGTGTAGTTTGGAGACCACATTACGCAGTTCATGGTCTTCGACTGGAGCGTGTGCAGAAGAGGTTTCTTTGGCATCTCGCGTTTGCTAATGGAATTTCTATGAAAAAGTGGAGAATACCCTACAAGGAACGTTTAGCACGTTTTAAAATGACATTCTTACTAAAACGTTTCGAGCTAGCCGATGCATCTTTTGTATGGAATTTATTAAATCATTGCATAGATAGCCCCCCATTATTAGCTATGTTAAACTTACGCGTACCTCGCAGATATCCTAGACACAGAATAACTCCCTTCTCGTCACCATTGCGAAGAACAGTTTTCGGATCGAATTTTCCAATTCCTCGACTCTGCAGGCTTGTAAACAAATACAGCGACATGGTTGACTTCAATTTTGAATCGCTCAGTAGTATCCGCAAAGTTATTGCTAATAGGTAACTACAAAAGTGAATTGAAATTATTTGTTTCACCTTTAATTAGATACCTACTATAATAATAAATAAAAAAATAATTGTCTAGTAAGATGTCGAATTTACCTGTAAGAGTTTGTTATATTTAACTATTATTAAAACATGTTTATCCTTGTAAGAATCAATATAATCAAACGTTGGTAAATCTAAATAAATAAATAAATAAAGCATCTTTTGAACTATCCGTTTGTAATACAACTGTACCATCTTTAACCAAAATTCCTAATGTTGGTGCCCGAGATAACCTGTTTTTTAATTCAACAAAGGCCCTTTCTTGTTCAAAGCTCCAACTCCATTTAATATCTTTTTTTAACAAAGAACGAAGTGGCTCAGTTATTTTAGAGTATTCTGGTATAAATTTACTTAAATAATTTGTCATTCCCAAAAACTTTTGCAATTCTTTTACATTCTTAGGTGCATTTAATTTTGTTATAGATTTGACATGTTCTGGATCAACCTGTATACCTGATTTCGACACTATTAACCCTACATACTTCACATAACATGACTTATACTGTACTTTGCTTTCATTAAACTTAACATTAAATTTTCTGGCTCTTTCTATAACCTTTTGCAAAATTTTATCATGTTCTTCATTATCTTTAGCAGCAATTATGACGTCATCGTAGTACACATGAACGCCTTCTATGTTATCAAATATTTGAGTGTTGATTTTTTGCATTACCTCTGGTGCTGAAGATATACCAAAGGGAAGTCTTAAAAAACGATATCTTAAATATGGGGTGCCAAAACTGCAACACTTATTAGGATCATCCAACATTATCTGGAAAAATCCATCTTTTAGATCTAAAACAGTAAAAACTTCATTTCCTGATAAATTGTTATAAATTTCCTCCGCTGATGGTATTGGATATCTTTCCCTTTTTATGCATTTATTGAGTTCTTTTGGATCTAAACATAACCTTAAAGTGCCATTTGGTTTTTCCACAATTACTAAATTATTTAACCATTCTGTTGGCCCATCTACTTTTTCAATGACTCCTAAGCTTTCATATCTATTTAAAGTCTCTTTTAACCTGCTTTTAACTTTTTCTGGAATTCTTCGTATAGGCTTTACAACTGACTCTGAATTGTTTGACAACTTATTTTTATACAAACCGATTTTACCCAAACCTGTAAAAACATCTTTATTTTTACTGATAAACAGCTGTTTTTCTTTACTGTTGTTTAACTTTTGACAGGTAAATGCATCCAGTTTTCTAATTAGGTTTAAGCGAACACACTCATTTAACCCTAGAATAGGTTGTACTGGCATGTCTACAACAGTAAAATTTATGGAAGTTTTCACATTTCTGACAGAGCAGCTGAGTTCAACTTCCCCTGATGGTTTAATTTTTTGTCCATTATAGACTACTAAAAGCTTATAGCTATTTTGCAAGTCTAACTTCCTATTTAAATTATTATACAACGATAAGGGTAAAATGCTACACTCAGCTCCTGTGTCAAGCTTGAAAGGAATCAACTCTCCCTCGACAGATACATTTTCTATCCACTGTGCACATGATAATGAATTAATATGCCTATTTTCAGTCCCATACCTTAGCATAACCTGATCTTCACTACTGTCACTTTCTTGAGTTTCTTCTTGTAAGGCCATTACATTCTTTGTTTTATTTTTAAATTGTTTTTTGCTTCTACACTGTGCTGCAAAGTGATTATACTTTGAGCACTTAATACACATTTTTCCATATGCTGGACACGCTCTTATAGCATGTTCTCTTCCACACCTATTACATCATTGCAATTTATCCTTCTTGACTGATAAAATTGACTGCTCCTCACCTTCCATTTTATTCATTTGCGCTTTTCCTTTTTCTACCTGTCTTGCTATATTTATTGCTTTTTCTAAACTTAAATTAGTTTCCCTCAGTAGATTTTCTTTAACTTGCCTTTCTCTAACTCCTAGCATTAGTACCATTGTGATCATTCTTTCTTGTAAATTCTCAAATTCACAACATTTAGCACTACCTTTGAGCCTGGTTATAAAGTGATCCACCGTTTCCCCTTCATGCTGTTTTATTTTGAGGAAATCATATGTGTTTAACATTAAGTTTTTCTTTGGTTCTACATAACTTTTAAAGTTACTAGAGACTTGGTTATAAGTCTAATGTTTCATTTTCTTCTTTTTTGAAAGTGTTATAAACTTCCAGAGCCTCTTCTCCGGCTGCATTCAAAAACATTGCTACTTTTCTCGTCTCGCTACATTTATCTAACTCAGCTGCACACAGAAATATTTTAAACGCTTGCACGAATTTGTCGAAGTTTTGTCCAGGGCCCGACAATACAAGGCCTTTCGGAGGTTTTAATTTCAATCCTTCCATTTTTATTCTTTATAACTCCGCAACAGTAGATAAATGGATTGTTTTGCAATGGACACACAAGTCCCTTTCTATAACGGTTTTACACCTGACACCATGTAGTGTTTTAATAACATTGAAACCTCGATTATACTAAAGTTATTTATTTAATCAGAGTTTACAAATTATAAGTAATATAAAACTGTGCTGTACTATGGCCGACATCTTGAACAGTGTTGGCGTTGGTGGTTTGTGTTGCCATCTTAAAAACTAGGGATACCATATGTAACAGGCGGAGGGTTTTCAACTCCGATGCAAATTCACTCTCTTGAACTATCCGCACCCAATATAACAGAGCGTCATTGCGCTCTTGCGGTGAGAGGACCGGAGACTCAAATTTGTCTCGAGGGTTACGACAGTTGTGGATGAAACGCCGTATCCAGGCGGTGACGCCGAGCAATTTATCCAAAGAGCTGTAGCGCTCAAGCAAAAACTCCGGATCTGGAGCCGCTATGGTCTCGGTGGCGTGAACATGCACCCCTGGCGTAGATGCCCTGACCACTGCGGGGGTATGGGGCCAAGAACCCTCCGGCTGTAACAACCATGGTGGACCCCACCACAGCTGGTGATTCGCAAGTTCGGGCGCCTCGCAGCCGCGGGAAGCGCAGTCTGCGGGGTTCAATTCGCCAGGCACGTGGCGCCAAATCAACTGGGCTTTCGATGTCTGAATTTGAGACACCCGGTTGGCCACGAATACCTCGAGGGTATGGAGTGAACTTTTAGCCAACAAAGGACGACTTGGCTGTCAGACCATGCAAAGATCGACCTAAAGTCGACACTAGCTCCCAAGGTGTCGACGACGTGGTTAAGCAATCGGGCTAATAGAGTGGCGCCAGACAACTCCTACTTCGGTATGGTCCATCGGGTCCGAAGTGGGGCAACCTTACTCTTAGCCGTAACCAGATGAACGGCGGCAACACCTCGTGCGTCCACCGTTCGAATGTACACGGCTGCCGCGTATCCGCTTTCGGACGCGTCACAAAAGCCGTGTAGGCTAGCGGAAAACCGTCCCTCAGGCAATATGTGCCTAGGGATACAAACACGGTTGACTTCCGGGAGGGATGAGACAAACTGCACCCAGTCTCGGAGCAAGTTGCCGGAGAGGGGCTCATCCCAGGTCACTTCCGCTGCCCATAGTTCCTGTAGGAAACACTTCATTGCGAACACTACAGGACTAAGCCAACCATTCGGGTCAAAGGCGCGAGCTACAGTGGACAGCACTGTGCGTTTAGTCCAGACCTTTGGGCTCGGAAGCTCCAATCTATAGGTAAACAAATCTTGGACTGGTTTGTACTGTACTCCCAAAACAGACAGCATGTCAGGAGTATCAGGGTTTTCGAAGAGATGAGGCTCCTGCTGGTGGTCCTTGGGTACATCTGCCAAGAGTTCGGGCGAGTTGGACACCCATTTCCTCAACTCGTAGCCACCAGCTCCTAGGAGAGCGATCAGCTCATCTCGCAAGACCAGGGCCTCTCGTACACTCGAGGCGCCTGTACAAACGTCATCGACGTACAGATCCTCCTTTATGAGGACAGACGCGCGGGGGTAGCGCAGCCGTTCGCGCTCTGCGAGCTCCCACAGCGAACGGATCGCCACAAAAGGACTCGATCGTAGTCCATAGGTGTTAGTGTTCAGCTCGTAGACGAGGATTGGATCCCTGGGATCCTTTCGCCAAAGTATACCAGCTTATACTATCTCCTGTCTTCCGGGTGAATCACAGTCTGCCGAAACATCATGCGAATGTCGGTCACAAGAACGACAGCATGTCGACGGAAGTTGGTCAAAACATCACTCACGTCGTGATGCAACTTCGGTCCGGCGTGCAAACACTGGTTCAACGACACTCCGGTTGACGTGGGTGCTGAACCATCAAAGACCACACGTATCTTCCCGTTGGAAGTCTTCAAAACCGCGTGGTGGGGAAGAAAATAATGTTCTTCATTTCGCCAATCCAGATGCGAAACCGACATGTGCCCCAGTTCCTCATACTCCCGCATGAAGTCCACGTACTTCTGCTTAAATGCGGGGTCCCTCGCCATTCGGTGCTCCATAGACAATAACCTTTTTTCGGCCAGCGGCCGGGAGCTCCCAGGAGGGGGCGAACTGACAAAAAGGGCAAGCGAGTGATCAAGCGACCCGAGCGGAGGCGACCAGTATTGTTTTGATAGAACAATTCGCACTCCTCGTCCAACGGGTTCACTCGTTTTGCGGTCGGAGGCTCCTCCACCTCCCAAAAGCGTTGGAGGATGTCCGACAAGGCAGAACCAACAGCGAGGTCGCTGTCTGCCGAAGGGGGGTCTGGCCAATTACCGTGGGCCGCATACGGGGGAACATAACGCCCCAGTCGAGGGTACTCCATCAAGGGGGGGGAGCAGCGTACCGCCCGCCTCCCCGAGCTTCCGACGGCCACCGCTACATTCTGCGGGGGGCCCCCGCCCTTGGGGCCCCCGCCCGTGTGCGGGGAATTTGGGCCCCTTTCGGACCCGCCACCTTTGCGATTCAGGCACAGGAGAGCGTGATGTCTCCCGCCGCAATGTGGACAAGCCTTAGCCTGGGGGCACACTGACTGGAGGTGGTCCCTCAGGCACATGTAACACCAGGCGCGTTGCTTGGCGAGGGCTCTTCGTCCCGCAGTCCGGAGGCCCCCGAACTTCGCGCAAGCACGCACGTCATGTCCGTCCCCCCGGCAATACCGGCACCGTTTACCTGGTGCGGGGGGGGGGGGGTCCCTTCGGACAACCGAGAATTGTTTGGTCGGACGGCGGGGTTGTCCCTTCGCCGCCACCGGACGACCCGTGCTCGTTCCCGGTGTGGGGTCGGTCAGCTGGTCCATCACTCTGCACTCGTCCTCCAAAAAACGAAGCAGGTCCGAGAAAGGGGGGAGATACGAGGCGCTATTGCCCCCGTACCTTTGTTCAAATCGCCCCTTTACCTCTGCGGGCAATTTCGTGAGGACGATGTGCAGAAGAAGAAAAGACCACTGGTCGACCGGCAAATCCAGCCGGCGCAACGAGTGGATGGCGGTCAAGAGCGGGTTGACCAAATCCTTCCGCAATGAGGAAACCCGCGTTGCCTTCGGTAGGGCCAAAATGGCCGCCACATGGGTGTCCGCTAGCAAGCGGACGTTTTGGTAGCGGTCCAGCAACAACTGCCGCGCGACCTGGTAGTTAGCATCGCTAACTATCAGGTGCTGGACCACTGCGCTGGCTTCTACGCGGAGGGCGGAGCGCAAATAATCCAGTTTCTGGCTGGGGGACAAATCTTCCCTGGAGTCCACCAAGCTGTCAAACAGGTTGATGAAGCCCATCCAAGCCGTGAGGTCCCCGTCAAAGTGGGGAATCTCCAGTGTGGGCAGTCTCCCTAACAAAGCCGGCGGGGTCGGTTTAACCTCCCCGCTCAAAGTCGGCTCTCCCCTACGGGCAGCCAGGAGCCCTTCTGCCGACCCCGTAATTTGGTCGGCCAGTTCGTACGCCTGGTCGACATCCCTTTTAAAGGTCTCCACTATGGCGTCATCCGCTGGAGGGTGTTCCAAAACGTAGGCATGGAAGTCGACAACGTGTCGCTCCAACTCCTGCATGCGCGCAGGCAACCCTTCGTAACGGGTCAACAATGCCTGAACCCTATCCTGCCGAACAATCAGGGCAGCCGCACCCGCGAGCCAACGCAATGCGGCTTGAACCTCTGCTTTAGCCGTAGTAAGCGGATTGGGAGCCATTTCAAATTAAAGCCTCAAATTCAAATTATCAAATTAAATTCAATTAAAAACGCGTGGAAAATAACAAAAAAGGCGTAAATAACTCCATAAATCCCGCGAAACCGTGTGGGGACAAAAAATATTACAATGTATAAATACAAAATATCGCAGTGTGCAAACGACCTAATTTAATTGCAACACCGTTCGAAACTTACAAACAAAACAAAATTATTACTACCAATTACAAAATAAATCAAAAAAACGAACAGAATAAAATTATTACTGCGAATTACAAACTAAATCAAAACAACATTCAAAAACGAACTATTTGTGTTCGTACGAATACACGAGTTAACCAAATCAACAAACAAACATTACTCGTAAAAATTACTGATAGCCGTAGGGCTCAATGATTCAACAACAAAACAAACTACCTACATTTCTTTTACATTTTTTCTTTGCTAAATTATAAATTTATTATCGGATCCACACAAGTGTGGTAGGTGGTCAGAGATTGATTTTACGACTACCTACACCAAAAAAATAAAAAATCAAGATACTGGAATGTTACTCTAATTAATCAAATTAATCAACCACGCTCTGCTACCATCGATGAACGCGCCCCAGTACAGCACGTACATTTACCGCGATCAGTCACGGCTTACTCAAATGAAATCTCCGACCACGCTACACAACAAAATTAAGGAACTTACCTAGGACACAGCGTGTTTCCGTCGTGGGATGAAATACCGGAGAGCCGGCGCGCGCGCCGACTTACAAAGCTGTCCGATGGCTTCCAACACACTAATTGTCCAATACCAGTAGACATTAAAGTTCCTCCATGAGGACAACCAAAGCTCACCAGCATAAAAAACCGTTATTTAGCAGCGTCAATCCACGCCCGACAAACAATCAGCAATAAAACCACGTTTCAGATTCAAATTCAACTCAATTTAAAGGCGGCACTGTTACGGTTTATAATCCAAGTAAATACTTCAAACACACGGGCAACAAAACGCGAGAACTGTCCAAAACCGCGGCCCGGGACTATATTTCCCGAAAATCAATCGTCAAACCGCACCCCGCGTGCGCAATGATTTTCTCAAGACTTCTCGAAACGTTCTGGTCACGCGTCACCGACCACCCACACAAGATTATAATACATTACGCTTGCCCGTACCGGTCGCGCCATCTATCAAACAATATTCGAACTAATAATCAAAGACGCCTGGAGACGATCAAGCGTAAACAAATTGATTACCGACTATGAAGGTTGATTTAAAAATTGAGGTAGGTATGAGAAAAAGAAAAAAATAGACGGGCGGATTTTGGATGAAAAAAAAGGAAGGCGGAAGAAAAAGATGGTGGTGACTGAGCTATTGTGGAGATGAATAAAAGTGTTTAAATATTAAAGATAAGTCTTTCCTTTGCTGGAATTTCGGTGGGGTTGTTTTATTTTACACTAGTAAGATCGACAGCGCAACATTTAAATTTGCCTGGAGTTGATATATTTGTTATTTTAGGCAGTTCTTTCCATTGTAGGCCATTTTTAACAAGAATACATGCACCTCCCCTTTTTTATCTTCTCTACAATAATTAGCTGTTAGGCTACTATAAAGTATATACAATAAATTTTCATATCCTTTCATGATAAAGTGCTTAGTACAAAATATCAATATTTGACCCTTTTTTTAGATAATTGGTCTAGACATGCCAACAATTCATCTACCTTATTAATTAAACCCGCTAATTATGCTGTATATTGTAATTATGCTGTGTATTAATACGCCCGTTATGCTGTAGTATGTTAATACAGGGTTTTTCATTATGAGCGCTCAAACATTGAAATGAAATAAAACAATCTGTTTAAGTGATCTTACCACAATTTTTATTACATTTTAAAGAATATTCAATGACATTATGTGTGGAAAATAATATCAGCCAAATGGCCACCGCGACTCCGCTGTAGATGGTGTATTCTGGTGGACCAATTGTGAAGGACGTCCTCGCATAAATGGGACTCAATTTCATGAAGAACACCAGTTATGTTGGCCTTTAGGGTAGCAATTGACTGTGGCTTATCTGCAGATACTAGAGATTTAGCGTAGCCCCACAGAAAATAATCGAGCGGTGTTAAGTCACACGATCTCGGGAGTCAGTTGATGTCGCCACCACGCGAGCCCTCGAACTTCTCTTTCAATAAATTTAATGTTTCCCGTGCTGTATGGCAAGTGGCGCCGTCCTGTTGGAACCACATGTTTGTAAGATCCATACCACCTACCCTAGGCCACAAAAAAATTGTTATCATCGACCGATATCGGTCGTCATTGACAGTGAGCACTGATTTTGATAATATTTTTTTATAATTTCTACGCGTTGTTGAAGCGTGTAGCGTTCCATGATGAAATGTCACGACTATATTCCCGCCAAACTCCATAAAGAATAGAGGAAACAAACCAATTTAGGTTTATCACAACTCACGTTGTTACGTTCACGTTGTTACAACGTTTTACAAATCTCCTGTTATTTACATGATTATCGACTTTTACGTGCTATTACTATTACTACTTATTAACAATTCTAATTGCAGCATATTTCAATAGAATCACTAAAATAAAATGCATATTAACTTGGTATTTCGAAAAATCATTATAAAGTCGACATGAAATCCAGGTATTAAACACATTTTGTGGAATTCAGCCGATGAATAAAGTTGAGGCATTTGTCAATACAATTTACGTATTTTAATTACATTCAGATTAACTGATAATAAGATCGCGAAACGTGGACCAGAAAAGGCCCTTTATCTGTTTCGGAATAAGTTAGACTCTCTTTAAGAGAGGGATGAACAAACAGAGTTTGAATGGCCGCAACAGCCATTTCTTTATTTATAATTGTCTTTATGGAGACGATTTCGATCGTCTCCCGGTCAATTAGGAGGCGTCTCTTACCAGCTGCAGACGTCTGAACAGCATCAGGGGGATCAGGAGGAGCCGGAGGGGGAGGAGGTAGGTCCATAACTATAGAGAAATACCACCTAAGAACAAAAAACCGCACAAAACTACAAAGAAATATTATAAAATTGCTGATATTTTCCTAAAATAAGACGATTTGGAAAAAATAGGACTCTCCAGCACGACTGACAGCTATCAATCCGAAATTAATCCATACAAAAGACACTCTTGTGCATTAGTGCAGTCTTTAATGACAGGAAAATATGTATGACATACTTTGCTGTCATCACTTCTATTTCTAGGAAATCTGTCTGTCATGCGAGGAAACAAATGTGGATTTAGTTTTACAAACATTACTGTTTCTAATATGTAAAGTGAAGGTAAGGTAAATTATGATATTCAATTAAATTTATTTACAGCTATCAGTAGTTTTGAGATTAAACATAGATTTCAAGCAGAACTTTTGTCTTTTAAAGATAATATCTTTATCAGTTGAGTTCCCCAGAAGATTATATAAATATATACAGACAAATCACACAGATTGAGCTAGCCCCAAAGTTTGAGATTTGTGTGAGTTAGTATCCCATAATACTAACTCAACGATACTATATTTATAATAGATACCTACATATATAGATAAACATCCAAGACCCAGATCAATCAGGAAAAGATCATTTTCCATCATGACCTGACCGGGGATCAAACCCGGGGCCTCCATATCGCAAGCAGACGTGTTGACCGCTGCGCTACAGAGGTCGACTACCACCAAATACTACATCTGATCACACCATATCTAATGACAGATTCAAGCAAACCATAGCAGGCTATTAATAGAGCCTATATATTTAAAGTACGTGATAATTTATATAACGCGTATGCACTACTGCTTATTCTTTTTGCTAGAGTTTCAATGCGCGTCTTCCAATTTAAGTTTCTGTCAATTGTTAGGCCTAGAAATATTGTACTATTAGCTATATGTATTTTATTATTATTATATTCGATGTCAAGACTAGTTAATAGTAGTCATAGTTTTATTTATTACTAGCTGACCCGGCGAACTTTGTTCCGCCTTAAAGGCAATAAATATCACAAGATCACATTTTTTACTTTTTAAATTTCCTAATTTAAAAAGTAAAAAATGTGATATTTATTGCCTTGTGAATACACTGTAAATAAAAAAAAAAAGTATTCCATGATTTTTTTATTTGTCATTTATTTAGTGTAGCACCTTGTGAAAGAAATGAATTTCTACTTGTGCTTCGTAAATTATTTAGGTATTGATCTCTGAGATGTCGTGGTGGCCTAGTGGTTAAAACACCAGTCTCTCTTGTATGATTGCGCGGGTTCGATTCCAGGTCAGGCAAGTATCGATGTAACTTTTCTAAAGTGATATGTACTCTCTAAGTATAATATCTAGGACACCAATGACTGATCGTGAAGGAAAAAATCTTGAGGAAACCTGGACTTTATAAGTCTGAAATCGCCACCCCGCATTGAGCAAGCGTGGTGATTACACTCAATCCTTCTCTGCATGAGAGGAGACCTGTCTCCAGCAGTGGGACGATAAAAAGATTGATGATGATGATGATGATGATCTCTGAGGTTTGTTCGCCGATTTCGCATTGTCAACGGAACAGTTTCACGGACTGCCGCCTCCCTTTGCTCTTGTGAGTGAGAAGCACGAAGTCGAGTCATAGTAAGGCGGCGTTCTGCACGTGCAATTTCTTGCTCTTCTTCAGTGCTTTCATTCAGAATGTTTCGATTTACTCTTGCATTACCGCTTTGTCGAGAAAGATTTGATGGTCTTGGTCACGGCATGATATTTTAATTGATGATAAATGGCACAGCAATACAATATTAGAAATTTTGAAGTTGAAGTTGGCTTTGTGGTTTTTTATTAGAAACTTTAAACCAGCAGAGAGTATTTATATTCTTTGCTTTAAACGATTGCTTCAACCAGTTAGACTTTTTTTTAAATATGCTAGCTGTCATTTGCTTTTTGTTATACCATTTTTGGTATATGAATTGCTGACTTACATTTTGAATGAGTTGGACCATGTCTTATGTCACGTCACATGGGAACGACGGGGACGGGTTCTTAACTACCTCCCACCAATATTCAGCTAAATCGGTTCAGCCGTTCTTGAGTTATATATAAATAGTGAATAAGCAACTGAATCGATTCCAATAATTTTTACACCATGTTATATTTTGTCCCAAATACATTTAGAAATTGTTACAGTGTAGTTACCGAGTGCGTCACGCAGCTTATGATACATCATCATAGTATTGTGCGCGCGCAACAGCTGACGCTAGAGGTCAATGCACCGCGCTTGCTCGCCAGCGGGTCTTTGACCATATTTATGTTGGGACAACGAAGTAGAATACACGTAGCAAGCTTATTATAACTTTGTGGTTTTTCATTATATCTTTTTGAAATTTTGTACATAATATTATTAACTTAAAAATACTGGACACGTGTTTCCTACTTTGTGGAGGTGCAGGATACCAGGGTAGCACAAAAGTTTAGGAGAAGTCGAAACAATAAACCTCATTCATTCATCATTATCACATAATCGTAATACATGAAAGGAGGTATATTGTGCATATTTTTTGACGTGCAAGGTACCAGGGTAGCATAAAAGTATAGGAGAAATCGAAACAATAAAAAAGCTCATTCATCATTATCAAATCATCATAATACATGAAAGAGGTTTTATTATGCATAGTTTGTGGACGTGCAAGGTACCAGGGTAGCAAAAAAGTATAGGAGAAGTCGAAACAAAGAAGCTCATTTATTCTCAAAGGAACGACGGGGAGCGACAAAGAAAGTATCCTATGTCCTTCTCCCGGCTCTAAACTACCTCCCTGACAATTTTCAGCTAAATCGGTTCAGCCGTTCTCGAGTTATAAGTGATGTAACTAACACGACTTTCTTTTATATATATAGACTAGCTGACCCGGCGAACTTTGTTCCGCCTTAAAGGCAATAAATATCACATGATCACATTTTTTACTTTTTAAATTAGGAACACCGTAAATAAAAAAAAAAAAGTATTCCATGATTTTTTTATTTGTCATTTATTTAGTGTAGCACCTTGTGAAAGAAATGAATTTCTACTTGTGCTTCGTAAATTATCTAGCTATTGATCTCTGAGATGTCGTGGTGGCCTAGTGGTTAAAACACCAGCCTCTCTTGTATGATTGCGCGGGTTCGATTCCAGGTCAGGCAAGTATCGATGTAACTTTTCTAAAGTGATATGTACTCTCTAAGTATAATATCTAGGACACCAATGACTGAACGTGAAGGAAAAAATCTTGAGGAAACCTGGACTTTATAAGTCTGAAATCGCCACCCCGCATTGAGCAAGCGTGGTGATTACACTCAATCCTTCTCTGCATGAGAGGAGACCTGTCTCCAGCAGTGGGACGATAAAAAGATTGATGATGATGATGATGATCTCCGAGGTTTGTTCGCCGATTTCGCATTGTCAACGGAACAGTTTCACGGACTGCCGCCTCCCTTTGCTCTTGTGAGTGAGAAGCACGAAGTCGAGTCAAGTAAGGCGGCGCTCTGCACGTGCAATTTCTTGCTCTTCTTCAGTGCTTTCATTCAGAATGTTTCGATTTACTCTTGCATTACCGCTTTGTCGAGAAAGATTTGATGGTCTTGGTCACGGCATGATATTTTTATTGATGATAAATGGCACAGCAATACAATATTAGAAATTTTGAAGTTGAAGTTGGCTTTGTGGTTTTTTATTAGAAACCTTAAACCAGCAGAGAGTATTTATATTCTTTGCTTTAAACGATTGCTTCAACCGGTTAGACTTTTTTTTAAATATGCTCAGCTGTCATTTGCTTTTTGTTATACCATTTTTGGTATATGAATTGCTGACTTATATTTTGAATGAGTTATGAGTTGGACCATGTCTTATGTCACGTCACACGGGAACGACGGGGACGGGTTCTTAACTACCTCCCACCAATATTCAGCTAAATCGGTTCAGCCGTTCTTGAGTTATATATAAATAGTGAATAAGCAACTGAATCGATTCCAATAATTTTTAAACCATGTTATATTTTGTCCCAAATACATTTAGAAATTGTTACAGTGTAGTTACCGAGTGCGTCACGCAGCTTACGATACATCATCATAGTATTGTGCGCGCGCAACAGCTGATGCTAGAGGTCAATGCACCGCGCTTGCTCGCCCGCGGATCTTTGACCATATTTATGTTGGGACAACGAAGTAGAATACACGTAGCAAGCTTATTATAACTTTGTGGTTTTTCATTATATCTTTTTGAAATTTTGTACATAATATTATTAACTTAAAAATACTGGACACGTGTTTCCTACTTTGTGGAGGTGCAAGGTACCAGGGTAGCACAAAACTGTAGGAGAAGTCGAAACAATAAACCTCATTCATTCATCATTATCACAAATCAACATAATACATGAAAGAAGTTTTATTGTGCATAGTTTGTGGACGTGCAAGGTACCAGGGTAGCACAAAAGTGTAGGAGAAGTCGAAACAATGAAGCTAATTCATTCTCATGGGATCGACGGGAACGGGATAAAAGGTATCCTATGTCCTTTTCCTAGTTTTTAGCTACCCCCCTACCAATTTTCTGCCAAATCGATTGAGCCGTTCTTGAGTTATAAGTGGAGATAGATAGTGAATAAGCAACTAAATCGATTCCAATAATTTTGAAACCATGTTATATTTTGTCCCAAATACATTTAGAAATTGTTACAGTGTAGTTACCGAGTGCGTCACGCAGCTTACGATACATCATCATAGGTATTGTGCGCGCGCAACAGCTGACGCTAGAGGTCAACGCACCGCGCTCGCTCGCGCGCGGATCTTTGACCGTATTCATGTTGGGACAACCAAGTAGAATACTCGTAGCAAGCTTATTATAAGTGGTTTTTCATTATATCTTTTTGAAATTTTGTACATAATATTAACAACTTAAAAATGCTGGACACGTGTTTCCTACTTTGTGGAGGTGCAGGGTACCAGGGTAGCACAAAAGTTTAGGAGAAGTCGAAACAATAAACCTCATTCATTCATTCATCATTATCAAATAATCGTAATACATGAAAGAAGGTTTATTGTGCATATTTTTTGACGTGCAAGGTACCAGGGTAGCATAAAAGTGTAGGAGAAATCGAAACAATAAAAAAGCTCATTCATCATTATCAAATCACCATAATACATGAAAGAGGTTTTATTGTGCATAGTTTGTGGACGTGCAAAGTACCAGGGTATCACAAAACTGTAGGAGAAGTCGAAACAATAAACGTCATTCATTCATCATTATCAAATAGTCATAAGTACATGAAAGAAGGTTTATTGTGCATATTTTTTGACGTGGAAGGTACCAGGGTATCACAAAACTGTAGGAGAAGTCGAAACAATAAACGTCATTCATTCATCATTATCAAATAATCATAATACATGAAAGAAGGTTTATTTTGCATATTTTTTTGACGTTCAAGGTACCAGGGTAGCATAAAAGTGTAGGAGAAATCGAAACAATAAAAAAGCTCATTCATCATTATCAATCACCATAATACATGAAAGAGGTTTTATTGTGCATAGTTTGTGGACGTGCAAAGTACCAGGGTATCACAAAACTGTAGGAGAAGTCGAAACAATAAACGTCATTCATTCATCATTATCAAATAATCATAATTACATGAAATAAGGTTTATTTTGCATATTTTTTTGACGTGGAAGGTACCAGGGTATCACAAAACTGTAGGAGAAGTCGAAACAATAAACGTCATTCATTCATCATTATCAAATAATCATAATTACATGAAAGAAGGTTTATTGTGCATATTTTTTTGACGTGGAAGGTACCAGGGTATCACAAAACTGTAGGAGAAGTCGAAACAATAAACGTCATTCATTCATAATTATCAAATAATCATAATACATGAAAGAAGGTTTATTGTGCATATTTTTTTGACGTTCAAGGTACCAGGGTAGCATAAAAGCGTGGGAGAAGTCGAAACAAAGAAGCTCATTTATTCCCACAGGAACGACGGGGAGCGGCATAGAAAGTATCCTATGTCCTTCTCCCAGTTCTTAGCTACCTCCTTACCAATTTTTAGCCAAATTGGTATAGCCGTTCTTCAGTTATAAATGATGTAACTAACACGACTTTCTTTTATATATATATAGATTTTTTTATTTATTACCATCCAGCTACTTTACCGCTTCAATTAATGTATTTTTTATATGCGTTTCATATGTACTTTTGTTATGGCATGGTTTAATGAACTTAGGAAAGTAATTAATATAGAGAATAACCAAGAGTGGTGCAAGTATGCTACCTTGCGGAACTCCAGGATGGACGATACGTTCGCATGACGTAAAGTTTCATATGCGTCAAGTTTATTAAGCAATATATTATGTTAGACATAATCAAATGCCTGTGTCATGTCACAGAAGATGGCATAGACTGGTGTATTTTTATCTATGTCTATTATAATTGATTTGAAACAAACTAGTTCACATAAAATATTCCACTACCTCCTACATTAGCTACAATAACTCAAATAATAAAACTTAGCTGTTGTTGGTTTGTGAACATATAGTTACGAGTTTGTGATATTAGTTTTACTTTTTTAATCAATATGCAGGCTATCACATTACAAATTTACTCAATATACCTCAAATATCATATGAAACCGGCTTTTGTGTAAGTTGTTTTGATTATTATTTGGGTAAGGTGCAAACCAATCGCTTGTTGCAAGTGTGTAATAAAATTATTATTGTTTTAGAAATTAGTTGGGTTAAGAAGTTGGAGGAAGAAGGTAGCTTAAAGTGTAGAGACTAGTGGAACGAAACGACAATATTTACCGTTGAATAAACCTTTAAATCGTGCAAAGAAGGGAGGTTGCATTTGTGGTTTAAAAATAAACTCGCGAGACTGGTGGAGACTTATCGAGCTAAATAAAAAAAAAAACAATTTTAGTGTTTTAAATATATACCGTTATATATCTTAATAACGGACTCTAAAGAAACAAAATATAATATTGCTACTACTCATCAACAAATTTAGCTAAGTGACAGTAATATGTGTGGTTGGCCTAGTGGCTAACAGATGTCGCCTTTTGCAATTTCAATACAAATTACTTTTGGTAAATTATAAAAACAATAATTTCAAAATTCGATAAGAAATAACTTTGTTAACTATTGAACTAAGGAAGCGCTAGAACATTATAATCTCATGCCATCAAACTCCGAAAAAAGTCACTGCAAGATGGCAGCGACAGCGACGCGGAAAGCAACAAAAACAAGCGTAAATAACTCAATAAATTCCGCGAGACCGTGTGGGGACCAAAGCTAAGGCCAACCGTTACAAACAAAACACTAACATGTACAAATAAAAAATATTACAAAGTATACATACAAAATATCAGTGTGCAAACGGCCTAACTTAAGTGCGACACAGATCAAAACTTATAACCAAAACAAAATTATTATTACCAATTACACAATAAATCAACAAACAAACAGAATAAAATTATTACTGTGAATTATGTAATATATCAACAACATTACGACTATGAATTACGAGCTAAATCAACAAAATTACGACTATGCTATACGCGCAAAAAAATTGTAAATGTAAAAAGCACTGTTTTGTGTTCTAAGTATAGATTATTTTATGATTGTAATAATATTCAGGTTAAGCTTAATCCTCTTTTCTTTAAGAAAATGAATAATTAAGCTATAATCTGTTTAATGATAACATAAACTCATTTTTATATTTTTTATAATAACAATATCATAAGTTTGTCAGGGATTACATTTATATAAAATATTACAATGCTGCCATTTCAACGTTCGTTTCATTTATTAGTATAAGTAAGTGTATCTATACTATATGTATTCAGTATTTTAAAGTAAAGAATCTATGTACGAAAATTCGCTAAAGCGGGTGGGTTTTAGTTAGTAAAAGTCTGACATGCCCTTTCGCTCCACCCAGGGCGGGACAGGTCATAAATAATGACCTTCTTAACTTTTCTCACGAGCTGGTTTGGCGGTAGAACGTATGGTAGGTACCTGAGTATATCGAAGTAGAAAAGCAGTAAAAAATATTGGAATAAATTCTATTCACTGTTTCCATGACTTTGCGCGTGATTCCTAATAAAACTACTTTTTCTTGTATAATCTACTAATAATGTATTAATCAAGTGCAAAGCTATTCCAAGGTATAAGTTAGTTATTTTCTTCACTCCAAATTTAATTAAAATACAATCAGTACATTGTGTATGAACGAAGGGCATCCAGACATTAGTATTTAATATTTCCTGAAGAAAAAGCAATCTATTTGAAATTGGCCATTTGTGAAACTTCAAAATATGATTTCGTTGGTGTCAAATACTTTTAATGCGAAAATAATATTAAAAATTATATTGACTAAACAATGTATACATGTTGCTATTTCTAAGACTTTCTACATACTATCCGTCAACATGTCATAAGATTGTATCTTTTGAAGCGAAATATGCAAACACTTGAATATTTTACAGATGTCTTTTTCTGTGGCAGCTGTAAAAGCAATAATATTAATATATATTTAGTTTGTTTATCTGATGGTCATCCTATATACGAAGCATGATCTATTTCTTACAATGATAGATGGCAAAGTGGCTCAGGTATTAACAGATACGTCTTCGGGTTCCACATGTACAATATGTGGAGCTACTCCACGCCAAATGAACGATTTGACTTAAGTTACTGCTAGGCCTGAAAATGAAGATTCTTATCAATACGGACTGTCTACTTTGCACGCCTGGATTCGTTGTATGGAAATGATTTTTACACATTTCCTATAATCTGTCTTTCCAAACTTGGTCAGCCACAAGTGAAGAAAAGAAACGACTAAAGCAAGAGAAGAAAACCCTGGTACAAAGACGTTTCCGTGAAGAGCTAGGATTGATCGATACACCAAGACAAGTAAGTGGTAATTCTAATGACGGTAATACTGCCAGAAGATTTTTTCACAATGCAAGCTGCTCTGCTGAAATTGCAGGAGTGGATATAAACTTAATTAAACGACTTTACATAATTCTGTAGTGTGCATCCTGTTGATTAATATTTTCACACACAATATGAGTGCAAAATAGATAAGACATCCTAATATTAACGATAAATTACAAAACTTACCGCAAACTATTGATGTAAACAGGAACATTTCAACCTGAAATAGATAGCATTTTCTGTTTCCTGACTTTTAAAACATTTTTACAAATTACTCCGAAAATCGCAAATATTCGCAACTTTTTTTTATTTGATCATGTTTATGGATAGCTAGGCTACAAATCCACATTAAATGTAAAGCATGGGTAAACGTGGGTAACTGTCAAAAGTCTCGATGAACTTTAAATAAACTTTTTTTTACCATTATTTATTTTGCAATTATTTTAAGGTAAACGTTAATATTATATTATTAAATACATAATAGATGTTTCATATTCTTCAAAAGACGAGGTTTCCAGAAATATATGATACATTATACCTTTTCCTGTAATGTATAACGATAAAATCAATTTGAAAGTGATGAAGTGAACGGGCTTAACATGGACGTCTGTCAAAACTATAAAGTTTGTAGAGTTGTAAAAAAACATTTCAAATAATATGTATAATTTTTCGATATTATATTCTAGTTTGGTCCTTAAACTATTGAGTAAAATAAATAAAGTATGTTAGTAGCGACATTGACAAAACCTATTTTTAATCAGCAGTTGTTCTACGATTTTCCATAGTGCAGGATGAGGGCATGTGCTCATTGCTGGTCCTGTTAGATTTTCCCGGGCATTCGATGCAATTAATATTCCGTTATTGCTAGCAAAGCTAGGTTACTACGGTTTTGACTCCAAAGCAAAGCAATGTTTCCGCAGCTACCTTAGTGATAGAAAACAACTTGTGGATCTATGTTTGAGTGACGGCACTGCTCTTACATCTACTCTCACTTCCATTGACAGAGGAGTTTCGCAGGGATCTATATTGGAACCAATTATATTTATTTTGTACTGTGCGGCTATCATTCGGTACCTTCAGAAGTGTAAGTACCACATATACGCCGATGATGTCCAACTGTACATTTCTTTTACTCCAGATGAATACGACACTGCCATTAAAGATCTGAACGAAGACCTTCGTAGAATCACGGACTGGTCGACGCAGAATTGTCTGTCACTGAACCCAACCAAAACGAAATACATGGTATTTGGCACAAGGCAGCAGCTGGCTAAATTACCCGCATAGTTACACTTACAGCTTATGGGTGAGCCGATTGAGCGAGTATATGAGACTCGGAATCTCGGTCTTGTCATGGACAAAGACCTTCGTTTTCTAAAATATGTAGCCGAATTGGTCAGAAACTGTTTTTACCGCCTGGAAGTTCTGTACAAGATTAGGCCATACTTGTCCGAGGCGCTGCGGGAGCGGCTAGTTGAAACCCTGATTTTGTCTAGGTTAAACTATTCGGATACTGTGTACGGCCCGCGCCTGCTGGCTCGTCCAGATCGGCTCATTCAGAGGATCCAGAACGCTTGCACTCGGTATTGTTACATAATTCCTTCCAAAGTCACGTGACCCTATTTTTAAACAAACACTCATATTGAAAAAGAAATCGAGACGCAAGCTACATTTGGCGTGCCATTTCTTTGGTGTGCCAAGGAGCCGCACTACCTGTACGACAAGTTGAGTTGGGTGGCCAGTAGACGAGATTGTGAAAGAAGGTAATGCTCGCAAGAACTCTCGACCCAGTCGCATGGTTCAGCCGCTTTTAGAGGTAGCTTCCGTTACGCAGCTTCTAAAATCTGGAATAACCTACCACCTTCAATTAGAGCAATTAACACCATAGTCGTCTTTAGACAACGCTTAGGGCACCTCACAGAAGCTCAAATGAAGTTAGACATGGTCGCACTGAATATCTCAATCATATAATTTAAGTAGCCTACCAGCCTATGTGTCAGTGTTTCTATTGGTAAGTGTTGCATTGTTTTTTTTTTTTTTTGTTAAAAAATTTTTTATTTGATTTTGCCATTTAGTTTGTTATTATTAGTTTCATTTCTTTTGTTTTTCAATTTGATTATTTTGCATTTAATTTCATTTTTTTATTTCATTTATTTGCGTTTATTTTATATGAATGGATTTTATATATCTTTAATCTGTGTTTGTAATTATTACAATGAATTTATGTTGCTACCTATATATATTTGTCAATGTTTCTTTTCTTAGTTTATTTATTACTAGTTTTCCGGCCACGGCTTCGACCACGTGGAGTTCGGTTATATCGCGCTTTTTAGATTTCCCTTGGAAATATCAAATTTTTCCAGGATAAAAAGAAACTCTATTATTAAATCCGGACTTCTAACTTTACGTCTGCAAAATTTCAAAGCAATCGGTTTAGTAGTTACGGTGTGAAATCAGAACAAACAAACTCGCGTTCCCATTTAAAATATTAATAAGGATTATTAGTGTTTAGCAATATTAATCAATCTCACGCTATTTTTGTACATAGGTACTCGTAATCATTTCTTTTATTGAACACGTTTTTATTTTTATTTATGTATGCATACACACGTTATGCTGTTGTATAAAACTGATTTACATCCGTCACCTCACATCAGGTTCAGTTGAAAACCAACGTCAGGCACTAGTTGTCTGGCATTTTTGCTGAATTGGACCTTTTCGGTGCAGTCACAAGGCACACTTACCTGCTATTTTTTACATAATGGTTTTTACTTTTTATTTGGTTTTTTATTTTGTTGCTACCTGGTGTATGTTTGTGCTAGATGTATTGTGTGTCTTTAAGTCTGTGCTGAATATATGTACTTTATTTCTAATGATGAACCACTGGAGAAAATGTTTCTTTATAGTAACCGCGCACGATATCCCCACTATCATCTCTCATCATCATCATCTCAGCGTATAATCCCGGTTGCATCCGCGGCTTTCGCGTTGGAGCCCAGGCTCCGCTTTCCTACACTTACTCCTCCATTTCGCATGATCTTTGGCATCCCGTGGTGTGAGATTGTTGGCACGCATGTCATCTCTTACAACGTCAAGCCAGCACTTGTTTGGTCTACCCCGCTTGTTCCGGCCCGGCGGAGACGCCATGACAAGACATTTGTTACCCACGTAACAACCACCGCAGCTTATTTATTTCCGTGACACGCAGCTCCTGCTTGTGTCGCTCAAGCATAGACCACGCCCCACTGCCATACAGAACCTGGTCTAATGATGGTCTCATAGGCCTGTCCCTTAAGCTTAAACGGCATTTTATTTATTTATTTTAACTTTATGCACAAAGAAAAACGTTGCAGTCTACCTTAAGGTGATGCAGAGACAACACATGGTAGGTGCAAAGATATAAAAGAGAACTTAAAAGAGAAACAAAAAAAATATTATAATAATTACATACATACATACAAAATATAAACAGCAGAGAGAGATAAAAAAATATAGATAGAGAAAAAGAATAAATTATATGTTTGATGATTCTGGCATTTTGGGGTTAGGTACTTTGTTCTTTTGATTAATCTGTGAATGGTGATCAAAAATTCCATAACATATTCGTGTAGATGCAACGGATAAGGTTCTTCATTTCACTCTCCCTCTGAAAGTTTTCATGAGTATAGTAGTGAGCATTTGGATGTTAAAGTTATTCCGTGGTCAGCGCGGTCCCCTGACTGAAACTCTATAGAAAATGTTTAGGATTTAATGGTGCAAATATGGGAATCGGTAGATGAAATATTTCTTGATCTTAAGTCCATTCCACTCGAGGCCACCATTATGTTCCCTCCATATCAAACACTTTATAGTGTCATAATTGGGTTAGTATTTCAATTCAGCATCGGGAATGATCTAGTGGTGACCTTGCCGCTCATACATTAGTTGGAGTTCAAAGTCAGTGTGACTTTTTCTCTTCATTTCAGTTTATTTAGCATAGACCTAATATTTATATTAGGCTAAAAATTTTAGTCACATGTTTTATTTCATTCATAATTTGGTCCTGTCATTTTGAAATGTCATTAATACTTACTGTTTTATCAAGATTAATATCCAAACTATATTTTGCAGCTAATTCAAAACTGTTACTAAGTTAGATAAGAACTAGTCTAAATCATAAATCAAAAAGATGAAAAAAAGCGCTTTTGATATAAATACTTTAGATTACAAAAAAAAAAAAAAAAAATTAAATAATTAAAATAATTTACATATTAATTTCGCAGGCAGACAGTCCCATGTCTGCCCGCGAAATTTATATGTAAATTACGAACTGTTACTGATTAGGTAAGTGTAGGTGTAGGCGCCCCAGCACAGCACGTACATCTACCGCGCATTTGTCACGGCTTATTCAACAAACAAGGTCGGCATACACCACAAGTAAAATTAATCTCCGACCATACACTAGGAAATCTACGGGACTTACCTGGGACTCAGTGTGCTTCATCGCGAAGTGAAGTCAGGCGAGGTCGACGCGCGCGCCGACCTTACAATGACGTCCGAAGTCTTCAGTTCACTGACCGTCCCATACCAGTCTGCACACCAAGTTCCCTTAACAGGCACCAAAGCTCACCAACGTAAGAAGTTATTTAACAGTGTCAAACACGCCCGACAAAGATCGCCAATGAAACCACGTTTCCGATTCAAATTCAACTCAATTTACAGACGCACTGTTACGTTTTATAGTTCAAATAAATACTTCAACACCCGGGCAACAATCGCGACAAACCATACAATACGCGCCGGTGGTATTTTCCCGAAATTCACTCGCCCGAAACACGCCACGCGTGCGAGAGATTATTCTTCAAGATTTCAAGCAACGGCCCGCGTACGCCGCGGGGTCTAATCACGTTGTTATATTTCAAGTTCAAGCAACGGACCTTCCGCGGCGAGGTCGCAAGACGTTGTGCTAATGGCGGCCGCGCGCCGCCACAGACAACACTAATCGCGCTGGCCCGTGCGATCGGGCATCTATCGACTCGACTAACTAGCAATCGGACCCGATCGATAAAACCAGCGCGAACATCCCCCCGCCCCGGACAGTAACAAACGGTCCGACAATTCAATCTAAGGGCAGGCGAGAGAGTGTGGCGATCGCGCGCCTCAAGACAGAGTCCCCCACCAGGACCTCGGCAAACCTGGGAACACCATCCACCACCAGAATAACATGTTAGGAAATATGTAGAAACACATAAGCAAAGTTCATAATTATTGTATGAATAAATATTACCTATATTTATTCATTAGGACTTTTGGTTATAATAGGCAGGGTACAATAAATACATAGCAGGACACATTATCCTTGTGAGCACTAGCAACTTATAAATGATTTGGTAAGCACAATTATTATTTTTAAAAAGAGCATAGCTTAATCTCCTAACTAAAGTATCATAAGGAAAAATAACTCCTATAATTAATAGGTAATATTAGCCCCTCGTATAAACAATCAACTATTCTTGTATACCTACCGAAAAGTGTCAGAGCCCACTTTAGTCAACGGCAAAGGCGCCATGTGATACGGCGCGGAGCGCGAGTCGTTTCCTCCACGTCACGTGACATACCCGGACAAAACGTAACGTCGCGTGCGTGACGCTTGCACCTGTCTATGCCCGTGTGACCGCGGTGTAACCTACTCGGCATTCTACTGCACAGTTTTCGGTGTTTAGACTAGGTTATTTCTAAATATAATTGCATCAATGAAAATAAAGTTCCCTCTATGCGTCTATTGACCTTTCATTCACTTGACGACTGTGTATTAATTTTGCGGCCTTCCTTCTTTTATGTTTTTGTGCGAAATTGTAATCAGTTTTCTTGGTATTTCAGTAAGATTTACTTGGCTGGTACTGAACCGAATATTTTCAATCAGAAAATAGGATTACTCGTCTACTTCCTCACATACTCTTTCCGGTGTTAGTTCCGCTAATGCTAACTCAGTGTAATTTGGATAAATTTGGATAGGTAATTTCATCATCAACCTTTTTTTATCTTCCCACTGCTGGGTATAGGTCTCCTCTCATACAGAGAAGGATTGAGGTAATTTACCATGCCAAAAAATCACCCAAGAGGTTTCAGAGCTAGCAAATACCAGCTGAAAGCAGTAGAGAAATTCTTCTATTGCTTTTATCTTATTTCTGTCTATGGCGATACCCTCCTCGTTAAATTGTATACTTCTCACGCAAACAATCTCTTCAGATACCCATCGTGCTCAGCTTTGCTGGAGCCCTAGTAGATGAACGATTCACCGATGAATGAATCGACTCTCTCTAGGTTTTCGACTATCTGTCGGATTTTGCAATACTAAACTTCTGAAGCATGGTTATTTCCAAAACGCAAAAATTGGTGTTTACCAAACGGAGTCCCGAAGGCACAAAGTCAGAAATGGCATGGTTGATATCTGTCTTCGAGAACCGGTCCACCTTGTTGGGGGCCTCCCTACGCTGCGTCTTCCAGTACGTGGCCGCCACTCCAGAACCTTACTGCCCCATCGGCCATCGGTTCTACGAGCAATGTGCCCTGCCCACTGCCACTTAAGTATAGCGACTCGTACAGCTATGTCAGTGACTTTGGTTCTTCTGCGTCTAACTTAAACAAACACAAAGCTTGTTTTGTTCAACAAGCGTCTAACTTACTGAAATATTGCGCCCCCGGAGCTTGATTGCGTGAGTGTCGGCAGCCGGTTATGTACACGACGCGCCGCCCTTCTAGACCGCCACTGTGGTTCCGTTCACCCACTGTGTGGCGTGAGCCAACAGACACGGATTACTCCCATTTTCACCTAGTCGCCAACACCTATGTGTACTTTTCACACCCAATGGACTGACAACTGGGGGCACTTATCTTTTTTTTTTTAATAAAACATTGCTCCACACTAGGAATTTCTCCTGCGTCGTGAGTACGTTTACAAACATATTAACTTACAAACACAAATAGCCAGACCCGGAACAACTACTCGTAGGTCATACAAATATTTGTTAATTCGTACTAAGTCATTGACTTATCTATCTTAATGGTATACCTATTTACCGATTAATTTACCTAAACCTTAAAATAAGTCCGCATAGGTATGTAAGTTGAGGGATAATACGCTATGCCATTTTCAGCTCATTACATGGTCTGCCAAAGTGTATTAGGTAGGTATTGAAATAGGCTTTTTCATTCATTCGAAGTAATTAATCAAAAAATATAGTTTCCTGAAAAATTTCGGTACTTAATTATAGTTATCAGAAGAAAAAAATGCTTAATATATCTGGTAGGTATCCGAAAGTTTGATTATCAGTCTTACCAAGGGGTTTCGTATCACTCAGTAAATAGGTCAGATAGCACACGTGTGAGCAGTATGTATATGCTGCTAAGTTACTATTTACTAGGTACGTCTTTTATTAATTTGATTGTGCTCTGGTGGTTAAGAAAATGTGTGTTGAATCAATAAATTTCTTTCAAAATGATCCACCCAAAAATCTACACGTCATGTTCGTGAGCAGGCACCTACTAGCCATTCGCGCCATTTTTACTTCTCCTTTACGATCAAGTATTGAATACTATTTCAACTCTTGATTAATGGCCCCCGTGCTTTAATTGAGGGAGCTCAGCAATTTAGACTTCCACCGAAATTGACGTGCTGAAGTACATGTAATAATAAAATTGCTGATGCATATGCAGAATATAAAGGTAATCTAAAAAATAAATTGATACCACAGCCAATATTTGGCCATCTTCGAGACGCAGTTACTTAGGTATGACTGTTCATTGGATAGATTAGGACACATTTGCAAGGAACAGTTTTTCTCTTGCCTGCAGAAGATTCAAAGGGACCCACACAATCGATAGACACACACATAAGATAGCAGAACTCATAATTAAAATACATGAAGAATATGACTTAAGATTGTCCAAAATAACTAAAACAGTAACAGATAATGGCTCTAACTGGTAAAACTGGTAAAAGCTTTTAAAATATTTGGGAAACCTGATCTAGAAACTGATACAAGCGGTAGGTGTTGAATGTTGATTTAGAAAATTTTGAAGTGAACATAAATGAAAACCTTGACAATTAAAATTGGCAAGATGATGTTGATAATGATGGTATATTATCCCTGCTTGACTTTCCTGGACTTCAAGAAAATTATTTATACCAACTGCCCAACCATACGGAACATTGATAATGCCAGACGTCAAAATAATTCATCCCGGAAACTACATGATGTAGCTATGGCTAAATGTCAGGCTGTTTGGAATGTCTGCTCTAGGTCACCAAAAGCATCTGAAATTTAATTGGAAGTTACTAGTAAGTCTCCAACTAGCCCCTGCCCAACTCGGTGAAATTCTTACTACAATAAAATATTACAAGTTCAAGAAACCATAAATGAAGCTATAAGAAAACTGGGATTATCAGTCCTGAAAGAATTTGAAATGCAGTTCTTGGCTGAATATGTTGCATCAGGAGCTTGGAAGGTGACAAAGAGATATATTTTGGATGTCTACAACCCGAATTGATAAGAATGCAAAAAATACTAGCTTCATTACACATTGACAACCCAGTATATTGTGGACCATTGATTGAAATAATAAAGGGAAGTATTGATAAGCGTTTCCAAAAAATTGATTTAGAAAACCCAATATCCAAGGACAGCATTCTGGCAGCAGTATCATATCCATTCTTCAACTTAAAGTAGGTGCCTAAAAATAGGAAGGCGCCTGTTAAGGACCTGTTTATCACAGAAGTCAGGAAATTTAAAAATGAAAATTTAAAAAGTGGCCTTCAATCATAGACATCAGAAAGAAGAAAGAAAAAAGCGAGTCTTACTACATGTTCCAGGATTCAGACTCCTCTGCAACCAGTGAGGGTGGTAGTGCCAATACCAACACTACAATTGACCTGGAAACCCTACAACACTTAAAGGATGAGTGCATAAGTCTGGAGATGCTAAACGCTTATCCTACAATAAAAAGTATTTTTTAAATACAACACATCCTTACCAAGTTCAGGACCAATAGAAAGACTTTTTTTGTACGGTGGAATGATTATGAGACCTCACAGAAGAAAAATGAGTGATGAGGTATTCGAACAACTGGTATTGTTCAAAAGCGTAATAAAATAAATAAAAGTATCTGAGATTTGGTCAAAAGTTATTTTATTTTCAAAATACTCGTACCTATTTTGCATTTAGCATTTCAAATACAAAACGCAAAACTATTTGGTATTTTGCATTTGAAATAGTAAATCTGCAAAGTATTTTGCATTTTGTATTTAAATGCTTTTTTAAAACCATTTTGTACATCTCTGATTTTCTCTTAGCTGTCACGGCTTATTTTAATATCTGAATTGTAATTATGTTTTCAATAATGGATGCTTTTAAAGTGTACATCTTTCTGTATAGAATTACGATATCAAATATCTTTTAATATTTTTATGATTTAAAAGAGTAGTGGAGATTCTTGCCTGTTCTTCTCCATGCGTACCTACCTATGCTTTGGAATGGGCTACTAGCTTGTATCTTTCTGACTGACTGACCCTTTGACAATCCAAAAGTGTCTGTTGTTTTTTAAAGCTATTGCATAGCTTCTATCGGGGGCCTTAAGCGTGGAGACCGAATCCAGAAATTCTGTAACAAAAATAACCTAACCCTGGGGGGGTTAGGTTATTTTTGTTACAGAATCCGAGCGGCACAGCGGTGCGATGTTGAGAGCCGTGCATCGTCTAACGTCGTTTCAGTTCGGTAGTATTCGAAACGGTGTGTTTGTGTGCGTGAACCTACATCTTTTGATAACAATTTATAAATTTTCAAAAAGAGCATGCATATTGCAGGGTGCGAACTCAGTTTTACACATTTGGAAAGTTAATGATTGTCGCGATGTGTTAAACTTGCAACTAATTTTCACTCTGAAATAGGTCTTCTATAAGATGTAGATGCAGATGTATATGTAGATATATGATGTAGATGTAGTCGTGGTGGCCTAGTGGTTAAAACACCAGCCTCTCAAGTATGAGTGCGCGGGTTCAATTCCAGGTCTTTTTTTTATTTTTTATTAAAGTATAAACCAGCGCTTGACCGCAATCCTGCCCGATGGTAAGCAGCGACGCAATCGTTGATGGTAAAGTGCACTAGTTTATTAAGAGCCTATTCACTCTAGCCTTGAAGACACTCAAATTGTAGTCCGACGGAAACACCGCCGCCGGCAGATTGTTCCAGTCCCTCGATGTACGCGGTATAAAGGAGGAGGCGAAACGCTTCGTCCGGATCGTAGAGGTGTTAACAACATAAGGGTGGAAACTCGCCGTACGACGGGTCGTCCGATGGTGGAACGGAGATGGGGGAATTAAATCGTGCAATTCCCTCGCACACTCCCCAGAATGTATCCTATAGAACACCGAAAGGCTGGCTACTCTACGCCTGTGCTCTAGGCTTTGGAGACCAACTCGAGTTAAATCAGGGTCACCAATCAGCCTCTTCGCACGCCTCTCCACTGAATCCAAGGTGGCCAGGTGACACTTAGCAGCACCAGCCCAAATGTGGCTGCAGTACTCCACACACGAACGGACCTGTGCTTTGTACAACATTAGAAGCTGTCCTGGTGTGAAGTACTGCCGGACCTTTGCGATTACACCAAGTTTTCTGGCAGCCACCTTGGCCTTGGACTCAATGAACCGCCCAAAGTTTAGGTTCGAGGAAATCTCAATACCCAAAAGCTGAAGGCGGTCGGTACACTCCAAGGATACATTCCGAAAAGTAGGAGCCAAGGTGAACGGGCTCCTTTTGGCGGTGAAAAGACACGCCTGCGTTTTGGCGGCATTGAATGCTACAAGATTGGCATTGCCCCATTCGGAGACTGCCTGAAGTGCAACACTCGTTCGCTCTACCATGGCCTCTCTTTCGGACCGGATTGATTTCCTACTAGCCCGAGCATCCGGCAGGTATCTCTCCACAACTGTGCTGTCATCTGCATACCCATAGATACCGGGCTTCAGCAGATCGTTAATATGCAGCAGAAACAGAGTTGCAGAGAGAACAGACCCCTGAGGAACACCGGCATTAGTCGACATGGGCTCAGATGAGCATCCGTCAACAACAACTCGGAGGGACCTTTCAGTCAGGAAGTCTTTTACCCAGCCAGTCAGGCTAGGGGAAATGCCGTACGCTGGAAGCTTACTCAAAATGCCAGCGTGCCATACCCGGTCGAAGGCCTTCGAGACATCAAGGGAGACAGCAATTGCTTCCCCATTCCTCTCGAGTGCCTCGCCCCACAAGTGAGTGGCATACACTAGTAGGTCCCCAGTTACGGCGAAACCCGTACTGTCGGTCACTGAGGAGATCGTTACCTTCCAGGTATGCCAAAAGGCGCGAGTTCAATACACGCTCCATAATTTTGCAAAGTATGGAGGTGATCGAAATCGGCCGATAGTTGTTAGGATCGGCACGACTACCCTTTTTGGGCACGGGCTGCACGTTGGCAAGCTTCCAGGACTTGGGCACTATACCAGTCCCAAATGAGAGGCGATACAAGCGTGTCAATACAGGAGACAACTAGGTCAGGCAAGAACCGATGTAACTTTTCTAAAGTTATATGTACTTTCTAAGTATATCTTGGACACCAATAACTGAAGGTGAAGGAAACATCTTGAGGAAACCTGGACTTTAAGTCTGAAATCGCCAACCCACATTGAGCAAGCGTGGTGATTTCGCTCAATCCTTCTCTGTATGAGAGAAGAACTGTGCCCAGCAGTGGGACGATAAAGAGGTTGATGATGATAAGATGTAGAATTATAAAATACAAAATAGTTCGTTACGACGCGGCCAGCACCATTTTATGATATTTCAACATGGGTGTCGTGACAGGGGTTTTCGAAGGTGCAGGTCACGAAAATGATATCATTTTTGAAATCCAAAATGGCCTACACCAATTTTATGATATTTTTGCATGGGTGCCGTGAAAGGGGTTTTTGGGGGTGCTTATCACCAAAATGACATCATTTTTTAACTCCAGATGGCCGACATTAAATTTCATGATATTTTAACTTGGGTGTCGCGAAAAAGGTTTTCGGGGGTGCTGATCACCAAAATGATGTCATTTTTGAAATCCAAGCTGGCCGACATCATATTTCATGACATTTTGACATGGTTTTCGTGACAAGAGTTTTCGGGGCTAATCACGAAGATGACGTCATTTTAAAGCTACTACACAGCTTCTATCTCTTTATCAAAGTCGAACATAAAACATTTAATATAGTTTAGTTGCTAAATCGCCACTATTTTACGCACTCTTTTGATGACGTTACTGGTAAAAAGTAAATAAATTACAAAAAAGAAAATAACTTGAATAAATATCAAAGAAAATCAAAACAAAGCAACAAAAATACTGCATAAATAAAATAAATAAATGATTATAATTGCATAAACTCATAAAAATGCCATGCAATAGCTTTACCGCGGCAGACCCCGAGTACCACACGTCTTTTTTTAATAATATTATAACTAGGTCTTGACCGCAATCCCCCCTGATGGTAAACAGTGATAAAATTGTTGAAGGTAAACCACGCTAGTTTATTAAGCCTACTTACTTAAAAAACTTAGTGATTAGAAAGGAAACGGCAGTTGAGCGAGGTGATGCAATGTTAAACCCAACAACACGACCAACGATGCTGCGCCAGAGGGAGATTGATCTGGACACCCTCCACGGCCAAACTTCCGATACAACAACATTTGGTGCACCGTACCCGGCACATATCGCAACACACGTGCTTAGACCCATCCTCCGTACGGCTTCACTAGCCATCACTTCTTTCTTCTTTTTACTGGCCGAATCTTTTACACGTCTTTGTTCACTCTCCAGTTGGCCAATAAAGGTAAGCTAGAGGTGATTATTATTATTGTTCAAATGTCAAGTTTACAAAAACACATTTGTAATTATATTAATTTATACGTCGAACATCATTCAAACACTAATATTAACATACAATAAACACTTTTTATATATAAGCCTCATTTCATAGAATCGCGCGTAATACTGAATTGTCCTGCTGTAGTGTGCCGTTTGATATTAGGTGAGCTTTTGCAGATAGTAATTAGTTAAAATGTCATAATTAGCATACTTAGATCAGGGTGGATCATGATTTTCTTATTTAACCCTTTACCAGGCCTCGGACGAATCCTGCAGTAATAATATTTTTTCGTAGATTTAGATGAATAATAACATTTGGTATGAAATTTTATCAATAATATTTAATAAATTAGCTGAAAACCTGAAAAAAACCACGTGGGAAAACATAATCCCATTGCCTGTCTAGACGACGACATAATTATTATCTATATATAAAATAAAAAACGATAGTCATTTTGATAGAATTTTTATTATTAATTGTTCAGACTAGAAAAAAAAAACAAAGAAATAAAGTCACAAAAACCAAAATCCGGAAATTCTCAAAGATTATTAAGAATTTCTGGATTTTGATTTTTTTTGCACATAGTGGACAAGCTAGAGGATGGTGCAGGCAATCGAATACAAAGTGGCATTGCTTCATCAACAGTTTTGGGACATCTAAATATGGGTTTTCGGTCTCCGTGGGCAGCGGTCAACACGCCTGACTGCGACGCCGAGGCCCCGGGTTCGATCCCCGGCCAGGTCATGATGAGAAACGATCTTTTCCTGATTGGCCTGGGTCTTGGATGTTTATCTATATATGTATCTATTATAAAATATAGTATCGTTGAGTTAGTATCCCATAACACAAGTCTCGAACTTACTTTGGGGCTAGCTCAATCTGTGTGATTTGTCCGTATATATTTATTTATTTATTTTATTTATTTATTTTCTTCATCCTCAGATGAAAACATTTAATTTAGCATACTTTCGAGTTGTTGATCGTTTAGTACCTGAATAACAAAAATACACTAAAGTAGACTGACAAATTATGACGAGAAAAGTTTACCACCCACATTTTATACTTTGATAAATGACCGTGAATAAATCCTAAGTAAAACCCGTGGCAAAAACATAGTATAAAATAATGATTTTGATTCACAGGGCAATGGACATAATAACACCCACAATAATTAGGCATTCACAGGCTTTGGGTATACGGTTCCCCACATGTATTATTTCGTTATAGGTAACACGATATTTTTGAAGTTTTTACTGAGAACTTATTCACAAATCACTAGAAAAACTTAAATTCTCGAACATATCAAAAAATTGTACGACTTACCTTTCTCCGATTCGCCATAATGTTTCAAATTACGGTGCACTAGTCACAAAAATTCACGTTTAACGGCCGGCCACAGAGCAAATGGCTGCAAAAGTGACATTTGTGTTCCGTCACACTTTTTTTTGTGTTACAATAATTAATATTTCTTATGTCAGCGTTTTTACAGTTTGTGGAAGATTCTTTACCAAAACCTGGTAATAACTTAAGAAAATACTATGTGGGAAATTCTCAATCCATAGCCTGGTTAAGGGATATATAATATTGCGTAGTTTCTGTGCGTGAAACTCAAAAGTGTGCTTTGTCTACTTCTTTCGCCAGGATTTTAAGCATAGTGACAATTTATCAAAGTGGAATGAGAAAATTAATAGGAGTATAAAGTTCAAGGTGCTAGTGAGTTTGTAGCTAGTTGAAGGATCGTCTAGATTACCACTCTGGAAACGCAAAACAGCAGTCTTCTGCTTCACCTGACAAGTAACGGAAACTTAGGTCTAGATATGGAATACCGCATGCAGTCAGTCCCATAGATTTTTTGGTGATTCTTATTCTGTACTAATAAGTCTAATATTATACAATACCTTTTAAAGATAAAGTAACACAAACGGACCACACAATGACGCCGACACCTCAGGAGCATACGACCCACGAGGAGATCCAAGTTGCACCAGGTATAGATGGCGAAAGAATCGTCATCACTGGTATGTCAGGACTCTACCCTGATTCCGAAAACATCAAGGACTTCTCCAACATTTTGTACAATAAGGTTAACCTTTTGAATAATATTTTAACGTTAAATATGATGGAAAAATACCATGAAATCATTTCATGACCGCTTCATTTAGACCAGAATATATTTTTAAATTATCTTTTTCCTACAAAAGACTACGACAAAATGTTTCAATTCTTGGATTTCTATAAACCTAAAAAATTAAAACTAACATATTTTTGATGCAATGCAGGTCAACCCGATATCATCAGCAGCGCTCCGTTACAAGTTCAACAATCCAGAAGCGGTGCAGCATGGGGGCACCGTAAGGGGTATCAATACGTTCGATGCACAGTTCTTCAAGGTGCACTACCGACTCGCGGTCTGCATGGACCCCATGTCCCGCAAGATCTTGGAGCAGGCATACCAGGCCATCTATGATGCTGGTGAGTTTACAACTACATCACTAGATTCTAGAACATTTTAGAAGGAAGCTTCTTAATTATTGTAGAAGGAAGTTATAGATTGTTATAGCAGGAAGCTTCTATAATGATCTAGAATCTTCGACTTACCATCATTGGTCGGATGAAAACGGTTGCAATAAGGCTCGAGTTATAAGACAATAAATAAGGAATCAGGTGATATGTCGCCTGATGAGCCTTCCCACAGCTGCCGAATCTAGTCTATGGCTATGAAACAACAATTATGTCCCTTAACATCAACTTGAAAATAGGGAAAAGGATAAACGTAGTTAATAAAAACAAAACCTAAAATTTAAAATAAATTCTTAAAAGCTGATGCCATGTGATGATCTTTCAATTACTGTGACAACAGTTATTATTTTTTTTTCTTTCAATTTTTTTTCTGTGATGTAACCATGAGGCCCATTGTGAGCCTGAGTGAGTATGGACCTGGACAAAGGGCAATGGAAAGAGCTATGCTTGGAGTTTCTCTGAGCGATCGAATCAGAAATGAGGAGATCCGCAGAAGAACCAAAGTCACCGACATAGCTCTTCGAGTTGCTAAAATAAAGTGGCAGTGTGGCAGTAAGGTTCTGGAGTGGCGGCCGCGTACCGGAAGATGCAGCGTAGGGAGGCCTCCAAGAAGGTGGATCAATGACCTGGTGAAGGTCGCGGGAAGCCGATGGATGCGGGCAGCACAGGACCGGTTATCGTGGAAAGCTTTGGGGGAGGCCTTTGTCCAGCAGTGGACCTGTATAGGCTGACGCAGAACTATGAATAACCCTTCTGCAAATTGAAGTTACAACTGGTAGAACAGATTTGATTTTGGTCTCAATTAAAATGTTATCTAATGTCAAAATTATCTTTCCCCGACTTTGATCGACTGTATTGTAAAAAAGAATACTATTTTTTGACAAAGTATAACTTCAACAGATGCTGGTACTTTAAGTCTTGATTCTAATATAGTTTGACATTTATCAATTGCAACCTCTTTATTGAGAAAATACATTTTCTTGAATTCAACTGGATTACAGGGGAAACAGTACAGTTATTGGCCAGATAAGCGACTTTAAAATTTAAAATCTTTATTAAAATTTAATTTTACAATACTTTGTAAAACTTAATTTCCATACACATAACATTCCGTCTCATAAATAAATTGAAACTTACAACAACTACTTACAATGATTTACAATTTTCCTTTCAAACTAGTAGAATAATTTTCATAATTAACGAGTGAAAAAATATATTACCATAAGTTAACATTCTAATGAATAAACAATTTACATCCACTCGTATAAATAATATCCACCTCCAATTACTAAGTATTTGCAATTAAACACAATGATGAAATATTGAGGCCAAATTATTTATTCATTGAGTTATTTCAATGTTTCAATGTGGGAATATCGGGATTAAAACCCTATGTATTTTTCCTGATTATAAACTATCTGAGCACTAAATTTCATCCAAGTAAATCCGTTAAGTAGTTTTTTGCGTGAAAGTGTAACAAACATCTTTCCATCTATCCATACATATATATACATGTCGGCATCAGCGACGGCGGAGCGATAGGGTCATCAGCATCTTGGTATGGTGGTAACGGTTTCATTTCGTAGGTGGCGTTTTGAATTAAAACATGAAGTAGGTCGGAAATATTATCTCGGTGGTAGGCCATAACATCGGCCGCCGGCAGAAGTTACCACCCACCAGACAAAGCCTTGCCGCCAAGCGATTTGTCGTGTTCCGGCATGATGTTTGGTGACGCTGTACGGAGGTCGGGTCTGAGCAGTTGTGTCGCGATGTGTGCCGGGTACGATGCACCAAATGTTGTTGTGTTGGGAGTTTGGTCGTGGAGGGTCTTCAGATCAATCTCCGTTTGGCGCAGCATCGTTGGTCGTGTTGTTGGGTTTAACATTGCATCACCTCGCTCAACTGCCGTCTTCCTTCCGATTCGCTCAGTTTTTCTGAATCAATAGGCTCTTAATAAACTAGTGCGCTTTACCATCAACGATCGCATCTCTGCTTACCATCAGGCGGGATTGCGGTCAAGCGCTAGTTTATAATTATTAAAAAAAAAATGAAGTGTACATATGCCTCCAATAAAACCCGGACGATGTCGATGACGTGTCCCCGTGGTTACGAAAATAAAGGTATTTTATTTTAAAAAAAAACCTAAAACCTTGTTGGTACAAGATATAACGTTTTGCTCGGTTTTATTTTGAGAACATAGCCCTGAATAATGCTGCTATCAATAGGGTATTTGACTAAATAAACTAATTAGTCCGTCAGACTAGTAGTACATCTTGTAGCAACAACATTGAAATGATCATCACAGGTTGTTGATTTTAGATCTTTTAAAAGAATACCTATATTATCGTCCATGAAAATAAGTATGGTATTTTCTCAATCAAAGTCCTTGTTCACCTGTACGAACTATTGTTTCCCGGTCAGTTTCTGATAGTTGTATTTTCCTCAATCGACTACAATGCTGGATGTCTGCTGCTTGAAAGCACCGCACTATGACTATCGGAATGCCGTGTCGTTGGGCACTTGAGCGAGTAGTTGCGAACGGTGAATTCAAGTGAACATTGACTATATCACGTTCAGTTTATTGACAAAAAGTTTTGGCTTCATATCACAAGTATTCTCATAACGTCGCTCTCACAAGCGCACTTTTTTTTCTGTATAGAAAATAGATTTTACGATAGTCAATCGGCAAAGTTTTCAAACTATTCAATTTGTTTTATTATTAACTAGCGGCCGCCAGCGACATCGCTCGCGTGGAGTTAGTTATGCTCCGCTCCTATTGGTCGCAGAGTGATATTATATAGCCTAAAACCTTCCTGGATTAATGGGCTATCGAACGCAAAAAGAATTTTTCAAATCGGACTAATAGTTCCTGAGATTAGCACGTTCAAACAAACATACAAACTCTTCAGCTTTATATATTAGTATCATCATCATCAACCTTTTTATCGTCCCACTGCTGGGCACAGGTCTCCTCTCATACAGAGAAGGATTGAGGTAATCACCACGCTTGCTCAATGCGGGATGGCAATTTCAGACTTAAAGTCTAGGTTTCCTCAAGATGTTTTCCTTCACCTTCAGTCATTGGTGTCCAAGATATACTTAGAAAGTACATATAACTTTAGAAAAGTTACATTGGTACTTGCCTGACCTGGAATCGAACCCGCGCACTCATACTTGAGAGGCTGGTGTTTTAACCACTAGGCCACCACGACTTCGATATTAGTAGAGATATAGATTAATATTTGATATATAGTATTCCTTCTCTGTATGAGAGGAGACCTGTGCCCAACAGTGGGACGATAAAAAGGATGATGATGACGATGATGATACAGTATTGCCCAGCTGTCTGACAAACCATTTAATGCTTTTATATTGTTCGTAAAGGATCACAATTTTTGTTCTCAAAGATTTTGCTGTAGTTAAAGAATAACCATTGATTCGATGGCTCGCTTGTATTCTTTTATATTCTATCTTGCCTGGACATCGAAATACTTTGTGTATTTCTAAAAAATGATACACCTATGATTAAATTGCAAAGTTTTTTTTTATCAAGTACACAGTAACAACTTTACTTATTATTGCCTTTTTGTGTCGGCTTGACGTCAATTACTGGGGCATGTTCTAGAAGATTAAAACAAACGACGATCGTCCTTGTATCTTAAATAAGCCATATTCATTTACTTTTGGGTGTATTAAATAAATACTTAAATATGTATTAATTCATTAGATCATTAATTACATATTGGCTAACTAATTCTATGAAGTGGTCAATGGCACTATTTTATGTAGGTATATACAGTGGTTAGTAGCGCCATTGCCTATTCCCTGCGTAATGTTTGTTGTATTTGTTAAGTAAACGTTAGAAAAGCCATATTTTGTAATTTAAATGAAACTGATTTTAAGTCGAATTTGAATTATACAAATGGTATTCTTTACTTTTAAATACTTCAAATCTTCACTTCTTCTTTTCTTCCACTGACAACCCGTGCTTTCAATATTGTACCCTCCACGACCAAACTTCCAACACAACAACATTAGTCGCATCGTACCCGGCACACATCACAACACAACTGCTCAGACCCGTCCTCCGTACGACTTCACCAGACATCATGCCGGAACACGACAAATTGCTTGGCAGCAAGGCTTTGTCTGGTGGGTGGTAACTTCTGCCGGCGGCTGATGTTACGGCCTACCACCGAGAAAAAAATACTGTGTTCATCGAAGGACGGGAACATTTTCCCTCATAATTTAAGTGTCTTTGTGCAAGAGTGAACAGGGTCTTAATAAACTAGCGCGCTTTACCATCATCGATTGCATCACTGCTTACCACCAGGCGGGAACGTGGTGAAACACAAGTTTATAACATCAAAAATAAAGATTTATTCTGGTTATTATTCATTGCAAAACAAATTACCCATGTTATTTGTTCCAGGTATTAATCCGGAAGATCTTTCCGGAAAGAAGATCGGCGTGTATATCGGTACATGTTTTTCTGAAACTGAAAAGGCTCCCTTCTTTGACGCCTCTTATAGAACTGGTTTAGGTATTACTGGGTAAGTCATAATTAATAAAGTTTACAAACTTTATATTCTATACAGGGTGTATCTGACATTGTAACGCAAACTCCGCGTAAAGGTTAGACCGCATGCCACTAATAAAATTATTTATTTTTTATTTATTATTATTTATTTATTTATTTCAATCACACAGATTGAGCTAGCCCCAAAGTAAGTTCGAGACTTGTGTTATGGGATACTAACTCAACGATACTATATTTTATAATAGATACATATATAGATAAACATCCAAGACCCAGGCCAATCAGGAAAAGATCGTTTTCCATCACGACCTGGCCGGGGATCGAATCCGGGGCCTCCACGTCGCAGGCAGGCGTGTTAACCGCTGCGCCACGGAGACCGACACAATTATGATAGTCATTTATGTCGTTAATGAACGGTTACAGAATTCACAGTTTTAAAAAAAGTGTCGGCTTGAACTTTGAACGTTGCAAGCGTGCCGCCGTGCGGGTTTGTAGGTATGACGTTGATCCCTGATGTGAACTCTATTAAATCAGTTGATAAGATAGTTTTTCGACTTTTGTTTTCATTGCGCTTTTTTATGTAATTAGCGAATTAATTAATTTTTATTTTAAAATCTTATTGGGTTATAAAAGTATAGCAATTATGAACGGTTTAAAGTGAAAAAGCCATCGAAAAATTCCACCACTGAGGGGTTTAGAATCATGTACTGGATCCATGGTACTCGTTTGTGCGTCGATGTCAGAGATACCCTTTATTTCTTTATGGCAATTAGTGCTGATTTCGGAAGAAGATGAAAGATTTTATAACTAATCTTACAGTAATGTACGCTTATGCGTACGTTACTGTAACAAATAGAATTCCGTAGCAACAGCTGGAGTCGACTCAAGTTACTGACCTCTTTTATGGGTATTGAGCGATGACTATCTCATAGCTTTACCTAATTATTATACCTTTAAAATTAATACATGGGTACTTCACTAAATTCATAAGTTTAATGTAGGTATTGTTGTTTTGTAAACAAGGTCCAGCAAATCCATGTTCGCCAACCGTGTGTCCTACTGGCTGAACGCCAAGGGTCCTTCGCTATCTATCGACCAGGCTTGTAGCAGTTCCACCGTGGCTTTGGAGCAGGCGTACCATGCTTTAAGTAGAGGCGAATGCGAAGCAGCCATCGTCGGCGGCGCCTACCTGTGTCTGCACCCACAATCAGCCGTGCACTACGGAAGGTACTATCAGGAAACAAAATCTTAAATGTACATATTTATTATTTTAACATATTATAGAGTACCACATAATACAAAATAAGTAGTACTGTACAGTAACGATGGTCTTAGCTTACAAGGTGAGGAGAAAGGAGATTACATAGGTAATGATAATAATTTCACTTCTGATTTTGTTTTAAAAACTCAAGAGCCTATCATGCTGGAAGATTTTCCGCTGAGACGATATTATATTGTTATCGATAGAAGCGTCATCTTAAGTGTTATCTTCTTCATCTATCTGGTACCCCCCCCCCCCCACAAGTCTGTAGTTTTTTGTATTTGTAAATTAAAATTCATAATTATCACTTTTATCTACGTCAACAATTGCTGCAATAATTTTAAGCCGGTCATAAGAATGCTTCAAAAATACTTCCATCATTTATACTCATATTCTCATACGATATGATTAATGTGGAAAGATGGTTCGATATGTTTTAAATTCTGTTTACAGGCTTTTGAATCTTTGTCAAGATGGTAAAACTAAATCATTCGATGAACATGCTGATGGATGTGCTAAATCTGAAGCTATCAACGTTTTGTTCCTGCAAAAAGCGAAAAACGCTTTAAGGTAGATATCATTTGACGTCTATTTCGATCATATAAGACTTATTTTTGGTCATACGATAAAAACATCATTCATATATTTTTATAGAATCTATGCCGATGTATTGCACGCAAAAACGGAGTATACGTCTCTTTTGCCTGGAGAAACGGGCCCTAAATTTGGATTTCTCAGAGACATCAATAAATCAATCAATTTCATTAAGAACTTCTACGAGGAAGCAAGAATCCCGCCTCAAGCCATAGAATATGTAGAAGCGTGTGGCTGTGGTTAGTAATTACAGATAAATTAAATATAAATAACATTAAACATTATACACCTGGAACATACGTCATTGAAATTATATGGACTAATCATAAAAGTAAAGTTGTGTCTATAACTTTATTTAATTTTTCACATCAGCAAATAACACACGATTCGATGGACATCGAAGAACAATGTTAGGGCAGCTGAATTTAATCCAGCCGCGCCGTAAGCTGAGAGAAAGCATTTAAATCATTGTCAGTAACTTGAAAAACGTGTTTAAAGTGCAACCCAAATAATTAATTCGACAGCGTCACCAGAGGCTGATAAGATGGAATTGAAAACTATAGAGGAAGTGTTCTGTGATAGGAAACAAGATCCTCTTCTGGTGGGCAGTGTTATGTCCAACATTGGCTACAATGAAGCTGCGTCTGGTATCAGTGCTATTACAAAGGTAAGCTTTGCTTCGGAAGAAGATATTTTTGTCATATATCATATATATGTGACAATAATATCTTCTTCCGAAGTAAATTAACATATATATATGTGTGTGTGTGTTAATTTACTTCTTTAAAAAGCTTACAGACATAAAAAATACTTAATAACAAGCCTACGCTTATAGATAGGACAAAGAAATCACAAACGAGTAGGTACAAACAATATTTATACATACTCGTACATAAATAATTATACTTGGTGTACGCGCCCCAGTACAGCACGTACATTTACCGCGATCAGTCACGGCTTACACAACGAAGAAATCTCTGACCACACTCCACAACAAAACTAAGGAACTTACCTTAGGACACCGTGTGTTCCGTCGTGGGATGAACTACCGGAGAGCCGGCGCGCGCGCCGACTTACAAAGCTGTCCGATGGCTTCCAACACACTAATTGTCCTATACCAGTAGACATTAAAGTTCCTCCATGAGGACAACCAAAGCTCACCAGCATAAAAAACCGTTCTTTAGCAGCGTCAATCCACGCCCGACAAACAAACAGCAATGAAACCACGTTTCAGATTCAAATTCAACTCAATTTAAAGGCGGCACTGTTACGGTTTATAATCCAAGTAAATACTTCAAACACACGGGCAACAAAACGCGAGAACTGTCCAAAACCGCGGCCCGGGACTATATTTCCCGAAAATCAATCGTCAAACCGCACCCCGCGTGCGCAATGATTTTCTCAAGACTTCTCGAAACGTTCTGTTCCGCGCGTCACCGACACCCACAGATTATAATACATTACGCTCGCCCGTACCGGTCGCGCCGTCTATCAAACAATCTTCGATCTAACAATTGAACCGACCGATAAACGAGCGTAAACATCGCCCCGCCCCGGACAGTAACAAACGGTCCGACAATTCAATCTAAGGGCAGGCGAGAGAGTGTGGCGATCGCGCGCTTCAAGACAGAGTCCCTCACCAGGACCTCGACAAACCTGGGAACACCATCTGACCCTGGATACAATTTAACAATGCCTCCACGACGCCATCGGAGGGGTGGCAGGTTTGGGTCCTTTAACAAAACGAGGTCTCCGACTCTTAGTGGGTTCGTCTTGTCTGACCACTTAACGCGCTGTTGTAAAATGTGCAAATACTCCAGATGCCAACGGTGCCAAAAACTCTGCGTAAGCTGTTGAAGCAATTCAAATCGCGAGAGCCGTCCGGAGTTAATGTCCAAATAAGGATACTCAGGCAGGGCGTTAAGTGGTCTCCCTATCAAAAAATGGCCCGGCGTGAGGGCCTCCAAATCATTCGCGTCGAATGACAAAGGGCATAACGGACGCGAGTTGAGGACCGCCTCAACCTTACAAAATACGGTCGCGAGCTCCTCAAAAGTTAGGATAGTATCTCCAATAACGCGATGAAGGTGAGTTTTGGCGGCCTTTACAGTTGCTTCAAATATACCTTCCCCGTGGGGGCAGGACGGCGGTGAGTACTGCCATCGTACCCCTCTGCGGGAGTATGTGGATCCGATCTCAACATTATGCTTATCTAAAAATTCACAAACATCCTTCAAATAACGATCGATACCCTTAAAGTTGGTCCCACGGTCGGATCGAATTAAGGACGGCAGTCCGCGACGCGAAACAAATCTGCCAAGAGCAGCGACGAACGCCTCTGTCGTGAGCGCACTAACCACCTCGAGGTGAACCGCTTTAGTAGCTAAACACATAAAAACGCACAAGTAAGCCTTCTCGGTCTTAGCGTTACGGAGACGCGAAGCTTTTACAGTAAATGGTCCCGCAAAATCCGTGCCAACTCCAGCAAAGGGCATCGATTCGGTGACTCGATCGGCAGGCAAATCCCCCATTTGGGGCTGCACGATGTCCGCCTTCAAGCGGTAGCACGGGAGACAACGAAAGATAACATATCGGATCACTCTCCGCGCAGACAAAATCCAAAATTCACGTTGGAGGATCGCAGTAAGAGCGTTACATCCGGCATGTGCATTTTTCACATGGCGGTCCGTGATCAACAACTTCACCAAGGGGCCGTTCTTGGGGAGCAACAATGGATGACGAGCCCCATAGGGGAGCTTAGCATTTCTATGCCGACCTCCGACACGCATCAAACCCTGATCATCCACGAAAGGATTCAAACGCCCTAAGGGTCCCTTCAGATTGGATGTGCGTTGGCGGAGGGTTTTCAACTCCGATGCAAATTCACTCTCTTGAACTATCCGCACCCAATATAGCAGAGCGTCATGGCGCTCTTGCGGTGAGAGGACCGGAGACTCAAATTTGTCACGAGGGTTACGACAGTTGTGGATGAAACGCCGTATCCAGGCGGTGACGCCGAGCAATTTATCCAAAGAGCTGTAGCGCTCAAGCAAAAACTCCGGATCTGGAGCCGCTACGGTCTCGGTGGCGTGAACATGCACCCCTGGCGTAGATGCCCTGACCACTGCGGGGGTATGGGGCCAAGAACCCTCCGGCTGTAACAACCATGGTGGACCCCACCACAGCTGGTGATTCGCAAGTTCGGGCGCCTCGCAGCCGCGGGAAGCGCAGTCTGCGGGGTTCAATTCGCCAGGCACGTGGCGCCAAATCAACTGGGCTTTCGATGTCTGAATTTGAGACACCCGGTTGGCCACGAATACCTCGAGGGTATGGACTGAACTTTTCAGCCAACAAAGGACGACTTGGCTGTCAGACCATGCAAAGATCGACCTAAAGTCGACACTAGCTCCCAAGGTGTCGACGACGTGGTTAAGCAATCGGGCTAACAGAGTGGCGCCAAACAACTCCAACTTCGGTATGGTCCATCGGGTCCGAAGTGGGGCAACCTTACTCTTAGCCGTAACCAGATGAACGGCGGCAACACCTCGTGCGTCCCCCGTTCGAATGTACACGGCTGCCGCGTATCCGCTTTCGGACGCGTCACAAAAGCCGTGTAGGCTAGCGGAAAACCGTCCCTCAGGCAATATGTGCCTAGGGATACAAACACGGTTGACTTCCGGGAGGGATGAGACAAACTGCACCCAGTCTCGGAGCAAGTTGCCGAAGAGGGGCTCATCCCAGGTCACTTCCGCTGCCCATAGTTCCTGTAGGAAACACTTCATTGCGAACACTACAGGACTAAGCCAACCATTCGGGTCAAAGGTGCGAGCTACAGTGGACAGCACTGTGCGTTTAGTCCAGACCTTGGGGCTCGGAAGCTCCAATCTATAGGTAAACAAATCTTGGACTGGTTTGTACTGTACTCCCAAAACAGACAGCATGTCTGGAGTATCAGGGTTTTCAAAGAGATGAGGCTCCTGCTGGTGGTCCTTGGGTACATCTGCCAAGAGTTCGGGCGAGTTGGACACCCATTTCCTCAACTCGCAGCCACCAGCTCCTAGGAGAGCGATCAGCTCATCTCGCAAGACCAGGGCCTCTCGTACACTCGAGGCGCCTGTACAAACGTCATCGACGTACAGATCCTCCTTAATGAGGACAGACGCGCGGGGGTAGCGCAGCCGTTCGCGCTCTGCGAGCTCCCACAGCGAACGGATCGCCACAAAAGGACTCGATCGTAGTCCATTGGTGTTGGTGTTCAGCTCGTAGACCAGCATTGGATCCCTGGGATCCTCTCGCCAAAGTATAAGCTGGTATCTCCTGTCTTCCGGGTGAATCACAGTCTGCCGAAACATCATGCGAATGTCGGTCACAAAAACGACAGCATGTCGACGGAAGTTGGTCAAAACATCACTCACATCGTGATGCAACTTCGGTCCGGCGTGCAAACACTGGTTCAACGATACTCCGGTTGACGTAGGTGCTGAACCATCAAAGACCACACGTATCTTCCCGTTGGAAGTCTTCAAAACCGCGTGGTGGGGAAGAAAATAATGTTCTTCATTTCGCAAATCCAGATGCGAAACCGACATGTGCCCCAGTTCCTCATACTCCCGCATGAAGTCCACGTACTTCTGCTTAAATGCGGCGTCCCTCGCCATTCGGCGCTCCATAGACAATAACCTATTTTCGGCCAGCGGCCGGGAGCTGCCCAAGAGGGGGCGGACTGACAAAAAGGGCAAGCGAGTGATCAAGCGACCCGAGCGGAGGCGACCAGTATTGTTTTGATAGAACAATTCGCACTCCTCGTCCAACGGGTCCACTCGTTTTGCGGTCGGAGGCTCCTCCACCTCCCAAAAGCGTTGGAGGATGTCCGACAAGGCAGAACCAACAGCGAGGTCGCTGTCTGCCGAAGGGGGGTCTGGGACGTCCCTAAACGATCCCATTACTACATTACCCAAAGAGGTGGATATGGCTACAAAACCGGCTGCCTGCAAAACTCGATTGCTTCCACGCAGCAAACGACCTAACACATTCACCCCGATCAATAAATGGACCGGGCCAGGTCGGTGGAAGTGAGGATCATCCAGAGCCAGTCCAGCCGACAATTCAACGGCGGCGTGTGGGGCTCGCACTTGCGGAAGCGGGCCGACCACCGTTTCAAAAACAATCGACGAAGTACCGATTTTCGGCGTTGAGGAGGAGTGGGGGGAGAAGGAGAACGAAACCCGACCGATCGGATCCGAAATCCGCAGGTCTCCAACGCCCCGTACCGATTCCCTATGCGGCACAATATTTAGGCCCAACTGTCGGACGAGCCAAGTAGAAATTATGCAACCCTGGGGCCCTGAATCCAAGAGGGCACGCACTGTGACAAAATCACCTTTGGGGCCCCAAACACGCACGGAGGCTGTTGGCAACAGCACAAACTCCCGTGGGGGGGTTGCGCCCGACAGTGGCATTAATGAAAATCCGAGGGGGGTGATTGCCCCCCTGGACCCCGGTTGGACTGAGTCGAAAAGATCGGAGGGGGTCGCCGACAGTAGGCGAGAGGGTTCCACTCTGCAACATAGGGACTCCTTCCAACACTACTCCGAGGTGTGGGCCAATAACCGTGGGCCGCATACGGGGGAACATAACGCCCCAGTCGAGGGTACTCCATCAAGGGGGGGGAGCAGCGTACCGCCCGCCTCCCCGAGCCTCCGACGGCCACCGCTACATCCTGCGGGGGCCCCCGCCCTTGGGGCCCCCGCCCGTTTGCGGGGAATTTGGGCCCCTTTCGGACCCGCCACCATTGCGATTCAGGCACAGGAGAGCGTGATATCTCCCGCCGCAATGTGGACAAGCCTTAGCCTGGGGGCACACTGACTGGAGGTGGTCCTCCAGGCACATGTAACACCAGGCGCGTTGCTTGGCGAGAGCTCTTCGTCCCGCAGTTCGGAGGCCCCCGAACTTCGCCCAAGCACGCACGTCATGTCCGTCCCCCCGGCAATACCGGCACCGTTCACGTGGTGCGGGGGGGGAGTCCCTTCGGACAACCGAGAATTGTTTGGTCGGACGGCGGGGTTGTCCCCTCGCCGCCACCGGACGACCCGTGCTCGTTCCCGGTGTGGGGTCGGTCAGCTGGTCCATCACTCTGCACTCGTCCTCCAAAAAACGAAGCAGGTCCGAGAAAGGGGGGAGATACCTTTGTTCAAATCGCCCCTTTACCTCTGCGGGCAATTTCGTGAGGACGATGTGCAGAAGAAGAAAAGACCACTGGTCGACCGGCAAATCCAGCCGGCGCAACGAGTGGATGGCGGTCAAGAGCGGGTTGACCAAATCCGTCCGCAATGAGGAAACCCGCGTTGCCTTCGGTAAGGCCAAAATGGCCGCCACATGTGTGTCCGCTAGCAAGCGGACGTTTTGGTAACGGTCCAGCAACAACTGCCGCGCGACCTGGTAGTTAGCATCGCTAACTATCAGGTGCTGGACCACTGCACTGGCTTCTCCGCGGAGGGCGGAGCGCAAATAAGCCAGTTTCTGGCTGGGGGAAAAATCTTCCCTGGAGTCCACCAAGCTGTTAAACAGGTTGATGAAGCCCATCCAAGCCGCGAGGTCCCCGTCAAAGTGGGGAATCTCCAGTGTGGGCAGTCTCCCTAACAAAGCCGGCGGGGTCGGTTTAACCTCCCCGCTCAAAGTCGGCTCTCCCCTACGAGCAGCCAGGAGCCCTTCTGCCGAGTCCGTAATTTGGTCGGCCAGTTCGTACCCCTGGTCGACATCCCTTTTAAAGGTCTCCACTATGGCGTCTTCCGCTGGAGGGTGTTCCAAAACGTAGGCATGGAAGTCGACAACGTGTCGCTCCAACTCCTGCATGCGCGCAGGCAACCCTTCGTAACGGGTCAACAATGCCTGAACCCGATCCTGCCGAACATTCAGGGCAGCCGCACCCGCGAGCCAACGCAATGCGGCTTGAACCTCTGCTATAGCCGTAGTAAGCGGATTGGGAGCCATTTCAAATTAAAGCCTCAAATTCAAATTAACAAATTAAATTCAATTAAAAAACGCGCGGAAAATAACAAAAAAGCGTAAATGACTCTATAAATCCCGCGAAACCGTGTGGGGACCAAAGCTAAGGGCAACCGTTACAAAACAAAATATTAACAAGTATAAATAAAAATATTACAATGTATAAATACAAAATATGACAGTGTGCAAAGGGCCTAATTTAATTGCAACACAGTTCAAAACTTACAAACAAAACAAAATTATTACTAACAATTACAAAATAAATCAAACAAACGAACAGAATAAAATTATTACTGCGAATTACAAACTAAATCAAAACAACATTCAAAAACTAACTATTTGTGTTCGTACGAATACACGGGTTAACCAAATCAACAAAAACAAAATATTACTCGTAAAAATTACTGGTAGCCGTAGGGCTCAATGATTCAACAACAAAACAAACTACCTACATTTCTTTTACATTTTTCTTTGGCAAATTATAAATTTATTATCGGATCCACACAAGTGTGGTAGGTGGTCAGAGATTAATTTTACGATTACCTACACCTAAAAAATAAAAAATCAATTATTTGCAAAATAGCCACTGAGGGTTATTAAGATACTGGAATGTTACTCTAATTAATCAAATTAGTAACCACGCTCTGCTACCATCGATGTACGCGCCCCAGTACAGCACGTACATTTACCGCGATCAGTCACGGCTTACACAACGAAGAAATCTCCGACCACACTCCACAACAAAACTAAGGAACTTACCTTAGGACACCGTGTGTTCCGTCGTGGGATGAACTACCGGAGAGCCGGCGCACGCGCCGACTTACAAAACTGTCCGATGGCTTCCAACACACTAATTGTCCTATACCTGTAGACATTAAAGTTCCTCCATGAGGACAACCAAAGCTCACCAGCATAAAAAACCGTTCTTTAGCAGCGTCAATCCTCGCCCGACAAACAAACAGCAATGAAACCACGTTTCAGAATCAAATTCAACTCAATTTAAAGGCGGCACTGTTACGGTTTATAATCCAAGTAAATACTTCAAACACACGGGCAACAAAACGCGAGAACTGTCCAAAACCGCGGCCCGGGACTATATTTCCCGAAAATCAATCGTCAAACCGCACCCCGCGTGCGCAATGATTTTCTCAAGACTTCTCGAAACGTTCTGTTCCGCGCGTCACCGACACCCACAGATTATAATACATTACGCTCGCCCGTACCGGTCGCGCCGTCTATCAAACAATCTTCGAACTAACAATTGGACCGACCGATAAACGAGCGTAAACACTTGGACAAAAACTTAAACGAGACTTACACCTTTTATGTTCAGAATCCAAGTATTCTGAAACACTTTAGAATCTATGAAGTTATTTAAATTAGATGTTAATAAACGCTGTTATTTTCTCTATCGATATTAAAAAGACAACGTATTTAATGAATCACTAGAATTTACAGTAACATTTCCTGCTATCTCACAGGTAATACTTGGCTACCACACTGGTCAGATAGCTAGCAACTTGCACTGCGAACATCCACGTCAGGATATAGTTGCTCTGCGTGAGGGGCGCATGCGTATCGTCACTGATCACCAGAACTTCAGCCGCTCTTACGTTGGCGTCAACGGCATGTCCGTCACCGGTGTCAATACACACGTGCTGCTGCATGGACACTATAAGCCTAAGGTGAAAAACATTACCCACTTAACCATTCATCTAGCCTTATCTAGTTAGATTTTGGCCCACACAAGATATTGACTCTGTCATGTCTAAATTTTTTTGAAACGTCATATCAGATTCAGACTCTTTCTACACAAATGTCCTTTAAACAATACACCCAAAGTTCTCTTGGTAATTTTATATGCTTACAAATTACCATTCAATACCTTAGCATTAGTCACAGTAGCGTTACTTTAAATACATTCTGGAAAGAGAGAAGTTTTTCATAACCAAAATGGCTTTGCCTTTCAGGACCTCAACCGCTACAAGTCGAGCATTCCTTACTTGGTGACTATTTCAGCAAGACATGAACAAGCGGTAACTCATTGCCTCAACGATTTGAAAACCAACCCCATCGACCCAGAACAGTTGAGGCTGTTGCACAACATAAACCAGACTAATAGTTCCGGTCATTTGGGCAGAGGCTTCGTCATTCTACGTAAACACTTCCTTATTGTTTTTTTTAAATTCGGATCTATATGAAGTAGTAGCCAGTATGTTGTCTAGCTCATATGGAAATACCAGGAATTTTGGGGACAAAATAGCTACAGGAAAAGAATATGATAATGAATCGAATTCGACTCATTTCCAAGTAAGGATTCATATAAAATGGCATTATATGAATCAGATAAGACCAAGGGACATAATTATTCAAAATCTAAAATAAAAACGACGTTTAGTAAACAAATTAATTAAACACTCTCTCTTGAAACCCAAATATTTTTTCTAGAGACGGACGAAGAACAAAAGACTGTATGCTTATCTGAGAAGTGCGAGTACTTCGACAACGCGCGGCGGCCGCTGTGGTTCGTATACAGTGGGATGGGCTCGCAGTGGACTGGCATGGGCACGCAACTCATGCGCTTACCGATCTTCGCTGCTGCTATACAACGGTACTCACATACAAGAACTTAAAAGCATGACAGTGGATATGAAACTTGAAATATTCTAACCGCTTATAAATATTAATTGCAGATGCCACAAAGTTTTAGAGCCAAAAGGACTCAACATTGTTGATATAATAACATCAACCGATGAGACCACCTTTGACAACATTTTACATTCGTTTGTCGGAATAGCAGCTATACAAATCGGTCTGACTGATATTCTCAAAGAACTTGGACTTGTGCCTGATGGAATCATTGGTAAGAAACAAATTGAAATATAATGAACATAATAAAAAGTTTATTTGGGTGACGGCGGAATAAACAGGCCTCAGTTTATTAGAAGCTTATGAAAAGTCCTTGCCAGACATGTATTGTTAGACTGGCATAAAATCTTAAAAAAGTACATCATTACCAAATACACCACCACCACAACGTTACCACGTACATCGTTATACACGTACACCATTTCGATTAATTCAATCATATGTCAAGGGTTGATCTCTGATGTCAGTAGGGGCAACTAGAAATTGGATAATTTAGAAAATGGATAAGGCATCAATAATAATATTAATGTCAAACAGGTCACAGTGTAGGAGAGCTAGGATGCGCATACGCTGACGGTTGTTTGTCGGCGGAGGAAATGATACTGTCAGCTTACAGTCGAGGTCGCGTATCGCTGGAGACTAAATTCATCCGCGGATCCATGGCTGCCATTGGTCTGGGATATGAAAAGGTAAACTAATTAGTCATCTGAACAACTAGCTTTGTACAAACAGGCAACAAAATTACAGCAGAATTCATTTCAAGGATGAAAATAGTCTACTCATCTGTTCAACAACTCAGGAGATATTATGTTTTAGATCTCACCATTATGCCCACCTGAAATTGAAGTTGCTTGTCACAACGGGCCTGAATCTAGTACAATTTCGGGACCCGCTGAAGTCATGAAAGAGTTCGTCGCAGAGTTGACTGCGAAGGGTATTTTCTCTAAGGAAGTTCCATGCTCTAACATCGCATACCACTCACGTTATATTGCTGATGCTGGTAAGATTTTCTCTTTTTTTTCCTTCTCTGTATGAGAAGAGACCCGTGCCCAGCAGTGGAACGATAAAAAAAAGGATGATGATGATGAAGTGCTTAGCAGCTTTAAATTACCTTGTGGTACACACATCAAAAGTGTCTAGGGATCAAGCATTTTTATGCGGATTTCTTGAGATTGAGATGTGGCTTTGTAATAAATTTATGATTTTATACATTTATATGGATCCTTTTTGGTGCATTTCATAATTTGAATCAGGAACTGTGAATCAAATTCGAGTAAAAGATGAAAATCAGCTGTCAATATTTTCCCTATAAAAACATACAACGCATTGAAGACATTATTAGTGCTACTGTTTCCCTACTACTGATTAAAACCAACGTTAATATGGAGCGGCGACGTCATTTAAGCAGGGAAGAAATGCTCAGAGCCGTGGGAATGATAGAAGCTGGTTCCCGGCAACGTACTGTGGCTTTAGCTCTGAATACAAGTCAGAGTGTTATCAGTCGACTTTGGACACGTTACCGAAGCACTGGTACCGTGGCTGAGCGCCATGGAGGACGGTATCGCTGCACCACACGGAGACAAGACCGATACATTCAAATCTTAACTCGAAGAGCTCCAACAATAACCGCCATGATGTTAGCCGTGAGGCTTCATCACTCTTCAGGGAACTTAATTAGCAACCAAACAGTCAGAAACCGCTTGCATGAAGTGAACCTTCATTCCCGAAGACCGCAACGGGTACCACCTATAGCAATGCACAATCGTAGGATTCGATATCAATGGGCTCTTGAACACAGAAATTGGGCAGAAGAACAATGGCGTTTCGTGTGCTTTTCTGACGAGTCTCGTTTTGGTATGAGACCGGATACAAGACGTATACGACACTGGAGAACCCCTGGACGCCAACAGCGATTAAAATCCTGCCAGGAAGTCCATCCTTATAGTGGTGGAACCATCATGGTATGGGCGGGTATTTGGATCGGCGGAAGAACTGAGTTGATTTGGATCAGAGGCAACCTCAACGCTCAAATTTATGCTGAGACGATTGTATCAGACGTCATCGTTCCTCTACAAGTGCAAATCGGTCCCTTATTTCAGTTAATGCATGATAATGCACGACCGCACACCGCAAGAGTTGTAAGACAGACTCTCGCCGCAGCTAACATCAATGTCCTGCCCTGGCCTGCTCAGTCGCCAGACTTGAACCCGATTGAGCATGCATGGGATATGCTACAGAGAAGAGCTCTGCCGAATATGGAGGGTATCCAGTCGCAAGAAGACCTTTTTTTGTTGTTGCAACGAACATGGGCGGCCATTCCACAGCGTGATTTGGATGAACTCATTTTGAGTATGCCAAACCGATGTTCTTGTGTTGTTAGTGTTCGCGGTAGAAACACGGATTATTAATTGTTTAAGTTACCCAATAAAATTTTAGAGAAAACTGTTATTTCAGTCTTTTTTTCGAACTTTTGTGTTAGTGGTTCAAATGTCAAATATCCCTTTATTAGGAAAATGGCAAATTTCTTTATTAATGCAAAGATGACTTGGTTGATCGTTACTGTGACAAACGAAAACACTTTATTTGATGAATCCTTAAAGAAAATTTTAATTAATATCAATCAGGAGAAAAGTTATTGCAAAAATATATGTTGATCCCTAGACACTTTTGATGTTCATTTTTGTTCACTTTTGTGTTTCATTTTATTAATATATTTATATAACATAAATTACAACTAAATGTGGTCCTTGATATGATCCATATTGTTGTTGTTTTGCTGTTATTTTCCGAAGTTATTAATAACAATTTATAATACAGGACCACAACTGCTCAAGTACTTATCGGAGGTAATAACGGATCCAAAACCAAGAACCGAGCGTTGGCTTTCAACTTCTGTACCACACGATAAGTGGGAGGATCCAGCTGCAAAGCTGTGTTCAGCTGAATATCATACAAATAATTTGCTGGTAGGTAGTAGGGTCACTGTGCATTTTGCTATTAAAATTTTATTAATATATTTTTGAGCCATTACGTTCTTGACTCATGACTTACTAGGTTGAATGATTATAGACTTTTGGCGGTCTTTTAACGAAAATGTTCCGAAACTCTTGTACTCGTATATGAAAATTCACTCAAAATTTATTAAGCTAATCTCTTTACCCTCTCTTTAAAAATTGAGCCTGGAGCTAGGAGAGCCCTTTCCCTGATAATTGTAGGATCTGAGAAAGATGCACAATATCATCTATTTAATGTCCAGCCACATTGAAAAGCGCTGGGCGACTCGCGCAGAAGTGCATACTGTAGTCTATGGAAATTTACTGTTAATAACTTTTACAGAGATCAGTGTTGTTCGAGGAAACTTCAAAACTGATACCTAACAACGCTGTGCTGGTAGAGGTGGCACCGCACGGACTGCTGCAGGCCATCCTTAAGCGCTCATTACCTAGCAACTGCCAGAACATCGCACTGACCAGGAGGAAGCATCCTGATAACACATTCTTGCTGCTTGAGGGTATCGGCAAGTAAGTAAAATGATAATCACGGTTAAAATATAATTTTATTATAATTAGCTCTATCCCGTGGCTTCACTCGAGTGCAGGATCGTTTTATACACAATGAGTACTATATACCTACCTCTGCCTCTTCGAAGAATAGAGGCGTGATATGAATGTTTGTGTTATTTCAAAATATCGTTATTTTCAGGTTGTTTATGGAAGGATATAATCCTAAAGTTCATGTTCTCTATCCGAAAGTTGAGTTACCAGTTTCTACGGGAACGCCATTCTTATCACATCTAGTTCAATGGGCTCATGATGAAAAATGGTAAGCACTTTTTTTTTGAATTCGTCGGATATTTTAAAACAGAGTTATAAAGTAATTAAGTCAAGCTTTTATTTTTGTATTTTGAGTAATACTTTTTTCTATTTTAGGAGATTGGCAGTGTACCAATCAGTCTCTAGAACATCATCTACGTCCCTCAACTATAGCACCTCTGTGCAAGATGCAGAACACGCTTACTTGCGAGGTCATACGATAAAAGGTAATATAAATTCCCTATTTGTTTGCTGCTTTAATTCCTAGAAATAATATGAAGTTTCAAAATATTTTAAACCAAAGCAATATAGCAAAGCCAACGAAAATATAATCATAAGGTATATTTTATGCAAAGCAGATATAATGAATCCACTCACGTAAAATTTGGTGTTGAGCAAGTCGTCTCAACGATGAGTTCTCTTCTCTGCTTAATAAATCACATTTATATACTAGGTGCTCACTTATTGAATAATATCAGCGTTTTTCATCTTTAGGACACAACGTGTACCCGTTTGCCGCCACATTAGCTCTGGTATGGGACGCCTATGCAATGACGATGAAATACCCGAAGAAACAAATGTCTGTGGAGTTCAGTGACCTGCGTCTGTATGCGCAACCAATAATACATGATCAACGTCAGATCCGTATTGACATCGCTTTCAATAAAGGAAATGGGCGTTTTGAGGTACTAAGATTTCCTGTATAAAAGTTGCAAATAGTTTTGCCAATTTAAGATCTTCACGCTATAGTAGGCTTATACCAACAACAATCAATAAAAGAATAAATAAGCTGATTTGACCATAGACTCGAGTGCTAAGAGTTAGTACTCCAGTCTATTGTCTATTGTTGTGGTAGGCCATAATATCGGCCGCCGGCAGAAGTTACTACCCATCAGACAAAGTCTTGCCGCCAAGCGATTCGTCGTGTTCAGGCATGTTGTCTGGTGAAGCCGTACGGGTCTGAGCAATTGTGTTCCAATGTGTGCCGGGTACGATGCACCAAATGTTACTGTGTCGGGAGTTTGGTCGTGGTGGGTCTCCAGATCAGTCCCTCTGGCGCAGCATCGTTGGTCGTGTTTTGGATTTAACATTGCATCACCTCGCTCAACTGCCGTCTTCCTTCCTATTCACTAAGGTTTTTTTAAGTGAATAGGCTTAATTAACTAGCGCGCTTTACCATTAACGATTGCATTACTGCTTACCATCAGGCGGAATTGCGATCAAGCACTAGTTTATAATGATTAAAAAAAAAAGGTGGACGTCTATAGTTTTCTGTCCTCAGCTCATTTCAGATTAGATTCTTTTTATGTTTTCCTTAAATAAATACCAAAACATTACAGCTTCAACAGGTCACAACAACCGCAGCTCAATGCAATTTCCATACAAAATATCTGCTGTAGCTACTTCAAGTGTGGGTTAGTCCACACAAAACATACGAAAGGTTTTGCAATGTGTGGGTGCAATTTAAGTCGGGGGCCACCCCCCGACTTAAATTTCACTAAAGAAACCCCTAAAGTATTGCTTAAGTTATGTTATACGTTATATTTTTAAATTCAGGTTTTGAATGAAGATTTCAAAGTCGCAACAGGTTTTATAACCGGTTTGGACGATAGTGAAGATAAGAAGCAAAGAGAAAATCAATCAATATCTGAAACAAAAGTGAGCATAGACCTCACTGCTGAAGATATTTACCATTTATTCAGAGATAGGGATTACTCGTATAGGTAAGTTCAGAAGTTTGTGAGTAAATATATTATAATAAAGGTGCAGTGAGCTTGCTAAGTATATTCAATGATGACTGATGTAATTTATTTCAGTGGTGAGTTCCTTAGTATTGAGGGTGCTAATAAATCTCTGACCGAAGCTTCAATCGTGTGGCGTGACAACTGGGTCACGTTCATCGACGGCCTGCTTCAGCTGAACATGTTGCGCCATCCATACGATGGAGTATCACAAGTCTCGCATATAAGAAGTTTGAAGATCAACGTTAAATATCATAAAGAAGTTGTGAAATCTTCTTTCGTGTCGGATTACAAAGTTCTGTTGAAAGCGGCTGTGTTAGACAATTCTGACATTATTAGGTGAGTGAACATTATTTATTTTCTAATAATTGCGCCTGAAATACTCTTTTTATTTGTCGGCAAAGTAAATCATTTGTGTTATTTTACTTCCAGTTCTGGAGGTGTTACAATAAGCAATGTTAAATTGGAAAATATACCTCCTTTGAGTAACAGATGCATGACGTTAAAGACGTTAAAGTTTGTTCCATATTTACAATCGGACGTAGATGTAAGTACAGCTTCCTAAGTAACGTGCAAAGAAAATGAGATAGATAATAAAAATGCTGGTTTATTCTTTAAACTCGTGCAGGTGTCGTCCTCCCTACAAGTTTTCCTACAAACAGTAGCGGAAAATGTGAACAAAACAAACATAAATGTTGTTGGTTTAGTTAATCAGCCTGGAAGAGGATGTATTTTCTCGGGTATTAATAATGCTATCAAAAACATGTTTGAAGTAAATGTAAATTACGAAGAAATTAACCGTGATTCAGCGTTGAAGAAACAAAACAACTTCTTAAAAGATGCTGATCTAGTGTTAGTTCAAAACTTATCTTCTGACGACAACGTAAGTTTTTGAACATTTGAAATATTTTATTTTCAATTACCGTTCTAAGCTTTATGTTAAAATTTATTTTATTTGGCCATATAACAGATATGCCAGCTGCTGCATCGTTTCCTACAGAGAGAACAGTTTGTGGCGAGTGAGGAAGACCTCGCTTCTGGTGGTCGCTCGCGCCCCTTGTCACTTTACCGTACCATTGCCGTTCACTCCTTTACTAGCAATGGCAATAGTCAGCAGTCTCAATTGCAACTGGCTAGGTGGGGTCCGTTTATGAACGTACCTACAACAACTATCACAGTTCGAAGCAACTCTGATATGCTACTCCTCATTACAACCCGCAATAACCTGTCTTTGGGACATCGGCTCTTAATTGTTGCACCTTACCCTGCGCCGCCAGGTCTTAAGGAACTTGTAAGCGGCTGGCGTAGAGAAGCTAACCGTAACACGATCTATTTAATCATGGTCGCTGAAGAAAACAACGATAGTTTTTATGTCGACGATATGCCAGATGTTGACCTGGCGTTCAACGTAGTGGAAAATGTAAGTAGATCTGTTTGTATTGCAATACATGGGTAATATTAATATATTAAACTTTTCATTTTTACTGTAATAATTCTCATTAATTTTTAGGGTAAGTGGGGAGGAGAGTTTTACGTACCACTGGAAGACTCAGCTTCAATAAGCAACAACATATCCTTACAATGTAGCCAGTTAGGTGAATTGGATTCGCTCACGTGGGTTGAAGCTTCTGAGACATCCGGATCTGGAGTCCCTGTAAAGGTATACCTGATTTATTTTAATAAACTTGAAAATATTTTAACAACAATTCATGAAAAAAGTACTTTCTTAAAAAATATTTACATTATTATCAAAAGAATCTTTCAATATCTCCAGGTTCATTACGCTGGTATAAATTATGATGACGTCAAAAAGGCCCGCGGGACCTTGTTATATAAACCAAACATTAACAATAGCTTCGGAATGGAATTCAGTGGAACCACAAACAGGTTAGTAACTCAAAAATATCCGAAATAAGGACTCGTGAATAATTTACTTATTTACACATTTTTTATTTTATCGGTCCTGCTGTTTTTCAATAGTTCGCCATATCATAACTCAGTTAGTTTTATAAGTAAGTCCTGATGTTGATATGTAAATATGTTATAAAACACTCGTTTAGAGGACTGATTGTTCCGGTATTCTATCGTCTACATTCAATAATCTTGTCCGTGCTTCGTCCCGTTTCACCAGGAAGCAAGTTGAATAAAAACTATTTGTCAAACATATCTTTGATTTTGGTTTGAAAATTTGATTGTTTGCATATAAAGGGTAATATCCAAAGTTCGTGTCGGACTCACGTACAAAGGGTTCCGTACTATTGATTTATGAAATTAAAGGATTTAAGTTATTTGTATGAAAGATTACGCGGTAATAAGCAGTTTACGATTTACGAGGTTGTATTAAAAAAAAACTTACGAGATCTCGTTCAAAATAATTTTCGTTGGTAGTTTTTATAGTAATATACATCATATGTTTTTTTTTAGAATTTTCATTTTCTTATTTTAGAAGTTAGAAGGGGGGCGGGACCAACTTTTTTCCACTTTGGAAGCGTCTGTCACGCAAACTATTCGGTTTAGAAAAAAATATTTTAGAAACCTCGATATCATTTTTGAAGACCTATCCATAGATACCCCACACGTATGTGTTTGATGAAAAAAAAAAAATGAGTTTCAGTTCTAAGTATGGGGAAGACCCCAATATATTTTTTTTTAAGTTTTGCATCAAAATCTTAACGAGTTTCATAGAATACGTCTACCTACCAAGTTTCAACAGTATAGCTCTTATAGTTTCGGAAAAAAATGGCTGTGACATACGGACGAACAGACAGACAGACATGACGAATCTATAAGGGTTCCGTTTTTTGCCATTTGGTTACGAAACCCTAAAAAGAAATAAATTAGCCGCAGCAGCACCTGTAAAATATAAACAGACTTATTAAAAAACCTATGTGAAAAAAAAATAGCGGAAGTCATGAAAAAAAATTTTTAAAGGTCAGAAAAAATATATCGTTATTTTTTAAGATAAGGACTTAGTCGACTTGGTAAATACACATATCCATGGAAAGTTTCATCCGTCTAGCACTAATCGTTTGTAAGGTAAGCCGATGACGGACGGATGGATGTACTGCGAAACTATAAAGGTTCCGAGAGGTTAGGTACGGAACCATAAAAAACGATAACCTGATAAGAATCAGCAGAGTGTATACATGTTTACACAATTCTACATATACTAACTTGTTTTAACACGCAGCGGAGAGCGCGTGATGGGGCTGGTGCGTAGCGGCGCGGCCGGCAGCGTGGTGCGCGCGAAGCCGGAGCTGCTGTGGCCGGTGCCGGCGCACTGGAGTCTGGAGGACGCCGCCACCGTGCCGTTCGCCTACGCACAGGCACTCTACTGTCTCGTGAGTTTACACACAATATACTGCAACAATCATTTCAGTATTATTAACACCATATCTTGTATGCACACTATATACTTTGTAAACACAGTTATGAAGTCAATGGCAAAAGTGTGCTTATTCTTTGATACTTACAGAAAAAAATCATCGTTACTGTCGAACTCACATTATCTCCTGTTTATTTTAAGGTAATCCTAAATCACAGCGGATTGGGACCGCACACCTCTGTGTTAGTCCATGGAGGAGCTGGTGCTTTTGGCCAAGCTGTAATATCAATAGCCCTTGCTTTCGGCTACGAAGTATTCACAACTGTTGGTGACTTGCGGAAGAAACACTTCTTACGTAAATTATTCCCAGGATTAAAAGGTATTTCGACAATTGTTAGTTTTACTAAGACGAAAACGAATATTTGTAAACAGAGTACAATTTTTTTCTTACAAATATTTTTTTTTTTTTGTTTCAGCTGAAAACATAGGAAATTCTCGGGATCACATGTTTGCAGATATGGTTCTAAATGCTACAAACGGAGCGGGTTGTACCTTAGTTATTAGCTGCCTAGGAGAAGATCTGAAGAAGGTAAGTTTACCGTTATATAATGTTGTTTTAATTCATTTGAAATATTTAAAAAAAAATGTTGTTGAATTGGACTGCTTTCGGGAAGCTAAGTAAAATCTTCTCGTACGAAATACCGCAGTGTCTCAAGATAAAAGTCTTCGACCAGTGTGTGTTGCCAGTGATGACTTATGGAATTGAGACGTGGTCGTTAACAATGTGCCTTATAAGAGGCTCAAAGTCACTCAAAGGGCAATCGAGAGGGTTATTCTTGAGGATCGAATCAGGAATGAGGAGATCCGCAGAAGAACGAGAGTAACCGACATAGTCCGAAGAATTGCAACACTAAAGTGGCAGTGTGCTGGACATATTGCCCGTAGGACCGATGCCCGATGGGGCCGACGGGTTCTCGAGTGGCGATCACGTACCGGAAGACGTAACGTGGGTAGGCCCCCGACAAGGTGGACCGACGACCTGGTGAATGTCGCGGGAAACCGCTGGATGCCTGAGGCGCGGGACCGGTCGTCGTGGAGAGCCTTGGGGGAGGCCTATGTCCAGCAGTGGACGTCTTTCGGCTGAAATGATGATGATGGTGATTTAAAAAAATACTTAAATAAAACAACTCCTGTCTTTTTCAGACTGCAATTAATTGCACACACAGCTTCGGAACATTTTTCGATCTTTCGCAGTTGCATAATCAAGATGATTTCACTTATGGAATGTATAGCCTCACTAAAGCACGGTCCTACGTTGCCGTTGATATTTCTTCGATATTCGATCCTAAATTTATTGATGATGCAAGGGTAAGTCTCAAGATGTACATCAGTAAGATACCCACAAACTTCAGGTTTAATTCTGGAATGATCACCTCTCAGCCTTTCGGCTAAGATGATGAAGATGTGTGTAATTCTGGGATTAGGGTGTTGTTATTCTGGGTTCTTTTTTTTTGCTCCTGAACTCGACTACACCCAACAAAAAGGGTGTAGTCGAGTTCAGGAGCAAAAAATCAAATAAATCATATTCCTAACAATTGCTGTATACATTGAAATGATTGGCATCTACACTGGGGTATGTATGTGTAACAGAACTTTTAGTAAGGGTCCAACTCTTAAATATAACACAAGTAATAGGTATTATGTATCTAACAGGTGATTTTAGCAGTTTCAATTACTAAATAGTAACATTCGTTATTCGAATAAAGATGAGTGAAATATTACTGTACCAAAAGCACCTAATTGTATGTATATGTTGCAGGCTTTGCAGACGATGTTGAGCGATGGTATTCGTCGCGGCTACGTTCGTCCTCTGTCGCGCGTGACTTACGCGCCGCACGAGGCTTCGCGCGCATTCCGACTACTCGCAGCCAGCAGGCACCGCGGCAGAGTGCTGCTGAGTATCCAAGATCCTAAACTGGAGGTTCAGCCCAGGTATTGCTGAAAACGCGCATTTATGCAAAATTTATCAAAAATATTTTTCGCCAAAAGTGTAAGCTACTTTCAAAAATTTGCTTGCTTTCGAAAGTAGCTTCCTAATACCGGAATTTCGGGCTAATAAAGAATATTTTATTGATCAAGAACACATAAAAATGTAGTCATTTTTGCTTTTATTTAGAATTAACTAATATGATTATTTTACAGGTTAACTTGCAAGGCTGATCGTACCCACCTAATCCTATGCAATGATGAAACCTTTGGACTAAAGTTAGGTGACAGACTTGTGGAACGAGGTGCGAGGAAGCTATGTGTACATTTCATGAGGCAATTCATGAGCTACCTTCAATTAAAAATACGGTAAATGATTCAATTTGGTTCATCATTCTCAGCTTCCCAGAGGTACTCTACAAAAGGATAGAATCTTTTTGTAAAATAATCTGTAAAAAATAAAAAAATATATATAACTGGCCTTCAGCTTTTTTAAGCAAACGGTGCCGCACTTCATTGTGTACTGGTAGGTAATACCAGTACACAATGAAGTGCGGCAAAAACTAATGATTATCTCTGTTCGCACTATTCAAGTGGACCGAAAGACAACCACCGTAGGTGCAGGACTATTGCAAGATATGGAAATAGAAATATTGGAGTTTGGGTTTGGGTGGCTAATGTTAACTGGATGCAAATTAATGGCAATAGGTTTCTTGCATACTTAATAATGGGCTCCCGAAATCAGTTGCTAACACACAGTGACAAGGTGGCAACATATTCTGAGAAGTTGATAGGTATTCTATGCCTATCTGGACAATACCGGAAGTATGGTCAACACCCGTACCAAAAAAATAATAAAGAAGAATGTATTATTAACATTTTGTATCTTTTGTTTAGATCATGGCAGCAATTAGGTGTCGAAGTAGTGATGTCTTCTGATGACTTATCAAAAGAAAAAGACGTCAATGCACTGTTAAATAATGCAAATCGTTTCGGCCCCATCGAAGGAGTGTATGTTACTGTTAGTGACAAGCAGCAGGATGTCGCCGAAACTCTACTGAAGAGTTTGGATTCGGTGTCAAGGAAATTGTGTACGGATATTAAGTAAGTGATATTTACATAATATATACACATTCTCCTAATGACAAGATTACTTCACAGTTATTGCCCATTTACACCACCTCGGGCTGAGATTATGTAGCAGAAAATTGTTCAGTTTATTATACAATTGGCTATAACGTATCACAACTTAGTGTTATAATAGTATAAATTTCTAATGTTAAGGTTGTTTAACAGAGTTTGAATTTATTTATTTATTATTATTTTATTATAGTATAGTGTGCTTGATGCCGTTTTTTTCCAACTATTTGTGTGTTCCCGAATCCAATCTGAGATTGTTGTTTTACTTGACAGATACTTCGCAGTACTGAACACTGGTAACAATACAATTGGGAAAGAAGTCTGTCTTCGTCGGTTACAGAATAATTTACCCGCAACAATAGCGTCGTTGCCGGAACTGAGTCATGTAAGTTTAGTTTGGGAATTATATGCTCGAGAGAAGAAAAGGAATCTTGTTGACTGCTTTACATTCAACAAGGTTCCATTTATCTTCTCTAAGTCTAGATGGCCGGTGTAGGTTCACAAGAATGTGCACTGTTAGCAATATTACGTTCGTATGGTACCGGGCTTAGAATAGTACCAACCTATATCCTCCCGTGGATGTCATAATAGGCGACTAAGGCAATTCTCACCACGGAAGCAGGCAGAAGCGCTTCTCCTGTGGAATATCAATTTACTGCGATTCCCAACCCACCTTCCAAGCGTGGGGATTATAGCGAACCCCCCCCTCCAATCCTTTGGGGGAGGCCTTTATCCAGAAGTGAACTTCTATAGGCTGAAGAAGAAGAACTCAAATGTCTTTCGTAAGCCTATTTAATGTATGCTTATATTGATCGTAGGCATCCTATAATATTGGTGCATGGTACCGTGGCGCAGTAGAGGTGACTGAGAGGGCACTGATTGGCGGTCACAATATAGTTCTGGCAAAAACGGCGCCTGCCCAACAAACTACACTGCTGCAGAAAGTAATTGCAATTGCAGGTATGATATCAATTAAATTCGTTTGACAGATTATTTATTAAAATTCCAATTTATTGTAATAGTTTGAATAGGTACATGATGAATATTAAATATGTAACCCACTTACATTTTACAAGACGTCGTATTCACTATTTTACAGGTGTAAGCATAACGGCGGATACGGACAAGGATACTACTTTAGAAGAATTGGGAATAGAAAGTGATAAAATTCCACTTGTTTATAACTTCTTGAGAATTAATTATAATATTGTATGTGAAGAACCCAAAATACCCTCGATTACCATTGACGCGTAAGTAGTATCGGATATTATGGATATTCTTTTGGTCGCACCATGTCTTTCTTATTTTCTGTGACCTAACTATTTTTCTTAATCTTTCATTATCTTTACCAGTGTTTTTCTCTTTATTTACCATTCCTTCTCCTATTTCCCATTCGGTCTCAAACACATCACTCAATGTTAATTGAAGCTTTGTTTCTTCTGTTCTCATCACGTTCATCAAATTTGAACATTAATATATTATTATATTGTGTTCTCTGTGCGTTGATTTCAGCTATCGATTGATAACCCTTTACATATACGCTTTGAAGGACATTTTTTTAAAATCATTATATACTAGTGCTTGACTGCAATCCCGCGTGATGGTAAAGCGCACTAGTTTATTAAGCTTATTCACTTAAAAAACTTAGATGTAGGAAGGATGACGGCAGTTGAGCGAAGTGATGCAATGTTAAACCCAAGACCAACACGACCAACGATGCTGCACCAGAGGGAGATTGATCTGGAGACTCTCCACGATCAAACTCCCAGACTCCCAACTCAGACATCATGCCGGAATACGAAAAATCGCTTGGCGGCAAGACCTTGTCTGGTGGGTGGTAACTTCTGCCGGCAGCTTACCACCGAGAACACCCATTTTGTATTTTTTGTTGGTATTTCTAAATTATACATAAAACGCATGATCTTTTATTTAGGCGTCGAAGCAGGAACAATTTAGGTTCAGAAATATTTTTAATATTTTAAGGTGGACCGAAAGATAAGATCATTATAAATTCATTACAGGACTGTCGACATGAAAAAATAATTATTAAAATAATATTTTATTCGTTAAAAACATCTTTTATTTTAAGGAGTCATAATTTGAATTAGTTTAATTAGACAACGTTTTATTTATTTTTAGGATACAAAAAATGGAAAGATCTATCTTCAAAACAGATTTTCAGGATGTTAAGGGCTTGTCTACATTCTTTACCTTCGTAGACTCCGATGAACTGACTTCTACCACTGACTTCGTGTATGTGCCGACGCTCGTTAATAATGCAGAGATGGTAGGTACTAACAAATTTTTAGGATTCCGTTCCCAAATCGTAAATAATGGTACGAAACTCTTCGTGAACTTTTTTCGTACGCGATAGTGAGATATGCTAGCGTTACTTACTCGATGTTTGTGCTCTAATTTTCTTGTCAGTACTGTGGTTAGGTTTTATATTTAAAAAGGTGGTTTTTAAAATAAAAATAATTCAAGTGTTTGAATTTTTACAGAGAGACGATGAATTTGATGGGTCACTAACATACCTGGGTATCGTTTCTGGTATGGAAGGTCACTACGAGAGGTTCCGCTTAATGTGCGAGCGCCTCAAGCTACCCGCGCTGGTGTTGCAGCTTGGACTTGATAATCCCGACGAGACAATAGAAGAAACAGCTGAGAGATTATCAGTGGTATGGAATTATTTAACAATTGCTTATCATACCTACTTAACCTAGGAGTGCGATAGTCACTGGTTTCAATAAAAACTTCTATACGTTTACATTGTATTTAGCGATGATTACTGAAGACATCGTGTATCAACATTATCTCATAGGTACTACTAACTACGGCTGTAACGCCAAACTTACTTATGGTCATTTTTTTGTTCAGGTGTTCCTGAAGAGGGCGGCAATGAAGAAACATTTCTATCTCTTAGGATTTGAAAGTGGATTTTACGTAGCTTTAGAAATGGCAGCTATCTTGGAACGACGTGGTAAGACATTTATTTTATGTTCAGAATACATGTTATCATGTGCTTTTCAAAATAAAATTGTAACATAATATATATTTTAATAGGTTTGACTGGCACTGTTTATTGTGTTGGATTCGCACCAGACGAGTTCAACGTACACTTAGAAGACCACCTCGCTGAATTTGAGACAGAAGAGCAGCTACAAGATGGCGTAGCTCGTCACATGTTTACGTTGATGTCAGGAGGAGACACTACGGGCCTTGATAATGCTTTGCAGACTGCGAGCACATGGTCGCAGAAGGTAGATGCGTGTGTGCGGTCTCTATTGGGTCGCGTACCGTACTCGACGCAATATACGCGTGCGCTTATTGACACTACGCTGAGGCGTGTGGAGCGAGTCCGTGGCTACGTGCCACGAGTGCACGCACTACGTTCACAGTTGGTGCTAATGCGTGCGGCATCCTCGCGCCCTGCGCCGGCACCAGTCGCACTGCAGCGTCACTCGCAGCGCCCGGTCGTCGTCCACCAACTAAGCGCACCGCTGGTACATGCCCCCACAGATCTGCAGTGTGCGGCCATCATCAATAGATATTTAGACCCAACTCTACTAGAAGAATTTAATAACAAGAATATTTGCAACACATATCTTACAAATGCGGCTAAATACATGGAAGTTCAGTAAAGTACATAAGAAAATATGGCTTGCCATAAAATATTGCAAGCTATTTCATAATAATCATCATATATTACTAGTCTGGAATCTCTCAAGGCCCGTGAAGAGTCTGCAATCACCTGCAGTATTTTTGATGAGTTGGTTGGTAGCTGGTTGGGTTCCACGTGTATTGAGCCGGTTGTAATAGACTTAACTGATGATACTATCAGCAAAACCAAATCGTTTACAAGCCACAATAAGTTAATAAAATACATAAAAATTAATAGATTTATAAAAAAAACTCAAAAATCCATGAAGCGCCAAAAAGTTAACAAATTAAATACAAAACTTAGGCAAAAACAATTAAATTTAATACAAGAGTTAAAACATTGTAATAGAGAATTAGATTAGTGTATTACTATGTATGATACAGACACAGGGCTCCTTCGGGATGAGCTGTTGGTTAGGGAGTATGCGCTAAAGGATATCTTTAGTAAATATGAGGTTACTCAACAAGACCTGAGTAAGCGCATGCAGGAAGCTAATGAGTTGGCAGACCTGGTCAGGTACAATGCGGAGAGGTACGAGTCTCTGACAAATACCCTTTCCTTTAGTTGTGCCTGCTCCCAGCCACCCCATCCTCAACTTACTACACCTACTCCATTTCCAACGGCTCAGCCAGTGTCAGAGGCTTGTATTAGTCATGATAATAATACAGGGTGGGCCAAGAATTCGTTAATATTTAAACTTAACACCCCGCGCTAATACAAGCCGCGCGGGGAGCGGGGAGGGGCGTTACCACTAGCTCGCTTCTCGGAAATTTAGTCGCAATGGATCGTTTCACGGGGCCGCAGCGCGCTTATTATGTGAAACAATTTTATTTAAATCAGTGTCCGAGTGCTCCATTAATAAAGAAATGGGTTAAAAAGTTCGAAGAGACCGGATCTACACTAAACGTGAAGCAAACCGGCGGCCCACGGACTTCTCGGAGCGAAGAGAACGTGCAGCGAGTTTCAGTTCGACGTGATCCAAATTTATCGACGCGCAAACGTTCGGCTGAATTAGGACTATCCCGAACATCATTGCGCCGTATTTTGAAATTAGATATGAAATTACATCCATATAAGATCCAGTTAGTACGGGAATTAAAACCTAATGATTTAAATTTGCGCAAGTCCTATGCCGAAACAATGTTAGATCGATTCAATAATTTTGACAACCTCTTATTTTTCGACGAAGCCCATTTCCACCTCAACGGACACGTAAACAAACAGAAATGCAGATATTGGAGCAGCGAAAATCCCAAATCTAAACACGCGAGGCCACTTCATTCTCCCAAGGTCCCTGGTCCTGGGCCCTATTTTTTCGAAGATTCTCGCGGCCGTTCGGTTACTGTGAATTCTGTTGAATATGTGAAAATGTTACGGGGGTTCTTGGCACCGAAGCTACTGGAATTTGTTGGCTACAATCGTAACAAATGGTTTCAACAAGATGGAGCCACTTGTCACACATCCAACGAGTCCCTGCCGGTAGTCAAAGAAATGTTTCCGGAAAAGCTGATTTCCAGACGAGGCGACATCCCATGGCCACCCAGGAGTCCAGATTTAACCCCAGCAGACTTCTTTTTATGGGGTTATTTGAAGAGTCGTGTTTACAAAATTAGCGAAGAAATGTCACCGATCTCGCGGTCTCTTTGTCGACGAGTATTCGAAAATTTCGGTGCTCGCTTAGAAGAGAGCAAAAATCGAAACGGTGGACAATTAGATGATGTTATTTTTAAAAATAAATTCCAAATAATTAACTTTCTTGTAAATAAATAATTTTAAAAATATGTCAAATAGTTTTCTTTATACGATTTTTTCAATTAACAATTGAATTCATGGCCCACCCTCTAGTACAAATAAATTAAATAGCACTACTTATGTTTTCTCTGACAAATTTGGTCGGGGTTTTGGTAGTGTATTAAGTCAGTGTTCTCAACTGTGTGTAATTAATAATTGTTTTACTGGTGCCAGTATGAGCCAATTGATTAGCAATATGAAATCGAGAAAAATAAACCCCGGTTCAACTATTATATTATTATATGGGGATAGTTTGAATGTCAGAAAAAGGGAAATTATTAAATGTGTGGATTTCATTTTGCATCTTGGTGAGGCAAATGATTGTAAATTTATTTTTTCTGCCTTGCCTTATTCCCGTTATTTATCCAGGGAGCAAAACAGGCATATTTATAATTTAAATATGTTAATTTATAATAGGACTTGTCATCACAGTGACACCGTTTCATTTTTTGACTGTAATCAATTTATATCTGATTATAAGTTGACTTATTATGGTATGTATTTGTCACCTAGTAGTAGGAGACAGATTGCGGGCCTTTTGGCTTATAGTATGCGGAGTGACACTGGTACTTGTAGTGTACCTTCGATTACTGTTAGTAGTAATACTAATGATTCTTTTGACACTCCTTGTAGTTTAAACTATTAGGTGCGACAATGGGTCAGCTGCCTATGTTGAATGTTGTACATCAAAATATGCAGGGTCTGTCCGGCAAAGAGCTAGAGTTAAGTTTATTTTTAGAATATTATGATGTTCGGGTATTATGTTTGACTAAACACTGGTTGAAAGAACATGAAGTAGTGTTTATCAATAATGATAATTTTACCGTGCAAAGTGCATTTGTGAGGAAAAGTGCTATTCGCGGTGGCTCTTTAATTCTTGTTTCGAACATGTTGAAGTGTAAGCAACGTTTAGATTTAGTTAATCTTTCTATTGAGCGCACTATTGAGTTGTCTTGTGTTGAACTTGAGCGATACATTATAATTTGTGTTTATAGGCCCCCTCTGGGGATTTTGTTAGTTTTGAACTGGTAATGGAGGATGCACTTAATAGGTTGAAATCGAGTAACAAAAGTATTATTTTATGTGGAGATTTCAACACTGACATTTTAGAGGTTACCTACTCCTTCAAGTATTAGACTTCTCAATCTGTTTAGGTCTTATAATTTAATTAACTTGTTTTTTGAACCTACGCGTATCACGGCATCTTCGTCAACCTGTCTTGATAATATATTTAGTGATTGTAATGCCGATAGTAAATTTGTATTAAATGAGCTAACATCCGACCACTGTAGCTTATTAGCTAACTTTCCCATTTAATTGAATAAAAGGCCGCATATGCTTCAATGCAGGCCTTACACAGCTAGTCGCTGCAAAATGTTTAAAAATAATGTGGCTCATAAAATGACGCCATCCATAGTGGAATACAAGAATTTTAATGAAATGTATAGTGCCGTTTTTAATGTTGTGCAAATGGAGTACCAAATTATTTTCAAGACCAAAACCATTAAGCTTAATGGATCGTCTGTTGGATTTAACCAATGGGCTACTCCGGGTATTTATAAAAGTAGAGCGAGACTATATGAGCTATATGGTATGAAAAAATACAGGTTTGATACTCCCTTTCTAGAGTATATAAAACAATATTCAAAATTATTCAAAAAAAAAATGTGTTTCTGCTAAATCAGAATTTCTAAGCGATACAATTAAAAATTCAAATAATAAAGTAAAAACCACTTGGAAAATTATTAATAATGAAACTGGCAAATCTGTTAAACAGGATAAGCAACTTGAGATCATGGTCGACAACAAATTAGTTCATAAGGCCGCTGACGTAGCTGAGGCATTTAATGAGTTTTTTGCTAACATACCAATAGCTACAACTCGCTCCTTAAATTCATCCCCATCTATAGCTGAGAATCTTTTGCATAGTAGTGTATCCAAGTGTGACCGTCTGTTTCACTTTGAACACGTATCCCCGCGTGATGTGGTTAATATTTTTAAAACACTTAAGTTTAAAAACACCGGTGATTATTGGGACATTTCCATTAAAGTATTAGGTAATATAATAGACATCGTAGCCCCCTATCTAGCTGTTAATTTTAATAAATGTGTTGACCTAGGGACTTTTCCTGATTTAATGAAGAAAAGTAAAGTTATACCATTATTTAAATCCGGTAATAAAACAGATTTTGGTAACTTCAGACCGATTTCTATCTTACCTGCATTCAGCAAAATATTTGAAAAATTAATACATAAGCAGTTGCTAATAATTTTGACGAAGTAAACAGTGCACTCTCAACAGTTACGGATTGGTTTACGTCAAATAACCTAGCTCTTAACCCCAAGAAAATAAAATGTGTAAAGTTCGCCTTGCCTTACGTTAGAAATCTAGGACCTAACATCGTTTTAGATAAAGAGGTGCTTGAAACTGTGGGCTCGGCAATTTTTCTGGGAATAACAGTAGATGCCAAACTTCAGTGGGGACCACACATATCAACCCTAGCAGAAAGGCTCAGTTCGGCCGCCTATGCCGTCAGGAAAATAAGACAATATACTGACGTTGATACAGCTCGTTTAGTTTACTTTAGTTATTTCCACAGCGTTATGTCCTACGGTATTCTACTGTGGGGCAAAGCCGCTGACATACAAAATATATTTGTACTTCAAAAACGAGCTGTCCGAGCAATTTACCAGCTCGGTGTCAGATTTTCTCTGAGAAATTTGTTTAAAGACATTGGTATTCTCACGGTTGCTTCACAGTTCACCTTAGCCAACATCTTATATGTTAGGCAAAATATTCACGTGTACACCAAAAACTGTGATATTCATAATATTAACACCAGAAATAAGGACAAACTGCGAGCCCCTTTTCACCGACTTCAAAAGGTTCATAACTCTTTTGTTGGGCTTGGTATAGCTTTTTATAACAAGATACCCTCTGCTTTGCTAGACTTGCCCTACAATGCATTTAAAGCACAAATTAAATCCAAGCTTTGTTCAAAGGCATATTATTCCGTGAATGATTATTTAAATGATAAGAATAGCTGGTCGCTCTGATTAACTCAGGACAATGTTTGTGTTCTTTCTCAGTAATTAGCTTATTGATACGTTATATGAGTTCATATAATTTACTTTTTTACATTACATAAATATGTAAGCTGTCACGCCCTTTATGCCTGGGGCTTCTTAGTTAAGTAACAAGTTTTAGTTAATTACATTTTCATTTAAATATAAATATATTGTTTTGCTTTGCTGGTATTTTGGCGTGGTAGCTGGCATATGGTAAATAATTTCATTGTTGTTGTATTTTATCGTGTTCATCACTATACATAGTATTGTATAAAGACATGTGTTTTTTTTAAAATGAACAGACAGCTGTGCTGCTGTGGAGTTTGTTCCGCCACTTCTTCTTCCCAGCGAAAGCACTAGAAAGTGTCGATGGGTGGGCGTTTTGGGGGACTGTCTTATGTAATATTGACGTTCAAAAAGTGCTGATTCTCAGCCTAATTTGAATAAATGACTTTTGATTTTGATTTTGATTTTGATATACATGTAAAGTGAAAATTAAATAAATATGTTTAGTGGCTCAAAGGTCTTTTCTTACATTTATTGTTATATACGTATAACTACATACATATATGCATAATATACTCGTAATTCTTAGGATACGTCCTAAGATTACCTACGTACATTATGTTTAAGGTGAGCTTACTTTAAGCATATTATACGTAGACTGACACTATTGACAGCCGTCAATATTGTCAATCCATTAATTGCAAGGACAGCTGCTGGTGACTCTACGTTCGCTTCATCTAAGTTTTCACATTGATCAGCCCCCTAATCGGCGAACACATTTTTGTCAAATGATTGCGACTAGTTGGGATCGGTTGGACCGAACAGACCAATGAGCGGGCCGAACGATACCAACTGATCCCAATTAGTCGCAATCATTTGACAAAAATGTCTTCGCCGATTAGGGGGCTGGTTACAGAATCGTACTGTTGGTGCTTATTCAATTAAATACCTAATACAAACAAGCTAGCAAGCAAGTATACAATAGTCAAAGGTTCAAATTTTAAACATAGACCAACAATAAAAGATGATTTTCTTTTTCGGTCATTTTATTGAGTCACATTATTAACAGCCACGGAAATAAATTTCATGGATTTCAATAAAAGTTTATATTATAACCTATTGGCTTTTTTGTTTTCGTATTTCCTGTCGGTCGATCGAAGTAAGTTGATTTTCAAAAGAATGAAGAGGATAATGCCTTAGCAATTGATGACCTCAGAACCAAAACACGTGTCAACAATTTCAGTACATACACTACATTTTTTGTTTAGTCTTGATATAGGTATGTACCAAATGGATGCACCAAGATACCTACAATATTACACAAAATAGGACGCAGAGTTCGCTACAAACATACACCGTTAACAAACCGCCATATTGCATAATATCGTCTGTTTGTGGTACTCAGTTATTTAAATTTAATAACCGGGTAAAGTACCAACCTACATATATCATAGTTCAGGTAACGTAGTAACACGATCGACTAATAAAACACTAAGAACTATTATTTAAATACTTGTTACGGGTGTTGGCAATCCAACATTAATATTTTATTTTTTCTGCTGTGTTTATTCAACATTGTATATTACATATTATAACATATTTATGTATGGCAACATGGTGTTTTGCTTGTCTCTCTTTTGTGTCAAGTTCTAAATAAACCACACGTCTTGTATAGTATCTAGTGGAATTTATTAATATACCAGTGCATCTACAGTACAATACAAAATACCACAATCCAATTCCGTTCATGGTCCTTCGAAAATAATAGGAACCGCGAGTTCCGTGTAGGAGTGGTGTGTAGCAAATTTCAAGTCGTGTCACACGTGCCTATGCGCGTGGGCGCGGGAAGGCGCCATTACAACCCACCAGAAAATCTACGTGCAGCGTGTTGGTAAAAGAACCTATACAAACGCCAACAGCAGCATACATCTGGTTATCCAAGCTACCAGATTTCCACAGTTCTATAAACCATTTTTTTCCGTACAAAAGTTCATTCTCTTAACGCCATTTTCCAAAAGTGCATTTCCATTAGTGCAATCAAAATTTCGCGCCACATATAGGCATCACTTCGCTTGCGCGATACGTTCAAATACATTGCCGTGTCGTTCGTGTCGTCGAGTCATTGGTGCGGAATAGTTGCTGAGTTTGCCGGAGTTGGCGCTAACGCTGCTTTACTACGCGGCGCGTTATAGCCGATGCCTGCCTCTGTGCGTCATTCGTCACTGTTGTTGTTTTTGTCGACCGCGCTCCAGACAAGTGATGTGTAGAATAGGTAAAAGTTTATTGCATAATAGTTAAATAGGTTACTTGTAAGTAAAATTGCAATGTAATACCACTAATTTAATAACTTTAAATTTACGTAGCATCTTTCTTTAGACGTAAAAATATACAGTTGGGAACCATGTTAAAAGAAAAAAGATGCGTTCCGCCGGCAAGTCATTCGACTTGGCGGCGCTTCATCGTAACGGTTCAGCGGCAAAAGGATTCATTACAAAGATATCCAACGCCCTGATGGACAAGGATGCATCTCAATATGATCAGCACGCCTTGCACGTTAGGGAGGAGCACCTCCGAGCCTCGTTCAATAAGTGGGAGGATATCACACTCGAAATTGTTGGCATAGACCGCGAAGCCCCCATACTCGACGACAACGTTAAAGGTGTATACTTAGACGCGTTGGCTCGCATCGGAAGACTGTTATCCCAATCGCTATCCAAAGAAGTGTCAAGTAATGTTTCTAATAATTCTAAACTTAATATTAAGTTGGCTAATGTTGACATCCCTACCTTTAATGGGAAATACACTGACTATTAGCCATTTATCGGTTTATTAGATGCTCTCATCCATAAAAACGATTACTTAGAAAACTTAGAAAAATTGTTTTACTTACAAACATATGTGAATTATGATCATCACGATCTTTTAAATTATTTACCTTTGTGATCAGATAGCTATGATGACAATGCATCAGCGTTAGTATTGATTTTCCCTTTCTTGTATACAATATCATAGTCAAACTCTTCTAATATGAGTCGCCAGCGTACTAGCCTAGAGCCGGGATCCTTGCAGTTAAATAACCACCGTAGTGGTGTGTGATCAGTGACTATGGTAAATCGATTTCCACACAGATAGGGTCGCAAGGCTTTAGTTCCAAAGATAATAGCTGAGCATTCTTTTTCAGTAACGCTATAGTTACACTCAACCTTATTGAGTGTTCGAGACGCGTAAGCGATTTAACGGTCCTTTCCGATTGGACCTTGGGATAATATGGCTGAAACAGCGAAGTTGGAAGCGTCACAGGTGAGGATAAAGGGTTTGGTTAAATCGGGATATGCTAACATCGGTGACCTCACTAATTTAGTTTTTAAGTTTTCGAAAGCGAGCTGTTGTTCATTGTTCCAATTGAATGGTGTGTCCTTTTTTTAGGAGAGATGTTAATGGTTTTGCTAGTTTGGAAAAGTCAGATATGAAACGTCTATAGTAAGATACGAGTCCAAGAAAAGATTTTACATCTTTTGGGCATTTTGGTTTTGGGAATTTAGTGATACATTTGACTTTTCTAGGATTTGGTTGAACACCGTCTTTGTTGATGAGGTGACCAAGATAAGCCACTTATTTGCATAGAAACTCGCATTTATCTGGTTGGAGTTTCAGGTTCAGTTCCTGAGCCTATCGAAAACAGCGGACAGATTTTGAATGTGACTCGGTAAGTCAGGTGAGTACACTACAATGTCGTCTAAATAAACAAAGCATCGTGAGCCTTGAAGTCCACACAAGAATGTGTTCATTACTTTTTGAAAAGTAGAAGGGGCATTTTTTAATCCGAATAGTAATCTTGAAAATTGGAAATGACCTAGTGGTATAGAAAAGACGGTTTTGGGAGCGTCTTGCTTGGACATAGGAATCTGATGGAAGCCTGAGGCTAAATCTAAAGTTGTGAAGTATTGCCTTTTCCCCAATTGATCTAGAATTTCAGTTATTTGTGAAATAGGATATGTTTCTCCAATAGTAAAATCATTAAGTTTTCTATAGTAAATAACGATTCTCCATTTTTGTTGTCCCGAAGCATCTAGCTTTTTGGGCACAACCCAAATGGGTGAAGACCATGGTGAATTAGAAGGTGTTATGATGTTTTCTTCAAGCATTTTGTTGTTTGATTTTCAACTTTTTTATGACATTCAGGAAATCTATAAGATTTAGTTTGAATAGGGATATCTGTATTTGTTCTGATATTGTGTTCGGCGAATGTAGTGTGTGTGAGCTTATCGCCAGAAAGATGGAAGATATCGGAAAAGTCGATACAGACTTGTAATAGGACATTATATTCCTCTTCATTGAGGTGAGACATCCTAAGATGTTACGGTTGTTTTCTTTCACGCGTACTGCGCAAGGTAGTAGTGCTGAAGGTACCCCGTGTGGTACCGGGCTTACCCCGTGTGGTACTGGGCTTACAATAGTACCAACCCATATCCTCCCGTGGGTGTCGTAAGAGGCGACTAAGGGAACTCTCACCAGGGAAGCGGGCAGCAGCGCTTCTTCTGTGGAATATCAAATCCTGCGATCCCCAACCCGCCTGCCAAGCGTGGGGATTATGGCAAACTCCCCCCACCCCCCCAAAATGATGCACACGACTAAGCCAAGGCCCCTAGTCCCCGGCAGCTCCGCTATTCCTGGTCATTGTGGTAGCGGCCAAGGTAACGGCGGGGCAAGGGGTGCGAAGAATCTCCGGAAGTGCTCACACTGCGGACCGACGAGAGGGTTATTGAACTGGAGGAAGAATTGAGCAAGTTGCGATGGGGTGTTCTGGGATTATCTGAAGTCCGAAGAGAGGGTGAGGACTCGATAATCCTTAAATCCGGTAACTTGCTCTATTTCCGGGAGGGCGACCATCAGTCCCAAGGTGGTGTCGGGTTCCTCGTCCACAGGTCCCTTGTGGACAATGAAGTGAAGATCGAGAGTGTGTCGACCAGGGTGGCGTTCCTGGTACTCAGAATAACCAAACGGTATTCGCTGAAGGTCATTCAGGTATACGCCCCGACCTCGACACACTCCGACGTTGAAGTAGAGACTATGTATGAGGACATCTCTAAAGCCATACATAGCTCTAAAACTCACTACAGCGTTATCATGGGGGACTTCAACGCTAAACTTGAAAAACGGAGCGGTGAAGAGCTCGGACTGGGAAATTTTGGATTTGGGCGTCGGAACCACCGAGGCCACATGTTAGCTGGCTTCATGGAGAAGGAGGGACTCTTTATGATGAACTCCTTCTTCAAAAAGCGTGAACAGCGAAAGTGGACTTGGATCAGTCTCGACGGGGTCACTAAGAATGTGATGGACTTCATTTTGACGACAAAAAGGCACATATTCAATGATGTCTCAGTGATCAACTCGCTCAAATGCGGCAGCGATCACCGTATGGTCAGTGCCTCTGACCATTGAATCTGAACATAGTGTCCGAAAGATCTCGCCTGATGAAGTCCACGCTCCGGCCAGCACCCATCCAGATCCACAACTCCGAAGGTTTCCAGCTCGAGCTCCAAAATCGCTTCGAATGCCTAAGTGGCGACGTGGACGAATACAATGACGAGTTTGTAGAAGCTGTCCGTACGGTCGGGACTAAGTATTTTAAGACCCGCCGTACAAATAGAACTAAAAAGCTCTCGGACTACACTCTCGAGCTCATGAGATACATACATACATACATCTCATACATCTCACAGACGTGAGATGATTTTGCGTTCGTCAAGTGATGCTTGCAGATACCGGCAGCTCAATAAGCAGATCTCAAAGTCTCTGAAGCGCGACCTACGTCGGTATAATACCGAGCGTATAACGGAGGCTATAGAGCGAAACAGAGGCTCTAAAGTTTTCGCTAGAGATCTGACTATTGGGCATAGCCGGCTAAGCAAGCTGAAGACTGACGACGGCAAGATCTTAACGTCCGGGCCCGAGCTTTTGAGGGAAGTCGAGAATTTCTATGGACAGCTCTACACTTCAACGACAAGACCCGCATTAAATCTTGCTGAAGACCCTAGAGCAAGATTAACCCGACACTACACTGAAGATATCCCGGACGTCAGCCTGCAGGAGATTCGATTGGCTCTGAAACAGCTTAAAAACAACAAGGCGCCGGGCGATGACGGAATAACAGAAGAGCTACTGAAGGCGGGTGGTGAACCGATCCTTAGGGCCCTTCAGAAGTTATTTAATTCCGTCATAGACAAGGGAAAAACGCCACATGCATGGCACAGAAGTGTGGTGGTACTCTTTTTCAAAAAGGGTGACAACACCCTTTTGAAAAACTACAGACCCATCTCACTTCTGAGTCATGTCTATAAGTTGTTTTCAAGAGTCCTCACAAATCGTCTCGCCTGCAGGTTTGACGACTTCCAGCCGCCCGAACAAGCCGGTTTCCGAAAAGGCTTCAGCACAGTAGACCACATACATACGCTGCGGCAGGTTATACAGAAGGCCGAGGAGTATAACATACCCCTTTGCTTGGCGTTTGTGAACTACGAAAAAGCCTTTGATTCGATCGAGACCTGGGCTGTACTGCAGTCTCTCCAGCGGTGCCAAGTAGACTATCGGTATATTGAAGCGCTGAAGGGTTTGTACGAAAACGCCACCATGTCAGTCCGAATACAGGACCAGACCTCGAAACCAATACCTCTGCAGCGTGGTGTCAGACAGGGAGATGTTATCTCCCCCCCAAACTGTTCACCGCTGCATTGGAGGATGTCTTCAAGGTTCTGGACTGGAAAGGACTGGGCATCAACATCAATGACGAGTACATGACACACCTTCGGTTTGCTGATGATATCGTAGTCATGGCTGAGACCGCGGAGGACCTGAGTACAATGCTCGAAGACCTCAGCAGAGCCTCCGAGCGAGTGGGTCTTAAAATGAACATGGGCAAGACGAAAGTCATGTCTAATGCCCATGTTGTACCAGCTCCTATAAAGATTGGAGACTCTGTTCTCGAAGTTGTTGACAGCTACGTGTACCTGGGACAAACTATCCAGTTAGGAAGGTCCAACTTCGAGAAAGAGGTCAATCGTCGAATCCAACTCGGCTGGGCTGCTTTCGGGAAGCTACGTAGAATCTTCTCGTCCGAAATACCGCAGTGTCTCAAGACAAAAGTCTTTGACCAGTGTGTGTTGCCAGTGATGACTTATGGAGTTGAGACGTGGTCGCTAACAATGGGCCTTATAAGAAGGCTCAAAGTCGCTCAAAGGGCAATGGAGAGGGCTATGCTTGGGATTTCACTGCGCGATCGAATCAGGAATGAGGAGATCCGCAGAAGAACGAGAGTAACCGACATAGCCCGAAGAATTGCAACACTGAAGTGGCAATGGGCTGGACACATTGCCCGTAGGACCGATGCCCGATGGGGCCGACGGGTTCTCGAGTGGCGACCACGCACCGGAAGACGTAGCGTGGGTAGGACCCGACAAGGTGGACCGACGACCTGGTGAAGGTCGCGGGATACCGCTGGATGCGGGAGGCGCAGGACCGATCGTCGTGGAGAACCTTGGGGAAGGCCTATATCCAGCAGTGGACGTCTTTCGGCTGAAATGATGAATGAATGATGAATGTACTGCGCAAGTAGCTACTAATAACGAATCAGAGATGTGTTGGTCTATGAGCAGACCTTCCTTTATATTTGGATTACTTACCGTGCAATCGATTACAGTTTCAGTACGGGGTGGAATGTTATATAATGGTTCAGCGAATTTCAAGTTGATATAATATTCATCTATCTGTAAAGTTTCTTGAAGATATTCGATTTGGCAACCTAAGTTTTTCAGGAGGTCGCTACCTTTGTTGCCGTCAAAACTTAGGCTAATATCTATGACAACGTGAAAATCATGGATATAAGGTTTGCCATGTTTAAGGTTGAAAACTGCTTAAGGTTGAAGTTGTTTCGTCTCCAGGATCAATTCCTTTGAGGATTATTATATAATCACTTAACTTTGGGATTTTGGACATAGAATCTAATTTCAGCAGACTTATGCAGGAACCTGTGTCAATTAAGAAGGATAAAGGCTTATCGGCAAGCGGAGTATCGATTATTACGTGAGGTAAATATCTTTTCTCTGTGTTTTGATGTATTTTATAGATTTTCACATTTGTTTTCTGTTTCAGATGTGGTGATTTATAGGAGGATGTGTTACGATTTGTAATGGAAGTAGAGACGGTCGATTTCATTTTTGGATTTTGCACTTTTATAGGATTTGGTAGGAATAGCGGATTCAGTGTGTTCAGTGGGTAATTCAGTAGATTTAGTAGTGGGTTTTTTCTTAGATTCAGTGGATTTAGTAAGCGATTTAGAGGATTTGGTAGGAATAGCGGATTTAGTGTGTTCAGTGAGTAATTCAGTAGATTTAGTAGTGGGTTTTTTCTTAGATTCAGTGAATTTAGTAAAGGATTCAGAGGATTTAGTAAATGGTTTTTTTCATAGATACAGTGGATATAGTAAATGGATTTTGCATAAATACAGTGGATTTAGTATGTGATTCAGCGGATTTAGTAAGCGATTCAGAGGATTTGGTAAATGGTTTTTCCATAGATACAGTGGATTTACTAAACGGATTTTCCATAGATACAGTGGATTTAGTAAAAGGATTTTTCATAGATAGAGTGGGTTTAGTGTGCGATTCAATGGATTTAGTATTTATTTCATTCATAGATTCAGTGGATTTAGGATTTGTTATTTTCATAGATACAGTGGATTTAGTACGCGATTCAGTGGATTTAGTAATTGATTCAGGGGATACAGTGAAGATAAGGGCATCGGCTTTAGTATGGTAAGACGAAAATCCTGCGCGATACCGTTCAGGAAATTTTATTCGTTTAAATCATTCTAATTGAATTCATCTAGATTATCTTCCTCGTTTCGCTTTAAGACGAAAACTTTACGAGTTGGCCTAGAACTTGAAGTTTATGTAGAATTAGGTTGACGGCCATCGGAAGTAGAAGCAGTAGATGGATTTCTACTGTTGTTGTATTGTCTTTTGCGACAATTTTCAGTAGTATGGCCTATATTTTTGCAGTAACGAGATATCATATCGTTGGTATTTACTTTTGAATGATCAGATTATTGATTCCGCGGAGTTAGAAAACGCGACGATTGGGAGTCACGGCGATAATTAGTGTTTTTTAATCTGTCATTATTGGCGTGAGTACTGGATGCGGATCTTTTATAGATGCTAGATATATTTTTTTCTTCTTCGACTGCGAAACTTATAACAGAATTTAGCGAGTCGGGGTTGCGACATTTAACGACTTGGATATTCGTGGTAAGAGACCTATTATGAAGGTGTGAAGTGCAAGATCTTGCATTGTAGCTACACGACCTGCTAACTCTGTTTTACGCGTTGTTGGAATAGAAATGTTTATTTCCGTAAGTAATTTCGCTAAACATGTTCTATTTTTAATGCAAACTGATTAATTGTTTCTGAAGAGTTTTGTTTACTGATAGATGTTTTTTGCACTTTTGGCTTTATTTGGAATTGTGTCTATGCATCGTTATTTAATTAAATTATTTTTTTTTAAATTAATTCAGGATTTCAATTAAGTAAGGAAAAAACCTGAAGTTCAGTGAGTAAATGAGTATAGTGTTTTCTTTCACCAAATTGATGTTTTAGGAACTCGATGAATTGATCAAAGGACTCGAACTCTGACACATGTAGTTTCAGCTTTATTTGTTAATTGACTTATAATATATTTGAACAGGATAGATTTTTGAGTTTTAGTAGCTATATCAAAAGCGCTCTGGCAATTACTAATAAAGGGACTTCTCCCTGGAACCATCGAATGGTTTGATGAATATGAATAGAATACCGAGTTCAATTTTTTCTTCAATTTTACACTTGTATTCCTAGAACCATTCGAATTTTCCTCCTTTGTTTCATGTTTAGAAGCCATGATTTGTGTGCACGACAGACATGCAGGACCATTTAGTGGACGTATGCGGTTGCACTCTGCACGTTCTGATGCACACTCTGTTGCTGGGTTGGTGGAAATAAGTGAGACTTCGGTGTGTAGACTTACTTGGTTTATATTCTTCAAATTATTAGCGGAGTCACTATTTAACTTATACTACTATTGATTTTAACTATTACTTCTTGACTGTTGATTCTGTAGAGATCTTGTAGGGATCTTGCTGTTGATCTGTGCTGTAGCTATTGACTTCTCGAAGAAGAAGATGGATGTGTTTCACTGTAACTGTTGACTCCTTGAAGATGAAGATGAAATGTGTGTTGATGCTCAAACGTGGGGCCTTTTTATACTGTGACAAGGGCGCAAACTGTGGGAAGGGACGAGATCGTCGGGTTTCACCAGCCATTGTCTTACGCACGTTTTTGGGCTGCATCCTAAACCTGAGGGTCTGCACTTTATAACGTCCATTACAAGGGGTCATTTTATTGCGCCTATCCCAAGGAACCAAGGACAAGGGATTTTATGGCGCCCACCTTTTTGGTGTTGTTATGTTCAGCCAGATGTGGGACAACTATTTCTAATTTTATAATTTTATGTCTGCTGCATTTTATGACAAGGGAACACTTTATGACGGTTAACTTTTGTCACTGATATTTTACCAAATGTTCCCAGTCATTCCTATCATAATTGCCGCCTTGCCAGATGTGTACAACCATTCCTATCACAATGAATGATCGTCCATCTTACGCTTTCTAAATTCTTACGCACAAATGTTCTTTTCTAAGTAATTACAATAACATCTACTATACTGTATACACTGTTCGTAACACTATTTGTAATCACTTCTTATATACTATTTAAAACTATTCGTCCCGCACATCACTCCCGCCGTGCGACCGTGTCGCAGCTATCTCCGGTGCGGGTTCATCTTCCGTTTGGAGAGGCAGGACTACTAACTTCCTCACCGGCCGTCGTAGCACACCTCCCTTAGTTCGGACGTCCACTGTTCGCTCGATATCGTCGGGGCCCGGATACGTCGCTATGACTCTGCCACGCGGCCATATATTGCGCTGCAGGTTGAGGTCGACGACCTGTAACATGTCGTCGACTTGTATCTTCGGTCCATTTCCATGCAGCTCCCGCTGGTTTTGCAACTCCGGAAGGTATTCCTGAACTCAGCGTTTCCAGAAAAGGTCGGCAAGCCTCTGTGCTGCTCGCCAACTGGATCTCGATGCGGCGTCTTTTTCGTCGAATGTGCCCGGTTGAGGCACTCGTCCTGAGCTTCCCAACAAGAAGTGGTTCGGGGTCAGGGCTTCTGGGTTCTCTGCACTGACTAACAGGTGTGTCAGAGGGCGGCTGTTGATAGCGTATTCCACCTCTGCGAGTAAGGTGGTGAGTGCTTCCTCTGTGGGGTGACGCTCGTGTAGCGTCGCGGCTAGTGCTGTCTTCATTGAGCGTACCATGCGTTCCCAGGCTCCTCCCATGAACGGGGCGTCCGGTGGTATGTAGCGAATTGGAGAATCTTGTAGGATCGGGTAATGCTTCTGCTAAACTGATTCCCTCCTTGTTCGTCACGTGGCATTTCCTATCTTCCCCAGACGGTTCTGTTATCGGTGAAGAGGTATCGGTTGGTCTCTTGGGGTCGATGCGGAGGGCGTTCATCTCAACATATTGCTTCGCTAGTACTTCCTGACTGTCTTCTATTTTCTCAGTGACATGAGACACAAAGTCGATATTGTGCCTGGAGGTCCGGATCTGTTTGCCGTGTAGTACCCAACCGAGTGGCGTGAAAGATGCCACTGGTTGGTACTTATTGCCTCTTCTGACCTCCGATGTCAACAGGAGATGCCAGTTGTCTTGCCCAATCAGCACTTTAGGCTTGGCATTGGCGTACGTGAGGTAGTCGCGGATGTCTGCCAGGTGCTTGCATCCCGTTACTGTTTCTGACGGTACTCGCTGAGACGAAACATGCAAGTTCTTCACCGTGCGTGCTTGTACTTGTTCTTCGTACCCGTTGAGCCCTTTCAACTTGATACTAACTCGACGCGAATTTGATTCAGACGCCTTCAGATCGTTGATGGTTTCTATTTTCAGTGGGTCGACGGGGCCTGTTGCTCCGATGCTGTTTGCCACGCTGTCGTCAACTAGCGTGACTGTTGACCCGTCGCCTATTAACGCGAAGGTGTCGACTGTACCCTTTGGACCCTTTATTTGGATCGGTATTATTTTCAGGACCGGCTGTTTCTTACTCTCGGCCCAGGCTGAGTTGATGACTTCTGTAGCTTCCTTCGATACCTCTTCTTTAGCCTCCTTCTTCTTAGTGTGATGTAACAGCTTATGATGTGAAAATCTGCAGCTGTTGACACCACACTTACGAGGACGGCAACTGTGAGTCTTGTTTCTGTATCGAAGACATCTGAAGCATAGGCGTTTGGACTTAGCTGCGTCCCATCTACCGTTTTCATCTAACTTCCTGAATTGTTTGCAGTCGATTGCTGTATGGCTGCTCTCGTTACAAACCGGACACTTCGATGTATTCGTCCTTTCTGTTACGTTGTGGACCTTCTGTGTTCTCTTCTGTTGAGTGGCCGCTGTACCTGTATTAAGTTGTTCGGGTACAGCGTACGGTGCGCACAAGTCCGCTTCTCTTTTGAGGAACTTGTCTAGCTTCACTAGGTCAGGATCTTCCCTCGGTTGTACGAACGAAAAATCGTAGTATCTGTAGCGAAGCGTAGGCGTGAGCTTGTCTACGACGGTCTTTGACACTTCTGGGTTGTACAGATAGTGTATACAGCCGAGAGTGTTCAATGTTGCTACGATGTTGGACACTTTTGTTGCAAAGATGCAGATGTCCCGCGGTGATTCGGTGAGGCGTGGTAGGGCACGGAGCGCGTCCATTTCCATCATGGCGATGGATTCCGGTCTTCCGAATCTTGACTCTAATGCCTTCATTATGTCTGCTGGATCCGTGTTGGTAATCAGTAAAGAGTCCACTGCTTCTTTCGCTTTGCCTTTCAGTGTTCTTCGTAGCCTGTTTGTGTTTTCAATCGGCGTGTATATATTTTCTGTTTCGTAGTAAGCGGCGCGGAACGGTAACCACTCTTGATGTAATCCACTAAACGACGGTAGCTCTACGGATCTCGGTCGTTGAGCTGAGTTGACGGCACTTGTGATTGCGTTGGCGAGCGCGGCGAGGTCGGATTGACCTCCCGCCGGTAACTGTAGTACGTTATGTACTTGACGCTTCTGTTCTGTACTGGCTGGGACGCTATTCTCTATGCGCGTGATCACCGGTTCTGCTGTAGGTTGTTTCTGTTGTACGGCAACCACGCGCGTTCTGTTCTGTTGGTCCTCTAGCCAGTTGTCTACTCTTCGATCTGTTTCTTCCTTAGAGTAGATGGAGACATCATCTTCTTCATTGTCGGAGTCTTCATGTTCCAAAGTAGCTAAGCGTGCGGCGGCTAGCTCCACTTGCAGTCGCAGTAAGTCTTCCTTTGCCTTCGTCAACTTGTATGCCTTTGATTTACTGTAGGTCGATCCCCCCGCGCTCCTCCTAGCAGGGGTGCGGGGGACTTGTAGTCCGCTCGGCAGTGGCAGACCATCTGTATTCTTGACCCGCTTTACTGTTGATTTTTCTGTTGCGGGTCGTGTTCCTTTGTTGCTGTGGCACACAGTTGTAGGTGGGTTCACTGTTGACTGTATCACGGAGAGAGTAGTAGCAGCGGCGGCGACAACAGCGGGGGGCGACACAGCGGGCGGGGCGGCGGCGGCGGCGGGCATTGATACGGCGGAGATCCCTGTGGCTGTCGAGGTACCAGTATATTCCGTGGTACCCGTTTCTGTCGTCTCCCTCGTGGTCGCTGTCCCTGTGGTAGCCGTCCCGGTAGTAACTGTTCCGGTTTCTGTGCACGTTCCCGTTGTTGATTTGCTAGCGGCTTTTCCCTCTGATCGTGTGACCGGCATATTGTTTATCGATAGCCGTCAGTCTACGACGCGAACTTATCTTGTGGCGAGGACTTGAGAGTCTTCACGTTTCTTCTAGCTGGATGCGTTCTTCACTTATTTTCCACTTATCCGGATATCGAAGCACCATTAAATATGTGCGTGTATCCGGATACGTTCTTCACTTAATTTCCACTAATCCGGCTCGAAGGTCCAAATTGTGCACGACAGACATGCACCATTTAGTGGACGTATGCGGTTGCACTCTGCACGTTCTGATGCACACTCTGTTGCTGGGTTGGTGGAAATAAGTGAGACTTCGGTGTGTAGACTTACTTGGTTTATATTCTTCAAATTATTAGCGGAGTCACTATTTAACTTATACTACTATTGATTTTAACTATTACTTCTTGACTGTTGATTCTGTAGAGATCTTGTAGGGATCTTGCTGTTGATCTGTGCTGTAGCTATTGACTTCTCGAAGATGAAGATGAATGTGTTTCACTGTAACTGTTGACTCCTTGAAGATGAAGATGAAATGTGTGTTGATGCTCAAACGTGGGGCCTTTTTATACTGTGACAAGGGCGCAAACTGTGGGAAGGGACGAGATCGTCGGGTTTCACCAGCCATTGTCTTACGCACGTTTTTGGGCTGCATCCTAAACCTGAGGGTCTGCACTTTATAACGTCCATTACAAGGGGTCATTTTATTGCGCCTATCCCAAGGAACCAAGGACAAGGGATTTTATGGCGCCCACCTTTTTGGTGTTGTTATGTTCAGCCAGATGTGGGACAACTATTTCTAATTTTATAATTTTATGTCTGCTGCATTTTATGACAAGGGAACACTTTATGACAGTTAACTTTTGTCACTGATATTTTACCAAATGTTCCCAGTCATTCCTATCATAATTGCCGCCTTGCCAGATGTGTACAACCATTCCTATCACAATGAATGATCGTCCATCTTACGCTTTCTAAATTCTTACGCACAAATGTTCTTTTCTAAGTAATTACAATAACATCTACTATACTGTATACACTGTTCGTAACACTATTTGTAATCACTTCTTATATACTATTTAAAACTATTCGTCTCGCACAATTTGATTTTACACAATAAAATACAACTTATCTTAATAACAAGAAATCGCCTCTAGCTACTTTGTATAAGTGACTCAGTGTTATAGACACGTAATCGAAACGCGAATAAGGACGAAAATAAGGTTTTATAGGTTACAGTGTATGAGCAGTGTACAATAAAATTATGGTATTAAAATAGTTAAATAGGAATAGTATAGACTCTGAGTTAATTCTAGTATTCGTGCTAGGATGTGATAACGGCCAAGGTAGATGTAGTTGACTTTTAGATCACTCACAGGAATGCCATCATTGTGAGGATATTCAGGAACATCGTGACCGCTTCTCTAGCGGTAAACATTTGAACAGCAGTTATAGTAGACCTCTGGACCAGCAGAGGATGAAAGCCGGTCTCGGTTGCGGGATGCAACACTCAAGACAGGGTGTCGGTTGAGCACTTCAATTTCTTGCACTGACACGACACTTATTGATTTTGGAACTTGCTATAACTTTTAGCACTTTCGAAATAGATTTAGAATATTTAGGAACACTTGATTTCACTGGCAGTTCAGTTTTCTTCGAAGACGTATTCGGGTAAGGGATTTTCGTATCCCACCGCTGCCACCAAATATTATACGAGACTTAAGAATCTTGTTTTTTTTTAAAAAAAACTATTATTTTAGCTAAAATAGGATTTAATTAATTAGTAGGATTTAGAATACAGAAATAGTAGAAATTGTAAGAAGTACCGAGATTTAGAACCAACTGCCCCGCTGGGCTCATGAATGATGTACTGTAACCCATAATGCTGACGTGGCACATCTGAGCGTTGCTAAGTCATTCCACTAACATTGTAAAGGTATAACAGTACGCTGAAGCAAGTGAAACAGACCCTAATTCTACTCGTAGCTATGCTGACATTACGAAGTCACAAACCCAGTCATTCCGCAAAACTGTGTTTCTTAAGCCAAAAGACCCAAACTTCTCTTTCCCCCTTTCCTATAGTAAATCTGTAATTCAACAGCTAGTAATCTGTTGAATTACAGATTCAACAGCTTACTAGCTGTTAGCTGCACTACTTTATCTTCCCAGCCTAATGGCTGTGCTCTCAATACTCAACCTACACAATCTCCTGAAAACTTGTCCTCAATAGTTGAACTTCGTAATAAACTCTTTTTAACTTTAATGTCTTCTTCTAATAAAACTCAAATACCGCCCAACGTTGCCTCATCACTTATCAACTTTCTTCAATCTTACAGCAATGTTTCTTCAATGGAATGTGAGGAGCGTGCTGCATAAGAAGCACGAGCTCACATTCATTTTAAACAAATTCAAACCCTTAGCTTGTTCTCTCACTGAGACTTGGCTTGTTCCGAGTCTTGGTTTCCGTTTACCTTCCTACAATATTCTCAGATACGACCGATCTGATTGCTATGGCGGGTCAGCTCTCTGTATGAACAATCGAGTTCCACTTGTGGCTGTAGGTGGGTTCTGAACGTTGCGACTCTTTTGGGGAAGGTTTAGTGGAAATCTTAGATGACCTTATGCCCAACTCGTAGGTCTCATTCCGACCAGCATAAGAGTTGTGTTGACCTTACCCTTTGTTCACTGAATATCGCAGCGTCGTGTCACTGGGAGTGTACAATTTTTTTTTATTTTTTGGTTTTTTTAAATATTTATTTAGACAGCTTTGTCACACATGACAATGTCGCTCTGTAATGCAGGTACATGCTAAGTACAAATTACAAAATACAAAAAACATGAAATCCACTTTCGTCACCGAGCCTCCGCCCGACGGCGCAAGCCAACCTCAACTATTTTGTACAGCATCCTTGCTTTACCAGATAAAGGAAATGCTAAAATACTGTTGCATGCTCCAACCTCATTCGAACCTAATCCGTTTAATGCAAGTCTGATGTCCGCGTTCCGGTCACATTCCATCATCATATTGTAAGGTATTTGCACCTGGTTTTATTATTGTATATGTGGGTATGCTCTAAAAATGAATAAACCAGTCAGCTATCCATCCCGGTGTTTAATTGACGTTCCATTTGGCGACGAGGTATTTTATTAATCGAATCCGCGTGAAACGTGTCAAGTCGAAGTGTTACTATTTTATTAACAATGCCGATCGGACGATTAGAACCATTCGACATCAATTCCAAGCAGTGGCCGTCGTATATTCGTCGCGTTAAACAGTACATTCTCCTAAATGAGATAAAAGTCGAGTTGCGTGTACCGTTGTTAATTACGGTGGTGGGTGAAATTACTTATTCGTTAATGTGCGACCTATGTGCCCCGGCAGATCCGGAAACAAAAACATTTGACGAATTGGTACGTTTAGTGGCTGATCATCTAGAACCACAAAGATCGGAGATCGCCGAGCGTCACATGTTTCGTTTACGTAGACAGCGTGTGGGTGAATCCATGACGGAGTACCTCCAAGATTTGAAACATCTTGCGACCACATGTAACTTTGGCACGATGCTGGAAGAAAATTTACGTGACCAATTTGTATCGGGTTTATCCAATAGCGCGATGCGATCGCGAATTTTTGCGGAGCGAAATATTAAATACAAAGAGGCGGTGGAGCTGGCTCTGGCGCTAGAGGCCGCAGAGAGGCACGCGGAGGTGAGCGCGGCGACCGCCGCAGCCACGACCTCAGGTGTAGGCGGCGATGCAGGCGAAGGCTTGCACAGGACAGGCGCAGGGCGGACACAAACGAGTGGGGGAGGCGCGCGCCGACCAAGGCGGAACCCGGCCCTGAGGGCCGACGGAGCGACGTCAGGAGGACGCAGCACCACTGCGGCGCCGGGACCTTCCACGTCTACTCAACAGTGCTGGCGGTGCGGTAAGGCGCATCGATCAGAAAGGTGTCGTTATATTAATTACAATTGTGATGAGTGCAACCAACGCGGACATTTGAAAGTAATGTGCAAAGAAGTGGGACGTAGTGGTCGGTCTGGCAGACAAAACTACGTCAATTAGGAATCGGAGGACAAGGATTTGTTGAGTATCGAACTGGCATCTAAAGGTAACAAACCTTATTTTATTAACATAAACAAAGACGATTATCTAATTAAATGTGAAGTCGATACGGGGAGTCGTATCTCGGCGATTAGTGAAGACTTTTATAAGCAGATGTTTTCAAATAAAACAATAAAATTGGATAATCTTATGTTACGTTGTTATTCCGGTACGCGTATTGATTCATTGGGTTATATACATGTGAATGTTCGACTTGGTGATGTTACAGCAAACAATTTGTGTTGTTACGTAATTAAAAATGGGGGACGCCCTCTATTGGGAAGGGATTGGTTGAAGTCCCTTAATGTGAAACAAATCAATTTAAATGATATTATAACAGATCCGTGCATAAGTAAATTAGCTATAGAATTTCCTGAAGTTTTTACTGACAAATTAGGAAAGTGTAAAAAGTTGCTCCAATTGCATCTGACAGACAACGAGCCGGTATTTTTTTTTTTTTTTTTTTGGGACAAACCCGCCACACTTTTCCCAACCACTGCAACTCCTGAAAGCCAGAATCAACAGTGGCGACCGCCAGAAAAACGCCGAGCAATGAAGCTCGACGAGTCCCGGAGAAACGATTCAACTGTCTTGGGTCCCGCAACGAAATTAATCAGAAAAGAATAGCGGAGGAGTAAGAAAAAAGATATTTTTTCCACTTCCCTCCATAACAAGCAGGAGACAGAACAGAACTAGGCCAAACGGCACAAAGGGACATTATTGCAACTGGGAGAAGCCCAGATTGCCAAACACCACGGAATAAAATTTGATTAAGTTAATGGGTCCTAAGTAGGTATTAGCTGTTACAATTGATTCCAATAATAGGTATGGCAAAAGCGCCTGAACGCACGGAAATTGGTTCTAGTTTCTACAAGGTCCGTATAATAAACGACTCCGGATGTACGAACGAGCCGGTATATGTGCGAGCGCGGCCCGTGCCGCTGGCGCTCCGCGCGCGCGTGGAGCGCGAGCTCGAGCGGCTCGAGGCCGAGGGGACGATTGCCCGAGTCGAGCACTCTGACTACGGTACACCGATTGTGCCGGTGATCAAGACGAACGGCGATATACGGATTTGCGGCGATTACAAAGTGACTATTAATCGTAAACTAAAACGTGAATATTACCCACTCCCACACATTGAACAGTTGTTTGCTACTCTAAGCAGGGGAAGTGAATTTTCTAAAATCGATTTAACGCATGCATATCAACAAACTATGTTGACCGAGGATTCGCAACCGTGTACAGCTATCACGACACACATTGGTACATTCGTCTATCGCCGTACGCCATTTGGGTTATCTTGCATTCCGGAAAAATTCCAAAAACTAATGGAGGAGACGTTGCGCGGGGTGCCAGCCACGGTCGTGTTTCTGGATGATATCTGTGTGACTGGGGCTTCGAGAGCAGAACACTTGATTAATTTGAGGCAAGTACTCGTCAGATTAAGGGATATGGGTTTGACAGTCAGACTTAACAAATGTTGCTTTTTACAATCTAGCGTTAAATATCTCGGGTTCATAATTGATCGAAGTGGTCTGCGCCCGGATCCCAAGAAAGCGGAAGCTATTTTTGATGCTCCGACACCCACAGATACCACACAATTAAGGAGTTTTTTGGGTTTACTGAATTATTATGGCAAAGGAGAATGCCAACTTTCGGCCTACACAACTTTTAAAATTAAACTCACGTTTTCACTAAGTTCTTACTCCCAACAATTTAAATATAAACTACAAACTTAAAAAAAAAACATATTTAGTACTTTACGGAAACGTGTCCAATAAAAAATCATTTTAATAAGTAATTAATTTAAGTTCTTGAATTCAAGATTTGAATACCAAAAATGTTGCCAATCTTGTTACTGTAATCGATAACTCTAAATAAATAAAATCCTGCTACTGTAATCGATAATTGTATTGTAAAAATATTTTTTTATTGTTTAGATAGTTTTAAATAAAAATATACTCTTTACTTATATTTACCGCCTCAATATTCTTTTTTCTTATTTATATTTTCTTAATTAATACGTTCGTCCTATTTAACAGTTAATAGTTTCATAGATTATTATAAAAAAATCGATTTTCCATCTGCGATCGATAACATAATCGTCTTGTAATAGCAACCCTGTACGCGTGTCTAAACTGACATTGACACATCTGTTCGGTTGTTTGTTTTTCGAACCCCTCTGTGTTTGCGTTAAGTTACAGATTTATTGTGTTATATTCATACCACCACACATTTTGTGACAATATTCATTGTGTGGTCTCGTTCAGAAAGAGAATACGCTATCAGATGCGTGATATAGCAACAGATCGCATCACTACAGGTAAGCAATATCCTTCAATGATTTTATGTGTTGCTGCTGGTTGATGTTTAATTCTGATTGCAATAAGATATTTTTGTTTTTGTTACAGCTTAGATCAACAGATAAGATCTGTCACCCATGTTGGCAAAGAAGTTACCGTTCTGTTCAACGGAACTTAAACACCCCATATCACCAAGTATTTATCAACCTTCTACAGCCTCTGTTGTATCAACGCCAGCACACTACACTAGGGCTGTTAATATCTGATGGGTGATTGAAGTTGTGAATGGGATTTTTAAGCAACAGTTTAAAATATTCCGACACGAGTTCAACAACAGAGCTTCATCACATGTCATGATTCACTTTTCCATAGCTGTTGCCCTAATTAATAGATTTCGACCACCGCTCACAGACAGGTTTGATGCTGCCCAGATATTAGAAATCATCCAACAAAAAATGTTCCAAAATAATATTTTAAGTGAGTTTATTATACAAAATAATTATAATAGAAGGGCACAGTTCTCAAATATAAATGTTAATAACAGCAATGTCACTGAGTTTCACCAGCTAGATTTTCACGATTTGAATTTGATAGGTTGTGGTACCTACCAACTCCGTCAGGCTCGATCTTATTATGGTGAGCACATTCGTTTTAATTGCCGATTAAGACAGAAGTGTGCAGGGAGTTATCAATCAATAATCTAAGAGAACAATTGTCTCTCTCTCAAAGCTCTTGGCTTTTAAGAGCGAAAATTCAAAGTCGCCATATAAGAAGAAAAAAATATTTTGTGTACGTTTTGATTGAGAATAATTTAAATGGGAGAGAGGCAATAAGTCAATATTATTGCAATTGTAAGGTAGGCAAACGAACTGTGGGATGCTGTTCCCACATTATGACCATTTTATGGTATTTAGGGTGGGCTCGACACCAAAACAATATTGAACCCCCTGCACAGTTTCTTGATGAATTGTTAATCGAATTTGATAATGAAATTGATGATGATGATAATGAATGATTATGGTAAAAGAGAATAAAACTATTCATCAGTTTATTTGTTCTTTAATTTTCTCTGCGTAGAAATGCATAACCTCCAATTTAAAATGTCTGAATAACTTCTTTCACACAAGTTCAATTTAAAAATGGAAATCACAAACATACTTTTGACATTAAACCACACAAAAAAATATAAGAATATTCACTGCATACAACAAATTCATATTGAGCCAAAGTTACTATGGAGACTTGGCATTGTCCTTTATGCCAAATTTAAGTATATTGTTACACCCGTTACATAATCTTCTAAGAAAGAATGTCAGTTGGAATAATTGGAGTAAGGAGTGCGATGAGACCTTTAAAGAGGCTAAACGAGTCCTGTCAGGCGAGAGAGTGCTCGCGCATTATGAGGAGGGGCGCCCCTTGGTGCTATCGGTGGACAGCAGCGCGTACGGGTTGGGCGCAGTGTTGACGCATCGTTTACCTGACGGTAGTGAGTGACCGGTTAGCTGCGTGTCGCGCACACTCAATGATGCGGAACGCAATTATAGTCAAATTGATAAAGAGGCATTAGCCATATTTTATGGAGTCACTAGACACCACCAGTATCTCTATGGTAGACAGTTTGAACTACGAACGGATCATCAGCCTTTAAGCTATATTTTCGAAGCGAAAGTGGGTATACCGCAAACGGCGGCCTTACGTCGCTTACAACGCTGGGCTGCACGATTAGCCGCATATGAGTTCACTATTAATATATAACTTCTAAACAAAATGGCCCCGCGGACGCGCTGTCGCGTTTACCGTTAGCACGGGTGCGCCGTCCCACTGAAACTATGAGTTATGTTAAGCTTGTTCATCAATGTATGCCTGTTAATTTTCATGACGTCGGTAAGAAAACCAATAAAGATGTAATCTTATCTCGTATATTGGGGTATGTAAAGTTTGGATGGCCATCCGTACCTAGTTGCAAAGAAGAAAAACCATATTTTGCTCGTAAAGGTGATATAACAATGGATTTTGGTTGTTTAATTTATAAATATAGAATTCTAATACCACAGACACTACAAAGTAAAATTCTGGAAGAAATACATCAAGGTCATTTAGGTGTTAAAAAAATTAAAAACTTATCTCGTAATTATGTATATTGGCCTAATTTAGATGCCGACCTTGTAGCGATGATACGTTCGTGCGAGCTGTGTCGCATAGTGCACGATGCAGCGCCGCGCGCAGATCTGCATCCGTGGGAATTTCCAACGTTTCCATGGCAACATTTGCATGCGGAATACGCAGAAAAAAAATATCTTATACTTATCGACGCGCATTCAAAATGGATTGAAGCGCTCCCCATGGGTCGCACGGACGCACAGTCAACTATCACAGCTTTAATGACTGTTTTCAGTAGGTTCGGATTACCTTCGCAACTCGTAACGGATAATGGACCACCATTCCTATCACATGAATTTAAAAGCTATTGCTTGAATAATTGTATCTCCCATGTAACAACGGCACCATACAGGCCACAGGGCAATGGTGCCGCTGAAAATGCGGTGAAGACCGTTAAGAAGGCTATTAAAAGAGCTGTTCATAGTGGTGAGAATGTATTAAATGCATTAAATATATTTTTTTAACATATTGTTAAGTCAGTTAACGGGCTGTTAAAGTTATCGAGTGTCCCACCACGAGTTAACGCGTGGTTATTTGTCATAACAAGCCATTAAATTTAATCACCGCTCTAGAGGTCCGTTAGACCGTAACAGACAATTAAAATCAAGATGGACGCTGCATACAATTTTATTTTCGAAAATAATGTTTTAGAAAAACCCCGTATTGTTCTGGCCGAAGCCCCCGGCGACTCGCTCCCCGCCGCCGCCGCCGCCGCCGGGGGCTTCGGCCAGAACAATACGAGCGCACACGCGCGCCATAAACAAAGATAAGGCCATAACTAAGTAGTATAATATTTACCTGTGACGTATTGGGTACTTAGTTATTAGTATTGATTTTTATTTGGTAAAAATCTTGTCAAGGTTCATCTATTACCTGTTCCTGTGTTTACCCGTAGTTTTTAAGAGGGATTTGCACCTGGTTTTATTATTGTATATGTGGGTATGCTCTAAAAATGAATAAACCAGTCAGCTATCCATCCCGGTGTTTAATTGACGTTCCACATATGAAGGGCGTCTTCCACTATTCTACACTTCGCGCAAAGTGGGGATGGGACCTTTTTCATTAAAAAAGTGAATTTATTAAAGGAATGTGACCAGATCGAAGTCTAAACGCAGTGATTACAATATTTCTGTTTACTGTTAGTTGCTCATACCACGGCACTTTCCAAGGTTCGGTTTGTAGTGCTCTATACCAGATTCATTCATAACAAAATTCCTTAACAAGAGGAATATAGTCTGTAAAGTACGGAAAAATATCAATAGCTACGCCATCACAAGAAGCCTCTTTTGCTAATTTATCCACTCTCTCGTTTCCTTCTAGCCCAATATGTGAAAGAATACATTGAAGAATCTTTTGAATTTTCCTTCAGCTCAAATATTGCCTTAATAATACTGTAAGCTATCGGGGTGCCTCTTAAACAAGAGATACAGCAAGCCACGTATAGTAACGAACTTTTCAAGTCAGTCAAAATAACAAATTTGTCAGAATCAACTGATTTTATGTAGGATAAGGCTTTCAAAATAGCAATTAATTCTAGATACATGATGGACACCCTGGAGAAAATTTTGAATTTTATAGATGAATTTATTTGTGGATCAAAAAAGGCAGCTCCTTGCATTGACCTATGATGTATATTGCCTGATGTATCCATAGAGCCGTCGGTAAATATTTTATAGTAGGCTGAATATTGTTCTATATTAGTGAACATATATTTTTAAGATGCGTTATGTCATATTATCACTTAGCCTGTTTTATACCTATAATTTGGTGATTAATTGTATTCGTCAAGTTGTACCAATACATCCAATAGTCCAAAGTGAACATATCCAGTTGTTCCACAGAGTGAACGTCGCTATCTTTAAATTTTGCATATATTTGAATTATTACCGGCAGCTGTTTACGTCTCCAATATCTACGAGAGCTAAGCAAAGTTAATTCTTTAATAATTTTAATTGTACCGTGACTAGCTATAGATATGGTTCTAAACCAAAATTTGCCGGCGAGAAGTATTCGACGAATTCGTAAAGGCTGTCAACAAAGTTCGCTCTCCATGGTGTGAATGGGAGTACTTTTAATAAAGCCACCTATTATACGCATTGCTTGGTTTTGCAGCTCGTCCAATTTATGTAAGTTCGAATGAGACCTATTACCATATACAAAACTACCAAAATCCAATCGACTTCTGATAATCGATATCGCACACCTAAATCTAAACAGAGCTAACTCAAAAATTGTGATTTTAGAGATAGGCTCACTATCGAATTCCTTAACTCCGTCCCTATCTACCAACAAAACAGAATTTAAAAAATTTCTACTACTCGCTGCTAGAAGTCGCCATAAGCCTTTATTGTTGAATGAGCGAGCCCCTCTTCTCCCCACCAAAATAGGAACATTGCTAGTTGCAACCAGTATTACAACCTGAGCGGACATATCCCTTGTAAACAAAGTGAAGTTATTTTGTGTTGTATCCGTATTGTTGAAAATTTATACTTTTATTAAATTTATTATATTGAGTTGTCGCCATTTTGATGGTTAGTGTTGAGTAAATTAAGACAATATTTTAAGTTGTACCCGTATAGCAATACGGGTACAACTTAAAATATTGTCTTAATTTGGCTCACCTTTCCAGCAGGAAAGGTGAGCAAATTTATTTATTTTATTTAGAATTGTTAACGTATTGATGAAATATTTTTGAATTTGTACTTGAGCCTGTTTTGTTAAATAATTCTTTAAACTGCTATATTTCTTTGAAACATCGATGAAATTGAATCATTTTTCCAGTGGCGCTAGAACTCATTTCATTTTAATTTGATTTGATTTTGATGTAGAACCTACACAGGTTATTCCGTTTTAACAAATCAGTTTTGACTTAGACCTCTTTTGACGGGCTGCACTAAATAAGTTTTATTTACATAATTTATGAGTCCAAAACGTAAAATCTATGGGTTATTATTACGATTTCGTGCACAAGATTTTATAGTAAAATGCAATTTACGTTTTCTATTCTAGATAACCATGAAACTTGGACGATTTTTAGTAAATTTGATAGAAGAAAAGGACACAGGAAACAACAACATGAAATTCTAGACGACCCCAAGATTTCATCAAGTGATGAAGTCTCATTTAAGGAAAATGTCGAAACTCCTGAAGGCATCATCGTAGCAACAACGTTAATCGTTGTTAGATTGCATTATATATAACTTTTAGTTGTTAAGTTTAATCAAAAGTCATGTTTTTCTTGAACATTCTCTGTCTTCCATAGGTTTTGGTACGAATTAAACTCATTTACCTACTCGACAGTTTTAAATTATTTTATACTCCTAGGAGCCTTCTTCATGGTCCTAACGAACCGGATTTATATAATTATATGAAGATCAACAATAATCAGCAATAATTTGAAGAAATTATATAATTGTTGAAAAAATTCTGAAGGGTAACGACAACGTGAACGAGTTCTAGTGGTGCTTGCAAAAGTGGCTTGGACATTAAATTCAACACTCCTAAAGGTAGTATTTAATAGTAATTTAAATTGTAAAAAGGTTAGTACTTGCACAAATTGTTATTTACTGTGCCGAAATCTGCTGTGTCATTGAGCAAGTTACGATTAACTTTAATCATTTTATGGTCTAATTGGCTTGTATCCTAAAACATAATTTAATGTCCATCAGACAGATTTCTAAAAATAATTGAACACGTATTTTTTATTTTTTCTTTTATTCAAATACTTAGGAAGATATATTGATTTGAAATATCGCATGACGTCACGCCGTCGTACAAAATATACCATGGCGTGACGTAATTAGCCCCCACTCCGTAACTTTAATATGCTATATCTCAGTAATTTTTGGTAATTTCGACAAAATAAAAAATACGGGTCTTAATTTTTTTTATTATCTATAAGACGGACTAATTATTTTTTTGATTTTCGTACCCTGGATACATCCCTATTGTGTTAGATTTAATTTGTTAGTAATTAATTGTTTAAATTAACATTTAATTTTAACTATTTTGAAGTTTTTTCGTATTTTTTCATTTTATGTATCGACGGTCAGGCTTAAGTAGGTATCAGTATATTTTTATTATATTGTGTGTAGTCATTATATTATAATATAAACCTTATTATTGCAGTTACGAGTAGGAATCTTTATTATTGTTGTGAATTCGTTTAATATTTCCAAAACTGACACGCTCAAAGTCTAGGTGAATAGTGAACAACTTAATTTAGTCATTGATTTTATTGTTAAAAATTCCAGGGTTTATCAACTGTCACCCATGATGTCTACGAAAGGTGAACAGGTCGAGGTAGAAGTAGCCAAGGAAATAGCAGACCTTATTAAAAAACGCAGTAGCTACAAAGGTACCCCCTCTTTTCTGGATTTTTAAAGTCACTAGATATGTCATCTATAACATCCAAAGATATTAGCGAAATTGAAATGCGTATAGGTAAGCTAGAATCATTGTATGCTAACTATGACGAGACACAAACGAGGCTCGAATGTATTTCAGATTACGAAGCCCAAATGGCAGAAAGAGACGAATTCGAGTCTAGATATTATAAAATTCTCTGTCATGCTCAGGAAATTGTGTCTCATCATAAAAAACCTCCAGTTCCTAGTGAATGTTGCTCTCATGAAGGTAGTAATAGCGGTGATGTCAAACCCGTCAAATTGCCTACCATACAGCTGCCCAAGTTCGATGGGTCATATGATAATTGGTTAGAGTTTCGTGATACTTTTGATAGTTTAATACACTCAAATCAAAGTATAGATATCATCAACAAATATCACTACTTGAGAGCGTCTTTGGAAGGTACAGCTGCTGTGGTAATTAACTCAATTCAGTTCTGTTCGACAAATTATAGTATAGCTTGGCAATTGTTGTGTGAGCGCTACGATAATAAACGTTTATTAGTTCACAATCACATTTCGGCGTTATTTAATATCAAGCCAGTACCACGAGAATCTTCTGCTAACCTAAAACGTCTTATGGATCAGTTTAATAAGAATTTTCGTGCATTAGAGTCCTTAGGAGAACCTACACAGTATTGGGATACGCTTCTCATTCACATCATGTCACACAAGCTGGATACCAAAACACTGCGTGAATGGGAGGAGTACAAGGGACGTATCACTAAGGATCATACAATCACACTTCAACATTTCATTGAGTTCATGAAGATTCGCACTGACCTAGTCGAATCTATAGAATGTCACAGTAATACACAACACTTAACCACACAGAGAAACTTAAACACTACATCGTTTAAGCATAAAACTATGGTTTCATTAGACGATAATCCTAAAAATAATAATACAGCCAGCCAGAGTTCAGCGAAGTGTCCCAAATGCAGTAACGATCATAAGCTCAATAATTGTCCGCAATTTTTAGCCTTGAGCAACGAAGCACGACTTCAATTATTACCTAGTTTTAAGGTTTGCTTTAATTGTTTTTGCAGTGGACACTACGCTAATCACTGTAAGAAGCCCGGTTGCAAATTATGTAAGCGCCGTCATAACACCCTCATACATGTGGCAGATTCCAATAAGACTAAGCCGGTTGTTCCTGACGGGCAAGCTGATAACCATACTAGCAGTGCGCTCCCCACCACTTCTATCGATGTGAATCCCAGCTTGACATTGTCGGCGAGCGTCTCCAGTCACCAAGGACACGGACATCGCGTTGACGTTCTGTTATCGACTGTATTAATCAAGTTATATGATTCAAATAATCGCGAGCACTTAGTTCGTGCTATTCTAGATAGTGGTAGCACTTCCTGTCTTATGACAAATAAATTGTATCGTCAATTAAATCTGCCCTTTACAACTATAAATAAATCAGTTGTAGGGATTAATAATGTTACGTCGCAAATAAATAAAATGTGTAGGGTACCTTTAAAATCATTGGATGGAACTTTTGTAACTGACTTAAGATGTTTTGTTTTGCCTTCGATAACAGAAAACGTTCCGTGTCATCATCGACATAAGCACGCTTAATATACCTAGTGATATATGTTTAGCCGATCCACACTTTCACACGCCCGCGTCTATTGACATGATAATAGGTGCAGACGTTTTTTGGGACGTGTTAGGATCACGAAGGATATCTTTGGGCACCGGTAAACCTACACTTTTCGAAACTAGGTTTGGGTGGATAGTTTCTGGCCCGTTAAGTAATCGTAATGTACATGCTAGTTTATCAAACACAATTTGTAATTTTGTTCAGTTTGATTCGACTACTCCCAAACATTTTCAGAGTTTAAAGGACATTAATGAATGTTCCACTATATCATCTGAACATAAAGTGTGTGATAATAATTTCTTAGAAAATACCATATGCAGTCGATCGCCGATACAAAATTAGTGTACACAAAACATGGTATGCTTTCTATTAATTACAGATTTCACAAATATTCGACCCTTTGGGATTTGTTTCTTCTGTCTTTATTAGTTTTAAAATGGTTTATACTTCATTTGTTGAGGCTTGCGCTCTGCGGAGCGTTAGTAGGTGCATGGCTTGATAGTAAAGTAGTGAAGTCATTGCAAGTTAAAGCAACATGTACAGACGAGGGCACATCGGGTTGCTACGGTTCGTCAGATTTCCCTATTAGATTTTCAACTTTATCTCTAGAGCATTAAGGCTCAAGGTTGATTGGGAATATCTGACAGTTTGGGGTGGCTTGACCTGCTGTCTTTCGTACATCATTATCTAGATTGAATCCACAATTTTACTGGGTTGATTGACAATCTTGCCATGTAAATTACACACATTATATCCTGGCATTTGTGTGTGGCGGCACATTTTCATTGAGCATAACCCAGCGGATAATATTTCGCGTGGTGTTACTGTTGAGACTATTCAGTCACTTAACTTTTAGTGGTCAGCACCAGATTCCTTAATGGAGTCTGCAGTAAACTGACCCGTATATTCGGTTTATACGGAATCACTTCAAGAAACATATACCCAATTAACCTGTATTGCACAAATCGAGGAAGTGCAAAATAATAATTTATTAATTTTAAGCGTTTCTCTAATTTTAATCGGCTTAGACGTGCGATAGCTTACATGCTACGATTTATTGATGCATGTAGACGACGACCAGTTAAAGGCACTTATTTTTCTGTGACCGAATTAAATAAAGCACTGAATGTTATCATTATTGTCTCAAAAGGAATCGTTCAGGGCATACAGTATTTTATGTAAAAATGAGCTCCTACCACGAAAGAGTAGTTTATTAAAATTTTATGTATTTTTAGATGCACATAAAATAAAGCAAGTTGGTCGTCGTCTTAAAAATTCAACTTTTTCCTATTCTAAAAAAAAACATTAAATTCTTTACAGTCCGCTCATCATTTTACAATTTTACTTTTGAATTTGAACATGCAAGAATTATGCACGCAGGGCCACTATTATTGTTAGCATCAATTAGAGAGGTTTACTGGCCAATTGGAGGTCGTAATTTAGCAAAGGCTTGCTATCGTCACTGCATTAGGCGTTCTCGAATGAAAGGCAAAGTCATAGCACCTGTTCAGTGTTTTCACCGAACACCTTAGCTAGCAAAATCGGCGTAACGCGTTGACCTACAATTATTAATTAATATAGTACATTATATTATAATTATTCAGTGCACTTTTGGTCTCCGCGGTAGCCGGGTGCATTCGAACATTTTCCTAACATTTTTACTATAACAGTTTGTGAGTTGGTCAATAAATAGTGTTCAACATAAACATTTGTTTCTCCTCAAAAACACCGACACCTCGCTACGTACCCCAACATATTTTTTTGGTCCTTCGAGCCGGATCACGCGTCGCGTAATTACGAAAAATTCGGAATTTTGGTGTGCGAGGTCTGAACTATCGTCACAAATAACAGTGTGTGTATGTGGTGAAGCTGTCGGAGCAAACATTGGAGCACAACAGTGGAGAAGCAGCAGAGGCTGAGTACTAACAACGGAACATACAAGTAATAAATTTCCTTATTTTTAATCAGTAGGGATTTTAACATCCTATAACAATGTCGGAACTCATTGAAACGCAAGCAATGATCTATGATAGCATCATAAAACTTAGCATTAACTTGAAGAAGGATAGTGCTGATAGGAAAACAGTAGATTACTTTAAGCGGAAGCTTAGCACTTTGGAGAGTTATTGGAATGAGTACCAAGCTAATCATGAGCGGATTGAGGGAGAGGTAAGTAAAACTGATTCTTATTTTACTGACCGAGAGTACGAAAAAACACGTGCGGCGTATGAGTCAACCAAGGCGTTGATCAACCAACAGTATCAACTGCGAGTCATGAAAACAGGAAACCACTCTGCAGGTGAGCAAATAATACGAGACAGATCACCCTCGACATCGAGTATGCGTGGAGAAGAGGCAGGATCAAGTGGTACAAAACATGGAAGTGATCGACCAGCTCTGAAGTCGCAAGCGGTGCCAAACAGCAAGGTAGAAGAAATGTTGAAAAAACAGTATGCGAACTTTAAAGCGTTTATGCGTACCACCGCAAACATAGACGTGGATTCGATCGCAGAAAGGTGGGAATTTCAGGACGTATTAAGGTCATTACAAGCTAGATGGTCAGCTATCGACATATTACATTGGGACATCGAGATTGAGCTGGAGGGAGAGAATGAACAATACAACAACATGTACGACAAGTATGAGAAAAAATACAACAACCTGAAAAGGGCTATTAACACAAAAATGTGGTCAGTCGCACATAGGGAAAAATCAACACCTCAACTGGATATACCGAACTTCAACGGAAATTATAACCAATGGGTATCGTTTCGAGATCTATTCACGGAAGTTATCCACAACAACCCCTCATTATCAAGCGGCCAAAAGATGCAATATTTAAAGGGCAAGGTTCGCGGAGAGGCAGAGAAACTTATACAACATCTATCGATAAGTACCGATAACTATACGGTATGCTGGAATATTCTTACCCATAGGTATGATAACAAAAAACTTATTTTCTCGTCCCATATGAACATTCTTCTAGGCCTGCCAAACATACAACAGCAATCGCTACAGCAGATTAAGCGAATGCATGACACAACGTTGGAATGTCTCAACGCCATAAAAAATTTGGGAGTTGACACCACGTCATGGGACCCAATAATCGTACACATTCTAGGTCAAAAGCTAGATACAGAAACATATACAGATTACATAGAATCGCTCAAAAATTCGAAGGAACTGCCGGTACTTGCAGAATTTTTAGAATTTTTGAAAACAAAATTTACGTCATTGGAAACAGTTCGTCGTAAAGATAATACGCCCTCCAAAACTTCTCATCAAACATCAAACAGTAAGAAAAATTATTACAGTAATTCGAACAACCACAGCAATGGAAATAGGACAGTTGCGAAATCAATGCACGTTTCGAACATAAAATGCCCTCTTTGCAATAACCAACACGGAATATATAATTGCAAAACATATTTAAAAATGAGTGACGACCAGAGGTTAAAAACTGCAACGAAATTGAAACTTTGTACAAATTGTTTATTTAGCCATTTCGGTAAGCAATGCACCTCTAATTTAACATGTCGAAAATGCCAAGATCAACATAACACCATTCTACATGATGCATTTGCGAAATTAGGAAAAGCGTCAACTCTGTCGTCAAGCGAAAAAAATGTTGTAAAACAGAGTGCAAAACATAATGACTCCGTGACAGGCACCGTCAATGCCTCTCAAGAAGAAAAGGCAGAGATTTTACTAGCGACTGCGCTGGTAAAGGTCAAGGGGGTGGATGGAACCTACCAAACCATGCGCGCCTTAATCGATCAAGGATCTCAGGTCTCCCTAATAACAGAAGAAGCGTCCCATATGTTAGGTATCAAGAGACGACAATGCAAGGGAGTCATCTTTGGAGTGGGGCAAAAAGAAAACAATTGTAAGGGGAGAATGAGCATAGAATGCGCTTCGACGTATAACAACTTTGAATTCGAATCTGAAGTGCTCATCATGAACGAACTCATTAAAAGCCTGCCTAATCAAACATTTGCTAGGCCTAATTGGTCTTACATAGAAAACATTAATTTAGCCGACCCACAATTCTATAAAAGTCGACGAGTTGACTTGCTTTTTGGGGCGGATGTCTATGCTAACATTATGCTAGGTGGTATTATAAAGGGCAAACATGCCCAACAGCCGATAGCTCAAGAAACACAGCTAGGATGGTTACTATGCGGTAACGTAAAAACATTCCAATGTAATGTGGTCCTCAACAACGTCGAGGAGATCCGCAAATTTTGGGAAGTGGAAGAGATTTTAGAACCTTCAAAATTGTCTGTAGAAGATCAGGATTGTATAGACTTCTATAAGAAAACAACACGAAGAAACAGTCAGGGTCGCTACGAGGTCAGATTACCACTGAAAGAGGGAATTAAACAGCAATTAGGGTCATCTAAACCTATGGCTATTGCCCAACTAAGAAACTTAGAACGCCGCTTGACAAAACATCCAACGTTAGCTAAAAAATACCTGGCCTTCATGAAGGAATATGCTGCATTGAACCACATGAAACCAGAACAGAAACACGATAACATAACACTCGAATGCTTTTTGCCTCACCATGGCGTGCAAAGAGAAGAATCCTCAACAACAAAGCTTCGTGTGGTATTCAATGCATCCGCCAAAACATCCACCAAATACAGCTTGAACGACGTCATGCTGAAAGGGCCAAATTTACAAAAAGATCTACAGGCCTTACTACTTCAATGGAGACAATATCCCTTTGCCTTCACTGCTGACATCGAGAAGATGTACCGCCAGATCCTAGTTAACCCCATTGATCAACATCTACAAAAAAATGTTTGGCGTGAGCCACCGAAACAACCCATACAAGTGTATCAACTGAACACAGTAACATACGGGACTAAGGCCGCACCGTTCTTAGCAATTATGACTTTGAAACAATTGGCGGCGGATGAACGATATAAATTTCCAAAAGCGGCAGCTGTCCTAGAAAACAGCTTTTATATGGATGACCTGTTACACGGCTGCTTCAACATTCAACAAGGTAAACAATCGATAACTGATTTAATTCAGCTCTTAAAGTCAGGAGGCTTCAACCTTCGGAAGTGGTCATCCAACAGTCAGGAGTTATTAGAAAACATATCAACAGGTCAAGAAGAAATCCTTTATAAGTTCAAAAATGATGACATTTTAAAAACATTAGGTTTGTGCTGGAATGCACAAGGAGATCAATTTACGTTCCGTTGCAATTTTTCCCAAACAACATCAAAACTAACTAAGAGGAGCTTACTATCAGAAATATCAAAATTATATGACCCTCTTGGTTGGCTGACACCCCTATCCACAAAATTTAAGTTATTATTTCAAAAATTGTGGAAACAGGATCTACAGTGGGACGATAAAGTGTCCGATGACATACATAAAGAATGGGTCAAGTTAACTACGGAAATTGACCGCATCGAACATTGCAAGATTCCTCGATGGATATTATGCAACGAGAAAGACGTCATTGAACTACATGGGTTTTGCGACGCGTCCATTGAAGCATACGCGTGCGTGGTATACGCACGAACAAAACACCAACAAGGAACAGTAATTGTAGCGGCAAAGTCGAAACTTGTACCGAGTAAAAAGAGCGTAACGTTGCCACGGATGGAGCTTTGTGGTGCTTATCTACTATCTAAGCTAATCAACAAAATAAAACAGAGTCTAAGCTGTCAAGTAGAAATCAATGGATGGTGCGACTCTATGATAGTCATAGGGTGGCTGCAAGGCGATTCGGCACGCTGGAAACCTTTTGTGGCTAACAGAGTTAAAGCTATCAAACAAATAATGCCGGAAAACTGCTGGCGATATGTGAAATCGGAAGACAACCCGGCCGACTGCGCGAGTCGAGGCTTAACAGCGCCACAACTGTTAAAACATCATTTATGGTGGAAGGGCCCAACATGGCTAGCGTCCTATGATGTAGAAAAGGAAGAAAATCAGACTATCTACCAAACGAAGAAGAGATCAAAAAGATAAAAATCGTAAACATTGTTCAAGACATTAACAGTAATAGTATAATAGATACTTTATTATTACAACATAATTCGTTTATAAAAATAACGCGTGTCTTAGCATGGGTACTGAGGGCATTGACACCAAAGTACCAACGAAAGCATTTACCGAAGTACCTAACATTATTAGAATTGCGAAAAGCCAAATCAGCTATTATATTACGAGTGCAAAGTACAGAATTTGCATCAGACATAGCAATGTTAAACAAAAACAGCAAAGTAGCATCAAACAGCAAGTTATTAAATTTAAACCCATTTATGGATGAGAGAGGCTTTCTACGAGTGGGAGGACGTTTGAGGAACGCGAACATCAGCGACGAAATGAAACATCCTATGATAATCCCCAACAAAAGTCGATTGGCGGAGTTACTCATAGAAGAAGCTCATCAGTTAACATTCCACGGAGGTCCACGAATGACCCTAGCCGCTCTTCGACGGCAATACTGGATAACAAGCGGATACAGTACGACTAAGAAACAGTTAAGAAATTGTGTAACTTGCCGGAAGTATGAAGCAAGGAAGCAATATCAATTGATGGGTGATCTTCCCGCGACTAGAACCAATCCCGCCCCTCCATTCTACCACACGGGGGTGGACTACACAGGTTTTGTGAACATCAAAACTAACAAGGGGAGAGGAGTGAGAACATTGAAAGGTTACGTGGCTGTATTCATATGCATGGTCACGAAAGCAGTTCATCTAGAATTGGTGTCTGACCTTACTAGTTCAGCATTCTTAGCTGCACTTAAGAGAATGGCAGCCAGGAGAGGAACACCACATAATTTGTATAGTGATCAAGGAACCAATTTTATCGGAGCCGATAGGCTACTACAAGAGGAGTACAACCAATTGCAACAAGTTTTCGGAGATAGTTTCCAGGCAGAAATAGCTGAAATGAATATACAATGGCATTTCAACGCTCCATCTTGGCCGAGCGCTGGTGGGCTGTGGGAAAGAGCTGTTCGCAGTTTGAAGTACCACCTAAAAAGAGTGGTGGGTGAACAAAAACTAACGTTTGAAGAGTTCACCACCGTACTGACACAACTGGAGGCGTGTTTGAATTCCAGACCATTATGTTCGCTTACGGAAAACATTGACGATCTGGATTACTTATCACCGGCACATTTTTTAACGGGAAGAGCAGATTTAACAGTGATTGAAACGAAGGAGGATGCAAGAAAAAGATGGTCTTTAACAACCAACATTTTTAAACAGATTTGGAAAAAATGGAAGAACGAATATTTAAGCCAATTAACAGCGAGAGAAAAGTGGTGTAAACCTCAGGAAAACCTAAAAATAGGCAATATTGTAGTAGTGCATGACGATAACATTCCAGCTGGACGATGGATTATGGGCCGAGTAATAGATCTGCATCCCGGTAACGATGGCCTTGTCAGGGTGGTGTCGTTGAAAACAAAAAATGGTATCATAAAGCGGCCAGTAGTTAAACTTTCTTTATTACCGGTAGAAATCAAAACAAACAACCAACATAACAGCCCAATCGAAACAGATAATTCAGCTGAACAAGGTTCTGAAATACAAAACAACAGGAAACGAACAAGAACAACGACTCCTGGAACATTATCGTACATTGCTATAGCATTGACGCTGTTTATGTCAATTTGCACTGTTGCAAATTGCAGCTTCAACATAACATCAATAAACAATAACCAATCTTTCTACTTTGACCCTATATCAAAAATGAGCCTTGTAAAGGACAGTTGGATCCTAGTCGTATACTATAACATGTCTCCCTACTGGGAAGGTATGCAGGCGTTTGAAAAAGTAACAACATATCTCGATAAAACATGCAAAACATCAGGAAGTGAACAGTGTAACATGATAGTCCCTCAGCTGATCCATGAGTGTAATGAACTGACCTACTACAATGAACTGCTGATAACGCAACACGTAAGTGGACACTCCAGACGGCGGCGGGGACTTATCAATGCAGTTGGAAACATTGCAAATTCCTTATTCGGAGTATTAGACGAACAATTCGCGGAAAAATATAGCCGAGATATCAACATGATACAACAAAATGAAAAACACTGAGTCAGTTTATGGAAGAATCAGACCTCTATTGTCGAATCGGAGTACAATTTGTTACAACGCACCCAAGAAATCATGGCAAAACAACATAAAATAATCAATAAACATCTGATTACGTTGGATAACTTCTCAAATAAACTACAACGAGAGATAAATAACATATCCTTACTTCAAGAATTCACCATGACTGCACTAACAGCAAGTAATTTACTGCACAACTTGAAAAGAACTCAAGATGAGGCAAAAGGCACTTATTTTTCTGTGACCGAATTAAATAAAGCACTGAATGTTATCATTATTGTCTCAAAAGGAATCGTTCAGGGAATACATTATTTTATGTAAAAATGAGCTCCTACCACGAAAGAGTAGTTTATTAAAATTTTATGTATTTTTAGATGCACATAAAATAAAGCAAGTTGGTCGTCGTCTTAAAAATTCAACTTTTTCCTATTCTAAAAAAAAACATTAAATTCTTTACAGTTCGCTCATCATTTTACAATTTTACTTTTGAATTTGAACATGCAAGAATTATGCACGCAGGGCCACTATTATTGTTAGCATCAATTAGAGAGGTTTACTGGCCAATAGGAGGTCGTAATTTAGCAAAGGCTTGCTATCGTCACTGCATTAGGTGTTCTCGAATGAAAGGCAAAGTCATAGCACCTGTTCAGTGTTTTCTCCGAACACCTTAGCTAGCAAAATCGGCGTAACGCGTTGACCTACAATTATTAATTAATATAGTACTTTATATTATAATTATTCAGTGCACTTTTGGTCTCCGCGGTAGCCGGGTGCATTCGAACATTTTCCTAACATTTTCCTAACATTTTTACTATAACAGTTTGTGAGTTGGTCAATAAATAGTGTTCAACATAAACATTTGTTTCTCCTCAAAAACACCGACACCTCGCTACGTAACCCGACAGCACCATTAATGGGTAATTTACCACAGCAGCGCCTAGCTCCAGGAGGGTTTCCTTTCAAACTGTTGGTGGAGACTTTGCGGGCCCTATTTAATCTGCTAGTCGTCAGGGACGAGGTTGTTGCACCGTTAAGGTTTACATTGCATTATTTATATGTTTTACTACTAAGGCAATAAATTTATAATTGGTAGGTGATATGACGAGCAATGCCTATTTATCAGCTGTACGTAGGTTTATAGCTCGCAGAGGTAAACCGGCTCAGATGTATTCCGATAACGGGACCACCTTTGTGCATACAGTGATTTGGCTAAGTTTTAAGGATAATTCTGACTCTTTATCTGGTGACTTTTCAAATGTAGGAATAGATTTTCATTTCATTCCTGCCTATTCACCACATTTCGGTGGCATCTGGGAGGCGGGTGTTAAATCTACTAAATACCATTTACTTGGAGTGCTGGGAAATTGTAACCTTACTTATGAGGAATCAAATTCAATTTTTGTGTAAATTAAAGACATTTTGAACTCACGGCCACTCACGCCTTTGCCGTCGCACCCAGACGATATGACGCCGTTGACTCCTGGACATTTCTTAATCGGACGGCCTCTTACTTCCTTGCCAACTAAGGATCTTCAAGACCATAACGCTACCCATCTCAGTCGATTCCATCGCATCGAGCAACTGCGGCAGCATTTTTGGACAAGATGGAGTAAAGAGTACGTGTCGGAACTCCAGCAAAGGACGAAGTGGCAAACTACAAACCACCCATTGAAGGTCGACACTCTAGTACTGTTGAAGGAGGATCACCTACCACCCCTCAAGTGGAAGTTGGGTAGGATTATAAAAGTTTACCCTGGATCTGACCAAGTAGCTCGCGTGGCGGAGATTAAGACCTCAAACGGAGTAGTACGACGATCCTTTATGAAAATATGCCCGCTTCCGATTGCTGATGATCATGATCGTTGAAAGGAAGGCTTTCAACGCCCGGGGGCATGTCGAAGCTCCTGAAGGCATCATCGTAGCAACAACGTTAATCGTTGTTAGATTGCATTATATATAATTTTTAGTTGTTAAGTTTAATCAAATGTCATGTTTTTCTTGAACATTCTCTGTCTTCCATAGGTTTTGGTACGAATTAAACTCATTTAGCTACTCGACTGTTTTAAATTATTTTATACACCTAGGAGCCTTCTTCAGAAAATCATGCCGTCTTAAATGTGGTGAACGAATCTATTCCAAGAACATCGAAACAACAGAACCCTGTTCAAACCTATTTCATTTCACCAATGTTAAATTTTATTGCCAGACGCAAAAAAAATATATATAAGAATTGATTAATAAAAACGTTATTCCAAAATCTTATTATGATAGTGTCCTAGTGGCCTAGAGGTTAAAACACCAGCCTCTCAAGTATGAGTGCGCGGGTTCGATTCCAGGTCAGGCAAGTACCAATGTAACTATTCTAAAGTTTATGTACTCTCTAGGTATATCTTGGACACCAATGACTGAAGGTGAAGGAAAACATCTTGAGGAAACCTATAGTTTAAGTCTGAAATCGCCACCCGCATGGAGCAAGCGTGGTGATTACGCTCAATCCTTCCCTGTATGAGAGGAGACCTGTGCCCAGCAGTGGGACGATTAAAAGGTTGATAATGATGATTATGATATTTATTAGGTGATTTAGATTTGAGTTTCATTGCTATTAAAAAGTTTAAATTGTTGATAACCTCATTAGATTAGCAAACAAATATTCACTAAATATGTTTTACATGCAACTGTGTATTATGTAAGTATTTACAAGTAAAAAGTACTTATTATTTAAGTAAAATAATTCGTGATTTAATAAAAGTGATCTCAGTATTCATAAGTTTGAAGTTGATTTATCAGTGTACCTACTCATGTGAATTATTGTGTAACATGTAACATATGAAGAGAAAAATGTGATTTTAGATGTTCTTTTAAAATTGTTTACCACAAACTGCTATATTTACGTTATGTTACAATTTGTAAGGAGGTTTTATTTGTTTATTTTTTATATATTTTCATAATTAATAGATACGAAAGGCAGTAATTGTTACTTTTTTATAGTATTATTAATAAAACGATATTGTTTAAATTTGAGTTCTTTGTTTTTTTCTAATTCATCAGCATTCATACTCCTGCTGTTGGACACAGGCTGCGCTATGGAATGGACTAATTGGAAATAATACTCAATTCTATAACATTTTAAATTTACATCTATCTCTTCAAAACCGAGTCAACTGGACAACGTTTCACCAAAGCAGGCTCAACATTAAATAATAAAAAAAAAATACTCACACTTCCTAAGCAATAGAGGAATAACTCTGAAAATCCAAATTTTAGGGCCAATAAACGACTTAAACAGAAAATTTCTATATCATCTTTCATTCAGCTGCACTTGAACAGGATAGATTTATTCAGACAACTCCTACAGTACTCAGGGAAACGGTAATCAGTTTTTCGGCTTTTCTGAAAATAGTGGTTTTTTGAGTTAGCTCCGTTTAGATCTAGGTGTGCGATATACTTAGTGTAGCAGTGATAAGGGGGCAACATGTTCGTAGGTGCTTATGAGAAGTGGAGAGGTGTTCCAAGGCTATCAGGTCAATCCCAGAAGTAGGGTCAATATCCCTATCAGCATCTTACTGGAATAAAGAAAAAATTGAAAGAAATTAATGTTAATATTTTGTATCGTTTGTTTAGATCATGGCGGCAATTGGGTGTAGAAGTAGTGGTGTATTCTGATGATTTATCAGAAGAATATTGTAATGAATGTCCTGACCCGCGCTTTAAAGCGAAGTGACCGTTCGACAGTCCCCAGTTTCATTGCGCATCTCGTAGTTGGCCTTGAGAGTGTTGGAAGTAATCTCAACTCATTTGTGAGAATACTGGCCGAATCATGGATTGCGTGTTTTTAAATAGTGAATGTCAAAATAACTAGGAGGTTTGTACTGCGTCAAATTGACGTAGTTCACTATAAACCATGTTGTCGTAAAGATGTCTAAATTGTAATAATTATTTCTAGTTATATATATGAACAAAGGATGGCATGTAATGTTGATGTTGATGGTTTGAGTCTTAAATTTACATCTTTCATTTGTGAGCCCTGCAAGAGACCTGTAAGGTTCAAGAGGTTATGGGCCCAGAAACGCGAAGAAAGTAATACGTGACTTGCAAATAAATAAAAATGGATAAACCAGTGAAGCCGGTACTATCTAAGGATGGCAACTATAATTCCTGGCTAGAGAAAATAAAATTGAGGACCGTGGCTCATGGACATGGAGACATATTGGCCACCACGAAGTCGCAGATACCGGATTGCAAGGTAACAGATGCGAGTAAGCTCGCAGTCTCCGAGGCAGCAGGCAAGTCACTAATTTTAAGTTCCGTAGATGAAAACATTGAAAATTTTGTGATTTCTTCTGAAACGACGCTACAGATGATCGAAAAATTGACTAAAATTTTCCTGTGCAATAGAGATACTCAAATCAGCAGCCTTTTAAATGAATTTTACGCATTTAAATTAAAAACAAATGAGTTGATGACTGATATTGCTAAATTTGAACAGATTGTTAATAAACTTAAACGTCTTGGACACATAGTATCAGAAGTTGAGCAGACAACGCGCATCATTGCTATGCTTCCCGAACAATATAAATTTTTCCGGCTTGCTTGGGATTCCATACCAACAGAAAACAAAACTTTGGATATGCTTGTAGCCAGACTACTGAAAGAAGATAAGTTGTCCGTAACAGATGACGCATTCAAAGCTAACGAGCGTGAATGCTTTATTTGCAAATCGAAAGAACACATCGCGAGATTTTGTCCAAAAAGGGTTCAACCATCTACGAGCAGAGGCAATTGTGGCTGTAGATGTAGGTACAATACTAGGTATATGCCTGATAACCGATTCTGTAAATTTTGTAAGCGGACAGGACACACAATAGACACGTGCTTTAAAAAGAACCAGAACAAGAATGTAAGTACCATCGAAGCCGTTTTAGACTCAGGGGCTTCTTCTCACATGTTTAGTGACAGCAGATTCTTATATAATTTAAAACAAATTAGCACGCCGATTGCTTGTGCTGACAAACAATCCATTAAAGCAGTTGGTGTTGGGGATTGCTTCACTGAAACTGTTTCGTTATATAACGTCTTGCATGTTCCGGAAATAGCAAAGAATATTGTATCAGTTGGAGCTCTGTGTAAATAAAACATTAAAGTAATATTTTTTGAAAATTTTGCAGTAATCCAACAACGTGGTAGATCAATTTTGGAAGCTACTAGAAATAATAATGGGTTATATATTATCACATTGAACGCCGTATTTCCCGAAGTTTCTGCATTTCTTGCTACAGATATCCATACGTGGCATAGACGTCTGGCACACATTAGTAATGTTGAGGACACAGCAAAAATTGTTGATGGTATTAGCCTAACAAATAAAACATATCCATCCAAGCTTTGCGAAGTTTGTGCGCAAGCTAGGCTTACTAGGTTGCCATTTTCGTCCGTGCGTACTCTTGCCACCAAACCTTTACAAATTGTACATACAGATGTTTGTGGTAAAATCGAAACTGAAACTTGGGATGGTAGGAAATATTTTATAACCTTTTTAGATGATTTTACACACTACAGTCGGGTTTATTTACTGCGTAATAAGTCTGAAGTAATAGATTGCATTAAACATTTTGTTCAATGGACAGAAAGGCATTTCGATCAAAAAGTAGAAATTATTCGATGTGACAATCAAGGAGGGCCAGAGACAAGGAGGGCCATTTGGCCGCGGGCTGTAAGGCCTCTGTAAAGTGCGCACTATGCGCAGACAGGGGCTTGCCCAGCGGCCACAGAATGGCAGGTGGCTCCTGCAACGCGCCACCGGTTCGAGGCCGCCCCCTATTGGGACGACCAGCGGCCGGCTCTGCGACCACCGCAGCAGGGGGGGCACCGATGGATACTGCTAATGCCCAGTAGGTCCATCGGTGTCATCTTACAGGTCAACGTCAACCACTCCACCGGGTCGCAGGACCTGTTGTGCCAGGACATGGCGGAGTGGGGGGCGGATCTGGCGGTGGTTTCAAAGCCGCATCATATCCCAGCGTCTGCCAATTGGCTGGGGTCGTCGGATGGCCTGGCTGCGATCGCAAGACCCGCCGCGAGCACTGGCCCCCCTCTCGTTCTCAGGGAGAGGGGTCCGGGATTTGTGGCGGCGCAGTGGGGGGGAGTAGTGGTGATATCGACATACTTCTCCCCCAATCGCAGTCGGGCCGAGTTCGAGCGCTTCTTGGCAGCCGTCGAGGTGGCGGTCCTTAGGGCGGCTCCACGCCCCGTGTTGGTGGCGGGGGACTTCAACGCCAAGCATGGCACGTGGGGGTCTCCCGTCACGAACGCTTTCGGTGAGGACCTGGCGGACTCTGCCCACTGCCTGGGTCTCCAGGTCCTCAACCGGGGCAACACTCCGACGTGCGTGAGGTGGCAGGGTGAGTCGATAGTGGATGTCACCCTGGCCACCTCAAACCTGGCCCCCCGGGTTCAGAACTGGCGGGTGGAGACAGCGGTGGAGATCTCGGATCACAGGTACGTCCGGTTTGAGATCTCCACGGCGGGCCCTGCGGCCCCGCTCCACCTGGGTCCCGCGGCAGGCGCCTCCTCATTTCCGAGGTGGGCGCTTGCTCACCTCCGCAGGGATGTCGCCGAGGAGGCGGCGGTGTTCCGAGCGTGGGCCGAACCACCGGCCCACCTCACGGGAGACGCGGACGGCATGGCGGACCTCCTCGCTGAGGACCTGGAAGTGGTCTGCAGCGCCGCCATGCCGAGGGCCCGGGGGTACCGTCGGAGGAGGCAGACATACTGGTGGACGCAGGAACTCGCTCACCTGCGTGCCGCCAGTATGGCTGCACGGCGCGCCTACCAGAGGTGCAGGAGGCGCGCCGTGAGGGGGCCCGGCGAAGAGGACGGTCTTCGCCGGGCATACAGGGAGGCTCATCGAGCCCTGCGTACCGCCATATGCAGGGCAAAGGTCGCTGCCGCTGAGGAGTTTCTGGCACTCCTCGACAGCGACCCCTGGGGAAGGCCGTACAGGATGGTGAGGGGGAAGCTGCAGGGAGCGGCACCCCCCACATCCTGTATGGAGCCGGGCCTATTGAGAAGGGTCCTGGAAACTCTGTTTCCGAACCCGGGACCCTTCACGCCCCCCAGGATGCCCGCCTCCAGTTCATCCACTCTGGAGGTGTGGACCGATGGGCCTCCCGTATCCGACGGTGAGTTGGACTCCGCCAGGGAGAGGCTCCGAGCCAAAAACAAGGCTCCGGGCCCGGACGGCGTCCCTGCGAAGGTGATGGCACTAGCCATGGAGCCCCTGGGGGACCGGTTCCGCGCGGTCATGAATACATGAATCGCGACGGGCCGCTTCCCCAGGAGGTGGAGGGTGGGCAGGCTCTGCCTCCTTCGCAAGGACGGCCGTCCTGCCGACTCACCGTCGGGCTATAGGCCGGTCGTGCTCCTGGATGAGAGCGGAAAGTGCTTCGAGAGGATCATCGCCTCTCGCATCCAGGAGCACCTAGAAAGCCGCGGGCCGCAGTTGGCGGACTGCCAATACGGCTTTCGGACCGGCCGGTCCACGATGGACGCGGTGGCTCGCCTCAAGAGGTGGACTGAGGCGGCCACAGCGAGGGGTGAGGGTGTCGTCGCGGTGTCGTTAGACATCGCGAACGCGTTCAACACCCTCCCCCACGAATGCATAGAGGCGGCACTGAAATATCACGAAGTGCCCCTCTACCTCTGCGCCCTCATGCGGGACTACCTCCGTGAGAGGAGGGTCCTGTACGAGGACGCAGAGGGTCGCGTCCAGTCGTGGACCGTAAATGTAGGAGTACCCCAGGGATCAGTGCTCGGTCCCCTGCTCTGGAACCTGGGGTACAACTGGGTTCTGCGTGGCGCGCTCTTGCCGCGGATGGACGTCGTCTGTTTCGCGGACGACACCCTAGTCGCGGCCAGGGCGCGTGACTGGGAGGAGGCGGTTCACCTTGCGTCTGTCGGAACCTCATTGGTCGTCCGGCGCATCCGCCTCCTGGGGCTGGAAGTGGCTCTCGAGAAGACGAGGGCCATGACCTTCCACGCCCCGCGACGCAGAACCCTACCGGGTCTCCGTATCCGAGTGGAGGGGGTCCAGGTTCCCGTCGAGGTGCACATCAAGTACCTCGGCCTGATCCTGGATCCCCGCTGGAATTTCGAGGAGCACTTTAGGCTCCTCGCTCCGCGGCTGTGCTCTTTCGCAGCCGCACTCGGACGGCTCCTCCCCAATTTGGGGGGGCCGAATTCGGCGTGCCGTCGGCTGTACCAGGGAGTGGTGCGGTCGATGGCACTCTACGGAGCCCCGGTGTGGGCGGAGCGCCTTTCCCGGGTAACAGTGGCCCTGCTGCGGAGGCCGCAGAGGGTCATCGCGACACGGACCGTGCGGGCATACCGCACGGTCAGTCATGGGGCGGCCTGCGTGCTCGCGGGCACGCCCCCGTGGGAGGTCGATGCCCTGGTTCTGTCCCAGGTGCATCGACACCGTGTCGCGGCCCGGGAACGGGGGGAACGACCCGCCTTCGAGGAAGTAAGGCGGGTCCGATTAGCGGCTCAGGGGGAGGCCCTGAGCCGGTGGAGGGAGGCGCTCCGCTCCCCAGCTGCCGGCCACCGGACGATTGGAGCGATTCGTCCGGTGTTGGAGGGATGAGTTGGGCGCCGGCATGGCAGCCTTACCTTCCGCCTAGTGCAGGTACTGACCGGACATGGCTGCTTCGGTCACTACCTGCACCGGGTCGCCCGTCGGGAGGAGTCACCGCGGTGTCATCACTGCGACTCCCTCGACGACACGGCCGAGCACACCCTGGTGGAGTGCCCGGCCTGGCGAAACGAGCGCCGCGACCTCATTGCGGCGCTCGGAGGCGGACGCCTCTCCCTGGCAACCATGGTGCGAGCCATGGTTGAAAGGGAGAGTGCATGGGAGGCTGCCGCCTCCTTCTGCGAGACCGTCCTCTTGCAGAAGGAGGCTGCGGAGAGGGAGCGGGAAGAGGACGTACTTGCCGCTCCCCTCCGGCGTAGACGGGTGGGGCGAAGAAGGCGGGGGACGAACCCCCGTCTCCTTTAGCCCCAGGGTGTGACCAGCGCGTGCGGGTAGCTCCCGCACGTGCATTGCACAACGGTCACCACGTCTGGGGATTATTCCGTTACCGGGTAATCCCCCTTTGGCGCGGAAACCGGCCCTACAGGGGAGGGCCGGCAAGCCCTGAGAGTGGCACGGAGTACTTGGCCTTCGGGTCGGCCCCGTGACACTCTCAACACAGGGCCCGACGGTAACCGGGTGGTTTTAGTGGGTATTCCCGGCTTCGGCCGGGCGAGTCCCACACTCGCTCGTCGCCTAGCTAGCGACGGGTATGGTGTGTAAAGGCATTTCCACTCGTTAAAAAAAAAAAAAAAAAAAAAGTTAAAGGGGGTGCACTTAAGTTTTGTGATAATCAAAGATTTATATTAGGGGAGGAGAAACACTGCGTTAGCACAGTGGAAGCGAACTTAATTAAAATAAATAAATAAATCGTGATAAACAAATAAATCACTAACTTAACTTCACACTTAATCGTGACTACTTAACCGGGCTATAACTAAATCACCACCATTAAATATCATTACTTTAGCTCATTTCCATCAAATTTAGATTTTTCGTAAATAGCACTCATTTCTATATTCCTTGCCGCATGCTCTCTTGTCTTGTCTTAAGTATCATCCAAAGTTAGAAGATTTAATGGTCTAACCACTAGTTCTATCAGAAGCTCAAGTGGGCTTGTGACTACAGGTCACAGTGGACTTCAGTTTTGAAACATTCAGAGACAAATCAAACCCCGTTTTAAAATTTCGGCTCATTATAACATGGTATTTTAAACAATTATCGGGTAATACGTGAAATACAGTTTGCATATACTAAACAATTTTTTTGCGACATGATATTGGAGGGTCCATTATTATGTCGCAAAGAAATTGTTTAGAACAGAATGCGCTTTCACCATCTATACCCTGCATACGTACTATCACGTGTATACGTACACCAATGAAATTACAGATTGCTTGACAAGAGCAGTGCACATTCGGCACCGGAATAAAAATAAATAAAATTAAAGAAAAAAAAAACCTTTTTAAAAACAAGCTTTTATTATTTGTTAATAAAATGAACTAAAAAGTTAAAAATAAATTAACTACAACAAACACTTAAAAATAAAAAATATAACACTTTGTAACTTGATTGTAACCTTTAACGACAAATAAGCGTCTTCGTCTAGGACAAAATAATTCCATATTGTACAAATTTATTTAATTTTAACACTAAAACTTTTCACCATACATAATTATTAAATCTCGTCCCCCTTTTTATCATAGTCCCCATTTATAAATAAAAGCGTGTTACATTGTGATAGCTTGAGGAAAATGTTGTCTTGTATTAAATGTAACACGCTTTTATTTATAAATGGGGACTATGATAAAGAGGGGGGACGAGATTTAATAATTATGTATGGTGAAAAGTTTTAGTGTTAAAATTAAATAAATTTGTACAATATGGAATTATTTTGTCCTAGACGAAGACGCTTATTTGTCGTTAAAGGTTACAATCAAGTTACAAAGTGTTATATTTCTTTTTAGAGTTAATTTATTTTTAACTTTTTAGTTCATTTTATTAACAAATAATAAAAGCTTGTTTTTAAAAAGGTTTTTTTTTCTTTAATTTTATTATTAACTTTTTAGTACCTCTATTTTTAATTCGAGATTTACTACGACGTAGTTCGCAGCGCGTAGCAGCGTTATTCCGTTATGAAGTCCGTAGTTCGTTCACATGATATGTAATATGTACTGATTTAAATATCAATAATGTTGAAATTATGTAATCACTTGTTAGTTATTTGTAACGTTTCTCATTCTATCCATTTCTTTTAATGCATCAACATTACAAGGTTTTTTCGACGTCAACTTGGAGCAGTCAAGTTCTTCGATTTGAAGACCTGCTAAAGACCTAACTCGGCTTAAAGCTACATAAGCTTGACCAGCAGCGAACAATTTGGAGCCTAGATAAATAACAGCATGATCTACAGTAGTTCCTTGCATTTTATGCACAGTTGAAGCCCAAGACATGACAATCGGGAGCATTCTTCTTTCAGCTGTGCCGTGATTAAATTTAGCAGGAAATTGAACTGATTTAGGGTGTATTATGTGAATGCCATCGTTACCAAAGTCTACGCGAACCGATGGTACAGCGCTATCGTATAGTTGAGCACGTCTGTAATACGGCCATATGATTTCAGTGATGTGACCTATTGCTCCATTCACAAGTCCCTTAGCAACGTCAACGTTAGACCTCAACATAACTTTAGCACCAACAAATATTTCTAGTTCTTTTGGAAGACCTCCTGTTTTGTTAATGTCCGTGTGTATTATTTTATTAATATCAATTTGATCATTCTTTTTTGATCCATCAATTAATTGATCTAGGGTTGCATCGTTTAATTACCGAGTTCCTATGGCCACCTTCCGGCTCCATCATCAGACCCTGGTTACCATATAGTATCAAAGTACTTGTCAAGACGAATCTAATGAGCTCAAACTCGATAGGGTTGCATCATTTAATTACGGAGTTCCTATGGCCACCTTCCAGCTCCATCATCAGATCGGCTCTATGTCACAATAACATTGCATTGTCATCCGATTTATACATGCATTCTAAATTTCAGCTCAATCGGAAACCGAGAAGTCTATCAAATTTAAGTTGCAAGATTTGATTACAGAACGACAGACAACGGGACAGGTGAAACTAAATAAAAGACTTTTTAATTTTCACCTGATAAGTTGCTAAGTCTGTTCATCTCATTCAACGTATCAGTATTGCAAGGTCGTTTGCCAGTTAATTTCTTACAGTCCAGCTCTTCAATGAGGAGCCCTTCTAATGATTTCACCCTACTTAAGGCCACATATGCTTGACCAGCGTCAAAGACGTCACATTATTTTTCGAGTTATTCTCAGCAAGTCCTTTCATTTGATACCCATATTGTAGGAACGAATAAAAGAAAATTATCCGCCATTTTTGGTGTTCCGCCGTATTGAATTAAGAGTGACGTAACATTATTTTTTTCTAGTTTTCTTGGCAAGCCCTTTTATTTGATACCCATATTGTAGGAGTGCATTAAAAATAATTGGTCCGCCATATTGGATACGCCGCCATGTTGGATTTAGAATGACGTCACACAGTTAATCATGCATTGTCATCCGAACTAAACGTGTATACCAAATTTCAGCTCAATCGGAAACCGTGAAGTGGATCAAATTTAAGTTGCAAGATTTGATTACAGAACGACAGACAACGGGACAGGTGAAAGTAAATAAAAGCTTGTAAAATGGTACGACTCACGGATTGCTGCAATTTCCCGCAAACAATTACCACGCGATCTCGGACGATGAGGCTGGCGCTCCTATAGCCTCGATCAACTGCATCACATTCCTGCTGGATCTCGATTATTGTGCGCTAGTGAGATTCACATCCCACTTCTGATGCTGGAGTCAGTGATGGCGGTGCGAAAGGATCGTCAGAACCTTGGTGGGGTAGTAACGGCTCCATTTCGTAGGTGTAGTTTTGAATTAAATCCCGACGTGTCAATATACCCTCCAATCTTGACAACAACAATTTGGATAGCCAAACCGACAGTTTCGCCTCGGAGTAGTGTCCTGATCCACGCCTTAAAGCGAAGTGACCGATCGACAGTCCCCACTTTCTAAAACGACTTATGTTCACGTCCACGTAACGTTCAAAATAACGTTGCTGCGTTTGCCCCACTACTATGTAACTCAAATGAGCAACTTTTATGAAAACGACACCGACGATCCACAACATATAAAAAACCATTTACTTTACGTATGTATATCTTTTCGAACCATTTGCGTTTTCCAAATCGAATCTGAGATTGTCGTTTTGTTTGACAGATACTTCGCAGTACTGAACACTGGTGACAACATTATCGGGAAGGAAGTGTGTCTTCGTCGGTTACAGAACAATTTACCAGCAACAATATTGTCGTTGCCGGAGCTGAGACATGTATGTTTAGTCTACCAGCTGTATTAGACGCTCTAGAGAAGAAAAAAGGAATACTGCTGAACGTCTCTATGTCTAAATAACTACTTTTGCTTATTAAAATTACTTGATTTTATATTTAAAATAATTTAAATACTTTTGATATTTGTAGAAGATTAATCAATGTTTGATAATTTGATCACTTTTTGATCGCAGGCGTCGTCGAACATTGGTGCATGGTACCGTGGCGCAGTAGAGGTGACAGAGAAGGCGCTGCGAGGCGTTCACAACATAGTTCTCGCAAAAACGGTGCCTGCCGAACAAACCTCGCTGCTGCAGAAAATAATTGCGATTGCTGGTAATGACGTCAATTGAGTTCATTTAACAAATTATTTCTATAAATTCCAGCTGATTGAAATATTTTTAATATAATGTTTCAATACCCACCAAACCTATAAAATTTCGTCGTATACCAGCCCCCTAATCGGCGAACACATGTTTGTCAAATGATCGCGACTAATTGGCATCAGTTGGGATCGTTCGGACCGCCCATTGGTCCGTTCGGTCCAAACGATCCCAACTAGTTGCAATCATTTGACAAAAATGTGTTCTCCGATTAGGGGGCAGGTCACTCAGAAAGTATTGCGACAAAAAGTTTTTATGTATAAGAAACTGGCCAGTTATACTTTATTTTAAAAATATGATTATTTATGACTAGACTTGGGACTAAGTGCTTAAAAGTAAAAAAGCAATTATACTTTTTACTTATTTCAAAAAGCAGCTTTTGTTAACTGCTTACATATTTGCTTAATTGCTTATAAACTTTAAAAGCAATTTCTAGTACAAAAAGTATATGTTAATAATTGCTGTTGTTGTGGGTATATGTTAGTAATGTTCACCTACCTACAGGAGAGAATAAAGTAGTGCCATCTTGATCGCGGTGTTTCATTACATAACATGGTGACAGCGGTGAAAACAAATAATAGCTCGTACTTAATCTATTATATCAGTGTCGTAATATAATCAAATTTTATTTAGTAGTGCTAATAAAGTATGGAACACGCGCGACCGCCGTCAGAATTATGTTTGCAAGGCAGCTCCGTCAGCCGGGCTGACGCGTGCAAGAAATGGAAAACGCAATTTATGTTGTTTCTAAAAGCATCTGGGGTGCATAAAGAAGCAGATGGTGTACAGGCCAGTTTACTGATCAATCTTATTGGATCCGAGGGGTTCGATGTGTATGAGACTTTTACCTTCGTTCAAGAAAGTGATAAGGATGACGTCACTTTGTTAATAAAGAAGTTTGATGAATATTTTGGAGTGAGACAAAATATTACATTGGCCAGATACAACTTTTTTACTAGGAATCAAGAGACTGGCGAATCGATCGATCAATATGTAACTGCATTGAAACTTCTGAGTAAATATTGCTGCTTTAAAGATTTAGAAGAGGAGCTTATTCGTGACCGCATTGTTTGTGGCATACTAAGTTCTATTGTACGTGATCGATTGCTGAGAACAGAAGATCTCACATTGGAAAAAGCTATTAAGATCGTACAAGTCAATGAAATATCAATAGACAGCGGTCGCTTGTTGGAGACCCGCGGTGCGGTAGGCGCCCGGGAGTCAACATCGTCGGCGCACGTTAACGCGGTTGGCGTGCGCAGCGCAGGCAACCGAGCAGGCTGGCGCGGGCGCGGTGGCCGCCGAGCACGCGGCAACAGCGCGGTGCGGCAGGCGGGCGCATCGGGCCACTGTCTCAGGTGTGGAGGTCAATGTACGGAGCCGGGCTCGTGTCCAGCTACCTCTGTGCAGTGTTATGTATGTGAAAACCATGGGCATTTCGCTAGAATGTGCAAATTAAAAAAAAGTATTAAAAAAGTGCATGATATAGGTATGAGTGAAGTGAATTTCAACGATATAGATGACTGTGAGTCATTTTTTGTATCTATTCTGTATAACGTTACCGAGATTAATTCACTGTCGGAGGACTGGTTTGAAACATTGCATGGGGAGTACGGTTCAGAGAAATTTAAATTAGACACGGGTGCAGATATTAGTGTTTTATCTTATAAACGATTTCTGTCACTTGGTTACGACAAAGAGTTAATATGTATTAATCAACATGTGAAACTACAATCGTACAGTGGCGATTGTATTCCTATAAAAGGTATATGTAGTTTGACATGGTGGTTTAAGAATGTTCAGTATACAATTAAATTTGCAATTGCTGTTGGTGATTGTCAAAGTGTGTTGGGATTGCAAGCTTGTGTAACGTTAGGTTTAATATAACGAATTCATAACATAAATGTGACAGAATATAATGATTTATTTAAAGGCTTAGGTTGCTTACCGGGAGAATATAATATTGTCATTGATAAGACAGTTATGCCCGTGGTTTGTGCTCCTCGTAAAGTACCGTTAGGATTACATAATAAGTTAAAAGATGAGTTGAATAGAATGATTGAGTTGGGGGTCATTAGAAAGGTGACTCATCCTACTCCTTGGGTGAACGCAATGGTGATTGCTGCTAAGAAAAATGGTCAGTTGCGTATATGTTTGGACCCGAGGCCGCTTAATAAAGCTATACAGCGTGCACACTTTCAATTACCAACAATAAGCGAATTGGCTGCTAAATTATACGGAGCTAAATATTTTTCAGTTTTAGACGCAAATTCTGGTTTTTGGTCGGTTAAATTAGATAATGAAAGTGCAGACTTATGTACATTTAGTACACCCTTTGGGCGATATCAATATCTAAGATTACCTTTTGGTTTGAATTGTGCACCTGAAGTATTTCATGCAAAAATTAAACAATTGTTCGATGGCCTAGAAGGGGTAGAATCGTTTATTGATGATATTATTTGTTGGGGAAAGAATAAAACTGAGCATGATATGCGTTTAAAAGCATTGTTAAACAGGGCCCGCGAAATAAATATCAAATTTAATAAAGACAAGTGTCGCATTTGTGTGGAAGAGGTAACGTACTTAGGCCATATTTTTAACAAAGATGGAATGAAGGTAGATTTTGAGAAAGTAAGAGCAATAAAAGAAATGCCAGAACCGGTGGATAGAAAGGGCTTAGAACGGTTTCTGGGTACAATAAATTATCTTTCTAAATTTATACCTCATTATTCCGAAAATACATTCCCACTAACAAAATTGTTAAAAAAAGATATTTTGTGGACCTGGGAAGCTGGACATAAGGAAGCATTTAACAAGTTAAAAGATTTAATATGTAATGCACCAGTTTTGGCATTGTATGACGTTTGTAGCCCAGTTTTATTATCTGTAGATGCAAGTAGTACTGCGCTTGGCGCTGTGCTCATGCAAAATGGGCGACCAGTTGAATATGCTTCACGCACACTCACAGACACACAACAAAGATATGCACAAATCGAAAAGGAAATGCTGGCTATTGTTTTTGCATGTGAAAAGTTTCACCAATACATTTATGGTAAACAAGTTGTCGTTGAATCGGACCATAAACCACTGGAAAGTATTTTTAAAAAATCCCTAGGCTCGATCCCAGCACGCTTACAACGTATGATGTTAAAATTACAAGGATATGACTTATCAGTTACTTATAAGCCCGGGAAGTATATGTATATACCCGACACATTGTCGCGTGCGCCCCTCTCAGACTTGTATAGCGACAACATTAGCGAGGCTATATTGAGTCAAGTTAAAATGGTGGTTAATAATGTGCCAATGTCACACAATAAATTTACTAATATTAAGTTAGAAACTAGTAAAGATGAAAGCTTAAAATTATTGTTAAAATATATAGCTCAAGGTTGGCCAGATAAGTTTAATATAAACAATTCTTTAAAATACTATTGGTCTATGAGGGATCAACTGTATTATGTGAATGGTGTAATATTTAAAAATAAACAGGTTTTAATACCATTATCTATGAGAAATGAGATGTTAAAAATCATTCACGAAGGTCATTTGGGAATCGATCGTTGTAAGAGACGTGCACGTGAAGTATTATTTTGGCCAGGAATTGGTAATGACATAGAAAATTATATAAAAAAATGTAAAGTATGCCAGGAGAATTCAAACAAACCAAGTAAAGAACCTATGATTCCCATTTCTATACCAGAGTTGCCGTGGAATAAAATAGGGTCAGATATATTTGAGTATAGAAAGAAAAGTTATTTAATTTTAGTAGATTATTTCTCGGGTTTTATTGAAGTAGGCCATTTAAGAGATATTTCGGCTAATTCGGTGATTAATCTTATGAAGGAAAATTTTGCACGGTATGGAATACCGAATACGGTTATCACTGACAATGGTCCTCAATTTTCTTGTAGTAATTTTGTAAAATTCGCCTCATCGTGGGGTTTTACTCACATCACTTCTTCTCCATATTATGCTCAGTCCAATGGAAAGAGTGAAAGGGCAGTACAAACTATCAAAAAAATATTAAAAAAATCAATAGACAGTAACAGCGACTTTTATTTACATTTATTAAGTTACCGAAATACACCGCGGGAAAATTTAAATTCACCTGCACGAATAATGATGGGAAGGAGATTAAATTGTACATTACCAGTACACCCGGATCTGTTAAAACGAACAAATTGTGATGATATTATACAGCATAAAGAATTAGTCTGTAAGCAAATGAAAAGTAAATCGTATTACGATCGACATTGTAAACCCTTACCAGAGTTAAGTGTTGGCGATGACGTCATTATGTTAGAAAATAATAACGAGAGAATCCCAGGCAAAGTGGTAGCAAAGGCGTCAACACCGCGATCATACATTATAAAAAACAAAAAAGGTATTTATCGTCGAAATCGCCGACATTTGCTTAAGAGTATGGGTGATAATAAAAAAGAGACTAGCAAAACTGATAATTATATTGTTCTATCCGATGATGATAATGATGATGAACAAAATTGTAATTCGGAGGATGATGTATATGTCTCGGGGGATGATGACTATGAACCAAGCATCAACATTGATAAAAGTATGCGAAGTTCGTATTCACCACCTGTAACGCGTAGCAAGGCACGGAAAAGTTAAATCTCAAACTTAAACAAAGTTTCCTTTTACTATTGTTTTCTTTTTTTTTTTTTTAAAGGGGAAGATGTTGTGGGTATATGTTAGTAATGTTCACCTACCTACAGGAGAGAATAAAGTAGTTGCCATCTTGATCGCGGTGTTTCATTACATAACAGCTGTATGCTATTTTATTTATGCTTTTTTTTATTAAACACGAATGTTGGTCACCGACGATTTATACCTACGAAAAAGATTTTTTGCAAAAATTACATTCCGCGATTTTGTCAGAAAGAAAACTTCTTTTTTAAAAAAGCTCCAAATCTCGTTATTATTACGATTGCGAGACATTTTATAAAATGCTAAATTAAATAATATTTTTACAAAGTATTTTACACTTATCCTAAAAATGCGCGAAAATTTTTAATTAATCTACTCAATTAATACCTATAGTCTTTCACAATTTCAAAACACACAAAACAATAACCAAACGCGTATCAACACTGACCATTACCATTAAGCATCCAAATTAAAAAAAAAACATTATTCACTAATTCAATTAGTTCAACTGATTCGAAGAATCTGCCAAAGCAGAAAAGGAAAGGCAACTAAATAAATAAGCATAAAGAAGAAAAGGTATACGAAATTACGCTAAAGTTGCTTCGCAAAAGCACTTTCCAACTTAATAAGTCGTATATATTATTGGTAAAATTACCATCACAAAAAGTAAAAATCTGCTTTTTTAAAAAAACAACTTATTTTGCTTTTATAAAAAAGCATGCTTTTTTATTGCTTTATACTTTATTATGATCTCTATTTATAACTAATAATAAGTACTGTTCACTCGCATTTCGATTACGCGGACAGCGGGGCGGCGTCGATTACGGGACCGGTCACATAAGCATCGTTGCGTCGTCTCACACAACCGCGCGCAGTCATACCTTTAAACTTTAATAACTTGCTGAAGATTATTTTTAAATATATAGTATACAGTCCACTTGCCTTTAATTTAACATCTGAGCCTCACCATGGTCCTTCGATCCGTCGAATCAATCTGGAAGCCTTCACGAGATTCTTCTACATTTGCATCTTCGGTTGCGGAGGATAGTTTCACGCTGGGTGCCGCAGAATCTCACTAATGCTCAGAAGCAGGCACGGGTGGAATGATGCCATGATATGATATAAAAATTTGAAGCAAGCTTGTCTAGGCGTGTTTACGACATCGTTACAGGTGATGATTCTTGGATTTTTCAATACTATGCCGAAACGAAGCGCCAGTTGACGGTTTGGGTGTTTCAAAACGAATCTACGCCTACCAAAGTGAAGCGATCTAGAAGCGGGGGTAAAATTTTGATTGCGAACTTTTGCAGTTTGACTGGCTACTAGGTGGCAATACCTTTACGAAACCAAAGAAGCATTAACGCTGAATGATATACTACCAAATGTTTGACACGAAGTTTTCTCTGTTGTGAGCAACAAGCGACCAAACACAGGGCTCCGCGGGTTACTGCTTCACCACGACAATGCGTCCGCCCACACAGCAATCAAAACGAGGAACTTCTTGGACAGTACACCGGTCAAACTCCTGGGTCAACCTCTACACAGCCCTAATCTAGCACCGTGTGACTTCTTCTTATTCCCAAAAAATAAAAAATCAGCCCAAACGGATACAATTTTCGTCGCCGGATGATGCGCTGTCAGCGTTCGAGCAGACGATAAACGAGGTGTTTGCGGCGGACTGGAAAAAGTATTTCGAATGCTGATTCAGACACATGACACTTTCTACAGTATGTTAACAAAACCCTGTCCGACCCGTGAAGGTGTTGTTAGATTTCGATAACTGATTCTACTAATGCATACAAAACCGGGCTAATCTTAAAAAAAAAATCGCCCTAAAAAAATAAATATTATTTCGCAAAAATTGGTAACTTAATAAATGTGCGTAAGCGCCCTTCCGCGGGGGGCGGGCGGCAGGGCACGCGGCACGTAGTCGCATCGCTATTCGCTCATAATAATACCGGTGTTGTCACTTTTTTAAAAATTACCAAATTTCGGGGAAGTTGGAATTAATTCGCGGGAAAATAAGATTATTTCAAAATTCATTTGTATTGGTACTATGATGATTACGTAAAATTTTATATTATATTTGGTCATGTGTTTACCTAACCTTTATTATCCTTATGGGTCAGACAGGGTTTTCTTAACATACTGTATATAGGCTGCTAGATAGTACTTTGACAAGATGTAATAAAAATATATGAATCTATATACCTTTTTTTTTTACTATCGCAAAACTTTCTGAGTGTCCTACGTACAGTCAGTCTGTATATATAACGTCGTGAAAAACAATGCGGTCGTGCATATAGCAACCCTGTTAGTGTGACTTAATTCATATTCAGACACTAGCACATTATTTTGTACTAGAAGCAAACCTGGCGTTTAAATAAAATGAGTAAGACAAAAAAGAAGATAAATCATACATATTAATTATTATATGTTTTAACGTTTTTTTTTTACCAATGTAAAGCATTCCAAAACAATAATTTCCTTCATCATCTGATTCAAAATATTCTTCTTTAAAAAGTATTTTCATTGTCAGTTGCGTCACAAACACCGTCTTTGCTACTGCTGTCATCAGCCTGCTATCTTAGGCAAATAACTGACTCATGTATATCTTGATATAGGGTTCACTCTCACATTTTCCTGAAATATTAAAAAAATATAATATATAATTTCTATCAGGAGATTTTGGACTATTTTCAATTACGAACATGATATAATTCATTTTTAAAATCAGCGGTAAAATTAATCACCCAAATTATTATACGGTCTACATAAATTTGCAATCTAACCTATAAATGCGCAATGTAAACAAACCCCATTATAGTCTTAAAATCGTATCCATAGTAAGTTTGAAACGTAGATAAAGAAAAAACAGTAACATGGTTAAATACCTGTCTTAGCAACTGTTAGAGCATAAATATCATCCAAATTTGATAAAATTTGTCCCGCTTGGTGTACTAACAAACATTGATGATAAACTTTAAAAATAATTTCCTGATCTCGATTCCGATTTGTTTTTCTCATATTTAACACATTCCTTCGATGTTTTGTCCAAATAGAACTGAAAGTGAATAAAACAAAAATCAATAAATAACAAATCACAAAACAAATCGATGACATTCGACATACTATGATTTAGTGTTGCCCTACTTTTGATTAAAGTTAGTTCCTCAAACATTAATTTTATGACTTTATAGACCGACTACATAAGAATATTCGCTATTTTACAGGTATAACCATAAAGGCGGATACAGAGAAGAATACTACTTTAGCGAAATTGGGAGTAGACAGTGGCATAAGTCGACTTATTTATAACTTCCTTAGAATTAATTATAATCTTGTATTAGAAGAGGCGAACATACCCTTGATTACTATTGACGCGTAAGTAGAGTCGCGGATATTTTCGGTATTCTTTGGGCCGTACTGTCTTTTACTTCTTCTTCCTCTGTGGTCAATCTATTGCTTTATTACTCTCTTTGCCAATCTTTCTCTTCTTGTACCTTTTATTAATTTACTATTTGGTATTTTTCATGCAGATCTCTCATTCTCTTAATCACAATGTAACAACACATCACTCGATTTGAATCGAAGTTTTGCCCATAGATTATAGAACACAAAGACCAAGGATTCCTGTTTAATAGTATATCACTATTTATCTTTAACTACTAAAAGTAGCCATGTTTTAATCGCGTCTAAACTGTCTAGTCCATGGAACATCATAATTTGACAGAACTAATCTAACATCTTATCTTCTGTCCTTTTCTCAATGAAATATAAAGAAAGAGATGCACTAGACTTAGAGTCAGTTTAGTAAACAAGGGCACTTAGGATAGTACCTACTCGAAACAAGATAATCCATAGACAGTTTAGATGATTAAAAAGCTGGCAACTAAAAATACGTCAATTAACGTCAGATACGGATTAATTTGGCAGGACTAAAATAATATTTATCTTTTGTCCTTTTCTTAATGGAATAGAAGGAAAGCTAAATTTAAATTAATTTAGTTTATGTCATATATGTGTTCTGTTTGTATCGATGTAGCCAACGAATTAAATAAACTTCATGCGTGGCGGCAATTTTCAAAATGGCGTAACGACACGGATTTGCATTACATATACGCATTAAAGTACAAAACTTGTTTCTAAAGTACACTTAAAACGCGTTATTTTTTATTAAGGCGTCAAGGTTTTTTTTAGGATACAGCAAATAGAAAGGTCTATCTTCAAAACAGATTTCCGGGATGTTAAGGGCTTGTCTACATTCTTCACCTTCGTAGACTCCGATGAACTGACTGCTACCACTGACTTCGTGTGTATGCCGACGCTCATTAATAATGCAGTAATGGTAGGTACTTACAATTTTTTATGATTCCGTACCCAAACCAAATTTAATTTATATGTGTTTTTACGCTAGCTTCAAACAAAGGTCTCCCCATTCCACCACTCACCACTGCGATCCGGACGAAGCGTTTTGCTTCCTCTTTTATACCCCGTACATCGAGGGACTGGAACAATTTGCCAGCGACGGTGTTTCCGTCACACTACAATTTGAGTGTCTTCAAGGCTAGAGTGAATAGGCTCTTAATAAACTAGCGCGCTTTACCATCAACGATCGCATCACTGCTTACCATCAGGTGGGATTGCGGTCAAGCGCTGGTTTATAATTTATAAAAAAAATGGCCATTTATGAATTCCGTTCGTGTGTGGAGTACTGCAGCCACATTTGGGCTGGTGCTGCTAAGTGTCACCTGGCCACTTTGGATTCAGTGGAGAGGCGTGCGAAGAGGCTGATTGGTGACCCTGATTTAACTCGGGTTGGTCTCCAAAGCCTAGAGCACAGGCGTAGAGTAGCCAGCCTTTCGGTGTTCTATAGGATACATTCTGGGGAGTGTGCGAGGGAATTGCACGATTTAATTCCCCCATCCCCGTTCCACCATCGGACGACCCGTCGTGCGGCGAGTTTCCACCCTTATTGTAAAGACATGCTTCAGAAGCGGGGAAAATAATAAAGCCGTAGTATAGTATGAACCAGTACAAGTTTGTTTAATTAATAATCAACAGTACAGGCATCAGTAGTTTATATATACTATTGAGTCAAAACACTAACGAATAGTTACAAAAATAGTAGACAGCGGAAACGGAAGTTAACAGGTATTGAATAAAATTAAGAAAAAGTTAATAATAACGCCAGTAATAGTCAATAATTGTGTACAGATATTTGGATTAACCTAAAATATGGAAAGTAATTTATACTTATTTATTTGAACAATGCTTTCTTTTAATAAATAAATATCCGATGGGCGGGAAGACTAATTCTCAGTATGATTTTATAATAAGAGTTGGCGGTAATCGGAAGTTGCATCAATAATTCTAAAATTAATAAATTAATGGCCGAAAGACCGGAAGTACTAAGCTTATAAAATCCTCCAAGTATTTAAAGTAGTCATAATAAATTTAAATTAATATAAATAATTACGTAACTACGATCAATATATAAATAATTATGTATAGCTCGAACTAAGTATGGCTTCATAGATGAGCGGGAAGCGGAAGCTGTAACACTCGGCCATCCTGTATCTGCCGTGGTCCACCGCGGCGTTGCTGTTCTCCTGACTTCTGCGACATCTGAAATAAAAATTTTGCAACACAGTAATTTGTTTCTTATAGTGTTATTAATTTACACACCCCAGTGCCTTGCATGTAAATATTTCAGCAATCCTTTAATCACAAAGCAAAATCTTGTACATAATAGGTAGGTACATGTTAATCACAGCAGGTACATAAATATCATTGAGTAGTTATGCAGGATTCAATTCCAAATTTATAAGTGACACTTAGATATGTTTACGGCTAGATCATGCAGCGTTAGATTAGGTATTGTGATTTGTGACACGAAGATGTCTATAATGCAGTTTTTTTTTTATAAGTAGGTATGTATCACACAGGATTAGATATTTATGTAGGTACCACACAGTTTATTGAAACTTTATATAAGTATACAATCAACTAAAACGATATCACAGCATTAGGATAAGTATTTTAAAATGAGATAAATTGTAGTTTTCTGTGGATTTAGTACACAGTTCTATCTAAACCGCCACACAGCGCGATATGTATGATAGATATGATGAAATAAACTGTATTAAAGTTTTATGTACATAGATCTACTTAAACGATCACATAGTTAAAGGATAGACGTTATGATTTTAGATCACCCAATAGTTTTATGCAAATAGCACACAGATACACTATAGCAGTTGGAAAGATATGATTTTTAGATGCGTTTGATGACATGTCGTCCTCCGTGGCGTAGCGGTCAACGCGACTGCCTGCAACGTGGAGGCCCCGGGTTCGATCCCCGGCCAGGTCATGATGGAAAAAAAGATCTTTTACCGATTGGCCTGGGTCTTGGATGTTTACCTATACAATATGTATCTATTATAAATATAGTATCGTCGAGTTAGTATCCCATAACACAAGTCTCGAACTCACTGTAGGGCTAGGCATAATCAGTGCGATTTGTTCGTATACATACTACACGATCACATAGCTGAAGTATAGATACTCCTATTTTAGATTAATAGTTTTATGCAAGTAGCACACAGATCTATCTATACGATCACACAGGAGTAGGATAGATATTAGGATTTTAAATTATCCGATTATGGAAATGGCACACAGATCTACCTATACGATCACACAGCAATAGGATAGATATTAGGATTTTAAATTATCTGATTATGGAAATGGCACACAGATCTACCTATACGATCACACAGCAATAGGATAGATATTAGGATTTTAAATTATCTGATTATGGAAATGGCACACAGATCTACCTATATGACCACACAGCAATAGGATAGATATTAGGATTTTAAATTATCTGATTATGGAAATGGCACACAGATCTACCTATACGATCACACAGCAATAGGATAGATATTAGGATTTTAAATTATCTGATTATGGAAATGGCACACAGATCTACCTATATGATCACACAGCAATAGGATAGATATTAGGATTTTAAATTATCTGATTATGGAAATGGCACACAGATCTACCTATATGATCACACAGCAATAGGATAGATATTAGGATTTTAAATTATCAGATTATGGAAATGGCACACAGATCTACCTATACGATCACACAGCTATAGGATAGATATTAGGATTTTAGATTATCTGATTGTGTAAATAGCACACAGATTCATCTATACAATCACACAGCAAAGGATATATATTAGGGTCTTAGATTACCTAGTAGTTCTATGTCAATAACACAGCAGTAGGATAGACGTTAGGATCTCAGATTATCTGATTGTGTAAATAGCACACAGATTTATCTATACAATCACACAGCATAGGATATATATTAGGGTCTTAGATTACCTAGTAGTTCTATGTCAATAACACACAGATCTATCTATATGTTCATGAAGCGTTAGGATATTTTATCTAAGCATAATGTAAAAGTTCACTATATCACACACACAGATTGTATTTTAAATATCCGTGATCCATAAAATATAATAGTTTATAATTTATACCCCACTGTGTAGCTAAGGTAGATAATGTGAAGTAGATTTTAAAATACTGTGACTGAAAGTATTCCTTTTTTTAATATTTCCTATTACACATTCAATTTATACGATATATCACAATGATTATAAGATATATTACACTGATTGTATGTCGTGGTGAATATGCTCAATCCTTCTCTGTAGGAGAGGAGACCTGTGCCCAGCAGTGGGACGATAAAAGGTTGATGATTACAATGACTTCCTTAATTAATTTCTGTTAAACTTTAATTCTCACGTAGCATCTGTACAGGCACTCATGTTTTTTTTTTTTTTGTTTTAACTTTCTAATAAATCATCCCTATCTACACTAGCTTTCTTCTGTAGTTTCAAGACCATTTATTATTGTTCGATTGACGCATTCTACTTGCCAGTTAAAACGCGGACTAGCAATTGCATTCAAAATATGCTTGAACTCTTTTTGTATAGCAAATTCTTTAAAATACTTGTAAAAGCGACAACCTTATCTAATTATTCTTCGTGGAGTGCCAAATACATTATTTCATTCAAGTGTTGGATTGTTTCTACAGAACTGACCCCTCTTACAGCATGAGCAAAATTGGATTTTGTAAAAGAGGCGATGACAACAAGTATGTAGCAGCGGCCATTACGGGTCTTTAGAAATAGGCCTAAATGATCACGAGCAGTGTGCATAGGTACCGAGACTTTTTCTATGGGATGCAACTGCCTCAGGTTTACCATAATTACCTTTTCAATAAGCTTAATGCAGGCATGCTTGTTATGTATTTGCGGATAAATCTTGTCATACTGGGAAACTAAAAATGTGACTTCATGAGCTTTTCGCATTTATCCATGCCTAAATGACTTATTTAATCTTGGTATTTTTGAAGTAATGACCACTTAGATAATTTTGGTATTACGAACCTGGCCCCATAAAATGTTTTCCGAAACAAGTAACCATCAATAATTTTATAATCATTATTTAAATTACGATTAGTGGTTTCATCTTTAAGTTGTTTGATTATAGCCTGAACGCTTTCATCTTGTAATTGCAACGTATGACGCCAGTCAGTTTCATCTATGTTGAAGCACTGGAGCGGCTTTACGGGGTTAACACTAAGCGCATCGGCATGCTTCATACGATCCCCAGGTCGGTATTCGATTTCTAAGTCAAAATCTTGAATGGCTAGCCAACCACCGGGCGATTCGACAAATTAGGTTCCTTTGGCAGAGGGTAGTCCTTAAAGCGGAACAAGCAGTTACGATTTTTATGGGTATGCCAGTAATATAAATACGAAATCGCTTTAAGGATACAGCGAGAGTTTCTAATTTGTAGCTATGATAGTGCATTTCTTGCGGACTGGTGACCCGACTAAAGTAAGCTATAGGCTTACGAGACCCATCCTTTTGATACTGGAGCAGTATACCACCCAGGCCAATTTTACTCGTGTCTGTGTGAATTTCAGTCTTTGCATGGTGATCATAAATTGCCAGGACTGGTAGACTGCTAAGAATGTATTTTGATTTATTGAATGCGCTATCTTGTTCTGGGCCCCAAATCAAATTAATGAACTGGCGTAATTCGTGTACATTCCGCAGTTGTCTGAATTCAGAAAAGCTATTAATTTTAGTCAGTCCGGAGCATACAGAACCTTCAGTTATTTCATGTCCTAAATAGTTAATGTTAAGAAAGGAACATTTTTTTTTTTTTTTTTTTTAGGTTAAGGTTGAGATTCACCCGAGAGAGAAGTATCAGAACCTCTTCCAACAGTTTAATACCTTCTTCAATTGTTACTGCAGGCAAGGTCACATCGTCTAAGTAGGTAGAGATTCTGTTATTTATGGATCCTAGCACTTTACGTATTAAACGAGGGAAAACGACTAGTGCAGTAGCCAAACCGATGGGCATTTTTTTTTTAACTCATAATGACCTGATGACGTGATAAATGCAGTTTTGTGAATAATCATCAGAGACCCTCACCAGGTAATAACCTTGGTCATGTCTAAAACTGTAAAGTATATTTTACCTACCAATCGATTAATTTCATCGTCAATATGTGGCAAAGGGAAGCAGTCTTTTACTGTACAGACATTTAATACCCCATAATCAACAAAGAGCCTATAATCACCCCCCTTTTCCTTCACCAATATTACAGGGCTTGCAGAATGAGAGTTAGACTCCCTCGCGATACCAGCATTCAAAAGCGCATTTACTTTGTCTTGTACTATTTCGTTTTCTTTATAAGATAACCTATATGGCTTGCAATACACGGACTTGTCAGTAGTGGTAGTTATTTGCATTGAAATGCAAATGTACCGCCTAAGTTAGGATGTGTACATCCTAACTGGTTACTGCATTTAACAAAACAGTGTTTGTATTTATTGAGCAGCTTTAATAACATATCAGAATGTTTGTTTTCCTGAACGCACTCCCCACTTGTGTTCGTAGTACTGTAATCGTCGGCAATCAAAGATACCATCTTTTTGAAAGTATACATCTGCAGGAGCTACAAGTTTACCAGCTTCCCACTGTATGCACGGATCTCAAACATTAACTTTGCACAATTGAAGGTCATTAGCAGTTAATAATATAGGTTGGGGTATGTAATACGATATACGACCCATAGAATACAAAACTGGACGGGTAACAAGTATGTTAGAAGGTAAATAATTGGGATCACGCATAGACTAATACCTTATTGCCAGTCCCCGGTTGAATGTTAACACAATGTTAAAAGCAAAGGCACTTTCGAAATAACATCCTCATTGTTCAGAGCAATGTCGGAAAGACGAGGGTTATCTTCAATGTTACTTAATAACTTGACCGATTTTGACGATTTTTTTTTTGTAAAGTCAGGCCCTGATGGTTAATTGTAGGTTGACCAACATGTTCGGATCAGTCACTTCAGCACTGGCGTACAAGCATAAATTGTCAATAAGGATCTCGAAACTTGTCTTCCCTAACGAATTAATCAAAAGTCCTCCAAATACTCATAATAACATTAGAACGAGACGGATATAATTTCAATCTTTTGACGAGATTTGAAGTGATTAAATTGACCCCACTACCAGTATCAATATACGCTAGCGCTACGCAATCATTTACGGTTACGTGTTTCTTGTACAAATCAGAAATAATTTCTGTGGTAACAAAATTAACATCCCGTACCTGTTGGTTATTTTGTGGTGCCTGTTGATCTCGTGGACTCCCGGCTACATACCAGCAGATGATCGCAGCATGTCAAGGTCGCTGGCAGACTTGGCAACGCGAACGCGTAGCTCGGCATTCACGGGCGGTGTGTCCAGTCTTGCGGCAGTTGTAGCAAGTCCTCGGCGAATTTCCCGCAGAACCACGTTGCGATGTCCTAGTTTCTAATTTCTTGTAATTTTCAAGTGATGATATGAACCCGTAATAAACTTCTTCCCATTCATACAAGTCATCCAGTTGGTCGATATTATGAAGGCATCCTTTTACATTGGTAGTCTTTTTCCCAGGGTAAAATTTTGGTACGATTTCGGAATCAAGTAGAGTTATTCTTCTTTTTTTTTTGGCAATGGCGGGTTGAACTGTTTCGGCGGGTGAAGAAAAAAAATTCAAGGTTTTCTTCCTCTTCCGTGGACGATTCGCTTCTCCGCCTCTTCCCCAAACCGTGGAAAAATATGGGCCGTGGGGCTTCTTCATCCCACTTCTGAAGTGTAAAGACATGCTTCAGAAGCGGGGAAAATAATAAAGCCGTAGTATAGTATGAACCAGTACAAGTTTGTTTAATTAATAATCAACAGTACAGGCATCAGTAGTTTATATATACTATTGAGTCAAAACACTAACGAATAGTCACAAAAATAGTAGACAGCGGAAACGGAAGTTAACAGGTATTGAATAAAATTAAGAAAAAGTTAATAATAACGCCAGTAATAGTCAATAATTGTGTACAGATATTTGGATTAACCTAAAATATGGAAAGTAATTTATACTTATTTATTTGAACAATGCTTTCTTTTAATAAATAAATATCCGATGGGCGGGAAGACTAATTCTCAGTATGATTTTATAATAAGAGTTGGCGGTAATCGGAAGTTGCATCAATAATTCTAAAATTAATAAATTAATGGCCGAAAGACCGGAAGTACTAAGCTTATAAAATCCTCCAAGTATTTAAAGTAGTCATAATAAATTTAAATTAATATAAATAATTACGTAACTACGATCAATATATAAATAATTATGTATAGCTCGAACTAAGTATGGCTTCATAGATGAGCGGGAAGCGGAAGCTGTAACATTATGTTGTTAACACCTCTACGATCCGGACGAAGCGTTTCGCCTCCTCCTTTATACCGCGTACATCGAGGGACTGGAACAATCTGCCGGCGGCGGTGTTTCCGTCGGACTACAATTTGAGTGTCTTCAAGGCTAGAGTGAATAGGCTCTTAATAAACTAGTGCGCTTTACCATCAACGATTGCGTCACTGCTTACCATCAGGCAGGATTGCGGTCAAGCGCTGGTTTATACTTTAATAAAAAAAAAAAAACCTGTAACAGCCTTAATTATGGACATGACTAAGGCTTTCGATTTTGTGGACCATAAAATCCTTCTAAGAAAGCTATGTAAATATGGCATTAGAGGCAAAATATTAAATTAATAAAGTCTTAGCTCACTGGCAGGAAACGGGTAACTAGTATTACAGCAATTGATTTCCGAACTAAACTTGAAGTTAATTACCAATCGAGCGAGAGGCCAATTTATTATGACGTTCCTCGGGTTAGTGTACTTGGCCCTTTATTATTCTTATGCTATATAAATGATCTTCCGAAAACCATATCACATCCTATGACCCTGTTTGCTGATGACTATACTGTAGTGTTTTCTAGTGAAAATAGTGACTCGTATGAAAATGACATAAACAGTAGCTTAAGTCTAATAATTCAATGGCTAAAGAATAATAACTTACAGATTAATTTTGACAAAACTCAAATAAGGACATTTAAATAAAGAACTAATCCTACAATTCTTGACATTAATTATGATCAAAGAAAAATTTTAAAAACGGTACAAACCAAATTTCAAGGAATTTGGCTAGATGAACACATGACATGGAAAACGCACATGGAGATTATGTTAAAAAAGAATAGAATAGAATACTCTTTATTATGTACACCATATAGATTACAGAACATAAATAAAAATATTTTACAAAGGGTGACACAATGGGCGGTCTTATCGCTAAGAGCGATCTTTTACAGACAACCTTTGGATGGAATTCTAAGAGGTAGGATAAAGAAATAGTGTAGGTAGTCTACAGTGTACTATTTACATAGATTATACAATAAATATATACGTTAAGTGCATCATACTAGTTTAAATAAATTTATACATCTAATTAATAAATATCATACGAGAGCACATTAAATATAATAATATGTTTAAAGAGAGAGGAAGTGCTTTTTTATCATAGTTTTAAAAGTAAACAGTGTTTGAGCACGCCTTACGGACACGGGCAAGTCATTCCATAGCCGAACTGCTTGTACAATAAGGAATTATCATAGAAACTAGTGGAATGCATCGGCATGTCTAATATCAGGTTTTCCGATGACCTCAGATATCTATTATGTGTGTCATGAAGGAACTTGAAACGTTCTTTAAGATAAGAGGGGGTTTTAGGATTAAACAAAATGTTGTAGAGCTGAAATAGTATATGAGAATTCCGGCGAAGACGTATGGGAAGCCACTTAAGCTTTGTACGAAATTCAGATATGTGATCATATTTGCGCAGGCCAAATATAAATCTTATACAAAAGTTTTGAAGTCGCTCAAGTTTATCTAGTTGTGCCTCAGTAAGATCTGGATAACTGACATCTGCGTAGTCAAGGATGGGAAGTAGAAGTGATTGTGCAAGCGCAGTTTTAGTGGCAGTAGGAAGAAAGTTCCGTAACCGTCTCAGAGACTTACCAGATGCAAAAATTTTGCGACTGACATCTTGTAGCTGTGGATCCCAGGAAAGATGCTTGTCGATCCAAACCCCAAGGTTCTTAACCTTCTCACTGAACGGAATAGCAGTACCATTAAATTGAACTTGGGGAAGTTGCGACCAGTCTATCCTGGGGAACATCCTTGAACTGCAAATAACAATGACCTGAGTCTTCGATGGGTTAACATGCAACCCATGCGCCTCACTCCACTCACAGATTGAGAACAAATCCTTGTTAATAATTTGAATTTTTTTTGAAAAGATTCATCAATTCTGTTATGCTCTACACAATTTAAACAAGGTTGCAAATCGTAATACTGTTCTCATTGCGCTCTTCGTTACGGTATAATGTTTTAGGGCAACTTTAGCAACAGAGAAATGGCATTCAAAGCCCAAAAACAATGTCTCCGAACCATATGCCTGTTGAAAACCACCGACAGCTGCAAACCATATTTTGTTAGTTTAAAACCATATTTTGTTAGTTTAATACGCTGTCATCCGTCTATATTTATGAAACTTCAATATTTGTTAATTAAGGAGAATGTGTCTAAATTTGAAAAACTTACGTCACCAAAACACACTGAAATCAAAAAAAAAAACACAGTAGGTACTGCACTTTTTTCAAAGAATTGTCTCGGCACGGGTCCAAAATTTTTTAATAAACTACCAAAAACTTTAAGAAGTATGACTAATATGAATCGTTTTAAGTCGCAACTTAAGAAATTGATGATTGACAAAGCTTACTATTCCATCAATGGGTTTTAGATGATAACAGTATAAAATAAGTAAATGTTAACTTTATTGTCCAATATTGTTTTTAATTAATTTGTACGCCTTGCAAGGCAAAACATAGTGATACTACACAAATTTTATACCATGTACCATGTTACTTATTAAATGTTTAACAAATAAAATCCTTTGACTTTGACTTTGAATCCACTTTCTCCGCGTAAAGATGGTTTTGATGCACCCCCACAAGAAAAAATCGAGTGACGTGAGGTCTGGTGATCTTTGCTGGCCACCGACGAGCCGCTGCCTGGCTGCCATCTAATTGAGACCACATTCGTTGGTATTGACGGGCGTTTAAGTTGTTGTTGCATTTTGACACCGTATTATTTAATAAATTAACAGACCTTTCCCCGTTCAAAGTCCTATCAATGAACACGGGTCCGATGATGTTATCATCGTGAATAGCTGCCCAAACATTTACTGAAAATCTGTACTGATAGGCTTTCTCCCGCCAAACGCGCGGGTTTTTGCTTTTGATTTTTGGCAGATTGTGTGTCAAGCCATTCGGTTCTAAAACAACTGGCACACCGGTGGTGACAAGAGCACGATTCGTCGTGTTCCGGCTTGATGTCTGGTGAAGCCGTATGGAGGACGGGTCTGAGCAGTTGTGTTGGGATGTGTGCCGGGTACGATGCGCCAAGTGTTGTTGTGTCGGGATTTTGGTCGTGGAGGGTCTCCACATAAATCTCCCTCTGGCGCAGCATCGTTGGTCGTGTTGTTGGGTTTAAAATTACACCACCTCGGTCAACTGCAGTCTTCCTTCCTATTCACTAAGTTTTTTAAGTGAATGGGTTTAATAAACTAGCGCGCTTTACCATCAATGATTGCATCACTGCTTACCATCAGGCGGGATTGCAGTCAAGCGCTAGTTTATAATTATTAAAAAAAAAAAAAACGATGGATGATATCATTAATGCTGCGTGCCGTGTTATGCGGCCTGCGAATTTTACTGCAGGGTAAGCCATGGTATCCGAGGCAGTCAACACCTTCGCCGCATTAGCAGCGATGCGGGCACCCCTTGTGTAGACAAGGGGTGCCCAGAAGCAGACAACTAGCGAGCCGAAAAGTAGCGTCACCCAGCAAAGTGCCTATGTTGTGTGACAGTAACGCCTGAAGCCAGAGGCCCGATTCCTGCTTACTCACAGCCAGTGAACGTATTAATAGGATTATTCCGTACCAACCTGCAGACCGGCTTATCTCACTGCCTCTGGGAAGATAGGTTCGTGGGCAGATTAGGTGGTTCATTGCATTAATCAAGCTGTTGGATTGTTACAGAGAGACGATGAATTTGACGGGACCCAAACCTACCTAGGTATCGTGCCGGGCATGGAGGGTCACTACGCGAGGTTCCGCTTACTGTGCGAGCGCCTCAAGCTACCCGCGGTGGTGTTGCAGCTGGGCCTTGATAAGCCAAATGAAACAATACAAGAAACAGCTGAGAGATTATCATTGGTAATGATTATTTTACAACTGCTTGTTATACCTACTTACCCTAAGAGTGTGGTAGTCACTGGTGTCATTACAAATTTCCTTATGAATATAATTTATTTCGACGATATGATTACTCAAGATCTTGTGCATCAATATTATTTTTTACTACTTTTGTTGAATATCTCCTCTGATTTTTGTGTTTGAAATGAAATGAAATGAAATGAAATCGTTTATTAAGCAAGTAGGATCACTGATCACTTTTACACGTCATATGTTTTTTTTTCTTCTTTTTTTTTTTTTTTTTTAAACTAGATGAAGCCGGCATTTCCTAACTGACTACCTCTGAGAAGAAATAGCCGAAACAAACTCAGGGATCATTGTCTTTTTTAAAGTCCAGACATTAAAAATGAAAATGTTTACAATAATTTACGTTATAATTACGCATATTGCTTAATAACAATGCTTAACAGAGCGAGCAGCTCAGTCCCAAGCCTCTCTATCCTCTAAATAATCTGAGATTTTATAATACCCCTTTTTGCAAAGTTTGGCCTTTATATAGGTTTTATATCGTTTAATGGGTAAGTTTCGAATGTCCATGGGAAGCTTGTTGTAAAAGTGTATACATTGACCCATGAACGAGTTGCCTACTCTGTGGAGACGAGTGTGATGTACAGCAAGATTGTGTTTGTTCCTGGTATTTATATTATGAATATCGCTTATTTTCTTAAAATTAGATATATTTTTATGTACATACATAAGATTTTCAAATATTTATTGCGAAGCTACAGTCAGAATGTTCACCTCTCTGAATTTTTCTCTAAGAGAATCTCTAGGACCAAGGTTGTAAATGGCTCGAACAGCCCTTTTCTGTAAAACAAAGATGGTATTGATGTCCGCACAAGTTCCCCAGAGAAGAATCCCATAAGTCATAAGACTATGAAAATAACTAAAATAAACAATTCTGGCTGTATTCACATCAGTTATCTGTCTAATTTTCTTAACAGCATACGCGGCAGAACTGAGTCTACCCGACAGCTTCTCAATGTGAGGACCCCATTGTAACTTGGAGTCAATAGTCAATCCAAGAAAAACTGTCGACTCGACAGGGATCAACTCTACTCCATTCAGTTGAACATTGGTACTTAACTGCCTGACATTTGGCGTAGAAAATTTAATGAATTTAGTTTTTTTTTCATTCAAAAGAAGGTTATTTACATTAAACCAATGGACAACTTTCGAAAGTGCATTGTTAACTTCGTCAAAATTTTATCGGCGGAGAACGCTGCCGAAAACTTAAAGTTAACGGAACGCGAGCATAGTAGTGTGTGTGCTTCCGCTGACCGCCACATGGCTTGGTGAATGTAATTAGTTGTAAGTTAGGCCTCTAAATTCAAAATTAATAAAGTAATCGATATATTAGAAATTATAAGTAAATATGTGCGATATTTACTTATAATTTCTAATATATCGATATTTTAAATACAGTCCACTTGATTCTTTTTTAAAGTATTTGGCACGTTGCCGTGCAACTATGATGCAAAAGTTACTCAAGGTAATTTTTTTATTCAGATGTTCCTGAAGAGGGCGGGGATGAAGAAACATTTCTATCTCTTGGGATATGAAAGTGGAATTTACGTAGTTTTAGAAATTTTATTTTATTTTATTTTATTTTATTTATTAGGGACAAAAAACAGTTACACAGTAAAGCATTTACATAAAGTGTATACAAATACAGATGTAAAAATGTATAACCCACACTATTGTCCACGAAGTGACATCGGAGTAAGAGAACGAATGCATGCAATAGAAGAAAAGTTATATGGTAATTTATAAAAGTGAAACACTGAATTGAAAAGACAGATTGACAAGAGCAGCAGACCTATAGGTGACTTGCAAGAGATTGTGAAACCATTTTTTTAAATTTAGCTTTCGATAGTGCGAAAATATCAATTTCAGAAAATTGAGAGTTATATGTTTCAAACAGCCGGCGGAGAGGGGCCCGCACCCCAGCGTTCGTTCTACATTGCGCAGTATAGAATAGCTGTGGTGCACGCACCTCCCGGCGCACAACAGATCTAGGTACAATGTAACATAATTTACTCGACAGCTCAGTACAATTAAATTTGTTATTGCATATACCGTGCAGCATCACAACCATGATCAGTAGACGTCTAGAATCCAAGTTCAATACTTTATAGTGTGTTAGCAAATCTGCGTAGGGAATCCTTGTACGGAAGCACTTATAGTGCGTGGCACGAAGAAATTTTTTCTGAACCATTTCTATTGCTATCTTATATTTGTCATAATACGGGCACCAGACGGGTACCGCGTATTCCAACTGTGAACGGACTAGTGATTTATATAAGAAGAGAAAAGTAGAAGGCTTTTTAAAGTCATTACAAGACCGCATCACAAAACCATACATCTGGAAGGCCTTGTTAATTATGTTGTCTATATGGGTATCCAAATGTAATTTGCTATCAAGCAGCACGCCAAGATCACGCGTGCGATCGGTTTTTTTCAATTGAGTACCATTCAATGTGTACGGGAAGTCAATAATATTTTTGTTTTTAATAAAAGAAATGAAATGACATTTTGGAAGACTAAGATGAAGTTTGTTGACTAGACAGTATTGTGAAAGCCTGCATAAGTCCTCTTCAAGTAGCAAACAATCCTGAGTATTGGCACAAGCCTTATAGATTTTAATGTCATCGGCATACATTAAGAATTGAGAGTTGACTATGCAGGATTTTATATCATTTATGAATAGGACAAAAAGCAATGGGCCTAAGACCGAACCCTGGGGCACACCTGATTCGACGACCACACAATCTGACTCAAAACCATTGATGACAACCTTTTGGGTCCTATGAGATATATATGAGGCAAACCACCTGAGTAAATTGCCTCTTATGCCATTGAACGCGATTTTATCTAGAAGCAATTTATGGTCCACCCTGTCAAAAGCCTTCCGAAAATCCGTGTACACAGCATCAACCTGCGTGCGCATATCCATATTTTCAAACAAAAATTGTGTAAAAATGATTAAATTTGTAGTAGTGGATTTGGATTTAACGAAGCCATGTTGCTCTGGTAAAATAAGGTGATTTAATTGTGGGAATAATTGGCCATGTACCAAACTCTCAAAAAGCTTACACAAGGTGGACAAGATGGAAATGGGTCGATAATTCTCAACGTTTCCTTTATCACCGCTCTTGTAAATGGGCGTAATGAAAGCCATCTTCCAGACACGGGGGAAAATTCCATCCCTGAGACACTTGTTAAATATAATGTGTAACGGGACACAGATGGTGTGAGCAGTGTTTTTAAAGAAAGAAGGTGGTAGACCATCTGGGCCGGCGCCCTTGGTTAAGTCCAATGAGGTTAGCGCGTCAAGTATGACACTCTTCTCGAGGTAAATATGCGGTATGCATACAGAATTCTCGTAAAAGGTCTCTGGAGGTGTCCAGGTGGTAGAGTCAAAAGTTGTGGGCTCGTATACAGAATTGAAGAAACTAGAAAACAGTGAACATATTTCAGCAGGGCAGTTAGATGATACATTTTTGTACTGCATAAAAGCTGGGATCCCAGAACCTTTCTTTCGATTGGAGATATACGTCCAGAAGTGCTTAACATTAATGGGTATGCTTTCTTCAACAGTTTCCATGTACTTATTATAACACTGTTTACAGAGTAGCTTGAAACGTTTACGCTGAATTGAGAACTTTTCATAATCGGATATGTTACGCAGTTTTTTCCATCGTATCCAGGCGCGTTCTTTATTTTTAAAAGTTTTTATTAGAGAAGCGCTAAACCAAATGGGAAAGGAAGTTGATTTGTGACGAGACAATGGAACAAATAGTCTGAGGATTCCATATATATAGTCATAAAAAGTGTCTACGGCCTGTTCACTGGAGAGATTAAGAAACAATTCGTCCCAGCACAACTTATTTAGTTCTACATTAATGTCTTGGTAATTAGCTTTAAAGAAATTGTATTTTATTTTAGAATGACGCCTCATGGGTGTGAAATGAGTCTCCAGAGAGGTTAAAACAGAAATTGGAGGATGGTGGCTGTCGGGCTGCAGCAGTACAATGTCTGACTTTGTCTGACATTCAGCGTTGCTGATAAATAAGTCTAAAATACGACCCAAAGTGTTTTTAAATGTGTTATATTGAGTGGCATTCGTGACAGCCATTAAATTCAACAACAATCGACCCACATTGTTATGTGTCTGAGGACTCATGTGACTAGCACCGCCTGACCAGTCAATTTCAGGCAGATTGTAGTCACCGGCCACATAAAATGACTCAGTAGAGGGAGCCGTAAGAATACTTTCTAATGTGGACAGATGTGACACGTAAACGTCGTCCTGAGTGCTTGGCGGTATATAGGCAGCGCTTATGACGTGGTGAGTGTTGGAGTGCGACGCGGGCATTTGGATCATAACGTGCTCGATGCCAGTGGTAGTGGGGCACGTAAATATCCGTACAGGTCGGAGCTCGCGCAGCACGGCTATCAGAACGCCCCCACCCTCGCGCTTGTTTGTGGTAATTCGGTTACGATCGTCTCTAAAAACCAAGTAGCGGTCATCAATGAATTCTTTGTCTAATATATTAGGTGTAAGCCATGTCTCAGACAATATGATCACGTCAAACGACAAGGAAAGAATGTTGGTGTACAGTGTGTGCAATTTAGTACGGATTCCTCTACAGTTTTGATAGAATAATGATATATTATTATTACCGAGCATTCCAATTAACTAAGTAAAAATGGAGTAAACAATAGGGGAAAGTAAAGTAATTATTATTATATTCAGGTATATTTAAAAACTTGGATTCCGTTCGTAGTGGGTAGCAGTAAAAAGTTAAGTCGAGTACATGGTTATGAGTATTAACAGTTACAGCTAATGAGCGAGTCTTAAACAACAAATACAATTGACAAGTTACTGATACATGCACAATAGTATAATCTATGGTAGTATTAATTACGTACGCGTGATAACAACACAAGAGTAAACAATCGCAAAACAAAAATATGAAAACAATTCCCGTCACCAAAACAACAAAGATATACTGACGGCATGAGATATGTGTTTTAGACATTTTAATACAATAAATCTGAACGTGCGGCCGTTTAAAATTATAATATATGTAAACATAACAATAACAAAAAACAAAACTATAACTATACATTATGAAGATTGCACTGAGCAATCTTGTTGACATCGCTTTGACAGCGTACAGCAAATGTTTTAGAACTATCGGCAGCCTTAACAAGTACAGTAGCGTTTCTAATCCAGACATACTTAACATTATGTTTTTTAGCCATCTCACGACAAGCACGAAATAAGTTTTTGTTAAAAAGAGTGAGGTGCTCGTTAATATACACCTTACAGGGGGTACCTGACATTCCGATTAGGTCGGAGGTAACATTTTTAGACAAACGATAGGAACTTAATACATTATCGCGAAGCATTCTTGAGGCTAATTTCACGACTATGTTCTTGGGTTTGTTACTTTCCTGTGCACGCGCGTGGGGAACACGGTGAATGGCTAATATATCCTGGCGGGGAATTGAGCACCTGAGGGTAGCACCGATCCTTTCGACGAGACCGAGGAGATCTTCATCACGTTTCTCAGGCAGGTTGCAGATCTCAATATTATTAAGTCGAGCTTGCTGTTCCAGCGACTCGATTTTTAGTTCCAATCCAGATAGTTTTTCATCCATGTTGCCATTCCAGGAACGACAAGAAAGCTGTAGATCTTCGACTTTACACTCGAGGCTATTAACACTGTTTTTGTAAACTGCGTTTTCCTTCTTTAAACTATCCATCTGCTGCCTTATTTCTTCAAACTTGCTGTTCATGAAGTCCACAGAGTCCCGAATCTCCTGGTTAATGGTCTGAATTGTGGAATTTTGAGTTTTCAAGACCTTAATCTCAGCAACAAGTGATTCCAGCGCCGAAGTTTGTTGTTTCACCAGATTCTGCATGTACTCATCCTGTTCCTGCTTCCAGGTTTTGAGCATAGTTTCTAGTTCCAGATTGCGTTCCACAAAAACCTTATTAGGTGAGAAGTCACAGCGAAGTCGTTTATGGCGAGACTGGGTGTTTACGTTCTCGGCACTGCACACAGCTTTTGAGATGTCAGAGTCCGACAACGATAAGTCACTCGTCATGCTGTTGTTCTTAGCTCTAGTTGGAGGTGAGCGCTGCATTACGATGCTGACAAGTAGTAATTTTATGATATTAATGGCAGAAGCGCAATAAAGCCTGCACACAAGCACATTCACAGTTTTATCGGTTATTTGTTAACTGGTTTACTGATAAGTCACTATATGGAGTTAGAAGCGGGACAGCAATTATGTCGACCGTACTATTTACGCGGAGGTGAAGGCGGGGTCGCAGTCACTCACTCACAGGCCGATGCAAAGAGAAATTACACAAACACTGAGCTTTAGCTGATTGTAAGGATTATATTTCGCGGTACAATATTTTATTTAATTTTTTTGACGGTATAGTTTTAGAAATTTAACACACTTGTATGCTATACAAGCTTTACCGCGGCAGTCCCCGAGTGCCGCACGTATTTTTTGGATATTTGCTATTTTCTTATGCATTTATGGGGAATTGGTAGGTCAGCATATATAATAATTGTTGTGGTGTTAGGTTATTTTCGTTACGGAATTTCTGGATTTGGTCTCCACGCCCAAGGCCCGCGATAGAAGCTATGCGATAGCTTAAAAATGTTTGATAAAGACAAAGACAATTTATTTTGCAAATATGGGTATATTAATGTTGTTGCATAAATAAAGGTAGTATGATCAGCCATATTTTACCAATCGGCATACAATATATATATATAAACATGGTATAAAAAGGTGAAACATAGATGGTAAAAACAGAATATACATGTTTTGCTTCATAGAAGCGTGCAAACTTTATACGCAAACAATAGCTAAATAATTCATTTAATTATACTACAATTTCATTCTCTAGGAACTCCCTGACACTGTAAAAACTTTTAGCAGACAACCATTCATATAATTTAGTTTTAAACAATCTTTATTTAATATTTTAAATTTATCTGGTATCTTGTTGTATACCCGTACACACATAAACACGCAGCTTTTGTTATACTTTGCAAGTCTTGGTAGGACACCTAGCGCGAGACTGTGAGGATCACGACGGCTACGAGATTATACATCGCTTGCTTTAGTGAATAACTCCTTGTGCCTAAACATAAACATATCAATTTCTAGTATATAAATAGACGGTAATGGTAACAAATCAAGTTTTTTAAATTTCGGCCTACAAGACGTTGATGTAATTGAGCGTTACATAAAAATTGTTCAGTATAAGGATAAGAATAAGGAATTACATTTTATTAGGAATATGTATTGTGGTTCTTCCCTTTGTAAAATATTATAATACACTTTACGAATAAGAAAGTTCTACAGTTTTTTTTTTTTAAGTGGTAATGGCAGTTCTCTCCAGCTTTTAGGCAGTTTATTAAATATGAACGGAGCCATACAGAACACACTTTTGCGCATAAGGGCTGTTCCTGCAGCCCGAAGGCATATTATCCTTCCATTGTCTCGTCTGTTTCGTGGAATTAGTTGATTTAATCATTTAGAACGATGAGGATTACTTTTAACAAAAATCGCTATTTCTAAGATATAAAGACATGGTAACGTAATGATTTTATATTTTTCAAAGCAAGGAACGCAAGTATCGGTAGGTTTTATTTTAAACATAGAACGTATGCATCTCTTTTGAGCCTTGAACACCGTTACCCGTTCTGTTGAGTTGCTCCAGAAAATGACACCATTACGTAGATGGGATTCTGCTAGACCATAGTAGGCTGTCAACAATGCCTCAGTACCTACTATAGATGACAATGTGTGCAAGGCGTAAGCAGCTTTACTCATTTTCTTACATAAAATTTCGGTATGTGGTTTCCAGTTTTGTTTTTTATCTATGTAAAGTCCTAAAAATTTTATTGCATCTACTTCTGCTATTGGTTGGTCATGAAAATGTATATACAAATTGCTCTTGACGTTGATCCTTTGATTGAAGTGTATTAATTTAGTTTTAGAAAGTTTAATTTTTATGTTGTTCTCCTCTAGCCACTTTACTATTAAATTTATGGAATCATTAATTTCATTTTCATATCTATCAATGTTTTTGCATGGTATCGTTATGGTGTTCTCATCGGCAAATAGTATCATACTTTGCAGGATGTTTCTTGGAAGGTCATTTATGTATAATAAAAATAAAAGTGGTCCCAAAACGCTGCCCTGTGGCACACCATATGAAACCCTTCGTTCAGTAGATTCAAAAACTATTTCAAGTTTACTTTTCATGTTGATTTGATTTATATTAGTTATTTGAGTTATGTTACGTAACCCGCCACACTTTTCCCAACCACTGCAACTCCTGAAAGCCAGAATCAACAGTGGCGACCGCCAGAAAAACGCCGAGCAATGAAGCTCGACGAGTCCCGGAGAAACGATTCAACTGTCTTGGGTCCCGCAACGAAATTAATCAGAAAAGAATAGCGGAGGAGTAAGAAAAAAGATATTTTTTCCACTTCCCTCCATAACAAGCAGAAGACAGAACAGAACTAGGCCAAACGGCACAAAGGGACATTATTGCAACTGGGAGAAGCCCAGATTGCCAAACACCACGGAATAAAATTTGATTAAGTTAATGGGTCCTAAGTAGGTATTAGCTGTTACAATTCCAATAATAGGTATGGCAAAAGCGCCTGAACGCACGGAAATTGGTTCTAGTTTCTACAAGGTCCATATAATAAACGACTCCGGATGTAACTTGTACACTATCCAACATAATATTGCGTTCATTCTGCCAAAGAACACACTCCCACAAGATGTGATGTGCGGACTGTTCAAATTCACAGTTCGATGTAGAACACTGACACAAAGGGGAAGGAACAAGTTTAAAAGAATACATGTGTGTGTATGTGTACACATTATGTTACGTAAGTAAGATTTAATGAGCTCATTGACATTCCCTCTAATTCCATAATCTTCAAGCTTATTTATTATTTCAGTCGTAATGCCGTCATATCCCATACTACTTGTATTATTTATGGACATAATAATTCTTTTAACATCGTCTGGTATACTAGGAGCCATGAACATTGATTTGCTGCTACTACGATCTAATGTTTCCATTTTAATGTTGAAATTGTTAGTCAGGCTTGGCTGTATTTTATCAATAAAATATTTATTAAAAGCTTCTGCAGTACTTTTGGGATGTGATATGACGTCGTTAACTATTTTAATTCTACTTATATTAGATTTAGGTAAATTATGCTTTGCACGATTGATAATTTGCCACGCAGTTTTTGATTTATTTTTCGATGTGATTATATTGTAATTATTTTGTGCTTTTTGTGTTAATTTAAAGAAAATTTGTACATTATAAAATAATTTGATAGTTTGGTTTTATTAGTATTGCTACGCTTAAGTCTAAATTACCACAGGAGTATCCTTTTCTTTTTAGAGCATAATTTGATGCCTTTTGACAACCACTTAGTTTTTCTTATTGTATTTATTTTAACGACTTTCATTGGAAAGCTTAGATCATATAGTAACTTGAAACTCTCAATGAAATTATTATACGCTATATTTAGGTTGTCCGTGCTATATATTTCCGAAAAGGTTAGACTGTTTAGATGGTTTTTAAATTTTACTACGTTCTCCGCACTATAGTTCCTTCTAGTTGCGTACCAATACTTTATACGACAGATTTTTTGTACCGGACATTTAAATAGCAATAAGCTGGCCATGCGAGTTGGTTGTTTCAAAGCCAGTTTCAGATTGTAACACATTAAAAGACTTTAGATGCACTAGTTGAGGTTTTAGTTGCACTATTTTGCTATAAAACATCTGTATTAAAATCTCCACAAATAACAACTTTCCTACAGCGTATACTAAGAATTTTTGCAAGAACATTTCAAGCTTATCGAAGCAATAATTTAAATTATTTATGTTCGGACTTCCATACCTATATATACACAATTATTCTCTTGTAACTAATGTAAGGTTTCATTTTTGAATAGCAAAAATATCAATATATAGTTGATTACCGACTATGAAAGTTGATTTAAAAATTGAGGTAGGTACGAGAAAAAGAAAAAAATAGACGGGCGGATTTTGGATGAAAAAAAGGAAGGCGGAAGAAAAAGATGGTGGTGACTGAGCTATTGTGGTGATGAATAAAAGTGTTTAAATATTAAAGATAAGTCTTTCCTTTGCTGGAATTTCTGTGGGGTTGTTTTATTTTACACTAGTAAGATCGACAGCACAACATTCAAATTTGCCTGGAGTTGATATCTTTGTTATTTTAGGCAGTTCTTTCCATTGTAGGCCATTTTTAACAAGGATACATGCACCTCCCCTTTTTTATCTTCTCTACAATAATTAGCTGCTAGGCTACTATAAAGTATATACAATAAATTTTCATATCCTTTCATGATAAAGTACTTAGTACAAAATATCAATATTTGACCCTTTTTTTAGACAATTCGTCTAGACATACCAACAATTCATCTGCCTTATTAATTAAACCCGCTATATTTTGCTGTAGTATGTTAATACAGGGTTTTTAATTATGAGCGCTCAAACATTGAAATGAAATAAAACAATCTGTTTCAGTGATCTTACCACAATTTTTATTACATTTTAAAGAATATTCAATGTCATTATGTGTGGAAAATAATATCAGCTAAATGGCCACCGCGACTCCGCTGTAGATGGTGTATTCTGGTGGACCAATTGTGAAGGACGTCTTCGCATAAATGGGGCTCAATTTCACGAAGAACGCGAGTTATGTTGGCCTTTAGGGTAGCAATTGACTGTGGCTTATCTGTAGACACTAGAGATTTAGCGTAGCCCCACAGAAAATAATCGAGCGGTGTTAAGTCACACGATCTCGGGGGTCAGTTGATGTCGCCACCACGCGAGCCCTCGAACTTCTCTTTCAATAAATTTAATGTTTCCCGTGCTGTATGGTAAGTGGCGCCGTCCTGTTGGAACCACATGTTTGTAAGATCCATGCCACCTACCCTAGGCCACAAAAAAATTGTTATCATCGACCGATATCGGTCGCCATTGACAGTGAGCACTGATTTTGATAATAATTTTTTATAATTTCTACGCGTTGTTGAAGCGTGTAGCGTTCCATGGTGAAATGTCACGACTATATTCCCGCCAAACTCCATAAAGAATAGAGGTAAACAAACCAATTTAGGTTTATCACAACTCACGTTGTTACGTTCACGTTGTTACAACGTTTTACAAATATCCTGTTATTTACATGATTATCGACTTTTACGTGCTATTACTATTACTACTTATTAACAATTCTAATTGCAGCATATTTCAATTGAATCACTAAAATAAAATGCATATTAACTTGGTATTTCGAAAAATTATTATAAAGTCGACATTAATTTTACGTGATAGCCCTACAAAAAAAGAAAGATGGATGAAATCCAGGTATTAAACACATTTTGTGGAATTCAACCGATGAAAAAAGTTGAAGCATTTGTCAATTAAATTTTACGAATTTTAATTACTTTCAGATTAACTGCATAACACATGCATTGTAATACTTTCAAGTATGGACTAAGAATAACTAGCGCGCTTTACCATCAACGATCGCATCACTGCTTACCATCAGGCGGGATTGCGGTCAAGCGCTGGTTTATAATTTATATATAAAAAAAGAATAATATATATGTATAAAAAAATATAACTTATTAGGAAATTAGCTTACATGTGTGTCATATTTCATTCAAATCGGTTAAGCGTTCTATACAAATCATAAATATCTAAACAAATAAACTGTTTGCATTAGTAGGAAGTAGAATTATTACTTTTATGAAAATCATCTATCTAGAAAAGGTTGTTAACATCTGTCTTTTAGGCGTAAACTACTCGGTGCCTAGCAACGGTTTGTTTACCTCTATTCTTTATCGAATTTGGCCGACATATAAATATGTATTCATGCCAAATTTGACAGCTATCGCATTACCAAGATGGCCGCTATGCGCTGTCAAAATTCGAGCGTCGCTATTGAAAAACCCTTTATAACTATTAGAGAAAAAACAATTCATTCACAGAGTGGGGCAAATCTGACTTCATTATAAGAATCACACGAAACTGAGTTATCATATGGAGTAAATTCATTGATCATTAAACTTAAATTATGGATTATATTAGCCATTCCACGATTGTTAACAGAACCGCTATTCTTTCTACACATAGAAATATCACAATCGAAATAAAAAATAGAATCAAACAAATAGGCAAAATTGTCTGTACACACATCTAAATAATTAAACTATTAAAGGTTTCTATTCTTGAATTAAACATTGCAGAGTATTTATTCAGTTTAAATGTAGCAGCACATAATATGATAATTGTGTGCTGTAATTTTAACAGCATTTCACGAATATTGATGGTCAGTTAGTTCCACATAGTTACTGGTCTGACGCAAGTCTTCTTCCCCGATAAATATCACGCAGTAGTCGTTACTAGTATAGCTCTTTAATTTAAGATCCAGGTTAAGGAGAAGATTGTTTATACCAGAATTGGGTGTCAGGTAGTAGCAAATTTCATAATTCGGAAGTTTATCTTCTGCGATTTTTAATATTTTGTTATTTTTATTGCTACTCAATATACATAGTTTACTTTTTCTAGTTTTAATTCGTTTAGTGCTAAGCTCAGTTTCTTGAAATTTGGTTTTATTCCCTTTATATTTTGGTGTTGGAGTGTGTACGAGTATAGCGCCATCTGTGCGGGGTTCGAATGCACGACAGTGTGCACGGCAGTCGTGTGAGTGATATAATTATTTCACCAACTGTATCATAACTATTGATATCGACATTGGTGATCATTTGAGGCGAGAAATATTTTTATATAATAAAAAGTCGTTCACACAACACAAATGATTCAAGTTTGAATTGCAGATTTTTTAAAAAGTTTTATTCACTTAGCACTGTTAGGCAATTCTTTTGCCCTGTTGTTTCACTTGCGTTCATATTTTGTTATTATTGAGTGTAAGAGGAGTTTTTAACACTAATCACTAATGTTCAGTTAACTTCTATAACACTTAAGTTTTTTCGAGGATAACGTTGACACTTAATATTTGTAACTTGCTTAATGTGTTTAGTGTACACTTAATGTTTACATAGTGTTTTTGTAAACATCATTCATCATCATCATCATCATTTCAGCCGAAAGACGTCCACTGCTGGACATAGGCCTCCCCCAAGTTTCTCCACGACGACCGGTCCTGCGCCTCCGGCATCCAGCGGTTTCCCGCGACCTTCACCAGGTCGTCGGTCCATCTTGTCGGGGGCCTACCCACGCTACGTCTTCCGGTGCGTGGTCGCCACTCGAGAACCCGTCGGCCCCATCGGGCATCGGTCCTACGGGCAATGTGTCCAGCCCATTGCCACTTCAGTGTTGCAATTCTTCGGGCTATGTCGGTTACTCTCGTTCTTCTGCGGATCTCCTCATTCCTGATTCGATCGCGCAGTGAAATCCCAAGCATAGCCCTCTCCATTGCCCTTTGAGCGACTTTGAGCCTTCTTATAAGGCCCATTGTTAGCGACCACGTCTCAACTCCATAAGTCATCACTGGCAACACAGACTGGTCAAAGACTTTTGTCTTGAGACACTGCGGTATTTCGGACGAGAAGATTCTACGTAGCTTCCCGAAAGCAGCCCAGCCGAGTTGGATTCGACGATTGACCTGTTTCTCGAAGTTGGACCTTCCTAACTGGATAGTTTGTCCCAGGTACACGTAGCTGTCAGCAACTTCGAGAACAGAGTCTCCAATCTTTATAGGAGTCGGTACAACATGGGCATTAGACATGACTTTCGTCTTGCCCATGTTCATTTTAAGACCGACTCGCTTGGAGGCCCTACTGAGGTCTTCGAGCATTGCACTCAGGTCCTCCGCGGTCTCAGCCATGACTACGATATCATCAGCAAACCGAAGGTGTGTCATGTACTCGCCATTGATGTTGATGCCCAGTCCTTTCCAGTCCAGAACCTTGAAGACATCCTCCAATGCAGCGGTGAACAGTTTCGGGGAGATAACATCTCCCTGTCTGACACCACGCTGCAGAGGTATTGGTTTCGAGGTCTAGTCCTGTATTCGGACTGACATGGTGGCGTTTTCGTACAAACCCTTCAGCGCTTCAATATACCGATAGTCTACTTGGCACCGCTGGAGAGACTGCAGTACAGCCCAGGTCTCGATCGAATAAAAGGCTTTTTCGTAGTCCACAAACGCCAAGCAAAGGGGTAGGTTATACTCCTCGGCCTTCTGTATAACCTGCCGCAGCGTATGTATGTGGTCTACTGTGCTGAAGCCTTTTCGGAAACCGGCTTGTTCGGGCGGCTGGAAGTCGTCAAACCTGCAGGCGAGACGATTTGTGAGGACTCCTGAAAACAACTTATAGACATGACTCAGAAGTGAGATGGGTCTGTAGTTTTTCAAAAGGGTGTTGTCACCCTTTTTGAAAAAGAGTACCACCACACTTCTGTGCCATGCATGTGGCGTTTTTCCCTCAACTATGACGGAATTAAATAACTTCTGAAGGGCCCTAAGGATTGGTTCACCACCCGCCTTCAGTAGCTCTGCTGTTATTCCGTCATCGCCCGGCGCCTTGTTGTTTTTAAGCTGTTTCAGAGCCAATCGAATATCCTGCAGGCTGACGTCCGGGATATCTTCAGTGTAGTGTCGGGTTAATCTTGCTCTAGGGTCTTCAGCAAGATTTAATGCGGGTCTTGTCGTTGAAGTGTAGAGCTGTCCATAGAAATTCTCGACTTCCCTCAAAAGCTCGGGCCCGGACGTTAAGATCTTGCCGTCGTCAGTCTTCAGCTTGCTTAGCCGGCTATGCCCAATAGTCAGATCTCTAGCGAAAACTTTAGAGCCTCTGTTTCGCTCTATAGCCTCCGTTATACGCTCGGTATTATACCGACGTAGGTCGCGCTTCAGAGACTTTGAGATCTGCTTATTGAGCTGCCGGTAACTGCAAGCATCACTTGACGAACGCAAAATCATCTCACGTCTGTCCTCCATGAGCTCGAGAGTGTAGTCCGAGAGCTTTTTAGTTCTATTTGTACGGCGGGTCTTAAAATACTTAGTCCCGACCGTACGGACAGCTTCTACAAACCCGTCATTGTATTCGTCCACGTCGCCACTTAGGCATTCGAAGCGATTTTTTAGCTCGAGCTGGAAACCTTCGGAGTTGTGGGTCTAGATGGGTGCTGGCCGGAGCGTGGACTACATCAGGCGAGATCTTTCGGACACTATATTCAGATTCAATGTGCCTCTGACCATACGGTGATCGCTGCCGCATTTGAGCGAGTTGATCACTGAGACATCATTGAATATGTGCCTTTTTGTCGTCAAAATGAAGTCTATCTCATTCTTAGTGACCCTGTCGGGACTGATCCAAGTCCACTTTCGCTGTTCACGCTTTTTGAAGAAGGAGTTCATCATAAAGAGTCCCTCCTTCTCCATGAAGCCAGCTAACATGTGGCCTCGGTGGTTCCGACGCCCAAATCCAAAATTTCCCAGTCCGAGCTCCTCACCGCTCCGTTTTCCAAGTTTAGCGTTGAAGTCCCCCATGATAACGCTGTAGTGAGTTTTAGAGCTATGTATGGCTTTAGAGATGTCCTCATACATAGTCTCTACTTCATCGTCGGAGTGTGTCGAGGTCGGGGCGTATACCTGAATGACCTTCAGCGAATCCCGTTTGGTTATTCTGAGTACCAGGAACGCCACCCTGGTCGACACACTCTCGATCTTCACTACATTGTCCACAAGGGACCTGTGGACGAGGAACCCGACACCACCTTGGGACTGATGGTCGCCCTCCCGGAAATAGAGCAAGTTACCGGATTTAAGGATTATCGAGTCCTCACCCTCTCTTCGGACTTCAGATAATCCCAGGACACCCCATCGCAACTTGCTCAATTCTTCCTCCAGTTCAATAACCCTCTCGTCGGTCCGCAGTGTGCGCATGTTTAGTGTTGCCAGATCGATCCGTCGTTGTTTGTGGTAGCCGGATCTCTTCCGGAGATTCTTCGCACCCCTTGCCCCGCCTTACCGTTACCTTGGCCGCTACCACAATGACCAGGAATAGCGGAGCTGCCGGGGACTAGGGGCCTTGGCTTAGTCGTGTGCATCATTTGGGGGGGGTTTGCCATCATCCCCACGCTTGGCAGGCGGGTTGGGGATCGCAGGATTTGATATTCCACAGAAGAAGCGCTGCTGCCCGCTTCCATGGTGAGAGTTCCCTTAGTCGCCTCTTACGACACCCACGGGAGGATATGGTTTGGTACTATTCTAAGCCCGGTACCACACGGGGCAAAACACTTTGATTATTATTTTTAGTGAAGTTGTGGCACTTTATTCCTTTTTTATTCACTAAACTTCCACGTAACACTCAGATAATAATAGTATATGATATTTACACTATAACGTTTACGGTACAAACGATATTTTAGGTTTAGATGAGATGTAAATAATTTTTAAGATGTTCATTGATAATAAAAAATAAGATTAGCTAGAGGAAACACATGATCAAGGTCAGTTCAACATTGACAATTTAGCAAACGCTTTAGAACAAAGATTAATATTAACGTCCAAAAATCATTTTTATCACTGACTGACCTATAGATGAAAATTCTAACCCAGTTCCAGATGACCTAGAAAGTTCAAATTTGGCATGCAGATTAGGTAAATACAAAGGAATCAATCAAAATCAAAAGTCATTTATTCAAATTAGCCTGATAATCAGCACTTTTTGAACGTAAGTATTACATAAGAGAGTCTCCCAAAACGCCTACCAATCGACACTTCCTAGTGCTTTCGCTGGGAAAAGAAAGTGGCGGAACAAACTTCCCAGCAGCGCAGCTATCTCATCTGCACGAGGAGAGGAATCAACAAGTCCATCAAGAGCCAATCGCAGTACAGAAAAAGAGAAGGGGGCATAGAAATTATTTTCGGAAGCAAGAAACACGGAGAAGAAGGAAAAGAGTTCAAACTAGGAACTGAAGGAGGAGACAGTTTGTCGGAGAAAGCTTCAATCCAGGAAGACGGATCATTTAGCTGATATATCAACAGAATTGAAGGGGCCTCTGTATCTTTTGATTTACTTCCATACTAGGGAAGAAGGGGAACATGGAGATAAGCTTTGGCAATAGCGAAGCCAACCTTCTTTTTTCTTTTTAGAGAGATTCCTTTTAGCAAAGGCTGCTTTTCTTTGGTACACTAAAAAATTATGAAGAGTCATAGAATTGGAATACTGCACTTCTGCTAATTTTCTTTCCTTGACAGCGGAAGTGCATTCTGAGTCCCACCAAAGAGTTGAGACTTTGAACCTGTGAGGTTTTTTTAGGAGGAAAATTGTCATCAGCACTCGAAATTATTGAGTTTACAAATTTCGAATAACACCCAACAAGATTGTTACTGTTTTGGGGTTGGGGATGAGAAAGTAAGGTATTTTCAAGGGAATCCGAGTAAGAAGGCCATTTTGCATTATTTAATCTATATTTATGAGTGGGATTAAAATTACGGGCAGGTACTACTCTATCGGAGATAGGCACAATAATAGGAAATTGATCACTACTATAAGAATGAGGCAATATTCCAGGAAAGAATGGGGGCAAGAGAGGCAGAACATGCTGGGATTGGGTTTTGTGAAGGGCGAACCCTCCTAGTGGGCGACCCATTGTTAATGATACATAGGTTAATTTCATCAAAAATTTCAAAGAGGGCACGACCAAAGTTATCATCATGACTCGAACCCCATGAACGATGGTGAGCACTTAAATCACCCATAAAAATGATTGAAGGTGGAAGTAAAGAAAAAATACATAGCAGGTCAGGAATTAATCTGGAATGAGGATGAGGAATGTATGCGGAGAAAAAAGTTATAATAAAAGCCCTGATAGCAACAATGTTAATGTCGGGAGAAGAAGGGGGAAGATATATTAGAGAGACAGCGAGGGAGCGCCTTACAAGAAGGGCAAATCCCTACCCGCATATATGTCAGCTTGATCATCACGAAAACAGGAGTAACCTGGAACCCGAAAGTGAGAACCAGGCACCAACCAAATCTCCGAAATGGCGATGACAGAGGGATGAAATTTATTAATTGAAAATAAAAATTCAGGCTTCTTCGGCCGATTGCTTTGTGAGCTACACTGAAGTGTGAAGTCTAGATCCATAAATATTATTTAGGTTAGGTTATATAGGTTGAGAGCACTTGAAGCACCTTGCCTTGGACCGGCACTGTGTCTTGACGTGCCCAAAGCCGCAGCAATTTTGACACTGAATAGTGGGGTATTGATATACCTCCACTAAGAGGGAAGTGCGGCACAGAAAAATACGATTAGGAAGAGTCTGACCCTTAAAAGTGATGACGATGGTTTGCCCCGTGATCCCGCACACATCAGGAAGGAACACCGATTCAATAAATTCGTCCATGGACATGTCGACCGGTACCTGACGGACGACCCCCATTTTCGTGATATTGTAGGAAAGAATGGTAGCAGTATATTTTTTGTCCACTCTTAATACCATCCCTGCGGATGTTTTTGATTTTGTTAATCGTTAATAATTGGCCAAACTTAATGGGACTCGGTAGGGATCCGGTTCAGATCGCGAAACGTGGACCAGAAAAGGCCCTTTATCTGTTTCGGAATAAGTTAGACCCTCTTTAAGAGAGGGATGAACAAACAGAGTTTGAATGGCCGCAACAGCCATTTCTTTATTTATAATTGTCTTTTTGGAGACGATTTCGATCGTCTCCCGGTCAAATAGGAGGCGTCTCTTACCAGCTGCAGACGTCTGAACTGCATCAGGGGTATCAGGAGGAACCGGAGGGGGAGGAGATAGGTCCATAACTATAGAGAAATACCACCTAAGAACAAAAATCCGCACAAAACTACAATGAAATATTATAAAATTACTGATATTTTCCTAAAATAAGAGGATTTGGAAAAAATAGGACTCTCCAGCACGACTGACAGCTATCAATCCGAAATTAATTCATATAAAAGACACTCTTGTGCATTAGTGCAGTCTTTGATGACAGGAAAATATGTATGACATACTTTGCTGTCATCACGTCTATTTCTAGGAAATCTGTCTGTCATGCGAGGAAACAAATGTGGATTTAGTTTTACAAACATTACTGTTTCTAATATGTAAAGTGAAGGTAATGTAAATTATGATATTCAATTAAATTTATTTACAGCTATCAGTAGTTTTGAGATTAAACATAGATTTCAAGCAGAATTTTTGTCTTTTAAAGATAATATCTTTATCAGTTGAGTTCCCCAGAAGATTAAATAAATATATACAGACAAATCACACAGATTGAGCTAGCCCCAAAGTTTGAGCCTTGTGTGAGTTAGTATCCCATAATACTAACTCAACGATACTACATTTATAATAGATACCTACATATATAGATAAACATCCAAGACCTCGGTCAATCAGGAAAAGATCATTTTCCATCATGACCTGGCCGGGGATCAAACCCGGGGCCCCCACATCGCAAGCAGGCGTGTTGACCGCTGCGCTACAGAGGTCGACTACCACCAAATACTACATCTGATCACACCATATCTAATGACAGATTCAACCAAACCATAGTAGGCTATTAATAGAGCCTATATATTTAAAGTACGTGATAATTTATATAACGCGTATGCACTACTGCTTATTCTTTTTGCTAGAGTCTCAATGCGCGCCTTCCAATTTAAGTTTCTGTCAATTGTTAGGCCTAGAAATATTGTACTATTAGCTATATGTATTTTATTATTATTATAGTCGATGTCAAGACTAGTTAGTAGTAGTCATAGTTTTATTTATTATTTTTTTATTTATTACCATCCAGCTACTTTACCGCTTCAATTAATGTATTTTTTTATATCCGTTTCATATGTACTTTTGTTATGGCATGGTTTAATAAACTTAGGAAAGTAATTAATATAGAGAGTAAACAAGAGTGGTGCAAGTATGCTACCTTGCGAAACTCCAGGATGGACGATACGTTCGCATGACGTAAAAATATCTTCACGTTTTGAACTCATATATATTCTACTAATTTGCGTTACTTGTGTTCTGTCTTATAGGTATGATTGTATTAGATTAAATATGTTTCCTCTTATACCATATGCGTCAAGTTTATTAAGCAATATATTATGTTGGACATAATCAAATGCCTGTGTCATGTCACAGAAGATGGCATAGACTGGTGTATTTTTATCAATGTCTATCATAATTGTATGAAAGAAATATTATATGGCCAAATTAATTGTTTTCTTTTCCTAAATCCTTTCTGTTCATTACAGAGTATATGATTTTTTTTCAAATATTTATTTAATTCCATATAGATATATTTTTAGATATTTTTTGAAATAATTGGTATTAATGAGATTGACCTTTAAAATTCGATTAGCTCCCTATCCTGCTCCTTAAATAATGATTTTACTATAGATTTTTTTAGCGATTTCGGAAACATACATTCACTGATGCTTAAGTTACTAATGTGGCTTATGCCATCGTATCCTACACTCTTAGTATTTTTAAGGCTGCTATGATGTTTATTATATCAAGTGGTAAACTTGGTGCCATGAACATTGAGCCTTTTGTGACTGAAATATGTTTAGTGACTGTGGTTTCCGAGCTAGTCATAGATTCAATTTTATATATAAAATAATCGTTACATATATTTGCAATCATTTTTGGGTCAGTCATAATTTCATTATTATATCCTATTTTGTCTATCGTGATTTTTGGAATATTTAGCTTTGATTGGTTTATTATTTACCAAACAGTCTTAAATTTATTACTTGATTTTTTAATCTTATGTATATTTTGTGCGCATCGAGTACAAAGTAGTAGAGTGATTATTTTTAAGCATTTTTTAATAGTACTAAAATTTATTTTTTTTAATTATTGTAGTTTTTTGTCAATATTACCATAATATTTGGCGTTTATTTTTGCTACATATTTTAATACCACGGGAGACCCAACTAGGTAACCCTTTTTACCTATACAGATATGAGAGTTTCAGGAAAGCACTTTTTATAATAGAATAGAATACTCTTGATTATGTACATAGATCGCTAAGAGCGATCTTTTACAGACAATCTTTGGATGGAATAGTAAGGGGAAGGAGAGAGAAAGTTGCGGTTGAAGATAGTCTACAGTGTACTATTTACATAGTTAATATAATAAATATGCACGTTGAGTGTATCATATTAGTCTAATAAATATTACATCTAATCAATAAACATAATACAAGAGCAAATAAAAAATAATGACATGTTTAAAGAGAGAGGAAATGCCTTTTTTTTCCATGGTTTTAAAAGTGGACAGAGTTTGAGCACGCCTTACAAACATGGGCAAGCAAAAGATTTATCGTAAAAACGAGTGGAATGCATCGGCACGTGGTTTTCCGATGACCTCCAATATCTATTATGTGTGGTGTGTCATGAAGGAACTTGAAACGTTCTTTAAGATAAGAGGGGGTTATACCGCTTTGTTTAATCCTAAAACCCCCTCTTGGTTTTAGGATTAAACAAAGCGCTGTAGAGCTGAAATAGGTTATGAGCATTCCGCCGAAGACGTATGGGAAGCCACTTAAGCTTTGTACGAAATTCAGATATGTGATCATATTTGCGCAGGCCAAAAATCTTATGCAAAAGTTTTGAACTGTTTATATAGAAAAGAAAACATCCCTGTGAAGATGTAATCATCTCTGTGGATTTAACTGTTCCCTATTTTTCGCACGGTCAGTTTTTCAGCTTTGTCGCATGTGAGTGATCCCAGAAACTATATGCTTTGATTCCAGACGGCAATACATCTAACGTTGTGTACAGAGAAGCATTGTTGTAACTTTTATTCTCATTAACATTCACTTCCCTACGCACAACCAAGCGAACGAAGTCGCGGGCACAGCTAGTTAATTAAATATATTTATTACGCAAAGGGTCACATGCATCGTAAATAGGGGCACCGATGTGCGTCACTATGCGGTGCGGTGGTGTGCCGTCAGCAGTTCAGTCATTTCGAGGCGCGCGTTTCGCTTGTTTCCTTTTCGGTTTGGAGGATGAGGAACACTTATGTTCCATAGAATAGGGAGGACCCTCCGACCAGACGGGTGTTTTTGTTTGGGGGGCACTTGCTCAACGGTTGAAGTTGGAAGTTTTATGTATGCTAATTACACGGTAAATTCTGCTTGTGAGATGTAGAATTTGTGTCACGTCAGTATGACGGCTTCTTTATTTGTGGCGTTTGTAGAGTCCGCTACAACGGTATCCAGATTAGTCTTCTTTCAACTTCCAACTATGTATGCCAGGTGGTCCAGGCTTTGGATAAATCTTATTTTCTGAAGATAGTTTGTCGGCTACAGACTTGGATTCTTGACTACATTTAGTCGGTACATTCATCGTTTTATGATACTGTAGCAATGCAAATGTACTGGATATTACGATGTAGAACGTAGATTCAAAGATTAGTTGGGAGACTGTTCTGTGGAGCACTTGTGAGGTCCCCCAACTGCGATTGTTTAACTTGTTTCTGCCTTTTCAGTTCGTTGTATATATAGGCGAGGTTTTGTTTGTAAATATTTTTTTATTTGTATCTTTTTAGTTTTCTTATTTATTAATATGTTATATAAGTATTTATATTCAGCGTTTTTAAAATCTAATCTTTTTTTTACCTTACAATATGGTGTCAAACATCCGATATTTTAGTTTTTTTTATGTCACCTATTTAAGAACACTTGTTCTGAAGGTAATAAAGAAACAAACATACAAGATAAGCGCTAAAAACATAACCCTTTCTGGCAGACGGGTGAAAAGACCCAAATTTTAAGAAAAACAAAAAACAAACGTTAAGTTGCGGATCGGTATTTTTACATATTATTATGTAAAAATACCGATCCGCAACTTAACGATGATACTTTCTTTTAAGATTTTTTCTATATTAGAAACTAGCTTTCCGCCCGCGGCTTCGCCCGCGTTAATATCGGTTTTATCGCGCTTTTTAGATTTCTCTCGGGAATATCAATTTTTTTCGGGATAAAAACCCCATTATTTAATCCGGACTTCTAACTTTCCGTCTGCAAAATTTCAAAGCAATCTGTTCAGGAGTCTCGGCGTGAAAGTGGTACAAACAAACTCACTTTCCGATGTATAATATTAGTAAGGATATATTTGGTGTACACATACAAATATTCCAATAATCTCCCTTGGGAACTTGGTGTTTTTTTAGAACCAAAAGTACCCTATGTTACTCTCCATCTTTTCAACTAACTACACACATCAAAAGTGTCTAGGGATCAAGCATTTTTATGCGGATTTCTATCTATCTCTATTAGATTTATTTCTATCTATATCTGTTTCTATCTCTACAAAGAGACCGGATACAAGACGTATACGACACTGGAGAACCCCTGGACGCCAACAGCGATTAAAATCCTGCCAGGAAGTCCATCCTTATAGTGGTGGAACCATCATGGTATGGGCGGGTATTTGGATCGGCGGAAGAACTGGGTTGATTTGGATCAGAGGCAACCTCAACGCTCAAATTTATGCTGAGACGATTGTATCAGACGTCATCGTTCCTCTACAAGTGCAAATCGGTCCCTTATTTCAGTTAATGCATGATAATGCACGACCGCACACCGCAAGAGTTGTAAGACAGACTCTCGCCGCAGCTAACATCAATGTCCTGCCCTGGCCTGCTCAGTCGCCAGACTTGAACCCGATTGAGCATGCATGGGATATGCTACAGAGAAGAGCTCTGCCGAATATGGAGGGTATCCAGTCGAAAGAAGACCTTTTTTTGTTGTTGCAACGAACATGGGCGGCCATTCCACAGCGTGATTTGGATGAACTCATTTTGAGTATGCCAAACCGATGTTCTTGTGTTGTTAGTGTTCGCGGTAGAAACACGGATTATTAATTGTTTAAGTTACCCAATAAAATTTTAGAGAAAACTGTTATTTCAGTCTTTTTTTCGAACTTTTGTGTTAGTGGTTCAAATGTCAAATATCCCTTTATTAGGAAAATGGCAAATTTCTTTATTAATGCAAAGGTGACTTGGTTTATCGTTACTGTGACAAACGAAAACACTTTATTTGATGAATCCTTAAAGAAACTTTTAATTAATATCAATCAGGAGAAAAGTTATTGCAAAAATATATGTTGATCCCTAGACACTTTTGATGTGTGTATATGCCAAAAATCAAGTCGATTCGTTACTTTATTAGGTTATATATATGGACGATATTTGGTGTACACATACAAATATTCCAGTAATCTCCCTTGGGAACTTGATGTTTTTTGGGGACCAAAAGTAGCCTATGTTACTCTCCATCTTTTCAACTAACTGTATGCCAAAAATCAGGTCGATTGATTGCTTAGCTACGGCGTGAAGGAAGGACAAACAAACAAACAAACACACTTTCACATTTATAATATTAGTATGGATTATAAAAAATGAGGGTAGATTTGAAACAAACTAGTTCACATAAAATATTCCACTACACAGCTAATGTAGGAGCATTAGCTACAATAACTCAAATAATAAAACTTAGCTGTTGTTGGTTTGTGAACATATAGTTACGAGTTTGTGATATTAGTTTTACTTTTTTAATCAATATGCAGGCTATCACATTACAAATTTACTCAATATACCTCAAATATCATATGAAACCGGCTTTTGTGTAAGTTGTTTTTATTATTATTTGGATAAGGTCCAAACCAATCGCTTGTTGCAAGTGTGTAAAAAAATTATTATTGTTTTAGATAAATACTGTAAGCCGTTGGGTTAAGAAGTTGGAGGAAGAAGGTAGCTTAAAGTGTAGAGACAAGTGGAACGAAACGACAATATTTACCGTTGAATAAACCTTTAAATCGTGCAAAGAAGGGAGGTTGCATTTGTGGTTTAAAAATAAACTGGCGAGACTGGTGGAGACTTATCGAGCTAAATAAAAAAAAAAAAGCAATTTTAACAATCACAGTGCAGAAGTGTTCTACAGAGTGTTTTAAATATATACCGTTATATATCTTAATAACGGACTCTAAAGAAACAAAAAATAATATTGCTACTTCTCATCAACAAATTTAGCTAAGTGACAGTAATATGTGTGGTTGGCCTAGTGGCTAATAGATGTCGCCTTTTGCAATTTCAATACAAATTACTTCTGGTAAATTATAAAAACAATAATTTCGAAATTCGATAAGAAATAACTTTGTTAACTATTGAACTAAGAAAGCGCTAGAACATTATAATCTCATGCCATCAAACTCCGAAAAAAGTCACTGCAAGATGGCAGCACTATTAACAGGCTATACGCGCAAAAAAATTGTAAATGTAAAAAGCACTGTTTTGTGTTCTAAGTATAGATTATTTTATGATTGTAATAATATTCAGGTTAAGCTTAATCCTCTTTTCTTTAAGAAAATGAATAATTAAGCTATAATCTCTTTAATGATAACATAAACTGTTCTTTATATTTTTTATTATAACAATATCATAAGTTTGTCAGAGATTACTATTATATAAAATATTACAATGCTGCCATATCAACGTTTGTTTCATTTATTAGTATAAGTAAGTATATCTATACCATATACAGTATGTTAAGAAAACCCTGTCCGACCCGTGAAGGTGTTGTTAGGTATCGATAACTGATTCTACTAATGCATACAAAACCGGGCTAAACTTAAAAAAAAAATCCCCCTAAAAAAGTAAATATTCTTTCGCAAAAAGAGGTAACTTAATCAATGTGCGATATGCACCCTTCCGCGGGGAGCGGGCGGCAGGGCACGCGGCACGTGGTCGCATCGCTATTCGCTCATAATAATACCGGTGTTGTCACTTTTTTAAAAATTACCAAATTTCGGGGAAGTTGGAATTAATTCGCGGGAAAAAAAGATTATTTCAAAATTCATTTGTATTGGTACTATGATGATTACGTAAAATTTTATATTATATTTGGTCATGTGTATACCTAACCTTTATTATCCTTATGAGTCGGACAGGGTTTTCTTAACATACTGTACATACTATATGTATTCAGTATTTTTAAGTAAAGAATCTATGTACGAAAATTCGCTAACGCGGGTGGGTTTTAGTTAGTAAAAGTCTGACACGCCCTTTCGCTCCACTCAGGGCGGGACAGGTCATAAATAATGACCTTCTTAACTTTTCTCACGAGCTGGTTTGGCGGTAGAACGTATGGTAGGTACCTGAGTATATCGAAGTAGAAAAGCAGTAAAAAAATATTGGAATAAATTCTATTCACTGTTTCCGTGACTTTGCGCGTGATTCCTAATAAAACTACTTTTTCTTGTATAATCTACTAATAATGTATTAATCAAGTGCAAAGCTATTCCAAGGTATAATTTAGCTATTTTCTTCACTCCAAATTTAATTAAAATACAATCAGTACATTGTGTATGAACGAAGGGCATCCAGACATTAGCATTTAATATTTCCTGAAGAAAAAGCAATCTGTTTGAAATTGGCCATTTGTGAAACTTCAAAATATGATTTCGTTGGTGTCAAATATTTTTAGTAGGAAAGTAATATTAAAAATTATATTGACTAAACTATGTATACATGTTGCTATTTCTAAGACTTTCTACATACTATCCGTCAACATGTCATAAGATTGTATCTTTTGAAGCGAAATATGCAAACACTTGAATATTTTACAGATGTCTTTTTCTGTGGCAGCTGTAAAAGCAATAATATTAATATATATTTAGTTTGTTTATCTGATGGTCATCCTATATACGAAGCATGATCTATTTCTTACAATGATAGATGGCAAAGTGGCTCAGGTATTAACAGATACGTCTTCGGGTTCCACATGTACAATATGTGGAGCTACTCCACGCCAAATGAACGATTTGACTTAAGTTACTGCTAGGCCTGAAAATGAAGATTCTTATCAATACGGACTGTCTACTTTGCACGCCTGGATTCGTTGTATGGAAATGATTTTTACACATTTCCTATAATCTGTCTTTCCAAACTTGGTCAGCCACAAGTGAAGAAAAGAAACGACTAAAGCAAGAGAAGAAAACCCTGGTACAAAGACGTTTCCGTGAAGAGCTAGGATTGATCATCGATACACCAAGACAAGTAAGTGGCAATTCTAATGACGGTAATACTGCCAGAAGATTTTTTCACAATGCAAGCTGCTCTGCTGAAATTGCAGGAGTGGATATAAACTTAATTAAACGACTTTACATAATTCTGTAGTGTGCATCCTGTTGATTAATATTTTCACACGCAATATGAGTGCAAAATAGATAAGACATCCTAATATTAACGATAAACTACAAAACTTACCGCAAACTATTGATGTAAACAGGAACATTTCAAACTGAAATAGATAGCGAGCGGTTTTCTGTTTCCTGACTTTTATCACATTTTTACAAATTACTCCGAAAATCGCAAATATTCGCAACTTTTTTTTATTTGATCATGTTTATGGATAGCTAGGCTACAAATCAAAATTAAATGTAAAGCATGGGTAAACGTGGGTAACTGTCAAAAGTCTCGATGAACTTTAAATAAACTTTTTTTTTACCATTATTTATTTTGCAATTATTTTAAGGTAAACGTTAATATTATATTATTAAATACATAATAGATGTTTCATATTCTTCTAAAGACGAGGTTTCCAGAAATATATAATACATTATACCTTTTCCTGTAATGTATAACGATAAAATCGATTTGAAAGTGATGAAGTGAACGGGCTTAACATGGACGTCCGTCAAAACTATAAAGTTTGTAGAGTTGTAAAAAAAACATTTCAAATAATATGTATAATTTTTCGATATTATATTCTAGTTTGGTCCTTAAACTATTGAGTAAAATAAATAAAGTATGTTAGTAGCGACATTGACAAAACCTATTTTTAATCAGCAGTTGTTCTACGATTTTCCATAGTGCAGGATGAGGGCATGTGCTCATTGCTGGTCCTGTTAGATTTTCCCGGGCATTCGACGCAATTAATATTCCGTTATTGCTAGCAAAGCTAGGTTACTACGGATTCGACTCCAAAGCAAAGCAATGTTTCCGCACTTACCTTACCACTTACTACCTTAGTGATAGAAAACAACTTGTGGATCTATGTTTGAGTGACGGCACTGCTCTTACATCTACTCTCACTTCCATTGACAGAGGAGTTTCGCAGGGATCTATATTGGAACCAATTATATTTATTTTGTACTGTGCGGCTATCATTCGGTACCTTCAGAAATGTAAGTACCACATATACGCCGATGATGTCCAACTGTACATTTCTTTTACTCCAGATGAATACGACACTGCCATTAAAGATCTGAACGAAAACCTTCGTAGAATCACGGACTGGTCGACGCAGAATTGTCTGTCACTGAATCCAACCAAAACGAAATACATGGTATTTGGCACAAGGCAGCAGCTGGCTAAATTACCCGCATAGTTACACTTACAGCTTATGGGTGAGCCGATTGAGCGAGTATATGAGACTCGGAATCTCGGTCTTGTCATGGACAAAGACCTCCGTTTTCTAAAATATGTAGCCGAATTGGTCAGAAACTGTTTTTACCGCCTGGAAGTTCTGTACAAGATTAGGCCATACTTGTCCGAGGCGCTGCGGGAGCGGCTAGTTGAAACCCTGATTTTGTCTAGGTTAAACTATTCGGATACTGTGTACGGCCCGCGCCTGCTGGCTCGTCCAGATCGGCTCATTCAGAGGATCCAGAACACTTGCACTCGGTATTGTTACATAATTCCTTCCAAAGTCACGTGACCCCATTTTTAAACAAACGCTCATATTGAAAAAGAAATCGAGACGCAAGCTACATTTGGCGTGCCATTTCTTTTATGTGCCAAGGAGCCGCACTACCTGTACGACAAGTTGAGTTGGGTGGCCAGTAGACGAGATTGTGAAAGAAGGTAATGCTCGCAAGAACTCTCGACCCAGTCGCATGGTTCAGCCGCTTTTAGAGGTAGCTTCCGTTACGCAGCTTCTAAAATCTGGAATAACCTACCACCTTCAATTAGAGCAATTAACACCATAGTCGTCTTTAGACAACGCTTAGGGCACCTCACAGAAGCTCAAATGAAGTTAGACATGGTCGCACTGAATATCTCAATCATATAATTTAAGTAGCCTACCAGCCTATGTGTCAGTGTTTCTATTGGTAAGTGTTGCATTCTTTTTTTTTTTTTTTGTTCTTTTTTTTTATTTGATTTTGCCATTTAGTTTGTTATTATTATGATTAGTTTCATTTCTTTTGTTTTTCAATTTGATTATTTTGCATTTAATTTCATTTTTTTATTTCATTTATTTGCGTTGATTTTATATGAATGGATTTTATATATCTTTAATCTGTGTTTGTGTGTGTTGCTACCTATATATATTTGTCAATGTTTCTTTTCTTAGTTTATTTATTACTAGTTTTCCGGCCACGGCTTCGACCACGTGGAGTTCGGTTATATCGCGCTTTTTAGATTTTTCTTGGAAATATCAAATTTTTCCGGGATAAAAAGAAACTCTATTATTAAATCCGGACTTCTAACTTTACGTCTGCAAAATTTCAAAGCAATCGGTTTAGTAGTTACGGTGTGAAAGCAGAACAAACAAACAAACAAACTCGCGTTCCCATTTAAAATATTAATAAGGATTATTAGTGTTTAGCAATATTAATCAATCTCACGCTATTTTTGTACATAGGTACTCGTAATTATTTCTTTTTATTGAACACGTTTTTATTTTTATTTAAGTATGCATACACACGTTATGCTGTTGTATATAACTGATTTACATCCGTCACCTCACATCAGGTTCAGTTGAAAACCAACGTCAGGCACTAGTTGTCTGGCATTTTTGCTGAATTGGACCTTTTCGGTGCAGTCACAAGGCACACTTACCTGCTATTTTTTACATAATGGTTTTTACTTTTGATTTGGCTTTTTATTTTGTTGCTACCTGGTGTATGTTTGTGCTAGATGTATTGTGTGTCTTTAAGTCTGTGCTGAATATATGTACTTTATTTCTAATGATGAACCACTGGAGAAAATGTTTCTTTATAGTAACCGCGCACGATATCCCCACTATCATCTCTCATCATCATCATCTCAGCGTATAATCCCGGTTGCATCCGCGGCTTTCGCGTTGGAGCCCAGGCTCCGCTTTCTTACTTACTCCTCCATTTCGCATGATCTTTGGCATCCCGTGGTGTGAGATTGTTGGCACGCATGTCATCTCTTACAACGTCAAGCCAGCACTTCTTTGGTCTACCCCGCTTGTTCCGGCCCGGCGGAGGCGCCATGGCAAGACATTTGTTACCCACGTAACAACCACGGCAGCTTATTCATTTCCGTGACACGGAGCTCCTGCTTGTGTCGCTCAAGCATAGACCACGCCCCACTGCCATACAGAACTTGGTCTAATGATGATCTTATAGACCTGCCCCTTAAGCTTAAACGGTATTTTATTTATTTATTAAAACTTTATGCACAAAGAAAAACGTTGCAGTCTACCTTAAGGTGATGCAGAGACAACACATGGTAGGTGCAAAGATATAAAAGAGAACTTAAAAAAGAAACACAAAACAAATATTATAACAATTACACACATACATACAAAATATAAATAGTAGAGAGAGATAAAAAAAATATAGATAGAGAAAAAGAATAAATTATATGTTTGATGATTCTGGCATTTTGGGGTAACTTTGTTCTTTTGATTAATCTGTGAATGGTTATAAAAATATCCATAAAATATTCGTGTAGATGCAACGGACAAGGTTTTTCATTTCACTCTCCCTCTGAAAGTTTTCATGAGTATTGTAGTGAGCATTTGGATGTTAAAGTTATACCGTGGCCAGCGCGGTCCCCTGACTGAAACTCTATAGAAAATGTTTGGGATTTAATGGTGCAAATATGGGAATCGGTAGATGAAATATTTCTTGATCTTAAGCCACCTCGCCCGCCACCTCGCTCAACTGCCGTCTTCCTTTCTATTCGCTCAGTTTTATCCGAGTGAATAGGCTCTTAATAAACTAGCGCGCTTTACCATCAACGATCATCAGGCGGGATTGCGGTCAAGCGCTAGTTTATAATTATTAAAAAAAAATTATCAAACACTTCATCATTATCAAGCTTTTTTTTTTTCATTGTTCCACTTCCAGAAATGGAACTTCTCTGTATGAGAGGAGATCTGTGCCTGGGCACAGATCTCCGCCGAAGGATTGAGCATAATCACCACACTTGCTCAATGCGGGTTGGCGATTTCAGACTTATAAAGTCCAGGTTTCCTCAATATGTTTTCCTTCACCTTCAATCATTGGTGTCCAAGATATACTTAGAAAGTACATATAACTTTAGAAAAGTTATATTGGTACTTGCCTGACCTGGAATCGAACCCGCACACTCATACTTGAGAGGCTGGTGTTTTAACCACTAGGCCACCACGACTATCAAACACTTTATAGTGTTATAATTGGGTCAGTATTTCAATTCAGCGTCGGGAACGACCTAGTGGTGGCCCCGCCGCTCATGCATTAGTTGGAGTTCAAAGTCAGTGTGACTTTTTCCCTTCATTCAATTTCAGTTTATTTAGCATAGACCTAATATTTATATTAGGCTAAAAATTTTAGTCACATCGCACGCTTATTAATAAACCGAAATAAGTCAAAATTCAAGGATTCCTACTTTTCCTAATAAAATGAACTAACTCGATTCAAAGAATAGGTACAATCCGACAGCCACGCGAAACAAAGTAAGATGGTCGATTTGATGGATCACCCCTCTCTTTTCTACTAAAATGCGTTTCGTGATTAAGGAAACATTCAGTCTTGCGGCAACAACGATGTGAGGTGGACGATACGTTATTTTGAAGACTACGAAGTAACGCGAAATACTTCACTTTATTTGCAAGCGCACGTAAGTTAATTCCTTTTTTTTTTATTTCTAAACAAGCACGATTTCGATTTATTTCAGTTTAGTTGAAAATTGTGTTCTATTACAACGTGCATTATTAAGACATAATTCAGTATTTTATTAAATTCCCTGTGAATAGTTAGAAAATAGTATGTTTTAGTGCGTTTTAGTTTAAAATTAAAACTAGCATTCAGGAAATAATACATTTTATTTCACTTTAGGAAAAAAACTATCGGCAAATTTAAATAGTTATCGTATTTGTTTCTGTTTACTTCTAAAATACCTCAAAAGTCCATAACTACTCTAGCAATTAATGCAGTTTGTTACAAACACACAATATTGTTCTCTTTAATTTTTTTGTAATAAAATTAATTAGTTTCCATTTCCATAGTTGTTATTAATAATGTCGACGTCTGCAATAAGAAAACAGCGATGCCAAAAACTGGTTGCGATGAGCAATGATAAATGCTCGGACACAGGATCACAAACAAATTGTATGTCAAACGAAATAGAAGTAAGTACCTAACTATTATAACTTGCGTATTGATGTTATGTGAATTTTTTACGAAACTAATATTTTTTTTTACTATTTTAGGACAATAAACCAACCAACAATCAGGGTACAGCAATTAATAAAAGCCAAGGTCTCCGCTCAATAACTCCAGCTCACAAAGCAGGGAGGCCGAATCTCTCTGCAGGAAGTCCAGATCACCCCACACGGAGTCTCGATCACCCCACAAGGAGACCAATTCACCGTACAAGGAGACTCGTTCACTCCGCAGGGAATCTAGAGCGTCCTCAAGCAGCTCTTCTAGTTCATCATCATCAGGCACCTCTGACTCGACTTCCTCCAGCTCGTCTTGTTCAAGCTCAGCTTCTACTGGTTTAGCTGCGGCGCCATCCTCTTTTGATAAGGCAGACCATTGCAAGATATTACGTACCAATGAAAGTGCTAAAGAAGTGAATGTAGATCAAGTAAAAAAACTTGTCCCTACTGAAAAAAAATCTGAAAGTTACTCACTTGCACCCGCAGAACCGAGACCAAAACCATCGAATGATGCCGAATTTGAGAGTGATGAAATCATAGAAGATACCCCTCCACGCGTTATAAAAAAAACAACTACGGTAAGTACTTAGCTATGTATTATTAGTACATTACATTAATATAATGTTAGTAGATTTATAGCTTTTCATCATTTTAGAGCTAATTTGAGTTATCTAAATGGGCAACCTACCTACTGCCACTTACTACGAGTATTATTTATTACCTAGTACTACATACTATTATTAACCTACTATTTCAGAACAAGGACAAAGTAGCACGTACGCCTGGACATGCCATAACCAAAAACTTAGTTTCATATTCTGATTCTTCTTCTCAAGATGAGACTGATCTTTCTATCAAAGAGCCTGACTTTGTTGCGTCGGGTTCCACACCACTCTTGGAAGTTACAGTAAGATATTTACAAAATATTATTTAAAATAAAAGTTTGAATTCTTTTATTTATTTCATTCTTTTAAATCATTAAAACTTTAAACAAATAAATATCACAAAAACAAATAAACAGTACAAAATAAAAATAAATAAAATAAAATACAGTAAGCATGAAATACCTATAATAACAATAATAATACGTAAGGCCTTGTAACAGTTATTACCTACTAATACTTTTTATATTTTCAGAATCGAACTAGCCTTCTAGTGAATCTTAACTACTCGCCAAAATATATGATTTCCCCAATATATACAGATGAGAGTGACGTAGATCTGAGTGATGATGATCCTAGCTATGTGCACATGACTAACTATGGAAATAGACAAAAAAAATCATTATTCCGTCGCCATCCAGGTCTACATCAAGTTCCTGCGATTCAGATGTTTCAAATAAAGAAGTGAAAAGAGGTCGAAAAATGTTTGTTCTTTTACAAAACGTTATGTATATCTTTGTTGTTAAAAAGTATAGTAAAGCTAGATCTCAAGAAGCATCTTGTGATGAATATTGTAAGTCTGTATAAGTCTGATTTCAATTTGTGATAATTAAGTAAGTTAAATGCTGACTTTTTTGGTTAGTTACTTCGGCCAAGAGCAATTTCAGATCTATCGCGCGACTACGCTGAACGTGCTCTTGATTTTAGAAACTTATTCCAAGTTCCTAGTATGACTAATTATTATAACTTTAATTATTATAAGGATACCAAAGCAGTTTCGATACAACTTTGTAGCGCAGCACGATAATATGATTTTGTAATGAAACGGTTTTTCACAAAATATTTCTGCATTTATTATTTTCACTTGACTTTTAAACTGTAGTAACTATGAAACGTCCAAACAAACAATAGAATTTTCAACACGTAAGTTAATTATTAAGTATTTTTTTCAAAACGATTTAATCAATTTGTCACTATTTTTAATAATAAACTGAATTATTAAGTATTGTTTCAAAAATATTCAAACAATTTGTCACTCCTTTTAATTCTAAAGTGGCATAAGTCGGAACATAAAAACAAAAACTTATTTTATTAATTAAACATACATAATTTCATTATACTGTTTACTTCATTATATTCTCTATACATCACCCTACAATTTAAGATCAAGAACTCAAAAATAGAATCGTAAACACGTGAAAGACAACAAAAAATTTCCGTCAACATAGAGGCTCAAAACTTTGTTAGCGATTTCCCACAAAAGTGTTTTTTTTACTTATTTCGGTTTATTAATAAGCGTGCGACATGTTTTATTTCAATCATAATTTGGTCCTTATATTTAATGTTTACATTCACTCTATATTGAAATGTCATTAATACTTACTGTTTTATCAAGATTAATATCCAAACTATATTTTGCAGCTAATTCAAAACTGTTACTAAATTAGATAAGAACTAATCTAAATCATAAATCAAAAAAATGCCAAAAACGCTTTTGATATAAACACTTTGGATTACAGAAAAAAAATCGGACTGTCTGCCCGCGAAATTTATATGTAAATTACGGATTGTTACTGATTAGGTAAGTGTAGGGTATAACTGAATACTTTTTATTCATTAAACACTTCCACGTGCGTCATTCCGTTACACGACTTTGGCCTTTTGTGTTACATAACTTGTCTAACAGTAGCACTAACAATATGGTTAATCTCTAAGCAAAAATAAAAAATACAAAAGAGGATAAAAACAAGGAGTAATTATGCTTGACAAGTTATACCCGAACTAAATACATATTTTTATTATGTTTCACACACGTCTCAAAATTTTCAGTTCAGGGTTATATTTCAAAGAGCAAATGTTATAATATAATAAGCAGAAATTTTAATAAACAAAACAATCACCATTTTTTTGTACATTCAAATACGTAATTATTCAATTGAACCATTAAGTTGTTGACACCACTACGAATCCGGACGAAGCGTTTCACCTCGTCTTTTATACCGCGTACATCGAGGGACTGTTTCAATTTGCCGGAGGCGGTATTTCCTATATAATAAGCTGTTAATAAACTAGAGCGCTTTACCATCAACGTTTGCATCACTGCTTGCCATCAGGCGGCATTGTGGTCAAGGACCAGTTTATAATATATAAAAAAAAATTATGTATTTTTTACTTCTTAACTTTTTTCCTGACATTTGAACTGTATTTGATTTTTAAGCTATTGCATAGCTTCTATCGCGTGCCTTGAGCTTGGAGACCGAATCCAGATATTCCATAACGAAAATAACCTAACACGTCCCATCGCGATCGGCTCAGCGGTGCGGTGTTGAAAGCTGTGCATCGTCTAACGCCGATTCAGTTCGGCAGTCTTCGGCCACGGTGTGCTTGTGTGCGTGCGACTACATCAGTTGATAAGAAACGCTATGCAATAAATAGCTTTACCACAGCAGTCCCCGAGTGCCACACGTCTTTTTTTGTGTTTGTCAACGCTTTAAAGTCAATGTTATTCAAGAAATTCGGCGCGTTTTCTACCTACGTCGGTTGTGAATATGATTGGTTAACGTATTCTGTTTCGGTGTAATTATTATTGTAGGTATTTGTGTTGAGGTATTCTTTGCTAGAAGTCATGTGAATAGTGATAGGAATTCTGATTGCCTATAAGGATTTGCTAAGCTTAATATGTTTTCTTCCTATGTTATTACTCTCTTGAAGTCGTACATCTGATATCATTATTACAAGCTTTTATTTACTTTCACCTGTCCCGTTGTCTGTCGTTCTGTAATCAAATCTTGCAACTTAAATTTGATCCACTTCACGGTTTCCGATTGAGCTGAAATTTGGTATACACGTTTAGTTCGGATGACAATGCATGATTAACTGTGTGACGTCATTCTAAATCCAACATGGCGGCGTATCCAATATGGCGGACCAATTATTTTTAATGCACTCCTACAATATGGGTATCAAATAAAAGGGCTTGCCAAGAATAACTAGAAAAATAATGCGACATCATTCTAAATCCAACATGGCGGCGTATCCAATGTGGCGGGCCAATTAATTTTAATGCACTCCTACAATATGGGTATCAAATAAAAGGGCTTGCGAAGAATAACTAGAAAAATAATGTGGCGTCATTATAAATCCAAAATGGCGGCGTATCCAATATGGTGGACCAATTATTTTTAATGCACTCCTACAATATGGGTATCAAATAAAAGGGCTTGCCAAGAATAACTAGAAAAAAATAATGTGGGGTCATTCTAAATCCAACATGGCGGCGTATCCAATGTGGCGGACCAATTATTTTTAATGCACTCCTACAATATGGGTATCAAATAAAAGGGCTTGCCAAGAATAACTAGAAAAAAATAATGTGGGGTCATTCTAAATCCAATATGGCGGCGTATCCAATATGGCGGACCAATTATTTTTAATGCACTCCTACAATATGGGTATCAAATAAAAGGGCTTGCCAAGAAAACTAGAAAAAAATAATGTTACGTCACTCTTAATTCAATACGGCGGAACACCAAAAATGGCGGATAATTTTCTTTTATTCGTTCCTACAATATGGGTATCAAATGAAAGGGCTTGCTGAGAATAACTCGAAAAATAATGTGACGTCTTTGACGCTGGTCAAGCATATGTGGCCTTAAGTAGGGTGAAATCATTAGAAGGGCTCCTCATTGAAGAGCTGGACTGTAAGAAATTAACTGGCAAACGACCTTGCAATACTGATACGTTGAATGAGATGAACAGACTTAGCAACTTATCAGGTGAAAATTAAAAAGTCTTTTATTTAGTTTCACCTGTCCCGTTGTCTGTCGTTCTGTAATCAAATCTTGCAACTTAAATTTGATAGACTTCTCGGTTTCCGATTGAGCTGAAATTTAGAATGCATGTATAAATCGGATGACAATGCAATGTTATTGTGACATAGAGCCGATCTGATGATGGAGCTGGAAGGTGGCCATAGGAACTCCGTAATTAAATGATGCAACCCTATCGAGTTTGAGCTCATTAGATTCGTCTTGACAAGTACTTTGATACTATATGGTAACCAGGGTCTGATGATGGAGCCGGAAGGTGGCCATAGGAACTCGGTAATTAAACGATGCAACCCTAGATCAATTAATTGATGGATCAAAAAAGAATGATCAAATTGATATTAATAAAATAATACACACGGACATTAACAAAACAGGAGGTCTTCCAAAAGAACTAGAAATATTTGTTGGTGCTAAAGTTATGTTGAGGTCTAACGTTGACGTTGCTAAGGGACTTGTGAATGGAGCAATAGGTCACATCACTGAAATCATATGGCCGTATTACAGACGTGCTCAACTATACGATAGCGCTGTACCATCGGTTCGCGTAGACTTTGGTAACGATGGCATTCACATAATACACCCTAAATCAGTTCAATTTCCTGCTAAATTTAATCACGGCACAGCTGAAAGAAGAATGCTCCCGATTGTCATGTCTTGGGCTTCAACTGTGCATAAAATGCAAGGAACTACTGTAGATCATGCTGTTATTTATCTAGGCTCCAAATTGTTCGCTGCTGGTCAAGCTTATGTAGCTTTAAGCCGAGTTAGGTCTTTAGCAGGTCTTCAAATCGAAGAACTTGACTGCTCCAAGTTGACGTCGAAAAAACCTTGTAATGTTGATGCATTAAAAGAAATGGATAGAATGAGAAACGTTACAAATAACTAACAAGTGATTACATAATTTCAACGTTATTGATATTTAAATCAGTACATATTACATATCATGTGAACGAACTACGGACTTCATAACGGAATAACGCTGCTACGCGCTGCGAACTACGTCGTAGTAAATCTCGAATTAAAAATAGAGGTACTAAAAAGTTAATAATAAAATTAAAGAAAAAAAAACCTTTTTAAAAACAAGCTTTTATTATTTGTTAATAAAATGAACTAAAAAGTTAAAAATAAATTAACTCTAAAAAGAAATATAACACTTTGTAACTTGATTGTAACCTTTAACGACAAATAAGCGTCTTCGTCTAGGACAAAATAATTCCATATTGTACAAATTTATTTAATTTTAACACTAAAACTTTTCACCATACATAATTATTAAATCTCGTCCCCCCTCTTTATCATAGTCCCCATTTATAAATAAAAGCGTGTTACATTTAATACAAGACAACATTTTCCTCAAGCTATCACAATGTAACACGCTTTTATTTATAAATGGGGACTATGATAAAAAGGGGGACGAGATTTAATAATTATGTATGGTGAAAAGTTTTAGTGTTAAAATTAAATAAATTTGTACAATATGGAATTATTTTGTCCTAGACGAAGACGCTTATTTGTCGTTAAAGGTTACAATCAAGTTACAAAGTGTTATATTTCTTTTTAGAGTTAATTTATTTTTAACTTTTTAGTTCATTTTATTAACAAATAATAAAAGCTTGTTTTTAAAAAGGTTTTTTTTTCTTTAATTTTTTGTGACTTATAACGACTCTTTCACGGTCTGTTAGCGTCTCTCATATCTATCCCTCACGTGAATAGGATTGAATGAACATTTCTTTTAATTTTTTCCTCCAGACACTCATAATATCTATTTCCATTTTATTATTATTCCATTCATTTCATGTTGCCCTCCTCATCTGAAAGCAATTTTTGCACACCTCGCGTTCGAGATTGTAGATCGATTCTGGCATGTCAATTAGACCATTTCTTGTAGAAAAAATATGTGACATGACGATGATGGAAAAGTTTACATACTGAATGCAAAGAATGTCATGACTAGTTGGTAACTCATGTATGACGTTATGTTGACTAGCTTACGACGAATATGAATCTGTGGTTAAATCAATCATGATTGTGTCTATTTTTGGAAGAAAATAATGAATTATATTTTTTAACAAAATGTGTTCAGAGTTCTTCAACATCTAAAAAAGTTTGTGATCGTCACGACAAGGAAAACACGAAGAAAAGAAAAAAGCTTCAGGCAACTTTAACAAAGTTATGACGTCGATGAATACGACGTAAGTTAAAGAAGCGAGAGGCGATTTAAAACGAGACAAATGGACAAGGAAAGGAAAGCTTTAATTTGGTGCAGGACAAGAAAGATCGATAACGATGCAACCACGACAAGTACGGTAGGTACCAACGGTAAAAGGGAGTTTTGAACTGTAACCACACATTGCTTCCGTAGTTCTCATTGTTGGATTGTCAGATATCAAGAGCGAAAAAGTCGAGGTCTTATCAGGACGGATGATGCAGCCGAGCTAGATCACGAATTTTGTCCGTCTGGAATTGTATATAGATGTCCATACAGAAGCATGAACAAAAGGATCCCATGCGTGGATATAATAGATATTATAAATTATAAACTAGCGCTTCACCGCAATCCCGCCTGATGGTAAGCAGTGACGCAATCGTTGATGGTAAAGCGCACTAGTTTATTAAGAGCCTATTCACTCTAGCCTTGGAGACACTCAAATTGTAGTCCGATGGAAACATCACCGCTGGCAAATTGTTCCAGTCCCTCGATGTACGCGGTATAAAGGAGGAGGCGAAACGCAACTCAATAAACCGCTCAAAGTTTAGGTTAGAGAAAATCTCAACTCCCAAAAGCTGAAGGCGGTCGGTACAATCGGACCACAAGGATACATTTCGAAAAGTAGGAGCCAAGGTGAACGGACTCCTTTTGGCGGAGAAAAGACACGCCTGTGTTTTGACGGATTTGAATGCTACAAGATTGGCATTGCCCCATTCGGAGACTACCTGTGGTGCAACATTCGTTCGTTCTACCATAGCCTCTTTTTCGGACCGGATTGATTCTCTCCAGAACTATGCTATCATCTGCATACCCATAGATACCGGGCATCAGCAGATCGTTAATATGCAGCAGGAACAGAGTTGCAGAGAGAACGGACCCCCTGAGAAACACCGGCATTAGTCGACATGGGCTCAGATGAGCTTCCGTCGATAACAACTTGAAGCGACCGTTCAGTCAGGAAGTCTTTTACCTAGCCGGTCAGGCCAGGGGAAATGCCGAACGCTGGAAGCTTACTCAAAAGGCCAGCGTGCCATACCTGGTCGAAGGCCTTTGAGACATCAAGGAAGACAGCAATCGCTTACCCATTTCTCTCGAGGGCCTTGCCCCACAAATGATATTGAGTATTGAGTGGCATACACTAGTAGGTCCCCAGTTGACCGATTGCGGCGAAACCCGTACTGTTGGTCACTGAGGAGATCGTTACCTTCTATGCCAAGCGGCGCGAGTTCAACACACGCTCCATAATTTTTCAAAGTATGAAGGTGATTGAAATCGGCCGATGGCCATAATTTCCGTTATGGCTTAAAATTTTATGTATAGACGCTAACAATCTTGAACTTTAACAAAGTGGCAATAAAGTTAAAAATCTGTTAATTAAATTTGACTGATTATATTAGCCATTCTTACCCATATTTTTATTGTACCAGCGACATAATGCAGTATTTTAAAACCATTTCAAACGATTAACATTTCCAATGTCTTTATTTTATTATTTTCAATGTAAAACTAATATACCTACCGCGAAAAATAATATTCGCAAATATGTAATTGTAAAAGTAGTTGCGCTGTGCAGACTGATAACATGTTAGGAAATATGTAGAAACACATAAGCAAAGTTCATATTTATTGCAGGTAATATTTATTAATTAGGACTTTTGGTTATAATAGGCAGGGTACAATAAATACATAGCAGGACACATTATCCTTGTGAGCACTAGCACTTATAAATGATTTGGTAAGCACAATTATTATTTTTAAAAAGAGCATAGCTTAATCTCCTAACTAAAGTATCATAAGGAAAAATAACTCCTATAATTAATAGGTAATATTAGCCCCTCGTATAAACAATCAACTATTCTTGTATACCTACCGAAAAGTGTCAGAGCCCACTTTAACCAACGGCAAAGGCGCCATGTGATACGGCGCGGAGCGCGAGTCGTTTCCTCCACGTCACGTGACATACCCGGACAAAACGTAACGTCGCGTGCGTGACGCTTGCACCTGTCTATGCCCATGTGACCGCGGTGTAACCTACTCGGCATTCTACTGCACAGTTTTCGGCATTTAGACTAGGTTATTTCTAAATATAATTGCATCAATGAAAATAAAGTTCCCTCTATGCGTCTATTGACCTTTCATTCGCTTGACGACTGTGTAATAATTTTGCGGCCTTCCTTCTTTTATGTTTTTGTGCGAAATTGTAATCAGTTTTCTTGGTATTTCAGTAAGATCTACTTGGCTGGTACTGAACTGAATATTTTCAATCAGAAAATAGGATTTCTCGTCTACTTCCTCACATAGTCTTTCCGGTGTTAGTTCCGCTAATGCTAACTCATTGTAATTTGGATAAATTTGGATAGGTAATTTCATCATCAACCTTTTTTTATCATCCCACTGCTGGGTATAGGTCTCCTCTCATACAGAGAAGGATTGAGGTAATTTACCATGCCAAGAAATCACCCAAAAGGTTTCAGAGCTAGCAAATACCAGCTGAATGCAGTAGAGAAATTCTTCTATTGCTTTTATCTTATTTCTGTCTATGGCGATACCCTCCTCGTTAAATTGTATACTTCTCACGCAAACAATCTCTTCAGACACCCATCGTGCTCAGCTTTGCTGGAGCCCCAGTAGATGAACGATTCACCGATGAATGAATCGACTCTCTCTAGGTTTTCGACTATCTGTCGGATTTTGCAATACTAAACTTCTGAAGCATGGTTATTTCCAAAACGCAAAAATTGGTGTTTACCAAACGGAGTCCCGAAGGCACAAAGTCAGAAATGGCATGGTTGATATCTGTCTTCGAGAACCCAGAACAAGCGTCTTCTTCTTCTTTAGCCTATGGATGTCCACTGCTGGACAAAGGCCTCCCCCAAGGCTTTCCACGCTGACCGGTCTTGTGCTGCCCGCATCAATCGGCTTCCCGCAACATTCACTAGGTCATCGGTCCACCTTGTTGGGGGCCTCCCTACGCTGCGTCTTCCAGTACGTGGCCGCCACTCCAGAACCTTACTGCCCCATCGGCCATCGGTTCTACGAGCAATGTGCCCTGCCCACTGCCACTTAAGTATAGCGACTCGTACAGCTATGTCAGTGACTTTGGTTCTTCTGCGTCTAACATAAACAAATACAAAGCTTGTTTTGTTGAACAAGCGTCTAACTTACTGAAATATTGCGCCCCCGGAGCTTGATTGCGTGAGTGTCGGCAGCCGGTAATGTACACGACGCGCCGCCCTTCTAGACCGCCACTGTGGTTCCGTTCACCCACTGTGTGGCGTGAGCCAACAGACACGGATTACTCCCATTTTCACCTAGTCGCCAACACCTATGTATACTTTTCACACCCAATGGACTGACAACTGGGCGCACTTATCTTTTTTTTTTTTTTTAATAAAACATTGCTCCACACTAGGAATTTCTCCTGCATCGTGAGTACGTTTACAAACATATTAACTTACATACACAAATAGCCAGACCCGGAACAACTACTCGTAGGTCATACAAATATTTGTTAATTCGTACTAAGTCATTGACTTATCTATCTTAATCGTATACCTATTTACCGATTAATTGACCTAAACCTTAAAATAAGTCCGCATAGGTATGTAAGTTGAGGGATAATATACGCTATGCCATTTTCAGCTCATTACATGGTCTGCCAAAGTGTATTAGGTAGGTATTGAAATAGGCTTTTTCATTCATTCAAAGTAAAGAATCAAAAAATATAGTTTCCTGAAAAATTTCGGTACTTAATTATAGTTAACAGAAGATAAAAATGCTTAATATATCTGGTAGGTATCCGAAAGTTTGATTATCAGTCTTACCAAGGGGTTTCGTATCACTCAGTAAATAGGTCAGATAGCACACGTGTGAGCAGTATGTATATGCTGCTAAGTTACTATTTACTAGGTACGTCTTTTATTAATTTGATTGTGCTCTGGTGGTTAAGAAAATGTGTGTTGGATCAATAAATTTCTTTCAAAATGATCCACCCAAAAATCTACACGTCATGTTCGTGAGCAGGCGCCTGCTAGCCATTCGCGCCATTTTTACTTCTTCTTTACGATCAAGTATTGAATACTACTTCAACTCTTGATTAATGGCCCCCGTGCTTTAATTGAGGGAGCTCAGCAATTTAGACTTCCACCGAAATTGACGTGCTGAAGTACATGTAATAATAAAATTGCTGATGCATATGCAGAATATAAAGGTAATCTAAAAAATAAATTGATAGCTGCTCCATATGTCTGTACCACAGCCAATATTTGGCCATCTTCGAGACGCAGTTACTTAGGTATGACTGTTCATTATCCAATGAACAGTCATACCTAAGTAACTGCGTCTCGAAGATGGTCTCCTAATCTATCCAGATTAGGAGACATTTGCAAGGAACAGTTTTTCTCTTGCCTGCAGAAGATTCAAAGGGACCCACACAATCGATAGACACACACATAAGATAGCAGAACTCATAATTAAAATACATGAAGAATATGACTTAAGATTGTCCAAAATAACTAAAACAGTAACAGATAATGGCTCTAACTGGTAAAACTGGTAAAAGCTTTTAAAATATTTGGGAAACCTGATCTAGAAACTGATACAAGCGGTAGGTGTTGAATGTTGATTTAGAAAATTTTGAAGTGAACATAAATGAAAACCTTGACAATAAAAATCGGCAAGATGATGTTGATAATGATGGTATATTATCCCTGCTTGACTTTCCTGGACTTCAAGAAAATTATTTATACCAACTGCCCAACCATTCGGAACATTGATAAAGCCAGACGTCAAAATAATTCATCCCGGAAACTACCTGATGTAGCTATGGCTAAATGTCAGGCTGTTTGGAATGTCTGCTCTAGGTCACCGAAAGCATCTGAAATTTAATTGGAAGTTACTAGTAAGTCTCCAACTAGCCCCTGCCCAACTCGGTGGAATTCTTACTACAATAAAATATTACAAGTCCAAGAAACCATAAATGAAGCTATAAGAAAACTGGGATTATCAGTCCTGAAAGAAATTGAAATGCAGTTCTTGGTTGAATATGTTGCATCAGGAGCTTGGAAGGTGACAAAGAGATATATTTTGGACGTCTACAACCCGAATTGATAAGAATGCAAAAAATACTAGCTTCATTACACATGGACAACCCAGTATATTGTGGACCGTTGATTGAAATAATAAAGGGAAGTATTGATAAGCGTTTCCAAAAAATTGATTTAGAAGACCCAATATCCAAGGACAGCATTCTGGCAGCAGTATCATATCCATTCTTCAACTTAAAGTAGGTGCCTAAAAATAGGAAGGAGCATGTTAAGGACCTGTTTATCACAGAAGTCAGGAAATTTAAAAATGAAAATTTAAAAAGTGGCATTCAATCATAGACATCAGATAGAAGAAAGAAAAAGGCGAGTCTTACTACATGTTCCAGGATTCAGACTCCTCTGCAACCAGTGAGGGTGGTAGTGCCAATACCAACACTACAATTGACCTGGAAACCCTACAACACTTAAAGGATGAGTGCATAAGTCTGGAGATGCTAAACGCTTATCCTACAATAAAAAGTATTTTTTAAATACAACACATCCTTACCAAGTTCAGCACCAATAGAAATACTTTTTTCGTACGGTGGAATGATTATGAGACCTCACAGAAGAAAAATGAGTGATGAGGTATTCGAACAACTGGTATTGTTCAAAAGCGTAATAAAATAAATAAAAGTATCTGAGATTTGGTCAAAAGTTATTTTATTTTCAAAATACTCGTACCTATTTTGCATTTAGCATTTCAAATACAAAACGCAAAACTATTTGGTATTTTGCATTTGAAATAGTAAATCTGCAAAGTATTTTGCATTTTGTATTTAAATGCTTTTTTAAAACCATTTTGTACATCTCTGATTTTCTCTTAGCTGTCACGGCTTATTTTAATATCTGAATTGTAATTATGTTTTCAATAATGGATGCTTTTAAAGTGTACATCTTTCTGTATAGAATTACGATATCAAATATCTTTTAATATTTTTATGATTTAAAAGAGTAGTGGAGATTCTTGCCTGTTCTTCTCCATGCGTATGGGCTACTAGCTTGTATCTTTCTGACTGACTGACGCTTTGACAATCCAAAAGTGTCTGTTGTTTTTTAAAGCTATTGCATAGCTTCTATCGGGGGCCTTAAGCGTGGAGACCGAATCCAGAAATTCTGTAACAAAAATAACCTAACACCCCCCATTCCGACCGGCACAGCGGTGCGATGTTGAAAGCCGTGCATCGTCTAACGTCGTTTCAGTTCGGTAGTATTCGAAACGGTGTGTTTGTGTGCGTGAACCTACATCTTTTGATAACAATTTATAGATTTTCAAAAAGAGCATGCATATTGCAGGGTGCGAACTCAGTTTTACACATTTGGAAAGTTAATGATTGTCGCGATGTGTTAAACTTGCAACTAATTTTCACTCTGAAATAGGTCTTCTATAAGATGTAGATGCAGATGTATATGTAGATATATGATGTAGATGTAGTCGTGGTGGCCTAGTGGTTAAAACACCAGCCTCTCAAGTATGAGTGCGCGGGTTCAATTCCAGGTCAGGCAAGTACCGATGTAACTTTTCTAAAGTTATATGTACTTTCTAAGTATATCTTGGACACCAATGACTGAAGGTGAAGGAAACATCTTGAGGAAACCTGGACTTTAAGTCTGAAATCGTCAACCCACATTGAGCAAGCGTGGTGATTTCGCTCAATCCTTCTCTGTATGAGAGGAGAACTGTGCCCAGCAGTGGGACGATAAAGAGGTTGATGATGATAAGATGTAGAATTATAAAATACAAAATAGTTCGTTACGGCGCGGCCAGCACCATTTTATGATATTTCAACATGGGTGTCGTGACAGGGGTTTTCGGACGTGCAGGTCACGAAAATGATATCATTTTTGAAATCCAAGATGGCCGACACCAATTTTATGATATTTTTGCATGGGTGCCGTGAAAGGGGCTTTCGGGGGTGCTTATCACCAAAATGACATCATTTTTGAACTCCAAGATGGCCGACATTAAATTTCATGATATTTTAACTTGGGTGTCGCGAAAAAGGTTTTCGGGGGTGCTGATCACCAAAATCATGTCATTTTTGAAATCCAAGTTGGCCGACATCATATTTCATGACATTTTGACATGGTTTTCGTGACAAGGGTTTTCGGGGCTAATCACGAAGATGACGTCATTTTAAAGCTACTACACAGCTTCTATCTCTTTATCAAAGTCGAACATAAAACATTTAATATAGTTTAGTTGCTAAATCGCCACTATTTTACGCACTCTTTTGATGACGTTACTGGTAAAAAGTAAATAAATTACAAAAAAGAAAATAACTTGAACTAATATCAAAGAAAATCAAAACAAAGCAACAAAAATACTGCAAAAATAAATAAATGACTATAATTGCATAAGCTCATAAAAATGCCATGCAATAGCTTTACCGCGGCAGACTCCGAGTACCACACGTTTTTTTTTAATAATATTATAACTAGGTCTTGACCGCAATCCCCCCTGATGGTAAACAGTGATACAATTGTTGAAGGTAAAGCGCGCTAGTTTATTAAGCCTACTTACTTAAAAAACTTAGTGATTAGAAAGGAAACGGCAGTTGAGCGAGGTGATGCAATGTTAAACCCAACAACACGACCAACGATGCTGCGCCAGAGGGAGATTGATCTGGACACCCTCCACGGCCAAACTCCCGACACAACAACATTTGGTGCACCGTACCCGGCACATATCGCAACACACGTGCTTAGACCCATCCTCCGTACGGCTTCACTAGCCATCACTTCTTTCTTCTTTTTACTGGCCGAATCTTTTACATGTCTTTGTTCACTCCAGTTGGCCAATAAAGGCAAGCTAGAGGTGATTATTATTATTGTTCAAATGTCAAGTTTACACAAACACATTTGTAATTATATTAATTTATACGTCGAACATCATTCAAACACTAATATTAACATACAATAAACACTTTTTATATATAAGCCTCATTTCATAGAATCGCGCGTAATACTGAATTGTCCGGCTGTAGTGTGCCGTTTGATATTAGGTGAGCTTTTGCAGATAGTAATTAGTTAAAATGTCATAATTAGCAGACTCAGATCAGGGTGGATTATGATTTTCTTATTTAAATACAGGGTGGCACAATAGAACGTGCATTTTTAAAATAATTATTAAAAAATAAATACAAAAGGTATAGTTAAAATAAAACTAAGCAATTGTTAAGTGATAACTGAAGTTTATTTTTTAAAAATAACATCATCTAAATGATGACCCTCTCTACGTTGGCACTCCTCTAACCGCAAACGGAAATTACCGAAAACTTTCTTAAGTAGTGCTGGTGTGATTGCTGCCATTTCACCACGAATATTCTCCTTGAGCTGACTGATGTTTCTCGGATTATTGGTGTAGACTTTGTGTTTGAGGTATCCCCACAAAAAAAAGTCAGGAGGCGTCAAGTCTGGACTGCGCGGAGGCCATGGGATATCACCTCTTTTCGAAATCAGTTTGCCAGGGAACATCTGCTTCACAACCGCCATGGAGTCATTTGATGTGTGACTGGTAGCTCCGTCTTGTTGAAACCAAGTCCTAGAGTTCTTTATTCTTGAATTTTCAAGTTCTGGGGCCAAAAAACCTTCCAACATCGCAACATAGCGTTCTGTTACGATTGCCAAATGCACCCTAAAATGCATAAATAACCCAAAATACTAAAAGATTAGCAATAAAGCTCTCTACGTCACAAAAGTGCTTAATCAGCACTTTCGTCACAAGTACAGCCCTAGTTCATTTATCAGGCAGTCTGCGTTCAATCTTTATCGCGAGCACATCTCTTAGACGTATCAGTTCATCCTGTCTGTATCTGAGTGCTAAATATAGTGTTATAATTAAAAACGTTTTTTTTAAAACCTCTCCGACGTTTTCCCGTCTAACAATTGGTGGCAGCGGTGGGATTTTAAAAAATTCTGGAAAACGCCTCAGACATTCAGTGTGCAAATCATAAGTGCCGAACCAGACTCATTCTATATCCACATCTTATCTACTAATTCTAAATCCTACTAAATTCAACTCTTACCCGTGTGTGTACTTTCTGTGAAATACCGCGAGTTCAGAGTGCAAATCCAGTTCCAGTGTTCCTGAAAATCATTCAAGTACTTACACCATCCCTGAGATTAGGTGATCATGTTCCTGTCTCTTCTCGTCACCGCAGCTGCTATCCTGTAAGTGAAATCAATATAATAACTCGAAATCCAGTGCAGTGCCGTGTGTTCAAAATCATAAATAAAATATAATCCAGTGCAAAGTTACAGTGAGACTTGGTGATAATATCCGTAGTCTAAACATCCGAGCTTCTACGAAACGGAGCGCTTATCAGCTCGACTCGACGACGCCCGCTAACATTCTTAGCATACATTGTAACCGTTGTACTTTATTATTTTGTGTTCTATTTTATTAGCTTTGTTTCGTTTTATATTCTGGCCTATATGCCAACCGAAAAACCTGAATCAAGGACAGAGCTCGTTACTCTGTCAGAAAAAATGGAAACAAGTATTCTTTTCATGTTTATTAAACCCTTTGACGGGTCTCGAGAGAAACTTCAATCATTTCTCAATAACTGCGAGAATGCAAACAGACTTGCTTCAGCAACTCAAAAACCTATTTTATTAAATTATATTCTAAGCCGACTTGAAGGAAAAGCCGAGTCAGCAGCATCCATAAAGGATTTTAACGACTGGGAACAGGTAAAGTCCTTTTTACAATCCCAATTTGGGGAAACGAAACATTACGCACATCTATTATCCGAATTACAGGAACTCCAACAGCAGCCAGATGAATCTGTTAGTCAATATTCTCTCAAAATTGAGTCTTGCCTAGCCAAATTAATTACTGAAATTACATTTTCCAATAAAAAGAGAACCGAATTAGTCGGTAAAATATCGGCTATGGAGGAACTAGCCCTCCACTCATTTTTAATGGGGCTTTCACCCAAAATTTGTAATTTAATTCGCATGAAAAATCCTTCCACCTTGAATGAAGCCATTAACCTTGCTATCTCGGAGGAGAAAATACAGGCCCTACTATCAAAGAGAAGGAACTTAAATCGTCCTCCGCAAAAACTGAATACTACTCAAAATCGATCTAAACCCAATGCAACTCATAATTCAGGTAAACCCCAGTCTTCTCCACCTATATGCCGATATTGTAAGTTTGAGGGTCACACCATTGAAAATTGCAAAAAACGCCAATATAATAATAAAAAATACAAATTCAATCAAAATGACGATTCTACTCCACGACAAAGTAATACACAAAACCATGTCAACCGTATCGATTACGACAACGAACCTCAAGGTTCTGTAACCGACGAAAATCATTTAAACGAGTAGTGGGCTCACGACGGTGTCACGTGGGGCCCAGCCCTCAAATTCTATATCCGCCTTCGCGCTTAAAAGACACCCTTTCCAAATCCTCTGTATCCGCTGCACCTAAACAGTCAGCTTATTCTAAATCCTATGTATCCGCTGTACCCAAGAAGTCAGCTTGTTCTAAATCCTCTGTATCCGCTGCACCTAAACAGTCAGCTTATTCTAAATCCTCTGTATCCGCTGTACCCAAAAAGTCAGCTTGTTCTAAATCCTCTGTATCCGCTGCACCTAAACAGTCAGCTTATTCTAAAACCTCTGTATCCGCTGTACCCAAGAAGTCAGCTTGTTCTAAATCCTCTGTATCCGCTGTACCCAAGGAGTCAGCCTATTCTAAATCCTCTGTATCCGCTGTACCCAAGAAGTCAGCTTGTTCTAAATCCTCTGCATCCGCTGTACCCAAGAAATCAGCCTGTTCTAAATCCTCTGTATCCGCTGTACCCAAGGAGTCAGCCTATTCTAAATCCTCTAAATCTTCTGTATCTGAAGTACCAAATTCTTCTAAATTTACCGAGTCTACTCTGAATCCAATTGCGGGTTGTTCAACTCCTGAAATACAAAAAAGTATTATTTATGAAATTACTTCTAATTCTACGAAAAGATACGTACCTCATGTTACCCTTAAAATTCCGTTAAATAACCGTAGTTTAAATTTCTTAGTCGATACCGGATCCGCTGTGAGCTTGATAAAAAGAAATTCAGTAAAATCAATGCCCGTGCTTCAAAACCAAATCATTCAACTGAAAGGTATTCACAACACTAACGAAACCATACCCACCTTAGGTCATTTCCAATTGCAATTATTTCCAAATTCTGACATTGCATATCGTTTCCACGTAGTTGAAAACATCGATTTATATTATGACGGCATAATTGGAACTGACCTCCTGAATGATTTAGACGGAATTATTGACTATAATACCGACACATTACAAATTAGTAATATCATAACAAAATTAGAATACTGCCAACCCGTATATAAAATCGCACCCCGTACTGAAACTATTATAGAATGTACTTTTAATAATTCTGAGCATCGACAAGGACTTATCCTTGATCAACATATATGCGAATCCTTGTTAATAGCAAACTGCATCGTTACAGTTAAGGATAATAACCGAATAAATATATCGGTTGTCAACACCTCTGAAAAACAAGTCACGATCAACTCTGACCTAAAATTAGAAATACAACCCCTCGAGGTGAACTCTTTCCAAATCCAACCAAACTCTGATTCTCCTAAGTCTTCCACAATCAGAAAAGAAGAAGTCCTAAACATGTTACGGGCTAATCATCTCAACGACGAAGAAAAGTCGTGCTTATTCGATATCTGTTCTCAATACTCTGACATTTTCCATTTACCCGACGATAAATTGTCAACCACCGATCTCTTAAAACACGAAATAAATACGTCCCCCTCAGAACCTATCAATGTCAAATCGTACAGATTTCCCGAGGTTCACAAAAAAGAAGTTGAAACGCAAATCTCTAAAATGTTGTCCCAGGACATCATTCAACCCTCTGTTTCCCCTTGGTCATTTCCAGTTTGGGTCGTCCCTAAGAAAATAGATTCCTCTGGCCAGAAAAAATGGCGCATTGTCATTGACTACAGGAAACTCAATGACATCACAATCGGCGAAAGTTATCCTATTCCTCAAATCAATGAAATACTAGACCAATTAGGGCAAAGTAAATACTTTTCCACCCTCGATTTATGCTCAGGTTTTCACCAAATAAGTGTTTCTAGCAACGACATTCCTAAAACCGCGTTCACTGTTCCTCAAGGGCATTTTGAATTCAAACGCATGCCGTTTGGACTAAAAAATGCACCCGCTACTTTTCAGTGGCTTATGAATACCGCTCTCGCCGGACTTCAAGGCATTCATTGCTATGTCTATCTTGATGACGTAGTAATATATTCACACGATCTCTCATCACATTGCGATAAATTGTTGAAAGTTTTCGACAGACTACGCAAATATAACCTTAAACTGCAACCCGACAAGTGCGAATTCTTTCGCCAAGAAGTCGGTTACCTTGGTCACATCATAAGTGACAAGGGAGTAAGCCCTAATCCTGAAAAGGTCAAGGCCGTGTCTCAATTTCCAATTCCTAAATGTCCCAAGGACGTTAAATCATTCCTAGGTCTAGTATCTTATTACCGCCGTTTCATCCCTGATTTTTCTAAATCCGCTAAACCTCTCACTACATTACTAAAACAGGATGTCCCTTTTTCTTGGTTGAATGAGCAACAAATAGCTTTCGAAGAACTAAAAGGAAAACTAATTTCCGCTCCTATACTTATATATCCTGATTTTTCTGAGCCCTTTGTGCTTACCTGCGATGCATCAAATTATGCAATATCAGCCATTCTATCCCAAGGCGAAATTGGAAAGGATCGCCCAATCGCGTACTCATCAAGAACGTTGAATAAAGCAGAGACCAATTACTCCACCACAGAAAAGGAGTGTCTAGCCATAGTATTTGGTACCAAAATGTTTAGACCATATCTATATGGACATAAATTCACTATAGTAACAGATCATAGACCATTAAAATGGTTATTCAACTGCAAAGATCCGGGATCCCGACTAGTTAGATGGCGCTTAAAACTAGAGGAGTTCGACTACAAGATCGAGTACAAAAAAGGTAAAATCAATAGCAACGCTGATGCGTTGTCTCGATTCCCCGTAAATCCTGTTCAAAATAACGATGACAATTCTATCCCTTCTACGTCCAGGCGGAATAACGAAAATCAATCGCCTAATTTTAGTCCTATAACTCTAGAAGATCTCGATATACCTTCTATACCTCTGGATTCTGACGAAGTTCCGTCGGTAGACTTGTTAGACAATGACGATTCCTTCACAGACTTTCTTGGTCCTGAAAATAGAGATGACTTACCTGAAAATCCAAACCATCCAAATCCTACGGCTGATGATAATGCTGAGAAGCATCCATCACTAACTTCTAGTTCCGATGAAAACTATTCCAAATTCCTGAAAACAATGTCCGGAAAACAGTTTAATAGTAATACCAAAATTATAGAACATAATGAAAATATTTTCAAAAGTAATTGTAAACATATAGTTCTACCTACTTCTATTGACCTTGATACCGCTAACCCTTATATAGAGGAAATTTTAAGTGAAATTGAAAATTCCTCAGATCTCCTAGGTAAAGAAAGGACGTTGTTTACTTGCCTACCCTTTGAACACAAATCTAAAACCTTCTATTTCCTATTTACAAAAGTCTACCATTTCGATAGTTGCTCTTACGAAGACATCTATAAAAGTCTAATAAACCTAAAACATCAAATACTCTCAATATCAAGGGAGGAAATCATAAATTTAGCTATTACTAATTTCCGTAATCCTTTCGATAAACATGACTGGCTAAAAATATATAATATGTTTTCCTATATCTTCAATAACTCGAATGTGTCTATTGACATCTATCATAATTCACTAATATTTCCGACTCCATCGGAAATAAAGAAAATCTTTAAGGAAAATCACGATATCCCTATCGCTGGACATCTAGGTACGGCGCGTATGCTAAATAGAATAAAAGAAAGATATCATTGGAAAAACATGCGTTCAGACATCGAATTATATATAAAAAATTGTTCGCAATGTCAATCGAATAAAGCCCTAAGGCAAACTAACCGTTCACCTATGCAGATAACTACTACTTCCACGAAACCCTTTGAGCGGCTTAGCATGGATCTCGTAGGCCCACTTCCGGAGGCAGGCCTAACAAGACTTAACTTCATCTTAACTATGCAAGATGACCTTACTAAATTTTCCTTTGCATATCCCATTGCAAATGCTACTTCAGAGGACACATGCGAATGCCTCGTCCATTTCATTTCCTTATTTGGAATTCCAAAAATGATCCTTACAGATCAAGGGACCAATTTTACTGCAGATATGTTCAATAAAACCTGCGAATTCTTAAAAATTAAGCAAATCTGGTCATCCCCCTATCATCCCCAAACTCAAGGTGCGCTTGAGCGCAGCCATTCTACACTCAAAGAATACCTTAAGTCTTATGTCAATGAAAACCATACAGACTGGCATAGATACGTATATACCGCAATGCTTGCCTATAATACGTCAGTCCATGCTTCTACAAATTTTACTCCATACGAACTACTCTTCGGCCATAAAGCCTTCATCCCTGATTCTGTTTACGAATTACATTCCCAAACAACTTATCCCGAATACATTAAATTCCTACACCATCGATTAAAACTCTCAAGGGAAAAAGCCCTTCAAAATATTCAAAAATCAAAAGAAAAATCGAAGGAATATTATGATAACCACTCGTCCCGTACAGTACAAAGTAGGGGATTACGTATACCTAAAGAATCACGTAAGATTGCGAAAAGCCTTATCACCCGTATGGAAAGGTCCATATAAAGTGGTTAAAATTAATGGCCGCAACACTTTAACTCTATTAATTAATAGACGACATGTCACCCATCACTACGATGAGGTAAAACTAGCTCCTAGGTCTTATACATAAATCTTTATTTTAAATAGTACTTAGTGTAAGCACAGTAATTAATAATATTACACTAATATTACTTCTATTTCCTTGCAGTAATCCCTCAACGGGTCAAAAATTCGTTAAACCCCTGACGAATAGTTCTCACATATTACTAATTTACATCATATACTTGATAATTCAAAATCACTATGCGAAAAAAGCAAAGCTCTTGATTATGTAGAATGCAATAATCTTTTCCTACCTCTAGTAACTCGTTTCCAAGACATTAAACGCGATAACGAGGCAATCTCTTATCTCATGTCTCATCAAGTAAAAAGATCCGCACTTCTAGGTGTTATTGGAACCTTGTCCAAAAAACTATTTGGAACTATGGATGAAGAAGATGCCATTCGCTATAATAACGCCATTCAGGAAATTCAAGCTGATACCGGCAAAATAGCATCAATGCTTAGAGAAAATATTCTCGTTACTACTTCTACCCTTAAATCTTATAACAACACATTAAAAGCAATAGGATCCAATGAGCATGAATTAAACGTCGCCATCGACGCTTTATACGAAGATATTAAAAACCTAAGTTATATTTCTAAAGAATTAGGAATACGATCCCGTATTTTAGAATTAACATCTATGATAGAAAATAGCCTTCTAGCTTTATCATTCAAGGTCGAGGATATAGTGAACTCAGTCATGTTTGGTAGATCAAACATTTTAGTAGCTATTTATTGGGGGTTCTGGACCACCGGATGTCCAGCGTAACTAGACCCGTGCGTGTATGTATTTTGGTAGGCGCGCGCGATCAGGTTATGTTGGTTTAGGTCCATTTGCGGTTGTTTCAGCGGATGTAAAATATAGATAAGGAATGAATGTTGGTATAGTTTGACATTATAATTGTAATCGTAACTAGTAGCTCCATCTATTGAATTTTATTGTGCGATAGCGTTGGGAGGGGTGGTGGGAGGCGGGGGTGAGCGGGCTCAGTAGAAATATTAAAATGTTAAAACAATGTTTCTGTGGTTGATAGCTGTGTCGGGGGGCAGGGCGGGTGCGGGGTGTGGGATGATAAGGATGGTACGTGGTTGTACAATGTATGTTTAATAGAGGACAGGAAATGAATAGTACAGACGGCAGCAGATTAAGCTACTACGATCTGTCAAATTTCTTTAATTAGTTTTCAACTTTATAACTAAAGTATAAGGTTCAAAGTTGATTGTGAAAAAATTGATAGTTCGGGTAGCTTGATGTGTTGGTGGCTGTACAAACTGCAATCAGGTTATGCTGGTTTTGGTCATGTTTCTGCGATTGTTCGCTGTGACGTATGATGTTAATACATTATAATGATTGTAATCGTTACTAGTTAATAGAGGACAGGAAATGAATAGTACAGACGGCAGCAGATTAAGCTACTACGATCTGTCAAATTTCTTTAATTAATTTTCAACTTTATCACTAAAGTATAAGGTTCAAAGTTGATTGGGAAAAAATTGATAGTTCGGGTAGCTTGATGTGTTGGTGGGTGTACAAACTGCGATCAGGTTATGCTGGTTTTGGTGCGAAATGCCATGTTTCTACGATTGTTCGCTGTGACGTATGATGTTAATACATTATAATGATTGTAATCGTTACTAGTAGGTTCATCTATTGAACTTATTGTGCGATAGCGTTGATTGTTGCTATGGAGGGGTGGTGGGGGCGCTGCGGGGCGGTAATATTACTGCGATTGATAGCTGTGACGTAGTTTGTCGAGGGCGCTGCGGGGGCGCTGCGGGGCGGGGGCGCAGCTGTGACGTAGTTTGTCGAGGGCGCTGCGGGGCGGGGGCGCTGCGGGGCGGGGGCGCTGCGGGGCGGGGGCGCTGCGGGGCGGGGGCGCTGCGGGGCGGGGGCGGGGTGCGGCAATATTACTCAGTAGAAATATTAAATATAGAACAGGTTAGAAACAATGTTACGCGCTGATAATTACTCAGCTGCATCCTATTAGAAATGATAAAGAAAATTTAAATATAAAACGAATGATGAAAGGACTTTATTCTCATTAAGTTGATGTGCTTCATATTGATTAGTAGTAAATAATAATTATGGAGCGTGAGAAGACACAGTTGTTTTGTAGTTCTGAGAGAAAGAAAAGAGCGGAGGGAAGGGATGAGTGTGGTATACGCGTACAGGATGACTCAGTGAGTAGTAAACCTACAACCTCGTCGTTGAGTAGAGAAAACATAGTGAGGAAGATGTATCAAACAGCTGAATTTCTATTTTTCAAGTTAAAATCAAGACGACTGCTCACTTTCGAAGACTGGCCTGTAGGTTTACGCCAGAAGCCTGAAGATCTTGCAGAAGCTGGTTTCTTTTATACTGGTTATGGAGACAGAACTAGGTGTTTCCATTGTGGTGGGGGCTTAAAAGACTGGGAAGAAGATGATGATCCTTGGCAGCAGCATGTTCAGTGGTTTAGTCACTGTGCTTATGTCAAGTTCAAACTTGCAAAGAGTTTCATGTAAGGTTAAAAGTAAAATAAAAGACTGTGTACTACAAACATAATGAATTTTATTTGATTATACTATAATGCCCCCAAGCCAGTGTGTTTATTCCATCCTCAGTAATACATCTTTTATCATCATCACCAGAAAGTACTTTTCTTCTCTTAATTTGTGTATAAACATGATGCTTATCGCTAGCAAATGTATACATGTTATCATATTTTACATAACCACAATCAAGTGCTTTTTTATAATTTTCGAAATGTAACTTTCTTACAATAGGAGCGGAGGTACCTTTGTTTCTCTTTACAGTCAAATCATTTAGTAAAACATAACTATACATTTTGGAACGTAAACCAACAAACTCTTTGATGATACAACCATTGGTTTCATCTTTCATGAGGCCGACAACCTTTTTGTTAACTAGTGGTAGATTGTAAACATTGTCCTTGGGGAAATCAGAGGTGTCAAATCTAGCCTCTAAGTCTTGTCTAATATCTTCATAAAAATCTTTAGTTGTGATTTGATAGATGAAAGAATCCGTATCTGTGTAGAGCAGATGTATATTATGGTTGTATTTAGGTAGCATATATGAGTAGTGAAAATTATACATAACATGCTTGGAAAGTTCTAGTACAGTGAAACCAGCATAAATAGGTTTATTGTATAATATTTTTGTTTTGTTCATTTGTACTGCTACAAAACCTTCGGAGAAAATCTTACAGCTATGAAAATTAGGTTGAGCTATGTATCTTTCAGCACCATATTTGCATTTTATCTTTATTTTCTCATCGCCCCACACGTTACAAAGTTTCACATCAATTCGCTTCCCTACATTCTCTATGGTTTTACCGAAAATAGAATTGTTCATGAGCTTATAGAAGTCTTTTTCAAATAAATTTTTAGCCAATGTTCTTTTCTGTGTGTTTAAATCTATGTAGGGCTTAAGCCATGGAGATTGCTGAAACGATAAGATCCTATGGATTTTTTTACAAACTAATCCATGTTCTATACATTGTTTCAAGTTCACATAGTGAATTACATAATTGTATTTGTTGTCGAGAGTAAGTAAAAGCTTTTTAGTTTTACCATTTGGTGGTGTTTTTGTTTCGGCACAGAATGGATAGTTATTGTGTAAATCATGTAAACAATACGGATACTCCAGATCCACTTCCAAAATGTAACCGACATCTGAATCAGGATGCTGTGCTAATATATCGAATGAGTTAATTTCATGATTCGTTAACCAAACAAAGTTTGCATAAGGCAGATGTTGACTCATAGCATAACCATACAAATTATTAACATCCAAATATACAATGAAACTGTCATCTCGTGTGGAATTGTATGTGGTTGGATCCATAAACTTATTGTTAGCTTGGGCGTGTCTTTTGGAAACTTGACTAATACCACCTCGAATACCGGACTGTAAGAACTGAATCATTTCATAATCAGTGAGAAGTTCGAGATTTATTCCCGTATGTCTCAACATGGCATCCCACGAAAGACCGGGTGCTGTGAGGTATCTACAAGGATCTAGTTTATATGCAGTCAAACAAATACTGCGGAAGTTTTCAAACACTTCAGCAAGTAATAGAACATCTGTTTTGAGATACAAATCACAGTATTCACCTAGCGTCTCTATATTAAATTTATTCCATACAGTTTGTGCATGCATGTAATCATCATTGGAAATGTGTGTTTGTGTTAGTTCACTGTAAAATGATTGTTTATCAGGTAGTGATTTGACTTCAAGTTTGCTCCAACAGTCAAGGTACTCGTATGGAAACACACCTTTTCGTGTTAAAAGGCTGATTTGTTCGGGATCCGAAAAATGTTTGGGTAATATATGAAATTGATCTCGTGGGAGATTTTTCACCAAACTATCTAAACTAGCAGACATAAATTTAAACGAATCAACGAAACGTATAGTTATTTCTTTTCGAGTGCTGCCATCATCGTTATCTTCAAAATGTAACTTTTGACTAAATGAAATGTACTTTTCCTTATGCTGTGGTATACACTCAATACGCATGCCATCTCTTGAGGCTAGCTCCTTAATGAACAAGTGACTATCGTATCCGCTTAAATTATGAAAAAATATGGGAATGTAATTGGGTAGAGAATATTTTAAATTACATTGTTGATGTACTACACCTCTATTTTTTCCTGTGAGATGACAATGATTGATTGCCTTTTGATCTGATGATAACAATGGTTGCTCACAAATATGACACTGCATGGATGTTTTATCCATTATTAAGTTTTCTTTATCATCACATAATATTTTATTTGAGTAATTATCAGTAATATAACGAGCATCCGAATAAATAAAGTCAACAAACTTTTTAACGCAGTCTTCACCACGATATGTAATAAATTTACATAATGCATTATCATAGTTACAGTGTATGTAGTACGCGAAAGCGCATGGAATGTGCTCATGACTATAATAAGAGTTTTTATTTTCCTCTATTTTGAGGGGGGTTAAAATTGATTCAAAATCTGCATAGATAACAAAAGGTACAGAGAGTTGATGACTAATATTTTTAAAATTCAAATATTTATCATCGGGAGTAGGTAGTTCTATTAAAGCCTTTTCACATCCTAGCACTCTATGATGTTCAAGTTTAGACTCACTAGTGAAATATTGCAAGCAACCATCACAGAAAAAGATTTTATTTTTATGATATGTCATTTGAGAGCGTATTAGACGAGACATATTTTTTATCCAACAATAATGGACTTTACCGCTATGTTTAACATCTTCATAAAATAAGAGATTAACGTGGCGATCGTTGGTTTTTTTAGTCTTAGATATATACATGGGCACGATATTTTTGGATTTAATACCATACACATTGATATTGATATGATTCAACACTTCGAAACGCTTGATTCCTTGAATCGATACTGGTAAACTAATTCCTGCTGTTTTAAAGACTGTCTCGTAGTGTGGGTATGATGTTATACGATCCCTGTGCGAGTCAGCCGGATAAAGAGCGCTTGCTACAGCCCAGAAAAAGCAGGCATTATCCGTGTTCTTTACATTCACACATGCATGTTTACGTTGTATCCAGTCCGGAAGCGGTATGTGAGAGGTAGCCTTTAACGGAGCATACTTGTTGATGTTGATTTCTAAAAATTCAATCTTCTCTAATGCCCATCCGCTGTCTCTTTCTTGAAACTCTTCACATTTCTTCAGAATTTTAACGCAGCACTCGTTATAGTAATTAGCTAAATCTGATGATTGTTGTAAGTGTATGTTTTTAGTGTTGAATGATTTCAAGTCTCGAATCACTTCATTCTCTCCTTTTGTTATAATATACGTGCAGAAGAGTTCTATGTTTACCTTAATATGTTTGTTTGATTTCACTTCCATTCTAAGCAGTTTTTGAACATTAGATGCGGCTCCGGCTAAGTAAATTTCTGGGTTTAATGTAGTTGATGCTCCATTGATACGGTAAGTTATGATTCTACACTTGAACGCTGAATTCACAACATACGTAAAATAATCTCCTCCATATTGTTTACATAGTAACTTGTGACGCTTCGTTCTCGAATGGCTAATTAATTGATTACTATCAACTTTCGTATTACAAAACGGACACTCGTACATTCTCATGATACACTATAATCATCACAGAACAAGTAGTTATGACGACTAAGACTAGCACCTAACTGAATTTATATTATAACTATTTCCTTTTTGGTGGTTAGTGAGGTGATAAGAGAAATAAAAAAAAATATGCGGTCAATCACATTTATTATTTTTTATAAAAAGCATGAATAGAATAAATAATCTATTACAAAACATTTGATTTCTTGATCCACAACTGACATCTCATCGTATACATTATCTACAATTGCATAGGCTTCAGACAATGATTTCACTTGAGCAAGCTTGAATCGTTTTCTGAAGAAATTCATACGGTTCTCATAGTAACCCTTTACCCTTACTAAGTGTTGTAAACGTGAATCAAGACAATTCAGCAAATGATTCAGACACCACCACTCTTCACCACCGATGGTCATCGATTTCGAACCTAGATTAATTATGATGAAATTTTTTCTTTCTTCGACATGTTCAGACAGGTTTATATAATTGATCACTTGCTGTTCTTGTTCCTGCTTCTTTGATGATGATGATGAAGAAATTATACCAGATGTGAAGAATTCTGATATTTCAGAGACGTTTTCCATAAATGTCATGTTCCATTCGTCTTTAGTCAATGTTATCTGATCAGCAATATTAATACATACTTCCAGTAATCCATTAATTTGATTCGTTGGCTTCAAAAATGTTTTAATATATGGAATCTTGGAGTTGCATACTTCATACATATTCTTGCAAAGTTCAAAATACATGAGTGGAATCGATGGAGTATATGATAATGACTGCATAAATGGATACATGTTTCTACTTCAAGCACTAACGATTAACTACTTCCTCAACGTCTCTGATAGAGTTTATGAGGTTATTTTTCGAACAGTTTTTGTAAGAATACTGTACTCGAAGAGAGAGTCATTTATAATTAGACAATAAGCGGTGGTATCACTCGCTACAGCTTTTTTAAACTCTAGCTCTACTTTGATATCTATAGCGCCACCAACACCCGAATGAAGTGTATCAGATTGTCTGGAACAATCGATAACAATCAAAGGAGCTTTCGTTTTGAAATGATTTGGATTTATTTGTACGTTGGAGCTCTTCAAACTGTAGTATGATTTTTTAAAATTGATGAATGCTTCATACAAAAGTGAAAATACTCCCTTTTCAAAGTCATTAGAGAATGAGTCATACGGATAGTATTGAGAATTGAGATATAAACGAGCATTATACAAGTTGGAGTGATCAAAGATACTCTTATCTTTGAGTGCATCATTATTGCGTGAATGTTGGAATCCAATAATGACGTAGCGAGGTTTCTCCAATTGTGTAGTCGTTTTCACGGTCCAAATATGTCTCTGGGATGTTGGTAACACTGGATACTCATAAAGATCCCACGAGCGGAATGCAATGGGGATAGAGATATTATTCTCCACATACTTCAACAAGCGTAGTTTTTCTTTATCAGATACCTTAACAATAGGCATGCGCCATGCTATACGAGTTATGACAATGTCAATCTTTTTTGTTGTGTCTTTGAGAATTGCACAGTTTAAATTTGACGAGCTTCGGTTCAATATCAGTTCATGTTTCGCATTAACTATTACTTTATTATAATCCTCAGCGAAGCCCAACAAGTGTCGAAGTGGAATAGTGAAACAGAAGACACCATCGAACTCTTTAAAACCACTAACATTCCATCCGCTATTTTCCAAACTTTTAGACTCCTCTTCTCCATAGGATAGCACTCCCTTCATTGCGGTGGTAATACCGCAATTCTTTGTTCTGTCAATCTCTACACCATTCAATTCATAGCGGATGTCATGAAACAGGTGAGCGGGGGCATTGTTAATGAAAGCAGAAGATTTTGTAGTAGTTCCCTCAATTACCAACTGACTCTCACATGGTAGTACTATTGCATCTTGATCGTTGATACGGATCCGAATCTCATCATTGGTTTTATATGATTCACTGTAGGGTAGATATGAGTGATATTCAATACCCTCTATACTATCATCAAATAACACGCTCTCTCCTATATTCAGAACCGATGATGATACCATTATTATTATTATTAGGAGTTTACTCGTAATCCGAGAGATTGAAGAAATAATACGTTATCTTTCGTTATCTTTGTTCTTGCTTCCACTTTTGGTTGTTGCTTTTGGTGAGATGTTCCCTCCAATTGAGAGTTGGAAAGACTGTGGTATTGTATTACCTCACCGTTCGTTTTATAGATAATCATGAGGCTATTTTCCTTATATGCAAGCGAAGTGAAATGTTCTCGTTTCTAAAGTTCACAAGATTCCCTTCTTCGTTAACAATACACACTTGTAGATTTTGAATAGTATTCGTCTTTAACGGTAGATATATAAGATTTGGAGGACACTCTATTATTTGGTATCCAGGAGGTACAGACGGTGCAAACTCGTGTAGCACATGGGATGATTTATTATTTATGAATGAACCTCGAATTATATTACACTCTACTCTTATAGTGTTTGTGATTAGTATGTTTATCGGTTGATTAGAGTTATGCACTTGATTTTTGGGGAGAATTTTCCGAGAGAAACCAAAAATGCTTCCAATGCTGTTCTCTTTCTCAAAGTGTATATCATAATATGGAGAATAAAACATGCATTTCATAGTATTCGTATTAGCTAGTATATCAATTGTTTTATTGGGATCACCGCCTGCTGTACTATTTATCTCTTGCTCCAGGTAGTGAATAATGTTATCCAACTCATAGGAGCCTTCAGGAATCGTAATAATATTATCCCCATAGTGAAATAGGTTGTTGCTCTTATCCACATTAGGAATAGAATTGAAAGATTTAAAATAAATCAAAGCACACTCGTATTCACCTTCACCCAGTTCGATAGGTGGTAAAAAGTCAGCACTCAATAAGGAATGCATACCATTAAGCGTTAAAGTAAGAGACATTGTTACAATCTAACAGAAGGATGTGAAATGAAAGATGATTTTTTTCTGATTGCTTATATATTTTACTTCACTCTAAAGTTATGATTAGAAGCATTTACCAAAAAACGTAAACATAAATGACCACAATTATATGTCTTATCTTTTTGTATATTGTTATAATTATAACTGATTTTGATGACATCATCACCATTTGTCATGTATTTGAGAAACTCCCGTGGTGGTCTCAAATTTCCATAACTGTCAAAGTATTCACAATTTTGATCTTTCTTCACATATGCTACCCAGTGTGTTCCTGGCCCCTGTGAATCGTCCAAATTAACGATCCCCGTTTCATACCTCCATGGTCTTGATTTTCGCTTGTTTAGAGCATCTCGCATGACTATACCCCGGAAATGAGGAATGTTCAGCTGCTTAACATATTTTACGAGTTCATAGTCGAGGAGGGCACGATTCGGTAGGACTATGTTTAGTTTTTTTGGTACGGTGTCAGATATAGGCCCATACCTATTTTGTAAGGCGCCATATACATACCCCTTCCTACAGCTACGGGTACTGTATTTTTCGATGAATCTTTCTTTTTAACCATTTCATAAATATTTCTAGCAGCAGTTGTGACGCCACCAGCTAAAGATCCGGCAGCCGCCAACGCCCCCGGTATCGGTATCAATGGTAGAAAACCACCACTTTTTGGTAGAGGAATAACCCTAGGCTTTTTCACATTCCTTTTGTTATCCTTGATGCTTCTTTTAGCAGCTTTGATAGCCGTGCTCATCAATTTACTGATGGGTATTTTTTTTAGATTTACACCATGTTGTTGGTGTTTTTTCATCGCTTTACGTGCAGCTGTTATAACCTTTGTGAGAGGATACATTCCTAAACCTCTTTTCACTTTCTGTTTCATTATTTTATTTACACCAAGCGCTACTAATTGTTCAGGTAAACTATTTGATTCTAGCCAACGTTTCTTCGCCGCTAACGCTAATTCCAAATCAGCTTTATGTCGACTGTCTAAGGATGAGTTTTGACTGTATGCAATGTCATGTAATTTACAGGCTTCGTCCAAAGGATTAATACCAACATCACCTCTCTTTAAGCGTTTTTCCAATTTTGTTCCGGGTCCGCAATAATTGTAGCCGGGTACGTGTAACTCGAAAGGTAGGTTATTGATAAGTGTGTTAACTAAACCACAACCACCTTTTATAAGTGGTTCATGAAGACTAACCTTATTTTTCCTTGGGACAATCATTTTTTTTTTTATTAAAAAGAAGACTAGCTGCTACCTCTGCTGATGTCACTACTAAATTAAGATATATAAAGCATGAGCATACAATTAAATGACTTATCAAAATGAAGTTTCAGAAGCAACCCACGTGTTTATCAGTTAAAGGTTGGGATATAAATTCAAAATACAATAGCGATAATATACACTATAGACATGGTGTACTCCTACCCAATAGTATCAGATGTCTAGTATGCGGTCCATCTGGTTGTGGTAAAACTAATCTTTTACTCACCTTACTGCTTGAACGAAATGGTCTGATATTTGAAAATGTCTACTTATACTCCAAATCACTAAATCAATCGAAATACATATTTTTAAGCAAAGTACTTAACCAGGTGCCGGAGGTGAATTTCTACACTTTCTCAGATAAAAGTGAGGTAGTCTCACCGGAAGAGACTCAGAGTAATAGTATCATAATTTTTGATGATGTATCGATGGAAGATCAAGAACCTATACGTTTACACTTCTCAATGGGTAGACACAAGGGGCTAGATTGTTTTTATCTATGTCAAACATACAGCAAAATACCTAAACAGTTGGTACGGGATAATGCAAACTTCATTATACTCTTTAAGCAAGATGAAATGAATCTAAAACATGCGTATGATGATCATGTGAATACAGACATGTCGTGGGATACTTTCCTAGAAATGTGCAGAGCTTGTTGGAAGAACAAGTATGGATTTTTAGTGATTAATAAAGATGTTGAGATGAATAAGGGTCGATATCGGAGAGGTTTTGATGACTTTATCACATTATAGTAGTATAAGAATATATGTTACAATGAAGCTGTTTACATTTCGCTATGGACTCTTCAACGGCACAGTTATTCGGGGATAAGGAGCTTAAACGTAAACTTCTTCAGTCGGTGAGTTCAGTAAAAAAGAAAATCAAAGCTTTAAATGAGGGTAAAGCTGAATTGACGTCAACCTTACAAGAGACATTTCAACCAATCACACAGCCTCTAAACACTTTATTACATCACATCAATTCGAATGATGATGACAAAGGGTTACTAACAGCTGTGAAACATGAAACTGATGAAAAGTCATTCCAAAATAAAATTAAAACTGCTGCTAGTGAAGTAACGCATGGGAAACAAGAAGAGTACAGCGATGTTGATAAAGAAGAGTACGAAGATGCTGATGAATCATTTGATTCTCTAAATAAAACAATTCAATCAGAAATGGAGGAAGATTCTACGTTACATCCATTAGCACGAAGCTATTTGGATAATCTTGTTATTAATAAAATTAAAAAGGTGCCTTATGGTATTTACGTAACACCGGAAGGGTATTACATAGGTGATAGTGCTGTTGAATTCGATACAAATCATTTAATAATAAACAATCAGAAGTTTAACTATACACCAGGGCTAATGGAATTGTTATTCAAACGGGAGCCTAATACTTCTTTGATTCAACCTACAGATAGTGACGTCTACTTTAAAATAATAATGTTGACAAATGCACATAGACGTAATTTTTCTGCAGAAGGTCAGATACAGGGTGACAAGAGTCTTAAATATACTCAATATATAAAGGAGGCAAACCATCCGTCTTCTTCTTCTACCCCTATTCAAAAATCAAAAACTGGTGGATGTTTTAATAGATCAGGTGGAACAGATAACAGATCAGGTGGAACAGATAACAGATCAGGTCTGTTACATGAAGCTGATAACAGAACAGATGACCTATTGAATGCAAGAGATCAGTTAATAACCGGTAGAGGCTTGTCATCATCATCATCATCATCATCGTCTACTAATAATAACAATTCCAATACAGAGACAACTCTATTAATGAAGAAATACTACCCTAATACGGATATTATGTATTGGGACAACCCTAATGAACTAATAGATCGATTACGACTGCTAATCGCTTCGCGAAATGCTGGTAACAACGGTCATGATAATGAAATTATTGCGATATTGGAGGAATTGATAGAAGCTAACATAATTGAATCACCCCGTCGACTTTCCAATATACTTAAACGTATACTCAAGTAAACATACTTTCATTGTAATTATGACTATCGATAAGTTTGGACGTCACCTGCACAGAAACCATCAACAAACACCACAGCTATCGCTCAAAGTACTGAAACATTTGGTGGATTGTGAAAATCGTTTGTTAAGAAATGTTAGAAGAGGTACTCTAAAAAATGATGTAGTTATAAAAGCTCAACTGGATGAAGTTATGAATCTGTGTTTACAGAAAATAAAAAACAACTCTCGTAGTCTACAAGAGATCTCAGAAAAATATTCCACTACCACCCCCAGCACGTCTACCATTCCCACCACCACCACTACCACCTCCACCACCACACCGGTGGGTGGTATTGTCGAAACCTCCACAGGAAAAGTAAAAGCCCAAAGTAAAAAACCTAAAATATGAGCAAATGGACAGTCGTTCAGGAACTTCACAAGAATGCTCGTAAAAACTTCCCCCGAAGACGTTTCATACAAAAAGGACTCGATGACACCTGGCAAATAGATTTGATTGACATGCAAAAATATTCTAAATACAACAGGGGGTTTAAGTATATTTTAGCCTGCATTGACACATTTTCAAAGTATGCTTGGCTGCAGCCATTAAAAAGCAAATCAGGTGATAATGTGACACAAGCCATGCTCAACCTTTTAAACAACAACCGACGTAAACCAAAAAATATTCAATCCAATGATGGACGAGAGTTCTTCAATGAAAAGTTCCAAGCTCTGATGAGAAAGTTTAATATAAACCATTACTCAACATACAGTATAATGAAAGCTTCTATTGTAGAGAGATTTATTAGAACTATCAAAAATTGGCTTTGGCAACGATTCGCATTCAATGGCTCTTACAAATGGAACGGAAAAGAGCTTTGTGATATAATAAATAGATATAATAATAAAATACATCGTACTCGACCCGACCGTGAATCATACTAATGCTAATGAACTTTTATCTACTGTTTACAATCATATCAAAGTACGAGCTAAATCAAAATATATGTGTGGTGACTATGTACGTATCAGTAAATATAAATCCGCTTTTTCCAAGGGATACACCGGAAATTGGAGTGCGGAAATATTTCAAGTAGTAAAGGTGAATAACACCAATCCTGTGACCTATCAGCTGCAAGATGAAAGGCAACAACCAATCTTAGGTGCTTTTTATGAACAGGAACTACAAAAAGTTAAATATCCTGATGTGTATCTGGTGGAGAAAGTGTTGAAGAGAAAGGGTGACAAAGTTCTAGTGAAGTGGTTCGGTATAGATTCAACGAGTTGGATAAATAAAGAAAACAAGATTAATTAAAGTATAATATGTTTTATTTCACTGACCTACCTGAAGCTTGCTAACATTTTTTCTTAAACGCTTATTATTATTATTACATAAAAAAAGACTTAATAATAACAGTTAATTAGGTATAGACAAAAGTTAAATGTTTATTATTATTAGATATACATATGAAACACATAATAGGTACCAACAGGCTACCAATTTATACTAAATAATTTTCTAGTCAATATAAATGAACTAGATACAAATTATGAAAAAAAACAAAAACAACTAGATACACAAAAAAAATTAAATGCTACACTTATCGATTAAGTAGATAATGTTCTAACCATATTGAGAATGCTCGCACCTCTACACCACTACAGTGACAGGTGCGAGGTGGTTTTCCTTTATATGCCGTATGTCTCATACAATTCTTAAGACGGTGTAATTTAAAATTTTCTATAACTACTTCTACCTTCGGACAATTTATTAATTCTAAATTATATGATATAAACCCTAAACTTGTTAAAAAATCTCTTTCAATTATCCCCCCTTTGTAAGCCCATGTGAACTGTTTGTTTGAGTCAAAACTCTTTATTCGTTCTACAAACTCTGAATAACTAATATCATTGTTAAAATTTTTTAATTGCATACCATGAATATATATTGTAACAAACATAATTGTTTTATCATGTTTATAATCTAATAACCATGTTGGGAGTTTTATATAAAACAAATAAAGAATCTTATCCTGAACATTGTAAATTGCCACTTCTTTAAAGTACATATTCTTTAACATCTGAAACCCATCTATATCAATAATATACTTTATATTTTCTAGATGCATAATGAAGTACACAAAAAAAGAAAACACTTTCGCAGATATACAAACAAAGTACACAAAAAAAGAAAACACTTTCGCAGATATACAAACAAAAAAATCGCAAGTGAAAACTTTAAAATATTTCTATACCACACTCGCTTACAGCATAAATTAAACAGTTCAATAAATCATTACCTATTTGTTCGGTGAATAGTTCGTGAGCGAAACACTCTGACGGTGTGTCACTTAATAACTGAAACCACTCTTTCACTTCCACATTAATATCACCTGCAGTATCCTCCAAATGAGATGTGATATCGTCCCAGATCTCAATCAGGGAATAGGTGTTTGCATCACTGAAATCACTTTTCTCATAAACACTTTTTAGTAGAGCACTCACGTCTCCATTCAGCTTCGCAAGGGGTATAGGTCTTGTCCACAGTCGTAGCAATCTGTTTGAAGATATATGTTTTAACCAATTCTTCTTACATTCGAAATACATTGTTTCAACTAGTGACATCATAATCATCATAAATGTGAATATACTAAGTCGTCTAAAATTACTTATATCAGTAGGTAGCGTCAGTCACTGTAATATAAAAGATTAATTAATTCCTCAACAGATCTATTCTAAAGAAAAGTTGATAATCCATGTATTCCCGTTTGCTCCTTTATTTATGAGATGAATACCACTATTAAGCTCAGCCAGTAGGTCTTCATTTATATCGTTAAATCTTGATGGTAGTGTGACTGTATATCCATTCTCCAGATGCACCACCGTCTGCATTGCGTTTGGTGTATACTTTGAAGACATCCTACTAGCTTCTATGATCTTATAAGGCTTATTTATCTCCAAATCACTTATTTTTCTCCAAGTTTTATTCCCCCAACTATTTAATTCTGCGAGAGCATTATTACTCTTTCCTTGATTTGATGACATAATTTTTATTAAAAAAATTAACACTTACAGTGATTAGAGATGTAAGCGTACAAGTAACTCCCTTATACTGATGTATAAGACTGCCGCTGATTGTATAAAACTTCTGGTATATATAAGACTTGTCACCGTTATTTAAAAACGATATTAAATACTTGTTAGATGGTAACTGAATGTATGTTCCTTTGAAATGTATGGGTTTATATATTAAAGCCTTATCTAAAATTATGCGGTTAGTTCACTATTTAATTATCTTAACAAATGAACACTCACCACAACAACACAGTTTCATGAGATTTTTTTTAAAATTTTTAACCGCAAACGATATAGTTTCACATAAATGGCATACTGCTCGAACATTCAGCATCGGTTATTTCACCTTTCTCCATTTTCGTCAAGCGTGCATATGTCCAAAATTGAACACTTTCAAGTACATTCTTAAATCGCTGACACGTTTCACTTAAAGGATAAGGCATGGTTGTTGATGACGAAGAAGGTTTGCTAGTGGTTTTCATTATAGATGGCTCCGAAGTAAGCAATTCCTCTCTATCTCCCTTATGACTTTCAGCAATCGCTATTCCATCACCCCTAGGTACTTTCACTGTAATCTCCAAACCCTTTTCATCTTTATATGTTTGCTCGAATGCTTCTGACGACCAATTTTGTTGTAAACTATTGGGCCGCTTGCTGCTTCGTCTTGAACGAGAACTAATGAATCTCGTGATTTCCAGCTTATGCAATAATAATGTATTGCTATCACTGCACAAACGTAAATTTAATGTATTTTGATCGCTGTTAATGCTCACCAATTCATAAAGATTCTTTTCTCCACTTCTACCGCTATTGACATCTTCAAAATAGAAGTTCATCAACCATCTTCTCATTAAATTACCTTCCTTGTTATAAAGTTCCACCTTCTTAATATACCATATTTTATTGGTAGCACACGAATCTCTCAAATCTTCATCTAAAGATCGTGTAATATTCTTCAACACCACTTCTGTATCATTGTCTTTTTGCTGTAAGTACAACACTACCACCCAAGGTAATAAGCTTGTAAAAAGCATTATGAATGTTTATCAACAGAACAGGCGTGAAATGCACTGTAAAATTATTGTTAAAATCGATCTTATATAAACGCAAACGCCCACACAATTATGAAAGTACTCTTATTTTATTCCCTTTGTTCTATTAATTATCAAGCATATCAACATCCTGTTTTATATTCCTTTGTTCTATTACTCATCAAACATATCACACACATCCTGTTCTATATTTAATATGCAAATAAATAATTAATTAAATAGGAAGATAACCCGCACCACGCATTGGCCGCCATAGCAACACCAAAATCGGCGCGTCACGACTTCTTATCAGCGCGCACAACCGCAGAAACATGTCTTATCAGCGCGTAACATTGTTTCTAACCTGTTCTATATTTAATATTTCTACTGAGTAATATTGCCGCACCCCGCCCCCGCCCCGCAGCGCCCCCGCCCCGCAGCGCCCCCGCCCCGCAGCGCCCTCGACAAACTACGTCACAGCTGCGCCCCCGCCCCGCAGCGCCCCCGCAGCGCGCTCGACAAACTACGTCACAGCTATCAATCGCAGTAATATTACCGCCCCGCAGCGCCCCCACCACCCCTCCATAGCAACAATCAACGCTATCGCACAATAAGTTCAATAGATGAACCTACTAGTAACGATTACAATCATTATAATGTATTAACATCATACGTCACAGCGAACAATCGTAGAAACATGGCATTTCGCACCAAAACCAGCATAACCTGATCGCAGTTTGTACACCCACCAACACATCAAGCTACCCGAACTATCAATTTTTTCCCAATCAACTTTGAACCTTATACTTTAGTGATAAAGTTGAAAATTAATTAAAGAAATTTGACAGATCGTAGTAGCTTAATCTGCTGCCGTCTGTACTATTCATTTCCTGTCCTCTATTAACTAGTAACGATTACAATCATTATAATGTATTAACATCATACGTCACAGCGAACAATCGTAGAAACATGACCAAAACCAGCATAACCTGATTGCAGTTTGTACAGCCACCAACACATCAAGCTACCCGAACTATCAATTTTTTCACAATCAACTTTGAACCTTATACTTTAGTTATAAAGTTGAAAATTAATTAAAGAAATTTGACAGATCGTAGTAGCTTAATCTGCTGCCGTCTGTACTATTCATTTCCTGTCCTCTATTAAACATACATTGTACAACCACGTACCATCCTTATCATCCCACACCCCGCACCCGCCCTGCCCCCCGACACAGCTATCAACCACAGAAACATTGTTTTAACATTTTAATATTTCTACTGAGCCCGCTCACCCCCGCCTCCCACCACCCCTCCCAACGCTATCGCACAATAAAATTCAATAGATGGAGCTACTAGTTACGATTACAATTATAATGTCAAACTATACCAACATTCATTCCTTATCTATATTTTACATCCGCTGAAACAACCGCAAATGGACCTAAACCAACATAACCTGATCGCGCGCGCCTACCAAAATACATACACGCACGGGTCTAGTTACGCTGGACATCCGGTGGTCCAGAACCCCCAATAAATAGCTACTCATTTTATATCCATCTATTCTTTCACCAATAGAACTTTATACTCAATTAGTGAATAACTACAGATTCATCTCGAACTCTAGACAGCTACCTGTATCCTAAGTCTAGAAAATGTACATATTATTCTAAATATATCTACTATATCTAGTTACTATAGCAAGGACCAAATAGTGTTTGTCCTTGAAATACCTTTGATTAAACCTCAACATTTCTCATTGTATCATAACTTACCTTGTCCAGTGCCTTACGAGGTTGACAACCCTGTATCTTATTCAACTGTCATCCCATCCTCTAAATATGTTGGAATAACTAAAGACAAATCAATATATTGTAAACTTGACGAATTAAGAAATTGTAAAATCATAAACAGTGATCACTATCTCTGTGACACGAGTATATCCTATTCTGTCGCCGCAACTCCTTGCTGTGAAACAGAAATAATTAGTAAAGTACTAACCTCGATTCCAGAAATATGTAAAACAAAATTTTTTCATGGTCAAGTTAGTATCTGGCAGCCTCTTCTAAATAACAAATGGTTATATGTAATCTCGGAAAAATCTAAATTAAGTATTGAATGTAATGTGAATCAATTAACTGAATTAGATATAAGTGGTAGTGGCATATTATACTTACCCAAGGGTTGTATAGCATATTATAAAGATACACAATTAGTTTCTCGAGACAATGTTAATGTCCTAATAAAACCTGTTAAGACAAATTTAAACATAATTAATGACTCATGCTGTAATAGATTAAGTTTTAATAATATTATACCTAGTTTACCTTCTATTACCTTGAAAAATGTAAACTTAGACTCTGTCGCTTATAATCCTGAAATGTTAAAAAACTTAGACAAAATCATTGTAAAACCAGAAAAACCTCATATTGTCCAATATGGTAATTACTATTCCGCTATAACTATTGTAACTTTAATTTTAATAACTCTGTATCTTCTGTACAAAATCTGTAAAACTGATACGTTTAGGAAACTATATCGTTTTAATAGAAATAATAGCGATCCCAGACCAATTGACGAAGAAATTAATATTCCCCAAATTATACCAGCTCCCGCTCTTCGAATTGGGTAATCCTAATATATTCTAATCTTCCCGTAAACTTCACCTTAAAACGTGTAGTTCACTCTAAATCGGGGGGCTGTTACGATTGCCAAATGCACCCTAAAATGCATAAATAACCCAAAATACTAAAAGATTAGCAATAAAGCTCTCTACGTCACAAAAGTGCTTAATCAGCACTTTCGTCACAAGTACAGCCCTAGTTCATTAATCAGGCAGTCTGCGTTCAATCTTTATCGCGAGCACATCTCTTAGACGTGTAGTTGTGGATGTGTCGTAAGGAGAAAGCAATTAAATCAAGCCACTTGTCTTTTTAGTTATTTATATTATAGCACAATCACAAGCACATGCGGATAGAAGGGGAAAGAGTCAATACAGCGAACAGCGATTATAATAGCGCAAGTACACGCTAGCCGGAGTAGTCCCGATACTTAATACGAACGTCTGGACGTAAACAAAAGACAGGAATATTTTTATCGGCGGGTGAGCGCTCCGCGTCACTGAGAGGTAGGAGACTGGCTTGCTTGCCGGGCGGCGGCGCTGCCGTCGCGCACCTCGCCCCCGTCCCGCGGCCGCCGCGCCCCCCTCAACATTCCAATGTCCGGAACGAGTCTCGGTGACGCGGTTACAATATCTAATGCGATATGTTTGCGAATATGTATGCGAATATGTTTGTTTGTTGCAATGGAGTACGCCACATCACCCCCCTCCAGAGACCGTCGCTACGGGCGGTAATAATCTGGAAAGTGCACCCTGCGTCCTGATCGCGTTTGTCCGACCTTAGGATCATCGGGTTTAGGAGTAGAATTGGTGACTAGTGGTTTTTGTGATAGCTTTGTGATAATTGTGTTTTTGTTGTTATTGTTTGTGTGAGTGTTCGTTGAGTGTGTATCGTTAAGTATGTAGGCTGGCTTGATTCGGTCTACTGATACTGTGGCTTCTTTACCACTAATGAGAAGTTTGAACACTTTGTTTGACCGTTCTATAACTTTGTAAGGCCCAGTGTAAGCTGCCTGAAATGTTCTGGGGGAAGTATCGTCTCTTAAAAATACATGTGATGCCGTGGCCAAGTCTTTAAAAATAAATATAGATCGATTACTGCCGTGTCGTGATGCCGGTGATGGTTGTAAGTTTCTGGCGAACATGCGTAATCTGGTCGTATACTTTGTTATGTTCGCTGTGTTGTTTTCTGGTTGGAAGAACTCTCCTGGGAGTCGTAGTGTTTCCCCGTGTACTAGTTCAGCTGTGGTTCCTTTTATATCTTCCTTGTAGGCGCTTCGTATGCCGAGAAGGACTATAGGTAGCGTTTCGACCCAATTTCCATTTCCATGGCAGGCAATGGCTGTTTTTAGCTGCCTGTGAAAGCGCTCGATTAGTCCGTTGCTAGCTGGGTGGTAGGCTGTCGTTCTATGGTGCTCAAAGCCCGCTATTTCTGACAAACATTTGAAGAGGTTGGACTCGAATTGTCTGCCACGATCAGTAACAATCTGTGTGGGACAGCCGAAGCGTGAAATCCAACCGTATAACAATGCTTTTGCCACCGTTTCTGCTGAAATATCCTTTATAGGTATCGCTTCAGGCCATCGCGTAAAGCGATCGATGGCGGTGAGGCAATATTGAAACCCTTGTGACGATGGCATTGGCCCGATTAGGTCGATGTGAATGTGCATAAAACGGGAACGTGGTAATTTGAAACTACTGAGTGGTGCGTGGACATGACGAGTCACTTTCGAACGTTGACAAGCTATGCAGTTCTGGGACCATTGCCTGCAGTCCTTTCTCACCTCTGGCCACACGTACCGTTCCGCGACAAGCTTCGCGGTGGCATTTGCTCCTGGGTGGCAGAGTGAGTGTAAGCTGTCGAATACTTGTCGGCGAAATTCCTTAGTGACATACGGTCTTTTCGTCTTGCTTCTCTCATCGCAGTACAGTTCCAACCCCGATCCCGGCAGTATTACCTTTTTCAAGCACAATGAGCTTGTACCGCTCCGGAGTTGCTTGAGTTCTGAGTCGTTTCTTTGTGATTGTGCTAGCTGGTTTAAATTGATGGGCTGCACTATTTCTTCGACTCGTGTCAATGTATCGGCTACTACGTTGTTTTTTCCTGATATGTGTCTGATATCTGTGGTAAACTGCGAGATGTAGTCTAAGTGCCGGAACTGTCTTGGTGAGCAATTTTCCTTACGATTTTGCAGCGCATAGCATAAGGGCTTATGGTCCGTGTAGATCGTAAATTCTCTTGCTTCAACCATATGCCTGAAATACTTGATAGCCTCGTAAATTGCGAGCAGTTCTCGGTCGTACGGTGAATATTTCTGTTCTGTTGGGCTTAGTTTGTGGGAAAAGAAGGCTAATGGTTCCCAGTCATCGTTCTTTAACTGTTGTAGAACTGCGCCTAGCGCGGTGTCTGAGGCGTCTGTTACCATAGCGAATTTTGCTCTGGAGTCTGGGTGTGCTAGCATGGCGGCCTGGCAGAGACCTTTCTTACATGCTTCAAAGGCCGCTTCTTGCTGTGATGTAAAATTCACAGGGTGTGAACCTTTTGCTGACCCTCCTAAAAGTTTGTTGAGAGGCGTTTGGTGTTGTGCGGCGTTTGGTATAAATCGTCTGTAAAAATTTACCATTCCTAAAAATCTTCTCAATCCACGTATGGTCTTCGGCGGAGGAAAGCTGCTGATGGCCTCCACTTTTGCTGGTAAGGGTTTTGTACCATTGGGGGTGATGTTGTAACCTAAAAATGTTACCTCTTGTGCACCGAACACGCATTTTGAGGTGTTTATAACCATCCCGTACTTCTGTAGCCTGGAGAATAGTTGTCTCAGATGATCCTTATGTTCTTCTTCGTTTTTTGAATATACCAAAAAATCATCTAAATAACTATAGCAGAAGTCTAGGCCTCGCGTCATTTCGTCGACAAACCGTTGAAATGTTTGCCCTGCGTTGCGGAGACCAAACGTCATGAACGGGAATTCGTATAGGCCAAACGGTGTAGTGATTGCCGTCTTTTGAATATCGTCTGGGTTCACTTTTACCTGGTTATATGCTTTTACTAGATCGATGGTAGAGAAAACCTGGCTGCCAGAGAGATTGTGTGAGAAGTCGTGTATGTGGCGTATGGGATATCTGTCGGGAATTGTTCTAGCGTTTAGCATTCTGTAATCGCCGCACGGACGCCAGCTGTTATCTTTTTTTTTAGCGAGGTGTAATGGTGAGGACCACGGTGAGTCGGAGGGTCTGGCCGTGCCCATTTTGAGCATAGTTTCAAACTCCTCCTTAGCGATTTTTAGCTTATCAGGGGCCAACCGACGGGGTGTGGATGACACTGGTGGTCCTGGTGTTGTGCGTATGTAATGTACGGTGTTGTGTGTTGGTTTGTTATGAATACCTGATGGTCGGGTTATGTCTGGAAATTCTCGTAATATATCATGATATATGGTATCACCAATTCTTACCTTTACCGAAGAAACAATATCGGAAAAACGCGCAGGTGAAGCCGGGGCGACTAGCGTTGTTTCGCCATCGATGAGGCGCCGATTTCGTACATCTACTGATAAATTGTAGTAAGATAAGAAGTCAACCCCAATAATCGCCTTATTAACGTCTGCAACAATAAATTTCCAAATGAATTCGCGGCGCAACCCTATATTCAATTTTAATTGTATATGTCCATAAGTGTTTATTACACTTCCGTTAGCCGCGCATAGTTCGTAATTGGTCTTAGTACGACGTTCCTTCATTGCTGACCTGGGGTAGACGCACACGTCGCTGCCAGTATCGACGAGTAGCTGCGTCTTCGTTGTTTGGTCCGTCACAAATAGGCGACCGGAGCTATGGCAGTCATCGGTCGCCGTTACTGACTGCCGGTTGCATTTCCCGAGTGATCACAGGGTTTCGTACACTTGGTGGCTCTGTCGCCAAACTTGAAATGGTACCAACATATAGGAAACTGCCTGTAGTTTGAGTTGGATCTTCGTGACGGTGAGCGTCTTCCGTTGTTGCTGCGGGATCTTTGTCTTGAACGTGATAGTCTTTCCACTTGGGAGGTGAGAGCTTGCACTTGCTTCGTTAGTTCGGCGATCTAGCAGCTCATCTGGTCTGTGTTGCTGCCTGGCGCACTTGTGGACGTGGCCGCGACTTGTGGGTTAGGTGGTACGACGTCATGAATGCGGTCCGCCAGTTCTGCTACTTCTTCCAAAGGCGTCTTTGACTGTGTGGTTACGATTGTCTGAGTGCTGCTGGGTAAGCGGCTGGTCCAAATCGTACGTAGGAAATCTTCCGGGACATTCGGTCCTGCTAGGTGGCGCAGGTACCTTAGGAATTGTGAAGGTTTCCGGTCTCCGAGCTCTTCTTGGGTAAGGAGCTGATGCACTTTTTTTTCTTGCGACGCAGATAGCCTCTTCACCAGTTCTGTTTTTAACCTCTGGTATTTATTCGGTGCTGTCGGGTCGCTGATAATGTCCTCGACTTCGGATGCATAAATCGGGTCGAGGTTTCCGATAGCGTAATGATATTTGGTTGCGTCGGATGTTATGTTGGCTAACACAAACTGACTTTCTAGTTGTAAAAACCAGAGCGCCGGTTTTTCTGGGTAAAAAGGGGGTACCCTTACGCCAACACGATGCACGTCGCAGTGGTGTTTCGCTTCGCCGTCCTGGTTTCCTTTACCTTGACTCATCTTGTGTTCCTTGCAGGGTCACCAATGTAGTTGTGGATGTGTCGTAAGGAGAAAGCAATAAAATCAAGCCACTTGTCTTTTTAGTTATTTATATTATAGCACAATCACAAGCACATGCGGATAGAAGGGGAAAGAATCAATACAGCGAACAGCGATTATAATAGCGCAAGTACACGCTAGCCGGAGTAGTCCCGATACTTAATACGAACGTCTGGACGTAAACAAAAGACAGGAATATTTTTATCGGCGGGTGAGCGCTCCGCGTCACTGAGAGGTAGGAGACTGGCTTGCTTGCCGGGCGGCGGCGCTGCCGTCGCGCACCTCGCCCCCGTCCCGCGGCCGCCGCGCCCCCCTCAACATTCCAATGTCCGGAACGAGTCTCGGTGACGCGGTTACAATATCTAATGCGATATGTTTGCGAATATGTATGCGAATATGTTTGTTTGTTGCAATGGAGTACGCCACAGACGTATCAGTTCATCCTGTCTGTATCTGAGTGCTAAATATAGTGTTATAATTAAAAACGTTTTTTTTAAAACCTCTCCGATGTTTTCCCGTCTAACAGTTCGGTATTAACAGTGACGTTTTGCCCCTGTGCGTTTTCAAAAAAATAAGAACCAATTATTCCTTTGGCAGAGATTGCGGCCCAAACTGTCACTTTAGGGCTATGTAACGGTTTTTGATGTTTGAGTCTGGGATTCTCTCTATTCCAATAACGACAATTTTGGCGGTTTACGAACCCATTCATATGAAAATGTGCCTCATCAGAGAAAAGGATGTTTTCAAAATTTGAAAACCAATTGAGCATTTCATTAGCAAATGTGAGCCGTGCTATGAAGTCAGAGTCTTTCAATTCTTGAGTTAATTGCAGCTTGTATGGATGCAATTTAAGATCCAAGTTTAAAATTCGTTACAAACTTCGTCGCGATATGTTTAGGACAGACAATCTCTTGCGAGTAGACATTTGTGGATCTTCTCGTACCGACTGCTTAACACTCTCAATATTGTCTTCGGTCCTAGATGTGCGTTGACGACCTTTTGCGTGTGGTTTAAACGTCGATCCAGTCTCTTCAAACCGCTTTATCCAGATTTTAATTAAATTAGCACTCGGAGCCTCCCTAATTTGCCGTACACCATACTCAGAACAAAATAGTCGCCTGACAACTACGTACGAACGAGAGTTTTCGTAAAATGCGCGCACGCAAAATGCGCGACGCTTCCCGTCGAAGTGACTCATAGTGACTAAAACTTCATGAACCGCGCTACCCAACGATATCGGTCTCCCCTCGCCCACGCCCCTTCTACCCCGCAAAAAAAGATGATGCAATATGCACGTTCTATTGCGCCATCCTGTATATAATATTGCGTAGTTTCTGTGCGTGAAACTCAAAAGTGTGCTTTGTCTACTTCTTTCGCCAGGATTTTAAGCATAGTGACAATTTATCAAAGTGGAATGAGAAAATTAATAGGAGTATAAAATTCAAGGTGCTAGTGAGTTTGTAGCTAGTTGGAGGATCGTCTAGATTACCACTCTGGAAACGCAAAACAGCAGTCTTCTGCTTCACCTGACAAGTAACGGAAACTTAGGTCTAGATATGGAATACCGCATCCAGTCAGTCCCATAGATTTTTTGGTGATTCTTATTCTGTACTAATAAGTCTAATATTATACAATACCTTTTAAAGATAAAGTAACACAAACGGACCACACAATGACGCCGACACCTCAGGAGAATCCGACCCACGAGGAGATCCAAGTTGCACCAGGTATAGATGGCGAAAGAATCGTCATCACTGGTATGTCAGGACTCTACCCTGATTCCGACAACATCAAGGACTTCTCCAACATTTTGTACAATAAGGTTAACCTTTTGAATAATATTTTAACGTTAAATATGATGGAAAAATACCATGAAATAATTTCATGACCGCTTCTTTTAGACCAGAATATATTTTTAAATTATCTTTTTCCTACAAAAGACTAAGACAAAATGTTTCAATTCTTGGATTTCTATAAACCTAAAAAATTAAAACTAACATATTTTTGATGCAATGCAGGTCAACCCGATATCATCAGCAGCGCTCCGTTACAAGTTCAACAATCCAGAAGCGGTGCAGCATGGGGGCACCGTAAGGGCTGTCAATAAGTTCGATGCACAATTCTTCAAGGTGCACTACCGACTCGCGTTCTGCATGGACCCCATGTCCCGCAAGATCTTGGAGCAGGCATACCAGGCCATCTATGATGCTGGTGAGTTTACAACTACATCACTAGAATTTAGAACATTTTAGAAGGAAGCTTCTAAATTATTGTAGAAGGAAGTTTTAGATTGTTGTAGCAGGAAGCTTCTATAATGATCTAGAATCTTCGACTTACCATCATTGGTCGGATGAAAACGGTTGCAATAAGGTTCGAGTTATAAGACAATAAATAAGGAACAGGTGATATGTCGCCTGATGAGCCTTCCCACAGCTGCCGAATCTAGTCTATGGCTATGAAACAATAATTATGTCCCTTAACATCAACTTGAAAATAGGGAAAACGATAAACGTAGTTAATAAAAACAAAACCTAAAATTTAAAAATATTTCTTAAAAGCTGATGCCATGTGATGATCTTTCAATTACTGTGACAACAGTTATTATTTTTTTTTTTCAATTTTTTTTCTGTGATGTAACCATGAGGCCCATTGTGAGCCTGGGTGAGTATGGACCTGGACAAAAGGCAATGGAAAGAGCTATACTTGGAGTTTCTCTGAGCGATCGAATCAGAAATGAGGAGATCCGCAGAAGAACCAAAGTCACCGACATAGCTCTTCGAGTTGCTAAAATTAAGTGGCAGTGTGGCAGTAAGGTTCTGGAGTGGCGGCCGCGTACCGGAAGATGCAGCGTAGGGAGGCCTCCAAGAAGGTGGATCGATGACCTGGTGAAGGTAAAAATAAAATAAATAAATATATACGGACAAATCACACAGATTGAGCTAGCCCCAAAGTAAGTTCGAGACTTGTGTTATGGGATACTAACTCAACGATACTATATTTTATAATAGATACATATATAGATAAACATCCAAGACCCAGGCCAATCAGGAAAAGATCGTTTTCCATCACGACCTGGCCGGGGATCGAACCCGGGGCCTCCACGTCGCAGGCAGGCGTGTTGACCGCTGCGCCACGGAGACCGACAAAGAACCCGACCGTCGCGGGAAGCCGATGGATGCGGGCAGCATAGGACCGGTTATCGTGGAAAGCTTTGGGGGAGGCCTTTGTCCACCAGTGGACCTGTATAGGCTGACGAAGAACTATGAATAACCCTTCTGCAAATTGAAGTTACAACTGGTAGAACAGTTTTGATTTTCGTCTCAAATAAAATGTTATATAATGTCAAAATCATCTTACCCCGACTTTGATCGACTGTATTGTAAAAAAGAATACTATTTTTACCCGACTGCCAAAGAAGGAGGGTAATGTTTTTCGAGTGTATGTAAGTATGTATGTATGTCTTTTCCTTTGTGACCTCCTGTAGCCTAAACGGCTTGATGGATTTTGATGTATGAGGTATCGTTAGATTTGTCTTGATTACGGGAGTGTCATAGGATACATTTTATCCTAAAAGTCCCACGGGATAAAGACATAATAATATTTTTTCTAAATTTCCCTTTAAAAAAATATGTATGCGGTATCATTAGATTCATTTCAATCACGGGAGTAATTAATATAGGATACGTTTTTTCTCAAAATTCCCACGGGAACATGTTAATTCTGCGTCAACGCAAAGCAACTCATGCGTTAGCAAGCAAAAAGATAGGGCGTGGCCTGACATGCGGCGCGCGGCGCGGTGCGGAGGGGGATATGCTCGAGTATACAGCCCGAATGCGGGCACACGCATAAGGGCACACGTCGTTGACGGTCGTCTCTAAATAGCGATTTTTTCGATACTTCGTCGTCTGACGCGAAACTTATAAAGTATAAATAACTCGTTCTTTTTCTTTCGTGTTTCTCTCTTTAAATTTATTCGTTCTTTCTAATTAATTAACTCGTTCTTCCGTTCTTTTTTTTGGTTCTTTCTTAAATTCTTCATATTAATTAATAATATAATAATAATTATTAATAAAATAACTAGGTAGGTAGATATTTTTGGTTAGTTTAAGTAACATTCTTTTAAACAATCCTCACTTATTCTCCAAATGTCATCGAAATAATTTAAAATGGTACTTACATATACATAGTCTTCTATATCTACAACATTTTCTTTAAATAAAAACAGCTAAAAAGTGATAAATAAAAAAATTATTATTAAAAAAACAAAATACCCGACTGCACACTAAAAAAAAATTATTATTAAAAAAACAAAATACCCGACTGCACACTAAAAAAAGAGTAAAACAAGCCCCACAATAATATTGATCAATCAAATGCTAAAAACTAATTATGTAATACCGTTTAAACAATACCTATATTAAAATACACTACAATATGTGTTCGTAATCGATAGTTAAATAAACAGAAACTTATTTTGAATACAAATTTACTGAATATAATTTATAAATGTTGATGGAAAGCATCGCAGGCGGGGACCACCTTGACCGCCACCAACGACAATTCTGCTAAATGGTGCACAACCGAAATGACTATAAGTAAGCCTCTGTTGGTCCCCGCCTGCGATGCTTTCCATCAACATTTATAAATTATATTCAGTAAATTTGTATTCAAAATAAGTTTCTGTTTATTTAACTATCGATTACGAACACATATTGTAGTGTATTTTAATATAGGTATTGTTTAAACGGTATTACATAATTAGTTTTTAGCATTTGATTGATCAATATTATTGTGGGGCTTGTTTTACTCTTTTTTTAGTGTGCAGTCGGGTATTTTGTTTTTTTAATAATAATTTTTTTTTTTTGACAAAGTATAACTTCAACAGATGCTGGTACTTTAAGTCTTGATTCTAATATAGTTTGACATTTATCAATTGCAACCTCTTTATTGAGAAAATACATTTTCTTGAATTCAACTGGATTACAGGGGAAACAGTACAGTTATTGGCCAGATAAGCGACTTTAAAATTTAAAATCTTTATTAAAATTTAATTTTACAATACTTTGTAAAACTTAATTTCCATACACATAACATTCCGTCTCATAAATAAATTGAAACTTACAACAACTACTTACAATGATTTACAATTTTCCTTTCAAACTAGTAGAATAATTTTCATAATTAACGAGTGAAAAAATATATTACCATAAGTTAACATTCTAATGAATAAACAATTTACATCCACTCGTATAAATAATATCTACCTCCAATTACTAAGTATTTGCAATTAAACACAATGATGAAATATTGAGGCCAAATTATTTATTCATTGAGTTATTTCAATGTTTCAATGTGGGAATATCGGGATTAAAACCCTATGTATTTTTCCTGATTATAAACTATCTGAGCACTAAATTTCATCCAAGTAAATCCGTTAAGTAGTTTTTTGCGTGAAAGTGTAACAAACATCTTTCCATCTATCCATACATATATATACATGTCGGCATCAGCGACGGCGGAGCGATAGGGTCATCAGCATCTTGGTATGGTGGTAACGGTTTCATTTCGTAGGTGGCGTTTTGAATTAAAACATGAAGTAGGTCGGAAATATTATCTCGGTGGTAGGCCATAACATCGGCCGCCGGCAGAAGTTACCACCCACCAGACAAAGCCTTGCCGCCAAGCGATTTGTCGTGTTCCGGCATGATGTTTGGTGACGCCGTACGGAGGTCGGGTCTGAGCAGTTGTGTCGCGATGTGTGCCGGGTACGATGCACCAAATGTTGTTGTGTTGGGAGTTTGGTCGTAGAGGGTCTTCAGATCAATCTCCGTTTGGCGCAGCATCGTTGGTCGTGTTGTTGGGTTTAACATTGCATCACCTCGCTCAACTGCCGTCTTCCTTCCGATTCGCTCAGTTTTTCTGAATCAATAGGCTCTTAATAAACTAGCGTGCTTTACCATCAGCGATCGCATCTCTGCTTACCATCAGGCGGGATTGCGGTCAAGCGCTAGTTTATAATTATTAAAAAAAAAATGAAGTGTACATATGCCTCCAATAAAACCCGGACGATGTCGATGACGTGTCCCCGTGGTTACGAAAATAAAGGTATTTTATTTAAAAAAAAAAACCTAAAACCTTGTTGCTACAAGATATAACGTTTTGCTCGGTTTTATTTTGAGAACATAGCCCTGAATAATGCTGCTGTCAATAGGGTATTTGACTAAATAAACTAATTAGTCCGTCAGACTAGTAGTACATCTTGTAGCAACAACATTGAAATGATCATCAGAGGTTGTTGATTTTAGATCTTTTAAAAGAATACCTATATTATCGTCCATGAAAATAAGTATGGTATTTTCTCAATCAAAGTCCTTGTTCTCCTGTACGAACTATTGTTTCCCGGTCAGTTTCTGATAGTTGTATTTTCCTCAATCGACTACAATGCTGGATGTCTTCTGCTTGAAAGCACCGCACTATGACTATCGGAATGCCGTGTCGTTGGGCACTTGAGCGAGTAGTTGCGAACGGTGAATTCAAGTGAACATTGACTATATCACGTTCAGTTTATTGACAAAAAGTTTTGGCTTCATATCACAAATATTCTCATAACGTCGCTCTCACAAGCGCACTTTTTTTTCTGTATAGAAAATAGATTTTACGATAGTCAATCGGCAAAGTTTTCAAACTATTCAATTTGTTTTATTATTAACTAGCGGCCGCCAGCGACATCGCTCGCGTGGAGTTAGTTATGCTCCGCTCCTATTGGTCGCAGCGTGATATTATATAGCCTAAAACCTTCCTGGATTAATGGGCTATCGAACGCAAAAAGAATTTTTCAAATCGGACTAATAGTTCCTGAGATTAACACGTTCAAACAAACATACAAACTCTTCAGCTTTATATATTAGTATCATCATCATTAACCTTTTTATCGCCCCACTGCTGGGCACAGGTCTCCTCTCATACAGAGAAGGATTGAGCCAAATCACCACGCTTGCTCAATGCGGGATGGCAATTTCAGACTTAAAGTCCAGGTTTCCTCAAGATGTTTTCCTTCACCTTCAGTCATTGGTGTCCAAGATATACACACATCAAAAGTGTCTAGGGATCAAGCATTTTTATGCGGATTTCTTGAGATTGAGATGTGGCTTTGTAATAAATTTATGATTTTATAAATTTATATGGATCCTTTTTGGTGCATTTCATAATTTGAATCAGGAACTGTGAATCAAATTCGAGTAAAAGATGAAAATCAGCTGTCAATATTTTCCCTATAAAAACATACAACGCATTGAAGACATTATTAGTGCTACTGTTTCCCTACTACTGATTAAAACCAACGTTATTATGGAGCGGCGACGTCATTTAAGCAGGGAAGAAATGCTCAGAGCCGTGGGAATGATAGAAGCTGGTTCCCGGCAACGTACTGTGGCTTTAGCTCTGAATACAAGTCAGAGTGTTATCAGTCGACTTTGGACACGTTACTGAAGCACTGGTACCGTGGCTGAGCGCCATGGAGGACGGTATCGCTGCACCACACGGAGACAAGACCGATACATTCAAATCTTAACTCGAAGAGCTCCAACAATAACCGCCATGATGTTAGCCGTGAGGCTTCATCACTCTTCAGGGAACTTAATTAGCGACCAAACAGTCAGAAACCGCTTGCATGAAGTGAACCTTCATTCCCGAAGACCGCTACGGGTACCACCTATAGGAATGCACAATCGTAGGATTCGATATCAATGGGCTCTTGAACACAGAAATTGGGCAGAAGAATAATGGCGTTTCGTGTGCTTTTCTGATGAGTCTCGTTTTGGTATGAGACCGGATACAAGACGTATACGACACTGGAGAACCCCTGGACGCCAACAGCGATTAAAATCCTGCCAGGAAGTCCATCCTTATAGTGGTGGAACCATCATGGTATGGGCGGGTATTTGGATCGGCGGAAGAACTGAGTTGATTTGGATCAGAGGCAACCTCAACGCTCAAATTTATGCTGAGACGATTGTATCAGACGTCATCGTTCCTGTACAAGTGCAAATCGGTCCCTTATTTCAGTTAATGCATGATAATGCACGACCGCACACCGCAAGAGTTGTAAGACAGAATCTCGCCGCAGCTAACATCAATGTCCTGCCCTGGCCTGCTCAGTCGCCAGACTTGAACCCGATTGAGCATGCATGGGATATGCTACAGAGAAGAGCTCTGCCGAATATGGAGGGTATCCAGTCGCAAGAAGACCTTTTTTTGTTGTTGCAACGAACATGGGCGGCCATTCCACAGCGTGATTTGGATGAACTCATTTTGAGTATGCCAAACCGATGTTCTTGTGTTGTTAGTGTTCGCGGTAGAAACACGGATTATTAATTGTTTAAGTTACCCAATAAAATTTTAGAGAAAACTGTTATTTCAGTCTTTTTTTCGAACTTTTGTGTTAGTGGTTCAAATGTCAAATATCCCTTTATTAGGAAAATGGCAAATTTCTTTATTAATGCAAAGGTGACTTGGTTTATCGTTACTGTGACAAACGAAAACACTTTATTTGATGAATCCTTAAAGAAAATTTTAATTAATATCAATCAGGAGAAAAGTTATTGCAAAAATATATGTTGATCCCTAGACACTTTTGATGTGTGTACTTAGAAAGTACATATAACTTTAGAAAAGTTACATTGGTAGGTACTTGCCTGACCTGGAATCGAACCCGCGCACTCTTACTTGAGAGGCTGGTGTTTTAACCACTAGGCCACCACGACTTCCATATTAGTATAGATATAGATTAATATTTGATATATAGTATTCCTTCTCTGTATGAGAGGAGACCTGTGCCCAACAGTGGGACGATAAAAAGGATGATGATGACGATGATGATATAGTATTGCCCAGCTGTCTGACAAACCATTTAATGCTTTTATATTGTTCGTAAAGGATCACAATTTTTGTTCTCAAAGATTTTGCTGTAGTTAAAGAATAACCATTGATTCGATGGCTCGCTTGTATTCTTTTATGTTCTATCTTGCCTGGACATCGAAATACTTTGTGTATTTCTAAAAAATGATACACCTATGATTAAATTGCAAAGTTTTTTTATCAAGTACACAGTAACAACTTTACTTATTATTGCCCATTTGTGTCGGCTTGACGTAAGCCATATTCATTTACTTTTGGGTGTATTAAATAAATACTTAAATATGTATTAATTCATTAGATCATTAATTACATATTGGCTAACTAATTCTATGAAGTGGTCAATGTCACTATTTTATGTAGGTATATACAGTGGTTGGTAGCGCCATTGCCTATTCCCTGCGTAATGTTTGCTGTATTTGTTAAATAAACGTTAGAAAAGCCATATTTTTTAATTTAAATGAAACTGATTTTAAGTCGAATTTGAATTATACAAATGGTATTCTTTACTTTTAGATATTTCAAATCTTCACTTCTTCTTTTCTTCCACTGACAACCCGTGCTTTCAATATTGTACGGGCCTATAATGCTCAAAAATTATTTTCCATATGAAAAACGAACTTTCAAACATCCGCTATTCAATCCTTTGGGAACTACAATTTCAAAAATCCCTTAAAAGATAATACAAACAAAATTTCATAGTTTCAGCACCAGCGATTTAGGTTGAGCGTTGCCAGTCAGTGAATTTATTAAGAAACTAATAAGTGTTCAAGATTTGGTTAAGACCAAATTTAACACTAGAGCACAGGCATGGGACAGCCAGCCTTGACGTATACAATAGCATGCATTTTGAAGAGTGTGTGCGAGAATTAATTGACTTAATTACGACATCACTATTCCGTCATTGGAAGATCCGTTGTACGGCGAGTTTCCAAACTTAAATTGTTTACACCGCTATGATCCGGACGAAAGATTTCACCTTGTCTTGTATATTTTTTTTTTTTATAATTATATACTAGCCCTTGACCGCAATTCCGCCTGATGGTAAGCAGTGATGCGATCGTTGATGGTAAAGCGCGCTAGTTTATTAAGAGCCTATTCACTCAGAAAAACTGACCGAATAGGAAGGAAAACGGCAGTTGAGCGAGGTGATGCAATGCAAAACCCAACAAGACGATCAAGGATGCTGCGCCAAAGGAAGATTGATCTGAAGACCCTCCACGACCAAACTCCCAACACAATAACATTAGGCGCATCGTACCCGGCACACATCCTCCGTACGACTTCACCAGATATCATGCCGGAACACGACAAATCGCTTGGCAGCAAGGCTTTGTCTGGTGGGTGGTAACTTCTGCCGGCGGCCGATGTTACGGCCTACCACCGAGAAAAAAATACTGTGTTCATCGAAGGACTGGAACATTTTCCCTCATAATTTAAGTGTCTTTGTGCAAGAGTGAACAGGGTCTTAATAAACTAGTGCGCTTTACCATCAACGATTGCATCACTGCTTACCACCAGGCGGGAACGTGGTGAAACACAAGTTTATAACATCAAAAATAAAGATTTATTCTGGTTATTATTCATTGCAAAACAAATTACCCATGTTATTTGTTCCAGGTATTAATCCGGAAGATCTTTCCGGAAAGAAGATCGGCGTGTATATCGGTACATGTTTTTCTGAAACTGAAAAGGCTTCCTTCTATGACTCCTCTTCTAGAACTGGTTTAGGTATTGCTGGGTAAGTCATAATTAATAAAGTTTACAAACTTTATATTCTATACAGGGTGTATCTGACATCGTAACGCAAACTCCGCGTAAAGGTTAGATCGCATGCCACTAATAAAATTATTTATTTTTTATTTATTATTATTATTATTTTTTTTTTTAATCACACAGATTGAGCTAGCCCCAAAGTAAGTTCGAGACTTGTGTTATGGGATACTAACTCAACGATACTATATTTTATAATAGATACATATCAGTGGCGAAGGGTGAAATTTTGACAAAGGGAAGCCGGTCCAAAAAAATAAACACTTAAACACTTACCTACTGCAGGATATCTTGGAGGAGGTCTTCAGATAAGAATAATATGAAAAGCCCCACCTTCACCATACAAAAAAGGACTGATGATTTGATAACAGTGTCTTTCAAGTATGATAAAAGCGGCTTTGTGAAAAGCCTTTTTCGACGTGCATCTCTATACCACACATGCATGCTTGTTAGTAAGTACTAAGTTAAGTACCTATTGTCAGGGAATAAGAGTCAAGAAAAAATAAAATAAAAAATTACAAAAATAATAAAGTGTTAAAAACCGAACCACACAAACACCGATCCAAAACCAACAAAAATATTAAGCAAAAGTAGTGGCGTGGTTTCTTTGTCTCTTTCTAATAGAGTAGAGGAGAGTACTATAAGCCGCCCGCGAGTAGCCTCATATTTATCAAGTTTTACCGATGGTTAGCGAGCATTAGAAAGAGATGGTCTGACACGCTCTCTCTTTACGCCGCATAGTAAAACGTTGATATAGGTAAGCTGAAATTCGTCGGCTTCCTTCAAGAGAACTACGAAAAGAATTACGAAAAATTGAAGCGCTGATTAATTTACGACTATAAAATGAAATGTGATACTTAGGGTATTGCTAAAAATTGCGATTGCTATTGTAAATCGCGCCGGTATTTGATTAATAATACTTTGTTAATGAAATAGAATGTAAATACTTTTGTATGAATATGGAACTGATTTTTGAAAGGTAACCCGGTGGGAATCGGCTTGTATGGACTCTTCGCCACTGATACATATATATGTCGGAGTCAGCGACAGCAGAGCGGTAGGGTCGACAGCATCTTGGTGTGGTTAAACGGAAACGGAACCTGTACCGGTTCCGTTTCGTAGGTGAGTTTTGAATTAAAGCACGACGTGTAGATATACCCTCCAATCTTCATAATAACAATTTGAATAGGCAAACCGACAGTTTCGGTTCGGAGATGTGCCTTGGTCCGCGTCTCGATGCAAAGTGTCCGTTCGACGAACCCCACTTTCCAAAGCGACTCTGTCCATGTGACGTCATCACAAAATAACGTCACAAGCGTTCGCCCCTCTACTACGTAAATCAAATCAGCAACTTCTATTAAAATTAATCGACGATCTCCGACACGGCCAGCCTGACGATTTGCACGTCCTCGTGCATCATTATCATCATCATCCCAGCGCCAATCCAAGTCGCATCCGAAGCTCCCTCAGCCCCGGAGTCCGGGATCCGCTTCACCAGGCCAATTGCCGATTCCGGCCAAACCTCGATATTTTCCGTTGCACATCCTCGTGCATGTCTGTAACAAATTAAAAAAAACACAGAAACCCGACTTTGAAGCATTTTTGAGAGCTCGGCCAACCTGACCGTCACACGTCACGTTTAGTTACATTGACTATTAGAAAACCAAACTTCATTATTTTACCAACTTAAATACAAAAGCTTCCTTCAAGCCTCATAATTATCAAATTTCAAAAGAAAACAAAAGGTTCCTCCAAGCCTAACACAAAAGGTTCCTCCAAGCCTCACAATTATCAAATGAAAATCATAATCATCAAAAAGAAAACACATCATCGCCCGCTACCACAGTAGCTAGTGACAACTCATAGTTGACACCCATATCGTCATCACCTCTTGTGATACGACCAACTCTAGAGTCCACGACTCCCAGGTCAACACATGACCGTACAACTAATAGTCTCCTCCGAGACCCAGGTCCCCGCCACATCACTAGCTGCCCATCGCCCCCTGAACAACTCCTCACTGAGTTGCAGTTACGACTACAGACTAGTGCATGCAGTGCGACCATATCTACCAAAGTCCCCGCCACATCACTAGCTGCCCATCGCCCCCTGAACAACTCCTCACTGAGTTGCAGTTACGACTACAGACTAGTGCATGCAGTGCGACCATACCTACTAGTGTCCCCGCCACACCACTAGCTGCCCATCGCGCTCTGAACAACCCCTCACTGGGTTGCAGTTACGACTACAGACTAGTGCGAGCAGCACGACCACATAGCCATGATACGTGTTCTATTTGCTGGCGGAGGCACCCTCCTCACCATCTTCTACATTATAAAAATCTAACTCAGCAAACTTTACTTGGAAAAATCTTTCGTACCTATGCGATCGTGGGGTACTTATAAGTTCTGTTTCCAATCAACGATTTCAATAGGTAACGATCGCCATTATCGCCATCAAACAACTCACCAATATTCAATTTCATTACTTTAGCTCACTTCTATCAAATTTGTATTTTTCGTAAATAGTACTCATTTCTATGTTCGTTACCGCTTGTTCTCTTGAGAAGATTTAATAGTCTAGCCACACATACTATCAGAAACTCAAGTGAGCTCGTAACTATAGGCCACAGTGAACTTTAGTTTCGAAATAAAGACAAACCAGACAATTTTAAAACCCTGTTTTAAAATTTCTCAGTCCATTATAACAAAGAATACGGGTAGTACAAGAAATAAAATTTGGAAATAACTCCCATCATCATGTCGCAAAGAAATGGTTCAGCACACAACACAGTGGCACAACCCTGTACACTGCATATACACTGGCGCGCGCGTACATAGACCAATGAAATTACAGATTGCTTGACAAGAGAACATTCGGCCACGGAATCAAAATAAAAATTGTACGACTCACCGGATTATGGCAATTTCCCACAAACACCTGCCACTTGGCAGTTATCAACCGTTGCACACCAGACATCTCTGAGCTCTCATAAAATCCCATTACGTTACCACAAACGTTATGGATATTTTGAAATCTTCTCTTCGCCTGCAGAGTAGAGGCTCAAGTCTTGAAACCTTGGGCGTTCCGCAAAGCGCACGCAACTACAGCAGCGCCGCACGCAGCTCCAGCAGCGCCACACGCCATTGATGCGATTCACCAAGCCGCTAGAAGCGCGCTCCGCAAGCGCACCTCGCTCGCCAAGCAACAGCCAGCACTGTCGCGACAGCGCCGGGTCCAGCCGCACGTGCACGCCTGCAGCGGACTCCTGCAGCGCACTATCACGCGGAGCGATCACTTCTGCGTCAGCAATTGAGCGCACCTCGTAACGTGACGTACACTTCCAGCCTCACGTTATTCTGTTCCTTGATTTATAACGAGATTGTGAGCAGTGTAGTTCTTTATCCAACTTCTGATGTCGGAGTCAGCGACAGCAGAGCGGTAGGGTCGACAGCATCTTGGTGTGGTTAAACGGAAACGGAACCTGTACCGGTTCCGTTTCGTAGGTGAGTTTTGAATTAAAGCACGACGTGTAGATATACCCTCCAATCTTCATAATAACAATTTGAATAGGCAAACCGACAGTTTCGGTTCGGAGATGTGCCTTGGTCCGCGTCTCGATGCAAAGTGTCCGTTCGACGAACCCCACTTTCCAAAGCGACTCTGTCCATGTGACGTCATCACAAAATAACGTCACAAGCGTTCGCCCCTCTACTACGTAAATCAAATCAGCAACTTCTATTAAAATTAATCGACGATCTCCGACATATAGATAAACATCCAAGACCCAGGCCAATCAGGAAAAGATCGTTTTCCATCACGACCTGGCCGGGGATCGAACCCGGGGCCTCCACGTCGCGGGCAGGCGTGTTAACCGCTGCGCCACGGAGACCGACACAATTATGATAGTCATTTATGTCGTTAATGAACGGTTACAGAATTCACAGTTTTAAAAAAGTGTCAGCTTGACCTTTGAACGTTGCAAGCGTGCCGCCGTGCTGGTTTGTAGGTATGACGTTGATCCCTGATGTGAACTCTATTAAATCAGTTGATAAGATAGTTTTTCGAGTTTTGTTTTCATTGCGCTTTTTTATGTAATTAGCGAATTAATTAATTTTTATTTTAAAATCTTATTGGGTTATAAAAGTATAGCAATTATAAACGGTTTAAAGTGAAAAAGCCGACGACAAATTCCACCACTGAGGGGTTCAGAATCATATACTGGATCCATGGTACTCGTTTGTGCGTCGATGTCAGAGATACCCTTTATTTCTTTATGGCAATTAGTGCTGATTTCGGAAGAAGATGAAAGATTTTATAACTAATCTTACGGTAATGTACGCTTATGCGTACGTTACTGTAACAAATAGAATTCCGTAGCAACAGCTGGAGTCGACTCAAGTTACTGACCTCTTTTATTGGTATTGAGCGATGACTATCTCATAGCTTTACCTAATTATTATACCTTTAAAATTAATACATGGGTACTTCACTAAATTCATAAGTTTAATGTAGGTATTGTTGTTTTGTAAACAAGGTGCAGCAAAACCATGTTCGCCAACCGTGTGTCCTACTGGCTGAACGCCAAGGGTCCTTCGCTGTCTATCGACCTGGCTTGTAGCAGTTCCACCGTGGCTTTAGAGCAGGCGTACCTTGCTTTAAGTAGAGGCGAATGCGAAGCAGCCATCGTCGGCGGCGCCTACCTGTGTCTGCACCCACAATCAGCCGTGCACTACGGAAGGTACTATCAGGAAACAAAATCTTAAATGTACATATTTATTATTTTAACATATTATAGAGTACCACATAATACAAAATAAGTAGTACTGTACATTGACGATGGTCTTATCTTACAAGGTGAGGAGAAAGGAGATTACATAGGTAATGATAATAAATTCACTTATGATTTTGTTTTAAAAACTCAGAGCCTATTACAAACTTTTCACAACTCATGCTGGACGATTTTCCGCTGAGACGATATTATATTGTTATCGATAGAAGCCTCATCTTAAGTGTTATCTTCTTCATCTATCTGGTACCCCCCACAAGTCTGTAGTTTTTTCTATTTGTAAATTAAAATTCATAATTATCACTTTTATCTACGTCAACAATTGCTGCAATAATTTTAAGCCGGTCATAAGAATGCTTCAAAAATACTTCCATCATTTATACTCATATTCTCATACGATATGATTAATGTGAAAAGATGGTTCGATATGTTTTAAATTCTGTTTACAGGCTTTTGAATCTTTGTCAAGATGGTAAAACTAAATCATTCGATGAACATGCTGATGGATGTGCTAAATCTGAAGCTATCAACGTTTTGTTCCTGCAAAAAGCGAAAAACGCTTTAAGGTAGATATCATTTGACGTCTAATTCGATCATATACGACTTATTTTTGGTCATACGATAAAAACATCATTTATATATTTTTATAGAATCTATGCCGATGTATTGCACGTAAAAACGGAGTATACGTCTCTTTTGCCTGGAGAAACGGGCCCTAAATTTGGATTTCTCAGAGACATCAATAAATCAATCAATTTCATTAAGAACTTCTACGAGGAAGCGAGAATCCCGCCTCAAGCCATAGAATATGTAGAAGCGTGTGGCTGTGGTTAGTAATTACAGATAAATATAAATAACATTAAACATTATACACCTGGAACATACGTCATTGAAACTATATGGACTAATCATAAAAGTAAAGTTGTGTCTATAAGTTTATTTAATTTTTTCACATCAGCAAATAATACACGATTCGATGGACATCGAAGAACAATGTTAGGGCAGCTGGATTTAATCCAGCCGCGCCGTAAGCTGAGAGAACGCATTTAAATCATTGTCAGTAAATTGAAAAACGTGTTTAAAGTGCAACCCAAATAATTAATTCGACAGCGTCACCAGAGGCTGATAAGATGGAATTGAAAACTATAGAGGAGGTGTTCTGTGATGGGAAACAAGATCCTCTCCTGGTGGGCAGTGTTATGTCCAACATTGGCTACAATGAAGCTGCGTCTGGTATCAGTGCTATTACAAAGGTAAGCTTTGCTTCGGAAGAAGATATTTTTGTCATATATCATATATATGTGACAATAATATCTTCTTCCGAAGTAAATTAACATATATATATATATGTGAGTGTGTGTTAATTTACTTCTTTAAAAAGCTTACAGACATAAAAAAAATACTTAATAACAAGCATACGCTTATATATAGGACAAAGAAATCACAAACGAGTAGGTACAAACAATATTTATACATACTCGTACATAAATAATTATACTTGGACAAAATCTTAAACGAGACTTACACCTTTTATGTTCAGAATCCAAGTATTCTGAAACACTTTAGAATCTATGAAGTTATTTAAATTAGATGTTAATAAACGCTGTTATTTTCTCTATCGATATTAAAAAGACAACGTATTTAATGAATCACTAGAATTTACAGTAACATTTCCTGCTATCTCACAGGTAATACTTGGCTACCACACTGGTCAGATAGCTAGCAACTTGCACTGCGAACATCCACGTCAGGATATAGTTGCTCTGCGTGAGGGGCGCATGCGTATCGTCACTGATCACTAGAACTTCAGCCGCTCTTACGTTGGCGTCAACGGCATGTCCGTCACCGGTGTCAATACACACGTGCTGCTGCATGGACACTATAAGCCTAAGGTGAAAAACATTACCATCTAGCCTTATCTAGTTAGATTTTGGCCCACACAAGATATTCCCTCTGTCATGTCTAATTTTTTTTGAAACGTCATATCAGATTCAGACTCTTTCTACACAAATATCCTTTAAACAACACACCCAAAGTTCTCTTGGTAATTTTATATGCTTACAAATTACCATTCAATACCTTAGCATTAGTCACAGTAGCGTTACTTTAAATACATTCTGGAAAGAGAGAAGTTTTTCATAACCAAAATGGCTTTGCCTTTCAGGACCTCAACCGCTACAAGTCGAGCATTCCTCACTTGGTGACTATTTCAGCAAGACATGAACAAGCGGTAACTCATTGCCTCAACGATTTGAAAACCAACCCCATCGACCCAGAACAGTTGAGGCTGTTGCACAACATAAACCAGACTAATAGTTCCGGTCATTTGGGCAGAGGCTTCGTCATTCTACGTAAACACTTCCTTATTGTTTTTTTAAATTCGGATCTATATGAAGTAGTAGCCAGTATGTTGTCTAGCTCATATAGAAATACCAGGAATTTTGGGGACAAAATAGCTGCAGGAAAAGAATATGATAATGAATCGAATTCGACTCATTTCCAAGTAAGGATTCATATAAAATGGCATTATATGAATCAGATAAGACCAAGGGACATAATTATTCAAAATCTAAAATAAAAACGACGTTTAGTAAACAAATTAATTAAACACTCTCTCTTGAAACCCAAATATTTTTTCTAGAGACGGACGAACAACAAAAGACTGTATGCTTATCTGAGAAGTGCGAGTACTTCGACAACGCGCGGCGGCCGCTGTGGTTCGTGTACAGTGGGATGGGCTCGCAGTGGACTGGCATGGGCACGCAACTCATGCGCTTACCGATCTTCGCTGCTGCTATAGAACGGTACTCACATACAAGAATTTAAAAGCATGACAGTGGATATGAAACTTGAAATATTCTAACCGCTTATAAATATTAATTGCAGATGCCACAAAGTTTTAGAGCCAAAAGGACTCAACATTGTTGATATAATAACATCAACCGATGAGACCACCTTTGACAACATTTTACATTCGTTTGTCGGAATAGCAGCTATACAAATCGGTCTGACTGATATTCTCAAAGAACTTGGACTTGTGCCTGATGGAATCATTGGTAAGAAACAAATTGAAAGATAATGAACATAATAAAAAGTTTATTTGGGTGACGGCGGGATAAACAGGCCTCAGTTTTTTAGAAGCTTATGAAAAGTCCTTGCCAGACATGTATTGTTAGACTGGCATAAAATCTTAAAAAAGTACATCATTACCAAATACACCACCACCACAACGTTACCACGTACATCGTTATACACGTACACCATTTCGATTAATTCAATCATATGTCAAGGGTTGATCTCTGATGTCAGTAAGGGCAACTAGAAATTGGATAATTTAGAAAATGGATAAGGCATCAATAATAATATTAATGTCAAACAGGTCACAGTGTAGGAGAGCTAGGATGCGCATACGCTGACGGTTGTTTGTCGGCGGAGGAAATGATACTGTCAGCTTACAGTCGAGGTCGCGTATCGCTGGAGACTAAATTCATCCGCGGATCCATGGCTGCCATTGGTCTGGGATATGAAAAGGTAAACTAATTAGTCATCTGAATAACTAGCTTTGTACAAACAGGCAACAAAATTACAGCAGAATTCATTTCAAGGATGAAAATAGTCTACTCATCTGTTCAACAACTCAGGAGATGTTATTTTTTAGATCTCACAATTATGCCCACCTGAAATTCAAGTTGCTTGTCACAACGGGCCTGAATCTAGTACAATTTCGGGACCCGCTGAAGTCATGAAGGAGTTCGTCGCAGAGTTGACTGCGAAGGGTATTTTCGCTAAGGAAGTTCCATGCTCTAACATCGCATACCACTCACGTTATATTGCTGATGCTGGTAAGATTTTCTCTTTTTTTTCCTTCTCTGTATGAGAAGAGACCCGTGCCCAGCAGTGGGACGATAAAAAAAAGGATGATGATGATGAAGTGCTTAGCAGCTTTAAATTACCTTGTGGTATTTCATTTTATTAAGATATTTATATAACATAAATTACAACTAAATGTGGTCCTTGATATGATCCATATTGTTGTTGTTTTGCTGTTATTTTCCGAAGTTATTAATAACAATTTATAATACAGGACCACAACTGCTCAAGTACTTATCAGAGGTAATAACGGATCCAAAACCAAGAACCGAGCGTTGGCTTTCAACTTCTGTACCACACGATAAGTGGGAGGATCCAGCTGCAAAGCTGTGTTCAGCTGAATATCATACAAATAATTTGCTGGTAGGTAGTAGGGTCACTGTGCATTTTGCTATTAAAATTTTATTAATATATTTTTGAGCCATTACGTTCTTGACTCATGACTTACTAGGTTGAATGATTATAGACTTTTGGCGGTCTTTTAACGAAAATGTTCCGAAACTCTTGTACTCGTATATGAAAATTCACTCAAAATTTATTAAGCTAATCTCTTTACACTCTCTTTAAAAATTGAGTCTGGAGCTAGGAGAGCCCTTTCCCTGATAATTGTAGGATCTGAGAAAGATGCACAATATCATCTATTTAATGTCCAGCCACATAGAAAAGCGCTGGGCGACTCGCGCAGAAGCATACTGTAGTCTATGGAAATTTACTGTTACCAACTTTTACAGAGCTCAGTGTTGTTCGAGGAAACTTCAAAACTGATACCTAACAACGCTGTGCTGGTAGAGGTGGCACCGCACGGACTGCTGCAGGCCATCCTTAAGCGCTCATTACCTAGCAACTGCAAGAACATCGCACTGACCAGGAGGAAGCATCCTGATAACACATTCTTGCTACTTGAGGGTATCGGCAAGTAAGTAAAATGATAATCACGGTTAAAATATAATTTTATTATAATTAGCTCTATCCCGTGGCTTCACTCGAGTGCAGGATCGTTTTATACACAATGAGTACTATATACCTACCTCTGCCTCTTCGAAGAATAGAGGCGTAATATGAATGTTTGTGTTATTTCAAAATATCGTTATTTTCAGGTTGTTTATGGAAGGATATAATCCTAAAGTTCATGTTCTCTATCCGAAAGTTGAGTTACCAGTTTCTACGGGAACGCCATTCTTATCACATCTAGTTCAATGGGCTCACGATGAAAAATGGTAAGCACTTTTTTTTGGAATTCGTCGGATATTTTAAAACAGAGTTATAAAGTAATTAAGTCAAGCTTTTATTTTTGTACTTTGAGTAATACTTTTTTCTATTTTAGGAGATTGGCAGGGTACCGATCAGTCTCTAGAACATCATCTACGTCCCTCAACTATAGCACCTCTGTGCAAGATGCAGAACACGCTTACTTGCGAGGTCATACGATAAAAGGTAATATAAATTCCCTATTTGTTTGCTGCTTTAATTCCTAGAACTAATATGAAGTTTCAAAATATTTTAAACCAAAGCAATATAGCAAAGCCAACGGAAATATAATCATAAGGTATATTTTATGCAAAGCAGATATAATGAATCCACTCACGTAAAATTTGGTGTTGAGCAAGTCGTCTCAACGATGAGTTCTCTTCTCTGCTTAATAAATCACATTTATATACTAGGTGCTCACTTATTGAATAATATCAGCGTTTTTCATCTTTAGGACACAACGTGTACCCGTTTGCCGCCACATTAGCTCTGGTATGGGACGCCTATGCAATGACGATGAAATACCCGAAGAAACAAATGTCTGTGGAGTTCAGTGACCTGCGTCTGTATGCGCAACCAATAATACATGATCAACGTCAGATCCGTATTCACATCGCTTTCAATAAAGGAAATGGGCGTTTTGAGGTACTAAGATTTCCTGTATAAAAGTTGCAAATAGTTTTGCCAATTTAAGATCTTCACGCTATAGTAGGCTTATACCAACAACAATCAATAAAAGAATAAATAAGCTGATTTGACCATAGACTCGAGTGCTAAGAGTTAGTACTCCATTCTATTGTCTATTGTTGTGGTAGGCCATAATATCGGCCGCCGGCAGAAGTTACTACCCATCAGACAAAGTCTTGCCGCCAAGCGATTCGTCGTGTTCAGGCATGTTGTCTGGTGAAGCCGTACGGAGGATGGGTCTGAGCAATTGTGTTCCAATGTGTGCCGGGTACGATGCACCAAATGTTACTGTGTCGGGAGTTTGGTCGTGGTGGGTCTCCAGATCAGTCCCTCTGGCGCAGCATCGTTGGCCGTGTTTTGGATTTAACATTGCATCACCTCGCTCAACTACCGTCTTCCTTCCTATTCACTAAGTTTTTTTTAAGTGAATAGGCTTAATTAACTAGCGCGCTTTACCATTAACGATTGCATTACTGCTTACCATCAGGCGGAATTGCGATCAAGCACTAGTTTATAATGATTAAAAAAAAAGGTGGACGTCTATAGTTTTCTGTCCTCAGTTCATTTCAGATTAGATTCTTTTTATGTTTTCCTTAAATAAATACCAAAACATTACAGCTTCAACAGGTCGCAACAACCGCAGCTCAATGCAATTTCCATACAAAATATCTGCTGTAGCTACTTCAAGTGTGGGTTAGTCCACACAAAACATACGAAAGGTTTTGCAATGTGTGGGTGCAATTTAAGTCGGGGGGCACCCCCCGACTTAAATTTCACTAAAGAAACGCCTAAAGTATTGCTTAAGTTATGTATGTATATATTTTTAAATTCAGGTTTTGAATGAAGATTTCAAAGTCGCAACAGGTTTTATAACCGGTTTGGACGATAGTGAAGATAAGAAGCAAAGAGAAAATCAATCAATATCTGAAACAAAAGTGAGCATAGACCTCACTGCTGAAGATATTTACCATTTATTCAGAGATAGGGATTACTCGTATAGGTAAGTTCAGAAGTTTGTGAGTAAATATATTATAATAAAGGTGCAGTGAGGTTGCTAAGTATATTCAATGATGACTGATGTAATTTATTTCAGTGGTGAGTTCCTTAGTATTGAGGCTGCTAATAAATCTCTGACCGAAGCTTCAATCGTGTGGCGTGACAACTGGGTCACGTTCATCGACGGCCTGCTTCAGCTGAACATGTTGCGCCATCCATACGATGGAGTATCACAAGTCTCGCATATAAGAAGTTTGAAGATCAACGTTAAATATCATAAAGAAGTTGTGGAATCTTCTTTCGTGTCGGATTACAAAGTTCTGTTGAAAGCGGCTGTGTTAGACAATTCTGACATTATTAGGTGAGTGAACATTATTTATTTTCTAAAAATTGCGCCTGAAATACTCTTTTTATTTGTCAGCAAAGTAAATCATTTGTGTTATTTTACTTCCAGTTCTGGAGGTGTTACAATAAGCAATGTTAAATTGGAAAATATACCTCCTTTGAGTAACAGATGCATGACGTTAAAGGCGTTAAAGTTTGTTCCATATTTACAATCGGACGTAGATGTAAGTACAGCTTCTTAAGTAACGTGCAAAGCAAATGAGATAGATAATAAAAATGCTGGTTTATTCTTTAAACTCGTGCAGGTGTCGTCCTCCCTACAAGTTTTCCTACAAACAGTAGCGGAAAATGTGAACAAAACAAACATAAATGTTGTTGGTTTAGTTAATCAGCCTGGAAGAGGATGTATTTTCTCGGGTATTAATAATGCTATCAAAAACATGTTTGAAGTAAATGTAAATTACGAAGAAATTAACCGTGATTCAGCGTTGAAGAAACAAAACAACTTCTTAAAAGATGCTGATCTAGTGTTAGTTCAAAACTTATCTTCTGACGACAACGTAAGTTTTTGAACATTTGAAATATTTTATTTTCAATTACCGTTCTAAGCTTTATATTAAATTTTATTTTATTTGACCATATAACAGATGTGCCAGCTGCTGCATCGTTTCCTACAGAGAGACCAGTTTGTGGCGAGTGAGGAAGACCTCGCTTCTGGTGGTCGCTCGCGCTCAACATCACTTTACCGTACCATTGCCGTTCACTCCTTTACTAGCAATGGCAATAGTCAGCAGTCTCAATTGCAACTGGCTAGGTGGGGTCCGTTTATGAACGTGCCTACAACAACTATCACAGTTCGAAACAACTCTGATATGCTACTCCTCATTACAACCCGCAATAACCTGTCTTTGGGACATCGGCTCTTAATTGTTGCACCTTACCCTGCACTGCCAGGTCTTAAGGAACTTGTAAGCGGCTGGCGTAGAGAAGCTAACCGTAACATGATCTATTTAATCATGGTCGCTGAAGAAAACAACGATAGTTTTTATGTCGACGATATGCCAGATGTTGACCTGGCGTTCAACGTAGTGGAAAATGTAAGTAGATCTGTTTGTATTGCAATACATAGATAATATTGATATATTAAACTTTTCGTTTTCACTGTAATAATTCTCATTAATTTTTAGGGTAAGTGGGGAGGAGAGTTTTACGTACCACTGGAAGACTCAGCTTCAATAAGCGACAACATATCCTTACAATGTAGCCAGTTAGGTGAATTGGATTCGCTCATGTGGGTTGAAGCTTCTGAGACATCCGGATCTGGAGTCCCTGTAAAGGTATACCTGATTTATTTTAATAAACTTGAAAATATTTTAACAATAATTCATGAAAAAAGTACTTTCTTAAAAAAATTTTACATTATTATCAAAAGAATCTTTCAATATCTCCAGGTTCATTACGCTGGTATAAATTATGATGACGTCAAAAAGGCCTGCGGGACCTTGTTATATAAACCAAACATTAACAATAGCTTCGGAATGGAATTCAGTGGAACCACAAACAGGTTAGTAACTCAAAAATATCCGAAATAAGGACTCGTGAATAATTTACTTATTTACGCATTTTTTATTTTATCGGTCCTGCTGTTTTTCAATAGTTCGCCATATCATAACTCAGTTAGTTTTATAAGTAAGTCCTGATGTTGATATGTAAATATGTTACAAAACACTCGTTTAGAGGACTGATTGTTCTGGTATTCTATCGTCTACATTCAATAATCTTGTCCGTGCTTCGTCCCGTTTCACCAGGAAGCAAGTTGAATAAAAACTATTTGTCAAACATATCTTTGATTTTGGTTTGAAAATTTGATTATTTGTATATAAAGGGTAATATCCAAAGTTCGTGTCGGACTCACGTACAAAGGGTTCCGTACTATTGATTTATGAAATTAAAGGATTTAAGTTATTTGTATGAAAGATTACGCGGTAATAAGCAGTTTACGATTTACGAGGTTGTATTAAAAAAAAACTTACGAGATCTCGTTCAAAATAATTTTCGTTGGTAGTTTTTATAGTAATGTACATCATATGTTTTTTTTTAGAATTTTCATTTTCTTATTTTAGAAGTTAGAAGGGGGGCGGGACCAACTTTTTTCCACTTTGGAAGCGTCTGTCACGCAAACTATTCGGTTTAGAAAAAAATGTTTTAGAAACCTCGATATCATTTTTGAAGACCTATCCATAGATAACCCACACGTATGTGTTTGATGAAAAAAAAAATGAGTTACAGTTCTAAGTATGGGGAAGACCCCAATATTATTTTTTTTTTTAAGTTTTGCATCAAAATCTTAACGAGTTTCATAGAATACGTCTACCTACCAAGTTTCAACAGTATAGCTCTTATAGTTTCGGAAAAAAATGGCTGTGACATACGGACGGACAGACAGACAGACATGACGAATCTATAAGGGTTCCGTTTTTTGCCATTTGGTTACGAAACCCTAAAAAGAAATAAATTAGCCGCAGCAGCACCTGTAAAATATAAACAGACTTATTATAAAACCTATGTGAAAAAAAAATAGCGGAAATCATGAAAAAAAATTTTTAAAGGTCAGAAAAAATATATCGTTATTTTTTAAGATAAGGACTTAGTCGACTTGGTAAATACACATATCCATGGAAAGTTTCATCCTTCTAGCACTAATCGTTTGTAAGGTAAGCCGATGACGGACGGATGGATGTACTGCGAAACTATAAAGGTTCCGAGAGGTTAGGTACGGAACCATAAAAAACGATAACCTGATAAGAATCAGCAGAGTGTATACATGTTTACACAATTCTACATATACTAACTTGTTTTAACACGCAGCGGAGAGCGCGTGATGGGGCTGGTGCGTAGCGGCGCAGCCGGCAGCGTGGTGCGCGCGCAGCCGGAGCTGCTGTGGCCGGTGCCGGCGCACTGGAGTCTGGAGGACGCCGCCACCGTGCCACTCGCCTACGCACAGGCACTCTACTGTCTCGTGAGTTTACACACAATATACTTCAACTATCATTTCAGTATTATTAACACCATATCATCCGTATTTACTTTGTATGCACAGTTATGAAGTGAATGGCAAAAGTGTGCTTATTCTTTGATACTTACAGAAAAAAATCATCGTTACTGTCGAACTCACATTATCTCCTGTTTATTTTAAGGTAATCCTAAATCACAGCGGATTGGGATCGCACACCTCTGTGTTAGTCCATGGAGGAGCTGGTGCTTTTGGCCAAGCTGTAATATCAATAGCCCTCGCTTTCGGCTACGAAGTATTCACAACTGTTGGTGACTTGCGGAAGAAACACTTCTTACGTAAATTATTCCCAGGATTAAAAGGTATTTCGACAATTGTTAGTTTCACTGAGACGAATACGAATAAACAGAGTACAAATTTCTTACAAATGTTTTTTTTTTTTTTGTGTCAGCTGAAAACATCGGAAATTCTCGGGATCACACGTTTGCAGATATGGTTCTAAATGCTACAAACGGAGCGGGTTGTACCTTAGTTATTAGCTGCCTAGGAGAAGATCTGAAGAAGGTAAGTTTACCGTTATATAATGTTGTTTTAATTCGTTTGAAATATTAAAAAAAAATATTGTTGAATTGGACTGCTTTCGGGAAGCTACGTAAAATCTTCTCGTCCGAAATACCGCAGTGTCTCAAGATAAAAGTCTTCGACCAGTGTGTGTTGCCAGTGATGACTTATGGAATTGAGACGTGGTCGCTAACAATGTGCTTTATAAGAGGCTCAAAGTCACTCAAAGGGCAATCGAGGGTTATTCTTGAGGATCGAATCAGGAATGAGGAGATCCGCAGAAGAACGAGAGTAACCGACATAGTCCGAAGAATTGCAACACTAAAGTGGCAGTGTGCTGGACATATTGCCCGTAGGACCGATGTCCGATGGGGCCGATGGGTTCTCGAGTGGCGATCACGTACCGGAAGACGTAACGTGGGTAGGCCCCCGACAAGGTGGACCGACGACCTGGTGAATGTCGCGGGAAACCGCTGGATGCCTGAGGCGCAGGACCGGTCGTCGTGGAGAGCCTTGGGGGAGGCCTATGTCCAGCAGTGGACGTCTTTCGGCTGAAATAATGATGATGGGGATTTAAAAAAATACTCAAATAAAACAACTCCTGTCTTTTTCAGACTGCAGTTAATTGCACACACAGCTTCGGAACATTTTTCGATCTTTCGCAGTTGCATAATCAAGATGATTTCACTTATGGAATGTACAGCCTCACTAAAGAACGACACTACGTTGCCGTTGATATTTCTTCGATATTTGATCCTAAATTTATTAATGATGCAAGGGTAAGTCTCAAGATGTACATCAGTAAGATACCCACAAACTTCAGGTTTAATTCTGGAATGATCACCTCTCAGCCTTTCGACTAAGATGATGAAGATGTGTGTAATTCTGGGATGAGGGTGTTATAATTCTAGGTTTTTTTTTGCTCCTGAACTCGACTACACCCAACAAAAAAGGTGTAGTCGAGTTCAGGAGCAAAAAATCAAATAAATCATATTCCTAAAAATTGCTGTATACATTGAAATGATTGGCATCTACACTGGGGTATGTATGTGTAACAGAACTTTTAGTAAGGGTCCAACTCTTAAATATAACACAAGTAATAGGTATTATGTATCTAACAGGTGACTTTAGCAGTTTCAATTACTAAATAGTAACATTCGTTATTCGAATAAAGATGAGTGAAATATTACTGTACCAAAAGCACATAATTGTATGTATATGTTGCAGGCTTTGCAGACGATGTTGAGCGATGGTATTCGTCGCGGCTACGTGCGTCCTCTGTCGCGCGTGACGTATGCGCCGCACGAGGCCGCGCGCGCATTCCGACTACTCGCAGCCAGCAGGCACCGCGGCAGAGTGCTGCTGAGGATCCAAGATCCTAAACTGGAGGTTCAGCCCAGGTATTGCTGAAAACGCGCATTAATGCAAAATTTATCAAAAATATTTTTCACCAAAAGTGTAAGCTACTTTCAAAAATTTGCTTGCTTTCGAAAGTAGCTTCCTAATACCGGAATTTCGGGCTAATAAAGAATATTTTATTGATCAAGAACACATAAAAATGTAGTCATTTTTGCTTTTATTTAGAATTAACTAATATGATTATTTTACAGGTTAACTTGCAAGGCTGATCGTACCCACCTAATCCTATGCAATGATGAAACCTTTGGACTAAAGTTAGGTGACACTCTTGTGGAACGAGGTGCGAGGAAGCTATGTGTACATTTCATGAGGCAATTCATGAGCTACCTTCAATTAAAAATACGGTAAATGATTCAATTTGGTTCATCATTCTCAGCTTCCCAGAGGTACTCTACAAAAGGATAGAATCTTTTTGTAAAATAATCTATAAAAAATAAAAAAATATATATAACTGGCCTTCAGCTTTTTTAAGCAAACGGTGCCGCACTTCATTGTGTACTGGTAGGTTATACCAGTACACAATGAAGTGCGGCAAAAACTAATGATTATCTCTGTTCGCACTATTCAAATGGACCGAAAGACAACCACCGTAGGTGCAGGACTATTGCAAGATATGGAAATACAAATATTGGAGTTTGGGTTTGGGTGGCTAATGTTAACTGGATGCAAATTAATGGCAATAGGTTACTTGCATACTTAATAATGGGCTCCCGAAATCAGTTGCTAACACACAGTGACAAGGTGGCAACATATTCTGAGAAGTTGATAGGTATTCTATGCCTATCTGGACAATACCGGAAGTATGGTCAACACCCGTACCAAAAAAATAATAAAGAAGAATGTATTATTAACATTTTGTATCTTTTGTTTAGATCATGGCAGCAATTAGGTGTCGAAGTAGTGATGTCTTCTGATGACTTATCAAAAGAAGAAGACGTCAATGCACTGTTAAATAATGCAAATCGTTTCGGCCCCATCGAAGGAGTGTATGTTACTGTTAGTGACAAGCAGCAGGATGTCGCCGAAACTCTACTGAAGAGTTTGGATTCGGTGTCAAGGAAATTGTGTACGGATATTAAGTAAGTGATATTTACATAATACACACATCAAAAGTGTCTAGGGATCAATATATACTTTTGCAATAACTTTTCTCCTGATTGATATTAATTAAAATTTTCTTTAAGGATTCATCAAATAAAGTGTTTTCGTTTGTCACAGTAACGATAAACCAAGTCACCTTTGCATTAATAAAGAAATTTGCCATTTTCCTAATAAAGGGATATTTGACATTTGAACCACTAACACAAAAGTTCGAAAAAAAGACTGAAATAACAGTTTTCTCTAAAATTTTATTGGGTAACTTAAACAATTAATAATCCGTGTTTCTACCGCGAACACTAACAACACAAGAACATCGGTTTGGCATACTCAAAATGAGTTCATCCAAATCACGCTGTGGAATGGCCGCCCATGTTCGTTGCAACAACAAAAAAAGGTCTTCTTGCGACTGGATACCCTCCATATTCGGCAGAGCTCTTCTCTGTAGCATATCCCATGCATGCTCAATCGGGTTCAAGTCTGGCGACTGAGCAGGCTAGGGCAGGACATTGATGTTAGCTGCGGCGAGAGTCTGTCTTACAACTCTTGCGGTGTGCGGTCGTGCATTATCATGCATTAACTGAAATAAGCCATATAACAAGTACAGTGTGCCCAGGGTATCCTGATCCTCTATCAGTTATTCCAACAAAAATCTATCCAAATATCGGAACGAACAAGTATGTCCACTAAAAGCACTTCTCAAATTGGCCGCAAGATGCCAGACAAAACTACTTGTTTTAAATGCAAGAAATCGGTTGACATCAAAAAGACCGCACTATGCTCCACGTGTAACAAGCGCTATGAACCAGATTGCATTGGCTACCCGGAGCAAACATACCGCCTGTTGGACCAGGAATCCAAGAGAAAATGGAGATGTACTGCATGCATCAAGAGTAAAAAAATCTTAAATGATAGCCAGACGTTTAACGTAACTATAAGGAAAAGACCACAAATAAACCGCTCTTCTCCAGAACAGGTACAACAACAGGTCCAGGACAGTCCACAACTTCAAGCAGAAAATTCCGGAACTCCAAATAGCTTCAAAATGTTAGACTCGCATATAATAACTGAATATGAAACATCTGATGAATCTTATATCACCCCTAGTAAGCTGTCTAAAAGCGTGGACGGTACCATATCGGAGTCTTTATCTATTCTAGAAATGAAAGACACCATAACAGAACTCACACGTAAACTCGATAGTACAGAAAACGAGCTAGAAAATACGATTCTTGAAAATATTAATCTTCGCCAACAATTGTTAAAGTTAAATCTAGAAATAAAAATGTTGAAATCACTCTGCCATTCTCCAGTTGAAAATAATCTTGACGTCACTATTAAAGGAAAAAGACATTCTTTACTACACCAGACATTCTCTACACCTTCTACTCCTCTTACAAGGAAAACGAGTGCAGATAACAGCATCAAAATTATGCATTTACAACAGAAGATCACCAACCTGCAGCAAGAATTAGTATGCGCACAACAAGAGATTGAAACTTTTAAAAATCAAATCGACTCACTAAAACACTACAACTACCGTAAGCCTATACCCCAGGTCCAAAAGTTCTGCCCCCAAACATCATCGGGTACTGAAGAACGAAAATGTGTCCCGCCAAATAGAATTCTCATCTTTGGCCCTCAACAATGCGTCGGCCTAGCAGCAGCGATCATAGATTCTAGACAAAATACGCAATATGAGAAATATAGTGTTATCTCAGAAACAAAACCAAATGCTTTAAGTAGTCAAATAACAATTAATTGTCTTCATGCTAAGCTAAATTTCAATGACAAACTGGTAATATGTTTGGGAGAAAATGATCACCGTTTAAGGAATGTTTTATCACATTTGCAAACAGTGTTAGATACATTCTATAACAACACGGTAATAGTATTAAACGTGTTTAAAAGTGAGTACTTAGACACAAATAAACTTAATTATCGCATAAAAAACATATGTAAAAATTATAAAAAATGTACATTTCTAGAATGTGGAACCTCTAAAATAACTGAATTGTGTAAAAGTATCAATTATATTATTGACTGTAATGATTACAAAAACAATTATTTAAATCCTAGGGAACTTATTAAGAAAATAGCGAAAAACAAACAAAGCCAATTGAGTACTGACAAAAACAAAGTGACCGAGCCTAAAAAAGGAACAATTCCGTTCTATTTTCGCCGTGTAATTTCTAAGTTGCAACAACAGGAAAATATTATCGAAGACCCTGTAGAAAAATGTCACAGAGGAACCATTCCGTATTATTTTCCGACCATAAAACGTAACATTACATTTTTTCGAGACCAAACCCCTTCTAATTGATACCCCTAATAACCTTACAATTCTCCATCAGAATATTGCCAGTATTGTATGTAAAAGAGAAATTCTTGAACTAACTCTGCAAGAACTTCAAGAAGCTCATAATGACCCAGATGTAATATGCCTCTCAGAAACCTTTATCAAAAAAGGAAACGAAAACTATATTAAAATACATGGCTATGAAATGGCAGCCACCTACTGCAGAGAAAAGCAAAGAGGTGGCACTTGCATCTTATTAAAAGAGCACATTTTCTTTAAAGACCTGCCATTTGTAAAAACCTATGCTACGCAAAACACGTTCGAGGCTTGTGGTATTGAACTTACATATCATAAATTAAATATTATTTGCATTTATAGAACACCTCAATCGGATCCCACTCAGTTTCTAAGCAAACTAAATAGCCTCTTGGACAATGTAATGCAACAATATAAATCTAAATTTAATGTAGTCTTAGCTGGTGACTTTAATATCAACACCTTAAAAAAAGGTCATATTTCAAATCAATTACAGGATTTAGCATATAATTATAACCTGAAATTTCATATCAATGAGCCAACACGTAAATTATCATGTATTGACCACATTCTTAGTAACATACCTGACGCAACTGCTGTTGTGATGCCACTTCACTTATCAGACCACGACACTGCACAAATGTTGAGCATTCCGCTAAAATGCAATACACAAAAACTACCGACATATTATACATATAAAAGAGATTTCAGCAAGGATAATATTCAAAGGTTTAAGGAATGTTTATGTAGTTTATCATGGCGTGACATATATACAGCTATTGACGCAAACGTGGCATTTAATTCTTTTCATGAAATGTTTTGCTTACTCTACAATCTCTGCTTCCCTAAATTAAGAGTAAAGGTTAATTTAAATAATAAAAATAAACAGACTTGGATAAGTAAGGGCTTAAGAAAAAGCTGTAAAACAAAACGTTCACTACGTCATAAATTCTATAAAAATAAAACGGCAAATAATAACATCAAATACATTAACTATTCTAAAATCCTTAAAAAATGCATCTTCAACTCCAAAAAGAATGCAAATATCAACTTTATTGCCAAAAACGACAACAAATGTAATGCTACTTGGAAGCTTATTAAAGACGAGCTTAACAACACAAACACCAAAAGTAATATTGGACATATTAAAATTGAGGATACATTAATATCCAACCCAGTTGAAATAGCATCGGCTTTCAATAATCACTACATCAATTCAACTAATAAATTAATATATACAAACGTTGGAAGTATCTTTGTGAAAAATGTAACTGTTTATTCAATGTTCCTTAAACCCATGACAGTAAATGAAGTTAGACAGGAAATAACGCTTTTGAATAACACCAAATCTGAAGGTTACGATGAAATCAATACAAAAATTATTAAAGTATGTGCTAATGAAATCATTGACGTACTGACATACTTAATTAATTTGTCATTCAGCTGTGGAATTTTTCCAGAAGCACTGAAGTTTTCCATTATCAAGCCTCTGTACAAAAAAGGAGAAAGACATGATATGAATAATTATCGCCCTATTACTCTAATACCAATTTTTTCAAAAATATTTGAAAAATGTATGTACAAGAGACTTCTACAGTATTGTAATAAATTCAATATAATAAAAAATGAACAATATGGGTTCCAAAAAGATAAATCTACTACATTAGCCATCTACGCACTTATGAAAGTAGTATTACCAAGTATCAATGATAATAATTTAACCACGGGTCTGTTCTTTGATTTATCAAAAGCTTTTGACCTAGTCTCCCATGAGTCATTATTACAAAAACTAGAATCACTTGGAATCAGAGGGCCACCCTTACAGTGGATAAAGTCATACCTTTATAACAGGAAACAATGTGTTACTATACCAAATGTTAATGATGATAAAGACTTAACACTATACGCATCTGAATATATTTGCAACAGATTTGGTGTTCCTCAAGGAAGTATACTAGGGCCAATTTTATTTTTATTGTACATAAATGACATCACTGAAATAACTAACCATAAATGTATTTTATTTGCTGACGATATTTCTATTATTGTGACATGTAACAAAAATAATAATACAATTTATGACCATGAAGCTGACATTAACAACACAATTGACATCTTAACTAACTGGCTTAAAAATCAAAATTTGACAATAAATCTTGACAAATCAGTGTATATACAATTTAATAAATGTAATAATAATAAATCCCATATCAGTCTAAATATACCCAAACTCAAATCTGTAACAATGACCAAATTTCTGGGTGTAACTATTGATGAACATTTAAATTGGAAAATGCATGTAGATAATGTCTGTACTAAAATAAATAAATTTGTATATGCGCTCAGACAAGTAAAACAAGTTACTAATTTAAAAACAGCCATATTAGTTTACCACGCATACGTAGAATCTATACTGCGGTATGGACTTGTAATATGGGGTAACAGTACCGACCAACATAGAACATTTGTTGCTCAGAAAAAATGTATCAGAGCTCTATACGGACTTCAATCTGACGAATCATGTGAACCAGTATTTAAAAAACTATGTTTGTTACCGCTACCTTGTCTATATATTTACGAAATATGCATGTTCGTGTGGAAACATAAAGAGTTGTTTAAAACAGCAAACGATATATGTCTTCGAAACCGACGAGACCCTTATAGGCTCGTCCTAAGCAATGCTCCTAGGCTTGCAAAGTATAGCAAAGGCTGCTTGGCTATGTGTGTACGGATATATAATAAATTGCCTGGTGACTTTAAGTTGGTAAACACTGTATGATTGTTCGGTTGGTAAATATTAAAGACTTTAGATAATTAGACTGGTTTATTACACTTGTAGAATTGTATTATTGGAAACGACCTCTTCTAGGTCAGATCCTAAGTTACAATGACAAGACAATAGACTATATTCATAGACACTAATACATAGAGATGGTATTAGTTACTCGACTACAGAGTAGTGATGTATGATACAACATCCCCCCTGTTTAAGTTTAAATTAACCCTTGACAAACAATGTTATAGAAACCTGACTTAGTTATAATTTAGACAATGACTTAAGACTATGGTTAGGTCTTAATCTAGGATACAATGTTCTACTTAATCTATTTCATCAATTAGCCTTCTGGTTGGCTTTACAACTCTTCCAGAACGAGTTACATGTTGACTGACTGAGGATTGAGATGAGAGCTCTTGAGGTCTAGACTCCTGCCTGTTCCCTTCCTCTCTCCCCTGCGACGAATTGGATAGCATAGGAGAATATTTGTGTCTTAAATGAACCCTATTCCTCCTATACCTAACTCCATTGACATCCTCAACGACATATGACCTATTATTAGCCAACCTTAGCTTGACAATGGCTTGTTCCCAATTGCTATCAGGCTTTCTTTTAAAGTATACATGATCATTGGGATACAGTAATGACAATGACTTTGTATTTCTATTATAATATTTAGACTTATTTTTATTATTTTGCTTGACACATTCTTCATAATTTTTGAATGTAACCACTTTAGGTTTTAATTTCTTATAAGACATAGGAATGTTATTTCTTAAATTCCTGGACATTAACAATTGAGCTGGAGATGGTAAATTATTCTTAGGTGTGTTTCTATACTGTAATAAAGCTATGTATGGATCAGATGAGTTTCTTTTACATTTTTTTAACATATTTTTGATAATTTTGACTGAACTCTCTGCTTGACCATTTGACTGTGGATGATATGGGCTAGTTACAATGTGTTCTATGTCCCATTCATGCATAAAATTCTTAAATTCTAATGACTGAAAAGGAGGACCACCATCAGACACTAAAGATAAAGGTATTCCATGACGAGCAAAAATGGACTTTAAATGTGTTATTACATTCTTTGCTGTACTGTTTTTATTTAACAAAGCTATTTCTATAAATTTAGAATAATAATCTGTGACAATTAAATAAGTAAGGTTATCAAAATACATCAAATCAACACCTACTTGTTGCCATGGATATTTATTTATTTCAAAATTTTTTAGTGGTTCCTTTGGATTATTAGGTTTAAATTGTGCACATACATAACATTGTTCTACCAAGTTTTTAATATCAGCTGACATGCTTGGCCAGTACAAAGACTCTCTAGCCAGTTTTAAGCATTTATTTATACCTTGGTGACCTTCATGAATTTTACCTAACATTTCCTTATACATTGACTGTGGTACTATTAATTTTGACCCTTTGAACAACAAATCTTTGACTACATGAATTTCAGCTTGTATATTCCAAAATGGTTTTATTGACAGACTGACATTATTTTTATTTTTTGGCCAACCTTCATAATAATACTTTTTTAACAATTGCAAAGTATCATCTTTCATAGTGTGCTGTAACAATTTTGTACAGTACTCCTTTGTGACTGCTAGACTTGAATGCATTAAATTGACATGACAAGATATTTCTGACTCATTCTCAGGTATATAATGTTCTTTCAATGCTGCTCTAGACAGAGTGTCAGATATAAACATTTCTTTACCTGGAACATGTATAACTTCCAAATCATATTTTTGTAAAGTTAACATCATACGTTGCAATCTTGCTGGTACATCATGTAATGGCTTTTTAAAAAGATAGACTAAAGGTTTATGATCAGTATGAACAGTTACTTTATGACCGTACACATACTGGTGAAATTTTTCACAACCAAACTGAATGGCTAACAATTCTTTCTCAATTTGAGCATACCTTGACTGAGTTTGAGTTAATGTTTTCGAACTATAAGCAATAGGTTTATTATTCTGCATAATGACTGCTCCTAATGCTGACTTTGACGAATCGACTGACAAGACTAATGGTACATTGGGATTATAATGAGCTAAAACTGGTGAATTTGTAATTTCATCGATTAAACTCTTAAGACATTGACTATGATTTTCATCCCAAGTCCAGACTGAATCTTTCTTCAAAAGATTTCTTAAAATTTGAGTTTTTTGAGACAAATTGCTAATGAAGGGACCTAAATAATTGATCATACCTAATATTCTTTGCAATTCTTTGACATTTTTTGGTGTGGGCATATTGACAATTGCTTTTACTTTCTCTTCATCAACCCTAGCACCATCTTTACTAAAAACATACCCTAAAAAACAGACTTCTGAAACTAGAAATTTACATTTAGACTTATTGAACTTTAAATTGACTTCACGTGCTCGTTGCATGACTTTATGTACTCTCTCATTATGTACCGACTCGTTTGGTCCATATACCAAAATATCATCGATGAATATTAGAACTCCTTCTAAATCACCGAACAAATTCATCATGACTCTTTGAAAAATTTCAGACGATGCATTAATACCAAAAGGTAACCTTAAATATTTATATCTACCGAAAGGTGTTTGAAATGTACATAAATCAGAACTATATTCATCTAGTTTAAGCATCCAAAATCCTGAAAATGCATCTAAATGAGAAAAACAAACAGCTCCTGCTAGTTGAGATCTGATCTCATCTATTGACTTTAGTGGATAAATTTCCCTTACAATATTCTTATTCAAATTTCTAGGATCTAAACAAATTCGTAACTGACCCGTGCTTTTGACTGTTATCACTATACTGTTCACCCATTCTGTAGGTTTAAAAACCTTTTCAATGACCTGCATTTTCTCCATGCGATCCAATTCATCGCGCAGTTTGTTCAGTAAAGCGAAGGGTACTCTTCTCGGAGCATCCACGCATGGCACTGCTTCAGGTTTGAGTTTCAGGCGACAGACTTGAGGTAGACATCCAAGACCCTGAAATACATCATTGTATTGTGTAAGAATTTGTTCACTAAAATTTTGTTGAGACACAGAGAAAACTCTTTGAATTATACCTAATTTTTCACAAGTTGGTAGACCTAAAACATTCGGACAAACTAAATCTGCGACTATAAACACTATATTTACACTAATAGTGCTATTATTTAAAGATAAACTGCATTTTACATTGACTTTGCCCATAATGGGTATTGATATACCACCAAACCCACTAACGTTTATTTGACATTTCTCAAGTGACATTTGACTTTGACATTTCAAAGATTGAAAAGTTTTCTTTGACATAATATTGATCTCAGCTCCTGAATCAATAATGCAATTAATTTGTGTATGACCAACTAAAATGTTTATGTTCCATGACTGTTTAGAATAGTATTTGTTTTCTTTTGACTCGACTGTATTGACCTGTTTACTATGTGTTGACTTTGCTGTAATAATTCTACAAGTGTTTGTTGTGTGAGATTCCTCAGACTCGTGTCTGTACTCATCATTAAGATATGAATCTCGGCTAAGACTTTTTGACTTTTTTGACTTGACTGTGAATCTCTCAGACTGTTTAGTGTTTTCATCATTGAGATATGACATATGACAAGATGAGTCTTCATGAGATCTCTTAGACTTATCAGTCACCAGTCTTTTTTCATCACTGAGGTATTTTTTATTAGACCTCTCAGATATGACATTATCACCACTTTCATCACAGAAATATGACACAGGATATTTTTTATGACAAGATGAGTCTTCATGAGATCTCTTAGACATTGACTGCGACTGGCCTATGTGCGACCTGACCGTTGATTGTAACCTAGGATTTGACTGTATGTATGACAACCTGCTATGTCTGTAATGATTTTGATTGTGATGACTTTGTGACTCTAAATGACAATTACATTGACTATACTTATGACTATGACTGAAGTTATGACAATTTAAAATTCCAACAAAATTATCTTGACTACCAGTTGAACTAAAAGACTCTAAATGACTGACTTTCTTATTATTGGAGTAACAAAATTTTGCAAAATGACCATAAGAGTTACATGACCTGCATTTAGCTCCCTGCGCTGGACATTTGTAGCGGTGGTGTTGTCCACAGCGGCTACACGTCTTCGAGCGCTTCTCAGGACTGGGACTTGACTTTGACCTCCCTGCGCTGGATCCCTGCTGACTGACTGGTGAAGCTCGCCGTCGCTGACGCTCCGCTCGACCACGGCTCCTCCGACGCAGATGCATGACTTTTTCAGACTCTTGACTAGTGGACCTCTTGACAATTTGGTCTGCATCCTGCTGTGCGACGATGAGTGTCCTAGCTAGCTCTCGCATCCTCTGATATGTCAGATCAGGTTCCTGCAGCAGTCTCTGACGTACATGTGCTAAGTCCAAACTCAAGTTGGCGATAAAAATATCTCTGATAAGAGATTCTCTGAGCGTTCCAAATTCGCAATCTTGGCTCTTATTTTCGAGATCGGTTAAGAAATCCTCGATGCTTTCCGATTTCTGTTGACGTGTGGTAAAAAACATGTAACGATACATGGTAATATTTTTTCTGGGTTGAAAAAATTCGTCGAATTTGGCTTTGACGTCATGTAATGTGCTTTCTCCAATATTTATGTTGAATGTGTTGAAAATATTTAAGCATTTTTCACCAATGTGATGTAATAAAATGGCGATCTTGCGTTTCTCACCGGACTTGTCTAAACCCGTTGCCAACAAGTATAATTCGAACTGTTGCCACCAGCGCTTCCAGGTTTCGTAATTGTTGTTTGTTGCATCTGACGATATTTTAAGCGCCTTCAAGCCACTGTTCATTGCAGCTCCGGTGTCATGGCCGCCACCGACGCCATCCGATTTTTGCATTTTATGAATTTTCTTTCTTCGTATTGGGTTTTTTCACTCTTCTGACACCATGTATGATTGTTCGGTTGGTAAATATTAAAGACTTTAGATAATTAGACTGGTTTATTACACTTGTAGAATTGTATTATTGGAAACGACCTCTTCTAGGTCAGATCCTAAGTTACAATGACAAGACAATAGACTATATTCATAGACACTAATACATAGAGATGGTATTAGTTACTCGACTACAGAGTAGTGATGTATGATACAACATCCCCCCTGTTTAAGTTTAAATTAACCCTTGACAAACAATGTTATAGAAACCTGACTTAGTTATAATTTAGACAATGACTTAAGACTATGGTTAGGTCTTAATCTAGGATACAATGTTCTACTTAATCTATTTCATCAATTAGCCTTCTGGTTGGCTTTACAACTCTTCCAGAACGAGTTACATGTTGACTGACTGAGGATTGAGATGAGAGCTCTTGAGGTCTAGACTCCTGCCTGTTCCCTTCCTCTCTCCCCTGCGACGAATTGGATAGCATAGGAGAATATTTGTGTCTTAAATGAACCCTATTCCTCCTATACCTAACTCCATTGACATCCTCAACGACATATGACCTATTATTAGCCAACCTTAGCTTGACAATGGCTTGTTCCCAATTGCTATCAGGCTTTCTTTTAAAGTATACATGATCATTGGGATACAGTAATGACAATGACTTTGTATTTCTATTATAATATTTAGACTTATTTTTATTATTTTGCTTGACACATTCTTCATAATTTTTGAATGTAACCACTTTAGGTTTTAATTTCTTATAAGACATAGGAATGTTATTTCTTAAATTCCTGGACATTAACAATTGAGCTGGAGATGGTAAATTATTCTTAGGTGTGTTTCTATACTGTAATAAAGCTATGTATGGATCAGATGAGTTTCTTTTACATTTTTTTAACATATTTTTGATAATTTTGACTGAACTCTCTGCTTGACCATTTGACTGTGGATGATATGGGCTAGTTACAATGTGTTCTATGTCCCATTCATGCATAAAATTCTTAAATTCTAATGACTGAAAAGGAGGACCACCATCAGACACTAAAGATAAAGGTATTCCATGACGAGCAAAAATGGACTTTAAATGTGTTATTACATTCTTTGCTGTACTGTTTTTATTTAACAAAGCTATTTCTATAAATTTAGAATAATAATCTGTGACAATTAAATAAGTAAGGTTATCAAAATACATCAAATCAACACCTACTTGTTGCCATGGATATTTATTTATTTCAAAATTTTTTAGTGGTTCCTTTGGATTATTAGGTTTAAATTGTGCACATACATAACATTGTTCTACCAAGTTTTTAATATCAGCTGACATGCTTGGCCAGTACAAAGACTCTCTAGCCAGTTTTAAGCATTTATTTATACCTTGGTGACCTTCATGAATTTTACCTAACATTTCCTTATACATTGACTGTGGTACTATTAATTTTGACCCTTTGAACAACAAATCTTTGACTACATGAATTTCAGCTTGTATATTCCAAAATGGTTTTATTGACAGACTGACATTATTTTTATTTTTTGGCCAACCTTCATAATAATACTTTTTTAACAATTGCAAAGTATCATCTTTCATAGTGTGCTGTAACAATTTTGTACAGTACTCCTTTGTGACTGCTAGACTTGAATGCATTAAATTGACATGACAAGATATTTCTGACTCATTCTCAGGTATATAATGTTCTTTCAATGCTGCTCTAGACAGAGTGTCAGATATAAACATTTCTTTACCTGGAACATGTATAACTTCCAAATCATATTTTTGTAAAGTTAACATCATACGTTGCAATCTTGCTGGTACATCATGTAATGGCTTTTTAAAAAGATAGACTAAAGGTTTATGATCAGTATGAACAGTTACTTTATGACCGTACACATACTGGTGAAATTTTTCACAACCAAACTGAATGGCTAACAATTCTTTCTCAATTTGAGCATACCTTGACTGAGTTTGAGTTAATGTTTTCGAACTATAAGCAATAGGTTTATTATTCTGCATAATGACTGCTCCTAATGCTGACTTTGACGAATCGACTGACAAGACTAATGGTACATTGGGATTATAATGAGCTAAAACTGGTGAATTTGTAATTTCATCGATTAAACTCTTAAGACATTGACTATGATTTTCATCCCAAGTCCAGACTGAATCTTTCTTCAAAAGATTTCTTAAAATTTGAGTTTTTTGAGACAAATTGCTAATGAAGGGACCTAAATAATTGATCATACCTAATATTCTTTGCAATTCTTTGACATTTTTTGGTGTGGGCATATTGACAATTGCTTTTACTTTCTCTTCATCAACCCTAGCACCATCTTTACTAAAAACATACCCTAAAAAACAGACTTCTGAAACTAGAAATTTACATTTAGACTTATTGAACTTTAAATTGACTTCACGTGCTCGTTGCATGACTTTATGTACTCTCTCATTATGTACCGACTCGTTTGGTCCATATACCAAAATATCATCGATGAATATTAGAACTCCTTCTAAATCACCGAACAAATTCATCATGACTCTTTGAAAAATTTCAGACGATGCATTAATACCAAAAGGTAACCTTAAATATTTATATCTACCGAAAGGTGTTTGAAATGTACATAAATCAGAACTATATTCATCTAGTTTAAGCATCCAAAATCCTGAAAATGCATCTAAATGAGAAAAACAAACAGCTCCTGCTAGTTGAGATCTGATCTCATCTATTGACTTTAGTGGATAAATTTCCCTTACAATATTCTTATTCAAATTTCTAGGATCTAAACAAATTCGTAACTGACCCGTGCTTTTGACTGTTATCACTATACTGTTCACCCATTCTGTAGGTTTAAAAACCTTTTCAATGACCTGCATTTTCTCCATGCGATCCAATTCATCGCGCAGTTTGTTCAGTAAAGCGAAGGGTACTCTTCTCGGAGCATCCACGCATGGCACTGCTTCAGGTTTGAGTTTCAGGCGACAGACTTGAGGTAGACATCCAAGACCCTGAAATACATCATTGTATTGTGTAAGAATTTGTTCACTAAAATTTTGTTGAGACACAGAGAAAACTCTTTGAATTATACCTAATTTTTCACAAGTTGGTAGACCTAAAACATTCGGACAAACTAAATCTGCGACTATAAACACTATATTTACACTAATAGTGCTATTATTTAAAGATAAACTGCATTTTACATTGACTTTGCCCATAATGGGTATTGATATACCACCAAACCCACTAACGTTTATTTGACATTTCTCAAGTGACATTTGACTTTGACATTTCAAAGATTGAAAAGTTTTCTTTGACATAATATTGATCTCAGCTCCTGAATCAATAATGCAATTAATTTGTGTATGACCAACTAAAATGTTTATGTTCCATGACTGTTTAGAATAGTATTTGTTTTCTTTTGACTCGACTGTATTGACCTGTTTACTATGTGTTGACTTTGCTGTAATAATTCTACAAGTGTTTGTTGTGTGAGATTCCTCAGACTTGTGTCTGTACTCATCATTAAGATATGAATCTCGGCTAAGACTTTTTGACTTTTTTGACTTGACTGTGAATCTCTCAGACTGTTTAGTGTTTTCATCATTGAGATATGACATATGACAAGATGAGTCTTCATGAGATCTCTTAGACTTATCAGTCACCAGTCTTTTTTCATCACTGAGGTATTTTTTATTAGACCTCTCAGATATGACATTATCACCACTTTCATCACAGAAATATGACACAGGATATTTTTTATGACAAGATGAGTCTTCATGAGATCTCTTAGACATTGACTGCGACTGGCCTATGTGCGACCTGACCGTTGATTGTAACCTAGGATTTGACTGTATGTATGACAACCTGCTATGTCTGTAATGATTTTGATTGTGATGACTTTGTGACTCTAAATGACAATTACATTGACTATACTTATGACTATGACTGAAGTTATGACAATTTAAAATTCCAACAAAATTATCTTGACTACCAGTTGAACTAAAAGACTCTAAATGACTGACTTTCTTATTATTGGAGTAACAAAATTTTGCAAAATGACCATAAGAGTTACATGACCTGCATTTAGCTCCCTGCGCTGGACATTTGTAGCGGTGGTGTTGTCCACAGCGGCTACACGTCTTCGAGCGCTTCTCAGGACTGGGACTTGACTTTGACCTCCCTGCGCTGGATCCCTGCTGACTGACTGGTGAAGCTCGCCGTCGCTGACGCTCCGCTCGACCACGGCTCCTCCGACGCAGATGCATGACTTTTTCAGACTCTTGACTAGTGGACCTCTTGACAATTTGGTCTGCATCCTGCTGTGCGACGATGAGTGTCCTAGCTAGCTCTCGCATCCTCTGATATGTCAGATCAGGTTCCTGCAGCAGTCTCTGACGTACATGTGCTAAGTCCAAACTCAAGTTGGCGATAAAAATATCTCTGATAAGAGATTCTCTGAGCGTTCCAAATTCGCAATCTTGGCTCTTATTTTCGAGATCGGTTAAGAAATCCTCGATGCTTTCCGATTTCTGTTGACGTGTGGTAAAAAACATGTAACGATACATGGTAATATTTTTTCTGGGTTGAAAAAATTCGTCGAATTTGGCTTTGACGTCATGTAATGTGCTTTCTCCAATATTTATGTTGAATGTGTTGAAAATATTTAAGCATTTTTCACCAATGTGATGTAATAAAATGGCGATCTTGCGTTTCTCACCGGACTTGTCTAAACCCGTTGCCAACAAGTATAATTCGAACTGTTGCCACCAGCGCTTCCAGGTTTCGTAATTGTTGTTTGTTGCATCTGACGATATTTTAAGCGCCTTCAAGCCACTGTTCATTGCAGCTCCGGTGTCATGGCCGCCACCGACGCCATCCGATTTTTGCATTTTATGAATTTTCTTTCTTCGTATTGGGTTTTTTCACTCTTCTGACACCATGTATGATTGTTCGGTTGGTAAATATTAAAGACTTTAGATAATTAGACTGGTTTATTACACTTGTAGAATTGTATTATTGGAAACGACCTCTTCTAGGTCAGATCCTAAGTTACAATGACAAGACAATAGACTATATTCATAGACACTAATACATAGAGATGGTATTAGTTACTCGACTACAGAGTAGTGATGTATGATACAACAAACACAAGATATTGTTTTAAGCGGAAATTGAGTGCATGGCTAAACCAACATAACTTCTATAGTCTGAAACAGTTTTTTGACACAAAATGTTGAATACTTTTTGTTCTTATTTTGAATTCTAATTTGCGTGCTGAGTCTAAGGTTGGCAAAACATGTTTGTACTATTGTTATCTGTAAGATCTGTTATACCATGTTTTGAGCAAATAAATATTATTATTATTTCCTTTATTTCATTATAATATACATATAAATTATATTTTTAAATATTTCTACATAAAAAATATATAAAAAAACATTTAAAAATATAAAAAATAGTAACCCACCGGCATCGGGAACAGGGTCCAAGCTACCGGCGGTCAGGGCTCCAGAGAGAGGAACTTCCTAACAATGCGAGCCGTGTCCAGAAGTACAGCTTTCTGAATCAAGCCTTTGATCCAGCTGCCTAACGAGAGCCTCTTGAGGTGTTGGTCGAGGCTCTTGGCTATTAAGCCATTGGCTGTCACGACTATCGGCACAATGATTGCTGAATCCACCTCCCACATGTCGACAACCTCGTGAGCCAAGTCAAGATACTTGATTTGTTTATCTTTCTCGGCTTTCACGAGGTTCTCATCATGCGGGATGGTTATGTCAACAATCATTGCACGCCGCACTGATCGATCCACCATCACTATATCAGGCTTATTGGCAACAATAGTCCTGTCAGTGATGATGGATCGATCCCAGTACAATGTGATATGACCATTTTCGAGAACTGGGTCGGGCACATACCTGTAGTACGGCACCTCCGATTCCACAAGGTTGTACTTGAGAGCAAGTTGCTGATGAATGATCCTGGCTACAAGGTTGTGTCTATGCAAGTACTCTCCGTTAGCTAGACGAGAACACCCGGAGATAATATGCCTTATTGATTCCCCCGGCCGGTGACATGCCCGACAGATGTCAACTGTGCCGTCTTTCACAATAAATCTCCGGTAATTGTTCGTCATCATAACTTCGTCCATAATTGCACATACAAAACCTTCGGTTTCCCCAAAAAGGTCACCGAATCGTAGCCAGGCTACGGACGCTTGTAAATCTACATCAGGCCCGTGTAGGGCTCTGAAAAAGCGTCCGTGAAGCTCTTTGCTCTTCCATACCTCCATGCGGTCATTGGTGTCAAGCACTACTGGTTTGCGCCAGTTCTCTTTAGCCAAGGAGAGCGGAGTGAGGCCCTTGTCAACCGCGACCACATCTCGATGCATCCCCACGTCGGTTTCTAGAAAATATTCCCTGAGACTGCATATCTCGCGATTGTGGAGGGTCTTAGCGTTTAAAAAGCCACGACCTCCACATTTTCGCGGGATATACAGCCTCATAACCGATGATCGTGGGTGATGCAATCGATTTGCAGTCAGCAGCGTACGGACCCTCTGATCCAGGGCGTCAAGTTCGGTTTGAGTCCATTTGAGTATGCCGAAAGAATACATCAATACCGGCATGACCCAACCGTTGAAAGCGCGCACCTTGTTTCCGCCTGATAGAAGACTATTAAGTACTTTTTTCAGGCGGCCCAAGAAGCGTTCCTTCAACGATTGCTTCATGTCAGTAACATTGATACCCAACGCTTCCGACATACCCAAATACTTATAGGTTTCGGATGCGGAGAGGGCTCTAAGGTTTATGGAACTCGTGAGTTGGGTTCCCACGGATTCCACAATCTCTCCTCGCTTTACATGCATGACCGCACATTTGTCCACACCAAATTCCATCCTGATGGCGCTACTGAAAGTTTCAGTAATTTTCAGTAGCTCCTTCAGTTGTGAATTGTTGGGAGCAAAAAGTTTCAGGTCATCCATGTAAAGGAGGTGCGATATAACCTGACCACCTCTCTTCAACCGATAGCCTAAACCTGAATCCTCTAATAATGTGCTTAGAGGATTCAATGCTAAGCAAAACCAAAGTGGACTCAAACTATCGCCCTGAAATATTCCTCGCTCGATCCTTATCGGTTCGCTATTCCTCAGAATATTTCGACATCCTGGATAGCGAAGGACTGTCCTCCATGTCCTCATACATGTCATCAGGAAGGTGCGTAGAGTTGCATCCACTTTGTACAACTCCAGCACCCGCATGAGCCATGTATGTGGCACTGAGTCATAGGCCTTCTTATAATCTATCCAACATGTCGATAGATCCTTTCGGGAACGACGAACTTGTTGGCTAATGGCCATATCAATGAGGAGTAGCTCCTTAGTACCGCGGGACCCGCTCCTACATCCATTTTGAGAGGCAGACATGATAGCGTTGTTGTCAATATGTTTGTTAATTTTAGTTTTCAAAATGGATGTAAGAACTTTATAGACCGTCGGTAAACAGGTGATCGGTCTATAATTTTTGGGTTCCGCGGTGCTACCTGATTTATGGAGCAGGTGGGTTATTCCAGTAGTTAGGAACTGAGGTAACGAACCAGACACTAAAGCAGTCTGGAATTGAGATGCCAAACGAGCGTGCGACCTTGGAAACCATTTTATCCAAAAGTTATGCAGCCCGTCCGGTCCTGGAGATTTCCAGTTAGGTAACGGACGGACTGCACGAGCTACATCTTGGGGGCAGATGGTGATAGCCCCCATTTCAGGTATTGGATCGCAGGCTCGCTCGACATCCTGAGCCCAGTCACCTTCAGTGTGACTGACAGGCACCGACCAGATACTGCGCCAGAATGAACACATGGCATCATCATCTGGTAGGCCCGTGTCAGCCACACTTTGTTCTGGTCGTTCCCAGTCCCTATAAACCCACCTTTGATTGCTCTGGAAGGTGCGATTCTGGGTGTATCGTTCTACTCGTCGTTTATATCGACGAATACGGTTCGCCCATGCATACACTTTCTGCTTCAGGAAGTCGATGCGCTCCGTGACACGGGCCATATAATTCTCAGGGCTGGTATTTGTACCTGAGAATGCCCGCCTCACAAAGCGCATCACTCTAGGACGAGTATTACCCTCCCTGAAGCAGATTAGTTTACCGATGAGTGCTCTGGCCCCACCAATACGACGTTCAATCCTGCGCTGCCAAGCTGGTACTACTGGTTTCGGTCGTGTAGCTCTGGAGTCAGTGTGAAATTTGACATGAGCTACACGACAAGCTGCTACAGCTGCGCAGTACAGGATTGAATGGGTATCAGTGAGGTTCTCGCAGGTATCAAAATAATTTGATAACTGCGCATCCAGAGCAGCCATCAGTGCCCTATTTCTGTTATGCATGGGCAAACGTGGCAGGCGTGGTCTTAATTCTGCCGACACGAAACGATATTCCCGAATCGCAGCCTCCAAAGCATTTCTTAATTCCTCATTGCACTGGGTACTTACATTTGTAGCCCCATCATTGCTCCCCTCGTCAGCATAGCTTGTGGTATCTCTGCGGTGCGGCTGCGATGGTATCTCCGCGATCTGTGACGGGGGAGCGATGACACAGCTACTCTGTATTTCATTTCGCAGGCGATCAAGCACAGTATCATCCAACATATGATTACGCTGGATAACCCGTACCTGATCCGACAGTCGTTGTGCCGAAACGTTGACAGCTGGTTCAAGCACCTGAAACAGAGAGAGCATTCGAACACGGTACGCGGTCAGGTTGTTTCCTCCCTCTGTAGCCCCATAGTATGAGCGCATGACATTTTCGTTGATGGATTGTGTCCATCTCATGCGCTGCACACTTCCGCCGGGAGCTGGGACCCCGTCAGAAGCCGATGGGCCTCGAGGTCCTAAGCGGTCCGGCGGCCGGCGTCCTCCCCGTCGGCGAACAGGTGGTGGCGTCGTCGGCGGAGAGAAGTACTCGTCGCTCGAGCTCGACGCAACTGCCGCGGCCGGGGTCGTCACAGCACTTACAGTGGCGCTGGAGACCGGCGGCGGCGAGGCGGAGCTGAGCAACGAGTCCGGAGATGGTGGGCGTGCACGTCGAGCGGCAGATCTTGTCAACATAGCATAATATTTGTTTCACTTTTATGTTTTCAGATTAATAATTATATATTGTCCGGGGTGACATGACAGATGTCACCAAATGGTCGGTAATGTTTTTCATTGTATATGTGTATATGAATACTTTTTATACATAATTTTAAATTATTTTAAGTTTGGGCCTTGGTTTTGTGTTGAATATTTTACAACAATGGAATAAAAAAACTGATTTAAAATAATATTTCTGAAAATGATAAAGATTATGCTGTTGACGTTTGCTGTGTTGCCAGTGTTATTATTATTATTATTACCGATTTGCACTTGTAGAGGAACGATGACGTCTGATACAATCGTCTCAGCATAAATTTGAGCGTTGAGATTGCCTCTGATCCAAATCAACTCAGTTCTTCCGCCGATCCAAATACCCCCCCATACCATGATGGTTCCACCACTATAAGGATGGACTTCCTGGCAGGATTTTAATCGCTGTTGGCGTCCAGGGGTTCTCCAGTGTCGTATACGTCTTGTATCCGGTCTCATACCAAAACGAGACTCATCAGAAAAGCACACGAAACGCCATTGTTCTTCTGCCCAATTTCTGTGTTCAAGAGCCCATTGATATCGAATCCTACGATTGTGCATTGCTATAGGTGGTACCCGTAGCGGTCTTCGGGAATGAAGGTTCACTTCATGCAAGCGGTTTCTGACTGTTTGGTCGCTAATTAAGTTCCCTGAAGAGTGATGAAGCCTCACGGCTAACATCATGGCGGTTATTGTTGGAGCTCTTCGAGTTAAGATTTGAATGTATCGGTCTTGTCTCCGTGTGGTGCAGCGATACCGTCCTCCATGGCGCTCAGTCACGGTACCAGTGCTTCGGTAACGTGTCCAAAGTCGACTGATAACACTCTGACTTGTATTCAGAGCTAAAGCCACAGTACGTTGCCGGGAACCAGCTGCTATCATTCCCACGGCTCTGAGCATTTCTTCCCTGCTTAAATGACGTCGCCGCTCCATAATAACGTTGGTTTTAATCAGTAGTAGGGAAACAGTAGCACTAATAATGTCTTCAATGCGTTGTATGTTTTTATAGGGAAAATATTGACAGCTGATTTTCATCTTTTACTCGAATTTGATTCACAGTTCCTGATTCAAATTATGAAATGCACCAAAAAGGATCCATATAAATTTATAAAATCATAAATTTATTACAAAGCCACATCTCAATCTCAAGAAATCCGCATAAAAATGCTTGATCCCTAGACACTTTTGATGTGTGTATATACACATTCTCCGAATGACAAGATTACTTCACAGTTATTGCCCATTTACACCACCTCGGGCTGAGATTATGTAGCAGAAAATTGTTCAGTTTATTATACAATTGGCTATAACGTACCACAACTTAGTGTAATAATAGTATAAATTTCTAATGTTAAGGTTGTTTAACAGAGTTTGAATTTATTTATTTATTATTATTTTATTATAGTATAGTGTGCTTGATGCCGTTTTTTTTCAACTATTTGTGTGTTCCCGAATCGAATCTGAGATTGTTGTTTTACTTGACAGATACTTCGCAGTACTGAACACTGGTAACAATACAATTGGGAAAGAAGTCTGTCTTCGTCGGTTACAGAATAATTTACCCGCAACAATAGTGTCGTTGCCGGAACTGAGTCATGTAAGTTTAGTTTGGGAATTATATGCTCAAGAGAAGAAAAGGAATCTTGTTGACTGCTTTACATTCAACAAGGTTTCATTTATCTTCTCTAAGTCTAGATGGCCGGTGTAGGTTCACAAGAATGTGCACTGTTAGCAATATTACGTTCGTATGGTACCGGGCTTAGCCCGCTTACCGGCCTCCCGTGGATGTTGTAATAGACGACTAAGGCAATTCTCACCACGGAAGCAGGCAGAAGCGCTTCTCCTGTGGAATATCAATTTACTGCGATTCCCAACCCACCTTTCAAGCGTGGGGATTATAGCGAACCCCCCCCCCCCAATCCTTTGGGGGAGGCCTTTATCCAGAAGTGAACCTCTATAGGCTGAAGAAGAAGAACTCAAATGTCTTTCGTGAGCCTATTTAATGTATGCTTATATTGATCGCAGGCATCCTCTAATACTGGTGCATGGTACCGTGGCGCAGTAGAGGTGACTGAGAGGGCACTGATTGGCGGTCACAATATAGTTCTGGCAAAAACGGCGCCTGCCCAACAAACTACACTGCTGCACAAAGTAATTGCAATTGCAGGTATGATATCAATTAAATTCGTTTGACAGATTATTTATTAAAATTCCAATTTATTGTAATAGTTTGAATAGGTACATGATGAATATAAAATATTTAACCCACTTACATTTTACAAGACGTCGTATTCACTATTTTACAGGTGTAAGCATAACGGCGGATACGGACAAGGATACTACTTTAGAAGAATTGGGAATAGAAAGTGATAAAATTCCATTTGTTTATAACTTCTTGAGAATTAATTATAATATTGTATGTGAAGAACCCAAAATACCCTCGATTACCATTGACGCGTAAGTAGTATCGGATATTATGGATATTCTTTTGGTCGCACCATGTCTTTCTTATTTTCTGTGACCTAACTATGTTTCTTAATCTTTCATTATCTTTGCCAGTGTTTTTCTCTTTATTTATCATTCTTTCTCCTATTTCCCATTCGGTCTCAAACACATCACTCAATGTGAATTGAAGCTTTGTTTCTTCTGTTCTCATCACGTTCATCAAATTTGAACATTAATATATTATTATATTGTGTTCTCTGTGTATTGATTTCAGCAATCGATTGATAACCCTTTACATATACGCTTTGAAGGACGTTTTTTTAAAATCATTATATACTAGTGCTTAACTGCAATCCCGCCTGATGGTAAAGCGCACTAGTTTATTAAGCTTATTCACTTAAAAAACTTAGATGTAGGAAGGATGACGGCAGTTGAGCGAAGTGATGCAATGTTAAACCCAAGACCAACACGACCAACGATGCTGCGCCAGAGGGAGATTGATCTGGAGACTCTCCACGATCAAACTCCCGACACAACAACATTTGGCGCATCGTAACCGGCACACATCGCAACACAACTTCTCCGACCCGTCCTCCGTACGGCTTCACCAGACATCATGCCGGAATACGAAAAATCGCTTGGCGGCAAGACCTTGTCTGGTGGGTGGTAACTTCTGCCGGCAGCCTACCACCGAGCACACCCATTTTGTATTTTTTGTTGGTATTTCTAAATTATACATAAAACGCATGATCTTTTATTTAGGCGTCGAAGCAGGAACAATTTAGGTTCAGAAATATTTTTAATATTTTAAGGTGGACCGAAAGATAAGATCATTATAAATTCATTACAGGACTGTCGACATGAAAAAATAATTATTAAAATAATATTTTATTCGTCAAAAACATCTTTTATTTTAAGGAGTCATAATTTGAATTAGTATAATTAGACAACGTTTTATTTATTTTTAGGATACAAAAAATGGAAAGATCTATCTTCAAAACAGATTTTCAGGATGTTAAGGGCTTGTCTACATTCTTTACCTTCGTAGACTCCGATGAACTGACTGCTACCACTGACTTCGTGTATGTGCCGACGCTCGTTAATAATGCAGAGATGGTAGGTACTAACAAATTTTTAGGATTCCGTTCCCAAAGCGTAAATAATGGTACGAAACTCTTCGTGAACTTTTTTCGTACGCGATAGTGAGATATGCTAGCGTTACTTACTCGATGTTTGTCCTCTAATTTTCTTGTCAGTACTGTGGTTAGGTTTCATATTTAAAAAGGTGGTTTTTAAAATAAAAATAATTCAAGTGTTTGAATTTTACAGAGAGACGATGAATTTGATGGGTCACTAACATACCTGGGTATCGTTCCTGGTATGGAAGGTCACTACGAGAGGTTCCGCTTAATGTGCGAGCGCCTCAAGCTACCCGCGCTGGTGTTGCAGCTTGGACTTGATAATCCCGACGAGACAATACAAGAAACAGCTGAGAGATTATCAGTGGTATGGAATTATTTAACAATTGCTTATCATACCTACTTAACCTAGGAGTGCGATAGTCACTGGTTTCAATAAAAACTTCTATACGTTTACATTGTATTTAGCGATGATTACTGAAGACATCGTGTATCAACATTATCTCATACTACTAACTACGGCTGTAACGCCAAACTTACTTATGGTCATTTTTTTGTTCAGGTGTTCCTGAAGAGGGCGGCAATGAAGAAACATTTCTATCTCTTAGGATTTGAAAGTGGAATTTACGTAGCTTTAGAAATGGCAGCTTTCTTGGAACGACGTGGTAAGACATTTAATTTATGTTCAGAATACATGTTATCATGTGCTTTTCAAAATAAAATTGTAACATAAAATATATTTTAATAGGTTTGACTGGCACTGTTTACTGTGTTGGATTCGCACCAGACGAGTTCAACGTACACTTAAAAGACCACCTCGCTGAATTTGAGACAGAAGAGCAGCTACAAGATGGCGTAGCTCGTCACATGTTTACGTTGATGGCAGGAGGAGACACTACGGGCCTTGATAATGCTTTGCAGACTGCGAGCACATGGTCGCAGAAGGTAGATGCGTGTGTGCGGTCTCTATTGGGTCGCGTACCGTACTCGACGCAATATACGCGTGCGCTTATTGACACTACGCTGAGGCGTGTGGAGCGAGTCCGTGGCTACGTGCCACGAGTGCACGCACTACGTTCACAGTTGGTGCTAATGCGTGCGGCATCCTCGCGCCCTGCGCCGGCACCAGTCGCACTGCAGCGTCACTCGCAGCGCCCGGTCGTCGTCCACCAACTAAGCGCACCGCTGGTACATGCCCCCACAGATCTGCACTGTGCGGCCATCATCAATAGATATTTAGACCCAACTCTACTAGAAGAATTTAATAACAAGAATATTTGCAACACATATCTTACAAATGCGGCTGAATACATGGAACTTCAGTAAAGTACATAAGAAAATATGGCTTGCCATAAAATATTGCAAGCTATTTCATAATAATCATCATATATTACTAGTCTGGAATCTCTCAAGGCCCGTGAAGAGTCTGCAATCACCTGCAGTATTTTTGATGAGTTGGTTGGTAGCGGGTTGGGTTCCACGTGTATTGAGCCGGTTGTAATAGACTTAACTGATGATACTATCAGCAAAACCAAATCGTTTACAAGCCACAATAAGTTAAAAAAATACATAAAAAATAATAGATTTATAAAAAAAACTCAAAAATCCATGAAGCACCAAAAAGTTAACAAATTAAATACAAAACTTAGGCAAAAACAATTAAATTTAATACAAGAGTTAAAAAATTGTAATAGAGAATTAGATTTGTGTATTACTATGTATGATACAGACACAGGGCTCCTTCGGGATGAGCTGTTGGTTAGGGAGTATGCGCTAAAGGATATCTTTAGTAAATATGAGGCTACTCAACAAGACCTGAGTAAGCGCATTGTTACGATTGCCAAATGCACCCTAAAATGCATAAATAACCCAAAATACTAAAAGATTAGCAATAAAGCTCTCTACGTCACAAAAGTGCTTAATCAGCACTTTCGTCACAAGTACAGCCCTAGTTCATCAATCAGGCAGTCTGCGTTCAATCTTTATCGCGAGCACATCTCTTAGACGTATCAGTTCGTTGTGTCTGTATCTAAATACTAAATATAGTGTTTTAATTTAAAAACGTTTTTTTAAAACCTCTCCGACGTTTTCCCGTCTAACAATTGGTGGCAGCGGTGGGATTTTAAAAAATTCTGGAAAACGCCTCAGACATTCAGTGTGCAAATCATATGTGCCGAACCAGACTCATTCTATATCCACATCTTATCTACTAATTCTAAATCCTACTAAATTCAACTCTTACCCGTGTGTGTACTTTCTGTGAAATACCGCGAGTTCAGAGTGCAAATCCAGTTCCAGTGTTCCTGAAAATCATTCAAGTACTTACACCGTCCCTGAGATCAGGTGATCATGTTCCTGTCTCTTCTCGTCACCGCAGCTGCTATCCTGTAAGTGAAATCAATATAATAACTCGAAATCCAGTGCAGTGCCGTGTGTTCAAAATCATAAATAAAATATAATCCAGTGCAAAGTTATAGCGAGACTTAGTGATAATATCCGTAGTCTAAACATCCGAGCTTCTACGAAACGGAGCGCTTATCAGCTCGACTCGACGACGCCCGCTAGCATTCTTTGTAACCGTTACTTTATTATTTTGTGTTCTATTTTATTAGCTTTATTTCGTTTTATATTCTGGCCTATATGCCAACCGAAAAACCTGAATCAAGGACAGAGCTCGTTACTCTGTCAGAAAAAATGGAAACAAATATTCTTTTCATGTTTATTAAACCCTTTGACGGGTCTCGAGAGAAACTTCAATCGTTTCTCAATAACTGCGAGAATGCAAACAAACTTGCTTCAGCAACTCAAAAACCTATTTTATTAAATTATATTCTAAGCCGACTCGAAGGAAAAGCCGAGTCAGCAGCATCCATAAAGGATTTTAACGAGTGGGAACAGGTAAAGTCCTTTTTACAATCCCAATTTGGGGAAACGAAACATTACGCACATCTATTATCCGAATTACAGGAACTCCAACAGCAGCCAGATGAATCTGTAAGTCAATATTCTCTCAAAATTGAGTCTTGCCGAGCCAAATTAATTACTGAAATTACATTTTCCAATAAAAAGAGAACCGAATTAGTCGGTAAAATATCGGCTATGGAGGAACTAGCCCTCCACTCATTTTTAATGGGGCTTTCACCCAAAATTTGTAATTTAATTCGCATGAAAAATCCTTCCACCTTGAATGAAGCCATTAACCTTGCTATCTCGGAGGAGAAAATACAGGCCCTACTATCAAAGAGAAGGAACTTAAATCGTCCTCCGCAAAAACTGAATACTACTCAAAATCGATCTAAACCCAATACAACTCATAACTTAGGTAAACCCCAGTCTTCTCCACCTATATGCCGATATTGTAAGTTTGAGGGTCACACCATTGAAAATTGCAAAAAACGCCAATATAATAATAAAAAATACAAATTCAATCAAAATGACGATTCTACTCCACGACAAAGTAATACACAAAACCATGTCAACCGTATCGATTATGACAACGAACCTCAAGGTTCTGTAAGCGACGAAAATCATTTAAACGAGTAGTGGGCTCACGACGGTGTCACGTGGGGCCCAGCCCTCAAATTCTATATCCGCCTTCGCGCTTAAAAGACACCCTTTCTAAATCCTCTGTATCCGCTGCACCTAAACAGTCAGCTAATTCTAAATCCTCTGTATCCGCTGTACCCAAGAAGTCAGCTTGTTCTAAATCCTCTGTATCCGCTGCACCTAAACAGTCAGCTTATTCTAAATCCTCTGTATCCGCTGTACCCAAAAAGTCAGCTTGTTCTAAATGCATTTTCAATTGCAATTATTTCCAAATTCTGACATTGCATATCGTTTCCACGTAGTTGAAAACATCGATTTAAATTATGACGGCATAATTGGTACTGACCTCCTGAATGACTTAGACGGAATTATTGACTATAATTCCGACACATTACAAATTAGTAATATCATAACAAAATTAGAATACTGCCAACCCGTATATAAAATCGCACCCCGTACTGAAACTATTATAGATTGTACTGTTAATAATTCTGAGCATCGACAAGGACTTATCCTTGATCAACATATATCCGAATCCTTGTTAATAGCGAACTGCATCGTTACAGTTAAGGATAATAACCGAATAAATATATCGGTTGTCAACACCTCTGAAAAACAAGTCACAATCAACTCTGATCTAAAATTAGAAATACAACCCCTCGAGGTGAACTCTTTCCAAATCCAACCAAACTCTGGTTCTTCTAAATCTTCGACAATCAGAAAAGAAGAAGTCCTAAACATGTTACGGGCTAATCATCTCAACGACGAAGAAAAGTCGTGCTTATTCGATATCTGTTCTCAATACTCTGACATTTTCCATTTACCCGACGATAAATTGTCAACCACCGATCTCTTAAAACACGAAATAAATACGTCCCCCTCAGAACCTATCAATGTCAAATCGTACAGATTTCCCGAGGTTCATAAAAAAGAAGTTGAAACGCAAATTTCTAAAATGTTGTCCCAGGACATCATTCAACCCTCTGTTTCTCCTTGGTCATTTCCAGTTTGGGTGGTCCCTAAGAAAATAGATTCCTCTGGCCAGAAAAAATGGCGCATTGTCATTGACTACAGGAAACTCAATGACATCACAATCGGCGAAAGTTATCCTATCCCTCAAATCAATGAAATACTAGACCAATTAGGGCAAAGTAAATACTTTTCCACCCTCGATTTATGCTCAGGTTTTCACCAAATATGTGTTTCTAGCAACGACATTCCTAAAACCGCGTTCACTGTTCCTCAAGGGCATTTTGAATTCAAACGCATGCCGTTTGGACTAAAGAATGCACCCGCTACTTTTCAACGGCTTATGAATACCGCTCTCGCTGGACTTCAAGGCATTCATTGCTATGTCTATCTTGATGACGTAGTATTATACTCACACGATCTCTCATCACATTGCGATAAATTGTTAAAAGTTTTCGATAGACTACGCAAATATAACCTTAAACTACAACCCGACAAGTGCGAATTCTTTCGCAAAGAAGTCGGTTACCTTGGTCACATCATAAGTGACAAGGGAGTAAGCCCTAATCCTGAAAAGGTCAAGGCCGTGTCTCAATTTCCAATTCCTAAATGTCCCAAGGACGTTAAATCATTCCTAGGTCTAGTATCTTATTACCGCCGTTTCATCCCTGATTTTTCTAAATCCGCTAAACCTCTCACTACATTACTAAAAAAGGATGTCCCTTTCTCTTGGTTGAATGAGCAACAAATAGCTTTCGAAGAACTAAAAGGAAAACTAATTTCCGCTCCTATACTTATATATCCTGATTTTTCTGAGCCCTTTGTGCTTACCTGCAATGCATCAAATTATGCAATATCAGCCATTCTATCCCAAGGCGAAATTGGAAAGGATCGCCCAATCGCGTACTCATCAAGAACGTTGAATAAAGCAGAGACCAATTACTCCACCACAGAAAAGGAGTGTCTAGCCATAGTATTTGGTACCAAAATGTTTAGACCATATCTATATGGACATAAATTCACTATAGTAACAGATCATAGACCATTAAAATGGTTATTCAACTGCAAAGGTCCGGGATCCCGACTAGTTAGATGGCGCTTAAAACTAGAGGAGTTCGACTACAAGATCGAGTACAAAAAAGGTAAAATCAATAGCAACGCTGATGCATTGTCTCGATTCCCCGTAAATCCTGTTCAAAATAACGATGATAATTCTATCCCTTCTACGTCCAGGCGGAATAACGAAAATCAATCGCCTAATTTTAGTCCTATAACTCTAGAAGATCTCGATATACAAGTACCTTCTATACCTCTGGATTCTGACGAAGTTCCGTCAGTAGACTTGTTAGACAATGACGATTCCTTCACAGACTTTCTTGGTCCTGAAAATAGAGATGACTTACCTGAAAATCCAAACCTTCCAAATCCTACCGTTGATGATAATGCTGAGGAGCATCCATCACTAACTTCTAGTTCCGATGAAAACTATTCCAAATTCCTGAAAACAATGTCCGGAAAACAGTTTAATAGTAATACCAAAATTATAGAACATAATGAAAATATTTTCAAAAGTAATTGTAAACATATAGTCCTACCTACTTCTATTGACCTTGATACGGCTAACCCTTATATAGAGGAAATTTTAAGTGAAATTGAAAATTCTTCAGATCTCCTAGGTAAAGAAAGGACGTTGTTTACTTGCCTACCCTTTGAACACAAATCTAAAACCTTCTATTTCCTATTTACAAAAGTCTACCATTTCGATAGTTGCTCTTACGAAGACATCTATAAAAGTCTGATAAACCTAAAACATCAAATACTCTCAACATCAAGGGAGGAAATCATAAATTTAGCTATTACTAATTTCCGTAATCCTTTCGATAAACATGACTGGCTAAAAATATATAATATGTTTTCCTATATCTTCAATAACTCGAATGTGTCTATTGACATCTATCATAATTCACTAATATTTCCGACTCCATCGGAAATAAAGAAAATCCTTAAGGAAAATCACGATATCCCTATCGCTGGACATCTAGGTACGGCGCGTATGCTAAATAGAATAAAAGAAAGATATCATTGGAAAAACATGCGTTCAGACATCGAATTATACATAAAAAATTGTTCACAATGTCAATCGAATAAAGCCCTAAGGCAAACTAACCGTTCACCTATGCAGATAACTACTACTTCCACGAAACCCTTTGAGCGGCTTAGTATGGATCTCGTAGGCCCACTTCCGGATGCGGGCCTAACAAGACTTAAGTTCATCTTAACTATGCAAGATGACCTTACTAAATTTTCCTTTGCATATCCCATTGCAAATGCTACTTCAGAGGACACATGCGAGTGCCTCGTCCATTTCATTTCCTTATTTGGAATTCCAAAAATGATCCTTACAGATCAAGGGACCAATTTTACTGCAGATATGTTCAAGAAAACCTGCGAATTCTTAAAGATTAAGCAAATCTGGTCATCCCCTTATCATCCCCAAACTCAAGGTGCGCTTGAGCGCAGCCATTCTACACTCAAAGAATACCTTAAGTCTTATGTCAATGAAAATCATACAGACTGGCATAGATACGTATATACCGCAATGCTTGCCTATAATACGTCAGTCCATGCTTCAACAAATTTTACTCCATACGAACTACTCTTCGGCCATAAAGCCTTCATCCCTGATTCTGTTTACGAATTACATTCCCAAACAACTTATCCCGAATACATTAAATTCCTACACCATCGATTAAAACTCTCAAGGGAAAAAGCCCTTCAAAATATTCAAAAATCAAAAGAAAAATCGAAGGAATATTATGATAACCACTCTCGTCCCGTACAGTACAAAGTAGGGGATTACGTATACCTAAAGAATCACGTAAGATTGCGAAAAGCCTTATCACCCATATGGAAAGGTCCATATAAAGTGGTTAAAATTAATGGCCGCAACACTTTAACTCTATTAATTAATAGACGACATGTCACCCATCACTACGATGAGGTAAAACTAGCTCCTAGGTCTTATACATAAATCTTATATTTTAAATAGTACTTAGTGTAAGCACAGTAATTAATAATATTACACTAATATTACTTCTATTTCCTTGCAGTAATCCCTCAACGGGTCAAAAAATTCGTTAAACCCCTGACGAATAGTTCTCACATATTACTAATATACATCATATACTTGATAATTCAAAATCACTATGCGAAAAAAAAGCAAAGTTCTTGATTATGTAGAATGCAATAATCTTTTCCTACCTCTAGTAACTCGTTTCCAAGACATTAAAAACCTAACTTATATTTCTAAAGAATTAGGAATACGATCCCGTATTTTAGAATTAACATCTATGATAGAAACTAGCCTTCTAGCTTTATCATTCAAGGTCGAGGATATAGTGAACTCAGTTATGTCTGGTAGATCAAACATTCTATATCCATCTATTCTTTCACCGATAGAACTTTATACTCAATTAGTGAATAACTACAGATTCATCTCGAACTCTAGACAGTTACCTGTTCTCCTAAGTCTAGAAAATGTACATATTATTCTAAATATATCTACTATATCTAGTTACTATAGCAAGGACCAAATAGTGTTTGTCCTTGAAATACCTATGATTAAACCTCAACATTTCTCATTGTATCATAACTTACCTTGTCGACGTTGTTGACGAATTAAGAAATTGTAAACAGTGATCACTATCTCTGTGACACGAGTATATCCTATTCTGTCGCCGCAACTCCTTGCTGTGAAACAGAAATAATTAGTAAAGTACTAACCACGATTCCAGAAATATGTAAAACAAAATTTTTTCATGGTCAAGTTAGTATCTGGCAGCCTCTTCTAAATAACAAGTGGTTATATGTAATGTCGGAAAAATCTAAATTAAGCATTGAATGTAATATGAATCAATTAACTGAATTAGATATAAGTGGTAGTGGCATATTATATTTACCCAAGGGTTGTATAGCATATTGTAAAGATACACAATTAGTTTCTCGAGACAATGTTAATGTCCTAATAAAACCTGTCAAGACAAATTTAAACATAATTAATGATTCATGCTGCAATAGATTAAGTTTTAATAATATTATACCTAGTTTACCTTCTATTACCTTGAAAAATGTAAACTTAGACTCTGTCGCTTATAATCCTGAAATGTTAAAAAAACTTAGACAAAATCATTGTAAAACCAGAAAAACCTCATATTGTCCAATATGGTTGTTGAAATGATTAATTGCAACACTGAACGCCATCCATAGTTTATATTTTGTACCTGTCAATAACTTTTTCTTTGTTGGCAACCTTACTCTGTAATCTATGCTTGTCACCTTTTTACTTTTGACAATATATATTATTCCGTCGTTTTGCTCAGTTCGTGTTATTATTTAATTTCCTAGTTTTATCAAGTAAATACTTAAATACTAACATATTATAATAATAGGTTATGGGCAATATATGTCCGATAGTATATTAGGGAAGTATTTTAATATAAACGCTGTGATTCAATTAGATTGAAGTTAGTTAACCTAAAAATTCAAATCAAAATCGGCCATTACCGGCGTGCTCATTTTTTTTTCTCCAGCAATTTCAGCTTATTTTTTGAGAAAAGTACTTAATAAAATGGCATCACAAATATCAATGGGTACTATTGAGAAACTAATTGGAAGAGAAAATTACCAAAGTTGGAAGTTTGCCGTAAAAAACTACCTCGAACATGAAGAATTGTGGCAAGAGATTGAACCTGATCCAGCCTATATATCTGATAGCAAGAAAAATACGAAAGCAAAATCGAAAATAATACTGTTGGTGGACCCAGTTAATTACGTCCATGTACAAGAGGCTACAACAGCGAAACAGGTTTGGACTAAATTAGAAAAAGTGTTTGATGACTCAGGGCTTAGCAGAAAAGTAGGTTTATTGAGAGATTTGATCACCACTAACTTAGACAATTGCTCGAGTGTCGAAGAATATGTCAATAAGGTAATGTCAACAGCTCACAAGTTGAGAAATATCAATTTTGTAGTAGGTGACGAGTGGCTGGGTACGTTGCTGCTCGCTGGTCTCCCAGATTACTACAAGCCTATGCTAATGGCTTTGGAGAGCTCCGGTGTGAATATTACTGCAGATTATGTAAAAACTAAACTGTTACAAGAAGTTAAGGTATCAGATTCAGCTGCTTACTATGCCAAGTCATATAATAAACAAAGTATGTCAAAGCAAAAAAATCCTAATAACCAATTTCAGAAATAAGGACAATCCAAAGGGCCACGGTGCTTTGTATGTAACAAGTATGGTCACATGAGTAGGGATTGCTACTTTAAAGACAAAAAAAAGGTTCTGTCAAACAATGACAATTCAAATAATGGTTATTATGCTGCTTTTCCAGCTGCTGCTGCATTGGATGGGAGTTGCTGGTATGTCGATTCCGGAGCATCACTGCATATGTGCAATAACAAGAATTGGATGTATGATGTATCCCCATCAACTATCAACAATATTAAGATTGCAGACAATAAAACAGTAGCAGTAAAAGGCAGTGGCAAGGTAGATTTACAGATTAGAGACTCAGATGGCTTAATACGGACAATACAGGTCAGTGATGTCTTATATGTACCCACCCTGACAGTCAATTTACTTTCTGTAAGCCAAATGGTAAATAAAGGCTGTGAAGTGAAATTTGAGAGAGATAGTTGTCAGATATACCAAAATAATAAGTTAATATTGACAGCATTGCATCGCAATAACATGTATATATTGAATAATGTTTCTGAAGCACCGGCATTGCTATCAACAGCAGATGAGCGAGATATAAATTTATGGCATCTAAGAATGGGCCATCTCAATTTCACAGACTTACAGAGGGTAACTGATAGTGCAGATGGAGTTGAATTATCAAAAAAAGATTACAGAAAATATTTTGGGCTGAAGCCGTCTCAACGGCGGCATATATAACAAATCGTTCACCAACAAAAGCTTTGGACTACAAGACACCATATGAATTGTGGACAGGTAAAAGACCAAACTTAAATAACATGAAAATATTTGGTTGTCACGCAATGGTTCATGTACCAAAAGAAAGCAGACGAAAATGGGATTCAAAAGCTACTAAGATGATATTTGTGGGTTATTGCGAATATACTAAAGGCTACAGATTGTATGATGAGAGTAAAAAACAAATATACAAGAGTAGAGATGTTGTTTTCTTGGAACACACAGCTAGGAATAATTGTGTAATTATGCCACTTACTTCTTTGCAAGAACAGGAAACAACAGCCAAACAAGAATCTGATACCGATACTTTAGTAAGTGAAAGTTCAGAAGAGGAACAATTGTATGATGCCAGCAGTGATATGTCAAATATAGAAAGAGATAATGACCCAGATTACATACCGGAAAGACATGATGACGATTCTATAGCATTAAGAAATATAACTCTGAGGCCAAGGAATATCAAACCCAAGCCTACTACTTATTTTTGTTATGAAGAGAAATCAACAGGTTCATCAGCATTATTAAAGGAACCAGAGACTGTGGAAGACGCTCTATCAAGTTCAAAAGCAAAAGAGTGGAAAGAAGCTATGGACAGCGAGTATGAATCGCTTCTTCAGAATAATACATGGACATTGGTAACTCTACCTGAAGACAAAAGAATAATCCCTTGCAAATGGGTTTATAAAATGAAAATAGATGCAAATGGTGAAGTTGTGCGATACAAAGCAAGATTAGTAATAAAAGGATTCAGACAGAAGAAAGGAACTGAATATAATGAAATTTTTGCTCCCGTAGTACGGCACACTTCAATAAGATATTTGTTTGCACTAGCTGTAAAAGAAAATTTATATATAGATCAAATGGATGCAGTTACAGCATTTTTGCAGGGAGATATAGATGCTGAAATATATATGAATCAACCACCTGGCTATGAACACGGACAAGAAGTTTGTAGATTAAATAAGTCTATTTATGGCTTAAAACAGGCGAGTCGCCAATGGAATTTGATACTTACTTCTGTTCTCAAACAGTTAGGATTGGAAAGTACGTCTGTTGATCCATGTATTTACTACAAAAATGATAATGGAAACATCATCTTTATATTGATCTATGTTGATGATTTAATGATTTTTTATAATAATGAAGAAAAAGGTAAAGAGATCAAGCTACAACTTAAAAGTAAATTTGAAATGAAATCACTTGGACCTGTCAATTATTTTATTGGCTGGAGGATAAGTCAAAACGCGGCCAGAGACCAAATTTATATTGATCAGACTGCTTATATAGAAAAAATCCTACAGAGATTCAATATGACAGATTGTAATCCAGTCCATTCACCCTGTGATCTTAGTTCCAAATTAATCAGCACAGGAGATGAAAATAATATTATTAGTAATGCACCTTATCAAGAAGCTATTGGAAGTTTACTTTACTTATCACAAGGAACAAGACCAGATATTTGTTTTGTTGTAAACAAATTGAGTAGTTTCAACAACAAACCAGAAACACAACACTGGTTGGCAGTAAAAAGAGTGCTACGCTACTTAAAAGGAACTAAGGATTATAAATTGAAATTTTGCCAAGATAAAGATGAAAGAGGAGTGTTTGGCTACTGTGATTCAGATTGGGCTTCCGACATTAACAGCCGGAGATCATGCTCGGGCTACATTTTTTTGTTTCAGGGTGCTTCAGTCTCATGGTGTTCTAAACGACAGAACACAGTTGCCTTATCAACCATGGAGGCTGAATATATGGCACTAGCTACGGCCACACAAGAGGCTATGTGGCTAAGGCATTTAGAGTCGAAACTAAATTGGAAGCTTACAGATGTGCCCACCATAATTTATTGTGATAATCAAAGCGCTATCAAATTTGCAGGTAATGATTCTTACTGTGCTCGCAGCAAACATATTGATCTGAGACATCATTTCCTCCGTGAAAGAGTTGCTGATAAGGAAATTCAACTCTGCTATGTTGGGACTCAAGATATGGTTGCCGACATACTTACAAAACCCATTTCTCCGAAGAAGACTGATGACTGTTCCATGGCTATGGGTTTGCAATTAAGAAGAGGATGTTGAAATGATTAATTGCAACACTGAACGCCATCCATAGTTTATATTTTGTACCTGTCAATAACTTTTTCTTTGTTGGCAACCTTACTCTGTAATCTATGCTTGTCACCTTTTTACTTTTGACAATATATATTATTCCGTCGTTTTGCTCAGTTCGTGTTATTATTTAATTTCCTAGTTTTATCAAGTAAATACTTAAATACTAACATATTATAATAATAGGTTATGGGCAATATATGTCCGATAGTATATTAGGGAAGTATTTTAATATAAACGCTGTGATTCAATTAGATTGAAGTTAGTTAACCTAAAAATTCAAATCAAAATCGGCCATTACCGGCGTGCTCATTTTTTTTCTCCAGCAATTTCAGCTTATTTTTTGAGAAAAGTACTTAATAAAATGGCATCACAAATATCAATGGGTACTATTGAGAAACTAATTGGAAGAGAAAATTACCAAAGTTGGAAGTTTGCCGTAAAAAACTACCTCGAACATGAAGAATTGTGGCAAGAGATTGAACCTGATCCAGCCTATATATCTGATAGCAAGAAAAATACGAAAGCAAAATCGAAAATAATACTGTTGGTGGACCCAGTTAATTACGTCCATGTACAAGAGGCTACAACAGCGAAACAGGTTTGGACTAAATAAGAAAAAGTGTTTGATGACTCAGGGCTTAGCAGAAAAGTAGGTTTATTGAGAGATTTGATCACCACTAACTTAGACAATTGCTCGAGTGTCGAAGAATATGTCAATAAGGTAATGTCAACAGCTCACAAGTTGAGAAATATCAATTTTGTAGTAGGTGACGAGTGGCTGGGTACGTTGCTGCTCGCTGGTCTCCCAGATTACTACAAGCCTATGATAATGGCTTTGGAGAGCTCCGGTGTGAATATTACTGCAGATTATGTAAAAACTAAACTGTTACAAGAAGTTAAGGTATCAGATTCAGCTGCTTACTATGCCAAGTCATATAATAAACAAAGTATGTCAAAGCAAAAAAATCCTAATAACCAATTTCAGAAATAAGGACAATCCAAAGGGCCACGGTGCTTTGTATGTAACAAGTATGGTCACATGAGTAGGGATTGCTACTTTAAAGACAAAAAAAAGGTTCTGTCAAACAATGACAATTCAAATAATGGTTATTATGCTGCTTTTCCAGCTGCTGCTGCATTGGATGGGAGTTGCTGGTATGTCGATTCCGGAGCATCACTGCATATGTGCAATAACAAGAATTGGATGTATGATGTATCCCCATCAACTATCAACAATATTAAGGTTGCAGACAATAAAACAGTAGCAGTAAAAGGCAGTGGCAAGGTAGATTTACAGATTAGAGACTCAGATGGCTTAATACGGACAATACAGGTCAGTGATGTCTTATATGTACCCACCCTGACAGTCAATTTACTTTCTGTAAGCCAAATGGTAAATAAAGGCTGTGAAGTGAAATTTGAGAGAGATAGTTGTCAGATATACCAAAATAATAAGTTAATATTGACAGCATTGCATCGCAATAACATGTATATATTGAATAATGTTTCTGAAGCACCGGCATTGCTATCAACAGCAGATGAGCGAGATATAAATTTATGGCATCTAAGAATGGGCCATCTCAATTTCACAGACTTACAGAGGGTAACTGATAGTGCAGATGGAGTTGAATTATCAAAAAAAGATTACAGAAAATATTTTGGGCTGAAGCCGTCTCAACGGCGGCATATATAACAAATCGTTCACCAACAAAAGCTTTGGACTACAAGACACCATATGAATTGTGGACAGGTAAAAGACCAAACTTAAATAACATGAAAATATTTGGTTGTCACGCAATGGTTCATGTACCAAAAGAAAGCAGACGAAAATGGGATTCAAAAGCTACTAAGATGATATTTGTGGGTTATTGCGAATATACTAAAGGCTACAGATTGTATGATGAGAGTAAAAAACAAATATACAAGAGTAGAGATGTTGTTTTCTTGGAACACACAGCTAGGAATAATTGTGTAATTATGCCACTTACTTCTTTGCAAGAACAGGAAACAACAGCCAAACAAGAATCTGATACCGATACTTTAGTAAGTGAAAGTTCAGAAGAGGAACAATTGTATGATGCCAGCAGTGATATGTCAAATATAGAAAGAGATAATGACCCAGATTACATACCGGAAAGACATGATGACGATTCTATAGCATTAAGAAATATAACTCTGAGGCCAAGGAATATCAAACCCAAGCCTACTACTTATTTTTGTTATGAAGAGAAATCAACAGGTTCATCAGCATTATTAAAGGAACCAGAGACTGTGGAAGACGCTCTATCAAGTTCAAAAGCAAAAGAGTGGAAAGAAGCTATGGACAGCGAGTATGAATCGCTTCTTCAGAATAATACATGGACATTGGTAACTCTACCTGAAGACAAAAGAATAATCCCTTGCAAATGGGTTTATAAAATGAAAATAGATGCAAATGGTGAAGTTGTGCGATACAAAGCAAGATTAGTAATAAAAGGATTCAGACAGAGGAAAGGAACTGAATATAATGAAATTTTTGCTCCCGTAGTACGGCACACTTCAATAAGATATTTGTTTGCACTAGCTGTAAAAGAAAATTTATATATAGATCAAATGGATGCAGTTACAGCATTTTTGCAGGGAGATATAGATGCTGAAATATATATGAATCAACCACCTGGCTATGAACACGGACAAGAAGTTTGTAGATTAAATAAGTCTATTTATGGCTTAAAACAGGCGAGTCGCCAATGGAATTTGAAACTTACTTCTGTTCTCAAACAGTTAGGATTGTATTTACTACAAAAATGATAATGGAAACATCATCTTTATATTGATCTATGTTGATGATTTGCTGATTTTTTATAATAATGAAGAAAAAGGTAAAGAGATCAAGCTACAACTTAAAAGTAAATTTGAAATGAAATCACTTGGACCTGTCAATTATTTTATTGGCTGGAGGATAAGTCAAAACGCGGCCAGAGACCAAATTTATATTGATCAGACTGCTTATATAGAAAAAATCCTACAGAGATTCAATATGACAGATTGTAATCCAGTCCATTCACCCTGTGATCTTAGTTCCAAATTAATCAGCACAGGAGATGAAAATAATATTATTAGTAATGCACCTTATCAAGAAGCTATTGGAAGTTTACTTTACTTATCACAAGGAACAAGACCAGATATTTGTTTTGTTGTAAACAAATTGAGTAGTTTCAACAACAAACCAGAAACACAACACTGGTTGGCAGTAAAAAGAGTGCTACGCTACTTAAAAGGAACTAAGGATTATAAATTGAAATTTTGCCAAGATAAAGATGAAAGAGGAGTGTTTGGCTACTGTGATTCAGATTGGGCTTCCGACATTAACAGCCGGAGATCATGCTCGGGCTACATTTTTTTGTTTCAGGGTGCTTCAGTCTCATGGTGTTCTAAACGACAGAACACAGTTGCCTTATCAACCATGGAGGCTGAATATATGGCACTAGCTACGGCCACACAAGAGCCACATAATTTATTGTAATAATCAAAGCGCTATCAAATTTGCAGGTAATGATTCTTACTGTGCTCACAGCAAACATATTGATCTGAGACATCATTTCCTCCGTGAAAGAGTTGCTGATAAGGAAATTCAACTCTGCTATGTTGGGACTCAAGATATGGTTGCCGACATACTTACAAAACCCATTTCTCCGAAGAAGACTGATGACTGTTCCATGGCTATGGGTTTGCAATTAAGAAGAGGATGTTGAAATGATTAATTGCAACACTGAACGCCATCCATAGTTTATATTTTGTACCTGTCAATAACTTTTTCTTTGTTGGCAACCTTACTCTGTAATCTATGCTTGTCACCTTTTTACTTTTGACAATATATATTATTCCGTCGTTTTGCTCAGTTCGTGTTATTATTTAATTTCCTAGTTTTATCAAGTAAATACTTAAATACTAACATATTATAATAATGGTAATTACTATTCCGCTATAACTATTGTAACTTTAATTTTTATAACTCGGTATCTTCTGTACAAAATCTGTAAAACTGATACGTTTAGGAAACTATATCGTTTTAATAGAAATAATAGCGATCCCAGACCAATTGACGAAGAAATTAATATTCCCCAAATTATACCAGCTCCCGCTCTTCGAATTGGGTAATCCTAATATATTCTAATCTTCCCGTAAACTTCACCTTAAAACGTGTAGTTCACTCTAAATCGGGGGGCTGTTACGATTGCCAAATGCACCCTAAAATGCATAAATAACCCAAAATACTAAAAGATTAGCAATAAAGCTCTCTACGTCACAAAAGTGCTTAATCAGCACTTTCGTCACAAGTACAGCCCTAGTTCATCAATCAGGCAGTCTGCGTTCAATCTTTATCGCGACCACATCTCTTAGACGTATCAGTTCGTTGTGTCTGTATCTAAATACTAAATATAGTGTTTTAATTTAAAAACGTTTTTTTAAAACCTCTCCGACGTTTTCCCGTCTAACAGCATGCAGGAAGCTAATGAGTTGGCAGACCTGGTCAAGTACAATGCGGAGAGGTATGAGTCTCTGACAAATACCCTTTCCTTTAGTTGTGCCTGCTCCCAGCCACCCCATCCTCAACTTACTACACCTACTCCATTTCCAACGGCTCAGCCAGTGTCAGAGGCTTGTATTAGTCATGATAATAATACAGGGTGGGCCAAGAATTCGTTAACATTTAAACTTAACACCCCGCGCTAATACAAGCCGCACGGGGAGCGGGGAGGGGCGTTACCACTAGCTCGCTTCTCGGAAATTTAGTCGCAATGGATCGTTTCACGGGGCCGGAGCGCGCTTATTATGTGAAACAATTTTATTTAAACAACAGTTCGCTCATTACTATGAGACGCTTATTTCGCGTTGAATACGACTTACACGATTTAAATCAGTGTCCGAGTGCTCCATTAATAAAGAAATGGGTTAAAAAGTTCGAAGAGACCGGATCTACACTAAACGTGAAGCAAACCGGCGACCCACGGACTTCTCGGAGCGAAGAGAACGTGCAGCGAGTTTCCGGATCAGTTCGACGTGATCCAAATTTATCGACGCGCAAACGTTCGGCTGAATTAGGACTATCCCGAACATCATTGCGCCGTATTTTGAAATTAGATATTAAATTACATCCATATAAGATCCAGTTAGTACAGGAATTAAAACCTAATGATTTAAATTTGCGCAAGTCCTATGCCGAAACAATGTTAGATCGATTCAATAATTTTGACAACCTCTTATTTTCCGACGAAGCCCATTTCCACCTCAACGGACACGTAAACAAACAGAAATGCAGATATTGGAGCAGCGAAAATCCCAAATCTAAACACACGAGGCCACTTCATTCTCCCAAGGTAACGGTATGGGCTGCAATTTCAGCAAAAGGAATCATTGGGCCCTATTTTTTCGAAGATTCTCGCGGCCGTTCGGTTACTGTGAATTCTGTTGAATATGTGAAAATGTTACGGGGGTTCTTGGCATTGAAGCTACTGGAATTTGTTGGCTACAATCGTAACACATGGTTTCAACAAGATGGAGCCACTTGTCACACATCCAACGAGTCCCTGCCGGTAGTCAAAGAAATGTTTCCGGAAAAGCTGATTTCCAGACGAGGCGACATCCCATGGCCACCCAGGAGTCCAGATTTAACCCCAGCAGACTTCTTTTTATGGGGTTATTTGAAGAGTCGTGTTTACATCCATAAACCAAAAACACTACGTGAACTAAAGGAAAAAAATAGCGAAGAAATGTCAGCGATCTCGCGGTCTCTTTGTCGACGAGTATTCGAAAATTTCGGTGCTCGCTTAGAAGAGTGCAAAAATCGAAACGGTGGACATTTAGATGATGTTGTTTTTCCTTTTCTACAAAAAGGCGCTTAAGAAGGCTCGCTTCGACCGCATTACTAACATTGGTAACAAGCTCTCTGCGCACCCTTCCGGTAGCAGATCTTTCTGGTCCCTAGCCAAATCGGTCGAGGCGAACTTCTGTCGGCCCACACTGCCTCCGCTGGTTAGGCCTGATGGAGCACTGGCCCATACGGCGAGAGAGAAAGCAGGTCTCTTTGCATCTCTCTTTGCCCATAGTTCGCGTCTTGACACTGGCAATGCTACTCCACCTAATTTACCTCATTGCGGAACTTCAATGCCGGAGGTTCGCATTAGAAACAAGGAGGTTCTGAGAGTATTGTGTCGTCTGGACGTGAATAAGGCTAGTGGTCCAGATGGAATACCAGCGATTGTTCTTAAGGCTTGTGCGCCTGAGTTGTCTCCTGTATTGACGCGCCTGTATCGCCTCTCATTTAGGACTGGTATAGTGCCCAAGTCCTGGAAGCTTGCCAACGTGCAGCCCGTGCCCAAAAAGGGTAGTCGTGCCGATCCTAACAACTATCGGCCGATTTCAATAACCTCCATACTCTGCAAGATTATGGAGCGTGTATTGAACTCGCGCCTCTTGGCATACCTGGAAGGTAACGATCTCCTCAGTGACCGACAGTACGGTTTTCGACGCAATCGGTCAACTGGGGACCTACTAGTGTATGCCACTCACTTGTGGGGCGAGGCCCTCGAGAAAAATGGGGAAGCGATTGCCGTCTCCCTTGATGTCTCGAAGGCCTTCGACCGGGTATGGCACGCTGGCCTTTTGAGTAAGCTTCCAGCGTACGGCATTTCCGCTGGCCTGACTGGCTGGGTAAAAGACTTCCTGACTGAACGATCCCTCCGAGTTGTTGTCGACGGATGTTCATCTGAGCCCATGTCGACCAATGCCGGTGTTCCTCAGGGGTCTGTTCTCTCTGCAACTCTGTTCCTGCTGCATATTAACGATCTGCTGATGCCCGGTATCTATGGGTATGCAGATGACAGCACAGTTGTGGAGAGATACCTGCCGGAAGCTCGGGCTAGTAAGGAAACTATCCGGTCCGAAAGAGAGGCCATGGTAGAGCGTGTGAGTGCTGCACTGCAGGCAGTCTCCGAATGGGGCAATGCCAATCTTGTAGCATTCAATGCCGCCAAAACACAGGCGTGTCTTTTCACCGCCAAAAGGAGCCCGTTTACCTTGGCTCCTACTTTTCAGAATGTATCCTTAGAGTGTACCGACCGCCTTCAGCTTTTGGGAGTTGAGATTTCCTCGGGCCTTAACTTTGGGCGGTTCATTGAGTCCAAGGCCAGGGTGGCTGCCAGAAAACTAGGCGTCATCGCGAAAGTCCGGCGGTACTTCACACCTGGGCAGCTTCTAATTTTATACAAAGCACAGGTCCGTTCGTGTGTGGAGTACTGCAGTCACATTTGGGCTGGTGCTGCGAAATGTCACCTTGCCACTTTGGACTCGGTGGAGAGGCGTGCGAAGAGGCTGATTGGCGACCCAGACTTAACTCGAAACGGTCTCCAAAGCCTGGAGCACAGGCGTAGAGTAGCCAGCCTTTCGGTCTTCTATAGGATGCATTCTGGTGAGTGTGCAAGGGAATTGCATGATTTAATTCCCCCATCTCCGTTCCATCATCTGACGACCCGTCGTACGGCGAGTTTCCACCCTTACGTTGTTGACACCACTGCGATCCGGACGAAGCGTTTTGCTTCCTCCTTTATACCGCGTACATCGAGGGACTGGAACAATTTGCCGGCGTCGGTGTTTCCGTCACATTACAATTTGAGTGTCTTCAAGGCTAGAGTGAATAGGCTCTTAATAAACTAGCGCGCTTTACCATCAACGATCGCATCACTGCTTACCATCAGGCGGGATTGCGGTCAAGCGCTGGTTTATAAATTATAAAAAAAAAAAAAAAAAAAAAAATAATTTTAAAAATATGTCAAATAGTTTTCTTTATACGATTTTTTCAATTGTTAACTAATTCATGGCCCACCCTGTAGTACAAATAAATTAAATAGCACTACTTATGTTTTCTCTGACAAATTTGGTCAGGGTTTTGGTAGTGTATTAAGTCAGTGTTCTCAACTGTGTGTAATTAATAATTGTTTTACTGGTGCCAGTATGAGCCAATTGATTAGCAATATGAAATCGACAAAAATAAACCCCGGTTCAACTATTATATTATTATATGGGGATAGTTTGAATGTCAGAAAAAGGGAAATTATTAAATGCGTGGATTTCATGTTGCATCTTGGTGAGGCAAATGATTGTAAATTTATTTTTTCTGCCTTGCCTTATTCCCGTTATTTATCCAGGGAGCAAAACAGGCATATTTATAATTTAAATATGTTAATTTATAATAGGACTTGTCATCACAGTGACACCATTTCATTTTTTGACTGTAATCAATTTATATCTGATTATAAGTTGACTTATTATGGCATGTATTTGTCACCTAGTAATAGGAGATAGATTGCGGGCCTTTTGGATTATAGTATGCGGAGTGACACTGGTACTTGTAGTGTACCTTCGATTACTGTTAGTAGTAATACTAATGATTCTTTTGACACACCTTGTAGTTTAAACTATTAGGTGCGACAATGGGTCAGCTGCCTATGTTGAATGTTGTACATCAAAATATGCAGGGTCTGTCCGGCAAAGAGCTAGAGTTAAGTTTATTTTTAGAATATTATGATGTTCGGGTATTATGTTTGACTGAACACTGGTTGAAAGAACATGAAGTAGTGTTTATCAATAATGATAATTTTACCGTGCAAAGTGCATTTGTGAGGAAAAGTGCTATTCGCGGTGGCTCTTTAATTCTTGTTTCGAACATGTTGAAGTGTAAGCAACGTTTAGATTTAGTTAATCTTTCTATTGAGCACACTATTGAGTTGTCTTGTGTTGAACTTGAGCGATACATTATAATTTGTGTTTATAGGCCCCCCTCTGGGGATTAAGTTAGTTTTGAACTGGTAATGGAGGATGCACTTAATAGGTTGAAATCGAGTAACAAAAGTATTATTTTATGTGGAGATTTCAACATTGACATTTTAGAGGTTACTCCTTCAAGTATTAGACTTCTCAATCTGTTTAGGTCTTATAATTTAATTAACTTGTTTTTTGAACCTACGCGTATCAAGGCATCTTCGTCAACCTGTCTTGATAATATATTTAGTGATTGTAATGCCGATAGTAAATTTGTATTAAATGAGCTAACATCCGACCACTGTGGCTTATTAGCTAACTTTCCCATTCAATTGCATAAAAAGCCGCATATGCTTCAATGCAGGCCTTATACAGCTAGTCGCTGCAAAATGTTTAAAAATAATGTGGCTCATAAAATGACGCCATCCATAGTGGAATACAAGAATGTTAATGAAATGTATAGTGCCGTTTTTAATGTTGTGCAAATGGAGTACCAAGCTTAATGGATCGTCTGTTGGATTTAACCAATGGGCTACTCCGGGTATTTATAAAAGTAGAGCGAGACTATACGAGCTATATGGTATGAAAAAATACAGGTTTGATACTCCCTTTCTAGAGTATATAAAACAATATTCAAAATTATTCAAAAAAATTTGTGTTTCTGCTAAATCAAAATTTCTAAGCGATACAATTAAAAATTCAAATAATAAAGTAAAAACCACTTGGAAAATTATTAATAATGAAACTGGCAAATCTGTTAAACAGGATAAGCAACTTGAGATCATGGTCGACAACAAATTAGTTCATAAGGCCGCTGACGTAGCTGAGGCATTTAATGAGTTTTTTGCTAACATACCAATAGCTACAACTCGCTCCTTAAATTCATCCCCATCTATAGCTGAGAATCTTTTGCATAGTAGTGTATCCAAGTGTGACCGTCTGTTTCACTTTGAACACCGCGTTTATCCCCGCGTGATGTGGTTAATATTTTTAAAACAATTAAGTTTAAAAACACCGGTGATTATTGGGACATTTCCATTAAAGTATTAGGTAATATAATAGACATCGTAGCCCCTATCTAGCTGTTAATTTTAATAAATGTGTTGACCTAGGAACTTTTCCTGATTTAATGAAGAAAAGTAAAGTTATACCATTATTTAAATCCGGTAATAAAACAGATGTTGGTAACTTCAGACCGATTTCTATCTTACCTGCAATCAGCAAAATATTTGAAAAATTAATACTTAAGCAGTTGCTAAAACATTTTAATTCGAATAATCTCCTACATAGTGAACAATATGGTTTCACAAAGGGTCGCTCGACTATGGATGCGGGTGTTGCTCTACTGAAACACATATTTAACGCATGGGAGAGGTCGCAAAATGTTATTGGAATTTTTTCTGATCTCTCCAAAGCCTTTGATTGCGTGCACCATGACATACTTTTGCGTAAACACCGCCACTGCGGTGTCGAAAATGAGGCTCTCAATGTGATAGGTTCTTATTTACATAATAGATCACAGTGTGTAGATATTAACGGTGTGAAATCTTCCGGGCTACCAGTTCAGTTAGGAGTACCACAAGGCTCAATACTGGGTCCATTCTTGTTTTTAGTATACATTAATGATTTACCATTCTATTTAAAGGGCATCTGTGACGTTGTGTTGTTTGCAGATGATACCTCTCTAATTTTTAAAGTAGACAGGAATAGACATAATTTTGACGAAGTAAACAGTGCACTCTCAACAGTTACGGATTGGTTTACGTCAAATAACCTAGCTCTTAACCCCAAGAAAACAAAATGTGTAAAGTTCGCCTTGCCTAACGTTAGAAATCTAGGACCTAACATCGTTTTAGATAAAGAGGTGCTTGAAACTGTGGGCTCGGCAGTTTTTCTGGGAATAACAGTAGATGCCAAACTTCAGTGGGGACCACACATATCAACCCTAGCAGGAAGGCTCAGTTCGGCCGCCTACGCCGTCAGGAAAGTAAGACAATATACTGACGTTGATACAGCTCGTTTAGTTTACTTTAGTTATTTCCACAGCGTTATGTTCTACGGCAGTGGTCGGCAACCCGCAGCCCGCGGGCCGCATGCGGCCCGGGGCCCTCTTCCTTGCGGCCCGTGACTGTTTTGTAAAATAAACTACAATTCTAAAAATGATAAACTGAAAGATATTTTAATACAACTGGAAAATTAGTTCAGTGACAGATTTGGCGACTTTGAAAAGGTTTCTAGTTGAATGAAGATGTTTGCAAATCCGTTTTCGTGTGACATTGAGGACGCATCGAGTCATTTATAAATGATCGTGATTGATCTTCGATCTAGTGACATTCTCAAAAGCTCATTTTATGAGATCAATGATTGTGATAAGTTCTATGGCATCTTGCCAACTGATTTTGACGATTTGAAAAGGTTTGCTCACAAGTTTATTACAATTTTTGCCAGTACTTATGCGAGCAAACATTTTCTATCCTCAATTATAGAAAAAATAAGCATGCTTCCCAACTTATAGATGAGCACTTGAAAGCCATTCTTAACATTTCGACGACAAATATGAAAACTGATGTATAAAAAATAGCCACTAAAATACAGCCTCAGACGTCACACTAAAAGTATAAGTACAAGTTCACATTTACGTTTTTTTTATCTTTCCTCATTTAATTTCCATTTATTATTGATGTGTCGTTGGCATAATGCAAAAAAGAAAAGTTTTTTGGGATTTTAATATCACTTAGTAGTTAAGAATGTTCAGTGTGAGATTTCTTTTCACTCATTTGAAAAGTAGGTATGTTCACACAGTATTATTGTATGTGCAATAAAGAATATTAATTGATAGACCTGTTATCAAAATTATGTAAAACCGCGGCCCGCCTCTATTTCATTTAGTCGCCATGTGGCCCGTAACTGCCAAAAGGTTGCCGACCGCTGTTCTACGGTATTCTACTGTGGGGCAAAGCCGCTGACATACAAAATATATTTGTACTTCAAAAACGAGCTGTCCGAGCAATTTACCAGCTCGGTGTCAGATTTTCTCTGAGAAATTTGTTTAAAGACATTGGTATTCTCACGGTTGCTTCACAGTTCATCTTAGCCAACATCTTATATGTTAGGCAAAATATTCACGTGTACACCAAAAACTGTGATATTCATAATATTAACACCAGAAATAAGGACAAACTGCGAGCCCCTTTTCACCGACTTCAAAAGGTTCATAACTCTTTTGTTGGGCTTGGTATAGCTTTTTATAACAAGATACCCTCTGCTTTGCTAGACTTGCCCTACAATGCATTTAAAGCACAAATTAAATCCAAGCTTTGTTCAAAGGCATATTATTCCGTGAATGATTATTTAAATGATAAGAATAGCTGGTCGCTCTGATTAACTCAGAACAATGTTTGTGTTCTTTCTCAGTAATTAGCTTATTGATACGTTATATGAGTTCATATAATTTACTTTTTTACATTACATAAATATGTAAGCTGTCACACCCTTTATGCCTGGGGCTTCTTAGTTAAGTAACAAGTTTTAGTTAATTACATTTTCATTTGAATATAAATATATTGTTTTGCTTTGCTGGTATTTTGGCGTGGTAGCTGGCATATGGTAAATAATTTCATTGTTGTTGTATTTTATCGTGTTCATCACTATACATAGTATTGTATAAAAACATGTGTTTTTTTAAAAATGAACAGACAGCTGTGCTGCTGGGAGTGTGTTCCGCCACTTCTTCTTCCCAGCGAAAGCACTAGGAAGTGTCGATGGGTGAGCGTTTTGGGGGACTGTCTTATGTAATATTGACGTTAAAAAGTGCTGATTCTCAGCCTAATTTGAATAAATGACTTTTGATTTTGATTTTGATATACATGTGAAGTGAAAATTAAATAAATATGTTTAGTGGCTCAAAGGTCTTTTCTTACATTCATTGTTATATACGTATAACTACATACATATATGCATAATGTACTCGTAATTCTTAGGATACGTCCTAAGATTACCTACGTACATTATGTTTAAGGTGAGCTCACTTTAAGCATATTATACGTAGACTGTCACTATTGACAGCCGTCAATAGTGTCAATCCATTAATTGCAAGGACAGCTGAAAAGAAAAGAAAGAAAGAAAGAAAGAAAAATTTTATTCTGCACAAACAAAACACACCTTACAACTAAATACAATAAAATATCAAACAAAATACAGGAAAAAAAATAATAATAATAATAGCATCAAAAGTCTCGTATCCTAACATGCAAAACAGAGTTAATTTGATGTCAACGCCAGAGTCATAGACCATATAGACGATGGGAGTAATAAGCACTACGTACAACGTAGTACTTACCACCTCCATGCCATAGGCATTAGACAGTACGCATTATTTGACAATTCGAATTCGATCCGTCTGTCATCCGCAATGCGCTCGCGACACTGGCTCATGTCAACAAACCAAACAACAACTTAAAAATACAAAAATATAATTGAAGAAAGGAGTAAATAATTAACTGTGTTACAAAACAAATAACAGTTTAACTGTGCGTCGCATCTGTGCAAGAAAAGGTTGTTGCTCAGCAAAATGCTGTGACTTCAGACGAATCTATTGTCAACAGCGCTGATTTTCAGCAACCACCTCTCGGTTGACGTAATGACGTCCCAACGAGTGAGACAATTTATGGGGTAAGTGTAATTTTCTTTTTACATGATCTATAAGTGATAAACTGGCAAAAGGTGAGAAACATAGAAAAATATATATAAAGTGTGGTGTGATTTTCTATTAAGTACATAAATATCTTTGATTACTTAGTATTATTGCATTTTTAGCCTTCCCCATGGGCGTCGATGGCGGCCATTTGCACAACAGCATGGCGCTGGCAGACGATAACCATGCTTCTTGAACACACCCACTCAAGGAACTGAAAAGCATGACAAATTGGGCTTAAGCAGGGAGGATCCAATGCCACCCGCACTGACGGACAACCATATCCATTGCCCAGAGGCCATTACCTTTGAGGCGAGTATAGAAAAAGAAATAGTAATAATAATATCTTAAGCTAAGTTGTCTGTTGTATCTGCAAGAAGTATTATTATGTATGTATGTTAGCTTACTTATTTTTATTTCACAATGATAAAAGTCAAAAAAGTAATTTCTCTTTTTCCCGCGTAATGGCCTCTGCACATTGCGCGCGACGAGCGACAGGCGACGAGCGATATCCAATGAGAGCTCTGATTTTCCGAACGGTTCCGGGGCAAGCGAAGTTCTCAAGTTTTGGAAAAAGTGACAGACAGATAATTATGATGAATAAATTTTTCTATTAATTTTATGCAATTTTTTTTTCTTTTGTGAAAATTCTTTACCCTTCCTAAGGGCCCCCAAACAAATTTTTATACGGGGCCCCGCTAAGGCACGCTACGCTTCTGGTAAATCATCACCTATCCCCCGTCTCTGTCGTTTATTAAACAAATGCAGTGAATTTCTGGACGTACACTTTGACTCTTTGTCGCAGTTCCGGAAGAAGTTGGCAGAACTAAATTAGTCGGCTCCACCTCTCCCTTTTATTGGCCACTTGTTTGTTTTTTCTTAAATTTTATTAGATTTAAGTATTTTGCAATTTGTAAAGAAAAGCAATAATTTATTTTTATGTTAAGATTAATATTTGTTATGTATATACCACTGTACATAACGCTTCTCTAATTGTTGGTACCTACTCTGTAGCTACCTTAGTACCTATGTTGTGCAACTAGCTAAGAACTTATTTATAATTATCAACTGTACATTTAAGTGTTGTAAAAATAAATGGTGGTATGTATGTTATTTTTAAAAAATAAATTCCAAATAATTAACTTTCTTGTAAATAAATAATTTTAAAAATATGTCAAATAGTTTTCTTTATACGATTTTTTCAATTGTTAACTAATTCATGGCCCACCCTGTAGTACAAATAAATTAAATAGCACTACTTATGTTTTCTCTGACAAATTTGGTCAGGGTTTTGGTAGTGTATTAAGTCAGTGTTCTCAACTGTGTGTAATTAATAATTGTTTTACTGGTGCCAGTATGAGCCAATTGATTAGCAATATGAAATCGACAAAAATAAACCCCGGTTCAACTATTATATTATTATATGGGGATAGTTTGAATGTCAGAAAAAGGGAAATTATTAAATGCGTGGATTTCATGTTGCATCTTGGTGAGGCAAATGATTGTAAATTTATTTTTTCTGCCTTGCCTTATTCCCGTTATTTATCCAGGGAGCAAAACAGGCATATTTATAATTTAAATATGTTAATTTATAATAGGACTTGTCATCACAGTGACACCATTTCATTTTTTGACTGTAATCAATTTATATCTGATTATAAGTTGACTTATTATGGTATGTATTTGTCACCTAGTAATAGGAGATAGATTGCGGGCCTTTTGGCTTATAGTATGCGGAGTGACACTGGTACTTGTAGTGTACCTTCGATTACTGTTAGTAGTAATACTAATGATTCTTTTGACACACCTTGTAGTTTAAACTATTAGGTGCGACAATGGGTCAGCTGCCTATGTTGAATGTTGTACATCAAAATATGCAGGGTCTGTCCGGCAAAGAGCTAGAGTTAAGTTTATTTTTAGAATATTATGATGTTCGGGTATTATGTTTGACTGAATACTGGTTGAAAGAACATGAAGTAGTGTTTATCAATAATCATAATTTTACCGTGCAAAGTGCATTTGTGAGAAAAAGTGCTATTCGCGGTGGCTCTTTAATTCTTGTTTCGAACATGTTGAAGTGTAAGCAACGTTTAGATTTAGTTAATCTTTCTATTGAGCACACTATTGAGTTGTCTTGTGTTGAACTTGAGCGATACATTATAATTTGTGTTTATAGGCCCCCCTCTGGGGATTTTGTTAGTTTTGAACTGGTAATGGAGGATGCACTTAATAGGTTGAAATCGAGTAACAAAAGTATTATTTTATGTGGAGATTTCAACATTGACATTTTAGAGGTTACTCCTTCAAGTATTAGACTTCTCAATCTGTTTAGGTCTTATAATTTAATTAACTTGTTTTTTGAACCTACGCGTATCAAGGCATCTTCGTCAACCTGTCTTGATAATATATTTAGTGATTGTAATGCCGATAGTAAATTTGTATTAAATGAGCTAACATCCGACCACTGTGGCTTATTAGCTAACTTTCCCATTCAATTGCATAAAAAGCCGCATATGCTTCAATGCAGGCCTAATAATACAGCTAGTCGCTGCAAAATGTTTAAAAATAATGTGGCTCATAAAATGACGCCATCCATAGTGGAATACAAGAATGTTAATGAAATGTATAGTGCCGTTTTTAATGTTGTGCAAATGGAGTACCAAGCTTAATGGATCGTCTGTTGGATTTAACCAATGGGCTACTCCGGGTATTTATAAAAGTAGAGCGAGACTATACGAGCTATATGGTATGAAAAAATACAGGTTTGATACTCCCTTTCTAGAGTATATAAAACAATATTCAAAATTATTCAAAAAAATTTATGTTTCTGCTAAATCAAAATTTCTAAGCGATACAATTAAAAATTCAAATAATAAAGTAAAAACCACTTGGAAAATTATTAATAATGAAACTGGCAAATCTGTTAACCCTTAAATTGTCACCCTTAGATTCCTTGGGTATTTTATGTTCAAATTTCAGATTATTGTTAGAATTGAGGTAGAAAAGGAGTAAATTAAAAAAATAGTACATATATTTATATATTTTAATAGTTATTTAATGTCACATAAAACGGACATTGCCCATTATTATGTACAGTTAACGTAGCTGAAAATATGTCACATACAACAGAGATTAACAACAATAACTAATAATAAACATCAAATAATAATTAGGAACATTCTAGAATCAGCCTTTTAAAAGAGTGGGTACCTCTTAAGACAATAAACTTTAAAGAAATTAACAAAAAACATTTTTAAAGCTTCAAACTTAAAGTAAAATCCTTAAATTTTTATAGATATTATATTTAAAAAAAAGGACAAAACAATCAACTTTTGGAAAGTAACCGTAAATACAGTATGTTACAAAAACCCTGTCCGACCACTGAAGGTGTTGTTAGGTATCGTTAGGTGATTCTACTAATGCGTACATAACCTGGCTAAACTAAAAAAAAAATACCCCCTTAAAAATAAATAACTTAAATAAAATAAATAGGTAATTTCATGGCAACACAGGCACAGGTCATGACCTCAGTTGACCTCATGCATGTAGGTATTGGTAGTCTAACCACGTTTATCGACTCTAGAAAGAAACAATGATACCTACTTAGGCAGCTCGTGAAAAGAACTTTTTTTTAAGTAGGAAGGTCGTCTGACCCTCCGAATGTATCTTCGAATTTCATTCGATGAGCACAATGGCTGTGGCGGAGATGTTGTTCCATATTTCGTTCACTAAGAACGATACCGGCCTGGCACCGTCCCACGAGATTAGCACGGTGTTTCACAACGTTAGTCCACTCCTACCAATCCACTGCTCGCCGAACTGATAGTGGAGGTACTCACGTACAGGTCGGCAAAAATATGGTGGGGCACCGTCATGCTGGAACCACATTGACCAGGAAGTAGTCACATCCGAATCGTTCAACACCTGATCACAACACAACACAATTGCAGTTTCACTAGGTACCTTCCATCAGCAGGTTACATTACGTTAGAAAACTATATGATCACACAATAAACGATACGTCTACACGGACGCGATGTCTACGCGAAACTAATAAATTTAAAATAAAAATGATTTTTATTTCATAAAAATAGGTACTCTAACTGCACGGCGGTGCCCTTTGACTAGAGGTGTGAAAGTATTCAAAATATTTCTCGTATCGATTTTTGGTATCAATTTTGTATTTCAGAATTTCACGCATCGATTCAACATCGCATGGCATTCTTTAGATTTTAGAACTTTCACATAACTTAAATCAGATGAACTTAAATGCTTTACATTGTTTATAATATTCTCCTAAAATCGTATTTCATAAGACCTTTCTAGTTCCTATTTACTAATAATAGGTACTTGTGTTACAATATTGTTATGAATAATTAATCGATAATCAAAAAAAGTACCTTTACCATTAGGTAATCTGCGTTTTTACAACAAATCATTCGAGCAGGTAAAAGTTTCGAATAGTAGCGTTATTACGCAAAAACTAGTACAGCTCTAATTATTCCTTTGCGTGTCGGCGGCTAGACACACTGACGCCGCTGACAGTTATAAGGTCTAAAATGGTGTTTACACTTTTTTAAATTTCCCGAATTTTGGGGAAGTTACAGTAAATTCGCTGGTAAAAAAGATTATTTCAAAATTCATTAGTATTGTTACTATGATGATTATGCAAAATTTTATATTTTATTTGGTCATTTGTTTACCTAACCCTTATTATCCTTGTGGGTCGGACAGGATTTTCGTAACATACTGTATAAAATGTTACTTTTCCTTATGAAATGTATCTCCTTTTTTGCTTTCTATCATATCGTTCTATAGTACTCAGTGGATCTTGAGCGCAAAACGAACATGCAATATGAATACACCTCTTCCCTTTTTTTTCATAGCTTTTTCAGTCCTCAGCTTACAGTTTCGCAATCTATCTTGTTGTATCGTTCCTAAAGATAAAATACCCATCTCGTTTCGCAAATAGTATATCAGTTCAAGTGACGTAAACCAATTATCAAAGTACACTGTGCTTAGAATCGGATTAGAAATGGTTCTACACAGCCCGAGACCTGTTTTACCGCCAACCCCAAGAAAATCTTCTTCCCATTCATAAATTGGCCACCCTGAAATGTGTTTGCGGCGTCGTAAGCAAAGAAATCATACACCATGCCTGAAGTACCAGCACGAACAAAAAATTTGAATCCCCATTTGCTGGGTTTTTGTGGCATGTACTGCCTCCTGCTACTAGCTTTTTTACCTTTGTAAGGTATCATCATCTCATCGATTGCAAACGATCGTTCTTTTTCTATCTTCAGGCATTGCTTGCGAATATAATCCATGACAGGGGTAATTTTACAGTAACGATCATTTAAGTTGACATTTGTATTATCACAAAAATGCAAGTAGCGTTTGTTAGGTCTATATCGTTTAAGCGACATGGCAGATGAAATTTGCTCTTACTTTAAATCAGCACTCCAGTAATATTCGACTGCCGGTAAGTCTACAATACCCATCATGACTTCTATCCCTAATAAAATTTCCATTTTTTTCGGTTCACACATATGGATTTCCCTGTAGTTTGTACCGAATATAAATTTTTCATTTCAACTATAAAATCGAGCAACTCATCAGTGACGTCGTGACGTTCCTCAAAGTTGGTGGAGTCTGATGTATGTACGAATCCGGTATACCTATTTACTTCTTTTAAATACAAAATTTAATCGCTTCATTTGATGCTTCTTCTTAGCCGCAGGTGCTGTTGTCCCTGGTGGGGGCAAAGGTGACCTGTCTATGATGGCAGTATGTCTGGTTCGGCGTGTTGCAATGTTTTAAAATATTGTTGGTCTAATAAAACTAGAAGATGGTGATGCAGCAATAATTGGTGAAGGTGTTTCTGGTATGTAACAGGATACTGGAGCTGGAGGTCTACCAGAGAGTGGAGAAGATTCATCTCGCTCCGTCCCTAGCAGCTATTCCTCAGCAATATAATTTTCGTGTTTGTTATAATCCTTACCATTTATATCTTCGCTGTCACTGATATTAGCCAATATGTCGTATAACATCGGAGATATGGTACAGGGTGAAGACGAATCACTGTTACCATTATGATAATACTCACGTCGCGGAAGGTTGACCTCTAAATCGTCATCAGACTTAATATCTGACTCATCAGAATCCGCTGGAGGTATAAGTGACAAAATTTTCTTTGATCGCCAAGCCATATCACTGTAGAATAAAATTAAAATGTCAAAAATATGCTTTAGTAACGACGATATTGCAAATGACAACTTATTGGCGACGTCCTTTTCATATGACAATCGTAAGGGACACTTGGAAATAGGACTAAATGGCGATGTCCTTTACGTGGGACAGTCAAAGAATACTCTAGTTGATAGTTAAAGTTGGCGAGGTCCGTTTTGTGGGACATTATAAATAAACCAAGATTTTTCCTCTAATTACACGAAAATTTATAGAAATTATATCACAATACAATACATTTATTCATATTCTAACTGATAATATAACATCATAAACAAAATAACCAATATACTCACAGTTATTATGAAATTCATCAGGACCACAAACAAATCTGACAGTTGCACTTTTTCAAATGTTTACTGCTCGCGACCATTCCTCTCTCCATACATGTTACATGAACGCACGTGAAAGAGATAGCAACTGCAAGACATTCTGTGATCACACTGCACTTAGGGCTATTAAAACAGTATCTGTGTGCGTGTAAACACCATGTCCTTTAAAACGGACTAAATCAATTTAAGGGTTAAACAGGATAAGCAACTTGAGATCATGGTCGACAACAAATTAGTTCATAAGGCCGCTGACGTAGCTGAGGCATTTAATGAGTTTTTTGCTAACATACCAATAGCTACAACTCGCTCCTTAAATTCATCCCCATCTATAGCTGAGAATCTTTTGCATAGTAGTGTATCCAAGTGTGACCGTCTGTTTCACTTTGAACACCGCGTTTATCCCCGCGTGATGTGGTTAATATTTTTAAAACAATTAAGTTTAAAAACACCGGTGATTATTGGGACATTTCCATTAAAGTATTAGGTAATATAATAGACATCGTAGCCCCCTATCTAGCTGTTAATTTTAATAAATGTGTTGACCTAGGAACTTTTCCTGATTTAATGAAGAAAAGTAAAGTTATACCATCATTTAAATCCGGTAATAAAACAGATGTTGGTAACTTCAGACCGATTTCTATCTTACCTGCAATCAGCAAAATATTTGAAAAATTAATACTTAAGCAGTTGCTAAAACATTTTAATTCGAATAATCTCCTACATAGTGAACAATATGGTTTCACAAAGGGTCGCTCGACTATGGATGCGGGTGTTGCTCTACTGAAACACATATTTAACGCATGGGAGAGGTCGCAAAATGCTATTGGAATTTTTTGTGATCTCTCCAAAGCCTTTGATTGCGTGCACCATGACATACTTTTGCGTAAACACCGCCACTGCGGTGTCGAAAATGAGGCTCTCAATGTGATAGGTTCTTATTTACATAATAGATTACAGTGTGTAGATATTAACGGTGTGAAATCTTCCGGGCTACCAGTTCAGTTAGGAGTACCACAAGGCTCAATACTGGGTCCATTCTTGTTTTTAGTATACATTAATGATTTACCATTCTATTTAAAGGGCATCTGTGACGTTGTGTTGTTTGCAGATGATACCTCTCTAATTTTTAAAGTAGACAGGAATAGACATAATTTTGACGAAGTAAACAGTGCACTCTCAACAGTTACGGATTGGTTTACGTCAAATAACCTAGCTCTTAACCCCAAGAAAACAAAATGTGTAAAGTTCGCCTTGCCTAACGTTAGAAATCTAGGACCTAACATCGTTTTAGATAAAGAGGTGCTTGAAACTGTGGGCTCGGCAGTTTTTCTGGGAATAACAGTAGATGCCAAACTTCAGCGGGGACCACACATATCAACCCTAGCAGGAAGGCTCAGTTCGGCCGCCTACGCCGTCAGGAAAGTAAGACAATATACTGACGTTGATACAGCTCGTTTAGTTTACTTTAGTTATTTCCACAGCGTTATGTTCTACGGTATTCTACTGTGGGGCAAAGCCGCTGACGTACAAAATATATTTGTACTTCAAAAACGAGCTGTCCGAGCAATTTACCAGCTCGGTGTCAGATTTTCTCTGAGAAATTTGTTTAAAGACATTGGTATTCTCACGGTTGCTTCACAGTTCATCTTAGCCAACATCTTATATGTTAGGCAAAATATTCACGTGTACACCAAAAACTGTGATATTCATAATATTAACACCAGAAATAAGGACAAACTGCGAGCCCCTTTTCACCGACTTCAAAAGGTTCATAACTCTTTTGTTGGGCTTGGTATAGCTTTTTATAACAAGATACCCTCTGCTTTGCTAGACTTGCCCTACAATGCATTTAAAGCACAAATTAAATCCAAGCTTTGTTCAAAGGCATATTATTCCGTGAATGATTATTTAAATGATAAGAATAGCTGGTCGCTCTGATTAACTCAGGACAATGTTTGTGTTCTTTCTCAGTAATTAGCTTATTGATACGTTATATGAGTTCATATAATTTACTTTTTTACAATACATAAATATGTAAGCTGTCACACCCTTTATGCCTGGGGCTTCTTAGTTAAGTAACAAGTTTTAGTTAATTACATTTTCATTTGAATATAAATATATTGTTTTGCTTTGCTGGTATTTTGGCGTGGTAGCTGGCATATGGTAAATAATTTCATTGTTGTTGTATTTTATCGTGTTCATCACTATACATAGTATTGTATAAAAACATGTGTTTTTTTAAAAATGAACAGACAGCTGTGCTGCTGGGGAGTGTGTTCCGCCACTTCTTCTTCCCAGCGAAAGCCCTAGGAAGTGTCGATGGGTGGGCGTTTTGGGGGACTGTCTTATGTAATATTGACGTTAAAAAGTGCTGATTCTCAGCCTAATTTGAATAAATGACTTTTGATTTTGATTTTGATATACATGTGAAGTGAAAATTAAATAAATATGTTTAGTGGCTCAAAGGTCTTTTCTTACATTCATTGTTATATGCGTATAACTACATACATATATGCATAATGTACTCGTAATTCTTAGGATACGTCCTAAGATTACCTACGTACATTATGTTTAAGGTGAGCTCACTTTAAGCATATTATACGTAGACTGTCACTATTGACAGCCGTCAATAGTGTCAATCCATTAATTGCAAGGACAGCTGAAAAGAAAAGAAAGAAAGAAAGAAAGAAAAATTTTATTCTGCACAAACAAAACACACCTTACAACTAAATACAATAAAATATCAAACAAAATACAGGAAAAAAAATAATAATAATAATAGCATCAAAAGTCTCGTATCCTAACATGCAAAACAGAGTTAATTTGATGTCAACGCCAGAGTCATAGACCATATAGACGATGGGAGTAATAAGCACTACGTACAACGTAGTACTTACCACCTCCATGCCATAGGCATTAGACAGTACGCATTATTTGACAATTCGAATTCGATCCGTCTGTCATCCGCAATGCGCTCGCGACACTGGCTCATGTCAACAAACCAAACAACAACTTAAAAATACAAAAATATAATTGAAGAAAGGAGTAAATAATTAACTGTGTTACAAAACAAATAACAGTTTAACTGTGCGTCGCATCTGTGCAAGAAAAGGTTGTTGCTCAGCAAAATGCTGTGACTTCAGACGAATCTATTGTCAACAGCGCTGATTTTCAGCAACCACCTCTCGGTTGACGTAATGACGTCCCAACGAGTGAGACAATTTATGGGGTAAGTGTAATTTTCTTTTTACATGATCTATAAGTGATAAACTGGCAAAAGGTGAGAAACATAGAAAAATATATATAAAGTGTGGTGTGATTTTCTATTAAGTACATAAATATCTTTGATTACTTAGTATTATTGCATTTTTAGCCTTCCCCATGGGCGTCGATGGCGGCCATTTGCACAACAGCATGGCGCTGGCAGACGATAACCATGCTTCTTGAACACACCCACTCAAGGAACTGAAAAGCATGACAAATTGGGCTTAAGCAGGGAGGATCCAATGCCACCCGCACTGACGGACAACCATATCCATTGCCCAGAGGCCATTACCTTTGAGGCGAGTATAGAAAAAGAAATAGTAATAATAATATCTTAAGCTAAGTTGTCTGTTGTATCTGCAAGAAGTATTATTATGTATGTATGTTAGCTTACTTATTTTTATTTCACAATGATAAAAGTCAAAAAAGTAATTTCTCTTTTTCCCGCGTAATGGCCTCTGCACATTGCGCGCGACGAGCGACAGGCGACGAGCGATATCCAATGAGAGCTCTGATTTTCCGAACGGTTCCGGGGCAAGCGAAGTTCTCAAGTTTTGGAAAAAGTGACAGACAGATAATTATGATGAATAAATTTTTCTATTAATTTTATGCAATTTTTTTTTCTTTTGTGAAAATTCTTTACCCTTCCTAAGGGCCCCCAAACAAATTTTTATACGGGGCCCCGCTAAGGCACGCTACGCTTCTGGTAAATCATCACCTATCCCCCGTCTCTGTCGTTTATTAAACAAATGCAGTGAATTTCTGGACGTACACTTTGACTCTTTGTCGCAGTTCCGGAAGAAGTTGGCAGAACTAAATTAGTCGGCTCCACCTCTCCCTTTTATTGGCCACTTGTTTGTTTTTTCTTAAATTTTATTAGATTTAAGTATTTTGCAATTTGTAAAGAAAAGCAATAATTTATTTTTATGTTAAGATTAATATTTGTTATGTATATACCACTGTACATAACGCTTCTCTAATTGTTGGTACCTACTCTGTAGCTACCTTAGTACCTATGTTGTGCAACTAGCTAAGAACTTATTTATAATTATCAACTGTACATTTAAGTGTTGTAAAAATAAATGGTGGTATGTATGTTATTTTTAAAAAATAAATTCCAAATAATTAACTTTCTTGTAAATAAATAATTTTAAAAATATGTCAAATAGTTTTCTTTATACGATTTTTTCAATTGTTAACTAATTCATGGCCCACCCTGTAGTACAAATAAATTAAATAGCACTACTTATGTTTTCTCTGACAAATTTGGTCAGGGTTTTGGTAGTGTATTAAGTCAGTGTTCTCAACTGTGTGTAATTAATAATTGTTTTACTGGTGCCAGTATGAGCCAATTGATTAGCAATATGAAATCGACAAAAATAAACCCCGGTTCAACTATTATATTATTATATGGGGATAGTTTGAATGTCAGAAAAAGGGAAATTATTAAATGCGTGGATTTCATGTTGCATCTTGGTGAGGCAAATGATTGTAAATTTATTTTTTCTGCCTTGCCTTATTCCCGTTATTTATCCAGGGAGCAAAACAGGCATATTTATAATTTAAATATGTTAATTTATAATAGGACTTGTCATCACAGTGACACCATTTCATTTTTTGACTGTAATCAATTTATATCTGATTATAAGTTGACTTATTATGGTATGTATTTGTCACCTAGTAATAGGAGATAGATTGCGGGCCTTTTGGCTTATAGTATGCGGAGTGACACTGGTACTTGTAGTGTACCTTCGATTACTGTTAGTAGTAATACTAATGGTTCTTTTGACACACCTTGTAGTTTAAACTATTAGGTGCGACAATGGGTCAGCTGCCTATGTTGAATGTTGTACATCAAAATATGCAGGGTCTGTCCGGCAAAGAGCTAGAGTTAAGTTTATTTTTAGAATATTATGATGTTCGGGTATTATGTTTGACTGAACACTGGTTGAAAGAACATGAAGTAGTGTTTATCAATAATGATAATTTTACCGTGAAAAGTGCATTTGTGAGGAAAAGTGCTATTCGCGGTGGCTCTTTAATTCTTGTTTCGAACATGTTGAAGTGTAAGCAACGTTTAGATTTAGTTAATCTTTCTATTGAGCACACTATTGAGTAGTCTTGTGTTGAACTTGAGCGATACATTATAATTTGTGTTTATAGGCCCCCCTCTGGGGATTTTGTTAGTTTTGAACTGGTAATGGAGGATGCACTTAATAGGTTGAAATCGAGTAACAAAAGTATTATTTTATGTGGAGATTTCAACATTGACATTTTAGAGGTTACTCCTTCAAGTATTAGACTTCTCAATCTGTTTAGGTCTTATAATTTAATTAACTTGTTTTTTGAACCTACGCGTATCAAGGCATCTTCGTCAACCTGTCTTGATAATATATTTAGTGATTGTAATGCCGATAGTAAATTTGTATTAAATGAGCTAACATCCGACCACTGTGGCTTATTAGCTAACTTTCCCATTCAATTGCATAAAAAGCCGCATATGCTTCAATGCAGGCCTTATACAGCTAGTCGCTGCAAAATGTTTAAAAATAATGTGGCTCATAAAATGACGCCATCCATAGTGGAATACAAGAATGTTAATGAAATGTATAGTGCCGTTTTTAATGTTGTGCAAATGGAGTACCAAGCTTAATGGATCGTCTGTTGGATTTAACCAATGGGCTACTCCGGGTATTTATAAAAGTAGAGCGAGACTATACGAGCTATATGGTATGAAAAAATACAGGTTTGATACTCCCTTTCTAGAGTATATAAAACAATATTCAAAATTATTCAAAAAAAATTGTGTTTCTGCTAAATCAAAATTTCTAAGCGATACAATTAAAAATTCAAATAATAAAGTAAAAACCACTTTGAAAATTATTAATAATGAAACTGGCAAATCTGTTAAACAGGATAAGCAACTTGAGATCATGGTCGACAACAAATTAGTTCATAAGGCCGCTGACGTAGCTGAGGCATTTAATGAGTTTTTTGCTAACATACCAATAGCTACAACTCGCTCCTTAAATTCATCCCCATCTATAGCTGAGAATCTTTTGCATAGTAGTGTATCCAAGTGTGACCGTCTGTTTCACTTTGAACACCGCGTTTATCCCCGCGTGATGTGGTTAATATTTTTAAAACAATTAAGTTTAAAAACACCGGTGATTATTGGGACATTTCCATTAAAGTATTAGGTAATATAATAGACATCGTAGCCCCCTATCTAGCTGTTAATTTTAATAAATGTGTTGACCTAGGAACTTTTCCTGATTTAATGAAGAAAAGTAAAGTTATACCATTATTTAAATCCGGTAATAAAACAGATGTTGGTAACTTCAGACCGATTTCTATCTTACCTGCAATCAGCAAAATATTTGAAAAATTAATACTTAAGCAGTTGCTAAAACATTTTAATTCGAATAATCTCCTACATAGTGAACAATATGGTTTCACAAAGGGTCGCTCGACTATGGATGCGGGTGTTGCTCTACTGAAACACATATTTAACGCATGGGAGAGGTCGCAAAATGCTATTGGAATTTTTTGTGATCTCTCCAAAGCCTTTGATTGCGTGCACCATGACATACTTTTGCGTAAACACCGCCACTGCGGTGTCGAAAATGAGGCTCTCAATGTGATAGGTTCTTATTTACATAATAGATTACAGTGTGTAGATATTAACGGTGTGAAATCTTCCGGGCTACCAGTTCAGTTAGGAGTACCACAAGGCTCAATACTGGGTCCATTCTTGTTTTTAGTATACATTAATGATTTACCATTCTATTTAAAGGGCATCTGTGACGTTGTGTTGTTTGCAGATGATACCTCTCTAATTTTTAAAGTAGACAGGAATAGACATAATTTTGACGAAGTAAACAGTGCACTCTCAACAGTTACGGATTGGTTTACGTCAAATAACCTAGCTCTTAACCCCAAGAAAACAAAATGTGTAAAGTTCGCCTTGCCTAACGTTAGAAATCTAGGACCTAACATCGTTTTAGATAAAGAGGTGCTTGAAACTGTGGGCTCGGCAGTTTTTCTGGGAATAACAGTAGATGCCAAACTTCAGTGGGGACCACACATATCAACCCTAGCAGGAAGGCTCAGTTCGGCCGCCTACGCCGTCAGGAAAGTAAGACAATATACTGACGTTGATACAGCTCGTTTAGTTTACTTTAGTTATTTCCACAGCGTTATGTTCTACGGTATTCTACTGTGGGGCAAAGCCGCTGACGTACAAAATATATTTGTACTTCAAAAACGAGCTGTCCGAGCAATTTACCAGCTCGGTGTCAGATTTTCTCTGAGAAATTTGTTTAAAGACATTGGTATTCTCACGGTTGCTTCACAGTTCATCTTAGCCAACATCTTATATGTTAGGCAAAATATTCACGTGTACACCAAAAACTGTGATATTCATAATATTAACACCAGAAATAAGGACAAACTGCGAGCCCCTTTTCACCGACTTCAAAAGGTTCATAACTCTTTTGTTAGGCTTGGTATAGCTTTTTATAACAAGATACCCTCTGCTTTGCTAGACGTGCCCTACAATGCATTTAAAGCACAAATTAAATCCAAGCTTTGTTCAAAGGCATATTATTCCGTGAATGATTATTTAAATGATAAGAATAGCTGGTCGCTCTGATTAACTCAGAACAATGTTTGTGTTCTTTCTCAGTAATTAGCTTATTGATACGTTATATGAGTTCATATAATTTACTTTTTTACAATACATAAATATGTAAGCTGTCACACCCTTTATGCCTGGGGCTTCTTAGTTAAGTAACAAGTTTTAGTTAATTACATTTTCATTTGAATATAAATATATTGTTTTGCTTTGCTGGTATTTTGGCGTGGTAGCTGGCATATGGTAAATAATTTCATTGTTGTTGTATTTTATCGTGTTCATCACTATACATAGTATTGTATAAAAACATGTGTTTTTTTAAAAATGAACAGACAGCTGTGCTGCTGGGGAGTGTGTTCCGCCACTTCTTCTTCCCAGCGAAAGCACTAGGAAGTGTCGATGGGTGGGCGTTTTGGGGGACTGTCTTATGTAATATTGACGTTAAAAAGTGCTGATTCTCAGCCTAATTTGAATAAATGACTTTTGATTTTGATTTTGATATACATGTGAAGTGAAAATTAAATAAATATGTTTAGTGGCTCAAAGGTCTTTTCTTACATTCATTGTTATATACGTATAACTACATACATATATGCATAATGTACTCGTAATTCTTAGGATACGTCCTAAGATTACCTACGTACATTATGTTTAAGGTGAGCTCACTTTAAGCATATTATACGTAGACTGTCACTATTGACAGCCGTCAATAGTGTCAATCCATTAATTGCAAGGACAGCTGAAAAGAAAAGAAAGAAAGAAAGAAAGAAAAATTTTATTCTGCACAAACAAAACACACCTTACAACTAAATACAATAAAATATCAAACAAAATACAGGAAAAAAAAAAATAATAATAATAGCATCAAAAGTCTCGTATCCTAACATGCAAAACAGTAGGGCCTTCACGGAGGCCCCTCACCCCGCCAGTGAGCCAGATGTTGAATACCAGTGTCTGGAGAATATGCTCCCCGAAACTGTGGCTCAGCTACAGCTCCCCGCTCATCTGATTTACACAGACGGTAGTAAATCGGATGAGGGGGTCGGGGCGGCATATTCATACTGGCGGGATGGGTCCGAGATTCGGACCAAGCGAATGAGGTTGGAGCCGATGTGTACCGTCTTTCAGGCGGAGCTGCTCGCGATAGCCAGGGCTACGGACCTGGTTGTCTTGAGAGGCTTCGACTGCGCGGCGGTGCTCAGCGACTCTCGATCCTTTTTTTTTTTTTTTTTTTTTTTTTGCCGGGGTGGAAATCCTCATAGGATGCCCGCCGCCCTGGGGTGGGCGTCGGGGTATGTCAGACTTTTACTGACTAAAACCACCCCGGTGTGTCTTCTATCACGAGCGCGCGTGGGGCCGCGGGAGTCTAAATTCTTCCACGGCCCCACATCCTCGTGCTGGCCCGGTCTGTCCGGGCCTCGTCTCCTGCACGGGGTAGTGGGGTGTTAAACTACCCCGTGCATCGCCTCAAAGGCGCGCGCCGACACTCGCGCGCGCCTCCGCCTCGGGGTCCATCAATGGGGGGCGGGGACTTCCCCATGTCCCTCGCCCCTGGACCCAATCATGGGGGGCGGAAGAGGGCGTTATCCGCCCTTCCTCGGCGCCCGGTGCGTCTTCTGCGGCCCGGGAAGGGAGTTGATATCTCCCTTTCCCGTTCCGCAGCTTCCTTCTGCGACATCACGTCCTCGCAGAAGGACACCACCGCGTCCCACGACTCTGAGCTGCCGACCATCCTCCGCACTACTGCCGGCAGCGTCAGGTCGCCTCCTACTTCATTTGTGAGGACACGGCGCTGCTCCTCCCAAGCTACACACTCGGAGAGCGTGTGCTGCGCCGTGTCCTCCCCGCATTGGACGCAGTGGTGGCACCGAGCGTCCGGCTCCCTGCCTAAGCGACGCAGGTACTTGCCGAAGCAGCCATGCCCCGACAGTACCTGCGTCACCCTGAACGACAGGGAGCCGTGCCTCCTCCCGAGCCAGTTGTCGAGTACTGGCCGGATCGCCTCGACGGTAGCGAGGCCGGCGGTAGGGCGCATAAGCCTCTGCCGCCAGTCCGCCACCAGGACCTGACGGAGCTCCTCTCGGCGCAGCTCTATCTGCCGCTGCACCGGACTGGAGCCCCGTGTCCGTTCTTCCTCGCGCCATCGATACAATGACGCGAGTACTTTCGCCTCTAGGTCCCAGGGCGGGGATCCGGCCAGGACGCAAGCCGCCTCGTAGGATATCGTGCGATACCCGCGGACGACCCTGACGGCCATCGCCCTCTGCGGCTTGCGCAGAATGGCGAGTGTTCCGGCCGTCAGGTCCATCGCCCACACAGGGGCCCCATATAGGGCCATGGACCGCACGATTCCTACGTATAACCGCCTACAGGCGGCGCTCGGGCCCCCCATGTTGGGAAGCAGCGTTGATAGCGCGCCTGCTGCACCCATCAGCTTGGGCGCCAGCCGCCGGAAGTGGGGTCCGAAATCCCACCGGCTGTCGAGCACCAATCCCAGGTACTTCATGGTGAACTCGACAGCTCTCCGCAGCTATCCGGGCCCCACTGACCACGATATGTGATCCCGGCGCCGGCGCACGCCGGGGGCCATGGAAAACCATGGCCTCCGACTTGTCAAGGGCCACCTCCAGGCCCAGGCGCTGGATGCGGTTCACCACCTGAGCGACTCTCGATCCTCGCTCGACTTGATCCGAAACCCGGAAACGCACCATCCCCCTGCTTGCTAGATATTCTTACGAATATGGGTAATATTCGTAAGAATATCAGGGAGCAAGAGGGGACTGGTAAAGTCCTCCGGTTCTTTTGGGTGAAAGCTCATGTCGGGGTCCCCGGCAATGAGCGCGCCGACGAACTGGCTAGGCAGGCGGCGGCCCAGTCCAGGGTCGCCCCAGCGTATGACAGGTGTCCAGTCTCATACGTCAAGCGACGTTTGAGGGAGGGCACAGTAGCTGTCTGGAACGGGAGGTACACCGGCGGGGCCACGGCTGGGGTCACGCGAATGTTCTTCCCCGATGTGGTGCGCGCGCGCAAGGTCCTGAAGTGTCTCGACAGGACGTCTATCTGGGCGCAAATTTTGACTGGTCACGGCGGCTTCGCCGCGTACCTGCATAAATTTAAATTGAAGAATAGTCCAGCCTGTGTGTGTGACACACAGGCATCAGAAACCATTCAGCATCTGTTGTTCGAATGTCCGAGGCACAACCGCGACAGATACGACCTGGAAGTAAGTACTGGATTAAATTTGTCGGAAACGACCATTGCAGGAATTATAGCAGATAAGCACTCCAGGCCGTATCTGGAGCGGTTCTGCCTCAAAGTGGCTAAGCAGTCTATCGAAAGAAACCGGACGAGGGCAGCACAGCCAAGCACTGTGCCGTCGGCAAGATTTGTTTAATTATAAATTGTATAAAAGTAAGATAGAATAAGTAGGAAATGACTAGTATAAAGAAAATAATGACAAAGAAAAGGAAAAATATATAGACTGGGGAAAAAAGCGACCCCGAAAAAATGACAAGGCCAATGCCGCAAAAAAACGGAAAGTGCGGAAAAAAGAGAATTGGCAAAAAAAAAATAACAAAAAAGTAAAAAAGGATTCTTGCCACGCAAGGAGACAAAGACGCCAAATTAAAAAAAAAAAAAAAAAAACATGCAAAACAGAGTTAATTTGATGTCAACGCCAGAGTCATAGACCATATAGACGATGGAAGTAATAAGCACTACGTACAACGTAGTACTTACCACCTCCATGCCATAGGCATTAGACAGTACGCATTATTTGACAATTCGAATTCGATCCGTCTGTCATCCGCAATGCGCTCGCGACACTGGCTCATGTCAACAAACCAAACAACAACTTAAAAATACAAAAATATAATTGAAGAAAGGAGTAAATAAATAACTGTGTTACAAAACAAATAACAGTTTAACTGTGCGTCGCATCTGTGCAAGAAAAGGTTGTTGCTCAGCAAAATGCTGTGACTTCAGACGAATCTATTGTCAACAGCGCTGATTTTCAGCAACCACCTCTCGGTTGACGTAATGACGTCCCAACGAGTGAGACAATTTATCGGGTAAGTGTAATTTTCTTTTTACATGATCTATAAGTGATAAACTGGCAAAAGGTGAGAAACATAGAAAAATATATATAAATATTGTGTATAGTGTGGTGTGATTTTCTATTAGGTACATAAATATCTTTGATTACTTAGTATTATTGCATTTTTAGCCTTCCCCATGGGCGTCGATGGCGGCCATTTGCACAACAGCATGGCGCTGGCAGACGATAACCATGCTTCTTGAACACACCCACTCAAGGAACTGAAAAGCATGACAAATTGGGCTTAAGCAGGGAGGATCCAATGCCACCCGCACTGACGGACAACCATATCCATTGCCCAGAGGCCATTACCTTTGAGGCGAGTATAGAAAAAGAAATAGTAATAATAATATCTTAAGCTAAGTTGTCTGTTGTATCTGCAAGAAGTATTTCTTTAATATATTTAAAAAGTGCTTCTTTGTTCTAAGGTCTCTTACTGGTGGAGGAATGTTATTCCAACAGTGGGTGGCGGCATACCGGAAACTCCCCCTGAAAGCTGCGGTCTTATGTGCTACTGTACAAAGGGGTTTGGTAGCGAAACGTGGTAAATATTTGCTCTGTCTCCAACTTAACTTCTCAAACAGATAGTGAGGTTTTTGTGTAGTGACTATTCCAAAAAGCAGACCAGCCATATGTAACCTTCTCCCAGCAGCCATTTTCAATATATTATTTTCGTTTATAAATGGTGTTACATGACTTCTACTAGGTATCTTTACACAGAACCGTGTACAAGCATTCTGTATGCGTTGAATCAGATTCTCTGTTCTTGCTAACAGGCATGGGCCATACACAGTATCACAATAATTAAGTCTAGATAAAATTAGGCTATCCACCAACTGTTTGCGTAAATCAACGGTCAGGTAGTCTCTAATTGAGTAAAGGAGTTTTAGTCTATAAAAACAACTCCTCATGCAATTACTGATATGCTTTTCAAAGCGCAGTTCCGGATCCATGGTTAACCCAAGGTTGCATGCCACCTCTACCCTATCTATCCTTTCTCCTCTGATTAAAACCTCTGGCTTGGCTGACAGTATAGTGCCTATCATTTTCCTACTGCCCAAAACCATAAATTTAGATTTTACTGGGTTTTTTTTTTTTTTTTTTTTTTTTTTTTTTTTTTTGTGCCGTCTCTTTTCTTCTTGCTTGGCAAGAATCATTGTTTGCCATTTTTATTTTCGCCAATTCTATTTTTTCCGCGTCTTGTTTTTTGCGGCATTGGCCTTGTCATTTCTTTTTTGGGTTGCTTTTTTCCCTGTCAATATTCTTTTCTTTTCTTAGTCATTCTTTTCTTTATATCATATTACAATTAATCTTATTTTGCTTAAGCTATCTTACTTCTATTACTTCTATACAATTTTATACTTCAACAATTCTTGCCGACGGCACAGTGTTTGGCTGTGCTGCCCTTGTCCGATTTCGTTCTATGCTCAATTTTGCAACTTTGAGGCAAAACCGCTCCAGGTACGGCCTGGAGTGTTTGTCCGCCATGAGGTCGGCTATGGATGTTTCCGTCAATTTTATACCAGTGCTTACTTCCAGGTCGTACCTGTCGCGGTCGTGCCTCGGGCATTCTAATAATAGATGCTGAACCGTTTCGGATGCCTGTGTGTCACACACACAGGCCGGACTATCTTTCAATTTAAACTTGTGCAGGTACGCGGCGAAGCCGCCGTGACCAGTCAAAATTTGCGCCCAGATAGACGTCCTGTCGAGGCACTTCAGGACCTTGCGCGCGCGCACCACATCGGGGAAGAACATTCGCGTGACCCCAGCCGTGGCCCCGCCGGTGTACCTCCCGTTCCAGACAGCTACTGTGCCCTCCCTCAAACGTCGCTTGACGTATGAGACCGGACACCTGTCATACGCTGGGGCGACCCTGGACTGGGCCGCCGCCTGCCTAGCCAATTCGTCGGCGCGCTCATTGCCGGGGATCCCGACATGAGCTTTCACCCAGAAGAACCGGAGGATTTTACCACTCCCCTCTTGCTCCCTAATATTCTTACGAATATGGGTAGCAAGGGGGTGGTGCGTTTCCGGGTTTCGGATCAAGTCGAGCGAGGATCGAGAGTCGCTGAGCACCGCCGCGCAGTCGAAGCCTCTCAGGACAACCAGGTCCGTAGCCCTGGCTATCGCGAGCAGCTCCGCCTGAAAGACGGTACACATCGGCTCCAGCCTCATTCGCTTGGTCCGAATCTCGGACCCATCCCGCCAGTATGAATATGCCGCCCCGACCCCCTCATCCGATTTACTACCGTCTGTGTAAATCAGATGAGCGGGGAGCTGTAGCTGAGCCACAGTTTCGGGGAGCATATTCTCCAGACACTTTTACTGGGTTTAAAACTAGTGAGTTATCATCAGACCACAGCACTACTCTCTCAAGATCGTCATTAATCTTTCTCATAGCTTCCAATGTATCAGCTGGTTTAAAAGTTTTATATAACTGGATATCATCTGCGTACATATGATACATGCAATACTGGAAAGAGTTAACAATGTCGGCACTGTATAGAATATATAAAATAGGCCCCAAAATAGATCCCTGAGGCACACCACGTGGCACCTGGCGAAGGGGGGATGAAAGCCTTGATCCATCCTCCTTCTGGATTTCAACTAGCTGTGATCTATTTTGCAAGTAGCTAGCGAACCACTCTATTGTTTTCGTTGTAAATCCATAATATGCTAGCTTTGAAAGCAATAGAGAAGTGTTTATTGAATCAAAAGCCCGTGAGAAATCAAGAAGTACAAGGATTGTTCAAAATCAAAAAAATCACAATCAAAAAGACTGAAGGTCCGGTAGCACATTGTTCCCTTCCAAATATTGCAGCATTTGGTTATTGACCACCCTCTCTAATATCTTTGATAGACAGGGCAAAATGCTGACCGGACGGAGATCTTTGAAGGTACTCGGGTTGCTAACTTTAGGCAGAGGACGCACAATAGCACACTTCCATAAGTCAGGGTAGGTGTGTGTCTCTATAGACTTATTTACCAATTTGGTAATAGCCTGAAGGGTGGTTGGCAGAGTCAGCATTATCATATCCAGGCTTATTCCATCAATCCCCTTCGCATTCGACCCCAAGGTGTTTATAACCCTTAGAATTTCTTCCTCACTGACGCTTCGCTACTCAAATTGTGTTTCACCAAACCTGTTGCTACTAAAATATGCAAGCTGCGATGTGGGTGTTGCACACTGTCCCGGTACTTTCAAAAATGCCTTGTTGATCTCGTCTGGATCATTAAACTGTGTGGGAAGCATAGTTTCACCATGTTCAGCAAAAACATCCTTCTTGAGACTGTTCCAAAGCATTTTGGGGTTTCTCAGCTGGCTATTAATGTGCCCATCAAAGTATGCCTTCTTTTCCTGAGTCAAAGCTGCACTAGCTTGTTTTTTTAAGTCCAAATAGTATCTCTTTGCTGTATCTAGCTTGTTCTTATGATAGTTTCTTTTTGCCTCATCTCTCAACCTAATCATTAATTTTATGTTTTCTGTAATCCATGGTGTGGGCCGGTCTCTAAAAATCTTACTTTTTATTGGGGCATGTAAGTCAAACAGCTGAGTCATACAAACATTAAAATGCTGAGTCATGCTATTAACATCCGGCAGTGAGCTTATATCACACCATGGCATTAATTTTAAATCCACTATGAAATAATCATTTAATATGTCTCTTAAAGGCCGATACACAACTAACCGAGGCTTGCTGTTCACCTTCTTGATGACTGTATCGCATACAATAAATTAATGGTGACCCAGCTCACTGGTATGACTCACCAGGACATTACGAACCCCCACATCGGTACATATAACGTCTATAAGAGTGCTACTGTCCCCCACAAAATGGGTGGGTGATTGTACTACCTGATTTAGGTTGGTATAATTAAAAAATTCCATCATACATTTAGTTTTTGCACTACCCACATCCAGTAAATTAACGTTGAAATCTCCCAGCAATACTAAATGATCATAAGGTGCCAACTCGCTTATGCTGTCAGTCACACCACCCAGAAACGATGATAATTCAAACCATGGTGGCCTGTATGCCGTGCCAATCAACAACTTCCTTCCATTTATAGTTAAGTTTAACCACATCTGTTCTACATCAGACTGCTCTGAGTGCGACCGTACACGTATCCTTAGGCCTGACTTGATGTAAAACGCCACTCCTCCGCCACGACCTCCACGTATAGTGGTAGGGCGCGGAACGTGCTTTAGCCTATATCCAGGAACTTTAGGTGCGCGCCCCTGCTCCCCAGATCTCAGCCACGTTTCGTTAATTGCCATTATATCCACCGAGTGTTGCGCCATAGCAATCAGAAACTCGTCCTGGTTAGTAGCCAAAGAGCCGGCATTGAATAAACCAAACCTTAATAATTTTGACATAGTCATGATACGGTAGGAGTAATGATTGTATAGATGTGTATATAGAATAACAATAGTATTTTATAATGTAATAGTGATATAGTAATAGTTTGTATGTACAATATAATATATGTGGTAATATAATTCTGTTCATGACTTATGAATATGTAATTCTTGTATATAGGTTTTAATTCTATTAGTTTTGTATATGTATTGTGAATATTTGTAAACATTGTTGGTAGTGTGTTTATGATAACGTGTGTTACGTATCGGTACCAACACATGTCCCCTCAACGTGACCAGCACCTTGTCACGAGGCCCAAATCAGCCGAATCAGGATATTATACCTATTTTCATGCAACTGAAGCTATGCGGAGTATTACAACATCCCAACGGCTGAGTCGTCTCCTCGTGTCGCCGCCTCGTGCCCAGCCGCGAATCGCTAAATCATCAATCACCCCATTAGACGTCACCACGATAAAACACATATATAGAGGAATCTCGAGATGCAGGGGCATTATTTAAGCGTTAGACATAATGTAGGATAGTAGAGTGTAGAGTGTCGTCCTAACTTCGGAGGCATTCGCACTTAGGTTAAGTAGATTTAAGAGTTACCATGTAATGTAACTATAATAAATGTAGTATAAGTGATTATAGTTTCCATTTGCACCCTCCGTCGTGGCCGAAAATGTAATTCGTGTGTAAATACGTATATATATATGTTCCTCGTGCTATTGCAGTACTCACTCTTGTATCTCCACGTCCTCCGATCACAACAGATACGACGCACAGACGTCATGCATGTATTGTCAAGCAACAAACGCTTATCACCCAAAAAACTAACTAGAGAAAGAGAACATGTAGCAAAATACAGAAGCTTACATGTTATTGTATGGACCAATATACTGTTGTATATCTTCCTCAGATGCGATTCTTTGTGTGGAGTCGCCAGGGCTCCGTCGAACCAAGATACGACCACGCCTCGTCCACACGAATCGCCAGCCATTCATACTCGCTGCCGTCCTGGTTTGCCGAAACAACTGTTGGTTCAGTTTCGTCAGTCTCTCATTCACATAAAAGCGCACAGGCTTCCCAGATATACTATAATCACTTATACTACATAAGTGATTATAGTTTCCATTTGCACCCTCCGTCGTGGCCGAAAATGTAATTGGCGCAGTCGGTAGGATACTCGCGGGCCGGTTCGCGAGCGCGTTAAAATTATCTAATATCGATATTTGTGATCGCGAGCTACCCGGGTCGCTATCAAGCACCGTACGAGTATCCAGAATCTACGTGAAGCCACAGCAGAGGATATCCACACATCGATAGCGCAATTGGAATCAAAAATCATCCAACGTAAAAAAAAAAAAAAAAAAGACATAAAAAAGAAAATATAGTAATATATTATAATTTGAATAATTTAGTACGCAGACTAACTACCCCGCCGGCGCAGGCCTATCATACGGCGCAGCATCCGGAGAGTCTTCCTCCTCCAGAGCCACCAGAAGCAGATGACACCGATAAATATGAGCAAGGCCCAAGGCATTCGCGAAAAGGTGCAGATCAGCAGCAAGCTACCCAGGAAAGCCTCTTATAGCCATTATCCTCCGAATTAGAAAACTGGCGCAACTGAAGACATATCCAGGCATCTATACAACGAAGAAAACCATGTTTAAAGTAAGTCCTTGAACCCTTCTTCAAGTGTTGCTACCTTGTCCTTCCTTTTACCTATATTATATTTATTAAGACAAGATTTTTCATCCGCAAGAAAGTAGGAAGAAATCTGTCTCTTTCAGACAGATAAATATTACTAGGGAAGTGGATTCTAATAGGTCAATAGATTCAGATAACTTAGAATAAAAAAATATTATTCGATAGCGACAAAATGACATTGAACCCCGATACATCTATAAAGCTTTGCGTACAGTCCCCGATTTTGATGGCAATCCGAATGTTGTCACACGGTCTATTAAAATATGCGATCAGCTCGTATTACAATATGTCAAGAATAACCCGGATTACGAGTTAACAAATCTTTGCCTCATAAAAGCTAATTTAAATAAAATCACAGGTTCCCACATTAGCCACTACCATAGAAGAATGCCAGTCTTATCCAGTTATGTTAATGCTGATCCTAATCATCTCTATGATAATTTTTTTAATATATATTGTAAGCAATTTGATTCCACCTTTGTTCCCAAGACTATCTCTATTAATAGTAATGCATCTTTCTCTGTTTGGGCTACCATAGGTATTCATAAAAGTAGAACTCGGCTTTATGAACTGTACAATGAGAGGACTTATATTAACACTGTTGAATTTAATTTGTATGTTAGAAAATACTCAAAATTATTTAAACAAGTTTGCTATATGGCCAAGTCACGTTACTTGAGTTCAAAGATAAAAAACAGTAGTAATGTAATTAAAACGACTTGGAAAATTATTAATAGTGAAACGGGAAGGTCCAGTGATAGAAATACTGACTATAGCCTGACGGTTAATGGCAACATAATAAAATCAGACTCGCAAGTCGCTGAGGTGTTTGAAAATTTCTTTTCGGATATTCCTGTTTTAACTACTAAATCCCTAAACTCATCACCTTCTGTTGCTGAGTCTTTGCTTAAAGAAAATGTTAATGTTTGTAATTCGGAATTTCACTTTGAATATGTTACCAGTAAAGATATAATTAAAATCTTTCACACTCTCAATATAAAAAAGACTGCTGACCTATGGGGTCATTCGGTGGAAGTTGCGAAGTCTATTATTGATATTGTGGCACCCACTCTAGCGGTTATCTTTAATACTTGTATTGACTGTGGAGAGTTTCCTGATCTCATGAAAAATAGTAAGATAATACCTTTGTTTAAATCAGGCAGTACATCAGACCCCACAAATTATAGACCTATTTCTGTACTACCTACCTTTAGTAAAATTTTTGAGAAATTAATTTTAAACCAAATGCTAAGTTTTTTTAATAAACATAAATTATTACATAGCAAACAGTTCGGTTTTACAAGGGGTCGTTCAACTACTGATGCCGGTGTTGAACTTCTATGTCATATCTACAATGCATGGGAGGATAAATCAAATCAAATCAAATCAAATCAAAGCATTTATTTCAAATAAACCAGTTACAGGCACTTTTGAATTGTCAGAAGTTCGGTCAGTCAGTAAGGTGAAGCTAGTCGCCCATTCCAAAAAGTAGGTACCTATGGAGAAGAACGGGCAAGAAACTCCATGGACACTCTTTTAAAATATCAAGCTATTGATACAAATATTTGATTACATCATTCATTTTGAAATCAATCGTGTGAGAACGATGCAGAAATATATTGTACGCTGAGAGCGTCCATTATGGAAAAAAAAACAACAATTCAGAAATTAAAATACGCCGTAGCAGCTAAGAGATGACCAGTCCCCTCTGACGGCGTCCGTTCACGAACATGACGTATGGATCAGCATCATTCAGCTCAACCATATTGAAGGGAACCTAATGACCCAACACACACGCCACCATCAGCGAGACATTTGAGTGAGCATGACATACTCTCAACAGCCATAGCACTATCAAGTCAATAAACGACTAACCCAACAAATAGATGCTATACAGCAAATAGATCGTGCTCACACGTGTTCCATGCAATTATACAATACTAAGAAATTGAATCTACACAATGCAAAGACAGTTTTGTCCAAGGTTCAGCAGCTCCAACGGTGTTCCCGAATGCTAAGTTTAGCTCCTGTGCAGCTGCACCAGTGCCGAATACCCCTGTCAGCGATGCAATTCCGTAACGTACAATATGCCTGGCTACATAGTGTATACTGGCTTTGAGTTAAGAAAAAACAAACAATTGCAAATTTAAACTACGAGAGGAAAAATCAAAGAACAATCAGTGTAAGCATAGAAATCGGACGCAGCTCAAGCCCAAGCCTTTTTGTCGTCAATATAATCTTTAACACTATAAAATGCTTTCTGACACAACTTACGTTTAATGAAGCATTTGAATTTATTCAGGCTCAGATCTTGAACCACCTCTGGAAGTCTATTGTAAAAATGTATACATTGGCATCTAAAAGAGCCACCTATTTTCTTGAGCCTTGTTGTAGGTACAATAAATTTGTGCTTGTTTCTAGTATTTATACTATGGACATCACTGTATTTTTTATACAATTTTATATTTTTATGAGCAAAATGCGATGCCTTGGGCATTTTTTGTGATTTGTCCAAGGCATTCGATTGCGTTCTTCACGAGACGTTAATCAGGAAACTCCGCCACTACGGGATCAGGAACTCTGCATTGGATCTTATTACATCCTACTTGAGTGGTAGGATTCAAAGCGTTGACGTTAATGGAAAAAGATCATCCGGATCTTTAGTAACAATGGGAGTCCCACAGGGGTCAATTCTTGGTCCCTTTTTGTTTCTTGTTTACATTAATGACCTGCCGTACCTCATAAAGGATAATCACGATATAGTGTTGTTTGCAGATGACACTTCACTTTTATTTAAACTTAAACGTCAGCAGCAGGTCACTGATGATGTAAATAGCGCGATCTCCAAAGTAGTCCACTGGTTTAATGTTAATAATTTACTCTTAAACGAGAAAAAAACCAAATGCATTAAGTTTACTCTACCTCACGTTAGGCAGGTGAAAACTAAAGTGTTGATAAGGGGCGAAGAATTGGAATCTGAAGACAGCACAGTGTTCTTGGGTATAACTCTAGATGCTAAGCTTCAATGGGGTCCCCATATAGAAAAATTGTCAAAAAAACTAAGTTCTGCTGCATACGCAGTTAGAACAATTCGTAATTTGACTGATATTGAGACGGCCCGTTTAGTGTACTTTGGCTATTTCCATAGCGTAATGTCGTACGGCATTCTGTTGTGGGGAAATGCCACTGATATTCAGACAATATTTGTTTTGCAGAAACGAGCTGTTCGTGCAATTTATAAATTAAGTCCAAGACACTCTCTCAGAGAAAAATTTAAAGAAATTAATGTACTGACCGTGCCGTCTCAATATATTTATGAAAATCTTTTGTATGCTCATAAAAATATAAAATTGTATAAAAAATACAGTGATGTCCATAATATAAATACTAGGAACAAGCACAAATTTATTGTACCTACAACAAGGCTCAAGAAAATAGGTGGCTCTTTTAGATGCCAATGTATACATTTTTACAATAGACTTCCAGAGGTGGTTCAAGATCTGAGCCTGAATAAATTCAAATGCTTCATTAAACGTAAGTTGTGTCAGAAAGCATTTTATAGTGTTAAAGATTATATTGACGACAAAAAGGCTTGGGCTTGAGCTGCGTCCGATTTCTATGCTTACACTGATTGTTCTTTGATTTTTCCTCTCGTAGTTTAATTTTGCAATTGTTTGTTTTTTTTTAACTCAAAGCCAGTACACACTATGTAGCCAGGCATATTGTACGTTACGGAATTGCATCGCTGACAGGGGTATTCGGCACTGGTGCAGCTGCACAGGAGCTAAACTTAGCATTCGGGAACACCGTTGGAGCTGCTGAACCTTGGACAAAACTGTCTTTGCATTGTGTAGATTCAATTTCTTAGTATTGTATAATTGCATGGAACACGTGTGAGCACGATCTATTTGCTGTAAAGCATCTATTTGTTGGGTTAGTCGTTTATTGACTTGATAGTGCTATGGCTGTTGAGAGTATGTCATGCTCACTCAAATGTCTCGCTGGTGGTGGCGTGTGTTTTGGGTCATTAGGTTCCCTTCAATATGGTTGAGCTGAATGATGCTGATCCATACGTCATGTTCGTGAACGTACGCCGTCAGAGGGGACTGGTCATCTCTTAGCTGCTACGGCGTATTTTAATTTCTGAATTGTTGTTTTTTTTTTCCATAATGGACGCTCTCAGCGTACAATATATTTCTGCATCGTTCACACGATTGATTTCAAAATGAATGATGTAATCAAATATTTGTATCAATAGCTTGATATTTTAAAAGAGTGTCCATGGAGTTTCTTGCTCGTTCTTCTCCATAGGTACCTACTCTTTGGAATGGGCGACTAGCTTCATCTTACTGACTGACCGACCTTCTGACAATTCAAAAGTGCCTGTAACTGGTTTATTTGAAATAAATGCTTTGATTTTGATTTTTGATTTTGAAGCAAAGCGCGACCTTTATAAAAAGTTAACTTAACAATCGTACGACAAAGGTCTTAAAGAACCTTTAGGATCCCGTAGGTACCCGATGTATAAGACCCGAAACGATTGAAAAGGCACTGGAATTTGTACAACAGGAATTAAATGTTATGTACCTACAGCAACGTAACGAGAGTATTCCCGAGTGACGTAATCCAACGCAGCAAACCTTTAGAATGTCACCTGCTATCTCTACGACCACACCGAAAGCTTTTAGTTTCCCTAACGCAGGTCCCAGCTGGCGTAAACCTATTCCTATGCAGCAGCAGCAGGGGAGGCCGCCATTCTAACATAACCAGATAGGTCATCGTGTCCCTAATTAATTTACGCATATTCAGCAAATGTTTCGCGCACCCCCGCCGATTTATAATCCGCAAAGTAACGTGTTTAAATTGCCAAATAGTAACTCTCCAGCGCAGTATACCGGTCCGAAACCGATGAGCGGTGTTAGTCGTTTTGCTCCAGAACCTCTAGGACTTCTGAGACATGACTGGACTAAGTCAGGGAACTCACTACCCAGCAAATACTCTAAGACACATGAAATGAATTATAACGAGATAACCGATAATGACAATGCTTATAATCACGCTGACTATTACTACGAACAACCCGACTATTATTACGAATGTGACCCTTACTACTATTCTGAGTATCACAACCACGATCAAAACGACCCAAATTACCAATACGTACAGGATAACTCTCAATTTAACGCTAAATGCCTAGACGCCCCACAACCATCTACTTCTCCTAAACCCGATCAGAATATCTAGTCTATGCTCGCGTAACTAGTAAGCATAACCATTCCATTACTATCCCGCATTTTAGTGAATTTAATAACCCTGTAAATGTTAAGTTGTTCATCCATAGATTCCATAATTATTTCGATGGTCTAGAATTGCTAACCGGAACACAGATTACGGATTTTTGTCATACCTTTATATCAATGTGGAAAACCTAATTATCAAGAAACCATTCCCGTAATTATATTACGCGTTCTGCCTACACCAAATCAGCTGCATAGCGACATGATAGCTATTTACGTCAAACGGATGTTTCCACATTCCACCGCACTCTGCTGACTCGACGCCTAGTGTCGCCGAACACCTACTTCCATCGCGCTGACACCGCATCCCGTTTCAAATTAATTTTCGCAATTGATCATTAAAACTGCAATTATAAAATCAAGTCTTAGCCAAGTTAATAATTAGTTATTGTAAATCTTGAATAAAATTAATTAATATTCCTACTTATAGTCGAGACAGCGATGTTTCGATTGCTCAGCAATACATTATAATTGCATTACTCGCGTTACCGATTACACAGGCATTGTAGAAATCAAAAACCCGATGAAATACGAAATAAATATTACGTTTGACCATCCTTTATACGCCAAGATACCTAATACTGAGTACACTAGCACCGAACAAGACCTTAAGCGCGTTAAAAAGGTTCTATCTCGCTTGCGTACAGTTCATTTAAATATCGAAGAAAAGACTAACTTAGAGACATTGTGTGCACGATATGCTGACGTGTTTTATGTTGAGGGAGAGCCCTTAACTTTTACAAATAAAATTAAACACCGTATTAGAACGACTGACGAACTTCCCGTTTATACACACATCAAAAGTGTCTAGGGATCAACATATATTTTTGCAATAACTTTTCTCCTGATTGATATTAATTAAAATTTTCTTTAAGGATTCATCAAATAAAGTGTTTTCGTTTGTCACAGTAACGATAAACCAAGTCACCTTTGCATTAATAAAGAAATTTGCCATTTTCCTAATAAAGGGATATTTGACATTTGAACCACTAACACAAAAGTTCGAAAAAAAGACTGAAATAACAGTTTTCTCTAAAATTTTATTGGGTAACTTAAACAATTAATAATCCGTGTTTCTACCGCGAACACTAACAACACAAGAACATCGGTTTGGCATACTCAAAATGAGTTCATCCAAATCACGCTGTGGAATGGCCGCCCATGTTCGTTGCAACAACAAAAAAAGGTCTTCTTGCGACTGGATACCCTCCATATTCGGCAGAGCTCTTCTCTGTAGCATATCCCATGCATGCTCAATCGGGTTCAAGTCTGGCGACTGAGCAGGCCAGGGCAGGACATTGATGTTAGCTGCGGCGAGAGTCTGTCTTACAACTCTTGCGGTGTGCGGTCGTGCATTATCATGCATTAACTGAAATAAGGGACCGATTTGCACTTGTAGAGGAACGATAACGTCTGATACAATCGTCTCAGCATAAATTTGAGCGTTGAGGTTGCCTCTGATCCAAATCAACTCAGTTCTTCCACCGATCCAAATACCCGCCCATACCATGATGGTTCCACCACTATAAGGATGGACTTCCTGGCAGGATTTTAATCGCTGTTGGCGTCCAGGGGTTCTCCAGTGTCGTATACGTCTTGTATCCGGTCTCATACCAAAACGAGACTCATCAGAAAAGCACACGAAACGCCATTGTTCTTCTGCCCAATTACTGTGTTCAAGAGCCCATTGATATCGAATCCTACGATTGTGCATTGCTATAGGTGGTACCCGTAGCGGTCTTCGGGAATGAAGGTTCACTTCATGCAAGCGGTTTCTGACTGTTTGGTCGCTAATTAAGTTCCCTGAAGAGTGATGAAGCCTCACGGCTAACATCATGGCGGTTATTGTTGGAGCTCTTCGAGTTAAGATTTGAATGTATCGGTCTTGTCTCCGTGTGGTGCAGCGATACCGTCCTCCATGGCGCTCAGCCACGGTACCAGTGCTTCGGTAACGTGTCCAAAGTCGACTGATAACACTCTGACTTGTATTCAGAGCTAAAGCCACAGTACGTTACGGGAACCAGCTTCTATCATTCCCACGGCTCTGAGCATTTCTTCCCTGCTTAAATGACGTCGCCGCTCCATAATAACGTTGGTTTTAATCAGTAGTAGGGAAACAGTAGCACTAATAATGTCTTCAATGCGTTGTATGTTTTTATAGGGAAAATATTGACAGCTGATTTTCATCTTTTACTCGAATTTGATTCACAGTTCCTGATTCAAATTATGAAATGCACCAAAAAGGATCCATATAAATTTATAAAATCATAAATTTATTACAAAGCCACATCTCAATCTCAAGAAATCCGCATAAAAATGCTTGATCCCTAGACACTTTTGATGTGTGTACTAAAAGCTACCGCTACCCTTTCGTACATCGACAAGAAGTTAGGGATCAGATTACTAAGATGTTAGACCAAGGTATTATACGACCTTCAGAATCAATTTGGAGCTCACCTATCTGGGTAGTTCCTAAGAAAGCCGACGCATCAGGCAAACAGAAATGGCGCATCGTAGTTGACTTTCGTAAATTAAACGACAAGACTATAGACGACAAGTACCCCATTCCTAACGTTAATGACATACTTGACAAGCTTGGTAAGTGCCAGTATTTCAGTACCCTGGACCTTGCCTCAGTATTTTATCAATGCGAAATGCATCCCGACGACATTCCTAAGACAGCTTTCAATGTAGAGCATGGGCACTTTGAGTTTCTACGCATGCCCATGGGTTTAAAGAACTCCCCGTTCACTTTTCAACGCGTTATGGACAATGTTTTCAGAGGATTACAGAACGAAATATGCCTCGTGTACCTTGATGACGTCATAATCTTTAGTACGTCATTGCAAGAGCACATGATTAACTTAGAAAAAGTATTTAAGAGGCTGCAAGAATCTAATTTCAAGATTCAAATGGATAAGTCCGAGTTTCTTAAATTGGAAACAGCGTTCTTAGGACATATTATCACTGGCGAAGGCGTTAAGCCTAGCCCTGAAAAAATAGCAGCAATAGAAAAGTACCCTCTACCCAAAACCACCAAAGAAATAAAACAGTTTCTAGGATTACTAGGTTACTATCGGAAATTTATCCCCGACTTTGCTCGCATTACAAAGCCAATGACAAAATGCCTGAAAAAGACAAGTAAGATAACTTTTGACTCTGACTACATTGACTGTTTTAACAAATGTAAGACCTTATTGACGAATGACCCGGACTTTTACCTTTCAACCTGGGACAAACGAGACTTATCACACATTACCATTCCTTCCTGCAATACATAGAGTTAATTGACATCGAGAATAGACTAGACTCTGTAACGGATCAGCTTGACCTCTTTCAGAATAAGTTAGATAATCGTACCTTTATTTTATACGAACTTCAAATTAATCACTTATCTTACAAGTTAGCTAAAATTAGGCTTCAATTAAAAACGCTAGAACCCAATCGTAGTAAACGAGGTCTCGTAGACAGTTTATATTCCGTAATAAAAAGCATTACCGGTAACTTAGATCAATCGGATGCCCAAACTTATAATAACGCCATTAAACTTTTAGAAACCAATGATGATAAGATATTATCGGAGTTAAATGAGCATATCAGTCTTAATAAAGTCTGGATGTCTCGATACAGTGACATACTTTCAAAAATAGTTTCAAATCAAGAGCGAATTAATAGTACTTTAGGGTTACTTTTAGATGAAAAAGCTTCTGCCGCATCTGATCTTATTAGATACGCAAAATTTGCCCAGCTGTTAGGTGTAATTAGTGATAGTACCGACGATTTATTTCTAGAAATACCTAGAAGATACTTTAGCTTTTATATGTGCCTCGAGCACTCATCATAGCATGTTAAGTATAGACAACTTAATTAATATGACCAATCGATTGAAATCTATATATGGCTCAGATCAATTATTAGATGCAGATCTAAAAGAATATTACACAATTATAAAACCTGGCTATACTATACAGATAAAAAGATAGTTATCATATTTAATCACATTATATTCAATTTATCATAAAAAGTTTCTTTCTTTCTTTCTATATTTAAATCCCCAGTAATTTCCCCTGATAAGTTTCAACTATATAGGTTAGCAATAGTCCCCAATAAACATATGTATACTTTTATTCCTCCCTATCCTTTCACTGCAACCAATGGGAAAGTCTTCAAGTACATAGAGGCAGAATGCCCGAAGTTCAACCAGTATCATCTCTGCGAAGAAGGAGTCAACCATGAACCAACGACAGGACATCTGAACTGTATCCAAGGACTCATCTACAGCCAATCTCTGAAGAAATCATGCCGATCCACACTGACCGAAGAAGCCATGGAACAATGCCGTCAATGAATTAGAATCCTGAAAATCATAATCCTGAAAATCATCGAAATGAAGATGCAGAATCAACCACAGATAAGAGACATGTACCAGCAATATTCTCGACGTTAGTCTTCGAATAGTTGCTGTTCTGAGGGTGGAGATGTTACGTATCGGTACCAATACATGTCCCCTCAACGTGACCAGCACCTTGTCACGAGGCCCAAATCAGCCGAATCAGGATATTATACCTATTTTCATGCAACTGAAGCTATGCGGAGTATTACAACATCCCAATGGCTGAGTCGTCTCCTCGTGTCGCCGCCTCGTGCCCAGCCGCGAATCGCTAAATCATCAATCACCCCATTAGACGTCACCACGATAAAACACATATATAGAGGAATCTCGAGATGCAGGGGCATTATTTATGTAGGATAGTAGAGTGTAGAGTGTCGTCCTAACTTCGGAGGCATTCGCACTTAGGTTAAGTAGATTTAAGAGTTACCATGTAATGTAACTATAATAAATGTAGTATAAGTGATTATAGTTTCCATTTGCACCCTCCGTCGTGGCCGAAAATGTAATTCGTGTGTAAGTACGTATATATATATGTTCCTCGTGCTATTGCAGTACTCACTCTTGTATCTCCACGTCCTCCGATCACAACAGATACGACGCACAGACGTCATGCATGTATTGTCAAGCAACAAACGCTTATCACCCAAAAAACTAACTAGAGAAAGAGAACATGTAGCAAAATACAGAAGCTTACATGTTATTGTATGGACCAATATACTGTTGTATATCTTCCTCAGATGCGATTCTTTGTGTGGAGTCGCCAGGGCTCCGTCGAACCAAGATACGACCACGCCTCGTCCACACGAATCGCCAGCCATGCATACTCGCTGCCGTCCTGGTTTGCCGAAACAACTGTCGGTTCAGTTTCGTCAGTCTCTCATTCACATAAAAGCGCACAGGCTTCCCAGAGATTCCGAGACCCTCTGTTGTAGCTTCACGCCGCACACGGGCTCCGCTCAATACGGCATCACGCTGGTCACGCCGAGCGAGGCGCACCATGATAGCACGAGGGCGAGGCTCCGTTGACGCTGTGGGGCTCGTAGCCTTTATATGTCTGCCCCCAACTCGCTCAGCGCTCACAATGTCCCGGACCTCCAGTGGGACTCCCAGCTTGGTGGCAATTAACTGTACCAGGTGTACTGGGTTTTCTGATTGCGACTCAGGTACGTTGGCCAACACCAGATCATTCGCCATGAGCTCTCGATCTCTGTCTGTAGACGCGCCCCAGTACAGCACGTACATCTACCGCGCATTTGTCACGGCTTATCCAACAAACAAGGTCGGCTTAGACCACAAGTAAATCAATCTCTTACCACTCCACAACAAATCTAAGGCACTTACCTTAGGACCCAGTGTGTTCCGTCGTGGAATGAAGTCCGGAGCGTCGACGCGCGCGTCGACTTTACAATGACGTCCGAAGTCTTCAAATACACTGACTGTCCCATACCAGTCGACACACCAAGTTCCCTTAATAGGGCACCAAAGCTCACCAGCGTATGAAACCGTTATTTAGCAGCGTCAATCACGCCCGACAAACAATCGTTCAATGAAACCACGTTTCCGATTCAAATTCAACTCAATTTACAGGCGGCACTGTTACGTTTTATAATTCAAGTAAATACTTCAAAACACGGGCAACAAACGCGACAAACTATCCAAAACCGCGGCCGGTGGTATTTTTCCCGAAAATCATTCGACCGAACGCGCCCCGCGCGCGATGATTATTCGTCAAGAGTTCAAATGTAGACGCCCCAGTACAGCGCGCACATCTACCGCGCATTTGTCACGGCTTATCCAACAAACAAGGTCGGCTTATACCACAAGTAAATCAATCTCTTACCACTCTAAGGCACTTACCTTGGGACCCAGTGTGTTCCATCGTGGAGTGAAGGCCCGGCGAGTCGACGCGCGCGTCGACTTTACAATGACGTCCGAAGTCTTCAAATACACTGACTGTCCCATACCAGTCGACACACCAAGTTCCCTTAATAGGGCACCAAAGCTCACCAGCGTATGAAACCGTTATTCAGCAGCGTCAATCACGCCCGACAAACAATCGTTCAATGAAACCACGTTTCCGATTCAAATTCAACTCAATTTACAGGCGACACTGTTACGTTTTATAATTCAAGTAAATACTTCAAAACACGGGCAACAATCGCGACAAACTATCCAAAACCGCGGCCGGTGGTATTTACTTCCCGGAAATCACTCGTCCGAAACACGCCACGCGTGCGAGGATTTCGTCAAGAGTTCAAGCAACGGACCATTCGCGGCGAGGTCACAAAACGTTGTGTGTCAACCGCGCGTCACCACAGACCATACTAAATTACGCTCATCCCTACCGGTCGCGCCGTCGATCAAACTCGACTAACTAACAATCGGACTCGACCGATAAACTAGCGCAAACATCAAGCAACGGACCATTCGCGGCGAGGTCACAAAACGTTGTGTCAACCGCGCGTCACCACAGACAATACTAATTACGCTAGCCCGTACCGGTCGTGCATCTATCAACTCGACTAACTAACAATCGGACTCGACCGATAAAACGAGCGCGAACATCCCCCCGCCCCGGACAGTAACAAACGGTCCGACAATTCAATCTAAGGGCAGGCGAGAGAGTGTGGCGATCGCGCGCTTCAAGACAGAGTCCCCCACCAGGACCTCGGCAAACCTGGGAACACCATCAGACCCCGGATACAATTTAACAATGCGTCCACGACGCCATCGGAGGGGTGGCAGGTTTGGGTCCTTTAACAAAACGAGGTCTCCGACTCTTGGTGGGTTCGTCTTGTCTGACCACTTAACGCGCTGTTGTAAAATGTGCAAATACTCCAGATGCCAACGGCGCCAAAAACTCTGCGTAAGCTGTTGAAGCAATTCAAATCGCGAGAGCCGTCCGGAGTTAATGTCCAAATAAGGATACTCAGGCAGGGCGTTAAGTGGTCTCCCTATCAAAAAATGGCCCGGCGTGAGGGCCTCCAAATCATTCGCGTCGGATGACAAAGGGCATAACGGACGCGAGTTGAGGACCGCCTCAACCTTACAAAATACGGTCGCGAGCTCCTCAAAAGTTAGGATAGTATCTCCAATAACGCGACGAAGGTGAGTTTTGGCGGCCTTTACAGTTGCTTCAAATATACCTCCCCAGTGGGGGTAGGACGGCGGTGAGTACTGCCATCGTACCCCTCTGCGGGAGAGTGTGGATCCGATCTCAACATTATGTTTATCTAAAAATTCACAAACATCCTTCAAATGACGATCGGTACCCTTAAAGTTGGTCCCACAGTCGGATCGAATTAAGGACGGCAGTCCGCGATGCGAAACAAATCTGCCAAGAGCAGCGACGAACGCCTCTGTCGTGAGAGCACTAACCACCTCGAGGTGGACCGCTTTAGTAGCTAAACACACAAAAACGCACAAATAAGCCTTCTCGGTCTTAGCGTTACGGAGACGCGAAGCTTTTACAATAAATGGTCCCGCAAAATCCGTACCAACTCCAGCAAAGGGCATCGATTCGGTGACTCGATCGGCAGGCAAATCCCCCATTTGGGGCTGCACGATGTCCGCCTTCAAGCGGTAGCACGGGAGACAACGAAAGATAACATATCGGATCACTCTCCGCGCAGACAAAATCCAAAATTCACGTTGGAGGATCGCTGTAAGAGCGTTGCATCCGGCATGTGCATTTTTCACATGGCGGTCTGCGATCAACAACTTCACCAAGGGGCCGTTCTTGGGGAGCAACAATGGATGAGGAGCCCCATAGGGGAGCTTAGCATTTCTAAGCCGACCTCCGACACGCATCAAACCCTGATCATCCACGAAAGGATTCAAGCGCCCTAAGGGTCCCTTCAGATTGGATGTGCGTTGGCGGAGGGTTTTCAACTCCGATGCAAATTCACTCTCTTGAACTATCCGCACCCAATATAGCAGAGCGTCATTGCGCTCTTGCGGTGAGAGGACCGGAGACTCAAATTTGCCACGAGGGTTACGACAGTTGTGGATGAAACGCCGTATCCAGGCGGTGACGCCGAGCAATTCATCCAAAGAACTGTAGCGCTCAAGCAAAAACTCCGGATCTGGAGCCGCTACAGTCTCGGTGGCGTGAACATGCACCCCTGGCGTAGATGCCCTGACCACTGCGGGGGTATGGGGCCAAGAACCCTCCAGCTGTAACAACCATGGTGGACCCCACCACAGCTGGTGATTCACAAGTTCGGGCGCCTCGCAGCCGCGGGAAGCGCAGTCTGCGGGGTTCAATTCGCCAGGCACGTGGCGCCAAATTAACTGGGCTTTCGATGTCTGAATTTGAGACACCCGGTTGGCCACGAATACCTCGAGGGTATGGACTGAACTTTTCAGCCAACAAAGGACGACTTGGCTGTCAGACCATGCAAAGATCGACCTAAAGTCGACACTAGCTCCCAAGGTGTCGACGACGTGGTTAAGCAATCGGGCTAATAGAGTGGCGCCAGACAACTCCAACTTCGGTATGGTCCATCGGGTCCGAAGTGGGGCAACCTTACTCTTAGCCGTAACCAGATGAACGGCGACAACACCTCGTGCGTCCACTGTTCGAATGTACACGGCTGCCGCGTATCCGCTTTCAGACGCGTCACAAAAGCCGTGTAGGCTAGCGGAGAACCGTCCCTCAGGCAATATGTGCCTAGGGATACAAACACGGTTGACTTCCGGGAGGGATGAGATAAACTGCACCCAGTCTCGGAGCAAGTTGCCGGAGAGGGGCTCATCCCAGGTCACTTCCGCTGCCCACAGCTCCTGTAGGAAACACTTCATCGCGAACACTACAGGACTAAGCCAACCATTCGGATCAAAGGTGCGAGCTACAGTGGACAGCACTGTGCGTTTAGTCCAGACCTTTGGGCTCGGAAGCTCCAATCTGTAGGTAAACAAATCTTGGACTGTTTTGTACTGTACTCCCAAAACAGACAGCATGTCTGGAGTATCAGGGTTTTCAAAGAGATGAGGCTCCTGCTGGTGGTCCTTGGGTACATCTGCCAAGAGTTCGGGCGAGTTGGACACCCATTTCCTCAACTCGTAGCCACCAGCTCCTAGGAGAGCGATCAGCTCATCTCGCAAGACCAGGGCCTCTCGTACACTCGAGGCGCCTGTACAAACGTCATCGACGTACAGATCCTCCTTAATGAGGACAGACGCGCGGGGGTAGCGCAGCCGTTCGCGCTCTGCGAGCTCCCACAACGAACGGATCGCTACAAAAGGACTCGATCGTAGTCCATAGGTGTTGGTGTTCAGCTCGTAGACCAGCATTGGACCCCTGGGATCCTCTCGCCAAAGTATAAGCTGGTACCTCCTGTCTTCCGGGTGAATCACAGTCTGCCGAAACATCATGCGAATGTCGGTCACAAAAACGACAGCATGTCGACGGAAGTTGGTCAAAACATCACTCACATCGTGATGCAACTTCGGTCCGGCGTGCAAACACTGGTTCAACGACACTCCGGTTGACGTGGGTGCTGAGCCATCAAAGACCACACGTATCTTCCTGTTGGAAGTCTTCAAAACCGCGTGGTGGGGAAGAAAATAATGTTCTTCATTTCGCCAATCCAGCTGCGAAAGCGACATGTGCCCCAGTTCCTCATACTCCCGCATGAAGTCCATGTACTTCTGCTTTAATGCGGGGTCCCTCGCCATTCGTCGCTCCATAGACAACAACCTTTTTTCGGCCAGTGGCCGGGAGCTGCCTAAGAGGGGGCGAACTGACAAAAAGGGCAAGCGAGTGATCAAGCGACCCGAGCGGAGGCGACCACTATTGTTCTGATAGAACAATTCGCACTCCTCGTCCAACGGGTCCACTCGTTTTGCGGTCGGAGGCTCCTCCACCTCCCAAAAGCGTTGGAGGATGTCTGACAAGGCAGAACCAACAGCGAGGTCGCTGTCTGCCGAAGGGGGGTCTGGGCCGTCCCTAAACGATCTCATCACTACATGACCCAAAGAGGTGGACATGGCTATAAAACCGGCTGCCTGCAAAACTCGTTTACTTCCACGCAGCAAACGACCTAAAACATTCACACCGATCAATAAATGGATCGGGCCAGGTCGGTGGAAGTGAGGATCAGCCAGAGCCAATCCAGCCGACAATTTAACGGCGGCGTGTGGGGCTCGCACTTGCGGAAGCGGCCCGACCACCGTTTCAAAAACAATCGCCGAAGTATCGATTTTCGGCGTTGAGGAGGAGTGGGGGGAGAAGGAGAACGAAACCCGACCGATCGGATCCGAAATCCGCAGGTCTCCAACGCCCCGTATCGATTCCCTATGCGGCACAATATTTAAGCTCAACTGTCGGACGAGCCAAGTAGAAATTATGCAACCCTGGGCCCCTGAATCCAAGAGGGCACGCACTGTGACAAAATCACCTTTGGGGCCCCAAACACGCACGGAGGCTTTTTTTTTTTTTTTTTTTGAGACAAAACCCGCCACACTTTTCCCAACCACTGCAACTCCTGAAAGCCAGAATCAACAGTGGCGACCGCCAGAAAAACGCCGAGCAATGAAGCTCGACGAGTCCCGGAGAAACGATTCAACTGTCTTGGGTCCCGCAACGAAATTAATCAGAAAAGAATAGCGCAGGAGTAAGAAAAAAGATTTTTTTTCCACTTCCCTCCATAACAAGCAGGAGACAGAACAGAACTAGGCCAATCGGCACAAAGGGACATTATTGCAACTGGGAGAAGCCCAGATTGCCAAACACCACGGAATAAAATTTGATTAAGTTAATGGGTCCTAAGTAGGTATTAGCTGTTACAATTGATTCCAATAATAGGTATGGCAAAAGCGCCTGAACGCACGGAAATTGGTTCTAGTTTCTACAAGGTCCGTATAATAAACGACTCCGGATGTAACTTGTACACTATCCAACATAATATTGCGTTCATTCTGCCAAAGAACACACTCCCACAAGATGTGATGTGCGGACTGTTCAAATTCACAGTTCGATGTAGAACACTGACACAAAGGGGAAGGAACAAGTTTAAAAGAATACAGTTTACTTTTAAAGTTGCCATGACCTGTGAGAAATTGGGCAACGCAGTGGTCAACCTCCAGCCATGTCTTAGCCAGCCGATCGCCAACGGATGGAAAGAATAGATGGAGGTGCCGGCCCTTGATGGAATTATCCCACCTACTTTGCCATTCGGATAAGAGGTCCTCCCAGACATCAGTCTGAGGTTTAAATAATCTAGAGATTTTATTAAAGTCGCGTTGTGTAACAAAATTAGTGTCCATGGCCTCCCCCCTCGCGGAGTAGTACATTGAAGCACGTCGCTGTACCTCAAGGTCGACTGGAAGTACACCTGCCAGTACCGGTAAGGCTTCAGTACTGACCGTTCTATACGCCTTGCATAAAAATATCAATGCCAAACGTTGGCTTTGAAGCAGTTTACGTCGTGCCGCCCCTATGCTGGCCCTATCGGCCCAAACAGGTGCACCGTAGCACATACATCCTAAGTAGGTAGCTCCATATATAGTCTTTAAAGTTAGGAATGATAGACCCCAAGTTGCTTTGGATATTCTAGTTAGGGCATAAAAGTTCCTTTTAGCTTTTTCACCAACTATTTTTATATGTGCTATAAATGAAAAATTCCTTTCTAAGATCATACCAAGGTACCATACGGATTGCTGTTTTTTAATGGGAACGTTATTAAATTTAATAGTAGGCAATGATTTAAGATTACCTTTTAGTAGAAGTTGATAGGTTTTATGTGGCGCAAACGCTAGGCGGTTACGATCACCCCACTGAGATATTAAATTTAGGCAAGTATTGGCCAAGTTCTCAAGTCCAGCTCGGGTACTTGACTGAATGAGCAGTAGGCCATCGTCCGCGTAACCAGTAAGTGAACAACCGCAAGGAAGCGGGATCGCGAGGAAGTCATCAAAACCCAAATTCCATAAATAAGGACCGACAACTGAACCCTGAGGACATCCCATGGTTAGTGTTTTAGTACTAGAAAAATGACCGAGCTTAAGTACCGCGGAACCGTTTATAAAGTAAGAGTAAACGAGATTATATATGTTTTTATAGCAACCGCGGGTTTTTAATTTTAACAACAGCATAGGCCACCAGGCGTTATCAAAAGCCCCAGAAATATCCAGGAAGATCCCAATTACGTACTTGTTTTCGGATTGGTTAACGGTTCTTCTGACAGAAAGCGCCGCGTCGACTGTAGATTTACCTATGGTGAAGCCATACTGATTATTATGGAATTTTGGACCGTTCGGTAGTAAACGTGGAACGATGAGGCGCTCAAGAAGTTTACCCAAAGATGGTAGAAGTGTGATAGGACGATATGACTTCGGATCATCCGGTGGTTTGTCACCACACTTTGGTATTATTCGTATGAAACCGCGTCGCCATTTACTAGGAAAAACGCCTTCAGCAATGCATCGGTTGTATACAGTTAAGATGGCATCACCCGCTGTTTTACACGCTTCTTTAATCATCCTATTAGATATTTTATCTTCACCTGATGATTTGTTGACCGGTAATTTTCTAACAATATTTATAAATTCGTCATTAGATGGTACGTCTGACATTGGTGATTCAGGTGGCACAGGAGCCCACGCTCGAATCTGTTGGTGGTAGTCGCTATCGTTAGCCGGTGAATCGTTAGCCGGTGAATCATCAGGGATAAGTGTATTAATTAGCACTTCTGTTGTTTCATCTATGCCTGTGGTATGCTTATCATTGACTTTAATGTTTTGAACGTATGCAAGGTCGACCGATCTGTTAGCTTTAAATTCGTGATATAAGGGAGACCACGAACCCTTCATGTCAAGTTTATCAACGATTTTTCGCAACAAGTTACCCTTAGATTTTTCCACCGATGCTTTGTAGCGTGACTTGGCAACTCTAAAAGCATTTAAAGCGAACGTAAGAAGATCTCCAGTAATCTTTCGGCTCTTGAGTTTATTTAACTGTCTACGCGCTCTGCGATATCTTTTACGCTGTTCAACTAAGTAATCACTCCACCAGTCACATCTATGAATATTGGTCATAGATCCGCGACCAATGGCAATGTCAGCACAGTAGGTAAAGGTTTCTGACATAATGTCAGCACTTTCTTCGGCTGACAGCCCGTCCCGAGTGAATTCTTTGGCGTGACACGCAAAAAGCGAGCCGAAAAATTCCCAGTTCGCGCCTTTACATCTATATCTGAAATTACCGGGAATATGAGACGGACCCTGAATATAACCAGGAACAAATTCGTACACGATCAGGCGATGATCACTACAAGACGCGTCCGGTAGGACACGCCACCTATCCAAACGTACGTCGGCACTTGAAAGTGTGACGTCAATACAAGATTCGCCCATTTGGCTGCAGAAAGTAGGTGGTGCATCAGGGGTATTATGAATCGATAGGTTCATCTCAGCAATGAAATCCTCAACAGCGCAGCGTCGTTCGGTATCGGTGGCCCGAACCTTGCCATACCACAGAGACGATGACGCGTTGACATCCGCGCCAACGATAACTTTGCAGCCCGCGAGTGACCGCAAGACATGACGGAGATTATGTATATGAGGAGTAACAGGATCTGAATATTGAAAGTAACAGCTTACAACGAATACTTTAAAAGAAGCTGATGATACTTCGGCAACCGCACAGTGTGGCGTCATGAGGTCACGTAAAGACGTTACCGTAAAGTTAGAAGACCGCGCAACATAAATTCCGGCTCGTGCCCTGCAATCCAGTTGAACTACCCTGTGACGTAAACGTGAGTTTTGATATTGTTCTTGAATGAGTACAAGGTCTAAGTTGTAGTCAATAATTAATTTATCTAACTCTGATGTCGCCACCTTATCGTTGTGAAGGTTTAATTGCCCTATTTTTAACCTATCCATCTTAATTAGTAATTAGTATGTAGGATAAGTTGTTCGAGTTTTAATTTATAGGTACCGCACTGGTCCGACCCGCATCTATGATCATAGGGTTTTTTAAATCGTTTACACGCCGCGCAAACCGGGGTAAAATTCGAATCGCCCTTATGCGGGCAAACATTGGTTTCGTGAGCCTCGGAACAGACAGCGCAGGTTGGTGATTTATTAGCGCAATGCTTTTTAACATGACCGAATTGTTGACAATACGCGCAACGAACTACCTCGATATCATCAACGAAACGGCAAGTGGCCCAGTCAATAAATAATTTATCCTTGGTAGTCACAAGATGTTTACGTACCTCGGGTTCAATTTCTATGCCTATCCATTTCCGACCGGTATCGGTAGAACGCCTACGGACTATTTTGGTGGATTTAATGAAATCGTCTTCTTTTATTGGCAACTCATTTTTAATGTTTTGGCGGTAAATAGCTTGCAAAAAATTTTTGTCTTCCATGGAGGCGGGAATGTCCTTAACTAATAGACGGGGGCGGCGACCCTTTGGTTTTTCTAAGCGAAGACCCGCAGACTTTATAGCATCTACCGATTCTAACCTTTTCAATTGGTTTTCATTCGCTACCCGTAATACAACACCCATACGGCTCTAACACGAGTCGTTACAGGACTTCAGCTCCGCTACATCCCTCCTAAGCTCCATGACCTCCAACCGGAAGGTACGCAGCTCCTCCACCACCAGCTTCAAAGCTGATCCCACGTCCAGTGAGCACTCAGGATTCGAGGGAGGCGTTGACACCTGCATAAGCGCCCCCGCCTCTAGAAGCGCTGGCGGTATGATCCCAGATTAGGATGCAGCATTCAAAAGAAGCGTCGGTGACGCGGCGGTTGACAGCGGCGTCGTCGGCTGCACCAACATTGTTGCCGCCGAAGGCGTCGCGGGTGCCACCGTCGCCACAGCTGGAGGCGTAGGTATCGGCACCAGGCACTCGTTGTGTCCTTCTGCCGCACAACCTCGTACCGGTGTTTCGGTCTTATTGTCCCTCCGGACATTTTTCTTGCACTCGGGGCAATGCCAGGCGGACGCCAATGGGCCCTTCGCAGGGAGGCCAACACACACTCGGTGATACATGGCGGGACATTTTGTGCACCTCGCCGTGTCAACAGCTGACAAAAACTTGCCACAACCCCCACACTTCACCGTCATTCTTGTAACAGGACCTCCCTGAACCTCTCCAGTTGACTTTCGAATATTTTTTTTTTTCCCTTGATGTCTCGAAGGCCTTCGACCGGGTATGGCACGCTGGCCTTTTGAGTAAGCTTCCAGCGTACGGCATTTCCGCTGGCCTGACTGGCTGGGTAAAAGACTTCCTGACTGAACGGTCCCTCCGAGTTGTTGTCGACGGATGTTCATCTGAGCCCATGTCGACCAATGCCGGTGTTCCTCAGGGGTCTGTTCTCTCTGCAACTCTGTTCCTGCTGCATATTAACGATCTGCTGATGCCCGGTATCTATGGGTATGCAGATGACAGCACAGTTGTGGAGAGATACCTGCCGGAAGCTCGGGCTAGTATGGAAACAATCCGGTCCGAAAGAGAGGCCATGGTAGAGCGTGTGAGTGCTGCACTGCAGGCAGTCTCCGAATGGAGCAATGCCAATCTTGTAGCATTCAATGCCGCCAAAACACAGGCGTGTCTTTTCACCGCCAAAAGGAGCCCGTTTACCTTGGCTCCTACTTTTCAGAATGTATCCTTGGAGTGTACCGACCGCCTTCAGCTTTTGGGAGTTGAGATTTCCTCGAGCCTTAACTTTGGGCGGTTCATTGAGTCCAAGGCCAGGGTGGCTGCCAGAAAACTAGGCGTCATCGCGAAAGTCCGGAGGTACTTCACACCTGGGCAGCTTCTAATTTTATACAAAGCACAGGTCCGCTCGTGTGTGGAGTACTGCAGCCACATTTGGGCTGGTGCTGCGAAATGTCACTTTGCCACTTTGGATTCGGTGGAGAGGCGTGCGAAGAGGCTGATTGGCGACCCAGACTTAACTCGAAACGGTCTCCAAAACCTGGAGCACAGGCGTAGAGTAGCCAGCCTTTCGGTCTTCTATAGGATTCATTCTGGTGAGTGTGCAAGGGAATTGCATGATTTAATTCCCCCATCTCCGTTCCATCATCGGACGACCCGTCGTACGGCGAGTTTCCACCCTTACGTTGTTGACACCACTGCGATCCGGACGAAGCGTTTTGCTTCTTCCTTTATACCGCGTACATCGAGGGACTGGAACAATTTGCCGGCGTCGGTGTTTCCGTCTTATTACAATTTGAGTGTCTTCAAGGCTAGAGTGAATAGGCTCTTAATAAACTAGCGCGCTTTACCATCAACGATCACATCACTGCTTACCATCAGGCAGGATTGCGGTCAAGCGCTGGTTTATAATATATAAAAAAAAAAAATAAATAAAAAAAATTTATTAATGGAGGTACATATATATCCTTCGGTGATATTGATATTTAAAAATGTAAAAATTTCGCAATTTAGGGTCAGTCACGGAGCCTCACTACACTGTATGTTTTGTATTCTACACTTTTACAAGTAATTAAAACTTATTGGGCACTAAATAGCTGTTATTTAATTTTATTTGCGTAAATAAACTAGACACAATCCCACCAGCGCAAACGTCAAAACGTCACTCACATAGCTGCTGGTGACTCTACGTTCGCTTCATCTAAGTATTCACATTGATCAGCCCCCTAATCGGCGAACACATTTTTGTCAAATGATTGCGACTAGTTGGGATCGTTTGGACCGAACAGACCAATGGGCGGGCCGAACGATACCAACTGATCCCAATTAGTCGCAATCTTTTGACAAAAATGTGTTCGCCGATTAGAGGGCTGGTTACAGAATCGTACTGTTGGTGCTTATTCAATTAAATATCTAATACAAACAAGCTAGCAAGCAAGTATACAATAGTCAAAGGTTCAAATTTTAAACATAGACCAACAATAAAAGATGATTTTCTTTTTCGGTCATTTTATTGAGTCACATTATTAACAGCCACGGAAATAAATTTCATGGATTTCAATAAAAGTTTATATTATAACCTATTGGCTTTTTTGTTTTCGTATTTCCTGTCGGTCGATCGAAGCAAGTTGATTTTTCTCAAGTGTAGAGAAAAGAATGAAGAGGATAATGTCTTAGCAATTGATGACCTCAGAACCAAAACACGTGTCAACAATTTCTGTACATACACTACATTTTTTGTTTTGTCTTGATATAGGTATGTACCAAATGGATGCACCAAGGTACCTACAATATTACATAAAATTGGACGCAGAGTTCGCTACAAACATACACCGTTAACAAACCGCCATATTGCATAATATCGTCTGTTTGTGGTACTCAGTTATTTAAATTTAATAACCGGGTAAAGTACCAACCTACATATATCATAGTTCAGGTAACGTAGTAACACGATCGACTAATAAAACACTAAGAACTATTATTTAAATACTTACTTGTTACGGGTGTTGGCAACCCAACATTAATATTTTTTTTTTTTGCTGTATTGCATTGTAGGTATATTTATGTAAGGCAACATGGTGTTTTGCTTGTCTCTATTTTGTGTCAAGTTCTAAATAAACCACACGTCTTGTATAGTATCTCGTGGATTTTATTAATATACCAGTGCATCTACAGTACAATACAAAATACCACAATCCAATTCCGTTCATGGTCCTTCGAAAATAATAGGAACCGCGAGATCCGTGTAGGAGTGGTGTGCAGCAAATTTCAAGTCGTGTCACACGTGGGCGCGGGAAGGCGCCATTACAACCCACCAGAAAATCTACGTGCAGCGTGTTGGTAAAAGAACCTATACAAACGCCAAGAGCAGCATACATCTGGTTATCCAAGCTACCAGATTTCCACAGTTCTATAAACCAATTTTTTCCGTACAAAAGTTCATTCTCTTAACGCCATTTTCCAAAAGTGCATTTCCATTAGTGCATTCAAAATTTCGCGCCACATATAGACATCACTTCGCTTGCGCGATACGTTCAAATACGTTGCCGTGTCGTTCGTGTCGTCGAGTCATTGGTGCGGATTAGTTGCTGAGTTTGCCGGAGTTGGCGCTAACGCTGCTTGCCTACGCGGCGCGTTATAGCCGATGCCTGCCTCTGTGCGTCATTCGTCACTGTTGTTGTTTTTGTCGACCGCGCTCCAGACAAGTGATGTGTAGAATAAGTAAAAGTTTATTGCATAATAGTTAAATAGGTTACTTGTAAGTAAAATTGCAATGTAATACCACTAATTTAATAACTTTAAATTTACGTAGCATCTTTCTTTAGACGTAATAATATACAGTTGGGAACCATGTCAAAAGAAAAAGATGCGTTCCGCCGGCAAGTCATTCGACTTGGCGGCGCTTCATCGTAAGCGTTCAGCGGCAAAAGGATTCATTACAAAGATATCCAACGCCCTGGTGGACAAGGATGCATTTCAATATGATCAGCACGCCTTGCACGTTAGGGAGGAGCACCTCCGAGCCTCATTCAATAAGTGGGAGGATATCACACTCAAAATTGTTGGCATAGACCGCGAAGCCCCCATACTCGACGACAACGTTAAAGGTGTATACTTATACGCGTTGGCTCGCATCGGAAGACTGTTATCCCAATCGCTATCCAAAGAAGTGTCAAGTAACGTTTCTATTAATTCTAAACATAATATTAAGTTGGTTAATGTTGACATCCCTACCTTTAATGGGAAATACAGTGACTACCAGCCATTTATCGGTTTATTAGATGCTCTCATCCATAAAAACGATAACTTAGAAAACTTAGAAAAATTGTTTTACTTACAAACATATGTGAATTAAGATCATCACGATCTTTTAAAATATTTACCTTTGTCTTTTCTTGTATACAATATTTGTCGGTCTCCGTGGCGCAGCGGTCAATACGCCTGACTGCGACGTGGAGGTCCCGGGTTCGATCCCCGGCCAGGTCATGATGGGAAACGATCTTTTCCTGATTGGCCTGGGTCTTGGATGTTTATCTATATATGTATCTATTATAAAATATAGTATCGTTGAGTTAGTATCCCATAACACAAGTCTCGAACTTACTTTGGGGCTAGCTCAATCTGTGTGATTTGTCCGTATATATTTATTTATTTTATTTATTTAATATCATAGTCAAACTCTTCTAATTTGAGTCGCCAGCGTACTAGCCTAGAGCCAGGATCCTTGCAGTTAAATAACCACCGTAGTGGTATGTGATCAGTGACTATGGTAAATCGATTTCCGTACAGATAGAGTTGGAAGGCTTTAGTTCCAAAGATAGAAAAATATAAGATAGCTGAGCATTCTTTTTCAGTAACGCTATAGTTACACTCAGCCTTATTGAGAGTTCGAGACGCGTAAGCGATTGAACGGTCCTTTCCGATTGGACCTTGGGATAATATGGCTGAAACAGCGAAGTTGGAAGCGTCACAGGTGAGGATAAAGGGTTTGGTAAAATCGGGATATGCTAACATCGGTGACGTCACTAATTTAGTTTTTAAGTTTTCGAAAGCGAGCTGTTGTTCATTGTTCCAATTGAATGGTGTGTCCTTTTTTAGGAGAGATGTTAATGGTTTTGCTAGTTTGGAAAAGTCAGATATTTATTTATTTATATTTATTAGAGCCACCAGTTATTGTTACAACACTTAAATGTACTGTTGATAATTATAAGATCTTAGCTAGTTGCTAGCTACAGCGTACAATGCGATATGAAACGTCTATAGTAAGATACGAGTCCAAGAAAAGATTTTACATCTTTTGGGCATTTTGGTTTTGGGAATTTAGTGATTTTAATTGGATATTTAGTGACATTTGACTTTTCTAGGATTTGGTTGAACACCGTCTTTGTTGATGAGGTGACCAAGATAAGCCACTTCTTTGCATAGAAACTCGCATTTATCTGGTTGGAGTTTCAGGTTATAGTTCCTGAGCCTATCGAAAACAGCGGACAGATTTTGAATGTGACTCGGTAAGTCAGGTGAGTACACTACAATGTCGTCTAAATAAACAAAGCATCGTGAGCCTTGAAGTCCACACAAGCATGTGTTCATTACTTTTTGAAAAGTAGAAGGAGCATTTTTTAATCCGAATGGCATTTTTGAATATTAGAAATGACCAAGTTGTATAGAAAAGACGGTTTTGGGAGCGTCTTGCTCGGACATAGGAATCTGATGGAAGCCTGAGGCTAAATCTAAAGATGTGAAGTATTGCCTTTTCCCCAATTGATCTAAAATTTCAGTTATTTGTGGAATAGGATATGTTTCTCCAATAGTAACGTCATTAAGTTTTCTATAGTAAATAACGACTCTCCATTTTTGTTGTCCCGAAGCATCTAGCTTTTTGGGCACAACCCAAATGGGTGAGGACCATGGTGAATTAGAAGGTGTTATGATGTTTTCTTCAAGCATTTTGTTAATTTGATTTTCAACTTTTTTTTTATGACATTCAGGAAATCTATAAGATTTAGTTTGAATAGGGATATCTGTATTTGTTCTGATATTGTATTCGGCGAATGTAGTGTGTGTGAGCTTATCGTCAGGAAGATGGAAGTTATCGGAAAAGTCGGTACAGACTTGTAATAGGACATTATATTCCTCTTCATTTAGGTGAGATATCCTAAGATGCTGGAGAACCTTTTTAGTTCTTGTAGAAATGTGCATAGGAGGCAATGATTCTTTAGGTTTCGAACAGGCTTAAGTACCTAAAGGTTCTAGTGTTAGATTAAGGTTAGATTGGAGTATAAGAGACTTTTCGGAGATATTGACAACTATAATGTTAATACGGTTGTTTTCTTTCACGCGTACTGCGCAATTAGCTACTAATAACGAATCAGAGATGTGTTGGTCTATGAGCAGACCTTCCTTTATATTTGGATTACTTACTGTGCATTCGATTAAAGTTTCAGTACGAGGTGGAATGTTATATAATGGTTCAGCGAATTTCAAGTTGATATAATATGCATCTATCTGTAAAGTTTCTTGAAGATATTCGATTTGGCAACCTAAGTTTTTCAGGAGGTCGTTACCTTTGATGCCGTCGAAACTTAGGCTAATATCTATGAAAACGTGAAAATCATGGATATAAGGTTTGCCATGTTTTCTGAATGTTTGCATTTTAAAACTGCCTAGGGTTGAAGTCGTTCCAAGTTCGTCTCCAGGATCAATTCCTTTGAGGATTATTATATCATCACTTAACTTTGGGATTTTGGACATAGAATCTAATTTCAGCAGACTTATGCAGGAACCTGTGTCAATTAAGAAGGATAAAGGCTTACCGGCAAGCGGAGTATCGATTATTACGTGAGGTAAATATCTTTTCTCTGTGTTTTGATGTATTTTATAGATTTTCACATTTGTTTTCTGTTTCAGATGTGCTGATTTATAGGAGGATGTGTTACGATTTGGAATGGAAGTAGAGTCGGTCGATTTCATGTTTGGATTTTGCACTTTACAGGATTTGGTAGGAATAGCGGATTCAGTGTGTTCAGTGGGTAATTCAGTAGATTTAGTAGTGGGTTTTTTTTCTTAGATTCAGTGGATTTAGGAAGCGATTTGGTAGGAATAGCGGATTTAGTGTGTTCAGTGAGTAATTCAGTAGATTTAGTAGTGGGTTTTTTCTTATATTCAGTGTATTTAGTAAAGGATTCAGAGGATTTGGTAAATGGTTTTTTCATAGATACAGTGGATTTAGTAAATGGATTTTGCATAAATACAGTGGATTTAGTATGTGATTCAGCGGATTTAGTAAGCGTTTCAGAGGATTTGGTAAATGGTTTTTCCATAGATACAGTGGATTTACTAAACGGATTTTTCATAGATACAGTGGATTTAGTGTGTGATTCAGCGGATTTAGTAAGCGATTCAGAGGATTTGGTAAATGGTTTTTCCATAGATACAGTGGATTTAGTGAAAGGATTTTTCATAGCTATACAGTGGGTTTAGTGTGCGATTCAATGGATTTAGTATTTATTTTATTCATAGATTCAGTGGATTTAGGATTTGTTATTTTCATAGATACAGTGGATTTAGTACACGATTCAGTGGATTTAGTAATTGATTCAGGAGATACAGTGAAGATAGGGGCATCGGCTTTAGTATGGTAAGACGAATTTCCTGCGCGATACCGTTCAGGAAATTTTATTCGTTTAAAGCATTCTGATTGAATTCATCTAGATTATCTTCCTCATTTCGCTTTAAGACGAGAACTTTACGAGTTGGCCTAGAACTTGAAGTTTATGTAGAATTAGGTTGACGGCCATCGGAAGTAGAAGCAGTAGATGGATTTCTACTGTTGTATTGTCTTTTGCGACAATTTTCAGTAGTATGGCCTATGTTTTTGCAGTAACGAGATATCATATCGTTGGTATTTACTTTTGAATGATCAGATTGGTGATTCCGCGGAGTTAGAAAACGCGACGATTGGGAGTCACGGCGATAATTAGTGTTTTTTAATCTGTCATTATTGGAGTGAGTACTGGATGCGGATTGCGGATCTTTTATAGACGCTAGATATAATTTTCTCTTCTTCGACTGCGAAACTTATAGCGGAATTTAGCAAGTCGGTGTTGCGACATCTAACGACTTGGATATTCGTGGTAAGAGACCTATTATGAAGGTGTGAAGTGCAAGATCTTGCATTGTAGCTACACGACCTGCTAACTCTGTTTTACGTTTTGTTGGAATAGAAATGTTTATTTCCGTAAGTAATTTCGCTAAACATGTTCTATTTTTAATGCAAACTGATTAATTGTTTCTGAAGAGTTTTGTTTACTGATAGATGTTTATTGCACTTTCGGCTTTATTTGGAATTGTGTCTATGCATCGTTATTTAATTTAATTATATTTTTTTGCAGTACTTTAAAAATTAATTCAGGATTTCAATTAAGTAAGGAAAAAACCTGAAGTTCAGTGAGTAAATGAGCATAGTGTTTTCTTTCACCAAATTGATGTTTTAGGAACTCGATGAATTGATCAAATGACTCGAACTCTTTGACACATGTAGTTTCAGCTTTATTTGTTAATTGACTTAGAATATATTTGAACAGGATAGATTTTTGAGTTTTAGTAGCTATATCAAAAGCGCTCTGGCAATTACTAATAAAGGGACTTCTCCCTGGAACCATCGAATGGTTTGATGAATATGAATAGAATACCGAGTTCAATTTTTTCTTTAATTTCTACCCTTGTATTCCTAGAACCATTCGAATTTTCCTCTTTTGTTTCATGTTTAGAAGCCATGATTTGATTTTACACAATAAAATACAACTTATCTTAATAACAAGAAATCGCCTCTAGCTTATGCTACTTTGTATAAGTGACTCAGTTTTATAGACGCGTAATCGAAACGCGAATAAGGACGAAAATAAGGTTTTATCGGTTACAATGTATGAACAGTGTACAATAAAATTATGGTATTAAAATAGTTAAATAGGAATAGTATAGACTCTCGAGTTAATTCTAGTATTCGTGCTAGGATGTGATAACGGCCAAGGTAGATGTAGTTGACTTTTAGATCACTCACAGGAATGCCATCATTGTGAGGATATTCAGGAACATCGTGACCGCTTCTCTAGCGGTAAACATTTGAACAGCAGTTATAGTAGACCTCTGGACCAGCAGAGGATGAAAGCCGGTCTCGGTTGCGGGATGCAACACTCAAGACAGGGTGTTGGTTGAGCACTTTAATTTCTTGCACTGACACGACACTTATTGATTTTGGAACTTGCTTTAACTTTTAGCACTTTCGAAATAGATTTAGAATATTTATGAACACTTGATTTCACTGGCAGTTCAGTTTTCTTCGAAGACGTATTCGGGTAGGGGATTTTTGTATCCTACCGCTGCCACCAAATATTATACGAGACTTACGAATCCTGTTTTTTTTTAAAAAAACTATTATTTTAGCTAAAATAGGATTTAATTAATTAGTAGGATTTAGAATACAGAAATAGTAGAAATAGTAAGAAGTACCGAGATTTAGAACCAACTGCCCCGCTGGGCTCATGAATGACGTACTGTAACCCATAATGCTGACGTGGCACATCTGAGCGTTGCTAAGCCATTCCACTAACATTGTAAAGGTATAACAGTACGCTGAAGCAAGTGAAACAGACCCTAATTCTACTCGTAGCTATGCTGACATTACGAAGTCACAAACCCAGTCATACCGCAAAACTGTGTTTCTTAAGCCAAAAGACCCAAGCTTCTCTTTCCCCCTTTCCTATAGTAAATCTGTAATTCAACAGCTAGTAATCTGTTGAATTACAGATTCAACAGCTTACTAGCTGTTAGCTGGACTCCTTTATCTTCTCAGCCTAATGGCTGTGCTCTCAATACTCAACCTACACAATCTCCTGAAAACTTGTCCTCAATAATTGAACTTCTTAGTAAACTCCTTTTAACTTTAATGTCTTCTTCTAATAAAACTCAATTACCGCCCAACGTTGCCTCATCACTGTAAAGGTTGTTGTTGCTAGGTACTGCAGGACAGGTGGCCTCAGGATAGTCTTTTAATAAAACCAGGAGCTCTGTGATACGACGTGTGTATTCAACGACGAGAGCGGAAGAGGAAGTGATAGTTGATAAGTTAGGGTTAGTGTTGCGCTTCGACAGTAGTGTTGAGACATGTACTACGTAACATCTTCCCTTTTGACAATAATTATTTATTACATGACATAAAACTCTAAACTTGAGTTTATCAACTTATGAAACGGAACGTAAGTACAATTTCTTAAAAATATTTTATGTTTCTTATTTCGTGAAAAGGAACGTTAGTTTAACAACATATTATGAAACAAAACTGAGGTAAGTACAATGCTTTTTCCTTTCCGAACGAAACGAACATGACATCTGACAGTGACATTTGAATGACGACTAATGTCATTTCAGTTTGACATTTGGAACTTATAAACAATTCAATATCATTAATAATATTATTAATTTACAGGTAGATGCAAATTATATAAATTTTGTGTAATTATTAGGTCTAAACTTATATCTAGACATTAACAATACTTTCTTGGCTTCTTAATAGGTCTACCAAATGACGAGTATTTAATATTTGGACGTGTTGGTGTATCTAATGTTTTTGTTTCTGTTTCAGGTTTCATGACCGGATTAGGCGAACGAGGAGACTGAACTTTCGACTGAGGAGATGACGAAGACTGTTGGACTGGACTAGCAGTAACAATTGTACTATGCTGAGGCGATTCTTGGGGAACAACAGGACTACTATAACTGCTGTATTCTGATCTATGTGAGCACTGAGAAGAGACATTTGATGATTGAGGACTTGTGCTCATGTTTGGCTTCAAGATGTGTTGACGATTACGACGGAATGTTCCTTCTGGAGACAAAATTATATAAGACCTGGGGTTATTATCAAGACCTGAAATAGTACCGGGAATCCAAATACTATCTGGCTGTTTTTTGAAGTAAATTTGATCACCTACATTAAGTGAAGACAAAGGTTTTGAATGTTGATTATAATAAATCTGTGACTTGTGATTTTGTGTTTTGATTCTGTTAGACAATGACTTATATTGTGGAATTTTAGGTTTCAAACTTCTATCTAAGACTGGAAGTTTAGTTCTAAGCATTCTAGACATGAGTAATTGTGCAGGGGAATACATACTCTCTTTAGGAGTGTTCCTATATTGAAGTAGTGCTAAATGGGAATCTGCGTTGTCTGCGAAACATTTCTTTAGACATTCATAGTTTTTTAGACATCCTATTCCAGTAAATAAATCTTTGTATTCTGTAAATAGTGTATCGACTGACTGACTAAATTGGACATTATTTATTCTTTTAATTAATTTTAATACTTCACAACTTTTGCGACCAATAATGTTCCTACAGGGCAAATCTACTATATGAAAATTAATTTTAAATTGCTTATTATTATGACTGACTGACAAAGTAGTTTGACCCACTGTTGGTAGAACTTCTCCACTAAAAGTTGAAAGTTTATTATGACTCTTAACTAAGATATTCAAAGGTAGTACCAGTAGGCACCAGTATCAAGTAAAAATTCAATTAACTTATTGTTTATAGACAAATTAGTATGATATGAGTTCTTATCTTTTATCTCATTCAGAAACAGACTATTTAAGTAAATATAACTAACTTCAGATGAGTTACCAATGTTTTCTTCTTGTACTAGGTTGACGTTCTTCTTAAAGCAATATCTAGCAAAGTGATTCAGCTTGTGGCAGACGTTGCACTTGACACCGATTGCTGGACACCTGTTTCGATGGACTTGACCACATCGTTGACACTTTCCTGACTGGTTAACGACTTCTTGACGACTGTGACTTCTCTGGTGACTTTGTTTGCTATCCTGGTGACTTTGATTGACTTCCTTGACGATTATAGCTGACTTGGCGACTATAGCTGACTTGACGACTATGCCCTTGATTGGGGTTATTTTGACGTTGACTGGTGTTTTGACGGTTTTGACTCTGACGATTGACTACACTTATGTTTTCGCTCTTCGATGAGAAGACATGTGCTTCATTCCTCGTATTCCTCACTGTTATGGCTAGACTGACTGCGGCATCGAATGTTTTTGGTTTTTCGATGAGAATTCTTTCTCGAATGTACGATGATGTCTGATTGAGATTCCACGAAAATATGTCTTTTAATAAGTCATCTTGTAAGGCTCCGAACTCGCATTGGATGGAAATATTCTTCAGCGCGGTGGCGTATGTTTCTATGGATTCACTAGACTCTTGCTTCCTATTGAATAATTTGTGTCTTTGCATTGAAATATTGACTCTAGGGGTAAAGTAGTCCTCAAAACGTTGTAGTAGGTCTTTATAGGTTATTTCCGTGATATCCGTATTCAGTGAGTAGAAAATATCCAGTGCGTTTGGCCCGATTGTATGTAAAAGTATGGCGACTTTCCTTTGATCCGACTCAAATTGTAGGTTATTGGCAATGAGATAAATATTGAGCGATGTCTTGAAATTTTTCCACGCTAAACCCATATTGGACGAATTAGTATCCAATTGAAAATTATGTAAAGGCAACATGTTATTTTGCTGCGCTTGCAACGATGGCGGTGAATTATTCTCTGCGGCCATTTTGTCATGAGACTAGCGTTGATTAATTATTTAGGTAGGTAGGTAGGTTACCTTTGACTTGACGAGCTTCTTTGTTACTTCTGCTGATAGATTCTGTTACTTCTGACACCATGTAAAGGTTGTCGCTTCTGACACCATGTAAAGGTTGTTGTTGCTAGGTACTGCAGGACAGGTGGCCTCAGGATAGTCTTTTAATAAAACCAGGAGCTCTGTGATACGACGTGTGTATTCAACGACGAGAGCGGAAGAGGAAGTGACAGTTGATAAGTTAGGGTTAGTGTTGCGCTTCGACAGTAGTGTTGAGACATGTACTACGTAACAATCACTTATCAACTTTCTTCAATCTTACAACAATGCCTCAACTAGTGTTTCTTCAATGGAATGTGAGGAGCGTGCTGCATAAGAAGCACGAGCTCACATTCATTTTAAACAAATTCAAACCCTTAGCTTGTTCTCTCACTGAGACTTGGCTTGTTCCGAGTCTTGGTTTCCGTTTACCTTCCTACAATATTCTCAGATGCGACCAATCTGATCGCTATGGCGGGTCAGCTCTCTGCATGAACAATCGAGTTCCACTTGTGGCTGTAGGTGGGTTCTGAACGTTGCGACTCTTTTGGGGAAGGTTTAGTGGAAATCTTAGATGACCTTATGCCCAACTCATAGATCTCTTCCCGGTCAGCATAACAATTGTGTTGACCTTACCCTTTGTTCACTGAATATCTCAGCGTCGTGTCACTGGGAGTGTACCATTTTTTTATTTTTTGGTTTTTTTAAATATTTATTTAGACAGCTTTGTCACACATGACAATGTCGCTCTGTAATGCAGCTACATGCTAAGTACAAATTACAAAATTCAAAAAAAATGAAATCCACTTTCGTCACCGAGCCTCCGCCCGACGGCGCAAGCCAACCTCATCTCTATTTTGTACAGCATCCTTGCTTTACCAGATAAAGGCAATGCTAAAATACTGTTGCATGCTCCAACCTCATTCGAACCTAATCCGTTTAATGCAAGTCTGATGTCCGCGTTCCGGTCACATTCCATCATAATATGAAGGTCGTCTTCCACTATTCCACACTTCGCGCAAAGTGGGGATGGGACCTTTTTCATTAAAAAAGTGAATTTATTAAGTGGAATGTGACCAGATCGAAGTCTAAACGCAGTGATTACAATATTTCTGTTTACTGTTAGTTGCTCATACCACGGCACTTTCCAAGGTTCGGTTTGTAGTGTTCTATACCAGATTCATTCATAACAAAATTCCTTAACAAGAGGAATATAGTCTGTAAAGTACGGAAAAATATCAATAGCTACGCCATCACAAGAAGCCTCTTTTGCTAATTTATCCACTCTCTCGTTTCCTTCTAGCCCAATATGTGAAAGAATCCATTGAAGAATCTTTTGAATTTTCCTTCAGCTCAAATATTGCCTTAATAATACTGTAAGCTATCGGGGTGCCTCTTAAACAAGAGATACAGCAAGCCACGTGTAGTAACGAACTTTTCGAGTCACTCAAAATAACAAATTTGTCAGAATCAACTGATTTTATGTAGGGGGAGGGGGGAGGCCATGGACACTAATTTTGTTACACAACGCGACTTTAATAAAATCTCTAGATTATTTAAACCTCAGACTGAAGTCTGGGAGGACCTCTTATCCGAATGGCAAAGTAGGTGGGATAATTCCATCAAGGGCCGGCACCTCCATCTATTCTTTCCATCCGTTGGCGATCGGCTGGCTAGGACATGGCTGGAGGTTGACCACTGCGTTGCCCAATTTCTCACAGGTCATGGCAACTTTAAAAGTAAACTGTATTCTTTTAAACTTGTTCCTTCCCCTTTGTGTCAGTGTTCTACATCGAACTGTGAATTTGAACAGTCCGCACATCACATCTTGTGGGAGTGTGTTCTTTGGCAGAATGAACGCAATATTATGTTGGATAGTGTACAAGTTACATCCGGAGTCGTTTATTATACGGACCTTGTAGAAACTAGAACCAATTTCCGTGCGTTCAGGCGCTTTTGCCATACCTATTATTGGAATCAATTGTAACAGCTAATACCTACTTAGGACCCATTAACTTAATCAAATTTTATTCCGTGGTGTTTGGCAATCTGGGCTTCTCCCAGTTGCAATAATGTCCCTTTGTGCCGATTGGCCTAGTTCTGTTCTGTCTCCTGCTTGCTATGGAGGGAAGTGGAAAAAATATCTTTTTTCTTACTCCTCCGCTATTCTTTTCTGATTAATTTGTTGCGGGACCCAAGACAGTTGAATCGTTTCTCCGGGACTCGTCGAGCTTCATTGCTCGGCGTTTTTCTGGCGGTCGCCACTGTTGATTCTGGCTTTCAGGAGTTGCAGTGGTTGGGAAAAGTGTGGCGGGTTTTGATTTTATGTAGGATAAGGCTTCCAAAATAGCAATTAATTCTAGATACATGATGGACACCCTGGAGAAAATTTTGAATTTTAAAGATGAATTTATTTGTGGATCAAAAAAGGCAGCTCCTTGCATTGACCTATGATGTATATTGCCTGATGTATCCATAGAGCCGTCGGTAAATATTTTATAGTAGGCTGAATATTGTTCTATATTAGTGAACATATATTTTTAAGATGCGTTATATCATATTATTACTTAGCCTGTTTTATACCTATAATTTGGTGATCAATTGTATTCGTCAAGTTGTACCAATACATCCAATAGTCCAAAGTGAACATCTCCAGTTGTTCCACAGGGTGAACGTCGCTATCTTTAAATTTTGCATATATTTGAATTATTACCGGCAGCTGTTTACGTCTCCAATATCTACGAGAGCTAAGCAAAGTTAATTATTTAATAATTTTAATTGTACCGTGACTAGCTATAGATATGGATCTAAACCAAAATTTGCCGGCGAGAAATATTCGACGAATTCGTAAAGGCTGTAAACAAAGTTCGCTCTCCATGGTGTGAATGGGAGTACTTTTAATAAAACCACCTATTATACGCATTGCTTGGTTTTGCCGCTCGTCCAATTTATTTAAGTTCGAATGAGAGCTATTACCATATACAAAACTACCAAAATCCAATCGACTTCTGATAATCGATATCGCACACCTAGATCTAAACAGAGCTAACTCAAAAATTGTGATTTTAGAGATAGGCTCACTATCGAATTCCTTAACTCCGTCCCTATCTACCAACAAAACAGAATTTAAAAAAATTTCTACTACTCGCTGCTAGAAGTCGCCATAAGCCTTTATTGTTGAATGAGCGAGCCCATCTTCCCCCCACCAAAATAGGAACATTGCTAGTTGCAACCAGTATTACAACCTGAGCGGACATATCCCTTGTAAACAAAGAGAAGTTATTTTGTGTTGTATCCGTATTGTTGAAAATTTATACTTTTATAAAATTTATTATTTTGAGTTGTCGCCATTTTGATGGTTAGTGTTGAGTAAATTAAGACAATATTTTAAGTTGTACCCGTATTGCTGGAAAGGTGAGCAAAGTTTATTTATTTTATTTAGAATTGTTAACGTATTGATGAAATATTTTTGAATTTGTACTTGAGCTTGTTTTGTTAAATAATTCTTTAAACTGCTATATTTCTTTGAAACATCGATGAAATTGAATCATTTTTCCAGTGGCGCTAGAACTCATTTCATTTTAATTTGATTTGATTTTGTTGTAGAATCTACACAGGTTATTCCGTTTTAACAAATCAGTTTTGACTTAGACCTCTTTTAACGGGCTCCACTAAATAAGTTTTATTTACATAATTTATGAGTCCAAAACGTAAAATCTATGGGTTATTATTAGGATTTCGTGCACAAGATTTTATAGTAAAATGCAATTTACGTTTTCTATTCCAGATAACCATGAAATGTGGACGATTTTTAGTAAATATGATAGAAGAAAGGGACACAGAAAACATGACTCGATTCCGATTTATCGTACCTACTCAACATGAAATTCTAGACGACTAGAATTTCATGATGAAGATTTCATCAAGTGATGAAGTCTCATCTAAGGAAAATCATGCCGTCTTAAATGTGGTGAACGAATCTATTCCAAGAACATCGAAACAACAGAACCCTGTTCAAACCTATTTCATTTCACCAATGTTAAATTTTATTGCCAGACGCAAAAAAAAAATATATATATAAGAATTGATTAATAAAAACATTATTCCAAAATCTTATTATGATAGTGTCGTAGTGGCCTAGAGGTTAAAACACCAGCCTCTCAAGTATGAGTGCGCGGGTTCGATTCCAAGTCAGGCAAGTACCAATGTAACTATTCTAAAGTTTATGTACTCTCTAAGTATATCTTGGACACCAATGACTGAAGGTGAAGGAAAACATCTTGAGGAAACCTATAGTTTAAGTCTGAAATCGCCACCCGCATGGAGCAAGCGTGGTGATTACGCTCAATCCTTCCCTGTATGAGAGGAGACCTGCGCCCAGCAGTGGGACGATTAAAAGGTTGATAATGATGATTATGATATTTATTAGGTGATTTAGATTTGAGTTTCATTGCTATTAAAAAGTTTAAATTGTTGATTACCTCATTAGATTAGCAAGCAAATATTCATTAAATATGTTTTACATGCAACTGTGTATTATGTAAGTATTTACAAGTAAAAAGTACTTATTATTTAAGTAAAATAATTCGTGATTTAATAAAAGTGATCTCAGTGTCAACATTAGTATCTATTTAAATTTTAAATTGTATTCATAAGTTTGAAGTTGATTTATCAGTGTACCTACTCATGTGAGTTATTGTGTAACATGTAACATATAAAGAGAAAAATGTGATTTTAGATGTTCTTTTAAAATTGTTTACCACAAACTGCTATATTTACGTTATGTTACAATTTGTAAGGAGGTTTTATTTGTTTATTTTTTATATATTTTCATAATTAATAGATACGAAAGGCAGTAATTGTTACTTTTTTATAGTATTATTAATAAAACGATATTGTTTAAATTTGAGTTCTTTGTTTTTTTCTAATTCATCAGCATTCATACTCCTGCTGTTGGACACAGGCTGCGCTATGGAATGGACTAACTAGAAATAATACTCAATTCTATAACATTTTAAATTTACATCTATCTCTTCAAAACCGAGTCAACTCGAAAACGTTTCACCAAAGCAGGCTCAACTTTAAATAATAAAAAAAATATACTCACATTTCCTAAGCAATAGAGGAATAACTCTGAAAATCCAAATTTTAGGGCCAATAAACGACTTAAACAGAAAATTCCTATAACATCTTTCATTCAGCTGCACTTGAACAGGATAGATTTATTCAGACAACTCCTACGGTATTCGGGGAAACGGTAATCAGTTTTTCGGCTTTTCTGAAAAAAGTGGTTTTTTGAGTTAGCTCCGTTTAGATTTAGGTGTGCGATATATACAGTTCCTTTAATGTTTAGGATGTACACCCCAGCCAGGGCCTGCTAAAACTTTAAAAATATTTAAGAATTTATTTGTTTTTTCATACAACTCATTAATGTGTTTATTTCATCTCAGCGAACGATCGAACCACATACCTAAATACTTCACATTTGTTACTTCTTGTAATGGCGCATCTATATAAATAATAAATAAATAAATACGGACAAATCACACAGATTAAGCTAGCCCCAAAGTAAGTTCGAGACTTGTGTTATGGGATACTAACTCAACGATACTATATTTTATAATAGATACATATATAGATAAACATCCAAGACCCAGGTCAATCAGGAAAAATCGTTTTCTATCATGACCTGGCCGGGGATCGAACCCGGGGCCTCCACGTCGCAGGCAGGCGTGTTGACCGCTGCGCCACGGAGACCGACAAACAATATAATCTTAACTTAAATTCCTCCGAAACGGCTCGACCGATTTTGATGAAATTTTTTGTGCTTATCCGGTATCTATGAGAATCTATTGATAAATTATTTTTCATCCCCCTAAATGTTAGGGGTAGTCCACCCCTAATTTTTTTTTATTATTTATATGGCAAAACAACGTTTGCCGGGTCAGCTAGTGTATATATATAAAAGAAAGTCGTGTTAGTTACTCCACTTATAATTCAAGAACGGCTCCATCGATTTAGCTGAAAATTGGTAGGGAGGTAGCTAAAAACTAACAAAAACCACAAAGCCAACTTCAACTTCAAAATTTCTAATATTGTATTGCTGTGCCATTTATCATCAATAAAAATACCATGCCGCGACCAAGACCATCAAATCTTTCTCGACAAAGCCGTAATGCAAGAGTAAATCGAAACATTCTGAATGAAAGCATTGAAGAAGAGCAAGAAATTGCACGTGCAGAGCGCCGCTTTAGTATGACCCGACTTCGTGCTTCTCACTCACAAGAGCAAAGGGAGGCGGCAGTCCGTGAAACTGCTCCGTTGACAATGCGAAATCGGCGAACAAACCTCAGAGATCATCATCACTATCATCAATCTTTTTATCGTCCCACTACTGGGCACAGGTCTCCTCTCATGCAGAGGATTGAGCGAAATCACCACGCTTGCTAAATGCGGGGTGGTGATTTCAGACTTATAAAGTCCAGGTTTCCTCAAGATGTTTTCCTTCACCTTCAGTCATTGGTGTCCTAGATATACCTAGAGAGTACATATCACTTTAGAAAAGTTGCATCGATACTTGCCTGACCTGCCCCCTAATCGGCGAACACATTTTTGTCAAATGATTGCGACTAGTTGGGATCGTTTGGACCGACCGGACCAATGGGCGGTCCGAACAATACCAACTGATCCCAACTAGTCGCAATCATTTGACAAAAATGTGTTCGCCGATTAGGGGGCTGGAATCGAACCCGCGCACTCATACAAGAGAGGCTGGTGTTTTAACCACTAGGCCACCAAGACATACTAAGCCACCACGACATCTCAGAGATCAACAGCTAGATAATTTACGAAGCACAAGTAGAAATTCATAATTTCTTTCACAAGGTGCTACAATAAAAAATGACAAATAAAAAATCATTAATTATTTACTTTTTCAATTAGGAACTAATTTCACTTAGAAATAATAATATTATTTTTTTTATTTACAATGTTCCTAATTGAAAAAGTAAAAAATATGACCATGTGATATTTATTGCCTTTAAGGCGGAACAAAGTTTGCCGGGTCAGCTAGTTATGTATAGAAATGCAAATACTATTTCTCTTATTACCCTTTCGAAATATACACATTTTACTTTTTGTGGGTGACACACTTAAGCCTAGATTTTCTAATATTTTTACTAATATTTCTAATGAAGCTTGGAGAGAGCTACGGGCATTTTCTAAGTTTTTATCTGAAGTACACAGGACAAGATCGTCTGTATATTGAGAAATAAATACATTTTGTATGAGCTTACAAATTGAATGTGTTGCGACATTAAATAATAGGGATGATAAAGGATCACCTTGTGCTAGACCTTGGCCAGTATGGCGGTTGATAAAACTATGCTCTTGTTTAATTTTTAAATTTCTAAAGGTTAGAAAATTCCATAAATAATTGCATATCCTAAAGCCAACACCAGCTTTATCCAAAATTTCAAGTAATGAACAAATATTAATATTGTTGTACTCGTTATCTATATCCAGAAAGCACGCTAAGGTAGTCAAATCTTGAAAAAAACCTGATTGTATCCTTGTGACCAGCTTAACCAAACTATCTAAACACGATTTAGATTTTCTAAAACCTACCATGTCGGCTGGAAAAAAACTATTATTTTTAAAGTACCATTCCACTCTTCTGTTAATAAGTGAATGGAATACTTTAGAAACGCAGGACATTAAGCTAGTAGGACGCAGAGATGACGTGAGCATGGGGTCTCGGCCTGGTTTAGGGATTGGTACTACGCAGATATCTCGCCATTGAGTAGGAATAAAACCAGTATTTAGAAATTTATTATAAAGATCGACTAAAATGCTTTTACCGTTTATAGGTAAATGTTTTATTATAGAAAATGATATGCTATCACACCCCGGCGCAGTATCACCAAATGAAACCTCATCCAAAGAATCACAGAATTTGTGCCAGTTATCTGAAGATGCCTTACGTATATGCTTTTGGGATTCACTAATACACCCTCTGAGTATTGTCAGATTTGAAGGAGAAGGATTTTTTCGAAAGATTGACAGGGCTAATCTTCTTTTGGCGACTAAGTGTGATAGATTGGGAGCCCAATAGGGTTTTGGAACGAATCTGCTAGCTGGGTTTAGATTATGAATATGATACTAAAATCAAGTACAACGAACACAAGTGGCTGATATGTGTACATCTCAAATTGGTGAATTTTCTTCTTGTACAACAAGGGGGCTATACAAAATATCCATGTTTTATTTGTCTGTGGGACAGCAGAGCCAAGTCTGAGCACTGGGTTAGAAGTGACTGGCCTTCCAGGCAAGCTATGCTTCCGGGACAACTGAATGTGATAAATGAACCCCTTGTGCCCCGGGATCGTATTGTTGTGGATTATGTTAAATGAAAGGCGAGTAGAAGTAATTGTCATTTATTCATACCAAACCCTAGCTTAAGTAATATTATGTGGCATTACAGTTGTTGTTACACTAAAGAAATATTATTATAATTGACCAATGAGAGAACAATAATTTCTTCGTCTTCATTTCGGCAGTCACAAGATCTACGCGCAACCATCTCTTTCCCACGCGTAAGCTTCGCATAGCGCTGCCTGCACGCACAGTATAAAAATGTTCGTCTGAGGCACTCACGCTCAGTACGCCCTGTGTAGCGATGTCGGTATGTTGTCTCACGCGTTACACTGCATTTAGATGTTTATGTGGATGCCCACATCACTCCCCGCTAAGTAAAACGGACCACGGGCTTCACGATTCTGCCAGATCGGGTGGTAATCGGCTGGCTAGTTGCCTTGTTGTGATTGTCACCTTTGTCTTCGCCAGGGTGGTCATTGTACATGTAGGCCGGTTTTAATCTGTCCAGCGACACAACTGATGTTCGTAGCGGCAGCTTGATCTTGTAGTATTTGTCATAGCGCTTGATAACTTCATATGGTCCCTCGTACGGCGGTGTTAGCGGCAAACGTACTGCATCGTTCCGCACGAAGACATGTGTGCACGTTGCGAGGTCCGAATGTATGAAAGGCTTATTATGACCGCTGTCCGATCGTGGCGCGCTTCTTATCGATGCCATTGTTTCCATAAGACGGCGTACATAGTCGCATTCATTGATATCTGTTCTTGTTGACACAATAAAGTCCGATGGCAGTCGTAGTGTTGTCCCATATGTCAACATTGCCGGGCTCAAATTGTTGTCGCGCAGAGCTGTTCGTAATCCAAGAAGCACAGTGGGTAAGTCTTCTGTCCATTGAGTGGTAGTGCCACGAGCCATTAACGCTGACTTTAACGTTCGATGCCATCTCTCAATCTGGCCATTTGACTGGGGATGATATGCCGTGGTGCGTATCCGCGTGATACCAAGCTTCTTCATAAGCGATCCAAAAAGTTGGGATTCAAACTGCCGACCTTGATCCGTTGATATACGCAGAGGGCATCCGAATCTTGTTATCCAGTTATCATGAAGGGCTTGAGCGACTTTCTCAGCGGTTATGTCCAGTAGGGGAACGGCTTCTGGCCACTTAGTGCAACGGTCGATGATGGTCAGGCAGTACCGATAGTCATTTGAAATTCGCAGCGGTCCGATGATATCTATGTGTATATGTTCAAAGCGTTCTGACGGCGGGAACTGACTCAGCGGAGTTACGACGTGGCGATGAACTTTTGCTCGCTGGCAGTTGAGGCACGCTTTCGTCCAGTTGCTGACATCTTTGTTCATATTGGGCCAGAAAAATTTTGAGCATGTTTGTTTACGTGTTGTTCTGATCCCAGGATGGCATAAATCATGTTGCAGTTTAAATGCATCAAAACGATATGTGCTCGGTAAGTATGGTCGGGGTGTTCCAGTAGAAGCTTCGCACGTAATTGGTCGGTTTATTCCAGGCATTGTGACGTCAGTGAACTTCAAATTAGTTTGACTTCTCAGTTGTTTCAACACTGGATCGTTTGCTTGTTCTCTCGCTAATTTATCATAGTCGATGACGGTAGGACATTGTATGTCTTCTATACGTGACAGCGCGTCGGCTACGTTGTTCTCTTCGCCTTGCACGTATTTAATGCTAGTGCAGAACTGGCTGATGAAGTGCAACTGTCGTTCACGACGAGGTGTATCGCTGTTACTCGCTGGGCGTGACAAAGCGTAGGCGAGAGGCTTGTGATCCGTGTACACCGTTACGTTACCTCCTTCGATAAGGCTACGAAACTGCTTTACAGCTGCATATACCGCTAAAAGTTCGCGGTCATATACACTATAACGACGCTGGGTTTCACTCATCGTCTTGGAATAATATGCAAGAGGTTTCCATTCATTGTGGATTTTCTGTTGTAAAACAGCGCCAAGGCTGTAATCTGATGCATCAGTCATTATGGCGAGAGGGCTGCCGGGTACTGGATGTGTGAGCTCAGTAGCTTTTAAAATGCTTTGGTGGCAATTTTCAAAAGCTGTATCTGCTGCCGTATTCCATTCAATCAACGTCTTGTCATTGCGCTTCCGATTATGTAAAAACTTGTTCAATTCATGCTGTGATTCGGCTTGACGGGGTAAGCAGCTACGGTAGAAGTTAAGCATGCCTAGGAAGCGTCGTAACTCGGCTACTGTTTTTGGCTTCGGGTAATTTACAATGACTTCTGTTCGTTCTTTTGTAGGCTTGATGCCACTCGCTGATACCTCGTAGCCCAGGAAATTGATTTTGTTCTTCGCAAACTCACATTTTTCTACTTTTAACATGACGCCATACTCTTTTAGTCGATCGAGTACTTGACGTAAGAGTAGCTTATGTTCTTCTTCGTCGTGTGAGTAGAGTAAAATATCGTCGATGTAACAAAAACAGTTGTCGATGCCCCGTAGTACTTGATGCATAAACCTCTGGAATGTTTGACTTGCGTTGCGTAACCCAAACGGCATGCATTTGAACTCAAACAAACCAAACGGTGTCGTGATTGCTGTTTTCTGTGCGTCTTCTTCACTAATTGGTACCCAATAGTATGCCATCTTTAAATCTAATTTTGAAAAAACCTTCATGTCTCTCAATTGGTAGGTGAAGTCTTGAATACGGGGAATCGGGTACCGGTCGGGTTGCGTGACAGCGTTTAGTCTGCGATAGTCACCGCAAACTCGTAGTCCACCGTCCTTCTTTTTGACAACATGTAGTGGACTCGCCCAAGGACTCTTCGAAGGCCTGCAGATGCCCATATTCATCATGTGTTCAAATTCTTGCTTTGCAGCCTTGTACTTGTCGGGCGGTAGTGGGCGGGGTCGGGCAAAGAGCGGGGGGCTTGACGTTTGTATGTGATGCACGACGTCGTGTTTTGCTGGTTCCTTCAGGGATCCAGGTCGCAGTACTTCTGGATATTGTTTTAAGATGTCATAGTAAACTTGATCGGAGCTAATGACGTGTATAGTTTCTCCGCCAGTTGTTATCTTGAGCGCGTCGATTGATAAGTCAGTAACTTTGTCGATAAGTTTCTTCCTGTGCAGGTCTACCAGTAGTTTGAAGTGACGTAGAAAGTCTGCCCCCAGGATTGATGTTTTCACGTCGGCTACGATGAATTTCCAAAGAAAACTGCGACGGAGACCAAGGTTGAGCCTGAGAGTTTTCTCACCGTAGGTGTTGATGGGTGTATTATTTGCGGCATATAAACGATAGGCGCTTGCAGTCGTATTTTTCCTTTTGTATGCGGCGGCCAACACTGAAATATCTGCGCCTGTGTCTACGAGGAAACGCTCTCTGGTGTCGCGGTCGAAGACGCAAAGGCGGTTGGTGGTACAAGGAACATCGACGTCCGCCGCCGTCGATGTCGAAGCTAGTTTAACGTCTGGTTCTTTCTCCTGCAACACGGTGACTCGCAGCGCATCGCCTTGTCACCAAAACGAAAATGATATCGACACTGCCATGTCGGATCGCCAGGCTTGAGTGAGCTCTTGTTGTCTTGGCGACGTCGTGATCGTGACCGCGAGAATGATCGAAACGGGCGTCTGCGGCGCTGCATTGATCGTCCACGTAGCTCAGCCACTTCCAAGCATAATTTCTCCATTTGCTTGCTCAGTACGTCTAATTGAGCGGACATCACCGGGCTCTGCGGGTTTGTAGTCATCGCAGAGGTTTGCAGAGACATTTTCTTAACACGTCGGAGGTTACCAGTTGTTGTGGATTAAGTTCAATGAAAGGCGAGTAGAAGTAATTGTCATTTATTCATACCAAACCCTAGCTTAAGTAATATTATGTGGCATTACAGTTGTTGTTACACTAAAGAAATATTATTATAATTGACCAATGAGAGAACAATAATTTCTTCGTCTTCATTTCGGCAGTCACAAGATCTACGCGCAACCATCTCTTTCCCACGCGTAAGCTTCGCATAGCGCTGCCTGCACGCACAGTATAAAAATGTTCGTCTGAGGCACTCACGCTCAGTACGCCCTGTGTAGCGATGTCGGTATGTTGTCTCACGCGTTACACTGCATTTAGATGTTTATGTGGATGCCCACAGTATAATATTGTTACGGGCTGGGGGTACTAAAACGCCGGTTAAGGGTTGTTGCCAATAAACTTCGTAAAGTTTATTGGCAACGAAGGTACAGTCGATTGTAGGCAATGACAAGTAGAATGTTGCTGACGTTGCACCGAAGTCTTCACTTACGTCCACGAAGTCCGTGTCGTAAACACACAATAACACTACAGATGTTACTTCACGTAGTACTCACAGTTCTCGTTACAGTTGTCGCAGTAGGTATTCCCAAAGATCGCTTCTTAAGTATCGCTTGTTTTCGTCTCGGTAGTCAAATGCAGACTGACTCGGCGCCGGCGTCTCGGCGCTATATATAGGCCAGCTGATCGAACATTCCAGAATCGTCTAGACGTAATAATAATAGCGCATAACTTCGAGTACATTCAGTAGGTACCTATGGTAATTCCCGGAAACGGGTTTCTAGAAATTTCGATGTCGTCACTTAATTGACAAAATTGATGAAACCTGTACCATTCGATAGGCCACCCGAAGTCTAGGAATGCGTTTTTATATTGCACCTATACAATGTCTAGGTCTCGAGTTATAGGGCCTAAAAGTTACGCACTGCATGTCACGCGATATTGAACCTTATGCCCTCGACATAAGGTGCATTCGTAACAATATTGCCACCTTTGCATATCAAACTAGGGCTCATGAAACAATTTGTCAAAGCTCTGAACAAAGATAGCGATTGTTTCAAATACATCTCTAACAAGTTTCATAATTTGAGCACAGAGAAAATAAAAAAGCCGGATTTTTCGATGGTCCACAAATAAGACTGTAGATAAAGGATGAAAATTTTAGTAGTTACATGACTGATAGTGAAAAAATCGCTTGGAATGAATTTGTTTGGGTTGCACAAAATTTTTTGGGAAACAAAAAGGATGAAAGCTATGCCGCGCATATTAAATTGATGTTGACACACTTCCAGCAGCTTGGTTGTAATATGAGTATCAAGGTACACTTCCTCCACAGCCACTTGGACCGTTTCCCTGAAAATCTTGGTGATCTGAGTGAAGAAAAAGGGGAACGGTTCCATCAAGACATTCGAACTATAGAGGAACGTTACCAGGGTCACTGGAATGCTCATTTGATGGCGGACTATTATTGGAACATTAAAAACAGCCCTTGTGAATCATCTTATTAAAGGTTATGCGTGGTGAAATACACAACCCCGGTATTCTGCAGTCGGTTGGCTTGTTTGTGCCTGATGGGTACGGGGGAGGCGGCGGCGGCCCCCGCTTCTGTGGGTGCCGCCCGTGCGTACCAACCTGCTGCAGCACGCGCCGCTTACGCGTGCGCTGCGCGCGCTCAATGCGGTGTCACAACAAGTCGACATCTTTAGCTGTACTCTGAGTGTATTCACACGGGCTGCTTATTGCAACTTAGAAGACATTTGTGTGTAATATATATATTCAGAATATTATAAGTCTTACACTATTGTATTGGGTTCACCTGTGAGAATAGTTGTACATTGTTAAATAAATAAATAATAATAATAATAAATAAAATTTGTGAAAGCTGAGAAAGCGAAACAAATTAAATATCTCGACTTGGCGCACGAGATTGTTGACATGTGGAATGTGAACTCGGCAGTCATTGTACCGATTGTCGTATCGGCCAATGGTTTGATAGCCAAGAGCCTCGACCAACATCTATTGAGGCTCTCGTTAGGCAGTTAGATCAAAGGCCAGATTCAAAAGGCAGTACTCCTCTATACGGCCCGATCGTGAAGTGGTTTCTGTCTCTGGAGCTCTAACCACCGGTAGCTTGGACCCCGCTCCCGCCATCGGTGGAACACTATTTTTTATGTTTTTATGTTTTTTATAAATATTTAAAAATGTAAATGAATATATACATATTCATTTACATTTTTAAATTACGTTTACGTTTATTTTTATACATATACATGTATAAAAATAAACGAAATAAAATTCAATAATAACCAACAAAAACTGAATACATAAAGAACGGCAAAAAAGTTATTTATTATTATTGATGGTTTATTAAAAAAAAAAAAAATCTCTTAAAACGGTGAAGTAAAACATCGTGAGGAAACCGGCATGTCCTAGAGGCAAAACTTCGAAGATATCTGACAACTTCCAACCCGCACTGGGCCCGCGTGGTACATTACGGACCATTCCTCCTCACTGAGAGGAGACCTGTGTCCCAGGAGTGGGAACATTTATTTTATTAATTATAAACTAGCGCATGACCGCAATCCCGCCTGATGGTAAGCAGTGATGCGTTCGTTGATGGTAAAGCGCACTAGTTTATTAAGAGCCTATCCACTCAGAAAAACTGAGCGAATAGGAAGGAAAACGGCAGTTGAGCGAGGTGATGCAATGTTAAACCCAACAACACGACCAACGATGCCGCGTCAAAGGGAGATTGATCTGAAGACCCTCCACGACCAAACTCCCAACACAACAACATTAGGCGCATCGTACCCGGCACACATCGCAACACAACTGCTCAGACCCGTCCTCCGTACGGCTTCACCAGACATCACAGAATTTTAAATTCAACATTTATATGCATTGTTATTTATTAAATTAGTTATATCAATTCTTGGAGAACGAAGACCTTAACGTTCTTGGAATAAGAGTTTTATTCTATATTTTGTATTGAATGATTCAATTTGTATAAACACAAGTAAAACTGCGATTTTAAAATTCTAATATGACAATAATTTCCGTAGTATTAATTACTTTTGTTTTGGCATAAAAAAATACCTATATTAAAAATTACCTAAACCGATTCAGTAAACGTTACTGAATAAACTATTTTCAGGAAGTGCGTTAATTTAATTACATATTGTATGATAAGATAGCAGCGGTTCTGATTCTCCAACATTGAAAATAATCATGTGAAAATCATAATATTTATTATCGCCAGTTATAGTAAACATCTATGTTTACTTCCAAATATTCATCTGCGTCACTGGTAATGTGCAGACGACAGCATATCAAGATACAACTTTATCGCTAAAGCATTAAGACTCAAGGTTGATTGGTAGTAATTGACAGTTTCGGGTAGCTTCACCTGCTGTCCTCCGTACCTAAAAGATTGGTGACATTACTGCATAATATGCCAATGCTTAGGATGGGTTTGATGTTTTGAAATTCCCTTTTAAAGGCCATGAGTACTCGGACCTCACAGCACGAGGATTTCATCCCAAAACAAATCGAATATACTACGCCATTATTATCAAATGTTTACTTCTTGATTACAAAGACGGATGTCATCATTACGAAGCAACCTCTATCATTTTGAAACAAGTTGACTTTGATACCCTTTAATAACGATGTTCTTTGATGCGTTAAACCATATCTCCCCCGAGATGCTGACGGCTACAGTGATCATGGTTTTGATTGTGAATGCCAGATTCTTGTAATTAAAAGCTGTATGTTTGTAGAGAATCTAGAGCAGTTTTGGTGTAAAGGCAGCCCGCGAGTTACAAGTAATAGGTTGTAAATTCGAACCCAAAGAAGCGCTTTGCTTTGAGTAAATAATTTTAACACAATTGCCCATATACGGTGAAGGAAACTGTCATGACGAAACTGGCATATTTTGAAACCAAAAACTAAGTGAAGCATTATATTAATAACGATAATTTTTTTTTATAGGTATGAGATTCGCAAGAATGCAAATGGCGGCTGGTATGATAACAATACTGAAGAAATACCGTGTGGAGCTGGCTCCAGGCATGTCGAAACAAGTGACGTTTGAACCTAGATCTATAATAACGCAACCAATTGGAGGAATCAGACTGAACTTTACTGTTTACGTTTTTTTTTTTTTTTTACTGTTAACGTTTAATTGCCCTTGATGGTAACGACAATATTTTATTTCAAAGTCAAAGTCCATTTTAAATTATACTTTAGATTCTCCCCTCTATCCCTCTTTGCCCCGTTTGTAGTTATGTCTTTAAGCAGACATAAACTGAAGGAATTATTGTTTTTTTTTTTTTAATTATTGAATTATCAAACACAATAACACAGAAACACAGGCTTTAAACCTAGTTTGGCAGCAGATGCTAATTGGACACAATTATTTTTACTGACTTACTCTTAAGCATAATTTTAAGTAGTTAAAACAAATTTTGTAACGGATTTACTTTTTAGTTTAATAAATATATTATTATTATTCCCCTATTGTTATTGACAATCGTAATTTTGTACCACATCAAGTACCTATTTATGTTTCTATATTGTTTATTATCATATTTCTTCTGGATCATCTGTCAGTCATTATAGTAATGTGTTTACTGTAGTAAATTTACTGTTAACCTTTAATTGCCCTTGATGGTAACGACAATATTTTATTTCAAAGTCAAAGTCCATTTTAAATTATACTTTAGATTCTCCCCTCTATGCTGTAATAGTTTTAACACATTCACTGCCAATACTCTGAATAGGGCGGGGCCATAGCAGCGGTGCCAAATACTCGGATCCAAGCTAACGACTATTTTGTAAAATGGCACTCGGCACCCGGCGGTATTTCCTAACTAATGCTTTGGCAGTTAAGGTGTTAACTAAAAATAAAAATAATAGAATAGAATAGAATACTCTTTATTATGTACACCATATAGATTACAGAAACATAAATATAAAGATTTTACAAAGGGTGACACAATGGGCGGTCTTATCGCTAAGAGCGATCAAAGTCGCTCAAAGGGCAATAGAGAGGGCTATACTTAGGGTTTCACTGCGCGATCGAATCAGGAATGAGGAGATCCGCAGAAGAACGAGAGTAACTGACATAGCCCGAAGAATTGCAACACTAAAGTGGCAGTGGGCTGGACACATTGCCCGTAGGACCGATGCCCGATGGGGCCGGCGGGTTCTCGAGTGGCGACCACGCACCGGAAGACGTAGCGTGGGTAGGCCCCCGACAAGGTGGATCGACGACCTGGTGAAGGTCGCGGGAAACCGCTGGATGCGGAAGGCGCAGGACCGGTCATCGTGGAGAACCTTGGGGGAGGCCTATGTCCAGCAGTGGACATTTTTCGGCTGAAATGATGATGATGACGAATAATACTTTTAATATGAAAATATAGGTATATAATAGGTATTATTGTATTTTGACCCTAAATGTAGCGACATATCTTTTTACATTGTATTAATATTCATTTATAAAAAACCTGATATTAATTCAATGTTTTATTTTATATATAATTATCCTCATCTGATAGAATATCTCATGCATGGTGGATGAGCTGCAAGTGTGCTGCTGCTAAATAATGTGCCTAGCAGAACCGGGATAGTTGAATATTATTGCAATTGTTTGGTCGGTCGACGGACTATTGGATGTTGCGCTCTCTTGATGACGGTAGTGGATCTAGGTAGAGGTAGACCTTGGATTAGCTAGGTACGACGACAATATATCTGCTCCGCAGAATTCCTGGATGACGGAGTTATAATAGAACTGGATGATAATGAGTATTAATAAACCATTCCACTGTAACATACATTTTATTTCCTTTTCGCCGTTTCATTCAATAAGTAAGTATGTAGGATCAGTAGGATGGTAAATAAGTGATCACTTCTGACAACAAGAATTGAGTTTTTAAAAAAGAATTTTTAAAGTTAGGAATAGAAATTATCTAGGTATCATTTTTGTAAGTACTAAAACTTTAGTTGGTATGTAAGTACCTACTTATGAGAAGGTACTATTTTTAAACTGCTGTGTTATTTTTATAAATAAATTAATTGAATTAGTACTTATCTAATTATAAGTAATTAAATTAAAAGCAACTACTAGTGTGCTAACAATGCAATCTACCCACAAATTATACATATTAACCCATTCCTCCCCACTGTCCTATTTTTAGGACACTATATTCAACATTTTTTTTTTCTATGTTAGGGTTATTATTTTTATTGGTTTTGATGAAATTCGTATTTTCACACTATTTTCCCAATAAAATATATTTTTTTCGCTCTTAAAAAAGTTATCGTATTTATAATATACATATTTTTAAATTGATGATTGATTATAAAAAACCGAAAATAAAAAGTTATCAGCTTCAAAGTCCATCAAATAGATTTTTAGATCTCTACTGAATCTATTATAATTAAAAACTAAAACAAAATATTATTTGGAAGCTTGTGATACTAATTCAAAAAAAGGCGTACTATAAATATGACACTGGGAACATGTCTTTACAAGTAGCCGTGAAAGCGTGTTCGATCCTGTTACGCTCGCTATAAGTTCAAACGTGTCTATTGTTTTGTTTCTTGCAAGTGTTTCGTAAACTTTACTTTAGTCGATAAGTCTTCGTCAAGCACAACACATCTCGTAATATAAAAAATTGTGATTTTTTTATAAGATTGAGGAAAGCAAAGGAGGTAAGCAAAAATATTAGATTTTGTTTCTTATCAAGTGGTTAACGATATATTTGTTTAGTTTGGGATGGTATATGTATATATATATTTATATATATATATATAATATAATTTTTATACTTACTATATATGTATAATTATTGTTTATAGATCATGGATGCAGTGAGAAGAAAATATAAAAAAGCATTGATGGTGTCTGAAATCACCGAGTATCTTCAAGATATTGAAGATTGTAGTGACGAGGAGTTCAATGACTTGGAAGTTGCGATATTGCCCCCGGATGAAGTGGATGAAATGACTGATATAGAAGAAGGTAATGACGACGATATGGGAGTTCTGCCAGTGTCAGATGTGGCTGGTCAAGTGGAATTTTCATGTACAATTGATAACGTCGAGGAAGATCTTCCTACTCAAACCACATCTCGGACCAACAAGACAGTCATTTGGCGTAAGTGTGAACCTGTATATTCTGAAATTCAGCCGGAATCTAATACTGCTAAACAATGTTTAGAAAATATGATTACGGAATTGGAAGGAAAATCTGCGGTAGAAATATTCGAACACTTGTTATGTGACCAGATTCTAGAATATATAGTGCATGAAACAGTAACCTATGCCAAAAATTATAAAAATGATTTGAACTTCAATCTTACCGTGAATGAGCTAAAAGTATTCATAGGAATTTTGTTTTTCTCTTCGTATCTCCACTTGCCTCAAAGCAAACTATATTGGTGCAGAGATGATGATGTACACATTCCATTTGTTGAACGAGCGATGTCTCGGAATCGTTTTGATAAAATTAAATCATATTTACATTTCAATGACAATTCAAGAATTGATAATAGTGACAAAGCTTTCAAAATTCGCCCATTTATCGATAAAGCTAATAAATCATTCCAAAAGTTTGGTGTTTTTGAATCCAACTTAGCTGTTGATGAAATGATCGTCAAATACTTTGGTCACCATGGTATCAAACAGTTTATAAAAGGTAAACCAGTAAGATTTGGATACAAGCTTTGGGCACTGTGTGGAGTAAGCGGATATTGTTATAACTTTTCGCTTTATACAGGAAAGGATCCTCAAATATCTTGTAATACTGGTGATGGCTTGGGTTCAAGAGTGGTAAAAAAGTTGCTTACAGTATGTACTGATCCTAGTGCACATGTAGTCTACTTCGATAACTTCTTCAGCAGTATGCAATTGTTGATTGACTTGAAATCTGAAGGGTTCAGAGCTACAGGGACAGTCAGAGACAATAGGACTAAGAAATGTCCAATCATGACCAAACAAGAAATGAAGAAGCAAGAACATGGTTATTCCGATCATCGTTTCGATAAAAATAATGAAATATTATGCGTGAAATGGCATGATAACAATGTAGTATGTCTCTTAACTAATTTTGATACTGTTGAACCTTTTGTAAAAACTAATAGGTACTCAAAGGTAGAAAAGGCCAAAGTTGCTGTGAATCAGCCAAAGCTTATTCATAATTATAATAAAAACATGGGAGGAGTGGATAAACATGATTGGCTTATTTCTAAGTATCCAATCCGCTTTAGAGGTAAAAAATGGTATTGGCCTCTAGTAATCCGTGTTTTGGACATGACTCTAGTCAATGCATGGATTATTTATAACCAGGTAAATAAAGATGAGACCATACCTCTGCTTGATTTCAGAAGAAGGGTATGTTTTTCTTGGATGAAAAAATCGGAAGGCAAAGTAAATAAGCTTACATCAGGTACTTCAGAAGTTCTTTTACAACCTATAAGATTTGACAACTATGGTCACTATATGACCAAGAGGGACAAACAAAGACGTTGCCAAGGACAAGGCTGTAAAAAAAAGCCTTTAACATTTTGTTCTAAATGTGAAAAAACACTCTGCAGTGATTGTTTCATACCTTATCATACAAAATAAGCTTTTATTACATTATTTCTGATACTGTTACTGGTCCTATTTTTAAATAAAGCTGATTTCCATATAATTCTTATCTTTACTTTTTCCTGACCATATGTTCCCACTGTCCTATTTATAGGACATGCTGAGTCAGCGAAACCGTTTTTTTTTAATTTATTTTTTTGCCATATTATTTTTTCTTAACATATTAAGAGCCCTAATACAAGATTTCATCAAAAAAATCCAATATTTTCAATGCTTGGGAAGTAATGGGTTAATATGTGGTGTTAGCCAGTAGGTAACTGTTATTCTTATAAATGTAGGTTAAATGAACTGTTGACAGCCTTAAGAGGTGTTGGTTTACCAAATAAATAATGTGTTGGTTTACCCAATAAACCTGGAGAACAACATTTCTCAACTAAATACTCATATTATAATGGCAATCAGCTAGTCTTAGGTGTAGTTGGTTTCAAGGAATCAATAAAGTCTTTGTGTCAGGTTTGTTGTGTATGTGTTTTTAGTTAGTTTATCCCCTTTTTGTTTTATTTTTTAATTATAACCTCAAAAACATTTTTCCAGAAATATGGATTAAACTAAACCTCCGGACCCTCCGGATGATATACCTACAACCCCCCTATCCGGCTTTTCCCCTTCTAACCTAAGTCCCACCCCCAACCCATTAAGCCAATCCCTAACCTTTACTTCTCAGACTAACATCCGAAAACGTCCCGGAAATGATGAGGATATTCCTAATCGCCCTACAAAACAACCTAGAACAACCTACTCGGTCAAATGTGGCAGCGATCACCGTATGGTCAGAGGCACATTGAATCTGAACATAGTGTCCGTGAGATCTCGCCTGATGAAATCTATGCTCCGGCAAGCACCCATCCAGATGCATAACTCCGAAGGTTTCCAGCTCGAGCTCCAAAATCGTTCGAATGCCTAAGTGGCGACGTGAACAAATACAATGACGGGTTTGTAGAAGATGTCCGTACGGTCGTGACTAAGTATTTTAAAACCCGCCGTACAAATAGAACTAAAAAGCTCTCGGACTACACTCTCGAGCTCATGGAGGACAGACGTGAGATGGTTTTGCGTTCGTCGAGTGATGCTTGCAGATACCGGCGGCTCAATAAGCAGATCTCAAAGTCTCTGAAGCGCGACCTACGTCGGTATAATACCGAGCGTATAGCGGAGGCTATAGAGCGAAACAGATGCTCTAAAGTTTTCGCTAGGGATCTGACTATTGGGCATAGCCGGCTAAGCAAGCTGAAGACTGACGACGGCAAGATCATAACGTCCGGGCCCGAGCTTTTGAGGGAAGTCGAGAATTTCTATGGACAGCTCTACACTTCGACGACAAGACCCGCATTAAATCTTGCTGAAGACCTTAGAGCAAGATTAACCCGACACTACACCGAAGATATCCCGGACGACAGCCTGCAGGAGATTCGATTGGCTCTGAAACAGCTTAAAAACAACAAGGCGCCGGGCGATAACGGAATAACGGCAGAGCTACTGAAGGCGGGTGGTGAACCGAGCCTTAGAGACCTTCAGAAGTTATTTAATTCCGTCATAGTTAAGGGAAAAACACCACAGGCATGACACAGAAGTGTGGTGGTACTCTTTTTCAAAAAGGGTGACAACACCCGTTTGAAAAACTACGGACCCATCTCACTTCTGAGTCATGTCTATAAGTTGTTTTCAAGAGTCCTCACGAATCGTCTCGCCTGCAGGTTTGACGACTTCCAGCCGCCCGAACAAGCCGGTTTCCGAAAGAGCTTCAGCACAGTAGACCACATACATACGCTGCGGCAGGTTATACAGAAGGCCGAGGAGTATAACCTACCCCTTTGCTTGGCGTTTGTGGACTACGAAAAAGCCTTTGATTCGATCGAGACCTGGGCTGTACTGCAGTCTCTCCAGCGGTGCCAAGTAGACTATCGGTATATTGAAGCGCTGAAGGGTTTGTACGAAAACGCGACCAAGTCAGTCCGAATACAGGACCAGACCTCTGGGTCAGGGTTGCGGGTTGGTTTAACAAGAAACCGCGGCCCTGGCCGTCGCACAGACAAGTGAAGAAACACGGGTGGGTTTTAGTCATAAAAGTCTGACACACCCTTCCGCTCCGCCCAGAGCGGGAGAAGTCATTTGATGATTTCCCATACCAAAAAAAAAAAAAAAAAAAAAAAAAAAAAACAATGGGCCTTATAAGAAGGCTCAAAGTCGCTCAAAGGGCAATGGAGAGGGCTATGGGGTTTCACTGCGCGATCGAATCAGGAATGAGGAGATCCGCAGAAGAACGAGAGTAATCGACATAGCCCGAAGAATTGCAACACTGAAGTGGCAATGGGCTGGACACATTGCCCGTAGGACCGATGCCCGGTGGGGCCGACGGGTTCTCGAGTGGCGACCACGCACCGGAAGACGTAGTGTGGGTAGGCCCCCGACAAGGTGGACTGACGACCTGGTGAAGGTCGCGGGTAACCGCTGGAAGCGGGAGGCGCAGGACCGGTCGTCGTGGAGAACCTTGGGGGAGGCTTATGTCCAGCAGTGGACGTCTTTCGGCTGAAATGATGATGATGATGAAAGAATGGCTACTTGAGAAATCATGTGATGAGATTGAAAAACTTCTTTTCCCGCATGCTTAGGTTGGATCTCTTCTTACTTAAATACAAATACTCTACACACCGTTCATTATCACACATCTACCGGTACCACACTTACCAAGACACTCTAAGCTATACACACTCAGCGCTTTCACACTACTTACTCATACACAACACTTCTACATAATTTACCATCACTCAAACACCCACTTTACAGTTTTTATTATTATTATTATTTTTTAATTTTCTTCTATAATACATATAATTAATGATTGTTTTGTTATGTTCACTATGTTGCTGGTGAAAACAGTCGTTGTATGACATTTCATCATCTACATATGTCTACCCTTATGGAATCACTGGTTCCCAAGTCACAGGCTATAAACCTAGTTTGGGAGCCAGGAGATATAATCAATGCACCTTTTGTTGTACCATACTACTGTACTTGTAACGTATGTAACATTTTTACTGGCAATAAACATTATTATTATTATTATTTCCTTTATTTCATTATAATATACATATAAATTATATTTTTAAATATTTCTACATAAAAAATATATAAAAAAACATTTAAAAATATAAAAAATAGTAACCCACCGGCATCGGGAACAGGGTCCAAGCTACCGGCGGTCAGGGCTCCAGAGAGAGGAACTTCCTAACAATGCGAGCCGTGTCCAGAAGTACAGCTTTCTGAATCAAGCCTTTGATCCAGCTGCCTAACGAGAGCCTCTTGAGGTGTTGGTCGAGGCTCTTGGCTATTAAGCCATTGGCTGTCACGACTATCGGCACAATGATTGCTGAATCCACCTCCCACATGTCGACAACCTCGTGAGCCAAGTCAAGATACTTGATTTGTTTATCTTTCTCGGCTTTCACGAGGTTCTCATCATGCGGGATGGTTATGTCAACAATCATTGCACGCCGCTCTGATCGATCCACCATCACTATATCAGGCTTATTGGCAACAATAGTCCTGTCAGTGATGATGGATCGATCCCAGTACAATGTGATATGACCATTTTCGAGAACTGGGTCGGGCACATACCTGTAGTACGGCACCTCCGATTCCACAAGGTTGTACTTGAGAGCAAGTTGCTGATGAATGATCCTGGCTACAAGGTTGTGTCTATGCAAGTACTCTCCGTTAGCTAGACGAGAACACCCGGAGATAATATGCCTTATTGATTCCCCCGGCCGGTGACATGCCCGACAGATGTCAACTGTGCCGTCTTTCACAATAAATCTCCGGTAATTGTTCGTCATCATAACTTCGTCCATAATTGCACATACAAAACCTTCGGTTTCCCCAAAAAGGTCACCGAATCGTAGCCAGGCTACGGACGCTTGTAAATCTACATCAGGCCCGTGTAGGGCTCTGAAAAAGCGTCCGTGAAGCTCTTTGCTCTTCCATACCTCCATGCGGTCATTGGTGTCAAGCACTACTGGTTTGCGCCAGTTCTCTTTAGCCAAGGAGAGCGGAGTGAGGCCCTTGTCAACCGCGACCACATCTCGATGCATCCCCACGTCGGTTTCTAGAAAATATTCCCTGAGACTGCATATCTCGCGATTGTGGAGGGTCTTAGCGTTTAAAAAGCCACGACCTCCACATTTTAGCGGGATATACAGCCTCATAACCGATGATCGTGGGTGATGCAATCGATTTGCAGTCAGCAGCGTACGGACCCTCTGATCCAGGGCGTCAAGTTCGGTTTGAGTCCATTTGAGTATGCCGAAAGAATACATCAATACCGGCATGACCCAACCGTTGAAAGCGCGCACCTTGTTTCCGCCTGATAGAAGACTATTAAGTACTTTTTTCAGGCGGCCCAAGAAGCGTTCCTTCAACGATTGCTTCATGTCAGTAACATTGATACCCAACGCTTCCGACATACCCAAATACTTATAGGTTTCGGATGCGGAGAGGGCTCTAAGGTTTATGGAACTCGTGAGTTGGGTTCCCACGGATTCCACAATCTCTCCTCGCTTTACATGCATGACCGCACATTTGTCCACACCAAATTCCATCCTGATGGCGCTACTGAAAGTTTCAGTAATTTTCAGTAGCTCCTTCAGTTGTGAATTGTTGGGAGCAAAAAGTTTCAGGTCATCCATGTAAAGGAGGTGCGATATAACCTGACCACCTCTCTTCAACCGATAGCCTAAACCTGAATCCTCTAATAATGTGCTTAGAGGATTCAATGCTAAGCAAAACCAAAGTGGACTCAAACTATCGCCCTGAAATATTCCTCGCTCGATCCTTATCGGTTCGCTATTCCTCAGAATATTTCGACATCCTGGATAGCGAAGGACTGTCCTCCATGTCCTCATACATGTCATCAGGAAGGTGCGTAGAGTTGCATCCACTTTGTACAACTCCAGCACCCGCATGAGCCATGTATGTGGCACTGAGTCATAGGCCTTCTTATAATCTATCCAACATGTCGATAGATCCTTTCGGGAACGACGAACTTGTTGGCTAATGGCCATATCAATGAGGAGTAGCTCCTTAGTACCGCGGGACCCGCTCCTACATCCATTTTGAGAGGCAGACATGATAGCGTTGTTGTCAATATGTTTGTTAATTTTAGTTTTCAAAATGGATGTAAGAACTTTATAGACCGTCGGTAAACAGGTGATCGGTCTATAATTTTTGGGTTCCGCGGTGCTACCTGATTTATGGAGCAGGTGGGTTATTCCAGTAGTTAGGAACTGAGGTAACGAACCAGACACTAAAGAAGAAACTTAAAAAAAATAAAGAATAAAAATAAAACTTAAAGAAACTTAACTCTGTGTATAAAATGATTTGCTTGTGTGCCTAAACTGTTGTGTACGTGTGCGTGAAATTTCTTTGGGTTTAAAGAAACTAAACCAGACACTTATTATTATTATTATTAGGTATACTTAAAAAATGTAATACCTTATACAAGAACATATTATGTAACAGCTTTTATGTTATTATTTTGACAGAAACGTGGCTTGTTCCTGATATTAATACCAATGAGTTTATAGATAACCGCTATTTAGTTTTCCGGTGCGAACGAAATAGGACTGTAACTGGGAGATCTGATGGTGGCGGTGTATTGATAGCCATATTACGAAAATACAATCCTGTCTGCATTCCATTATCACAACAATGTATATTAGATCACTATCTGGAACATATTTCTATCATAATTTCTAGCAAGAATAATCCTACCCATACTCTTATTTGCACAGTTTATATACCTAACAAAATGCCATTTCCTGTTTACAATGCTTTTGGACACAGTGGATAATTTATTCAGTTCAATGACAAATATATATAATAAATGACAATATATTTTTGCTTGGCGATTATAATATACCTACAGCACAGTGGGTAAAGTTTGACCCCTCTGATGAACATATGACTAGCGTAGGTACCGCTCCCATTTCTAATCGATTAAAAGATTTTATGCTTGGTCACGATATCATGCAGTTCAATCATATAATAGATAACTCAAATGGTCGTATATTTGACCTCCTTATATCTAACGTTAAGTGCACTGTTTTTACCTCAAGTCAAGGCTTATTACAGGTAGAGAACCACCATCCACCATTTTATGCATTGTTAGATTTAAATATTGATTTAAAATTATTAAAACCATTGTACGAGCAGGCGCGTGCGCTCCATACAAGCAGATAAGCTGTGCATACCCTAATAGTCTTCTAAAAAAATATATAATAATTTATAATATACTACAGTAAAATAATTTATATACTACAAACTTAAAACTGAAAGACTTTGTTAATCAGTTATTGATAACACTGCCATCTATTGGGCCTAGTGCTAACGAGACACATCAGTTGCCTTAGGCGCGACACCCGCGCCACTTCTCGTAACGGCGTAAGCATAAACAAAATGAGCCTCTTCCGTATCTGTCTGTGTATAAAATTATTTGCTTGTGTGCCTAAACTGTTGTGTACGTGTGCGTGAAATTTCTTTGGGTTTAAAGCCCATGATAAGCACAGCTTCTAATAATGCGACGAATTTAAGAAGTTCAGAAATATAGCATGATTGTTGTTCGTTCAAATACCTTTTTATTTTAGTAGCTTATGTTGTTTCATTATTGGTGTATTTGGATAAATATGTACCTATAATGATTGTTTTAAGCGGAATTGAATATTCATTTATTTTAGAGTTTTTGGTTTAACACAAAAGAAAGGTTGTCTTTATAAAAAAGTATTATGATAATTATATGTGGTTAGCAGGTTGTGTAGTGTGTACACACAAATAAATTGTTTTGTTTCTCGTGTAGGTATATTATTTTAAAACACGGCATTGACAGTTCGTCGTTATAAAAACTTAAAAGACCTTAAGTTTTTCAACCTACTTGCTTTTGAATTTCAATACTATACTTTATGTTGTAATAATTTTCCTGAAGTTTACAAATTAGCAAAATTTAATAGTTATGATTCCAATGAGTAGTGCATTACGCATATTTATGAAAGATTTGTCTATATTTCCATTTTAAAAGAACTTTTAGCGATTTCAAAACGATCTTATATATATTTGATTTTTACAGAGTTATTTAAAAATAGATAGGCGCGTTGATTTAATTTATAGATAGTAAAATATATTTTTTTTAGTTTTTTGAGAAATAAATTATTACTTATTTACAGTTGAGTTAGTAATACCATTTCATTGTATTTTGACAGCCTCCATGGCGTAGCGGTAGCGAACGCGGCCGCTGCGTAAGGAGGCGCGGGTTCGATCCTCGCGCAGTGTAAGTATTTGTATGCATGAATATGAATATTTGCACTGGTCTGGTCGTGCCTCGGAAAGCACGTTAAGCCGTTGGTTTCGGTTGCCATACGAACATCTAGTGGCAGTCGTTACGGGTTGTTGGAGCCCACAAAAGTCCAACAATTGGTCTAACTTCAATGCTTAGATATTGCCTTCGCGTTGTGGAGGTCAGACGGCAGTCGCTTCACGGAAAATGTCGAAATTTCGCCAAAATCAGCAATTAGACTGGAAAAGCGGACCCCAGATTCCAAAGCTTTGGATGCGACTGGTATTAACCCTGAGATGATGATGATGATTTCATTGCATTCATTTGGGCAAAAAAAAAACCTAATACCCCACGTATATCATTTATTTGACTTATTCTTATCATCAATCACATACTTAGATGTTCATTGTAGCCACGCACAAACATCAATTCAATGTTGACATGCGAAAAAGTACGCGACTATGTTAAATTGAAACTACGTCTAAGTTACGTTTTTTAAGTGTTACCATATATAAGCACAGAGATTTGGGTAGTAGGTATATGTATGCCTACCCTCAACAAAATCTTTGTGCACGCCCCTGTGTACGAGTATATCTTGAAGTATAATTATCGCAAAGCTGATTATACTCTAATTAATGAAAAGATTGACCAGATCAACTAGAATGAAATACTAGATGGCAACTAAATAGAGAAGTTTATTGAAACTTTTTACAACCAAATATATGCTATAATAAAAGACAAAGTGCATTTAGCGAAACCTAAAAACACGAATTTTCCGATATGGTTCTCTAAAGTGCTCATATACATTTTTAAGAACAAAAAGAAAGCGTGGTCCAAATGGAAAAGGTACCGCAATATTAGTGACTACGAATTTTTATCTTAATACAGGGCTCGCTTTAAGGATGAGTGCCAAAAGTGCTTGGATAAATATATAAATAGTGTCGACGATGCTATATCCAAAAACGTTAACACATTTGGGCTTACATCGCTAATCGTCAGGGGAAGTCAGGAATACCATCCAGTATGTTTTATAAAAATACTAGCTGACCCGGCGAACTTTGTTCCGCCTTAAAGGCAATAAATATCACATGATCACATATTTTACTTTTTCAATTAGGAACATTGTAAATTAAAAAAAAAATATTCCATGATTTTTTTATTTGTCATTTATTTATTTAGCACCTTGTGAAATAAATTATGAATTTCTATTTGTGCTTCGTAAATTATCTAGCTGTTAATCTCTGAGATGTCGTGGTGGCCTAGTGGTTAAAACACCAGCCTCTCTTGTATGAGTGCGCGGGTTCGATTCCAGTTCAGGCAAGTATCGATGTAACTTTTCTAAAGTGATATGTACTCTCTAGGTATATCTAGGACACCAATGACTGAAGGTGAAGGAAAACATCTTGAGGAAACCTGGACTTTATAAGTCTGAAATCGCCACCCCGCATTGAGCAAGCGTGGTGATTACGCTCAATCCTTCTCTGCATGAGAGGAGACCTGTGCCCAGCAGTGGGACGATAAAAAGATTGATGATGGTGATGATGATCTTTGAGGTTTGTTCGCCGATTTCGCATTGTCAACGGAGCAGTTTCACGGACTGCCGCCTCCCTTTGCTCTTGTGAGTGAGAAGAACGAAGTCGAGTCATACTAAAGCGGCGCTCTGCACGTGCAATTTCTTGCTGTTCTTCAGTGCTTTCATTCAGAATGTTTCGATTTACTCTTGCACTACGGCATTGTCGAGAAAGATTTGATGGTCTTGGTCGCGGCATGGTATTTTTATTGATGATAAATGGTACAGCAATACAATATTAGAAATGTTGAAGTTGAAGTTGGCTTTGTGGTTTTTTATTAGAAACTTTAAACCAGCAGAGAGCTTCAACCGGTTAGACTTTTTTTTTAAATATGCTCAGCTGTCATTTGCTTTTTGTTATGCCATTTTTGGTATATGAATCGCTGACTTACATTTTGAATGAGTTGGTTTGTTATTCCATGTCAGTTGCGTTTTGTTACACCTCGTCTTATGTCACGTCACATGGGAACGACGGGAACGGGTTCTTAGCTTCCTCCCACCAATATTCAGCCAAATCGGTTCAGCCGTTCTTGAGTTTATATATAAATAGTGAATAAGCAACTGAATCGATTCCAATAATTTTGACACCATGTTATATTTTGTCCCAAATACATTTAGAAATTGTTACAGTGTAGTTACCGAGTGCGTCACGCAGCTTACGATACATCATAGTATTGCGCGCGCGCAACAGCTGACGCTAGAGGTCAACGCACCGCGCTCGCTCGCCCGCGGATCTTTGACCATATTTATGTTGGGACAACCAAGTAGAATAGCAAGCTTATAACTTTGTGGTTTTTCATTATATGTTTTTGAAATTTTTTACTTAAAAATACTGGACACGTGTTTCCTACTTTGTGGAGGTGCAAGGTACCAGGGGCACAAAAGTGTAGGAGAAGTCGAAGCAATAAACCTCATTCATTCATCATTATCAAATCATCATAATACATGAAAGAAGGTTTATTGTGCATAGTTTGTTGACGTGCAATATACCAGGGTAGCACAAAAGTGTAGGAGAAATCGAAACAATAAAAAAGCTCATTCATCATTATCAAATCATCATAATATGTTGGGGTTATTTCGCCGTTGACGATACCCCAGAGTTGTTGTAGGTAATTAAGGAGTAACACTAAAACCACCAGTTTTGAGCCGCACTTGTTTTATTTACACCTGACCGCGTGACGGAGGTATATTTACGACTGAATTACATTGTGTTCAAGTTCATTATATAATAGCATTTTGCTGTACGAGCATTATTGGCTCGTACATGCTCCCGAGAGAAAGGTATACATAGATCAGTTAACAACATATGTTACAAAGTAAATAAAGTATAAAATGGAACAAAATATGTTACAAGTTAAATAAAGTAAACGATAAAGCACTAAACCAATAAGAGAAACACAATTATTTAAAAGAATTATTATAGTTCAAATCTACTTCCTATTTGGTTCTTAGAATGCCGATCTATTGCAGCGTAGGTAGTAATTTCGTCCAATTCTAAATCTTCTGACTTCTTTGGAGGTTTTGTAGAAAGTGCCTGCGCTATATCGCTTTTCTTACGTGTGGCAAGATGTCTTCTTATTTGCCATACTCCAATAGCGACGACGATTCCTCCTACTAGCAGAGAGCTTATCGTATAGTTGCCGTCGTCGTGGATACTTAACTCGTTCGGTAGGCTTTCTCGTTGTTTTTGTGTGATTATCTGGTTGTCCAGTAATCTATGTTCTTCTGATAATTCTAGTTTAGGTAGCACTATCTTTGTGTACTTTAACGTTTTCCACATGTCATTTGGAGGATCTATAGTTGGCACCTCCAAAGTCATTCCAATGTTTGTATAGCTACTAAAAACATTATGTGAGTACATTGTATCGTCTTTGTGTTGTAGTAAACAATCCTGACCTAGGGCCATGAGTCCTGACTTGGCAATTGTCAGCGTTGTAATTTGATTCTCACACACCATTCGCGGCGTACACTCATTGATGCAGTTATACAGCCATATGTTTGGTCTCTGTAGTTTTATCCATTGGTCAGAGCATTGCTGTGGTACCCAATCACATGTGATGTTGTTTACATTCTGACTAAGCATTTTTGCCTCGCAAGATGCCGCAGTTCCATGCAAGTTGCTAATAGTTATGTAGGCGTGGCAGATGTATTTGTCCGCCTCCATTCTTGTGCATCGTTGGAGATCAGCCTCTTCCATCTGTATGTAAGTATTTTTCACGAAGTTCACTCCGATGTACTTTGTTGTTATTGCTATCACCTGACAATTATTATTTGTGTGCAGTCTAGGTATAGGTATATTGCGATATAATGTATATTCGTCATCACTTAGTAACGGGATATGTAGTTCGAATAGTAGGTATCGTTCCGTTAGCCGTGCTATGACATATATGATATTATAAATATCTTTCGTGTTTGCTCCTTTTCTGTTTATAGGTAGCGCTAATTTTTTTGATATAACTCCGGCAATGAAATTGAGTTGTTCTGATAGTTGCGCCGGTGTGAATAGCTTCATATACAGATGTCCTCTGTAGATATCTGTCAATGCACTTAGTAGCATTTGTTGGTTTCTGCTCAATGCAGTGAGTAATAAGCTGGCAGTTAGCGCTCCAGCGTTGACGTCATTCATTGTTTGCATGACTCGAAATTTGTTGTCTAATACTGCAATATTATATTTTGTTTCATTCATGAATTGCTGAATGACTTCTAGTTGCCTTTTTACAAAGTCTTCACTTTTCTTGATGATTTTGTTTTCAGCTTCGATAATCGTTGTTTGATTTTTTATCAACTCTAGTAAATATTGCTCGTTCGTTTTGATATTTTGAATGTCTTGGGAGTATTTTTCGGCGAAATCGCTGTCCAGGACACCAAACAGGGTTCGAGCAATGTTTCCTACGCCATTAATGTACCCACGGCGCCTTCGTTGTTGATGTTGAGACCGTAACAATACGTTATATTCGTTCAACTGGTTCAGTTCGAATTTAAGTTGTTGTATCGTAGAGTGACATGGTTCGTTAGGCATCATCGTGTAGCATAGTTCATCTAAACGATTCACGAATTTTTCGACCTCCGTTGTGCTTTGCCAGAAAGTTGTTAGGTTGTAGTATACTAGAAGCTTCCATTCATCGTGAATAATTTGAATATTTCCAATAGGATCAAAGTAAATTGGTTGGTTTTCTGTTAGATGTGTTATTTTAAAAGTCTGTAAGGGTGTTGCTTGACCACATGATAGCGTGGTAAATACTACTAGTAATACCATGAGCAAGCTGTTAGCATGTCTCTGGGTTCTAATGGCTCCTTTCATGTCCTTGCAGTGCTTAGTTGGACTCTCTTTCTGTTTATCTGTACTCTCGCATGCCTTGTTTATAGGTAGAGGAGCTAGTTTTATTATAGGTCTTTTTAGGGTTCCATTCTGTGTCTTCAGCGTTACTACACGAACTAAGTTGTCGCTTCCTGGGTGCAGTTCCACGACTCGGCTCATAGCCCATTTACACGGAGGTAAATTGTTTTCCTTGACGAGAACTAGCTGCCCTTTCTGTATATTTTCTTTGGTTCTTTGCCATTTATTTCGGTTTTGTAGGAGATGTAGGTATTCTTTTGACCAACGATCCCAATAATGTCGGCGCATAAGCTCTATGAGTTTCCAGTTGTTTCTGATGTCTATAGATTTAATTTCTTCAGGTTCATTAAGTGGTAATGCGAGCGTCGGACTTTCCGTAAGAAGGTGAACAGGAGTGAGATAGTCCAGATCTTCTACGTCTTCGGATAACGGACTCAGCGGCCTGCTGTTCATGCATGCTTCGATTTGTGTAAGAAGAGTTGCAAATTGTTCATAGGTTAGGTTCTGCTGTCCGATTACCCGTTTCAGGTGTGTTTTCATTGACCGTACAGCAGCTTCCCATAGTCCTCCTGCTGATGGCCAGGATGGAGCGTTGAAATGCCACTCGATTTGAAGGTCGTTGATTTCTTTAAAGAACTCTGAATGAAAGTTTGAGTTGATAGGTCGGAAACAAGTTCAATATGTACTGCTTTCGTGCACATACATATTATGAATATGGCTATATAGCCTTTGCAGGTTTTTATTCAGCGGCCTTTGTTTATCTTCACATCTACATGACCCGTAAAGTCCACGCCAGTATGTGAAAAGGGCCTCGACGGAGTGATCCTTTCTTTAGGAAGGTTGCCCATTAGCTGTCCTGTTTGAGTTATTGCGTACCGACGGCATAGGATACATTGCCATGCATTCATCAGCGGCAATCGGACTGTCAAGAAGATACTATCTTCTTGACAGTCCGATTGCCGCTGATGATCCAGTATTTGTTTCTAGTGTAAGCTAGCGTTAATCTTGCTCCACCATGTAGGGTTCGTTGATGTGCCTTTTCAATTAATAATTGGGTCAGTCTTCCCTCTCCCGGGACGAGGATGGGATGTTTAGTATTTACGGACAAGTTAGAGTGATATAGATGTCCACCAACGCGTAGAACACCATCCGAGTCCAAAAATGGGTTGAGTTTCAAAATCTTGCTTTTGTTAGGAAGTTTTCCAATAACTTTGAGAGTTTTTATTTCGTTCTCAAAATAATTTCGTTGTACTGCTTTGATAATTACTTCCAAGGCGTTATTTATTTCATTTAATTTCAGATCATTACACTTCGACCTTCTTTTGTTTCGTAATGCATCAGCGAAACGTATTACCCATGCGAGTATTCTTGTAATACGATCCATGTTGCTATGCCGCTCGAGTAATGAATCAATTAGTTCATTTTTGATCGACACGGGTTCCCTACTATTAATCGTGCAACAGTTTGTTAGAAGACCCTCGCTTGTAGAATAAGTTTCTTTTAAGTTATCGTCTTGTTTCTCTTGTTCCTTAAGCCATGTAGGGCCCTCCCACCACAGGGTAAAATTGACCAGTTTTGATGGCAGAAGTCCTCTTGTTGCACAGTCGGCCGGGTTTTCGTTAGTCTTTACGTAACCCCAGTTTATCGCTGGTACGATGTTTATTATTTGTGTAGTTCTGTTTGATATATATTTTTCGTATTTCTTTGGGTTTCCTTGAAGCCATGCTAAAACAACTTTAGAGTCGGTCCAGCATTGTATCCTTAGATAGTAATCTCCAAGGATCTTAATTATCTTTTGTATGAGTATTGCTAATAGAACTGCGGCGCATAATTCCAACTTCGGTATGGTAGTTTTCTTTTTAAGTGGTGCCACCTTAGTCTTTGCTGCGAGTAGCGTAGTTACGTAGTGGCCTGTTGGTGACGTAGTTCGGCTGTAGATAACGCAAGCGTAGGCTTTCTCGCTCGCGTCACAGAAGGCTTGCAATTCGATCGTTTTGTTTTCGTTTTTTAACCATCTTGGTAACCTGATGTTGTTTATGATTTCTAGCTCGGAAGTAATTTTCAGCCATTCCTTTTCTATGATATCTGGTACTTTTTCTTCCCAGCCAATGTTTTGATAGTTGTCACTCCATAATTTTTGGAAAAGAAGTTTTGCTTGAATGGTCATTGGAGCTAACCACCCAAGCAGATCGTATATCTTTCATATCTCTGACAATAGCTTGCGTTTTGTGTATGACGTATATTTGTTACCGACAGGTGCTTCGCTAATAAAGTGAAATGTGTCGCTTGCGTCATTCCATGTAAGTCCGAGTGTTTTGCTGAACTCTGGCTGCTCAAAGTTAAAGTCGTTGTTATGAATTTTCTCTTCCTTCCTTAGTTCTTTAAGAATAGATGGTTCATTCGTGGACCATTTCCTCAAAATAAAGCCACCTTTCTTGAGCAGTTCGCTAAGCTCCTTTTGTAATAACTTTGTCGTTTCTATGGTATGGTGTCCCGTGATGGCGTCATCCATATAAAATTCATTTTGCAGCGCCTTTTGGGCTAAGGCGAAATTGTTGCCTTCATCTTTAGCCAGTTGTTGAAGAGTGCGCATTGCAATAAATGGTGCGGCTTTGGTGCCGTACGTAAGAGTACATAGCTGCATCTCTCTAAGAGGTTCTCTTGAGGAGTCTCTCCAGATTATTCTTTGCAAATGTTGCTGATCATGATGAATAAGGATTTGACGGTACATTTTTTCAATGTCCGTCGTTAGAACATATTTAAAGGTCCGCCATTTAATGATCAGGGATAAAATGTCCTTTTGAAGGTTAGGCCCTTTTTCCATCAAATCGTTCAAACTATATCCGGAATCCGTTTTTATGGATGCATTGAAAACAGCCCGCAGTTTAGTAGTGGTTGAGCACGCTCTTACCACGCCATGGTGTGGGAGGTAGGCTTGTACGCGACAGTCAGTTCCTGTCACTAGTTTCATGTGACCTAATTCGATGTAGTCTCGGATGAATTGTTGATACAGTTTAGCAAAATGTTCTTGTTTCGCCATTTTCTTTTCTAAACGAATAAATTGTGCTATGGCTTGAGGCTTCGAATTGCCAAGGTTTTGTTCATAATTGGCGTTCATCGGCATCTTCACTACATATCTCCCGCAGCTTAATCGCTCTGTAGTTTCCGTGTAATATTTTTCACATAATTCATCTTTCGGTGCTGTTTCCGGTTCCGACGGAATGTCTTCTATCTCCCAGAATTTTGTTATCTTATCTAGCTCCGTTAGAGTGACTAGACAGTTAAATTGCTTTGTAGCATCGCATAGTATCCAGCCTAACTTGGTCTGTTGCGCTACTGGCGAATTATTGTCGTGTTTGAGTACTCCTTCTATGATCACACTGGAGTAAATATCGGCTCCTAGAAGTAAATCGATGGGCCCTGAAATATTGAAGTCTGGATCGGCCAACTTAATATTGTGCAGGTGTGACCAATTCTTTGTATTGATTGTGGAGTTCGGCAGGTTGTTTATAAGTTTACTCATCACTAATGCTTCCGTTTGGAATGCATAATCAGAGTGGATAGATTTACATTCTAATTTAATCATCCCTTTACTCGTTCCCATTATAGTGCCTACGCCAGTGATAGCAGCATGCATTTTGTTTCGGGGTAAGTTTAATCGTTGAGCAGCGTTTTCTGTAATCAAAGTTACTTGAGAGCCTTGATCCAGTAACGCCCGAAGGATGACGTAATCTCCTCCTTTGTTCTTGACTTTGAGTTAAGAGTCGTTAAGAGTATTTCTTGTTCACCGTTGATGTGATTAGATGTTCGCTCAGCCGCCATTGAGGTGGTTGACTTTGATTGTCCTCCTTTCAGATTATCATCATGAAGAAGTGAATGATGTTTATTATTACACGTGCGGCATCTTTTTGTTGAGTTGCATTTATTTGCGCCATGACTAAATAAACAATTTTTGCATAAGTTCAATTTACTTGTTGTTTGGTTTCGCGTTGCGACATCCATGCCCAGGAATGTCGAGCATTGCCTAAGCGCATGATCGTTTTTGCAGAGTGGACATTTCCGTAGCGATGCATGGTAGGTTTTTGACCACTTTTCTGAATCTTTATAGTTCGTCGACTTGTTATAATTTTTATGTTGGTGATTTGTGAAATGATTTTGTTTCAGACCGCACTTTTTGGTTCTTGATGTTTCCTGAGTTATAAATTGCAATTCCAGGAACTCCATAAACTCATTTAGGTCTGGAAGATCTCTTGCATGTTTCATGTTTTTTATGTAGTCACCGTAAGTGACGTCATCCAGTTTGGAAGACAGTAAGTACACGATAAGTGGACCCCATACCGGAACATCAATGCCCATGTTCTCGAGGCCATTTAAGCACTCTTTCGTTGTATCGTACAACCTTTTCAAGTTAGTTGAGTTCGGTTTGTCGATTGTTGATTGATTGAGAAGTGTGTCTATGTATGAGGTGAAAAGTAGTCTCTTATTATCGTAGCGATGCTGAATTATGTTCAGGCATGAGTCATAGTTCTCAGCGCTCACCAGTAGGTGTTTAATTAACTTCTCCGCTTCACCTTTCAATTTTGATTTTAGGAACTTCATTTTCTGCGTTTTATTTAGCGTTGGATTATTATGGATCATCTCAATGAATAAATCTCTGAAAGAAATCCAATTGCTGTGAGCTCCATTAAACTCCGGTAATTCCATCTGCGGTGTTGTTTTTAAGCTATTGCATAGCTTCTATCGCGGGCCTTGAGCGCGGGGACCGAATCCAGAAATTCCGTAACGAAAAAACCTCACGCTCCCCACTCCGACGGGCACGGAGGTGTGGCTTGAAGGCCGTACATCGTCTAACGTCGTTTCAGTTCGGCAGTCTTCGGCACGGTATGTTTGTGTGCGTGCGACTACATCTTTTGAAAACAATTTATAGATTTTCAAAAAGAGCATGCATATTGCAGGGCGCGAACTCAGTTCTACAGACTTGCCATGTTACTGATAGTCGCGATGTGCTAAGCTTGCGATTAATTTTCTCTCTGAAATAGGTCTTCTATAGAGATATGTCATAGACGTCATCGACGTTGTCATGGCTACCTTAAAAACTTTTCATATAATTAATTATTAAGTACTTTTATTCAAATTAATTTAAAAATAAAAACACTACGTTTTTATAAAATAGCTTTTTTTTAACGGAAAAGCTAAGATGAATGTCACGCTAATTTTTCATTGGACTTTTAAATTATTTATAGTGTTGTTTACTAAATAAAAGCGCGTGATTTTATAGAGTAAAAAGTGCTCACGCGGCCGTTTTTTCAACTGTGATTGGCGATATCCGCCATTATTGTGAAATATTTTTTTAAAGAATTTCTATAATTTGTTACACGTGTTATTGGCAAAATTGTGGTATCTATCCACAGGGACCAGATCAAGAGTTGAAGTTGAAGTTTTTATTAAATAAAATATTACAGAAAGATGTCGGTGAACAATGTTAATACGAGTACATTTAAGTGTACGAGTTGTAATATTGTTATCTCCGAAACGAAACAACGAAAGTTTAATAAAAATATGCTCGTCGGCTTTTTCTGAGGAAGACATTGATGAGGCAAAAAAGTTATTGTTTGTTTCTACGAAGACAAGACAAAAACATGTATCGAGGCGTAAGAACAAAAAGCAGAAAGACCTAAAATATACGATTACGGTGTTTAAAATCACGGATCCCGAACAATCCCAGTTTTTGTGGCATATGACCTTCACAAATTGCCACCAGTTTGCTTTGACTACGTAGAACGTACGTAAAGAAGTTGATGAAGGAATTATTATTTCTACGGTCAGATGTTAACGCAATCAGAAGTGATTATGTTACTAAAGATCAGCTCGAAAATATTAAATTGATAACAAATAATTCGACACCGACGCCGTTCATCATCAACAACCTTTTTATTTATTTAATAAAAGAAAAATTTGTTTTCTTATCGGTCACCACGCTCAAAAAGTGTAACTTGAATTAATATCAAAGAAAAAGAAATACTGCATAAATAAAATAAATAAATAATTATAATTGCATAAATTGATACAAAATGCTATGCAATAGCTTTACCGCGGCAGTCCCCGAGTGCCACACGTCTTTTTTCATAATGAGATGTTTCAAAGATTTTTCTATTCAAATCTGCTTTTAGGTTGTCGTAGACTTGTTCCCAATAGTCATATTTTGATTCTTAATCCTTGTCGTTCCCTTGTAGCAAATAGCTTAACTCCCAGTGTATCTTGTCGATGGATTGCCACTTGGCGCTTAATATGTTTAGTTGATCTTGAAGTTGCCATTTCTCTTTCGTATCACCCAGATTAGTTTTGGAAACTGCTCGCTTCAGGGCGTTGAAGTTGCAAATTTGATTACGAAATAGCATCGATAGATGCTGGTTCGCCTCATCTCCGATTTGTTGGTGTGCTCCAGCTGTATCAAATTGCCGTGTTTCTTGAGGTTGTGGCGTTTTTGTTTTGGAGAAAAACATGCTCCTTGTTATTTCGAAAACTTTGTTCTCAAAGTAGTCATGGTCGCTGTTAACAGCCTCATACTTCTTTAAGACCTCCTGGTTTGTCCGAAATTCATCCCAGTGAGATTGTAAAGCTTCGATGCGTTTGTTAAGGTAATCTACGGTTTTTCTACCCGCAGAATCCTTTTTGTAATTTGTTTGCAGAGCCTTGATTTTCTCGTAGCTGCTTTGTTGCTTGGTTATAAGCTCCTCAAATTCGAGGTAATCTTCTTTCGACATGGTTAATAGGTAGTTAGTAGTAGGTGTTGTGCACTCACGCAGATTCGAAGTTGAAGTAGCAGTTCACTAATTTATGTCTGCTGGGTCTTTAGTTAAGTTTAGTTGTAATCGCAGTGGATGTTATCCCCGCTGATTATGTTTTGTAGCAGTAGACGTAATCTCCGCTGATTTGTAGCAGTAGACGTAATCCCTGTTGGTTTGAAGCAGTAGACGTAATCTCCGCTTGTTTGTAGCTCGAAGGACCAAAAGATGTTGGGGTTATTTCGCCGTTGACGATACCCCAGAGTTGTTGTAGGTAATTAATGAGTAACACTAAAACCACCAGTTTTGAGCCGCACTTGTTTTATTTACACCTGACCGCGTGACGGAGGTATATTTACGACTGAAGTACATTGTGTTCAAGTTCATTATATAATAGCATTTTGCTGTACGAGCATTATTGGCTCGTACAATGGTGGTGACTGAGCTATTGTGGAGATGAATAAAAGTGTTTAAATATTAAAGATAAGTCTTTCCTTTGCTGGAATTTCGGTGGGGTTGTTTTATTTTACACTAGTAAGATCGACAGCACAACATTCAAATTTGCCTGGAGTTGATATCTTTGTTATTTTAGACAGTTCTTTCCATTGTAGGCCATTTTTAACAAGGATACATGCACCTCCCCTTTTTATCTTCTCTACAATAATTAGCTGTTAGGCTACTATAAAGTATATACAATAAATTTTCATATCCTTTCATGATAAAGTGCTTAGTACATAATATCAATATTTGACCCTTTTTTTAGATAATTCGTCTAGACATGCCAACAATTCATCTACCTTATTAATTAAACCCGCTATATTTTGCTGTAGTATGTTAATACAGGGTTTTTCATTATGAGCGCTCAAACATTGAAATGAAATAAAACAATCTGTTTAAGTGATCTTACCACAATTTTTATTACATTTTAAAGAATATTCAATGACATTATGTGTGGAAAATAATATCAGCCAAATGGCCACCGCGACTCCGCTGTAGATGGTGTATTCTGGTGGACCAATTGTAAAGGACGTCTTCGCATAAATGGGACTCAATTTCACGAAGAACGCAAGTTATGTTGGCCTTTAGGGTAGCAATTGACTGTGGCTTATCTGCAGACACTAGAGATTTAGCGTAGCCCCACAGAAAATAATCGAGCGGTGTTAAGTCACACGATCTCGGGAGTCAGTTGATGTCGCCACCACGCGAGCCCTCGAACTTCTCTTTCAATAAATTTAATGTTTCCCGTGCTGTATGGCAAGTGGCGCCGTCCTGTTGGAACCACATGTTTGTAAGATCCATACCACCTACCCTAGGCCACAAAAAAATTGTTATCATCGACCGACATCGGTCGCCAATGACAGTGAGCACTGATTTTGATAATAATTTTTTATAATTTCTACGCTTTGTTGAAGCGTGTAGCGTTCCATGATGAAATGTCACGACTATATTCCCGCCAAACTCCATAAAGAATAGAGGTAAACAAACCAATTTAGGTTTATCACAACTCACGTTGTTACGTTCACGTTGTTACAACGTTTTACAAATCTCCTGTTATTTACATGATTATCGACTTTTACGTGCTATTACTATTACTACTTATTAACAATTCTAATTGCAGCATATTTCAATAGAATCACTAAAATAAAATGCATATTAACTTGGTATTTCGAAAAATCATTATAAAGTCGACATTAATTTTACGTGATAGCCCTACAAAAAAAGAGAGATGGATGAAATCCAGGTATTAAACACATTTTGTGGAATTCAGCCGATGAATAAAGTTGAGGCATTTGTCAATACAATTTACGTATTTTAATTACATTTAGATTAACTGATAATAAGATCGCGAAACGTGGACCAGAAAAGGCCCTTTATCTGTTTCGGAATAAGTTAGACTCTCTTTAAGAGAGGGATGAACAAACAGAGTTTGAATGGCCGCAACAGCCATTTCTTTATTTATAATTGTCTTTATGGAGACGATTTCGATCGTCTCCCGGTCAATTAGGAGGCGTCTCTTACCAGCTGCAGACGTCTGAACAGCATCAGGGGGATCAGGAGGAGCCGGAGGGGAGGAGGTAGGTCCATAACTATAGAGAAATACCACCTAAGAACAAAAATCCGCACAAAACCACAAAGAAATATTATAAAATTGCTGATATTTTCCTAAAATAAAACAGGACTCGGAAAAAAGAGGACTCTCCAGCACGACTGACAGCTATCAATCCGAAATTAATCCATACAAAAGACACTCTTGTGCATTAGTGCAGTCTTTGATGACAGGAAAATATGTATGACATACTTTGCTGTCATCACTTCTATTTCTAGGAAATCTGTCTGTCATGCGAGGAAACAAATGTGGATTTAGTTTTACAAACATTACTGTTTCTAATATGTAAAGTGAAGGTAAGGTAAATTATGATATTCAATTAAATTTATTTACAGCTATCAGTAGTTTTGAGATTAAACATAGATTTCAAGCAGAACTTTTGTCTTTTAAAGATAATATCTTTATCAGTTTAGTTCCCCAGAAGATTAAATAAATATATACAGACAAATCACACAGATTGAGCTAGCCCCAAAGTTTGAGATTTGTGTGAGTTAGTATCCCATAATACCAACTCAACGATACTATATTTATGATAGATACCTACATATATAGATAAACATCCATGACCCAGGTCAATCAGGAAAAGGTCATTTTCCATCATGACCTGGCCGGGGATCAAACCCGGGGCCTCCACATCGCAAGCAGACGTGTTGACCGCTGCGCTACAGAGGTCGACTACCACCAAATACTACATCTGATCACACCATATCTAATGACAGATTCAAGCAAACCATAGTAGGCTATTAATAGAACCTATATATGTATTTAAAGTACGTGATAATTTATATAACGCGTATGCACTACTGCTTATTCTTTTTGCTAGAGTTTCAATGCGCGCCTTCCAATTTAAGTTTCTGTCAATTGTTAGGCCTAGAAATATTGTAATATTAGCTATATGTATTTTATTATTATTATATTCGATATCAAGACTAGTTAGTAGTAGTCATAGTTTTATTTATTATTTTTTTATTTATTACCATCCAGCTACTTTACCGCTTCAATTAATGTATTTTTTTATATCCGTTTCATATGTACTTTTGTTATGGCATGGTTTAATGAACTTAGGAAAGTAATTAATATAGAGAATAACCAAGAGTGGTGCAAGTATGCTACCTTGCGGAACTCCAGGATGGACGATACGTTCGCATGACGTAAAAATATCTTCACGTTTTGAACTCATATGTATTCTACTAATTTGCGTTTTCGTAATTTGCGATTGTATTAGATTAAATATGTTTCCTCTTATACCATATGCGTCAAGTTTATTAAGCAATATATTATGTTGGACATAATCAAATGCCTGTGTCATGTCACAGAAGATGGCATAGACTGGTGTATTTTTATCCATGTCTATCATAATTGTATGAAAGAAATAGTATATGGCCAAATTAATTGTTTTCTTTTCCTAAATCCTTTCTGTTCATTACAGAGTATATGATTTTTTTTCAAATATTTATTAAATTCCATATAGATACATTTTTAGATATTTTTTGAAATAATTGGTATTAATGAGATTGGCCTTTAAAATTAGATTAGCTCCCTATCCTGCTCCTTAAATAATGATTTTACTATAGATTTTTTTAGCGCCTTCGGAAACATACCTTCACTGATGCTTAAGTTACTAATGTGGCTTATGGGCTCACATGTTTCATGTGCTACAGTTTTAATATTTTTTGTACACATGCCATCGTATCCTACACTCTTAGTATTTTTTAAGGCTGGTATAATGTTTATTATATCAAGTAGTTAACTTGGTGCCATGAACATTGAGCCTTTTGTGACTGAAATATGTTTAGTGACTGTGGTTTCCGAGCTAGTCATAGATTCAATTTTATCTTTAAAATAATCGTTACATATATTTGCAATCATTTTTGGGTCAGTCACAATTTCATTATTATATCGTATTTTGTCTATCGTGATTTTTGGAATATTTAGCTTTGATTGGTTTATTATTTCCCAAACAGTCTTAAATTTATTATTTGATTTTTTAATCTTATGTATATTTTGTGCGCATCGAGTACAAAGTAGTAGAGTGATTATTTTTTAAGCATTTTTTAATAGTACTAAAATTTATTTTTATTAATTATTGTAGTTTTTTGTCTATATTTTTTTTTTTTTTATTAAAGTATAAACCAGCGCTTGACCGCGAACCTGCCTGATGGTAAGCAGTGACGCAATCGTTGATGGTAAAGCGCACTAGTTTATTAAGAGCCTATTCACTCTAGCCTTGAAGACACTCAAATTGTAGTCTGACGGAAACACCGCCGCCGGCAGATTGTTCCAGTCCCTCGATGTACGCGGTATAAAGGAGGAGGCGAAACGCTTCGTCCGGATCGTAGAGGTGTTAACAACATAAGGGAGGAAACTCGCCGTACGACGGGTCGTCCGATGGTGGAACGGAGATGGGGGAATTAAATCGTGCAATTCCCTCGCACACTCCCCAGAATGTATCCTATAGAACACCGAAAGGCTGGCTACTCTACGCCTGTGCTCTAGGCTTTGGAGACCAACTCGAGTTAAATCAGGGTCACCAATCAGCCTCTTCGCACGCCTCTCCACTGAATCCAAAGTGGCCAGGTGACACTTAGCAGCACCAGCCCAAATGTGGCTGCAGTACTCCACACACGAACGGACCTGTGCTTTGTACAACATTAGAAGCTGCCCTGGTGTGAAGTACTGCCGGACCTTTGCGATTACACCAAGTTTTCTGGCAGCCACCTTGGCCTTGGACTCAATGAACCGCCCAAAGTTTAGGTTCGAGGAAATCTCAATACCCAAAAGCTGAAGGCGGTCGGTACACTCCAAGGATACATTCCGAAAAGTAGGAGCCAAGGTGAACGGAGCCCGTTCACCTTGGCTCCTACTTTTCGGATCCTCCTTTTGGCCATAATAATTGGCGTTTATTTTTGCTACATATTTTAATACCACGGGAGACCCAACTAGGTAACCCTTTTTACCTATACAGATATGAGAGCTTCGGGAAAGCACTGTTTAGAATAGAATAGAATACTCTTGATTATGTACACCATATACATAGATCGCTAAGAGCGATCATTTACAGACAATCTTTGGATGGAATAGTAAGGGGAAGGAGAGAGAAAGTTGCGGTTGAAGGTAGTCTACAGTATACTATTTACATAGTTTATATAATAAATATGCACGTTGAGTGTATCATATTAGTCTAATAAATATATACATCTAATCAATAAACATAATACAAGAGCAAATAAAAAATAATGACATGTTTAAAGAGAGAGGAAATGCTTTTTTTCCATGGTTTTAAAAGTGTTTGCGCACGCCTTACAGACATGGGTAAGCAAAAGATTTATCGTAAAAACAAGTGGAATGCATTGGCATATGGTTTTCCGATGACCTCCGATATCTATTATGTGTGTCATGAAGGAACTTGAAACGTTCTTTAAGATAAGAGAGAGTTTTAGCACTTTGTTTAATCCTAAAACCCCCTCTTGGTTTTAGGATTAATCAAAGCGCTGTAGAGCTGAAATAGGTTATGAGCATTCCGGCGAAGACGTATGAGAAGCCACTTAAGCTTTGTATGAAATTCAGATATGTGATCATATTTGCGCAGGCCAAAAATATAAATCTTATGCAAAAGTTTTGAACTGTTATATAGAAAAGAAAACATCTGTGTGAAGATGTAATCATCTCTGTGGATTTAACTGTTCCCTATTTTTCGCACGGTCAGCTTTATGTAGCTTTGTCGCATGTGAGTGATCCCAGAAACTATATGCTTTGATTCCAGACGGCAATACATCTAACGTTGTGTACAGAGAAGCATTGTTGTAATTTTTATCCTCATTAACATTCACTTCCCTTCCCTACCCACAACCAAGCGAACGAAGTCGCGGGCACAGCTAGTTCATTAAATATATTTATTACGCAAAGGGTCACATGCATCGTAAATAGGGGCACCGATGTGCGTCACTATGCGGTGCGGTGGTGTGCCGTCAGCAGTTCAGTCATTTCGAGGCGCGCGTTTTGCTTGTTTCCTTTTCGGTTTGGAGGGATGAGGAACACTTATGTTCCATAGAATAGGGAGGACCCTCCGATCAGACGGGTGTTTTTGTTTGGGGGGCACTTGCTCAACGGTTGAAGTTGGGAAGATTTATGTATGCTAATTACACGGTAAATTCTGCTTGTGAGATGTAGAATTTGTGTCACGTCAGTATGACGGCTTATTTATTTGTGACGTTTGTAGAGTCCGCTACAACGGTATCCAGATTAGTCTTCTTTCAACTTCCAACTATGTATGCCAGGTGGTCCAGGCTTTGGATAATTCTTATTTTCTGAAGATTGTTTGTCGGCTACAGACTTGGATTCTTGACTACATTTAGTCGGTACATTCATCGTTTTATGATACTGTAGCAATGCAAATGTACTGGATATTACGATGTAGAACGTAGATTCAAAGATTAGTTGGGAGACTGTTCTGTGGAACACGTGTGAGGTCCCCAACTACGATTGTTTAACTTATTTCTGCCTTTTCAGTTCGTTGTATTTTTATACAGGCGAGGTTTTGTTTGTAAATAATATTTTTTTATTTGTATCTTTTTAGTTTTCTTATTTATTAATATGTTATATAAGTATTTAGATTCAGCGTTTTTAAAATCTAATCTTTTTTTTACCTTACAATATGGTGTCAAACATCCGACATTTTAGTTTTTTTATGTCACCTATTTAAGAACACTTGGGCTATTAAAATAAATCTAACAATACCATAAATGTAAGAATTCGTTTAGCGGTTCTGAAGGTAATAAAGAAACAAACATACAAGATAAGCGCTAAAAACATAACCCTTTCTGGCAGACGGGTGAAAAGACCCAAATTTTAAGAACAATAATATGTAAAAATACCGATCCGCAACTTAACGACGATACTTTCTTTTAAGATTTTTTCTATATTAGTAATTATAAAAAGATGAGGGTAGATTCGAAACAAACTAGTTCACATAAAATATTCCACTACCTCCTACATTAGCTACAATAACTCAAATAATAAAACTTAGCTGTTGTTGGTTTGTGAACATATAAGAAGTTAAGAAGTTGGAGGAAGAAGGTAGCTTAAAGTGTAGAGTCAAGTGGAACGAAACGACAATATTTACCGTTGAATAAACCTTTAAATCGTGCAAAGAAGGGAGGTTGCATTTGTGGTTTAAAAATAAACTGACGAGACTGGTGGAGACTTATCGAGCTAAATAAAAAAAAAGCAATTTTAACAATCACAGTGCAGAAGTGTCCTACAGAGTGTTTTAAATATATACTGTTATATATCTTAATAACAGACTCTAAAGAAACAAAAAATAATATTGCTACTACTCATCAACAAATTTAGCTAAGTGACAGTAATATGTGTGGTTGGCCTAATGGCTAACAGATGTCGCCTTTTGCAATTTCAATACAAATTACTTTTGGTAAATTATAAAAACAATAATTTCGAAATTCGATAAGAAATAACTTCGTTAACTATTGAACTAACAAAGCGCTAGAACATTATAATCTCATGCCATCAAACTCCGAAAAAAGTCACTGCAAGATGGCAGCACTATTAACATGCTATACGCGCAAAAAAATTGTAAATGTAAAAAGCACTGTTTTGTGTTCTAAGTATAGATTATTTTATGATTGTAATAATATTCAGGTTAAGCTTAATCCTCTTTTCTTTAAGAAAATGAATAATTAAGCTATAATCTTTTTAATGATAACATAAACTGTTTTTTATATTTTTTATTATAACAATATCATAAGTTTGTCAGGGATTACTTTTATATAAAATAAAATTTTTTAATGGGGATATATATATATTATATTTTTCTATGATTTTAGCTTTTTTAGTAAAAATACATAATCCGAACATAAATATTTTTTTGTTCTGCTTTCAGTAATGGTTCATTGTTCATGATAATTGTTGCTAAACAACGGTATAGGGTATTTCGTTCACTACAAAATAAATTTATTTAATTTTATAGCGTCAATAACACGTGGTAATTATGCCGTTAAAATGTAGCTTATATGACACGTTCGTAGATTTACCATGACAGCGCCATCTATTGATTACTTACTCAACCCAGTCGAAAGGTATCGACATCTGTTAGAATCATTTGGAGTTAACAGATAATTGTGACTGTCAAATAATAACAGACAAATAATTAGCAATAAATTAAAATTGCGACTATAATTTGAGATTTAAACTATCCTATCTCTCAAGTTGGATCGACCTGCACATGGTGTGCGAATTTTATTATAATCGGTTAAGTGGTTTAGGAGTCCATTGAGGACAAACATTGTGACACGAGATTTATATATATTAAGATTACAATGCTGCCATATCAATGTTTGTTTCATTTATTAGTATACGTAAGTATATCTATACCATATATATACTATATGTATTCAGTATTTTTAAGTAAAGAATCTATGTACGAAAATTCGCTAACGCGGGTGGGTTTTAGTTAGTAAAAGTCTGACACGCCCTTTCGCTCCACCCAGGGCGGGACAGGTCATAAATAATGACCTTCTTAACTTTTCTCACGAGCTGGTTTGGCGGTAGAACGTATGGTAGGTACCTGAGTATATCGAAGTAGAAAAGCAGTAAAAAAATATTGGAATAAATTCTATTCACTGTTTCCGTGACTTTGCGCGTGATTCCTAATAAAACTACCTACTTTTTCTTCTATAATCTACTAATAATGTATTAATCAAGTGCAAAGCTATTCCAAGGTATAATTTAGCTATTTTCTTCACTCCAAATTTAATTAAAATACAATCAGTACATTGTGTATGAACGAAGGGCATCCAGACATTAGCATTTAATATTTCCTGAAGAAAAAGCAATCTGTTTGAAATTGGCCATTTGTGAAACTTCAAAATATGATTTCGTTAGTGTCAAATATTTTTAATGCGAAAGTAATATTAAAAATTATATTGACTAAACTATGTATACATGTTGCTATTTCTAAGACTTTCTACATACTATCCGTCAACATGTCATAAGATTGTATCTTTTGAAGCGAATTATGCAAACACTTGAATATTTTACAGATGTCTTTTTCTGTGACAGCTGTAAAAGCAATAATATTAATATATATTTAGTTTGTTTATCTGGTGGTCGTCCTATATACGTAGCAGTAAAAACTATATATGTTTTTACATCGTGTTACTATTATAAAGGGTGTCTCTGACATCGACGCACAAACGAGTACCTGATTCTGAACCCCCAACAGGTGGAATTTTTCGTCGGTTTTTCCTGATTAAAAAAAAATAATATGCAGTTTTTTCACTTTAAACCTTTTATAATTGATTTACATTTATAACTCAATAAGATTTTAAAGTAAAAAATAATTAATTCGCTAATTACACAAAAAAGCGCAATGTGAACCAAACTCGAAAAACTATCCTATCAGTTGATTTAATAGAGTTCACATCAGAGGTCAACGTCATCAAAAAATGTGTAGTCGACTCGGTCAGAAACTGTTTTACCGCCTCAAAGTTCTGTACAAGATTAGGCCATATTTGTCCGAGGCGCTACGGGAGCGGCTAGTTGAAACCCTGGTTTTGTCTAGTTTAAACTATTCGGCTACTGTGTACGGCCCGCGCCTGCTGGCTCGTCCAGATCGGCTCATTCAGAGGATCCAGAACGCTTGCACTCGGTTTTGTTACACAATTCCTTCCAGAAGTCACGTGACCCCATTTTAAAACAAACACTTCATACTAAAAATGAAATCGAGACGCAAGCTACATTTGGCGTGCCATTTCTTTGGTGTGCCAAGAAGCCGCACTACCTGTACGACAAGTTGAATTGGGTGGCCAGTAGACAAGATTGTGAAAGAAGGTAATGCTCGCAAGAACTCTCGACCCAGTCGCATTGTTCAGCCGCTTTTAGAGGTAGCTTCCGTACGCAGCTTCTAAAATCTGGAATAACCTACCACCATCAATTAGAGCAATTAACACCATAGTCGTCTTTAGACAACGCTTAGGGCACCTCACAGAAGCTCAAAGGAAGTTAGACATGGTCGCACTGAATATCTCAATCATATAATTTAAGTAGCCTACCAGCCTATGTGTCAGTGTTTCTATTGGTAAGTGTTGCATTGTTTTTATTGTTATATTTTTTTTATTTGATTTTGCCATTTAATTTGTTATTATAATGATTAGTTTCAATTCTTTTTTTTTCAATTTGATTATTTTACATTTAATTTCATTTTTTTATTTCATTTATTTGCGTTGATTTTATATGAATGGATTTTATATATCTTTAATCTGTGTTTGTAATTATTACAATGAATTTATGTTGCTACACTAGCGAAAGTCTATCATTACCTATATATATTTGTCAATGTTTCTTTTCTTAGTTTATTTATTACTAGCTTTCCAACCGCGGCTTCGCCCGCATGGATTTCCGTCATATCGTGCTTTTAGATTTCCCTCGGGAACATCAACTTTTGCCGGAATAAAAAGCACTCTATTATTTAATCCAGATTATTAGTTTTTAGCAATACGCGTATTAATCAATCTCACACTATTTTTGTACACAGGTACTCGTAATCATTTCTTTTTATTTAACACGTATTTGTTTTTATTTAAGTATGCATACACACGTTATGCTATTGTATAAAACTGATTTACATCCGTCACCTCACATCAGGTTCAGTTGAAAACCAGCGTCAGGCACTAGTTGTCTGGCATTTTTGCTGAATTGGACCTTTTCGGTGTAGTCACAAGGCACACTTACCTGCTATTTTTTACATAATGGTTTTTACTTTTTATTTGGTTTTTTATTTTGTTGCTACCTGGTGTATGTTTGTGCTAGATGTATTGTGTGTCTTTAAGTCTGTGCTGAATATATGTACTTTATTTCTAATGATGAACCACTGGAGAAAATGTTTCTTTATAGTAACCGCGCACGATATCCCCACTATCATCTCTCATCATCATCATCTCAGCGTATAATCCCGGTTGCATCCGCGGCTTTCGCGTTGGAGCCCAGGCTCCGCTTTCCTACACTTACTCCTCCATTTCGCATGATCTTTGGCATCCCGTGGTGTGAGATTGTTGGCACGCATGTCATCTCTTACAACGTCAAGCCAGCACTTGTTTGGTCTACCCCGCTTGTTCCGGCCCGGCGGAGGCGCCATGACAAGACATTTGTTACCCACGTAACAACCACCGCAGCTTATTTATTTCCGTGACACGCAGCTCCTGCTTGTGTCGCTCAAGCATAGACCACGCCCCACTGCCATACAGAACCTGGTCTAATAATGGTCTTATAGGCCTGTCCCTTAAGCTTAAACGACATTTTATTTATTTATTTTAACTTTATGCACAAAGAAAAACGTTGCAGTCTACCTTAAGGTGATGCAGAGACAACACATGGTAGGTGCAAAGATATGAAAGAGAACTTAAAAGAGAAACAAAAAAAAAATTATAATAATTACATACATACATACAAAATATAAACAGTAGAGGGAGATAAAAAAATATAGATAGAGAAAAAGAATAAATTATATGTTTGATGATTCTGGCATTTTGGGGTTAGGTACTTTATTCTTTTGATTAATCTGTGAATGGTGATCAAAAATTCCATAAAATATTCGTGTAGATGCAACGGATAAGGTTCTTCATTTCACTCTCCCACTGAAAGTTTTCATGAGTATTGTAGTGAGCATTTGGATGTTAAAGTTATACCGTGGCCAGCGCGGTCCCCTGACTGAAACTCTATAGAAAATGTTTGGGATTTAATGGTGCAAATATGGGAATCGGTAGATGAAATATTTCTTGATCTTAAGTCCATTCCACTCGAGGACACCATTATGTTCCCTCCATATCAAACACTTTATAGTGTTATAATTGGGTCAGTATTTCAATTCAGCATCGGGAATGACCTAGTGGTGGCCCCGCCGCTCATGCATTAGTTGGAGTTCAAAGTCTGTGTGACTTTTTCCTTTCATTTCATTTCAGTTTATTTAGCATAGACCTAATATTTATATATGGCTAAAAATTTTAGTCACATGTTTTATTTCATTCATAATTTGGTCCTTATATTTAATGTTTACATTCACTCTATATTGAAATGTCATTAATACTTACTGTTTTATCAAGATTAATATCCAAACTATATTTTGCAGCTAATTCAAAACTGTTACTAAGTTAGATAAGAACTAGTCTAAATCATAAATCCAAATGATGACAAAAGCGCTTTTGATATAAATACTTTGGATTACAGAAAAAAAAATCGGACTGTGTGCCCGCGAAATTTATATGTAAATTACGAGCTGTTACTGATTAGGTAAGTGTAGGGTATAGCTGAATACTTTTTATTCATTAAAAACTTCCACGTGCGTCATTCCGTTACACGACTTTGGCCTTTTGTGTTACATAACTTGTTTAACAGTAGCACTAACAATATGGTTAATCTCTAAGCAAAAATAAAAAAAAGACAAACGAGGATAAAAAACAAGCAGAAATTATGCTTGACAAGTTATACCCGAACTAAATACATATTTTTTTTATGTTTCACACACGTCTCAAAATTTTCAGTTCAGGGTTATATTTCAAAGAACAAACATTATAATATAATAAGCAGAAATTTTAATAAACAAAACAATCACCATTTTCTTGTACATTTAAATACGTATTTCTCGGTGGTAGGCCATAACATCGGCCGCCGGCAGAAGTTACCACCCACCAGACAAAGCCTTGCCGCCAAGCGATTTGTCGTGTTCCGGCATGATGTCTGGTGAAGCCGTACAGAGGACGGGTCTGAGCAGTTGTGTTGCGGTGTGTGCCGGGTACGATGCGCCTAATATTGTTGTGTTGGGAGTTTGGTCGTGGAGGGTCTTCAGATCAATCTCCCTTTGGCGCAGCATCGTTGGTCGTGTTGTTGGGTTTAACATTGCATCACCTCGCTCAACTGCCGTCTTCCTTCCTATTCGCTCAGTTTTTCTGAGTGAATAGGCTCTTAATAAACTAGCGCGCTTTACCATCAACGATCGCATCACTGCTTACCATCAGGCGGGATTGTGGTCAAGTGCTAGTTTATAATTATTAAAGAAAAAAAAAACGTAATTATTCAATTGAACCATTAAGTTGTTGACACCACTACGATCCGGACGAAGCGTTTCACCTCGTCTTTTATTTCGCGTACATCGAGGGACTGTTTCAATTTGCCAGCGGCGGTATTTCCTATTGTCTTTAAGGCTAGAGTGAATAAGCTGTTAATAAACTAGAGCGCTTTACCATCAACATTTGCATCACTGCTTACCATCGGGCGGAATTGTGGTCAAGGACCAGTTTATAATATATAAAAAAATTTATGTATTTTTTACTTCTTAACTGTTTTCCTGACTTATTTGTACATTTGAACTGCATTTGATTTTTAAGCTATTGCATAGCTTCTATCGCGTGCCTTGAGCGTGGAGACCGAATCCAGAAATTCCATAACGAAAATAACCTAACACGTCCCACCGCGACCGACTCAGCGGTGCGACGTTGAAAGCTGTGCATCGTTTAACGCCGATTCAGTTCGGCAGTCTTCGGCCACGGTGTGTTTGTGTGCGTGCGACTCATCAGTTGATAAGAAATGCTATGCAATAAATAGCTTTACCACAGCAGTCCCCGAGTGCCACACGTCTTTTTTTTGTGTTTGTCAACGCTTTAAAGTCAAAGTTATTCAAGAAATTCGACGCGTTTTCTACCTACGTCGGTTGTGAATATGATTGGTTAACGTAATTATTCTGTTTCGGTGTAATTATTATTGTAGGTATTTGTGTTGAGGTATTCTTTGCTAGAAGTCATGTGAATAGTGATAGATATTCTGATTGCCTATAAGGATTTGTTAAGCTTAATATATTTTCTTCCTATGTTATTACTCTCTTGAAGTCGTGCATCTGATATCATTTTGTGACTTATAACGACTCTTTCACGGACTGTTAGCATCTCTCATATCCATCCCTCACGTGAATAGGATTGAATTAACATTTCTCTTGATTTTTTCCTCCAGACACTCATAATATCTATTTCCACATTCGCAGCAATGAAATAGCATTTTGTTATTATTCCATTCATTTCATGTTGCCCTCCTCATCTGAAAGCAATTATTGCACACCTCGCGTTCGAGATTGTAGATCGATTCTGGCATGTCAATTAGACCATTTCTTGTAGAAAAAATATGTGACATGACGATGATGGAAAAGTTTACATGCTGAATGCAAAGAATATCATGACTAGTTGGCAACTCATGTTAGACGTTATGTTGACTAGCTTACGACGAATATGAATCTGTGGTTAAATCAATCATGATTGTGTCGATTTCTGGAAGAAAATAATGAATTATATTTTTTAACAAAATGTGTTGAGAGTTCATCAACATCTAAAAAAGTTTGTGATCGTCACGACAAGGAAAAGACGAAGAAAAGAAAAAAGCTTCAGGCAACTTTAACAAACTTATGACGTCGATGAATACGACGTGAGTTAAAGAAGCGAGAGGCGATTTAAAACGAGACAAATGGACAAGGAAAGGAAAGCTTTACTTTGGTGCAGGACAAGAAAGATCGATAGCGTCGCAACCACGACAAGTACGGTAGGTACCAACGCTAAAAGGGATTTTTGAACTGTAGCCATACTTTGCTTCCGTAGTTCTTATTGTTGGATTGTCAGATATCAAGAGAGGAAAAGTCAAGGCCTTATCAGGACGGATGATGCAGTCGAGCCAGATCACGAATTTTGTCCGTCTGGAATTGTACCTATATAGATATACATACAGAAGCATGAACAAAAGGATCCCGTGCAAAATTATAAACTAGCGCTTGACCGCAATCCCGCCTGATGGTAAGCAGTGACGCAATCGTTGATGGTAAAGCGCACTAGTTTATTAAGAGCCTATTCACTCTAGCCTTGAAGACACTCAAATTGTAGTCCGACGGAAACATCACCGCTAGCAAATTGTTCCAGTCCCTCGATGTACGCGGTATAAAGGAGGAGGCGAAACGCAACTCAATGAACCGCCCAAAGTTTAGGTTAGAGTAAATCTCAACTACCAAAAGCTGAAGGCGGTCGGTACAATCGGACCCCAAGGATACATTTCGAAAAGTTGGAGCCAAGGTGAACGGGCTCCTTTTGGCGGAGAAAAGACACGCCTGTGTTTTGACGGCTTTGAATGCTACAAGATTGGCATTGCCCCATTCGGAGACTGCCTGTAGTGCAACATTCGTTCGTTCTACCATAGCCTCTCTTTCGGACCGGATTGATTCTCTCCAGAACTATGCTGTCATCTGCATACCCATAGATACCAGGCATCAGCAGATCGTTAATATGCAGCAGGAACAGAGTTGCAGAGAGAACAGATCCCCTGAGGAACACCGGCATTAGTCGACATGGGCTCAGATGAGCATCCATCGATAACAACTTGGAGCGACCGTTCAGTCAGGAAGTCTTTTACCCAGCCAGTCAGGCCAGGGGAAATGCCGAACGCTGGAAGCTTACTCAAAAGGCCAGCGTGCCATACCTTGGCGAAGGCCTTCGAGACATCAAGGGAGACAGCAATCGCTTACCCATTTCTCTCGAGGGCCTTGCCTCACAAATGATATTGAGTATTGAATGGCATACACTAGTCGGTCACTGAAGAGATCGTTACCTTCTATGCCAAGCGGCACGAGTTCAACACACGCTCCATAATATTTCAAAGTATGGAGGTGATCGAAATCGGCCGATGGCCATAATTCCCGTTATGACTTAAAATTTTATGTATAGACGCCAACAACCTTGAACTTTAACGAAGTAGCAATAAAGTTAAAAATCTGTTAACTAAATTTGACTGATTATATTAGCCATTCTTACCCATATTATTTATTGTACCAGCGAAATAATGCAGTGTTTTAAAACCATTTCAAACGATTAACATTTCCAATGTCTTTAATTTATTATTTTCAATGTAAAACTAATATACCTACCGCGAAAAATAATATACGCTAATAATTGTAAAAGTAGTTGCGCTGTGCAGACTGATAACATGTTAGGAAATATGTAGAAACACATAAGCAAAGTTCATAATTATTGTAGGTAATATTTATTCATTCGGACTTTTGGTTATAATAGGCGGGGTACAATAAATACATAGCAGGAGGCTAGGACACATTATCCTAGTGAGTGTATTTTTAAAAAGAGCATAGCTTAATCTCCTAATTAAAGTATCATAAGGACAAATAACTCGTATAATTAATAGGTAATTTTAGCCCCTCGTATAAACAATCAACTATTCTTGTATACCTACCGAAAAGTGTCAGAGCCCACTTTAGTCAACGGCAAAGGCGCCATGTGATACGGCGCAAGCAGCTCTCGCGTTGGTCGGTGCGCGAGTCGTTTCCTCCACGTCACGTGACATACCAAAAAAACAAAAACGTTACAAACTTAACGTCGCGTGCGTGACGCTTGCACCTGTCTGTGCCCATGTGTCCGCGGTGTAACCTACTCGGCATTCTACTGCACAGTTTTCGGTATTTAGACTAGGTTATTTCTAAATATAATTGCATCAATGAAACTAAAGTTCCCTCTATGCGTCTATTGACCTTTCATTCGCTTGACGACTGTATATTAATTTTGCGGCCTTCCTTCTTTTATGTTTTTGTGCGAAATTGTAATCAGTTTTCTTGGTATTTCAGTAAGATCTACTTGGCTGGTACTGAACCGAATATTTTCAATCAGAAAATAGGATTACTCGTCTACTTCCTCACATACTCTTTCCGGTGTTAGTTCCGCTAATGCTAACTCAGTGTAATTTTGATAAATTTGGATAGGTAATTTCATCATCAACCTGTTTTTATCATCCCACTGCTGAGCACAGGTCTCCTCTCATACAGAGAAGGATTGAGGTAATTTACCATGCCAAGAAATCACCCAAGAGGTTTCAGAGCTAGCAAATACCAGCTGAAAGCAGTAGAGAAATTCTTCTATTGCTTTTATCTTATTTCTGTCTATGGCGATACCCTCCTCGTTAAATTGTATACTTCTCACGCAAACAATCTCTTCAGACACCCGTGCTCAGCTTTGCTGGAGCCCCAGTAGATGAACAAATCACCGATGAATGAATCGACTCTCTCTAGATTTTCGACTATCTGTCGGATTTTGCAATACTAAACTTCTGAAGCATGGTTATTTCTAAAAAATAAATTGATAGCTGCTCCATATGTCTGTACCACAGCCAATATTTGGCCATATTCGAGACGCAGTTACTTAGGTATGACTGTTCATTGGATAGATTAGGACACATTTGCAAGGAACAGTTTTTCTCTTGCCTGCAGAAGATTCAAAGGGACCCACACAATCGATAGACACACACATAAGATAGCAGAACTCATAATTAAAATACATGAAGAATATGACTTAAGATTGTCCAAAATAACTAAAACAGTAACAGATAATGGCTCTAACTGGTAAAACTGGTAAAAGCTTTTAAAATATTTGGGAAACCTGATCTAGAAAGTGATACAAGCGTTAGGTGCTGAATATTGATTTAGAAAATTTTGAAGTCAACATAAATGAAAACCTTGACAATAAAAATCGGCAAGATGATGTTGATAATGGTGGTATATTATCCCTGCTTGACTTTCCTGGACTTCAAGAAAATAATTTATACCAACTGCCCAACCATACGGAACATTGATAAAGCCAGACATCAAAATAATTCATCCCGGAAACTACATGATGTAGCTATGGCTAAATGTCAGGCTGTTTGGAATGTCTGCTCTAGGTCACCGAAAGCATCTGAAATTTAATTGGAAGTTACTAGTAAGTCTCCAACTAGCCCCTTTTTTTTTTTTTTTTTTTGAGGCTGTGGAAATGACATTTACGCACCATACCCCGAAGGGCGTGTGTGGGACTCGCCCAGCCGAAGCCGGGAATACCCACTAAAACCGAACAGCGGCACACCGACATCGCCTTAGTGGCGGGGTCATGGGAAATAGCAAGCCTGCCTACCAATCCCCCGCCGGCGATTCCCGCCCGAAGGCGGGCCCACAGTGGGCCCTCCATAGGGAGGGGCCCGGCTGGGTACGTCTTCGTGTGCGAGAAGACGCAGCAGCCAAAGGTTTTTTAGCGAGGTGTCCTTCCTCTTAGCCCCACTCGTTTGCCCGGAAGCAAACGGGGCCCCCAGCTCCTCTCAGTGAGGAGACCGGGTTGCCCGACGGTGACCCGGAGTTCGGGTCACGTCAGCCACCTGGAGTGGTGGCCGACCCGCCGCGCGTGTGACCGCCGAAGCGGTCCCCACTTCTGGTTTTGGTCCGCGCCGGTAAACCGGTAACCCCCATATCTGGGGGCCGTTCCCCTATCCGCCACCTGGGGACGCGTCCGATGGCAGGCCAGAAACTGCACACGGACTCCAACTAGCCCCTGCCCAACTCGGTGGAATTCTTACTACAATAAAATATTACAAGTCCAAGAAACCATAAATGCAGCTAAAGGGTTTTTCAATAAGGGCGGGTAGATTTTGGCGGCCCGTGGCGGCCATTTTGTTTTGGTGACACTTGTCAAATCTTTTGCTTATTATTCAGTTGCTTATGCCAAATCACCATGGCAGGTTACACGATTGAACAGCGCGTACAAATGATAAAACTTTATTATCAAAATGAGTGTTCGTTAGTGCAAACGTTGCGTGCATTGCGCCCATTTTACGGTAGACGTGGTGGCCCTTCACAGTCGACTCTTCAGCGTTTGGTGGCAAAATTTGAAACAACCGGTTCGTTAATCGATCAACCCACACCTGTACGTTCAAGAAACGCAAGATCAGCCGAGAACATCGCGGCGGTCCGTCAAAGTGTACAGCAGAACCCGAGGCAGTCGATTCCTCGCCGTGCACAAGAACTCAGCCTTTCGCAAACTTCAACTTGGCGAATTTTGCGACGGGACTTAGGGTTACACCCGTATAAGATTCAACTGACCCAGGAGCTCAAAATTCATGACCATAGACAACGTCGTTTGTTCGCTGCCTGGGCCTCGAATCGTTTGGAAGATGATCCCTATTTCGGGCAAAAAATCATCTTTAGCGACGAGGCGCATTTTTGGATGAATGGCTTTGTTAACAAACAAAATTGCCGTATATGGAACAACACAAACCCACACGAGGTTGACCAGGTGGTAATGCATCCTCAAAAAGTTACGGTTTGGTGTGGATTTTGGGCCGGCGGCGTCATTGGTCCGTATTTTTTCGAAAACGACGTTGGTGAGGCGGTCACTGTCAACGGCGAGCGCTACAGAACGATGATATCCAATTTTTTATGGCTCACGTTGAACCATATGGACCTAGACGACATGTGGTTCCAGCAGGATGGCGCTACGTGCCACACAGCGGACGCCACGATTGACATTCTGCATGAGCGATTTGAGACTAAGGTTATCTCTCGCAGGGGTGATGTGAATTGGCCACCAAGGTCATGCGATTTAACCCCCCTAGACTTTTTCTTGTGGGGTTTTTTGAAGTCGCAGGTCTATGCAAATAAACCACAATCCACCGATGCCCTAAAGGCGAACATAACACATGCCATCGCTCAAATTCAGGCGGATCTATGCGGAAGAGTTATTGAAAATTGGACCACTCGGATCCGTGCCACTGTGAGAAGCCGAGGCGGGCATTTGAATGATGTCATCTTCCATACTTAATGGCATATATGTGCCTTTTAAATAAAAAAAAAAATTGTTGATACCTCATACGCAGCTTGTTTAATTTCGTTTCAAAATCTACCCGCCCTTATTGAAAAACCCTTTATAAGAAAACTGGGATTATCAGTCCTGAAAGAAATTGAAATGCAGTTCTTGGTTGAATATGTTGCATCAGGAGCTTGGAAGGTGACAAAGAGATATTTTGGATGTCTACAACCCGAATTAAGAAGAATGCAAAAAATACTCGCTTCATTACACATGGACAACCCAGTATATTGTGGACCGTTGATTGAAATAATAAAGGGAAGTATTGATAAGCGTTTCCAAAAAAAAGATTTAGAAGACCCAATATCCAAGGACAGCATTCTGGCAGCAGTATCATATCCATTCTTCAACTTAAAGTAGGTGCCTAAAAATAGGAAGGAGCATGTTAAGGACCTGTTTATCACAGAAGTCAGGAAATTTAAAAATGAAAATTTAAAAAGTGGCCTTTAATCATAGACATCAAAAAAGCGAGTCTTACTACATGTTCCAGGATTCAGACTCCTCTGCAACCAGTGAGAGTGGTAGTGCCAATACCAACACTACAATTGACCTGGAAACCCTACAAAATTTAAAACATGAGTGCATAAGTCTGGAGATGCTAAACGCTTATCTTACAATAAAAAGTATTTTTTAAATACAACACATCCTTACCAAGTTCAGCACCAATAGAAAGACTTTTTTCGTACGGTGGAATGACTATAAGACCTCACAGAAGAAAAATGAGTGATGAGGTATTCGAACAACTGGTATTGTTCAAAAGCGTAATAAAATAAAAAAAAAACGAGTGTGCTTATGACCACACGACTGAAGTGAAACTTCTTTCGCACCATCTGTATGTATATATATATATATATATGTGTGTACAATATATACATGTATACACATATACATATATTCATTTTCTATAAATATTTAAATTTATTTCATGCTTTCATTTATAAATTAATATTTTTGCATAGACCTCCAATTTAAAAAAAAAAAAGTGGATTCCCTCGGGGCCAAAAGGTCGGGCTCTTCCTCCTGAATCAGGGGACCCCAAACTCGGGTAGTCCACGACCTCTGGTTCCCGAGATAATCCACGGGGGTGTGAGGTAACTAAAGGGGGTCGGGGGGATAGGTTTCGTGGGGTTGCGGGGGAGGGAGGGGGGAGGGGGAGAGGGGCAGTGGATTCCCTCAGGGCCAAAAGTTCGGGCTCCTCCTCCTGATTCAGGGGACCCCAAACTCGGGTAGTCCACGACCTCTGGTTCCCGAGATAATCCACGGGGGGGTGAGGTAACTAAAGGGGGGCGGGGAGATTTCGTGGGGTTGGGGGGTAGGGGGTGTTGTATCATACATCACTACTCTGTAGTCGAGTAACTAATACCATCTCTATGTATTAGTGTCTATGAATATTGTCTATAGTCTTGTCATTGTAACTTAGGATCTGACCTGAAGATGTCGAATATTATGTAATTATTTTACAAGTGTAATAAACCAGTCTAATTATCTAAAGTCTTTAATATATACCAACACAAGAATAATACATGGTGTCAGAAGTGGAAAAACACATACATGGTGTCAGAAGTGAAAACGAAGAAAGAAAATTCATAAAATGCAAAAGTCGGATGGCGTCGCTGGCGGCCATGATGCCGGAAGCCATTGTTCATTGCACAGTGGCTTGAAGGCGCTTAAAATATCGTCAGATGCAACAAACAACAACTACGAAACCTGGAAGCGCTGGTGGCAACAGTTCGAATTATACTTGTTGGCAACGGGTTTAGACAAGTCCGGTGAGAAACGCAAGATCGCCATTTTATTACATCACATTGGTGAAAAATGCTTAAATATTTTCAACACATTCAACATAAATATTGGAGAAAGCACATTACATGACGTCAAAGCCAAATTCGAAGAATTTTTTCAACCCAGAAAAAACATTACCATGTATCGTCACATGTTTTTTACCACACGTCAACAGAAATCGGAAAGCATCGAGGATTTCTTAACCGATCTCGAAAATAAGAGCCAAGATTGCGAATTTGGAACGCTCAGAGAATCTCTTATCAGAGATATTTTTATCGCCAACTTGAGTTTGGACTTAGCACATGTACGTCAGAGACTGCTGCAGGAACCTGATCTGACATATCAGAGGATGCGAGAGCTAGCTAGGACACTCATCGTCGCACAGCAGGATGCAGACCAAATTGTCAAGAGGTCCACTAGTGAAGAGTCTGAAAAAGTCATGCATCTGCGTCGGAGGAGCCGTGGTCGAGCGGAGCGTCAGCGACGGCGAGCTTCACCAGTCAGTCAGCAGGGATCCAGCGCAGGGAGGTCAAAGTCAAGTCCCAGTCCTGAGAAGCGCTCGAAGACGTGTAGCCGCTGTGGACAACACCACCGCTACAAATGTCCAGCGCAGGGAGCTAAGTGCAGGTCATGTAACTCTTATGGTCATTTTGCAAAATTTTGTTACTCAAATAATAAAAAAGTCAGTCATTTAGAGTCTTTTAGTTCAACTGGTAGTCAAGATAATTTTGTTGGAATTTTAAATTGTCATAACTTCAGTCATAGTCATAAGTATAGTCAATATAATTGTCATAATTTCAGTCATAGTCATAAGTCTAGTCAATATAATTGTCATTTAGAGTCACAAAGTCATCACAATCAAAATCATTACAGACATAGCAGGTTGTCATACACACAGTCACAGTCACATCCCAAGTTACAATCAACGGTCAGGTCGCACATAGGCCAGTCGCAGTCAAAGTCTAAGAGATCTCATGAAGACTCATCTTGTCATAAAAAATATCCTGTGTCATATTTCTGTGATGAAAGTGGTGATAATGTCATATCTGAGAGGTCTAATAAAAAATGCCTCAGTGATGAAAAAAGTCTGGTGACTGATAAGTCCGAGAGATCTCATGAAGACTCATCTTGTCATATGTCGTATCTCAATGATGAAAACACTAAACAGTCTGAGAGATTCACAGTCAAGTCAAAAAAGTCAAAAAGTCTTAGTCGAGATTCATATCTTAATGATGAGTACAGACACAAGTCTGAGGAATCTCACACAACAAACACTTGTAGAATTATTACAGCAAAGTCAACACATAGTAAACAGGTCAATACAGTCGAGTCAAAAGAAAACAAATACTATTCTAAACAGTCATGGAACATAAACATTTTAGTTGGTCATACACAAATTAATTGCATTGTTGATTCTGGAGCTGATATCAATATAATGTCAAAGAGAACTTTTCAATTTTTGAAATGTCAAAGTCAAATGTCACTTGAGAAATGTCAAATAAACGTTAGTGGGTTTGGTGGTATATCAATACCTATCATGGGCAAAGTCAATGTAAAATGTAGTTTATCTTTAAATAATAGCACTATTAGTGTAAATATAGTGTTTATAGTCGCAGATTTAGTTTGTCCGAATGTTTTAGGTCTACCAACTTGTGAAAAATTAGGTATAATTCAAAGAGTTTTCTCTGTGTCTCAACAAAATTTTAGTGAACAAATTCTTACACAATATAATGATGTATTTCAGGGTCTTGGATGTCTACCTCAAGTCTGTCGCCTGAAACTCAAACCTGAAGCAGTGCCATGCGTGGATGCTCCGAGAAGAGTACCCTTCGCTTTACTGAACAAACTGCGAGATGAATTGGATCGCATGGAGAAAATGCAGGTCATTGAAAAGGTTATTAAACCTACAGAATGGGTGAACAGTATAGTCATAACAGTCAAAAGCACGGGTCAGTTACGAATTTGTTTAGATCCTAGAAATTTGAATAAGAATATTATAAGGGAAATTTATCCACTAAAGTCAATAGATGAGATCAGATCTCAACTAGCAGGAGCTGTTTGTTTTTCTCATTTAGATGCATTTTCAGGATTTTGGATGCTTAAACTAGATGAATATAGTTCTGATTTATGTACATTTCAAACACCTTTCGGTAGATATAAATATTTAAGGTTACCTTTTGGTATTAATGCATCGTCTGAAATTTTTCAAAGAGTCATGATGAATTTGTTCGGTGATTTAGAAGGAGTTCTAATATTCATCGATGATATTTTGGTATATGGACCAAACGAGTCAGTACATAATGAGAGAGTACATAAAGTCATGCAACGAGCACGTGAAGTCAATTTAAAGTTCAATAAGTCTAAATGTAAATTTCTAGTTTCAGAAGTCTGTTTTTTAGGGTATGTTTTTAGTAAAGATGGTGCTAGGGTTGATGAAGAGAAAGTAAAAGCAATTGTCAATATGCCCACACCAAAAAATGTCAAAGAATTGCAAAGAATATTAGGTATGATCAATTATTTAGGTCCCTTTATTAGCAATTTGTCTCATAAAACTCAAATTTTAAGAAATCTTTTGAAGAAAGATTCAGTCTGGACTTGGGATGAAAATCATAGTCAATGTCTTAAGAGTTTAATCGATGAAATTACAAATTCACCAGTATTAGCTCATTATAATCCCAATGTACCATTAGTCTTGTCAGTCGATTCGTCAAAGTCAGCATTAGGAGCAGTCATTATGCAGAATAATAAACCTATTGCTTATAGTTCAAAAACATTAACTCAAACTCAGTCAAGGTATGCTCAAATTGAGAAAGAATTGTTAGCCATTCAGTTTGGTTGTGAAAAATTTCACCAGTATGTGTACGGTCATAAAGTAACTGTTCATACTGATCATAAACCTTTAGTCTATCTTTTTAAAAAGCCATTACATGATGTACCAGCAAGATTGCAACGTATGATGTTAACTTTACAAAAATATGATTTGGAAGTTATACATGTTCCAGGTAAAGAAATGTTTATATCTGACACTCTGTCTAGAGCAGCATTGAAAGAACATTATATACCTGAGAATGAGTCAGAAATATCTTGTCATGTCAATTTAATGCATTCAAGTCTAGCAGTCACAAAGGAGTACTGTACAAAATTGTTACAGAACACTTAGAAAGATGATACTTTGCAATTGTTAAAAAAGTATTATTATGAAGGTTGGCCAAAAAATAAAAATAATGTCAGTCAGTCAATAAAACCATTTTGGAATATACAAGCTGAAATTCATGTAGTCAAAGATTTGTTGTTCAAAGGGTCAAAATTAATAGTACCACAGTCAATGTATAAGGAGATGTTAGGTAAAATTCATGAAGGTCACCAAGGTATAAATAAATGCTTAAAACTGGCTAGAGAGTCTTTGTACTGGCCAAGCATGTCAGCTGATATTAAAAACTTGGTAGAACAATGTTATGTATGTGCACAATTTAAACCTAATAATCCAAAGGAACCACTAAAAAATTTTGAAATTAATAAATATCCATGGCAACAAGTAGGTGTTGATTTAATGTATTTTGATAACCTTACTTATTTAATTGTCACAGATTATTATTCTAAATTTATAGAAATAGCTTTGTTAAATAAAAACAGTACAGCAAAGAATGTAATAACACATTTAAAGTCCATTTTTGCTCGTCATGGAATACCTTTATCTTTAGTGTCTGATGGTGGTCCTCCTTTTCAGTCATTAGAATTTAAAAATTTTATGCATGAATGGGACATAGAACACATTGTAACTAGCCCATATCATCCACAGTCAAATGGTCAAGCAGAGAGTTCAGTCAAAATTATCAAAAATATGTTAAAAAAATGTAAAAGAAACTCATCTGATCCATACTTAGCTTTATTACAGTATAGAAACACACCTAAGAATAATTTACCATCTCCAGCTCAATTGTTAATGTCCAGGAATTTAAGAAATAACATTCCTATGTCTTATAAGAAATTAAAACCTAAAGTGGTTACATTCAAAAATTATGAAGAATGTGTCAAGCAAAATAATAAAAATAAGTCTAAATATTATAATAGAAATACAAAGTCATTGTCATTACTGTATCCCAATGATCATGTATACTTTAAAAGAAAGCCTGATAGCAATTGGGAACAAGCCATTGTCAAGCTAAGGTTGGCTAATAATAGGTCATATGTCGTTGAGGATGTCAATGGAGTTAGGTATAGGAGGAATAGGGTTCATTTAAGACACAAATATTCTCCTATGCTATCCAATTCGTCGCAGGGGAGAGAGGAAGGTAACAGGCAGGAGTCTAGACCTCAAGAGCTCTCATCTCAATCCTCAGTCAGTCAATATGTAACTCGTTCTGGAAGAGTTGTAAAGCCAACCAGAAGGCTAATTGATGAAATAGATTAAGTAGAACATTGTATCCTAGATTAAGACCTAACCATAGTCTTAAGTCATTGTATAAATTGTAACTAAGTCAGGTCTCTATAATATTGTTTGTCAAGGGTTAATTTAAACTTAAACAAGGGGGATGTTGTATCATACATCACTACTCTGTAGTCGAGTAACTAATACCATCTCTATGTATTAGTGTCTATGAATATTGTCTATAGTCTTGTCATTGTAACTTAGGATCTGACCTGAAGATGTCGAATATTATGTAATTATTTTACAAGTGTAATAAACCAGTCTAATTATCTAAAGTCTTTAATATATACCAACACAAGAATAATACAGGGGGGAGGGGGAGAGGGGTAAGGGGAGAGGGTGGAGTGGATTCCCTCGGGGCCAAAAGGTCGGGCTCCTCCTCCTGATTCAGGGGACCCCAAACTCGGGTAGTCCACGACCTCTGGTTCCCGAGATAATCCTCGGGGGGGTGAGGTAATCAATGAGGGGGGTCGGGGGGTGTTCGCAGCGTCATGTTCTCGAAGAAATTCATAGTTCTTAATCAATCAAGGTAGTTAGTTTAATAATTGAGCTTATGAGGCTCGAAAGCAATTTGTACTTTGTGTCCAATTATCGTATTGTGACGATATCTTTTTCTATACTTTCAATTATATCAGAAATGTTCAGCAAAAATATATAAAACAATATAAAAGCCAGAACAGAACGAAATTTATAAATTATTTGTGCTCTTAGGTAATCAATTGTTAACAAATCTTAAAAAGATCCAAAAAATATATATTGCCTTCGGCGAGATGCGAACTCACAACTTCATACTCGACATGTCATGCAATATTTACATGAGCCAACTCCTTGGTTGTAGTACAGACGAAATAGGACTATACTTTGCTTCCGTTCGCCTTGCCCGATCATTTTTCGTAACATTTTTCGTAACGCTTTCGTCAGTTTACTCCCCAAGTCAAGCGTGCCTAAAGAAGTTTCACTTCAATAAAAATATCTGAGATTTGGTCAAAAGTTATTTTATTTTGAAAATACCTATTTTGCATTTAGCATTTCAAATACAAAACGCAAAACTATTTGGTATTTTGCATTTGAAATAGTAAATCTGCAAAGTATTTTGCATTTTGTATTTAAATGCTTTTTTAAAACCATTTTGTACATTTTTTTTTAGCTTTTCTCTTAGCTGTTTTTGTGAGTGCTTAGATTTTCTCTTAGCTGTCACGGCTTATTTTAATATCTGAATTGTAATTATGTTTTCAATAATAGATGCTTTTAAAGTGTACATCTTTCTGTATAGAATTACGATATCAAATATCTTTTAATATTTTTATGATTTAAAAGAGTAGTGGATATTCTTGCCTATTCTTCTCCATGCGTACCTACCTATGCTTTGGAATGGGCTACTAGCTTGTATCTTTCTGACTGACTGACCCTTTGACAATCCAAAAGTGTCTGTTGTTTTTTAAAGCTATTGCATAGCTTCTATCGGGGGCCTTAAGCGTGGAGACCGAATCCAGAAATTCTGTAACAAAAATAACCTAACACCCCCCATTCCGACCGGCACAGCGGTGCGATGTTGAAAGCCGTGCATCGTCTAACGTCGTTTCAGTTCGGTAGTATTCGAAACGGTGTGTTTGTGTGCGTGAACCTACATCTTTTGATAATAATTTATAGATTTTCAAAAAGAGCATGCATATTGCAGGGTGAGAACTCAGTTTTACACATTTGGAAAGTTAATGATTGTCGCGATGTGTTAAACTTGCAACTAATTTTCACTCTGAAATAGGTCTTCTATAAGATGTAGATGCAGATGTATATGTAGATATATGATGTAGATGTAGTCGTGGTGGCCTAGTGGTTAAAACACCAGCCTCTCAAGTATGAGTGCGCGGGTTCAATTCCAGGTCAGGCAAGTACCGATGTAACTTTTCTAAAGTTATATGTACTTTCTAAGTATATCTTGGACACCAATGACTGAAGGTGAAGGAAACATCTTGAGGAAACCTGGACTTTAAGTCTGAAATCGCCAACCCACATTGAGCAAGCGTGGTGATTTCGCTCAATCCTTCTCTGTATGAGAGGAGAACTGTGCCCAGCAGTGGGACGATAAAGAGGTTGATGATGATAAGATGTAGAATTATAAAATACAAAATAGTTCGTTACGACGCGGCCAGCACCATTTTATGATATTTCAACATGGGTGTCGTGACAGGGGTTTTCGGACGTGCAGGTCACGAAAATGATATCATTTTTGAAATACAAGATGGCCGACACCAATTTTATGATATTTTTGCATGGGTGCCGTGAAAGGGGCTTTCGGGGGTGCTTATCACCAAAATGACATCATTTATGAAATCCAAGATGGCCGACATTAAATTTCACGATATTTTAACATGGGTGTCGCGAAAAAGGTTTTCGGGGGTGCTGATCACCAAAATGATGTCATTTTTGAAATCAAAGTTGGCCGACATCATATTTCATGACATTTTGACATGGTTTTCGTGACAAGGGTTTTCGGGGCTAATCACGAAGATGACGTCATTTTAAAGCTACCACATAGCTTCTATCTCTTTATCAAAGTCGAACATAAAAAATTGAATATAGTTTAGTTGCTAAATCGCCACTATTTTACGCACTCTTTTGATGACGTTACTAGTAAAAAGTAAATAAATTACAAAAAAGAAAATAACTTGAATTAATATCAAAGAAAAACAAAACAAAGCAATAAAAATACTGCATAAATTAAATAAATAAATGATTATAATTGCATAAGTTCATAAAAAATGCCACGCAATAGCTTTACCGCGGCAGACCCCGAGTACCACACGTCTTTTTTTAATAATATTATAACTAGGTCTTGACCGCAATCCCGCCTGATGGTAAGCAGTGATTCAATTGTTGATGGTAAAGCGCGCTAGTTTATTAAGCCTACTCACTTAAAAAACTTAGTGATTAGAAAGGAAACGGCAGTTGAGCGAGGTGATGCAATGTTAAACCCAACAACACGACCAACGATGCTGCGCCAGAGGGAGATTGATCTGGACACCCTCCACGACAAAACTCCCGACTCGGCAACATTTGGTGCACCGTACCCGGCACATATCGCAACACAAGTGCTTAGACCCGTCCTCCGTACGGCTTCACTAGACATCACTACTTTCTTCTTTTTACTGGCCGAATCTTTTACACGTCTTTGTTCATTCCAGTTGGATAATAAAGGCAAGCTAAAGGTGATTATTATTATTGTTCAAATGTCAAGTTTTTCAAACACATTTGTAATTATATTAATTTATACGTCGAACATCATTCAAACACTAATATTAACATACAATAAACACTTTTTATATATAAGCCTCATTTCATAGAATCACGCGTAATACTGAATTGTCCGGCTGTAGTGTGCCGTTTGATATTAGGTGAGCTTTTGCAGATAGTAATTAGTTAAAATGTCATAATTAGCATACTCAGATCAGGGTGAATTATGATTTTCTTATTTAAATATATAATATTGCGTGGTTTCTGTGCGTGAAACTCAAAAGTGTGCTATGTCTATTTCTTTCGCCAGTTTTTTAATCATAGTGACAATTTATCAAAGTGGAATGAGAAAATTAATAGGAGTATAAAATTCAAGGTGCTAGTGAGTTTGTAGCTAGTTGGAGGATCGTCTAGATTACCACTCTGGAAAGGCAAAACAGCAGTCTTCTGCTTCACCTGACAAGTAACGGAAACTTAGGTCTAGATATGGAATACCGCATCCAGTCAGTCCCCTACATTTTTTGGTGATTCTTATTCTGTACTAATAAGTCTAATATTATACAATACCTTTTAAAGATAAAGGAACACAAACGGACCACACAATGACGCCGACACCTCAGGAGCATACGACCCACGAGGAGATCCAAGTTGTACCAGGTATAGATGGCGAAAGAATCGTCATCACTGGTATGTCAGGACTCTACCCTGATTCCGACAACATCAAGGACTTCTCCAACATTTTGTACAATAAGGTAAACCTTTCGAATAATATTTTAACGTTAAATATGATGGAAAAATACCATGAAATCATTTCATGACCGCTTCTTTTAGACCCAAATGTATTTTTTAAATTATCTTTTTCCTACAAAAGACTAAGATAAAATGTTTCAATTCTTGGATTTCTATAAACCTAAAAAATTAAAACTAACATATTTTTGATGCAATGCAGGTCAACCCGATATCATCAGCAGCGCTCCGTTACAAGTTCAACAATCCAGAAGCGGTGCAGCATGGGGGCACCGTAAGGGGTGTCAATAAGTTCGATGCACAGTTCTTCAAGGTGCACTACCGACTTGCGACCTGCATGGACCCCATGTCCCGCAAGATCTTGGAGCAGACATACCAGGCCATCTATGATGCTGGTGAGTTTACAACTACATCACCAGATTCTAGAAAATTCTAGAAGGAAGCTTCTAAATTATTGTAGAAGGAAGTTTTAGATTGTTGTAGCAGGAAGCTTCTAGAACGATCTAGAATCTTCGACTTACCATCACTGGTCGGATGAAAACGGTTGCAATAAGGTTCGAGTTATAAAACAATAAATAAGGAATCAGGTGATATGTCGCCTGATGAACCTTCCCACAGCTGCCGTATCTAGTCTATGGCTATGAAACAATAATTATGTCCCTTAACATCAACTTGAAAATAGGGAAAAGGATAAACGTAGTTATTAAAAAAAAAACCTAAAATTTAAAAATATTTCTTAAAAGCTGATGCCATGTGATGATCTTTCAATTACTGTGACAACATTTTTTTTTTTCACTTTTTTTTCTGTGATGTAACCATGAGGCCCATTGTGAGCCTGGGTGAGTATGGACCTGGACAAAGGGCAATGGAAATAGCTCTTTCCATCTTGAAGTTTCTCTGAGCGGTCGAATCAGAAATGAGGAGATCCGCAGAAGAACCAAAGTCACCGACATAGCTCTTCGAGTTGCTAAAATTAAGTGGCAGTGTGGCAGTAAGGTTCTGGAGTGGCGGCCGCGTACCGGAAGATGCAGCGTAGGGAGGCCTCCAAGAAGGTGGATCGATGACCTGGTGAAGGTCGCGGGAAGCCGTTGGATGCGGGCAGCACAGGACCGGTTATCGTGGAAAGCTTTGGGGGAGGCCTTTGTCCACCAGTGGACCTGTATAGACTGACGAAGAACTATGAATAACCCTTCTGCAAATTGAAGTTACAACTGGTAGAACAGTTTTGATTTTGGTCTCAAATAAAATGTTATCTAATGTCAAAATCATCTTACCCCGACTTTGATCGACTGTATTGTAAAAAAGAATACTATTTTTTGACAAAGTATAACTTCAACAGATGCTGGTACTTTAAGTCTTGATTCTAATATAGTTTGACACTTATCAATTGCAACCTCTTTATTGAGAAAATACATTTTCTTGAATTCAACTGGATTACAGGGGAAACAGTACAGTTATTGGCCAGATAAGCGACTTTAAAATTTAAAATCTTTATTAAAATTAAATTTTACAATACTTTGTAAAACTTAATTTCCATACACATAACATTCCGTCTCATAAATTAATTGAAACTTACAACAACTACTTACAATGATTTACAATTTTTCTTTCAAACTAGTAGAATAATTTTCATAATTAACGAGTAAAAATATATGTTACCATAAGTTAACATTCTAATGAATAAACAATTTACATCCACTCGTATAAATAATATCTACCTCCAATTACTAAGTATTTGCAATTAAACACAATGATGAAATATTGAGGTCAAATTATTTATTCATTGTGTTATTTCAATGTTTCAATGTGGGAATATCGGAATTAAAACTCTATGTATTTTTCCTGATTATAAACTATCTGAACACTAAATTTCATCCAAGTAAATCCGTTAAGTAGTTTTTGCGTGAAAGTGTAACAAACCTCTTTCCATCTATCCATACATACAGTATGTTAAGAAAACCCTGTCTGACCCATAAGGATAATAAAGGTTAGGTAAATACATGACCAAATATAAAATAAAATTTTACGTAATCATCATAGTATCAATACAAATGAATTTTGAAATAATCTTTTTTTCCCGCGAATTAATTCCAACTTCCCCGAAATTTGGTAATTTTTAAAAAAGTGACAACACCGGTATTATTATGAGCGAATAGCCCGGCCCCCTCGGAAGGGTCCTAAACGCACATTTATTAAGTTACCTCTTTTTGCGAAATAATATTTATTTTTTTAGGGGGATTTTTTTTTTAAGTTTTGCCCGGTTTTGTATCCATTAGTAGAATCAGTTAACGATACCTAACAACACCTTCACGGGTCGGACAGGGTTTTCTTAACATACTGTATATATACATGTCGGCGGAGCGATAGCGTCATCAGCATCTTGGTATGGTGGTAACGGTTTAATTTCGTAGGTGGCGTTTTGAATTAAAACAGGAAGTCGGTCGGAAATATTATCTCGTTGGTAGGCCGGCAGAAGTTACCACCCACCAGACAAAGCCTTGCCGCCAAGCGATTTGTCGTGTTCCGGCATGATGTTTAGTGACGCCGTACGGAGATTGGGTCTGAGCAGTTGTGTTGCGATGTGTGCCGGGTACGATGCACCAAATGTTGTTGTGTTGGGAGTCTGGTCGTGGAGGGTCTTCAGATCAATCTCCCTTTGCCGCAGCATCGTTGGTCGTGTTGTTGGGTTTAACATTGCATCACCTCTCTCAACTGCCGTCTTCCATCCGATTCGCTCAGTTTTTCTGAATCAATAGGCTCTTAATAAACTAGCGCGCTTTACCATCAGCGATTGCATCTCTGTTTACCATCAGGCGGGATTGCGGTCAAGCGCTAGTTTATAATTATTAAAAAAAAAATGAAGTGTACATATGCCCTCCAATAATAATTTAAACAGGCAAACTGACATTTTCGCCTCGGAGATGTGCCCTGCTCCGCGCCTCAAAGCGAAGTGACCGTTCGACAGCCCCTACTTTCCAAAACGACTCTGTGCTCATGACGTTCAAAATTACGTCACTACGTTTGCCGCACTACTATGTAACTCAAATGAGCAACTCTTATGAAAACGACACCGTCGATCCACTACATATATATCCTCAGAAACTTTAGCATTTGTATCTAATATCAGTAAGATATCTATAAAAACAAACATGAAAAATAGGGGGTATGATCTCGTTTCACAAATACATACAGGTTGTCCCAAAAATCGACGATAAACCGAAAGCAGGAGATAGACCTAGTCATTCCAACTATGAGAAAAAAAGAAAAAAATCTCGACCCCGTGGTTATGAAAATATAGGTATTCTTTTTTTTTTTAAAAAAAAAAACCTAAAACCTTGTAGCAACAACATTGAAATGATCAACACAGGTTGTTGATTTTAGGTCTTTTAAAAGAATACCTATATTATCGTCCATGAAAATAAGTATAGTATTTTCTCAATCAAAGTGCTTGTTCTCCTGTACGAACTATTGTTTCCCGGTCAGTTTCTGATAGTTGTATTTTCCTCAATCGACTACAATGCTGGATGTCTGCTGCTTGAAAGCACCGCACTCTGACTATCGGAATGCCGTGTCGTTGGGCACTTGAGCGAGTAGTTGCGAACGGTGAATTCAAGTGAACATTGACTATATCACGTTCAGTTTATTGACAAAAAGTTTTGGCTTCATATCACAAATATTCTCATAACGTCGCTCTCACAAGCGCACCTTTTTTTCTGTATAGAAAATACATTTTACGATAGTCAATCGGCAAAGTTTTCAAACTATTCAATTTGTTTTATTATTAACTAGCGGCCGCCAGCGACATCGTTCGCGTGGAGTTAGTTATGCACCGCTCCTATTGGTCGCAGCGTGATATTATATAGCCTAAAACCTTCCTGGATTAATGGGCTATCGAACGCAAAAGGAATTTTTCAAATCGGACTAATACTTCCTGAGATTAGCACGTTCAAACAAACATACAAACTCTTCAGCTTTATATATTAGTATCATCATCATCGACCTTTTTATCGTCCCACTGCTGGGCACAGGTCTCCTCTCATACAGAGAAGGATTGAGCGTAATCACCACGCTTGCTCAATGCGGGATGGCGATTTCAGACTTTAAGTCCAGGTTTCCTCAAGATGTTTTCCTTCACCTTCAGTCATTAGTGTCCAAGATATACTTAGAAAGTACATATAACTTTAGAAAAGTTACATTGGTACTTGCCTGACCTGGAATCGAACCCGCGCACTCATACTTGAGAGGCTGGTGTTTTAACCACTAGGCCACCACGACTTCGATATTAGTATAGATATAGATTAATATTTGATATATAGTATTCCTTCTTTGTATAAGAGGAGACCTGTGCCCAACAGTGGGACGAAAAAAAGGATGATGATGACGATGATGATATAGTATTGCCCAGCTGTCTGACAAACCATTTAATGCTTTTATATTTTTCGTAAAGGATCACAATTTTTGTTCTCAAAGATTTTGCTGTAGTTAAAGAATAACCATTGATTCGATGGCTCGCTTGTATTCTTCTATATTCTATCTTGCCTGGGCATCGAAATACTTTGTGTATTTCTAAAAAATTATACACCTATGATTAAATTGCAAAGTTTTTTAACAAGTAAACAGTAACAACTTTACTTATTATTGCCTATTTGTGTCGGCTTGACGTCAATTACTGGGGCATGTTCTAGAAGATTAAAACAAACGACGAGCGTCCTTGTATGTTAAATAAGCCATATTCATTTACTTTTGGGTGTATTAAATAAATACTTAAATATGTATTAATTCATTAGATCATTAATTACATATTGGCTAACTAATTCTTTTAAGTGGTCAATGTCACTATTTTATGTAGGTATATACAGTGGTTAGTAGCGCCATTGCCTATTCCCTGCGTAATGTTTGCTGTATTTGTTAATTAAACGTCAGAAAAGCCATATTTTGTAATTTAAATGAAACTGATTTTAAGTCGAATTTGAATTATACAAATGGTATTCTTTACTTTTAGATATTTCAAATCTTCACTTCTTCTTTTCTTCCACTGACAACCCGTGCTTTCAATATTGTACGAGCCTATAATGCTCAAAAATTATTTTCCATATGAAAAACGAACTTTCAAACATCCGCTATTCAATCCTTTGGGAACTACAATTTCAAAAATCCCATAAAAGATAATACAAACAAAATTTCATAGTTTCAGCACCAGCGATTTAGGTTGAGCGTTGCCAGTCAGTGAATTTATTAAGAAACTAATAAGTGTTCAAGATTTGGTTAAGATCAAATTTAACACTAGAGCACAGGCATGGGACAGCCAGCCTTGACGTATACAATAGCATGCATTTTGAAGAGTGTGTGCGAGAATTAATTGACTTAATTACGACATCACTATTCCGTCATTGGAAGATCCGTTGTACGGCGAGTTTCCAAACTTAAATTGTTTACACCGCTATGATCCGGACGAAAGATTTCACCTTGTCTTGTATATTTTTTTTTTAATAATTATATAGGTACTACAGTACTAGCCCTAGACCGCAATCCCGCCTGATGGTAAGCAGTGATGCGATCGTTGATGGTAAAGCGCGCTAGTTTATTAAGAGCCTATTCACTCAGAAAAACTGACCGAATAGGAAGGAAAACGGCAGTTGAGCGAGGTGATGCAATGCAAAACCCAACAAGACGATCAAGGACGCTGCGCCAAAGGAAGATTAATCTGAAGACCCTCCACGACCAAACTCCCAACACAACAACATTAGGCGCATCGTACCCGGCACACATCGCAACACAACTGCTCAGACCCGTCCTCCGTACGACTTCACCAGATATCATGCCGGAACACGACAAATCGCTTGGCAGCAAGGCTTTGTCTGGTGGGTGGTAACTTCTGCCGGCGGCCGATGTTACGGCCTACCACCGAGAAAAAAATACTGTGTTCATCGAAGGACTGGAACATTTTCCCTCATAATTTAAGTATCTTTGTGCAAGAGTGAACAGGGTCTTAATAAACTAGTGCGCTTTACCATCAACGATTGCATCACTGCTTACCACCAGGCGGGAACGTGGTGAAACACAAGTTTATAACATCAAAAATAAAGATTTATTCTGGATATTATTCATTGCAAAACAAATTACCCATGTTATTTGTTCCAGGTATTAATCCGGAAGATCTTTCCGGAAAGAAGATCGGCGTGTATATCGGTACATGTTTTTCTGAAACTGAAAAGGCTTCCTTCTATGACGCCTCTTCTAGAACTGGTTTAGGTATTGCTGGGTAAGTCATAATTAATAAAGTTTACAAACTTTATATTCTATACAGGGTGTATCTGACATCGTAACGCAAACTTCGCGTAAAGGTTAGACCGCATGCCACTAATAAAATTATGATAGTCATTTATGTCGTTAATGAACGGTTACAGAATTCACAGTTTTAAAAAAGTGTCGGCTTGGCCTTTGAACGTTGCAAGCGTGCCGCCGTGCGGGTTTGTAGGTATGACGTTGATCCCTGATGTGAACTCTATTAAATCAGTTGATAAGATAGTTTTTCGAGTTTTGTTTTCATTGCGCTTTTTTATGTAATTAGCGAATTAATTAATTTTTATTTTAAAATCTTATTGGGTTATAAAAGTATAGCAATTATGAACGGTTTAAAGTGAAAAAGCCGACGAAAAATTCCACCACTGAGGGGTTCAGAATCATGTACTGGATCCATGGTACTCGTTTGTGCGTCGATGTCAGAGATACCCTTTATTTCTTTATGGCAATTAGTGCTGATTTCGGAAGAAGATGAAAGATTTTATAACTAATCTTACAGTAATGTACGCTTATGCGTACGTTACTGTAACAAATAGAATTCCGTAGCAACAGCTGGAGTCGACTCAAGTTACTGACCTCTTTTATGGGTATTGAGCGATGACTATCTCATAGCTTTACCTAATTATTATACCTTTAAAATTAATACATGGGTACTTCACTAAATTCATAAGTTTAATGTAGGTATTGTTGTTTTGTAAACAAGGTGCAGCAAAACCATGTTCGCCAACCGTGTGTCCTACTGGCTGAACGCTAAGGGTCCTTCGCTGTCTATCGACCTGGCTTGTAGCAGTTCCACCGTGGCTTTGGAGCAGGCATACCTTGCTTTAAGTAGAGGCGAATGCGAAGCAGCCATCGTCGGCGGCGCCTACCTGTGTCTGCACCCACAATCAACCGTGCACTACGGAAGGTACTATCAGGAAACAAAATCTTAAATGTACATATTTACTATTTTAACATATTATAGAGTACCACATAATACAAAATAAGTAGTACTGTACATTGACGATGGTCTTATCTTACAAGGTGAGGGGAAAGGAGATTACATAGGTAATGATAATAAATTCACTTCTGATTTTGTTTTAAAAACTCAGAGCCTATTACAAACTTTTCACAACTCATGCTGGACGATTTTCCGCTGAGACGATATTATATTGTTATCGATAGAAGCCTCATCTTAAGTGTTATCTTCTTCATCTATCTGGTACCCCCCACAAGTCTGTAGTTCTTTCTATTTGTAAATTAAAATTCATAATTATCACTTTTATCTACGTCAACAATTGCTGCAATATTTTTAAGCCGGTCATAAGAATGCTTCAAAAATACTTCCATCATTTATACTCATATTCTCATACGATGTGATTAATGTGGAAAAAATGGTTCGATATCTTTTAAATTCTGTTTACAGGCTTTTGAATCTTTGTCAAGATGGTAAAACTAAATCATTTGATGAGCATGCTGATGGATGTGCTAAATCTGAAGCTATCAACGTTTTGTTCCTGCAAAAAGCGAAAAACGCTTTAAGGTAGATATCATTTGACGTCTATTTCGATCATATACGACTTATTTTTGGTCATACGATAAAAACATTATTTATATATTTTTATAGAATCTATGCCGATGTATTGCACGTAAAAACGGAGTATACGTCTCTTTTGCCTGGAGAAACGGGCCCTAAATTTGGATTTCTCAGAGACATCAATAAATCAATCAATTTCATTAAGAACTTCTACGAGGAAGCGAGAATCCCGCCTCAAGCCATAGAATATGTAGAAGCGTGTGGCTGTGGTTAGTAATTACAGATAAATTAAATATAAATAACATTAAACATTATACACCTGGAACATACGTCATTGAAACTATATGGACTAATCATAAAAGTAAAGTTGTGTCTATTTAATTTTTCCCATCAGCAAAAAATACACGATTCTATGGACATCGAAGAACAATGTTAGGGCAGCTGGATTTAATCCAGCCGCGCCGTAAGCTGAGAGAACGTATTTAAATCATTGTCAGTAAATTGAAAAACGTGTTTAAAGTGCAATCCAAATAATTAATTCGACAGCGTCACCAGAGGCTGATAAGATGGAATTGAAAACTATAGAGAAGGTGTTCTGTGATGGCAAACGAGATCCTCTCCTGGTGGGCAGTGTTATGTCCAACATTGGCTACAATGAAGCTGCGTCTGGTATCAGTGCTATTACAAAGGTAAGCTTTGCTTCGGAAGAAGATATTTTTGTCATATATCATATATATATGACAATAATATCTTCTTCCGAAGTAAATTAACACACATATATATATATATATATATATATATATATATATATATATATATATATATATATATATATATACCTATATATATAATTAATTAACGTATATGTATATATAGTTAATTTACTTCTTTAAAAAGCTTACAGACATAAAAAAAATACTTAATAACAAGCCTCCGCTTAGAGATAGGACAAAGAAATCACAAACGAGTAGGTACAAACAATATTTATACATACATAAATAATTATACAGGGTGGCCCATAAGTCCTTAGTAATGAAAAAAATTAATTAAAATAAAACTAATTACACTATGAATAATATTTTTATTTGTAAATATAGCTAGAAAAACGGGAATTATTTTTTGTAAATAACGTTGTCCAAATGTAATCCGTTACAGTCACGGCACTCTTGCAAACGCCTTCTGAATTCATTTCTCTGCGGATGTTCCCTTTTAGGTCATTAATTGACCGCGGGTTAGAGTCGTAGACTTTAGCCTTAAGATAGCCCACAAAAAAAATCCATTGGAGTCAGATCCGGGCTACGTGGTGGCCAGGAAATGTCTCCTCTCTTAGAGATAACTTTGTTTGGAAAAAGTTGACGGATAACGGGCATAGCAGTATTGGAGGTGTGGGAAGTTGCTCCATCCTGTTGAAACCATGTTCGGGCATTAAAGCCTGGAAAGTTTTGAAATTTTTGTGTGAAAAGCTCCTCGATCATGGCCACATATCGCTCCGAAGTAACAGTAACAGCACGCCCTCTGCCGTCCTCAAAAAAGTAAGGCCCTATGATGCCATGGGCTGACATAGCGGCCCAAACTGTAACTTTAGGGCTATGTAAGGGCTTCTGGTGCTTAAGTTTTGGATTAATCGGGCTCCAATAGCGGCAATTTTGTTTACTAACATATCCGTTAATGTGGAAGTGTGCCTCATCAGAGAACATTATGTTATTGAACGAAGTAAACCGATTAAACATTTCATTAGCATAATTCACTCTCTGAATAGCATCAGTTTCTTTTAATTCTTGCACCAACTGAATTTTGTAAGGGTGCATAAGTAAATCTTTCTTCAAAATCCGTTGTAACGATGTCCTGGATACGTTTAATGCACTGGAACGCTTACGAGTTGACTGTGTAAGATTTTCACGAATAGATTGTGCCACTGTGTCGATGTTTTGTTCTGTACGTGATGTCCTTGGGCGACCCAACCGCGGTTTATCTAACGTCGAACCGGTCTCCTCGAACTTAGCAACCCAATTCTTAATCGTTTGGAGAGCTGGGGTGTCATCAAAGTTGTGTAAACCTTTGTGTTCTCGAAATTTACGCCTCGCAACGGTTGCCGAATTGTTGTTTTGATAAAACTCGCGCACACAAAACGCACGGTCCGCTCCGGTGAAACGCTCCATCGCGACTAAATTCCCAGAAACCGAAGTTACTGCCCCCGCTTCCCCTGTACCGCTCACGCGCGCCGTTTTCGTTTAATTCAAATTTTACTTTTCTAAGGACTTTTGGGCCACCCTGTACTTGGACAAATATCTTAAACGAGACTTACACCTTTTATGTTCAGAATCCAAGTATTCTGAAACACTTTAGAATCTATGAAGTTATTTAAATTAGATGTTAATAAACGCTGTTGTTTTCTCTATCGATATTTAAAAGACAACGTTTTTAATGAATCACTAGAATTTACAGTAACATTTCCTGCTATCTCGCAGGTAATACTTGGCTACCACACTGGTCTGATAGCTAGCAACTTGCACTGCGAACATCCACGTCAGGATATAGTTGCTCTGCGTGAGGGGCGCATGCGTATCGTCACTGATCACCAGAACTTCAGCCGCTCTTACGTTGGCGTCAACGGCATGTCCGTCACCGGTGTCAATACACACGTGCTGCTGCATGGACACTATAAGCCTAAGGTGAAAAACATTACCTACTTAACCATTCATCTAGCCTTATCTAGTTAGATTTCGGCCCACACAAGGTATTCCCTCTGTTATATCTAATTTTTTTTGAAACGTCATATCAGATTCAGACTCTTTCTACACAAATGTCCTTTAAACAATACATCAAAAATTCTCTTGGTAATTTTATATGCTTACAAATTACCATTCAATACCTTAGCATTAGTCACAGTAGCTGGAAAGAGAGAAGTTTTTCATAACCAAAATGGCTTTGCCTTTCAGGACCTCAACCGCTACAAGTCGAGCATTCCTCACTTGGTGACTATTTCAGCAAGACATGAACAAGCGGTAACTCATTGCCTCAACGATTTGAAAACCAACCCCATCGACCCAGAACAGTTGAGGCTGTTGCACAACATAAACCAGACTAATAGTTCCGGTCATTTGGGCAGAGGCTTCGTCATTCTACGTAAACACTTCCTTATTTTTTTTTTTTAATTCGGATCTATATGAAGTAGTAGCCAGTATGTTGTCTAGCTTAAATGGAAATACCAGGACTGCTGGGGCCAAAATAGCTGCAGGAAAAGAATATGATAATGAATCGAATTCGACTTATTTCCAAGTATGGATTCATATAAAATGGCATTATATGAATCAGATAAGACCAAGGGACATAATTATTCAAAATCTAAAATAAAAACGACGTTTAGTAAACAAGTTAATTAAACACTCTCTATTGAAACCCAAATATTTTTTCTAGAGACAGACGAAGAACAAAAGACTGTATGTTTATCTGAGAAGTGCGAGTACTTCGACAACGCGCGGCGGCCGCTGTGGTTCGTGTACAGTGGGATGGGCTCGCAGTGGACTGGCATGGGCACGCAACTCATGCGCTTACCGATCTTCGCTGCTGCTATACAACGGTACTCACATACAAGAATTTAAAAGCATGACAGTGGATATGAAACTTGAAATATTCTAACCGCTTATATAAATAAATTGCAGATGCCACAAAGTTTTAGAGCCAAAAGGACTCAACATTATTGATATAATAACATCAACCGATGAGACCACCTTTGACAACATTTTACATTCGTTTGTCGGAATAGCAGCTATACAAATCGGTCTGACTGATATTCTCAAAGAACTTGGACTTGTGCCTGATGGAATCATTGGTAAGAAAAAAATTGAAAGATAATGAACATAATAAAAAGTTTATTTGGGTGACAGCGGGATAAACAGGCCTCAGTTTTTAAGAAGCTTATGAAAAGACCTTGCCAGACATGTATTGTTAGACTGGCATAAAATCTTAAAAAAGTACATCATTACCAAATACACCACCACCACAATGTTACCACGTACATCGTTATACACGTACACCATTTCGATTAATTTAATCATATCTCAAGGGTTGAGTCCCATTTGTGGTTCAGGAGAATCTGTCCATTCTTTGGTTGCCTGGAAGAAATCACATTAGCGATAAGGCCGCCCATTGTATGTTTTATGTTCAATGTATTTTGTTCGATGTTTGATTGGTGTACAATAAAGAATAAATAAATAAATTAGAAAATGGATAAGGCATCAATAATAATGTTAATGTCAAACAGGTCACAGTGTAGGAGAGCTAGGATGCGCATACGCTGACGGTTGTTTGTCGGCGGAGGAAATGATACTGTCAGCTTACAGTCGAGGTCGCGTATCGCTGGAGACTAAATTCATCCGCGGATCCATGGCTGCCATTGGTCTGGGATACGAAAAGGTAAACTAATTAGTCATCTGAACAACTAGTTTTATACAAACAGGCAACAAAATTACAGCAGAATTCATTTCAAGGATGAAAATAGTATACTCATCTGTTCAACAACTCAGGAGATGTTATTTTTTAGATCTCACAATTATGCCCACCTGAAATTCAAGTTGCTTGTCACAACGGGCCTGAATCTAGTACAATTTCCGGACCCGCTGAAGTCATGAAGGAGTTCGTCGCAGAGTTGACTGCGAAGGGTATTTTCGCTAAGGAAGTTCCATGCTCTAACATCGCATACCACTCACGTTACATTGCTGATGCTGGTAAGATTGTCTCTTTTTTTTCCTTCTCTGTATGAAAAGAGACCTGTGCCCAGCAGTGGGACGATAAAAAAAAGGATGATGATGATGAAGTACTTAGCAGCTTTAAATTACCTTGTGGTATTTCATTTTATTAAGATATTTATATAACATAAATTACAACTAAAGGTGGTCCTTGATATGATCCATATTGTTGTTGTTTTGCTGTTATTTTCCGAAGTTATTAATAACAATTTATAATACAGGACCACAACTGCTCAAGTACTTATCGGAGGTAATAACGGATCCAAAACCAAGAACCGAGCGTTGGCTTTCAACTTCTGTACCACAGGATAAGTGGGACGATCCAGCTGCAAAGCTGTGTTCAGCTGAATATCATACAAATAACTTGCTGGTAGGTAGTAGGGTCTCTGTGCATTTGGCTATTAAAATTTTATTAATATATTTTTGAGCCATTACCTTCTTGACTCATGACTTACTAGGTTGAATGATTATAGACTTTTGGCGGTCTTTTAACAAACATGTTCCGAAACTCTTGTACTCGTATATGAAATTTCACTCAAAATTTATTAAGCTAATCTCTTTACACTCTCTTTAAAAATTGAGCCTGGAGCTAGGAGAGCCCTTTCCCTGATAATTGTAGGATCTGAGAAAGATGCACAATATCATCTATTTAATGAACAGCCACATTGAAAAGCGCTGGGCGACTCACGCAGAAGCATACTGTAGTCTATGGAAATTTACTGTTAATAACTTTTACAGAGCTCAGTGTTGTTCGAGGAAACTTCAAAACTGATACCTAATAACGCTGTGCTGGTAGAGGTGGCACCGCACGGACTGCTGCAGGCCATCCTTAAGCGCTCATTACCTAGCAACTGCAAGAACATCGCACTGACCAGGAGGAAGCATCCTGATAACGCATTCTTGTTGCTTGAGGGTATTGGCAAGTAAGTAAAATGATAATCACGGTTAAAATATAATTTTATAATAATTAGCTCCATCCCGTGGCTTCACTCGCGTGCAGGATCGTTTTATACACAATGAGTACTATATATCTATGAATGGTTGTGTTATTTCAAAATATCGTTATTTTCAGGTTGTTTATGGAAGGATATAATCCTAAAGTTCATGTTCTCTATCCGAAAGTAGAGTTACCAGTTTCTACGGGAACGCCATTCTTGTCACATCTAGTTCAATGGGCTCATGATGAAAAATGGTAAGCACTTTCTTTTTGGAATTCGTCGGATATTTTAAAACAGAGTTATAAAGTAATTAAGTCAAGCTTTTATTTTTGTATTTTGAGTAATACTTTTTTCTATTTTAGGACATTGGCAGGGTATCGATCAGTCTCTAGAATATCATCTACGTCCCTCAACTATACCACCTCTGTGCAAGATGCAGAACACGCTTACTTGCGAGGTCACACGATAAAAGGTAATATAAATTCCCTATTTGTTTGCTGCTTTAATTCCTAGAACTAATATGAAGTTTCAAAATATTTTAAACCAAAGCAATCAGCCAACGAAATTATAATCATAAGATATATTTTATGCAAAGCAGATATAATGAATCCACTGACGTAAAATTTGGTATTGAGCAAGTCGTCTCAACGATGAGTTCTCTTCTCTGCTTAATAAATCACATTTATATAGTAGGTGCTCACTTATTGAATAATATCAGCGTTTTTCATCTTTAGGACACAACGTGTACCCGTTTGCCGCCACATTAGCTCTGGTATGGGACTCCTATGCAATGACGATGAAATACCCGAAGAAACAAATGTCTGTGGAGTTCAGTGACCTGCATCTGTATGCGCAACCAATAATACATGATCAACGTCAGATCCGTATTCACATCGCTTTCAATAAAGGAAATGGGCGTTTTGAGGTACTAAGATTTCCTGTATAAAAGTTGCAAATAGTTTTGCCAATTTAAGATCTTCACGCTATAGTAGGCTTATACCAACAACAAACAATAAAAGAATAAATAAGCTGATTTGACCATAGACTCGAGTGCTAAGAGTTAGTACTCCATTGTCTATTGTTGTGGTAGGCCATAATATCGGCCGCCGGCAGAAGTTACCATCCATCAGACAAAGTCTTGCCGCCAAGAGATTCGTCGTGTTCCGGCATGATATCTGGTGAAGCCGTACGGAGGATGGGTCTGAGCAATTGTGTTCCAATGTGTGCCGGGTACGATGCACCAAATGTTACTGTGTCGGGAGTTTGGTCGTGGTGGGTCTCCAGATCAGTCCCTCTGGCATAGCATCGTTGGTCGTGTTGTTGGATTTAACATTGCATCACCTCGCTCAACTGCCGTCTTCCTTCCTATTCACTAAGTTTTTTTAAGTGAATAGGCTTAATAACCAGCGCGCTTTACCATTAACGATTGCATTACTGTTTACTATTAGGCGGGATTGCAGTCAAGCACTAGTTTATTATGATAAAAAAAAAAGGTGGACGTCTATAGACAGACTATAGTTAAAAAAAAGGTGGACGTCTATAGACAGACTATAGTTAAAACAAAACTATAGTTTTCTGTTCTCAGCTCATTTCAGATTCGATTCTTTTTATGTGTTCCTTAAATTAATACCAAAACATTACAGCTTCAACAGGTCGCAACAACCGCAGCTCAATGCAATTTCCATACAAAATAGCTGCTGTAGCTACTTCAAGTGTGGGTTAGTCCACACAAAATATACGAAAGGTTTTGCAATGTGTGGGTGTTAGTGCCCCCCGACTTAAATTTCACTAGCCTAAAGTATTGCTTAAGTTATGTTATACGTTATATTTTTAAATTCAGGTTTTGAATGAAGATTTCAAAGTCGCAACAGGTTTTATAACCGGTTTGGACGATAGTGAAGATAAGAAGCAAAGAGAAAATCAATCAATATCTGAAACAAAAGTGAGCATAGACCTCACTGCTGAAGATATTTACCATTTATTCAGAGATAGGGATTACTCGTATAGGTAAGTTCAGAAGTTTGTGAGTAAATATATTATAATATAGGTGCAGTGAGCTTGCTAAGTATATTCAATGATGTAATTTATTTCAGTGGTGAGTTCCTTAGTATTGAGGGTGCTAACAAATCACTGACCGAAGCTTCAATCGTGTGGCGTGACAACTGGGTCACGTTCATCGACGGCCTGCTGCAGCTGAACATGTTGCGCCATCCATACGATGGAGTATCACAAGTCTCGCACATAAGAAGTATGAAGATCAACGTTAAATATCATAAAGAAGTTGTGGAATCTTCTTTCGTGTCGGATTACAAAGTTCTGTTGAAAGCGGCTGTGTTAGACAATTCTGACATTATTAGGTGAGTGAACATTATTTATTTTCTAATAATTGCGCCTGAAATACTCTTTTTATTTGTCAGCAAAGTAAATCATTTGTGTTATTTTACTTCCAGTTCTGGAGGTGTTACAATAAGCAATGTTAAATTGGAAAATATACCTCCTTTGAGTAACATATGCATGACGTTAAAGGCGTTAAAGTTTGTTCCATATTTACAATCGGACATAGATGTAAGTACAGCTTCCTAAGTAACGTGCAAAGCAAATGAGATAGATAATAAAAATGCTGGTTTATTCTTTAAACTCGTGCAGGTGTCGTCCTCCCTACAAGTTTTCCTACAAACAGTAGCGGAAAATGTGAACAAAACAAACATAAATGTTGTTGGTTTAGTTAATCAGCCTGGAAGAGGATGTATATTCTCGGGTATTAATAATGCTATCAAAAACATGTTTGAAGTAAATGTAAATTACGAAGAAATTAACCGTGATTCAGCGTTGAAGAAACAAAACAACTTCTTAAAAGATGCTGATCTAGTGTTAGTTCAAAACTTATCTTCTGACGACAACGTAAGTTTTTGAACATTTGAAATATTTTATTTTCAATTACCGTTCTAAGCTTTATATTAAAATTTATTTTATTTGACCATATAACAGATGTGCCAGCTGCTGCATCGTTTCCTACAGAGAGACCAGTTTGTGGCGAGTGAGGAAGACCTCGCTTCTGGTGGTCGCTCGCGCCCAACATCACTTTACCGTACCATTGCCGTTCACTCCTTTACTAGCAATGGCAATAGTCAGCAGTCTCAATTGCAACTGGCTAGGTGGGGTCCGTTTATGAACGTACCTACAACAACTATCACAGTTCGAAACAACTCTGATATGCTACTCCTCATTACAACCCGCAATAACCTGTCTTTAGGACATCGGCTCTTAATTGTTGCACCTTACCCTGCACTGCCAGGTCTTAAGGAACTTGTAAGCGGCTGGCGTAGAGAAGCTAACCGTAACATGATCTATTTAATCATGGTCGCTGAAGAAAACAACGATAGTTTTTATGTCGACGATATGCCAGATGTTGACCTGGCGTTCAACGTAGTGGAAAATGTAAGTAGATCTGTTTGTATTGCAATACATGGGTAATATTAATATATTAAATTTTTCATTTTTACTGTAATAATTCTCATTAATTTTTAGGGTAAGTGGGGAGGAGAGTTTTACGTACCACTGGAAGACTCAGCTTCAATAAGCAACAACATATCCTTACAATGTAGCCAGTTAGGTGAATTGGATTCGCTCACGTGGGTTGAAGCTTCTGAGACATCCGGATCTGGAGTCCCTGTAAAGGTATACCTGATTTATTTTAATAAACTTGAAAATATTTTACCAATAATTCATGAAAAAAGTACTTTCTTAAAAATTATTTACATTATTATCAAAAGAATCTTTGAATATCTCCAGGTTCATTACGCTGGTATAAATTATGATGACGTCAAAAAGGCCCACGGGACCTTGTTATATAAACCAAACATTAACAATAGCTTCGGAATGGAATTCAGTGGAACCACAAACAGGTTAGTAACTCAAAAATATCCGAAATAAGGACTCGTGAATAATTTAAGTACTTATTTACACATTGTTTATTTTATCGGTCCTGCTGTTTTTCAATAGTTCGCCATATCATAACTCAGTTAGTTTTATAAGTAAGTCCTGATGTTGATATGTAAATATGTTATAAAACACTCGTTTAGAGGACTGATTGTTCTGGTATTCTATCGTCTACATTCAATAATCTTGTCCGTGCTTCGTCCCGTTTCACCAGGAAGCAAGTTGAATAAAAACGATTTGTCAAACATATCTTTGATTTTGTTTTGAAAATTGATTGTTTGTATATAGAGGGTAATATCCAAAGTTAATGAAAATTTAAAAAACCGGCCAAGTGCGTGTCGGACTGACGTACAAAGGGTTCCGTACTATTGATTTATGAAATTAAAGGATTTAAGTTATTTGTATCAAAGATTATGCGGTAATAAGCGGTTTACGATTTACGAGGTTGTATGAAAAAAAAACTTACTAGATCTCGTTCAAAATAATTTTCGTTGGTAGTTTTTATAGTAATGTACATCATATGTTTTTGTTTTTAGAATTTTCATTTTCTTATTTTAGAAGTTAGAGGGGGGGGGGACCAACTATATTCCACTTTGGAAGCGTCTGTCACGCAAACTATTCGGTTTAGAAAAAAATATTTTAGAAACCTCGATATCATTTTTGAAGACCTATCCATAGATACCCCACACGTATGTGTTTGATAAAAAAAAAATTGAGTTTCAGTTCTAAGTATGGGGAAGACCCAATATATATATTTTTTTTAAATTTTGCATCAACATCTTAACGAGTTTCATAGAACACATCTACCTACCAAGTTGCAACAGTATATCTCTTATAGTTTCGGAAAAAAATGGCTGTGACATACGGACGGACAGACAGACAGACATGACGAATCTATAAGGGTTCCGTTTTTTGCCATTTGGTTACGAAACCCTAAAAAGAAATAAATTAGCCGCAGCAGCACCTGTAAAATATAAACAGACTTATTATAAAACCTATGTGAAAAAAAAATAGCGGAAATCATGAAAAAAAATTTTTAAAGGTCAGAAAAAATATATCGTTATTTTTTAAGATAAGGACTTAGTCGACTTGGTAAATACACATATCCATGGAAAGTTTCATCCTTCTAGCACTAATCGTTTGTAAGGTAAGCCGATGACGGACGGATGGATGTACTGCGAAACTATAAAGGTTCCGAGAGGTTAGGTACGGAACCATAAAAAACGATAACCTGATAAGAATCAGCAGAGTGTATACATGTTTACACAATTCTACATATACTAACTTGTTTTAACACGCAGCGGAGAGCGCGTGATGGGGCTGGTGCGTAGCGGCGCAGCCGGCAGCGTGGTGCGCGCGCAGCCGGAGCTGCTGTGGCCGGTGCCGGCGCACTGGAGTCTGGAGGACGCCGCCACCGTGCCACTCGCCTACGCACAGGCACTCTACTGTCTCGTGAGTTTACACACAATATACTTCAACTATCATTTCAGTATTATTAACACCATATCATCCGTATTTACTTTGTATGCACAGTTATGAAGTGAATGGCAAAAGTGTGCTTATTCTTTGATACTTACAGAAAAAAATCATCGTTACTGTCGAACTCACATTATCTCCTGTTTATTTTAAGGTAATCCTAAATCACAGCGGATTGGGATCGCACACCTCTGTGTTAGTCCATGGAGGAGCTGGTGCTTTTGGCCAAGCTGTAATATCAATAGCCCTCGCTTTCGGCTACGAAGTATTCACAACTGTTGGTGACTTGCGGAAGAAACACTTCTTACGTAAATTATTCCCAGGATTAAAAGGTATTTCGACAATTGTTAGTTTCACTGAGACGAATACGAATAAACAGAGTACAAATTTCTTACAAATGTTTTTTTTTTTTTTTGTGTCAGCTGAAAACATCGGAAATTCTCGGGATCACACGTTTGCAGATATGGTTCTAAATGCTACAAACGGAGCGGGTTGTACCTTAGTTATTAGCTGCCTAGGAGAAGATCTGAAGAAGGTAAGTTTACCGTTATATAATGTTGTTTTAATTCGTTTGAAATATTAAAAAAAAATATTGTTGAATTGGACTGCTTTCGGGAAGCTACGTAAAATCTTCTCGTCCGAAATACCGCAGTGTCTCAAGATAAAAGTCTTCGACCAGTGTGTGTTGCCAGTGATGACTTATGGAATTGAGACGTGGTCGCTAACAATGGGCCTTATAAGAAGGCTCAAAGTCCCTCAAAGGGCAATGGAGAGGGCTATGCTTGGGGTTTCACTGCGCGATCGAATAAGGAATGAGGAGATCCGCAGAAGAACGAGAGTAGCCGACATAGCCCGAAGAATTGCAACACTAAAGTGGCAGTGGGCTGGACACATTGCCCGTAGGACCGATGCCCGATGGGGCCAACGGGTTCTCGAGTGGCGACCACGTATCGGCAGACGTAGTGTGGGTAGGCCCCCGACAAGGTGGACCGACGACCTGGTGAATGTCGCAGGAAACCGCTGGATGCGGGAGGCGCAGGACCGGTCGTCGTGGAGAGCCTTGAGGGAGGCCTATGTCCAGCAGTGGACGTCTTTAGGCTGAAATGATGATGATGGTGATTAAAAAAAATACTCAAATAAAACAACTCCTGTCTTTTTCAGACTGCAGTTAATTGCACACACAGCTTCGGAACATTTTTCGATCTTTCGCAGTTGCATAATCAAGATGATTTCACTTATGGAATGTACAGCCTCACTAAAGCACGGTCCTACGTTGCCGTTGATATTTCTTCGATATTCGATCCTAAATTTATTGATGATGCAAGGGTAAGTCTCAAGATGTACATCAGTAAGATACCCACAAACTTCAGGTTTAATTCTGGAATGATCACCTCTCAGCCTTTCGGCTAAGATGATGAAGATGTGTGTAATTCTGGGATTAGGGTGTTGTAATTCTGGGTTTTTTTTTTGCTCCTGAACTCGACTACACCCAACAAAAAGGGTGTAGTCGAGTTCAGGAGCAAAAAATCAAATAAATCATATTCCTAACAATTGCTGTATACATTGAAATGATTGGCATCTACACTGGGGTATGTATGTGTAACAGAACTTTTAGTAAGGGTCCAACTCTTAAATATAACACAAGTAATAGGTATTATGTATCCAACAGGTGACTTTAGCAGTTTCAATTACTAGATAGTAACATTCGTTATTCGAATAAAGATGAGTGAAATATTACTGTACCAAAAACACATAATTGTATGTATATGTTGCAGGCTTTGCAGACGATGTTGAGCGATGGTATTCGTCGCGGCTACGTGCGTCCTCTGTCGCGCGTGACGTATGCGCCGCACGAGGCCGCGCGCGCATTCCGACTACTCGCAGCCAGCAGGCACCGCGGCAGAGTGCTGCTGAGGATCCAAGATCCTAAACTGGAGGTTCAGCCCAGGTATTGCTGAAAACGCGCATTAATGCAAAATTTATCAAAAATATTTCTCGCCAAAAGTGTAAGCTACTTTCAAAAATTTGCTTGCTTTCAAAAGTAGCTTCCTAATACCGGAATTTCGGGCTAATAAAGAATACTTTATTGACCAAGAACACATAAAAATGTAGACATTTTTGCTTTTATTTAGAATTAACTAATATGATTATTGTACAGGTTAACTTGCAAGGCTGATCGTACCCACCTAATCCTATGCAATGATGAAACCTTTGGACTAAAGTTAGGTGACAGACTTGTGGAACGAGGTGCGAGGAAGCTATGTGTACATTTCATGAGGCAATTCATGAGCTACCTTCAATTAAAAATACGGTAAATGATTCAATTTGGTTCATCATTCTCAGCTTCCCAGAGGTACTCTACAAAAGGATAGAGTCTTTTTGTAAAGTAATCTATAAAAAATAAAAAAAAATATATAAGTGGCCTTCAGCTTTTTTAAGCAAAGCGGTGCCGCACTTCATTGTGTACTGGTAGGTAATACCAGTACACAATGAAGTGCGGCAAAAACTAATGATTATATCTGTTCGCACTATACAAGTGGACCGAAAGACAATCACCGTAGGTGCAGGACTATTGCAAGATATGGAAATACAAATATTGGGGTTTGGGTTTGGGTGGCTAATGTTAACTGGATGCAAATTAATGGCAATAGGTTACTTGCATACTTAATAATGGGCTCCCGAAATCAGTTGCTAACACACAGTGATAAGCTGGCAACATATTCTGAGAAGTTGATAGGTATTCTATGCCTATCTGGACAATACCGGAAGTATGGTCAACACCCGTACCAAAAAAATAATAAAGAAGAATGTATTATTAACATTTTGTATCTTTTGTTTAGATCATGGCAGCAATTAGGTGTCGAAGTAGTGATGTCTTCTGATGACTTATCAAAAGCAGAAGCCGTCAATGCACTGTTAAATAATGCAAATCGTTTTGGCCCCATCGAAGGAGTGTATGTTACTGTTAGTGACAAGCAGCAGGATGTCGACGAAACTCTACTGAAGAGTTTAGATTCGGTGTCAAGGAAATTGTGTACGGATATTAAGTAAGTGATATTTACATAATATATACACATTCACCTAATGACATTGACATTACTTCACAGTTTTTGCCCATTTACACCACCTCGGGCTGAGATTATTTAGCATAATATTGTTCAGTTTATTATACAATTGGCTATAACGTATCACAACTTAGTGTTATAATAATATGAATTTCTAATGTTAAGATTGTTTAATAGAGTTTGAATTCATTTATTTATTATTATTTTATTATAGTATAGTGTGCTTGAGGCCGTTTCTTTTCCAACTATTTGTGTGTTCCCGAACCTAATCTGAGATTGTTGTTTTACTTGACAGATACTTCGCAGTACTGAACACTGGTAACAATACAATTGGGAAAGAAGTCTGTCTTCGTCGGTTACAGAATAATTTACCCGCAACAATAGTGTCGTTGCCGGAACTGAATCATGTAAGTTTAATTTGGGAGTTATATGCTCGAGAGAAGAAAAGGAATCTTGTTGACTGTTTTACATTCAACAAGATTCCATTTATCTTCTCTAGGTCTAAGGCCGGTATAGGTCCACAAGAATGTGCACTGTTAGCAATATCACGTTCATATGGTACCGGGCTTAGAATAGTACCAACCCATATCCTCCCGTGGATGTCGTAATAGGCGACTAAGGGAATTCTCACCACGGAAGCAGGCAGAAGCGCTTCTCCTGTGGAATATCAATTTACTGCGATCCCCAACCCACCTTCCAAGCGTGGGGACTATAGCGAACCCCCCCCCCCCCCCCCCAACCAATCCTTTGAGGGAGGCCTTTATCCAGAAGTGGACCTCTATAGGCTGAAGAAGAAGAACTCAAATGTCTTTCGTGAGCCTATTTAATGTATGCTTATATTGATCGCAGGCATCCTCTAATATTGGTGCATGGTACCGTGGCGCAGTAGAGGTGACTGAGAGGGCACTGATTGGCGTTCACAATATAGTTCTGGCAAAAACGGCGCCTGCCCAACAAACTACACTGCTGCAGAAAGTAATTGCAATTGCAGGTATGATATCAATTAAATTCGTTTGACAGATTATTTATTAAAATTCCAATTTATTGTAATAGTTTGAATAGGTACTTGATGAATATTAAATATGTTTGTATGTACACTTACATTTTACAAGACGTCGTATTCATTATTTTACAGGTGTAAGCATAACGGCGGATACGGACAAGGATACTACTTTAGAAGAATTGGGAATAGAAAGTGATAAAATTCCACTTGTTTATAACTTCTTGAGAATTAATTATAATATTGTATGTGAAGAGACCAAAATACCCTCGATTACCATCGACGCGTAAGTCATATCGGATATTATGAATATTCTTTTGGTCTTTCTTATTTTCTGTGACCTAACTATCTTTCATTATCTTTGCCAGTGTTTTTCTCTTTATTTACCATTTCTTCTCCTATAGTTACATTAATATATAGACCAACATTCTCTTGGTCTCAAAAACATCACTCAATATGAATTGCAGCTTTGTTTCTTCTGTTCTCATCACGTTCATCAAATTTGAACATTAATATATTATTATATTGTGTTCTCTGTGCATTGATTTCAGCTATCGATTGATAACCCTTTACATATTCGCTTTGAAGGACATTTTTTTTTTAAATCATTATATACTAGTGCTTGACAGCAATCCCGCCTGATGGTAAGCAGTGATGCAATCGTTGATGGTAAAGCGCACTAGTTTATTAAGCTTATTCACTTAAAAAACTTAGATGTAGGAAGGATGACGGCAGTTGAGCGAAGTGATGCAATGTTAAACCCAAGACCAACACGACCAACGATGCTGCACCAGAGGGAGATTGATCTGGAGACTCTCCACGATCAAACTCCCGACACAACAAAATTTGGCGCATCGTACCCGGCACACATCGCAACACAACTGCTCCGACCCGTCCTCCGTACGGCTTCACCAGACATCATGCCGGAATACGAAAAATCGCTTGGCGGCAAGACCTTGTCTGGTGGGTGGTAACTTCTGCTGGCAGCCTACCACCGAGAACACCCATTTTGTATTTTTTGTTGGTATTTCTAAATACATAAAACGCATGATCTTTTATTTAGGCGTCGAAGCAGGAACAATTTAGGTTCAGAAATATTTTTAATATTTTAAGGTGGACCGAAAGATAAGATCATTATAAATTCATTACAGGACTGTCGACATGAAAAAATAATTATTAAAATAATATTTTATTCGTCAAAAACATCTTTTATTTTAAGGAGTCATAATTTGAATTAGTTTAATTAGACAACGTTTTATTTATTTTTAGGATACAAAAAATGCAAAGTTCTATCTTCAAAACAGATTTTAAGGATGTTAAGGGCTTGTCTACATTCTTTACCTTCGTAGACTCCGATGAACTGACTGCTACCACTGACTTCGTGTATGTGCCGACGCTCGTTAATAATGCAGAGATGGTAGGTACTCACAAATTTTTAGGATTCCGTTCCCAAAGCGTAAATAATGGCACGAAACTCTTCGTGAGCTTTTTTCGTACACGATAGTGAGATATGCTAGCGTTACTTACTCGATGTTTGTGCTCTAATTTTCTTGTCAGTACTGTGGTTAGGTTTCATATTTATAAAGGTGGTTTTTAAAATAAAAATAATTCAAGTGTTTGAATTTTTACAGAGAGACGATGAATTTGATGGGTCACTAACATACCTGGGTATCGTTCCTGGTATGGAGGGTCACTACGAGAGGTTCCGCTTAATGTGCGAGCGTCTCAAGCTACCCGCGCTGGTTTTGCAGCTTGGACTTGATAATCCCGACGAGACAATACAAGAAACAGCTGAGAGATTATCAGTGGTATGGAATTATTTAACAATTGCTTATCATACCTACTTAACCTAGGAGTGCGGTAGTCACTGGTTTCAATAAAAACTTCTATACGTTTACATTGTATTTAGCGATGATTACTGAAGACATCGTGTATCAACATTATCTCATACTACTAACTACGGCTGTAACGCCAAACTTACTTATGGTAATTTTTTTGTTCAGGTGTTCCTGAAGAGGGCGGCAATGAAGAAACATTTCTATCTCTTAGGATTTGAAAGTGGAATTTACGTAGCTTTAGAAATTGCAGCTATCTTGGAACGACGTGGTAAGACATTTATTTTATGTTCAGGATACATGTTATCATGTGCTTTTCAAAATAAAATTGTAACATAAAATATATTTTAATAGGTTTGACTGGCACTGTTTATTGTGTTGGATTCGCACCAGACGAGTTCAACGTACACTTAGAAGACCACCTCGCTGAATTTGAGACAGAAGAGCAGCTACAAGATGGCGTAGCTCGTCACATGTTTACGTTGATGGCAGGAGGAGACACTACGGGCCTTGATAATGCTTTGCAGACTGCGAGTACATGGTCGCAGAAGGTAGATGCGTGTGTGCGGTCTCTATTGGGTCGCGTACCGTACTCGACGCAATATACGCGTGCGCTTATTGACACTACGCTGAGGCGTGTGGAGCGAGTCCGTGGCTACGTGCCACGAGTGCACGCACTACGTTCACAGTTGGTGCTAATGCGTGCGGCATCCTCGCGCCCTGCGCCGGCACCAGTCGCACTGCAGCGTCACTCGCAGCGCCCGGTCGTCGTCCACCAACTCAGCGCACCGCTGGTACATGCCCCCACAGATCTGCAGTGTGCGGCCATCATCAATAGATATTTAGACCCAACTCTACTAGAAGAATTTAATAACAAGAATATTTGCAACACTTATCTTATAAATGCGGCTGCCTACATGGAACTTGAGTAAAGTACATAAGAAAATATGACTTGCCATAAAATATTCCAAGCTATTTCATAATAATCGGCCATATATACATGTGAAGTGAAAATTAAATAAATATGTTTAGTGGCTCAAAGGTCTTTTCTTACATTCATTGTTATATAGGTATAACTACATACATATATGTATAATGTACTCGTAATTCTTAGGATACGTCCTAAGATTACCTACGTACATTATGTTTAAGGTGAGCTCACTTTAAGCATAATATACGTAGACTGACACTATTGACAGCCGTCAATAGTGTCAATCCATTAATTGCAAGGACAGCTGCTGGTGACTCTACGTTCGCTTCATCTAAGTTTTCACAATGACATGGTTACAGAATCGTACTGTTGGTGCTTATTCAATTAAATACCTAATACAAACAAGCTAGCAAGCAAGTATACAATAGTCAAAGGTTCAAATTTTAAACATAGACCAACAATAAAGGATGATTTTCTTTTAAGGTCATTATATTGGGTCACATTATTAACAGCCACGGAAATAAATTTCATGGATTTCAATAAAAGTTTATATTATAACCGATTGGCTTTTTTGTTTTCGTATTTCCTGTCGGTCGATCGAAGTAAGTTGATTTTTCTCAAGTGTAGAGAAAAGAATGAAGAGGATAATGCCTTAGCAATTGATGACCTCAGAACCAAAACACGTGTCAACAATTTCAGTACATACACTACATTTTTTGTTTTGTCTTGATATAGGTATGTACCAAATGGATGCACCAAGGTACCTACAATATTACATAAAATTGAACGCAGAGTTCGCTACAAACATACACCATTAACAAACCACCATATTGCATAATATCGTCTGTTTGTGGTACTCAGTTATTTAAATTTAATAACCGGGTAAAGTACCAACCTACATTTATCATAGTTCAGGTAACGTAGTAACACGATCGACTAATAAAACACTAAGAACTATTTTTTAAATACTTATTGTTACGGGTGTTGGCAACCCAACATTAATATTTCATTTTTTCTGCTGTGTTTATGCAACATTGTAGGTATATTTATGTATGGCAACATGATGTTTTGCTTGTCTCTCTTTTGTGTCAAGTTCTAAATAAACCACACGTCATGTATAGTATCTCGTGGATTTTATTAATATACCAGTGCATCTACAGTACAATACAAAATACCACAATCCAATTCCGTTCATGGTCCTTCGAAAATAATAGGAACCGCGAGATCCGTGTAGGAGTGGTGTGCAGCAAATTTCAAGTCGTGTCACACGTGCCTATGCGCGTGGGCGCAGGAAGGCGCCATTACAACCCACCAGAAAATCTACGTGCAGCGTGTTGGTAAAAGAACCTATACAAACGCCAAGAGCAGCATACATCTGATAAACTATTTTTTTCCGTTTAACTAAACTAAATTCATTCTCTTAACGACATTTTCCAAAAGTGCATTTCCATTAGTGCATTCAAAATTTTGCGCCACATATAGACATCACTTCGCTTGCGCGATACGTTCAAATACCTTGCCGTGTCGTTCGTGTCGTCGAGCCATTGGTGCGGAATAGTTGCTGAGTTTGCCGGAGTTGGCGCTAACGCTGCTTGCCTACGCGGCGCGCTATAGCCGATGCCTGCCTCTGTGCGTCATTCGTCACTGTTGTTGTTTTTGTCGACCGCGCTCGAGACAAGTGATGTGTAGAATAGGTAAAAGTTTATTGCATAATAGTTAAATAGGTTACTTGTAAGTAAAATTGCAATGTAATACCACTAATTTAATAACTTTAAATTTACGTAGCATATTTTTTTAGACATAAAAATATACAGTTGGGAACCATGTCAAAAGAAAGAGATGCGTTCCAGCCGGTAAAGTAATTCGACTTGGCGGCGCTTCATCGTAAGCGTTCAGCGGCAAAAGGATTCATTACAAAGATATCCAACGCCCTGATGGACAACGATGCATCTCAATATGATCAGCACGCCTTTCACGTTAGGGAGGAGCACCCCCGAGCCTCGTTCAATAAGTGGGAGGATATCACACTCGAAATTGTTGGCATAGACCGCGAACCCCCATACTTGACGACAACGTTAAAGGTGTATACTTAGACGCGTTGGCTCGCATCGGAAGACTGTTATCCCAATCGCTATCCAAAGAAGTGTCAAGTAACATTTCTAATATTTCTAAACATAATATTAAGTTGGCTAATGTTGACATCCCTACCTTTAATGGGAAATACAGTGACTACCAGCCATTTATCGGTTTATTAGATGCTCTCATCCATAAAAACGATAACTTAGAAAACTTAGAAAAATTGTTTTACTTACAAACATGTGTGAATTATGATCATCACGATCTTTTAAAATATTTACCTTTGTGATCAGATAGCTATGATGATAATGCATCAGCGTTAGTATTCATTTTCCCTGTCTTGTATACAATATCATAGTCAAACTCTTCTAATTTGAGTCGCCAGCGTACTAGCCTAGAGCCGGGATTCTTGCAGTTAAATAACCACTGTAGTGGTATGTGATCAGTGACTATGGTAAATCGATTTCCGTACAGATAGGGTCGGAAGGCTTTAGTTTCAAAGATAATAGCTGAGCATTCTTTTTCAGTAACGCTATAGTTACACTCAGCCTTATTGAGTGTTCGAGACGCGTAAGCGATTGAACGGTCCTTTCCGATTGGACCTTGGGGTAATATGGCTGAAACAGCGAAGTTGGAAGCGTCACAGGTGAGGATAAAGGGTTTGGTAAAATCGGGATATGCTAACACTGGTGACGTCACTAATTTAGTTTTAAGTTTTCGAAAGCGAGCTGTTGTTCATTGTTCCAATTGAATGGTGTGTCCTTTTTTTAGGAGAGATGTTAATGGTTTTGGTAGTTTGGAAAAGTCAGGTATGAAACGTCTATAGTAAGATACGAGTCCAAGAAAAGATTTTACATCTTTTGGGCATTTTGGTTTTGGGAATTCAGTGATACATTTGACTTTTCTAGGATTTGGTTGAACACCGTCTTTGTTGATGAGGTGACCAAGATAAGCCACTTATTTGCATAGAAACTCGCATTTATCTGGTTGGAGTTTCAGGTTATAGTTCCTGAGCCTATCGAAAACAGCGGACAGATTTTGAATGTGACTCGGTAAGTCAGGTGAGTACACTACAATGTCGTCGAAATAAACAAAGCATCGTGGGCCTTGAAGTCCACACAAGCATGTGTTCATTACTTTTTGAATAGTAGAAGGGGCATTTTTTAATCCGAATAGCATTTTTGAAAATTGGAAATGACCTTGTGGTATAGAAAAGATGGTTTCGGGAGCGTCTTGCTCGGACATAGGAATCTGATGGAAGCCTGAGGCTAAATCTAAAGTTGTGAAGTATCGCCTTTTCCCCAATTGATCTAAAAGGAGGCGGGCGAAAGTTCATACATAGTTGGGCCTGACTGTACCGCAACGATTATTGCATTAAATCATTTCAATATTATTACTATTTAAAAAATAAAACTTTATTTCGAATGGCAGTATGGGAGAAAAAAGAAATAGGGTATTATTAGCTTGCACAAAACTAACCTCATTTGCTTTTTTATAAGTTTTCTTACAAGCTGTCAGCGCTCTTATGGTATATTTAAGTAACTATTCAGACTTTTTTGTAGATTAGATTTTATCAGAATGTATTTTTATGACATTAACAGATCGTGAGTGTTGTTTCCAAAGGACCGGCGGCGCTTAACTGCATATTAAATGTTACAAAAAAGGATGATAAAAAAGAATTAGGAAAATCATTTACAATCTAATTATAGAAAAGAGTAAGCAGGAATAAAAATCACATTTCTCTTATATCGATTTATTAATCATCAAATTTCCAACCATTTTGAAGGGAACCAAATGACCCAACATCACGCGCCATCCGCAAAACATTTGAGTGAGCATGACAAACTCAACTGCCGTGCTTGTAATGTCAAACAAGTTATATATATAAAAAAAAAAAACCATAGTCCATGGTGCCTCACATTCACAAACTTGAAAAGTGCTTTTACATTATACAATACTATATTACTTGCAAGACAAGGAAACACAACAACAATGAAATCATTTATCATATGTCAGTTAGCCACGCCAAAATACCAGCAAAGCAAAAACAAAAAAAAAATATCATTAAAATGGAAATGTAAATAAGTAAAAACTTATTACGTAAATAAAGGCCCCAGGTATAAGGGGCGTGACAGCTCACATATTTATGCATTGTGAAAAAGAAAATTATATGATCTCATATAATGTGTCAGTAAGCTAATTCTGGAGAAAGGTGTCATTTAGAGAATAATATGATTAGAATAATATGGATTTGATTTGTGCTTTAAATGCATTGTAAGGCAAGTCTAGCAAAGCAGAGAGTATGTTATACAAAATAAAAAACCAACTTCCCAAAAAAAAAACAAAGACTAGAAAGTGAAAAATAAGTAATTTCGGAAGTTGGTGGCAAAAAGGAATACATAATTATGCTCACGATCATCATGTCTTTGCTTTTTGTATATTCGTTTTTTAGCTACATCGATATTAGACTGTGAAGTTGATTCATCATGTTCACTTGTTACATCTACTGTTGCTGAAGATCCAGATGGTCCAGTCATAAAATGATGAGCATTTCTATCAGCTCTCGCCCAGCAACGATGACATATGAGAGCTCGAGCTCTGTAAATCTGGAAAAAAAAAATTATATCATGAGTCTTTTTCTAAAAAAAGTAATACATACATGACTCAGTATTCTGTAAGCAAATCTGTAAGACATAATATTTGTAAATAATGTAAGTTCTTTGCTAGATACTAATTTGAATGTCCGCACTAGTAATAATTAATTATTGTAGATACACTGTTTGTTCCGGTCCCACAGACAAACCGTGAAAACGGTTTTGCGGTTTTGTGCTTTTAACTCAATGTATTGTACACTAGGTTAAGAAAATAAATAATAATAATAACGCAAATCTCATCTAATCTATACCTTCGGGAAATACAGGCTGCAATATAATTATTTGTGTTTTTTTACTATATTACACTAACTATATGATAGTAACCTTTGTTTTTTTTCCATATATTTTTTTCTCTTGAATGTGACACTAATATACAAAAATGATTCTCTAAAGCTGACTGCTATTTCATAGATTAGTGTGAAAAAAAATAAATAAAAAATAGTAGTATACATAGATTACCCTGTGGTAGTATAAAATACAAAACAACTAAACCTAATAAAAACTTACAGTCCAAGGCAATATCCATTCAGATATTACTGCATGAATTCTTCTTTCACGTTCGGTGTTAGTGTGCAATGAATGAGATCTTGCCCGCAACACTGAATGTCCACAGTCCACACACACTTGGCGATGTCCAGTCATTGGAGATGGAAGTTGCTCATCTGTGCCCAAGGTCGTCATAGCTAAATCTCTGCATCCTTGGCAAAGGTGATGAGATCTATTGACCTACAATAATATTAGATTGTTATTTACAGCTTCCACAAATAATAATTACAGAATTAGGAATGATGCAGAACATTGTATATATTTTTTGCACAAAATAAAAACAGTGAGAAAACTGAATCTTTCAGAATTGCAGGTATATTAGTTCTTAATGACATCATGGTGAAACTAGTATTATATTATATTAATGATTTCATATAAGGTCATTCAATTTTATTATTGTTTCATTGAATTGTTGAATTCTTAAGGTAAGTTATATAAAAAGAACTATCTTCCGCAATTGATAATCGAACTGTAAATCTTACTTGGAATTCAAATAAATCAAGTGCATTATAGTGATATATATATATATATATATATATATATATAGGAATATTATTATTGAAACTTACTTCAATAATATACCTATATATAGGTATCCTTGTTATACTGTACTCGAAAACTACCTATCACAAAATGAAGTTTTAATTAAATACATACGTTTTAAATAAATACTTACCACTTGAGGTGCAACCCATTGCTCTGTAACTGAAAGAATACTTTCCGCTTCTATTTGTCGTAACCCGATAGAAGCATTATTTGTTTGTTTCGAAATAAGTCTAGTAAGGAAGATATAAAAGTCCGTTGTGAGAATTGCGTGGGTCATCGGTCAAAATAATAACCGTCAGAATCCTAAATCCGTAGCCAAAGTTGCAAAATAATATAATAGCACTCGAAAATACAACAAAATATGGCAATTGGCAAATTCAAAGCCGGAAGGGAATGATATTTGACGTTTGCCACGAGTTTTAGTGTTGCCTGTATAATAAAAAAGTATAATTGATCGATTATAAAGAAAAAGATGAAAAAGATGGCGCCAGCTGTCACGTAAACATTCTGCTCCCGTTTTAAAAATTCTCTAAAATAGTTATATTAATTGTTTTTAATACTTACTTCATCAAATCAATAATTCAATTTTGATTTGAAAAACTACTACAATCTGTTTTATAAAAATAATAATTTGAATTTGAAAAACCTTTTACAATTGATCTCAATTGATCGAGATTGCAGAATTTGAATTAACGTTTTCGACAGCAAGGTCGGGTGGAATAGGATTGAGAGAGTGTTGCGAAGAATAAAGAAAGTCCTATTCAACAACAAGAATAGAAAGTTTGAAATTTTCCACAACACATCATCCTTTGAAACACAATCTTTTATGAAAATTCGTCGTGCAACTGGGGACGCGACGCCAGCTCCAGGCTACGGTTGCTAGGGCTGCGCCGAATTGCGGCGCAACGGCCTAGTCCGCCTGCGAATGCGTCGCTCCTGTCGCCGATTGTCATCTGTGTCACCTAGACTTTTTGTTCATTTTCTAGTGTTTTTGTATTTCTTGTTATTTTTTTAGATATTGTAGTTATAAGGTGAATATTATTATTTAAATGTTTGATATTAGTGCATGTCAACCTTCAACATCACAGAGCACCCTGGAAAAGTGTCCGCTATGTACCCAGGCCCGATTTTTTAAAGGTAAGCGGGGTCTGAATGTGCACATTGGAAAAGTGCACAAACCACAAAATGCAGTCACCTCAGACCCTGTATCTATAGTTACACCTTCAACACCAGCTACATCCACTTTAAACCCACTTTGGAAAACCCTATCAAAATTCAAAAACTCTGTTCCAGTTTTAAAGCGAGTTCCCCGCGGCGCTAGACATCTATTGGCACAGCACCTAGCAGGTTGCGTACGTCTTGCCGCCCGTGAGAACTCGCTAAGTGCTTGGGAACAACTACTCACCTTCCCTTACAGAATTTTACATTTGAAAAAGAACTTGGCTACCAAAAAGATTTTGACGGCACAAATTAAAGAAAATTGCAACCTTTCGGCTTTTGATTTAGATCCCAAATTGACACAGAGATGTACGCCTACAAGAGGTATATCTCATCTCGTGGAATCTACATAAGTTAGGGGAGGGTGACATTAGCGGAGCTGCCAGGATTCTTTTTAGCAGTAATATGGTAGCACCGTGTTCCCCTGAAATACTCGCTGCTCTTTTGAGCAAACACCCTGCCGCAGCGGATGGCCTCTCTTTTCCCGACCCCCCTGATCCTAATCACCACTCCCTCACCATTACAGGTCGAGATCTAATCACAACCGTTCGCTCCTTCCGAAGCGGATCGGCTGGAGGCCTTGACGGTCTGAATCCTCAGCACCTGAAGGACCTTATTTGTTCAGGCGCCGGGGCAGCTGGTGAGTCACTCTTGAAGGAGCTTACGGTTCTGATAAATCTTATGCTCTCCGGCAAAGTGAATGAGGCAGTCATCGATGTTTTATACGGGGCTAATCTTTGCGCCCTGCGTTAGAAGGATGGCGGCATTCGTCCAATTGCCGTGGGCACCACCTACCGTCGTATGGCAGCCAAAATCTGTTGTAAATTTTATGGTGAGGTAGTTTCGGAAAAATTTCTGCCCCTGCAGCTAGGTTTCGGCTCCAAAGGGGGCTGTGAGGCTGCCGTACATGCCTTGTCGACCTACCTAAATTCTGGAAAAGGTGAGGTCATCCTGAAGGTTGACATAAAGAATGCCTTCAACTCTGTTAATAGGGACACCTTGCTGATAGAAACTAGAAAAGAAATACCCCAAATTTATAGTTTCATTTGGCAATGTTACAGACACCCTTCTAAATTACTATTTCGGGACAATCTCATGGAATCTGCTGTTGGCTGTCAACAAGGTGACCCCCTCGGGCCAGTGATTTTTAGTTTAGCCATTCACCCAATTATTCGACAGCTAAATTCCAAATTTAACGTTTGGTATCTCGATGATGGAACTTTGGGAGGCGATGTAGAAACAGTACTAACTGACCTTCAATTCCTACAAAATGAACTTCACTCCATTGGCCTCGATCTCAATCTTTCAAAATGTGAACTATACTTGGCCGACAGTACTGACAGACACCTGACACTCCCAAAATTTAAGTCAATAGCTCCAGATATCAAAATTATCGAAAAAACATCTCTTCGTCTCCTTGGGTCTCCAATCTTCGAGAATTCCTTTCCCATTTTTATTGACGAAAAAATTCAAAATTTCAATGACGTTTCGGACAGATTGTTGCAAATTAATATGCATTCGGCCATAATCTTGATTCGTTACTGCTGTTTTAGCCCTAAATTAATTTACTTCCTTCGCGTTTCCCATTTATGGAAGCACACTCACCTTTTAGACAAAATGGACAAAATTGTCATACAATAACTTCAATTTTAAATGTGGCCATGGACGACCAAGCTACTCTCCCGATTCGTATGGGGGGCCTCGGCGTCCGCAAAATTTCTGATATTAGTTTACCGGCTTTCATATCCTCGGTCCACGGCACTGATAAATTAATCAGGAAAATTTTAGCCCCCTCACTGATTAATTTTGATGTGCCGTTCTTCTCCGAGGCTATGGATTCCTGGAGAATCACTTACCCGAATACAGATCCACCCAGCAATCCATCTTCCCAGAGACAGTGGGACGAGCCGCTCTGTAGAGTAGTACGGAACAATTTACTTGTCTCGTCTGCTACTGATACGGATCGTGCGCGCCTGCTAGCTGTAGGAAGGTGGGAGTCGGGTCTTTGGCTTCATGCACTACCTTCGTCGAACATAGGCACTTTTTTCGACGACACCACTTTCCGCATCGCTGCTTCCTTACGACTAGGAGCTCCTTGCTGTTCTCCTCATCGCTGTCACTGTGGTGCAGATGTCAACAGCCTCGGACACCACGGCCTGGCTTGCAGCCGAAGTGCGGGTCGCTTAGCTCGGCACGCAAACATTAACGACATCATTCGACGAGCTCTTGTCACTGTCGGCGTTCCAGCTGTATTAGAACCTAATGGCTTGGTGCGCGATGATGGCAAGAGACCGGACGGCATGTCCTTATTTCCTTGAAAGATGGGTAGGCCTTTAGTGTGGGATGCAACTTGCGTCGATACTCTTGCGCCATCCCATCTTCCTGGATCGACGTGCTGTGCTGGCGTTGCTGCTGCGGCTGCAGAAAACCTCAAACGGCGAAAATATAACAACCTTATCGGAAATTATATTTTCGAGCCGTTTGGGGTTGAAACTCTTGGGCCGTGGGGTCCGAGTGCTCTTTGTCTTTTTAATGAACTGTCCAAACGGCTTGTTGACACTTCCCGTGACCCAAGGGCTGGCTTTTACCTTGGCCAGAGACTAAGTATTGCCATTCAACGCGGCAATGCTGCCAGTCCCTTGGGTACATTACCAGTCGACAGCGATGACGAAGAATTTTTTGATGCTGTATTGTAATTTATTAATAGTTTTAATTAGGGTAATAGCTTTATTTAGTAATTTGTATTTATTTAGTTTTATAATCGATCGATGTATATTTGATAATTATCAAATCGAACCGTTGATCAATTTGTTTTAAGATGTTTTTGTTAATAAGTAAACAATAGATAATATAATTAAGTCCTTATATTAAAAGATTTTCTAAACTGAATCTGTAGAAATAAACTGATTCATTTTTAATTTTATTTTTGTAATAATTTGATTTATCGATTATAACTTATTAACGATTCTCATTTCATCTGGTAACATTTTCGAATAGTGAAAGTAAAGAAAGTCAGTATTATTTCATTAAATATTATCTTTTTTATTCCGCGGAAAATAGAATTAGTAATAAACGATTGAAAACAAAAAAATAAATAATAATTATTGACATATAATTCATTTGTGTACGGTTCAGGCCCAATTTCGCCCGTCTCCTTTCAGTTATTTGTGGAATAGGATATTGTTACGGGCTAGGGGTACTAAAACGCCGGTTAATGGTTGCGAAGTTTATTGGCAACGAAGGTACAGTCGATTGTAGGCAATGACAAGTAGAATGTTGCTGACGTTGCACCGAAGTCTTCACTTACGTCCACGAAGTCCGTATTGTAAACACGCAATAACACTAAAGATGTTACTTCACGTAGTACTCACAGTTCTCGTTGCAGTTGTCGCAGTAGGTATTCTCAAAGATCGCTTCATAACTGTCGCTTGTTCTCGTATCGCTAGTCGAATGCAGACTGACTCTTCGCTGGCGTCACGGCGCTATATATAGGCCAGCTGATCGAACATTCCAGAATCGTCTAGACGTAATAATAATAGCGCATAACTTCGAGTACATTCAGTAGGAACCTACGGTAATTCCCGGAAACGGGCTTCTAGAAATTTCGATGTCGTCACTTAGTTGACAAAATTGATGAAACCTGTACCATTCGATAGGCCACCTTAAGTCTAGCAATGTGTTTTTATATTACACCTATACAATGTCTAGGTGTCGAGTTATAGGGCTTAAAAGTTACGCACTGCATGTTACGCGATATTGAACCTTATGTCTTCGACATAAGGTGCATTCGTAACATTGCCCCCTTCTTAGTCGTGCTCGTCCCGAGCACGATTTGATCCATAATAGCGAGCTAGGCGGTCTACGTGTACGATCTTCAGCTTCCCTCTAGGTCCTTTCTTAATCCGGTAGGTGACATCGTTTATTCTGGTTACTATCGTGTACGGACCCTCCCATTTGGCTTGGAACTTTGGACTCTTTCCTTTTCTCCTAATGGGATTATGTAACCATACCAAAGTTCCCTCTTCAAATCCGGGCACGTTAGCTTTGCGGGCGTATCGGACCTTCATTTTCTCGCTGGTTTTCAGACCATTCTCTCACTAGCTCATGTATTCCATCTAGTTTACGTAGTAGGTCAGCCACATAGTCGACGGCTAGGATAGGGGTATAGGGGGGTGTTCCGGTTAGTGCATCTATGGGTAGTCTAACTTCTCGGCCGAAGTTGACTTTCGCCGGTGTACAATTTGTGCTATTGTGTGTTGCAGAGCGGCATGACATTAAGAAGAGTGGAATGTATTGGTCCCAATCCCTCTGATGTTCTTCCACTACTTTGCCCAAATGATTCTCTAGCGTCTGGTTGAATCTTTCGACCATTCCATCTGACTGAGGGTGATATGGTGTTGTACGAGTCTTATGTATCCCGAGTAGTTGGCAAACCTCTTGAAATAGTGAAGACTCGAAGTTTCTACCCTGATCAGAGTGTAACTCCAAGGGAACGCCAAATCGACAGAACACCTCGTGGACTAGCTTTTTGGCGACTGTATGAGCTTCTTGGTTAGGTACTGCAAAAGCTTCTGGCCATTTGCTGAAATAGTCTTGCATGACGATGATATACCTATTCCCTTCTTCAGTAACAGGGAATGGCCCAGCTATATCGACAGCAACTCTTTCCCATGGTGCACCAACATTATACACTTTCAGCTGACCTCTGGCCCTCGTTTGCGGTCCCTTTACTGAGGAGCAGGCTACACATTTCCTACACCAGTCCTCTACGTCTTCGCGGCAATGCACCCAATAGAATCTTTTTCTCACCTTCTCCAGGGTTTTCTTTACTCCTAGATGCCCTCCGGATACTCCGTCGTGCACCTGTCTTAGGACTGACGCGACTTTATCGCAGGGAACAACTATCTGTAAGGTGACCTCCTGTCCACTAGGTGATTCCCATTTCCTCTTCAGAACTCTATTATCAATTATCAGGCTGTCCCATTGAGCCCAGTAACTTTTTGCTGTTGGGCTAAGCGCTGATATTTCACTCCAAGCGGGCCTCTGGCCACGTTGCTTCCATTCGATTACTGCCCTCAGATCACTGTCTTCCTTTTGAGCGTCTTCCATTGCTTGATTATTCCAGTCTTCATCTAAAGCGTTCACCTGGATAATCCGGACGTTCTCTTTCTTTTCCTGTTTGGCACAATGTCGGCAAGATCCTTCGCAAGGCCGTCTAGACAAAGCATCAGCATTATTATGTGACTTGCCTTTTCGATTTCCAGTGACAAAGTCAAATTCTTGCAGCTGCTCTATCCACCTTGCTACTTGTCCTTCTAGGTCTTTGAACTGAAGCAACCACTGTAAGGCAGCGTGATCGGTGCGAAGTGTAAACTGTCTTCCAATTAAATATTTCTTGAAATGTTGTAAGGTCTTAACAACAGCCAGAAGTTCTCGGCGGGTAACACAGTAATTTCTTTCTGGATTGGAAAGACATTTGCTAAAATATGCAATAACGACCTGTTTATCTCCTTGTGTTTGAGAGAGAACTCCTCCAATACCAACATTGCTGGCATCCGTGTCTACCAAAAATCGGCCTTCCCGACTAGGGTAGCCTAATACAGGAGCCCGACATAAGTGAGTTTTCAGTAACGCGAATGCCTGTTCGCAGTCAGAATTCCATTCAAATTGACACTTTTCCTCTGTTAAACGATGTAACGGTTTCGCCAACTCGGAGAAGTTCTTCACAAACCGACGGTAATATGCACACTAACCCAAGAAAGAGCGTACCTCAGTTTTATTACGAGAAGTAGGCCACTTTGACACGGCTTTTATTTTTTCAGGGTCTGTTCGAATTCCTTGCGCCGAAATAATGTGTCCCAAGTATCCAACCTCTTTCTGGAATAGAGTACACTTACTGGGATTGAGTTTTAAATTCGCTTCACGCAGTTTCTGGAAAACTTTCTCCAAATTGCGTAGGTGCTCTGCGAAGTTTCGTCCCATAATGATGATGTTATCCAAATAGACCAGGCATGCATCACCAAGCAACCCCACCAATATGCGCTCCATTAGGCGCTCAAATGTAGCTGGAGCATTGCACAGTTCAAAAGGCATGACATTGAATTGCCAGAGACCGTTCCCAGGACCAGTGGAGAAAGCGGTCTTTTCTTTATCCTGCTGACAGATTTCCACCTGCCAGTGTCCACTTTTGAGGTCAACTGTGGAGAACCATTTCATGCTACTTAGCAAGTCCAAAGTGTCATCTATACTTGGCAGAGGATAACTATCCTTTTTCGTGGCATCATTCAACATCCTGTAGTCAACGCAAAACCTTGTACTGCCATCCTTTTTCTTGATTAGGACAACTGAAGATGACCAAGGGCTGGTAGATGCTTCGATAATCCGGTTTTTCTCCATATCTCTTAACATTTCCGAGACTTCCTGTTCTCTTGCGCAGGGGATACGACGTGGTCTCTGTCTTATCGCCTGTGTATCACCTGTATCTATATGGTGTTTGACTAGCCCGGTCCTTCCCACGTCACCGTCGGTCTTCGAAAAGATGTCATGGAAGTTATGCAACAGTTGCTTTACTTTGTGACTTTCGAACTTGTTTAAATTGCCCTTACAATTTTCGAGTAGTGTCGATACATGTTCCTGCCACTTCTTATCACGTTCCTTTTCGTGCACCTCTGTTTTTCTCAAAGATGCTACATTATCGCACACACCCACCATGTGATTCTTTTCGAGAATTATTTCTTTGTTACTAACGTTGATTATGCGTATTTTTGGTTTATCGGAAATCATCATCAGTGTCCTTGCCGTTATCCAGTATGGGTGATCTCCAGAATCCTCTATTATAATGCAACGTTTGCGGCATCCTATTGGTGAAAATCTAATATCTACTAAAGTTTCTGACCTTGGTGGTATATATTTGGTGGTAATACCGTTTTCCTTAAACAGTACACTGACCCTTGTTTTGCACCTTGAAGAAATACTTCTTGTTCTGGAAAACTCAATACTCCTTTTGCTACATTAAGGACGCATTGTTGTTTCTTCAAAAAGTCCAGTCCTATAATGCAATCATCTGTAATATTCGCTACTAAGACAGGATGCGTAAATGTCTTATCACCCATTTTCAAGGTCACATTTGTTTCACCAAGGACGAGTACTGGTTGGCCGGTGGCAGTTTGCAACCGGAATTGTGAAGATCCTCTTTTCCATACTGTGGTCCGAGGAAATAGCTCTGGTTGTGCAATAGTTCTTGATGCACCAGTATCCAATGTGAAACTGCAGGATTTACCATTCAGTTCACCTTCTATAATGAGACTGTTTCCGTCACCCACTTGTGATACTGTTATAATAGGGGCTTCGTGACGACCAGCCAGTACTCGCCCCATAGCCCTGGCTGTTCCTAGTTTAAATCCTCGGCTTCCACCTGTATCCCAGAAGTACTTCTTCCTTTAGACTTCCTGTGACAATTGATTCGAATATGCCGCACTCATAGCAGGTTGGTCCTTGTCAGGTTTTTATTGGTGCGGTGATCATACGAATACGGTGGTGTTGTCGGCCGTACTGCTTCCACTTCCAGAGCGTGTGTCAAGGCTGCCTTCAAAGTCTGAAGGTGACCCAGACGAACTGCAGCCCTGACTTCCGCATTTCGGATTCCATCAGTAAAAGCTTGCACCGTAGTTGCATTAATTAATCCCGGCGTTGTGCATATGCCCTCCGAACAATACGTTCTATTTCCGTGGCCCATTGTTGCAAACCCTCACTGCTCTTCTATGTGCGGTCGCGGAGTTGAGCCCTGTAAACATGTTCGAGGTGTTTCTCTCCATATCTAGACTCCAACGCTTCTAACAGATAGGCTAGGATATTGCAATCGCCGGAAATATTCTCGAGGATTTGTACCGCCTCACCACGCAGAGCAAGCGTAAGGGCGGTTACAGCTTGATCGTCGTCCCAATTGTTGCCTTTTGCAACCTTTTCAAACTGTAGACGGAAGGCCACCCATGACGTTGTTCCGTCAAATTGAGGTAATTTGAACGTCGGCAAAGCACTGGGTACAGGTACCACACCTTTGATACCTGCTTTTTGTACTCTTTCTATTTCATTCCCAAACTCCATGATGGTATTGTTTGCGCTAGTTTATCGGTCGAGTCCGATTGTTAGTTAGTCGAGTTTGATCGACGGCGCGACCGGTAGGGATGAGCGTAATTTAGTATTGTCTATGGTGACGCGCGGCCATCATGACACAACGTTTTGGGACTGCGTCGGCAGCGGTCCGTTGCTTGAAATCTTGAATAAACATCGCGCGCGGGGCGCGTTCGGTCGAATGAGTTTCGGGAAAAATACCACCGGCCGCGGTTTTGGATAGTTTGTCGCGATTGTTGCCCGTGTTTTGAAGTATTTACTTGAATTATAAAACGTAACAGTGCCGCCTGTAAATTGAGTTGAATTTGAATCGGAAACGTGGTTTCATTGAACGATTGTTTGTCGGGCGTGATTGACGCTGCTAAATAACGGTTTCATACGCTGGTGAGCTTTGGTGCCCTATTAAGGGAACTTGGTGTGTCGACTGGTATGGGACAGTCAGTGTATTTGAAGACTTCGGACGTCATTGTAAAGTCGACGCGCGCGTCGACGCTCCGGACTTCACTCCACGACGGAACACACTGGGTCCCAAGGTAAGTGCCTTAGATTTGTTGTGGAGTGGTAAGAGATTGATTTACTTGTGGTATAAGCCGACCTTGTTTGTTGGATAAGCCGTGACAAATGCGCGGTAGATGTACGTGCTGTACTGGGGCGCGCCTACATCTTTTTGGTAGCAGAGCGTGGTTCCTAATTACTAATTTGGTTAATTAGAGTATCATTCCAGTATTTTGGTAGCCCTCAGCGGCTAATTTGTAAAAATTTGATTTTTTATTTTTTGTTGTCGGTACTCGTAAAATTATATCTCTGACCACCTTTTATTTAATTTGCAAAGTAAAAAATGTGAAAAGTAATGTAGGTAGATTGCTTTTTTCTTGGTTCTTTTCTTTCCGTTCAGAGGAACGGAAGAGGCAAAGGCATAATACGCTATACAGCCGTATTAGGTAGTTCGTTTTGTTGTTGAATCATTGAGCCACAGTTACCAGTAGGTACATTGTTGAGTCATTGACTACGGTTATCAGTAATTACGAGTTATTTTTATGACTAACTAGCTGACCCGGCGAACTTTGTTCCGCCTTAAAGGCAATAAATATCACATGATCACATTTTTACTTTTTCAATTAGGAACATTGTAAATAAAAAAAATATATATATATTATTTCTAATTGAAATCAGTTCCTAATTGAAAAAGTAAAAAAATCCATGATTTTTTTATTTGTCATTTATTTATTGTAGCACCTTGTGAAAGAAATTATGAATTTCTATCTTTGCTTCGTAAATTATCTAGCTGTTGATCTCTGAGATATCGTGGTGGCCTAGTGGTTAAAACACCAGCCTCTCTTGTATGAGTGCGCGGGTTCGATTCCAGGTCAGGCAAGTATCGATGTAACTTTTCTAAAGTGATATGTACTCTCTAGGTATTTCTAGGACACCAATGACTGAAGGTGAAGGAAAACATCTTGAGGAAACCTGGATTTTATAAGTCTGAAATCGCCACCCCGCATTGAGCAAGCGTGGTGATTACGCTTAATCCTTCTCTGCATGAGAGGAGACCTGTCTCCAGCAGTGGGACGATAAAAAGATTGATGATGATCATGATGATGATCTCTGAGGTTTGTTCGCCGATTTCGCATTGTCAACGGAACAGTTTCACGGACTGCCGCCTCCCTTTGCTCTTGTGAGTGAGAAGCACGAAGTCGAGTCATAGTAAGGCGGCGCTCTGCACGTGCAATTTCTTGCTCTTCTTTTGTGCTTTCATTCAGAATGTTTCGATTTACTCTTGCATTACCGCTTTGTCGAGAAAGATTTGATGGTCTTGGTCACGGCATGATATTTTTATTGATGATAAATGGCACAGCAATACAATATTAGAAATTTTGAAGTTGAAGTTGGCTTTGTGGTTTTTTATTAGAAACTTTAAACCAGCAGAGAGTATTTATATTCTTTGCTTTAAACGATTGCTTCAACCGGTTAGACTTTTTTTAAATATGCTCAGCTGTCATTTGCTTTTTGTTATACCATTTTTGATATATGAATTTCTGACTTACATTTTGAATGAGTTGGATTGTTATTCCATGTCAGTTGCGTTTTGTTACACCATGTCTTATGTCACGTCACACGGGAACGACGGGGACGGGTTCTTAGCTACCTCCCACCAATATTCAGCTAAATCGGTTCAGCCGTTCTTGAGTTATATATAAATAGTGAATAAGCAACTGAATCGATTCCAATAATTTTTACACCATGTTATATTTTGTCCCAAACACATTTAGAAATTGTTGCAGTGTAGTCACCGAGCGCGTCACGCAGCTTACGTACGATACATCATAGTATTGCGCGCGCGCAACAGCTGACCCTAGAAGTCAACGCACCGCGCTCGCTCGCCCGCGGATCTTTGACCATATTTTTATTGGGACAACCAAGTAGAATAGCAAGCTTATAACTTTAAGGTTTTTCATTATATCTTTTTGAAATTTTGTACATAATATTTATTATTAACTTAAAAATACTGGACACGTGTTTCCTACTTTGTGGAGGAGCAAGGTACCAGGGTAGTACAAAAGTTTAGGAGAAGTCGAAACAATAAACCTCATTTTCATCATTATCAAATAATCGTAATACATGAAAGAAGGTTTATTGTGCATATTTTTTGACGTATAAGGTACCAGGGTAGCACAAAAGTGTAGGAGAAATCGAAACAATAAAAAAACTCATTCATCATTATCAAATCACCATAATTAATACATGAAAGAGGTTTTATTGTGCATAGTTTGTGGACGTGCAAGGTAACAGGGTAGCACAAAACTGTAGGAGAAGTCGAAACAATAAACCTCATTCATTCATCATTATCAAATAAACATAATACATGAAAGAAGGTTTATTGTGCATATTTTTTGACGTGTAAGGTACCAGGGTAGCACAAAAGTGTAGGAGAAATCGAAACAATAAAAAAACTCATTCATCATTATCAAATCACCATAATTAATACATAAAAGAGGTTTTATTGTGCATAGTTTGTGACGTGCAAGGTAACAGGGTAGCACAAAACTGTAGGAGAAGTCGAAACAATAAACCTCATTCATTCATCATTATCAAATAATCATAATACATGAAAGAAGGTTTATTGTGCATATTTTTTTGACGTGGAAGGTACCAGGGTAGCATAAAAGTGTAGGAAAAGTCGAAACAAAGAAGCTCATTTATTCCCACAGGAACGACGGGGAGCGGCATAGACAGTATCCTATGTCCTTCTCCCAGTTCTTAGCTACCTCCTTACCAATTTTCAGTCAAATTGGTATAGCCGTTCTTCAGTTATAAATGATGTAACTAACACGACTTTTTTTTATATATATAGATGTTTTGTTTTGTTGAGTTAGTCAATTTGTGTATCAAGTACGATTTAGCTCGTAATTCACAGTCGTAATTTTGTTCTGTTTGTTTGTTGATTTATTGTAATTGGTAGTAATAATTTTGTTTTGGTTATAAGTTTTGATCTGTGTCGCAATTAAGTTAGGCCGTTTGCACACTGATATTTTTTATGTATACTTTGTAATATTTTTTATTTATACATTGTTAATATTTTGTTTGTAACGGTTGCCCTTAGCTTTGGTCCCCACACGGTCTCGCGGAATTTATTGAGTTATTTACGCTTGTTTTTGTTGCTTTCCGCGCGTTCTTTAATTGAATTTAATTTGTTGATTTGAATTTGTGGCTTTCATTTGAAATGGCTCCCAAACAGCTTACTAAGGCTACAGCATGCAAGGGTTGGAGCGACACGTTGTCGACTTCCATGCCTACGTTTTGGAACACCCTCCAGCGGATGACGCCATAGTGGAGACCTTTAAAAGGGATGTCGACCAGGCGTACGAACTGGCCAACCAAATTACGGAGTCGGCAGAAGGGCTCCTGGCTGCCCGTAGGGGAGAGCCGACTTTGAGCGGGGAGGTTAAACCGACCCCGCCGGTTTTGTTAGGGAGACTGCCCACATTGGAGATTCCCCACTTTGACGGGGACCTCACGGCTTGGATGGGCTTCATCAACCTGTTCGACAGCTTGGTGGACTCCAGGGAAGATTTGTCCCCCAGCCAGAAACTGGCTTATTTGCGCTCCGCCCTCCGCGGAGAAGCCAGTGCAGTGGTCCAGCACCTAATAGTTAGCGATGCTAACTACCAGGTCGCGCGGCAGTTGTTGCTGGACCGCTACCAAAACGTCCGCTTGCTAGCGGACACCCATGTGGCAGCCATTTTGGCCTCACCGAAGGCAACGCGGGTTTCCTCCTTGCGGAAGGATTTGGTCAACCCGCTCTTGACCGCTATCCACTCGTTGCGCCGGCTGGATTTGCCGGTCGACCAGTGGTCCTTTCTTCTTCTGCACATCGTCCTCACGAAATTGCCCGCAGAGGTAAAGGGGCGATTTGAGCAAAGGTACGGGGGCAATAGCGCCTCGTATCTCCCCCCCTTCTCGGACTTGCTTCGTTTTTTGGAGGACGAGTGCAGAGTGGTGGACCAGCTGAGCGACCCCACACCGGGAACGAGCACAGGTCGTCCGGTGGCGGCGAGGGCACAACCCCGCCGTCCGACCAAACAATACTCGGCCGTCCGAAGGGACTCCCCCCCCCCCCCCCGCACCAGGTAAACGGTGCCGGTATTGCCGGGGGGACGGACATGACGTGCGTGCTTGCGCGAAGTTCGGGGGCCTCCGGACTGCGGGTCGAAGAGCCCTCGCCAAGCAACGCGCCTGGTGTTACATGTACCTGGGGGACCACCTCCAGTCAGCGTGCCCCCAGGCTAAGGCTTGTCCACATTGCGGCGGGAGACATCACGCTCTCCTGTGCTTGAACCGCAATGGTGGCGGGTCCGAAAGGGGCCCAAATTCCCCGCACACGGGCGGGGGCCCCACGGGCGGGGGCCCCCCGCAGGATGTAGCGGTGGCCGTCGGAGGCTCGGGGAGGCTCCCCCCCCCTTGATGGAATGCCCTCGACTGGGGCGTTATGTCCCCCCGTATGCGGCCCACGGTTATTGCCCCACACCTCGGAGTAGAGTTGGAAGGAGTCCCTACATTGCGGAGTGGGACCCTCTCGCCCACTGTCGGCGATCCCCTCCGATCTTGTCGACTCAGTTCAACCGGGGTCCAGGGGGGCAATCACCCCCTTCGGATTTTCATTAATGCCACTGTCGGGCGCAACCCCCCCACCGGAGTTTGTGCTGTTTCCAACAGCCTCCGTGCGTGTTTGGGGCCCCAAAGGTGATTTTGTCACAGTGCGTGCCCTCATGGATTCAGGGGCCCAGGGTTGCATAATTTCTACTTGGCTCGTCCGACAGTTGGGCTTAAATATTGTGCCGCATAGGAAATCGGTACGGGGCGTTGGAGACCTGCGGATTTCGGATCCGATCGGTCGGGTTTCGTTCTCCTTCTCCCCCCACTCCTCCTCAACGCCGAAAATCGATACTTCGGCGATTGTTTTTGAAACGGTGGTCGGGCCGCTTCCGCAAGTGCGAGCCCCACACGCCGCCGTTAAATTGTCGGCTGGATTGGCTCTGGCTGATCCTCACTTCCACCGACCTGGCCCGATCCATTTACTGATCGGTGTGAATGTTTTAGGTCGTTTGCTGCGTGGAAGCAAACGAGTTTTGCAGGCAGCCGGTTTTGTAGCCATATCCACCTCTTTGGGTCATGTAGTAATGGGATCGTTTAGGGACGGCCCAGACCCCCCTTCGGCAGACAGCGACCTCGCTGTTGGTTCTGCCTTGTCGGACATCCTCCAACGCTTTTGGGAGGTGGAGGAGCCTCCGACCGCAAAACGAGTGGACCCGTTGGACGAGGAGTGCGAATTGTTCTATCAGAACAATACTGGTCGCCTCCGCTCGGGTCGCTTGATCACTCGCTTGCCCTTTTTGTCAGTTCGCCCCCTCTTAGGCAGCTCCCGGCCGCTGGCCGAAAAGAGGTTGTTGTCTATGGAGCGCCGAATGGCGAGGGACCCCGCATTAAAGCAGAAGTACATGGACTTCATGCGGGAGTATGAGGAACTGGGGCACATGTCGCTTTCGCAGCTGGATTGGCGAAATGAAGAACATTATTTTCTTCCCCACCACGCGGTTTTGAAGACTTCCAACGGGAAGATACGTGTGGTCTTTGATGGCTCAGCACCCACGTCAACCGGAGTGTCGTTGAACCAGTGTTTGCACGCCGGACCGAAGTTGCATCACGATGTGAGTGATGTTTTGACCAACTTCCGTCGACATGCTGTCGTTTTTGTGACCGACATTCGCATGATGTTTCGGCAGACTGTGATTCACCCGGAAGACAGGAGGTACCAGCTTATACTTTGGCGAGAGGATCCCAGGGGTCCAATGCTGGTCTACGAGCTGAACACCAACACCTATGGACTACGATCGAGTCCTTTTGTGGTGATCCGTTCGTTGTGGGAGCTCGCAGAGCGCGAACGGCTGCGCTACCCCCGCGCGTCTGTCCTCATTAAGGAGGATCTGTACGTCGATGACGTTTGTACAGGCGCCTCGAGTGTACGAGAGGCCCTGGTCTTGCGAGATGAGCTGATCGCTCTCCTAGGAGCTGGTGGCTACGAGTTGAGGAAATGGGTGTCCAACTCGCCCGAACTCTTGGCAGATGTACCCAAGGACCACCAGCAGGAGCCTCATCTCTTTGAAAACCCTGATACTCCAGACATGCTGTCTGTTTTGGGAGTACAGTACAAACCAGTCCAAGATTTGTTTACCTACAGATTGGAGCTTCCGAGCCCAAAGGTCTGGACTAAACGCACAGTGCTGTCCACTGTAGCTCGCACCTTTGGTCCGAAGGGTTGGCTTAGTCCTGTAGTGTTCGCGATGAAGTGTTTCCTACAGGAGCTGTGGGCAGCGGAAGTGACCTGGGATGAGCCCCTCTCCGGCAACTTGCTCCGAGACTGGGTGCAGTTTGTCTCATCCCTCCCGGAAGTCAACCGTGTTTGTATCCCTAGGCACATATTGCCTGAGGGACGGTTCTCCGCTAGCCTACACGGCTTTTGTGACGCGTCTGAAAGCGGATACGCAGCAGCCGTGTACATTCGAACAGTGGACGCACGAGGTGTTGTCGCCGTTCATCTGGTTACGGCTAAGAGTAAGGTTGCCCCACTTCGGACCCGATGGACCATACCGAAGTTGGAGTTGTCTGGCGCCACTCTATTAGCCCGATTGCTTAACCACGTCGTCGACACCTTGGGAGCTAGTGTCGATTTTAGGTCGATCTTTGCATGGTCTGACAGCCAAGTCGTCCTTTGTTGGCTGAAAAGTTCAGTCCATACCCTCGAGGTATTCGTGGCCAACCGGGTGTCTTAAATTCAGACATCGAAAGCCCAGTTAATTTGGCGCCACGTGCCTGGCGAATTGAACCCCGCAGACTGCGCTTCCCGCGGCTGCGAGGCGCCCGAACTTGTGAATCACCAGCTGTGGTGGGGTCCACCATGGTTGTTACAGCTGGAGGGTTCTTGGCCCCATACCCCCGCAGTGGTCAGGGCATCTACGCCAGGGGTGCATGTTCACGCCACCGAGACTGTAGCGGCTCCAGATCCGGAGTTTTTGCTTGAGCGCTACAGCTCTTTGGATGAATTGCTCGGCGTCACCGCCTGGATACGGCGTTTCATCCACAACTGTCGTAACCCTCGTGGCAAATTTGAGTCTCCGGTCCTCTCACCGCAAGAGCGCAATGACGCTCTGCTATATTGGGTGCGGATAGTTCAAGAGAGTGAATTTGCATCGGAGTTGAAAACCCTGCGCCAACGCACATCCAATCTGAAGGGACCCTTAGGGCGCTTGAATCCTTTCGTGGATGATCAGGGTTTGATGCGTGTCGGAGGTCGGCTTAGAAATGCTAAGCTCCCCTATGGGGCTCGTCATCCATTGTTGCTCCCCAAGAACGGCCCCTTGGTGAAGTTGTTGATCGCAGACCGCCATGTGAAAAATGCACATGCCGGATGCAACGCTCTTACAGCGATCCTCCAACGTGAATTTTGGATTTTGTCTGCGCGGAGAGTGATCCGATATGTTATCTTTCGTTGTCTCCCGTGCTACCGCTTGAAGGCGGACATCGTGCAGCCCCAAATGGGGGATTTGCCTGCCGATCGAGTCACCGAATCGATGCCCTTTGCTGGAGTTGGTACGGATTTTGCGGAACCATTTATTGTAAAAGCTTCGCGTCTCCGTAACGCTAAGACCGAGAAGGCTTATTTGTGCGTTTTTGTGTGTTTAGCTACTAAAGCGGTCCACCTCGAGGTGGTTAGTGCTCTCACGACAGAGGCGTTCGTCGCTGCTCTTGGCAGATTTGTTTCGCGTCGCGGACTGCCGTCCTTAATTCGATCCGACTGTGGGACTAACTTTAAGGGTACCGATCGTCATTTGAAGGATGTTTGTGAATTTTTAGATAAGCATAATGTTGAGATCGGATCCACACTCTCCCGCAGGGGGGTACGATGGCAGTACTCACCGCCGTCCTGCCCCCACTGGGGAGGTATATTTGAAGCAACTGTAAAGGCCGCCAAAACTCACCTTCGTCGCGTTATTGGAGATACTATCCTAACTTTTGAGGAGCTCGCGACCGTATTTTGTAAGGTTGAGGCGGTCCTCAACTCGCGTCCGTTATGCCCTTTGTCATCCGACGCGAATGATTTGGAGGCCCTCACGCCGGGCCATTTCTTGATAGGGAGACCACTTAACGCCCTGCCTGAGTATCCTTATTTGGACATTAACTCCGGACGGCTCTCGCGATTTGAATTGCTTCAACAGCTTACCCAGAGTTTTTGGCGCCGTTGGCATCTGGAGTATCTGCACATTTTACAACAGCGCGTTAAGTGGTCAGACAAGACGAACCCACCAAGAGTCGGAGACCTCGTTTTGTTAAAGGACCCAAACCTGCCACCCCTCCGATGGCGTCGTGGACGCATTGTTGAATTGTATCCGGGGTCGGATGGTGTTCCCAGGTTTGCCGAGGTCCTGATGGGGGACTCTGTCTTGAAGCGCGCGATCGCCACACTCTCTCGCCTGCCCTTAGATTGAATTGTCGGTCCGTTTGTTACTGTCCGGGGCGGGGGGATGTTTGCGCTAGTTTATCGGTCGAGTCCGATTGTTAGTTAGTCGAGTTTGATCGACGGCGCGACCGGTAGGGATGAGCGTAATTTAGTATTGTCTATGGTGACGCGCGGCCATCATGACACAACGTTTTGGGACTGTGTCGGCAGCGGTCCGTTGCTTGAAATCTTGAATAATCAACGCGCGCGGGGCGCGTTCGGTCGAATGAGTTTCGGGAAAAATACCACCGGCCGCGGTTTTGGATAGTTTGTCGCGATTGTTGCCCGTGTTTTGAAGTATAAATAAATAAATAAATAAAATAAATAAATATATAAGGACAAATCACACAGATTGAGCTAGCCCCAAAGTAAGTTCGAGACTTGTATTATGGGATACTAACTCAACGATACTATATTTTATAATAGATACATATATAGATAAACATCCAAGACCCAGACCAATCAGGAAAAGATCGTTTTCCATCATGACCTGGCCGGGGATCGAACCTGAGCCCTCCACGTCGCAGGCAGGCGTGTTGACCGCTGCGCCACGTAACAGTGCCGCCTGTAAATTGAGTTGAATTTGAATCGGAAACGTGGTTTCATTGAACGATTGTTTGTCGGGCGTGATTGACGCTGCTAAATAACGGTTTCATACGCTGGTGAGCTTTGGTGCCCTATTAAGGGAACTTGGTGTGTCGACTGGTATGGGACAGTCAGTGTATTTGAAGACTTCGGACGTCATTGTAAAGTCGACGCGCGCGTCGATGCTCCGGACTTCACTCCACGACGGAACACACTGGGTCCCAAGGTAAGTGCCTTAGATTTGTTGTGGAGTGGTAAGAGATTGATTTACTTGTGGTATAAGCCGACCTTGTTTGTTGGATAAGCCGTGACAAATGCGCGGTAGATGTACGTGCTGTACTGGGGCGCGCCTACAGGTATTGTCCAGTTTCTCGAAACGCGCATCATGATTGTCTATACGAGCATCTTGCTGGTCTATCCGCGTATCTTGGTGGTCCATACGCGCTTCCTGTTTGTCTATGCGCGTATCTTGCTGGTCCATACGTGCATCTTGTTGTGCTGTTTTTACTCTAAGCTCGTTGACCTCTTCTTTGGTGTTTTCCCATTTTTCGTTTAATTCTAATACCAGCTGCTGGGATTCCTTTATTTGTGCCTGGGTTTGTTTTATTTGTACCTGGGTTTCTGCCTGGGATTCTGCTAATATGTTCTTTATTTGCGCCTGGCTTTCTGCCTGGGATTTATCTATTTGAGCCTGGGTTTCTGCCTGAGATTTATCTATTTTTGCCTGGATTTCTGTCTGGGATTCTGCTATACCTTTTATTTGCGCCGTCAAATGAGCCAGTGACGCTGATAAATCGCATCCAATGCTTCTGGAAATAGTGGTGGTCGTAGGCGCACTTATAGGTGTTACGACGGCCCCTTCTACTACAGGTGCAGGTAGATCAAGCGATTCTTCCTCTTGACGCGCCAAATCCATCGCTGCTTGTCGTCGCGTGCGAACTCTTTCGTCTTCCCTTGGCGTGACCGGCATTCCGCTTCTGACACCAATTGTTACGGGCTAGGGGTACTAAAACGCCGATTAAGGGTTGCGAAGTTTATTGGCAATGAAGGTACAGACGATTGTAGGCAATGACAAATAGAATGTTGCTGACGTTGCACCAAAGTCTTCACTTACGTCCACGAAGTCCGTATTGTAAACACGCAATAACACTACAGATGTTACTTCACGTAGTACTCACAGTTCTCGTTGCAGTTGTCGCAGTAGGTATTCTCAAAGATCGCTTCTTAACTGTCGCTGTTTTCGTCTCGGTAGTCGAATGTGTATGATTGTTCGGTTGGTAAATATTAAAGACTTTAGATAATTAGACTGGTTTATTACACTTGTAGAATTATATTATTGGAAACGACCTCTTCTAGGTCAGATCCTAAGTTACAATGACAAGACAATAGACTATATTCATAGACACTAATACATAGAGATGGTATTAGTTACTCGACTACAGAGTAGTGATGTATGATACAACAGAATGCAGACTGACTCTGCGTTGGCGTCACGGCGCTATATATAGGCCAGCTGATCGATAATTCCAGAATCGTCTAGACGTAATAATAATAGCGCATAACTTCGAGTACATTCAGTAGGAACCTACGGTAATTCCCGGAAACGGGCTTCTAGAAATTTCGATATCGTCACTTAGTTGACAAAATTGATGAAACCTGTACCATTCGATAGGCCACCTTAAGTCTAGCAATGTGTTTTTATATTACACCTATACAATGTCTAGGTCTCGAGTTATAGGGCTTAAAAGTTACGCACTGCATGTTACGCGATATTGAACCTTATGCCCTCGACATAAGGTGCATTCGTAACAATATGTTTCTCCAATAGTAACGTCATTAAGTTTTCTATAGTAAATAACGATTCTCCATTTTTGTTGTCCCGAAGCATCCAGCTTTTTGGGCACAACCCAAATGGGTGAGGACCATGGTGAATTAGAAGGTGTTAAGATGTTTTCTTCAAGCATTTTGTTAATTTGATTTTCAACTTTTTTTTTATGACATTCAGGAAATCTATAAGATTTAGTTTGAATAGGGATATCTGTATTTGTTCTGATATTGTGTTCGGCGAATGTAGTGTGTGTGAGCTTATCGCCAGGAAGATGGAAGATACCAGAAAAGTCTGTACAGACTTGTAATAGGGCATTATATTCCTCTTCATTGAGGTGAGATATCCTAAGATGCTGGAGAACCTTTTTAGTTCTTGAAGAAATGTGCATAGGAGGCAATGATTCTTGAGGTTTCGAACAGGCTTGAGTGGCTAAAGGTTCTAGTGTTAGATTAAGGTTAGGTTAGGTTAGGTTGGAGGGGGGACGCCCCACAGTGCTGACTTCCTCGCAGTGTTCCCCGGGCAACGCCGTGTCTGACCACCGTAACGGAGTGGCAGACCGGTGGCTAACAAGCGCTGTGACGTACGCGATCTGCGAATTTTTATTTTACTTGAGGGCGATTGCGTACATTGTGGTTTTTTATTATTGTTTTTATCGTGGGTTTTATTATATTGTGGGTAGGTTTTATTGAGGTTTTATTTGTTTTTATTGAGGATTTGGTTTTTGGTAGCGATGCCGAAACCAATGCGAGATGCTTCCGGGCGTTTCGTCCCAAAAGGCCCTTCTCAGGGCCAACCAAAAGGCCCTTCTCAGGGCCAACCCAAAGGCCCTTCCCAGGGCCACCCCGACGAAATGTCGGCGTCGGAGGCGAGTCGCGCACCTTCTGCGACGGGCTTCTGCGGAGAGGACGAGTTCTCCGACTCGGACATGGGGTCCGTTGTCGGGGACTCGTCCTCTGTGTGTGGAGTGGCTGCGGAGCGCAGCCTGAAGAGGGCCTTTTTTTTTTTTTTTTTTTTTTTTTTTTTTTTTTTTTTTTTTTTTTTTTTTTTTTCTCGAGTGGAAATGCCTTTATGCACCATACCCGTCGCTAGCTAGGCGACGAGCGTGTGTGGGACTCGCCCGGCCGTAGCCGGGAATACCCACTAAAACCACCCGGTTACCGTCGGGCCCTGTGTTGAGAGTGTCACGGGGCCGACCCGAAGGCCAAGTACTCCGTGACACCCTCAGGGCTTGCCGGCCCTCCCCTGTAGGGCCGGTTTCCGCGCCAAAGGGGGATTACCCGGTAACGGAATAATCCCCAGACGTGGTGACCGTTGTGCAATGCACGTGCGGGAGCTACCCGCACGCGCTGGTCACACCCTGGGGCTAAAGGAGACGGGGGTTCGTCCCCCGCCTTCTTCGCCCCACCCGTCTACGCCGGAGGGGAGCGGCAAGTACGTCCTCTTCCCGCTCCCTCTCCGCAGCCTCCTTCTGCAAGAGGACGGTCTCGCAGAAGGAGGCGGCAGCCTCCCATGCCGTCTCACTTTCAACCATGGCTCGTACCATGGTTGCCAGTGAGAGGCGTCCGCCTCCGAGCGCCGCAACGAGGTCGCGGCGCTCGTTCCGCCAGGCCGGGCACTCCACTAGGGTGTGCTCGGCCGTGTCGTCGGGGGAGTCGCAGTGATGACACCGCGGTGACTCCTCCCGACGGGCGTCTCGGTGCAGGTAGTGACCGAAGCACCCATGTCCGGTCAGTACCTGCACTAGGCGGAAGGTAAGGCTGCCATGCCGGCGCCCAACCCATCCCTCCAACACCGGACGAATCGCTCCAATCGTCCGGTGGCCGGCAGCTGGGGAGCGGAGCGCCTCCCTCCACCGGCTCAGGGCCTCCCCCTGAGCCGCTAATCTGACCCGCCTTACTTCCTCGAAGGCGGGTCGTTCCCCCCGTTCCCGGGCCGCGACACGGTGTCGATGCACCTGGGACAGAACCAGGGCATCGACCTCCCACGGGGGCGTGCCCGCGAGCACGCAGGCCGCCCCATGACTTACCGTGCGGTATGCCCGCACGGTCCGTGTCGCGATGACCCTCTGCGGCCTCCGCAGCAGGGCCACTGTTGCCCGGGAAAGGCGCTCTGCCCACACCGGGGCTCCGTAGAGCGCCATCGACCGTACCACTCCCTGGTACAGCCGACGGCACGCCGAATTCGGCCCCCCAAGATTGGGGAGGAGCCGTCCGAGTGCGGCTGCGAATGAGCACAGCCGCGGAGCGAGGAGCCTAAAGTGCTCCTCGAAACTCCAGCGGGGATCCAGGATCAGGCCGAGGTACTTTATATGCACCTCGACGGGAACCCGGACCCCCTCCACTCGGATACGGAGACCCGGTGGGGTTCTGCGTCGTGGGGCGTGGAAGGTCATGGCCCTCGTCTTCTCGAGAGCCACTTCCAGCCCCAGGAGGCGGATGCGCCGGACGACCAATGAGGTGCCGACCGACGCAAGGTGAACCGCCTCCTCCCAGTCACGCGCCCTGGCCGCGACTAGGGTGTCGTCCGCAAAGCAGACGACGTCCATACGCGGCAAGAGCGCGCCACGCAGAACCCAGTTGTACCCCAGGTTCCAGAGCAGGGGACCAAGCACCGATCCCTGGGGTACTCCTACTGATACGGCCCACGACTGGACGCGACCCTCTGCGTCCTCGTACAGCACCCTCCTCTCACGGAGGTAGTCCCGCACGAGGGCGCAGAGGTAGAGGGGCACTTCATGGTACTTCAGTGCCGCCTCTATGCATTCGTGGGGGAGGGTGTTGAACGCGTTCGCGATGTCTAACGACACCGCGACTACACCCTCACCCCTCGCTGTGGCCGCCTCAGTCCACCTCTTGAGGCGAGCCACCGCGTCCATCGTGGACCGGCCGGTCCGAAAGCCGTACTGGCAGTCCGCCAACTGCGGCCCACGGCTTTCCAGGTGCTCCTGGATGCGAGAGGCGATGATTCTCTCAAAGCATTTTCCGCTCTCATCCAGGAGCACGACCGGCCTATAACCCGACGGTGAGTCGGCAGGACGTCCGTCCTTGCGAAGGAGGCAGAGCCTGCCCACCCTCCACCTCCTGGGGAAGCGGCCCGTCGCGATGCATGTGTCCATAACCGCGCGGAACCGGTCCCCCAGGGGCTCTATGGCAATTGCCATCACCTTCGCAGGGACGCCGTCCGGGCCCGGAGCCTTGTTTTTGGCTCGGAGCCTCTCCCTGACGGAGTCCAACTCACCGTCGGATACGGGAGGCCCATCGGTCCACACCTCCAGAGTGGATGAACTGGAGGCGGGCATCCTGGGGGGCGTGAAGGGTCCCGGGTTCGGAAACAGAGTTTCCAGGACCCTTCTCAATAGGCCCGGCTCCATACAGGATGTGGGGGGTGCCGCTCCCTGCAGCTTCCCCCTCACCACCCTGTAGGGCCTTCCCCAGGGGTCGCTGTCGAGGAGTGCGAGGAACTCCTCAGCGGCAGCGACCTTTGCCCTGCATATGGCGGTACGCAGGGCTCGATGAGCCTCCCTGTATGCCCGGCGAAGACCGTCCTCTTCGCCGGGCGCCCTTACGGCGCGCCTCCAGCACCTCTGGTAGGCGCGCCGTGCAGCCATACTGGCGGCACGCAGGTGAGCGAGTTCCTGCGTCCACCAGTATGTCTGCTTTTTTCGGCGGGGTCCCTGGGCCCTCGGCATGGCGGCGCTGCAGACCACTTCCAGGTCCTCAGCGAGTAGGTCCGCCATGCCGTCCGCGTCTCCAATGAGGTGGGCCGGTGGTTCGGCCCACGCTCGGAACGTCGCCACCTCCTCGGCAACGTCCCTCCGGAGATGTGCAAGCGCCCACCTCGGGAACGAGGAGGCGCCTGCCGCTGGGCCCAAGCCTGAAGAGGGCCTACCTGAGGCTCGGGTTCGAGGGCTCCTCGGGCTCGGCCAAGGGTAAGCCCAACAAGAAGAAGTCGAAGGCGAAGAATGCTTCGCCATCGACTTCTTCTCAGGCTGGCACCCACGATGTGGGTTTGGCAGACGCCCAGCGCCAGCTCGGCTTGGCCAGACGGGCCGAGGCCGAGCTGGAACTGGAGGAGTTGGTTGCCGCCAAGGAGAGCCAGGCGCGCGCAACCAAGGCGAGGGCCGGATATGGTTCGGCCCTCGTTAGTTTCGAGGGCCTGTCCGTGGCCGAGTTGGTCCGCTTGGCGGAGGAGGACAAGGAGGAGATCGTCGAGGTCGCCTCCAGGTCCTCCAACCTCAAGGGGACCTTCCAGAAGGCCCTTAAATGCCGTGCAACCAGCTTGCACGGCATTATAATGGAGCTGACGCAGCGTACTGCGTCAGAGGAGGCAAGGCAGCTGCAGGCGAGGGTGGATCACCTGCAAGCGGAGGTCAGCCAGCTTCACAAGAAGCTGGCTGAGGCTACGGCCCCGCCCCCGTCAGCTGCGGCCCCGTCGGCAGCAGTTCCCGCCCCCTCCTCCTCCAACCTTGAGGAATTGTTCCGCAAGGTGGTCATGGAGGAGAGGGCGTTCACTCGGGCCTGCTTCGCAGGCATAGAGGACCACCTGCTGCCGGAGAAGCGGCTCCGTCCGCCGCTAGCGGCTGACAAGGCGCCGACAGCGGCTCCCCAGGCCCCGAAGCCCTCAAAGGGCAAGGGCAAGGGGAAAAAGTCACCGGGGGCTCTGCCTCCCCCCGGGACGAGTGCATGCGCCGAACCGGGGCCGGTTGCCATCGCGGCTCCCACCCCTCAGGTCCAGAAGGGAGACGCCCTCCTCCCCTCCACCACCCCGTCCAACCAGCCGTGGTCAGAGGTGGTGAAGAGGGGCAGGAAGAAGGCGAACAAGGCCCCGGCTGCCTCGGCGGCTGCTGCGGCGGCTGCCCCGGCAGCTGCCCCGGCGACAGCCCCGGCAGCCAATAAGCCACAAGTCGCCGGGAGGAAGCTGGTTCCCCCCAAATCCGCGGCGGTCACGGTGACCATCGTGCCCGAGGCCGCGGAGAAGGGGGTAACGTACGAGTCCGTCCTGAGACGGGCTCGTACCGTCGCCAACCCCGCCGAATTGGGGATTGGCGCTTGCCGCCGGACCCAAACCGGAGCTCGACTGTTCGAGTTTCCGGGGAAGGACGGCGGCAAAAATGCGGACCTCTTCGCGACCAAGCTGCGGGAGGTCCTCGCCGACGTGGCGAAGGTGGCTAGGCCGACCAAGACGGCGGCCATAGAGGTGACCGGTCTCGACGACTCGGTCACCAAGGAGGAGGTGGTGGCGGCGATCGCAGTGGCCGGAGGCTGCGAACCCACAGCGGTACAGGCTCGGGACATTAGGCCCGGCCGCGGTGGACTGGGTACTATCCGGCTGGCGTGCCCAGTCGCCGCAGCGTTGGCCGCCCAGGCTAAAGGCCAGGGGCGGCTATTCGTTGGCTTCAGCCGGGCCGTGATCCGGGTGCTTGAGGCGGCGCCGATGCGCTGCTTCAAGTGCTTCGGGATCGGCCATACCCGAGCCATGTGTCCGTCCACTGTAGACATGGCGGACACATGTTTCCGCTGCGGGAAGGCGGGGCATATGGCGGCCACGTGTGAGGCCGCCAAGCCGCACTGCGCGGCGTGTGCCTCCAGTGGCCGCCAAGCCGACCATGTTATGGGGGGGAGCTCCTGCCGACCCCCAACCAAGAAGGGCAAGCCGCAGGCGGCTATAAGCCGTCCTGCCGCTGCTGCCACCACCCCCGCTGTACTCCCAGCGGAGGTGGCCGACGAGGGTGATGCGATGGTCGAATAATGGGTACCGACCATCGCATCTTGCAGGCAAACACCAACCACTGCCGGGCTGCCCAGGACCTGCTGGTGCAGTCAATGGCCCAGTGGTTGGTGGATGTGGCAGTGGTGGCCGAGCCGTACTATACTCCCAGCAATTGGCTGGGAGATAGTGACGGCTCGGTGGCAATCGTGGCGCGGTCTTCCTCGGACTCCCCTCCCCTCTCGCTCTTAGAGAGGGGACCGGGATACGTGGCCGCCGCGTGGGGAGGGTTGGCCCTTGTGGGGGTCTACTTCTCCCCAAACCGCCCTCTCCAGGACTTCGAGGATTTCCTCGGGGTCCTGACGGCGGTCATCGGGAGGACGGCGCCACGACAGGTCTCCGTGTTGGGAGACCTGAATGCCAAGTCGGTGGTCTGAGGAAACCCGGCCACCGACGCCCGCGGTCGGGCGGTCGAATTGTGGGCGGCCTCGTCTGGTCTCTCCCTCTTGAATAGGGGGAGCGTCCAGACGTGCGTGCGGCGGCAGGGCGGGTCCATTGTGGACCTCACCTTTGCCACGCCCGCACTGGCCGCCCGCATTCGAAATTGGAGGGTGGAACTGGGGGAGACGATCTCGGATCACCGCTACGTGCGATTCGAGATCTCCCCCCAGAATCCACGGGGGCGCCGCAGCACCCCCTCATCGTCGGGCCGTTCCCCGTTTCCAAGGTGGGCTCTGACCCACCTTGACCGGGAGGCGGCACGGGAAGCCGCGTTCGTCCAGGACTGGGTTTGGCCAGGTCCCGGCGTGGACGTCCTGGACGTGGACGCGGCGGCGGCCCGACTGAGGGGGTCATTGACCGAGGTGTGCAACGCCAGCATGCCTCGGTCGAGACGTCCACCTCCCCGACGCGCCGTGTACTGGTGGTCGGAGGAGTTGGCGGAGCTGCGGGCCACCTGCGTGGCGGCACGGCGGGCCTACACCCGATCGCGTCGGCGGCGCCGACGGGACGAGGCCGAAGAGGGCCGCCTCTACTCCACATACGTGGGGGCGAGGGCGGCCTTTAAGTCGGCCATCGGCGCCGCCAAGGACGCGGCGAGGGCTGAGCTGCTGGAGGGTCTCGACAACGACCCATTCGGGAGACCATATAAGGCGGCGCGGAACAAACTGCGTCGCATTGGTCCCCCGGTTGCCGAGACCCTGGAACCAGCGCTCCTGGATGGGGTGGTGCGGTCCCTGTTTCCGCGCAGGGATCCGCACTTCACCCCACCAGCGATGGGCCCGCCAAGGGAAGGACCGGAGGAGGAAGCTCCTCCTCCTCCGGTTTCAGAGGAGGAATTTGGCGCGGCGACGCTCCGTGTCCGCGCCAAAAAGACGGCTCCTGGCCCCGACGGCGTTCCCGCCAGGGTGGTGGCCATCGCGGCCACCGAGATGGAGGGAAGGTTTCGGGACCTCTTCGACGCGTGCTTCGCGTCGGGGAGGTTCCCGAAACCTTGGCGGGAAGGCCAATTGTGCCTCCTCCACAAGGAGGGACGGCCGGCGAACTCCCCCTCGGCATACCCGTGAGGAGAGTGTCATCTGCTACGCAGATGACACTCTCCTCACTTCCCGCGGGAGCAGTTATAGGGAGGCGGCCAGTTTAGCCTCGGCGGGCGGATCCTTAGTGGCAGGGAGGATCCGCCGCCTGGGCTTGAGGGTGGCGTCCGGCCCCGGAGTTGAGGGAGGCCGTCCGCCGGGAGGCGAGGGACGCCATCGTCCAACATTGGACGCGCGACCTCGCCTCCGCGGTGTTCGGCCGTCGCACCCTCGACGCCATCGGGCCGGTCCTGAAGGACTGGCTCGACAGGCGTCACAGGTTCCTCTCCTTCCGTCTGGTGCAGGTACTCTCCGGTCACGGCTGCTTCGGCAGGTACCTGCACCGGATAGGACGAGAGGAGACGCCGTCGTGCCACGGTTGCGGCGCGGTGGAGGACACGGCGGACCACACCCTCGCGGTGTGCCCGTCGTGGGCCGTGCCGCGCCGCGATCTTGTCGCGGCGGTAGGAGGGGACCTCTCGCTGCCCGCCGTCGTCAGAGCGATGGTGGGGAGCGAGGGGGCCTGGGCGGCTATGGCCTCCTTCTGCGAGGTCGTGATGTCGCAGAAGGAGGCCGCAGAGCGCGAGCGGGAGGAGGATCCCCTAGGGGCAGGAGAAGGCGGGATTTCGCCCGCTTTCTCCCGCCCTGAGGTGAGCGGCGGGCGTGAGGCACGGGGGTGCCCGCGCCCGCCTAGCACGCTCACCACGTGGGTGGCCGAGCCTCGGCCCCTCCTTAGGAGGGGCAAATTAGGGCCCGCCTTATTAGGCGGGTTTCACCGGTGGGGGAGAGGTAGCTCAGGCTCCGCTGGTTTCCCACTCCCCCGCCACTATGGCGATGCCGGAGTAGCGCTGGGGTTTTTAGTGGGTATACCGGGAGGCTATCTCCCGGGGAGTTCCACATACCCCTCCCGTCCCCCGACGGGTGGGGATGCGTAATTGTCATTTTCCCCAGCGACAACAAAAAAAAAAAAAAAAAGTTTAGGTTAGGTTTAGGTTTAGTGTTAGGTTTATTTCATTTATTGAAAAAAAAAATTGTAGTAAGTTAGTTCCTAGATACCGAGCAGCGGGCGGTATAACCTGCACCGGAGGCATTCGCTGGCCTCGAGAGGATTAATACCCTCCCAAAAAGAGCGGCCGCATCGCCTTGGGGAAGCGATGTGTGTACCACCCAATTCGTAAAAAATGAAAATGTCAGAGAATATGTTGAGCGATTTGTCATGCGATCCGGCTAACGCCCGGCGCTCGCAAGTATCCGGGCCTGCGAGTGATAAACTGGTTACCGATGAACGCGCAGGGGTAGGCGACCAGGCCCCTGCTGTCGTTATTGCTACTGGAAGCGATGCGATCACGGATAAGGAAGGAGCCTGTCCCGATGGGGACCTAGGATTGCGAGGGTGCACTTCCAAATTCTGGAGGAAGCGCCTGAGAAGCAGCAACTTGGGGTCGGGCCTCTCCTCCAGCGAGGAGAATCTGCCAGCCCCCAAAGTGCCAACGGCACAAAGAGGGCGGACACGCACGGGGGCGGGGAAAGCCCCCGCTCGATTACCGGGCCGTGACCAAGTAAGTCGAATTGCGGCGTCATCTCAGCCCGCTACACCAGCTTCTACAGAACGTCCAGCGGGGAGCGTGGAGAGCGATCCCGGACCTCCTACAATGGACCTGAGCGCAACGGAAGGCGGTGGCGGCTGACGAGGTCAGCGAGATGGCTCGACTGGCCCGAGAACGACGCTCTGCTCAGGCGGCCTTTGGAGAGAGCCCATCGGCGGTGGAGCTCAGTCGCCAAGCTTTGGACGGTGTGGACATCATCCATAAGGTTGCCACGAAATCGGGCAACCTGAAGGGCACATTCGCGCGCGCTCTAAAGGAGGCGGCTGACGACATCAAGGAGGCGGTTGGAGTCCTCATTAATCGCACAAGCTCGGAAGAGACGGCGAAGCTGTGGGAGGAGAATAGCCGTCTCAGATCTGAGCTCGAGGACCTCAAACGAGAGCTTGCCGAGCAGAGAGCGGAATGGCAGCAGAGGCGTCCTGCTGCCATTGTGTCCGCTCCCATTGTGACCCCGCCACCATCGGCTCTGTCACCAGCCCCTGCCCCTGCCCTATCTGCGGATGCGGATATTCAGGGAATCGTCCGCAGCATAAATGCCCGCCTGCAGGCCTTGGAGACGAGGCTCCTCCCGGCAGAAAATCTCCGCCCGCCACTCGCTGCAGACAGGCGTAGAATGCAGGAGCCTGCCAAGTTGGTCCCGGCATCCGCAGCCGGTAAATCTAAAGGAGCTAAAAAGTCTCTGGGGAGGCCCAAAAAACCTGCGCAGAACGCGTCAACTTCCCAGACGACCGCACCTCCGGCGACCGCACTCACGGAGACGTGGACAACTGTCGTCAAGAAGGGCCGCCGCAAGAAAGCAACGGCACCCAAGAAGGCACAGGGACCGCCTAGGGCCAAAGCGCCTCGCTCCTCGGCTGTAGTCATTACACTGCAGCCCGGAGCCATTAAAAGAGGCTTGACTTACAAGGCGGTCCTGATGGAGGCTAGATCGAAAGTCGCGCTCCCAGATCTTGGCACACAGGCCGGCCTTAAAATGAGGCCGACAATGACGGGGGCGCGGTTACTCGAGGTGTCGGGTGCCTCTAGCGCCGAGAAAGCGGACACCCTGGCCACCAGATTGAGGGAGGTCTTCAACGCGGAGGCTCTGTCCACAGCCACAGAATCTACAGAGGAGAACGCCATCAGCGTCCCAGAGGTGACACAGGCAGAGATGAGGGCAGCCGTGATGCGGCTCCGGGCCAAGAATGTGGCTCCGGGGCCCGACGGGATCCACGGCTGCGTGTTAGCCCTCGCTCTGCGGGAACTCGAGCCCCAACTTAGAGGGCTCTATACAGCGTGCCTTGAGCGGAGCCAGTTTCCCACTTTGTGGAAATCTGGTCGTCTGGTCCTGCTCAGGAAGGCCGGGCGCCCTGCGAACTCGTCGTCCGCATACCGGCCCATAGTGCTACTAGACGAGGTGGGTAAGTTGTTTGAACGAATCATTGCAGCACGCCTCGTTGGCCACTTGTGCAGAGAGGGGCCGGACTTGGACGACAGTCAGTTCGGGTTTCGGCATGGGCGCTCCACCATACATGCTGTGACGCGCGTGAGAGCCCTGGCGGAGGAAGCGGTGTCCCGGGGTGGGGTGATGTTGGCGGTGTCCTTGGATATCTCCAACGCTTTTAACACCCTACCCTGGAATTGTATTCGGGAGGCACTGCGGTACCATCAAGTGCCTCCCTACCTCCGTCAAATAGTTGGGGCTTATCTGTCCGAGAGATGTGTCACTTACATGGGACGTGATGGCGGACACCAGCGCCGCATGTCGTGCGGTGTTCCACAGGGCTCGGTCCTAGGCCCGCTCCTGTGGAACATCGGTTACGACTGGGTGCTGAGAGGCGAGCTCAGACCGGGGGTAGACCTGACGTGTTATGCGGACGACACGATGGTCACCGCCCGGGAGAGCTCGCATAGGGAAGCAACGTTGTTGGCGACGGCTGCGGCATCACAGGTGGTGGGCCGTATACGTCGCCTAGGCCTGGAGGTGGCCCTCAGCAAGTCGGAAGCCATGGTGTTTCATGGTCCCCGGCGGGCGCCGCCACCCGGCTCACACATCTTGGTCGGGGGGGTTCAGATCGCTGTCGAGTCCACTATGAAGTACCTAGGATTGGTGCTCGACAGCCGGTGGGAGTTCGGCCCCCACTTCCGGCGGCTAGCGCCCAAGTTGTTGGGGGCGGCTGGGGCACTTTCAACGTTGCTTCCCAACCTGGGGGGGCCGAGCGCCGCTTGTAGGCGGCTCTACATGGGAATCGTGAGATCGATGGCCCTGTATGGGGCCCCGGTGTGGGCCTCTGACCTGACGGCCGGCAGCATCGCTGTATTGCGGAAACCGCAGAAAGTGATGGCCGTCAGAGTCATACATGGGTATCGCACGATCTCCTATGAGGCGGCCTGCCTACTGGCTGGATCCCCGCCATGGGACCTGGAGGCGAAGGTCCTCGCGTCACTGTACCGGTGGCGTGAGCAGGCGCGAGAACGGGGCGAACGGCCGATGCAGCGTCAGTTTGAGCAGCGTCGGTCGCAGCTCAGCGAGGTCCTGGTGGCGGAATGGCGGGACAGGCTTTCGCGCCCTACCGCCGGCCTCACCACCATCGAGGCCATTCGGCCGGTACTGGCGGACTGGCTCGGGAGAAGGCATGGCTCCCTGACGTTTCAGGTGACACAGGTGCTCTCAGGGCATGGTTGCTTCGGAAAGTACCTGTGTCGCATAAACAGGGAGCCGGACGCCCGGTGTCACCACTGCGTCGACTGCCGGGAGGACACAGCGCAGCATACGCTGGCAGAGTGTGCCGCTTGGGAGGAGCTGCGCCGTGCCCTCATCTCTGAAGTAGGCAGTGACTTATCGCTGCCGGTCGTAATCAGGTCGATGGTCGGCAGCGAAGAGTCCTGGGATGCGGTGGTTTCTTTCTGCGAAACAGTTGTCTCGCAGAAGGAGGCTGCAGAAAGGGAGAGGGAGATCTCGTCCTCTCACCCAGCCCGCAGCAGGCGTACCGGGCGTCGCCGGAAGGTGGATAATGCCGTCTTCCAGCCCCCCTAAATGGGTCCAGGGGCGATAGACTCGGGGAAATCTGTCGCTCCCCAAACATCAGGACCCGAGGTGGCTGCGCGAAGTGTTCCACGCGCGCTACTCTTAGACGTCACGGGGGGAGCTCTACACCTCACTCCCCCCCTGACCCGAGGAGGCCCCACGGCTGCGGGCCAGCACCAATCGGGGGTTGCAGAAGCAGTATTAGTTCTCGCAGCCCCCGGTGTAGGTATGAGACGGAACACCCGGGTGGTTTTTAGTCAGTAGGAGTCTGACAGACCCCGTCGCCCACCCCAGGGCGGCGGACATCCATGAGGATTTTACACCCTGAAAAAAAAAAAAAAAAAAGAACTTGAAGTTTATGTAGAATTAGGTTGACGGCCATCGGAAGTAGAAGCAGTAGATTGATTTCTACTGTTGTTGTATTGTCTTTTGCAACAATTTTCAATAGTATGGCCTATGTTTTTGCAGTAACGAGATATCATATCGTTGGTATTTACTTTTGAATGATCAGATTGGTGTTTCCGCGGAGTTAGAAAACGCGACGATTGGGAGTCACGGCGATAATTAGTGTTTTTTAATCTGTCATTATTGGAGTGAGTACTGGATGCGGATCTTTTATAGATGCTAGATATAATTTTCTCTTTTTCGACTGCGAAACTTATAGCGGAATTTAGCGAGTCGGGGTTGCGACATCTAACGACTTGGATATCCGTGGTAAGAGACCTATTATGAAGGTGTGAAGTGCAAGATCTTGCATTGCAGCTACACGACCTGCTAACTCTGTTTTACGTTTTGTTGGAATAGAAATGTTTATTTCCGTAAGTAATTTCGCTAAACATGTTTCTATTTTTAATGCAAACTGATTAACTGTTTCTGAAGAGTTTTGTTTACTGATACATGTTTATTGCACTTTCGGCTTTATTTGAAACTATGTCTATGCATCGTTATTTACTTTAATTTTATTTTTTTGCAGTACTTTAAAAATTAATTCAGGATTTCAATTAAGTAAGGAAAAAACCTGAAGTTCAGTGAGTAAATGAGCATAGTGTTTTCTTTCACCAAATTGATGTTTTAGGAACTCGATGAATTGATCAAAGGACTCGAACTCTTTGACACATGTAGTTTCAGCTTTATCTGTTAATTGACTTAGAATATATTTGAACAGGATAGATTTTTGAGTTTTAGTAGCTATATCAAAAGCGCTCTGGCAATTACTAATAAAGGGACTTCTCCCTGGAACCATCGAATGGTTTGATAAATATGAATAGAATACCGAGTTCTATTTTTTCTTCAATTTCGACCCTTGTATTCCTAGAATCATTTATTTATTTATTTTATTATTTATGTACACACAATAAAATACAAATAGATACAACAAAATGAAGATCTGAGTACAAAGGTGCTGCTTATTTCTTAAGAAATTTCTTCCAGCAGACCTGCCATGATTTGATTTTACACAATAAAATACAACTTATCTTAATAACAAGAAATCGCCTCTAGCTTATGCTACTTTGTATAAGTGACTCAGTGTTATAGACGCGTAATCGAAACGCGAATAAGGACGAAAATAAGGTTTTATCGGTTACAATGTATGAGCAGTGTACAATAAAATTATGGTATTAAAATAGTTAAATAGGAATAGTATAGACTCTGAGTTAATTCTAGTATTCGTGTTAGGATGTGATCACGGCCAAGGTAGATGTAGTTGACTTTTAGATCACTCACAGGAACGCCATCATTGTGAGGATATTCAGGAACATCGTTACCGCTTCTCCAGCGGTAAACATCTGAACAGCAGTTGTAGTAGACCTCTGGACCAGCAGAGGGTGAAAGCCGGTCTCGGTTGCGGGATGCAACACTAAAGACAGGGTGTCGGTTGAGCACTTCAATTTCTTGCACTGATACGACACTTATTGATTTTAGAACTTGCTTTAACTTTTAGCACTTTCGAAATAGATTTAGAATATTTATGAACACTTGATTTCACTGGCACTTCAGTTTTCTTCGAAGACGTATTCGGGTAGGGGATTTTCGTATCCCACCGCTGCCACCCAATATTGTACGAGACTTAAGAATCTTGTTTTTTAAAAAAACTATTATTTAAGCTAAAATAGGATTTAATTAATTAGTAGGATTTAGAATACAGAAGTAGTAGAAATAGTAAGAAGTACCGAGATTTAGAACCAACTGCCCCGCTGGGCTCATGAATGACGTACTGTAACCCACAATGCTGACGTGGCACATCTGAGCGTTGCTAAGCCATTCCACTAACATTGTAAAGGTATAACAGTACGCTGAAGCAAGTGAAACAGACCCTAATTCTACTCGTAGCTATGCTGACATTACGAAGTCACAAACCCGGTCATACCGCAAAACTGTGTTTCTTAAGCCAAAGACCCAAGCTTCTCTTTCCCCCTTTCCTATAATAAATCTGTAATTCAACAGCTTACTAGCACTCCTTTATCTTCTCAGCCTAAGGGTTGTGCTCTCAATACTCAACCTACACAATCTCCTGAAAACTTGTCCTTAATAGTTGAACTTCTCAGTAAACTCCTTTTAACTTTAATGTCTTCTTCTAATAAAACTCAATTACCGCCCAACGTTGCCTCATCACTTATCAACTTTCTTCAATCTTACAACAATGCCTCAAGTAGTGTTTCTTCAATGGAATGTGAGGAGCGTGCTGCATAAGAAGCACGAGCTCACATTCATTTTAAACAAATTCAAACCCTTAGCTTGTTCTCTCACTGAGACTTGGCTTGTTCCGAGTCTTGGTTTCCGTTTACCTTCCTACAATATTCTCAGATGCGACCGATCTGATTGCTATGGCGGGTCAGCGCACTGCATGAACAATCGAGTTCCACTTGTGGCTGTAGGTGGGTTCTGAACGTTGCGACTCTTTTGGGGAAGGTTTAGTGGAAATCTTAAATGACCTTATGCCCAACTCGTAGGTCTCTTCCCGGCCAGCATAAGAGTTGTGTTGACCTTACCCTTTGTTCACTAAATATCGCAGCGTCGTGTCACTGGGAGTGTACCATTTTTTTATTTTTTGTTTTTTTTTAAATATTTATTTAGACAGCTTTGTCACACATGACAATGTCGCTCTGTAATGTAGCTACATGCTAAGTACAAATTACAAAATACAAATAAGTAACATGAAATACACTTTCGTCACCGAGCCTCCGCCCGACGGCGCAAGCCAACCTCAACTATTTTGTACAGCATCCTTGCTTTACCAGATAAAGGAAATGCTAAAATACTGTTGCATGCTCCAACTTCATTCGTACCTAATCCGTTTATTGCAAGTCTGATGTCCGCGTTCCGGTCACATTCCATCATAATATGAAGGGCGTCTTCCACTATTCCACACTTCGCGCAAAGTGGGGATGGGACCTTTTTCATTAAAAAAGTAAAATTATTAAGTGGAATGTGACCAGATCGAAGTCTAAACGCAGTGATTACAATATTTCTGTTTACTGTTAGTTGCTCATACCACGGCACTTTCCAAGGTTCGGTTTGTAGTGTTCTATACCAGATTCATTCATAACAAAATTCCTTAACAAGAGGAATATAGTCTGTAAAGTACGGAAAAATATCAATAGCTACGCCATCACAAGAAGCCTCTTTTGCTAATTTATCCACTCTCTCGTTTCCTTCTAGCCCAATATGTGAAGGAATCCATTGAAGAATCTTTTGAATTTTCCTTCAGCTCAAATATTGCCTTAATAATACTGTAAGCTATCAGGGTGCCTCTTAAACAAGAGATAGCCACGTGTAGTAACGAACTTTTCGAGTCAGTCAAAATAACAAATTTATCAAAAACAACTGATTTTATGTAGGGTAAGGCTTCCAAAATAGCAATTAATTCTAGATTCATAATATAAATACCAGGAACAAACACAATCTTGCTGTACATCACACTCGTCTCCACAGAGTAGGCAACTCGTTCATGGGTCAATGTATACACTTTTACAACAAGCTTCCCATGGACATTCGAAACTTACCCATTAAACGATATAAAACCTATATAAAGGCCAAACTTTGCAAAAAGGGGTATTATAAAATCTCAGATTATTTAGAGGATAGAGAGGCTTGGGACTGAGCTGCTCGCTCTGTTAAGCATTGTTATTAAGCAATATGCGTAATTATAACGTAAATTATTGTAAACATTTTCATTTTTAATGTCTGGACTTTAAAAAAGACGATGATCCCTGAGTTTGTTTCGGCTATTTCTTCTCAGAGGTAGTCAGTTAGGAAATGCCGGCTCCATCTAGTTTAAAAAAAAAAAAAAAAAAAGAAAAAAAACATATGACGTGTAAAAGTGATCGGTGATCCTACTTGCTTAATAAACGATTTCATTTCATTTCAGATATAGATAGTTCAATCCACGAAGACGCGCCCCACCAATTTTAGGTTGAGGGGATCGCGGGGCGCGGGGAGTTTTCTCCGAGCGTCAGTCACGGACCGTCAGTGGTTCGATGCACACAAGTAGTACAACCTGTATTCCAAAAATCCAGACTCGACACGAAAGTTGCTCTACTTTATATTTTTTTAAAATGTCGAAAAAATCTCAGCGTGTTGTACTTAAAAGCCAGGTATGTAAATTATTGTTACGAAACACATAAAATAATAAAAGAAAAGTAGTTTAATTCAAAATTAAATTTTACTAACTAGACTTCATTTTATATTTAAAAGTAAGACTAATGTTATTTCTTTTTTTTTTTTTTAATTGTAGGCAAGAGAAATTATTTCTAAAGTTTACGATTTCATGAAAAAAGAAGCAAGTAAAAATTTTGCAGAAAAACTCACTGATGCTCGATGGAGAACCGCACAGGCTGTTGGAATATCTGAAAGCACAGTGACTAGAATTCTACGCGAAAGAAAGGCTTATACTGAGACAATAAAGCAAACTACAGTATCTACTATGGAGTCTAATATAACTATGGAGACGGATGCGATAGTTTCTGTAGTCCAAAGTGAAGAGCGTACAACAGAGCCGACTACGGAAATGGATATTGATTCTAAAAATGAAGCGAGTACGTCGCATTCGAATTTAGCAGGCAGAAGTGCTTCTATTTTTACATCAACTATGAAGAAGAGAAGGGTAAGACCACGAAAAATTAATTTAAACAAATTTGATATTGGTGTAGTCCGAAGAACTATCCAAAACTGCCATAAAGAACATCATCAATTTCCAACATTATCACGACCTAATACTATTTTGAAAGACCGTATACAATTTAATGGATGTAGAACCACCCTAAGAACATTGTTACTTAAGCTTGGTTATAAATGGAGAAAAACTGAGAATAATAGGAAGGTCCTAACCGAAAAACATGATATTCAAATGTTAAGATTGAAATATTTAAAACAGGTAAAATCTTTTCGTAATGCAGGTAGACCTATAGTGTACACAGATGAATCATATATTCATACCAACCACGTGCAAAAAAAATCTTGGGCCGACAAAGGCTCTAAAACAGCAATGAAACAAAATTTAACAAAGGGTGTGCGCATAATTATAGTACATGCCGGAAGTGCTGAGGGTTTCGTACCAAATGCGTTGTTAACGTACAGAGCAGAGATCAAATCCGGAGACTACCACGATAATATGAACTCGGATAATTACTTAAAGTGGCTTAAGGAGAAACTAATACCAAATCTCCCAAATGATGCCGTGGTAGTCTTGGATAATGCAGCCTATCACAATACTAGTTCGGAAAAAATACCCACATCCAACTCCAACAAATTAGACACGCAGACTTGGCTGAATGCAAAAAATATCCATTTTGTACCAACCTACAAAAAGCCTGAACTTTATGACCTTATATTAAAAAACAAAGAAAACTTCCGCAAGTACAGAGTTGACGAATTATTAAAGGAATATGGATTCACAGTGCTTCGGCTGCCTCCTTATCACCCAGAGTTAAATCCAATCGAAAACATTTGGGGTATTGTAAAAAACGACGTTGCTAGCCGCAATATCAATCAAAACTACACTTCGATTATGCTCATTTTAAATGAAGCATTTGATCGAGTAAATAAAGATGTCTGGTTCAATACTTGTCAGCACGTGGAAAAAATAGAAGACGAATACATGAGACACTGTGATCTTGATTTCAATTTTATTATAAATGTCAGTGATACTTCAGAATCTGAATCAGACATTTCTGAAACGAGTGATTGACGATTTTATTTCAATAAAAAAAGTTCCATAAAACTTTTTCACGTATTTCATTTATGTCTCTAATTACCTCCTATTATTATATAAAAATGGTATTATAATCGTATATTAACTAATAATCACATAAAATATCCACACCTCAATTTTCCTTGCAGTCGGGTAAAGAGCATAAAATTGAAGTAGAGCATCTTTCACTTTGACCATGACGCTCTCTCCTGATTAGTCAATTTATTGTAGTGTGGGTGTGCACTCATAGATAATTATTGTGTACGGATAACACTCAAACATTGACGGAAGCTTGCACACATATACTATAAACGGTTAGGAAAAATAGTGGGGCGCGTCTTCGTGGATTGAACTATCTATACATGATGGACACCCTGGAGAAAATTTTGAATTTTATAGATGAATTTATTTGTGGATCAAAAAAGGCAGCTCCCATTGACCTATGATGGATATTGCCTGATGTATCCATAGAGCCGTCGGTAAATAATTTATAGTAGGCTGAATATTGTTCTATATATAGTGAACATATATTTTTAAGATGCGTTATATCATAGTATCGTTTAGCCTGTTTTATACCTATAATTTGGTGATTAATTGTATTCGTCAAGTTGTACCAATTCATCCAATAGTCCAAAGTGAACATATCCAGTTGTTCCACAGAGTGAACGTCGCTATCTTTAAATTTTGCATATATTTGAATTATTACCGGCAGCTGTTTACGTCTCCAATATCTACGAGAGGTAAGCAAACTTAATTCTTTAATAATTTTAATTGTACCGTGACTAGCTATAGATATGGATCTAAACCAAAATTTGTTAATTTTTAAAAAAGTGACAACACCATTTGGGCTGTATTATTATAGCGATGTGACCACGTGCCGCGTGCCCTGCCCCCCATCGCCCGCGGAAGGGTTGCCTACCGCACATGTATTAAGTTACCTCTTTTTGCGAAATACAATTTATTTTTTTAGGGGGAATTTTGTTTTCAGTTTAGCCCGGCTCTGTATCCATTAGTAGAATCAGTTATCGATACCTAACAATGCCTTCACGGATCGGACACTGTTATCTTTACATATTGTATAGCCTAAAGCCTTCCTGGATTAATGGGCTATCCAACACAAAAACAATTTTTCGTCATGCGACATTTCAAATCAATATACGAGTATCTTCCTAAGTATTTGAATGAAAGAAAAAATTAAAAAACACGTGTTCAATTGTTTTTATAAATCTATCTGATGGACATTAAATTATTTTTTAGGATACAAGCTAATTATGTTAAAAAAGAAAACAATATTTTTTGTTTTTGTTTATTGTAGATAGTAGATAGTAGTAATCAAAGTGACTTGCAAGTCAATGACATTTCTTTCGTAGGAAAAATATTGATTGTTGACATTCAATGATAAAAATATTACGAGCTATCAGAATGACCATTCATTTGTGAAGGAATCTGGCACAGATAAAGTATTTATTTTTACACTTAAACTAGCTGCGCCGCACGGTTTCACCCGTGTAGGTTTGGATTCTCTGGGAATATCGGGATAAGAAGTATCGTGTATGTTATTCCTAGTTATAAACTATCATCATCATCATGAGCCTCAACTCGTCCACTGCTGGACATAGGCCTCCTTCATGACACGCCAACAAGCTCGATCCTGAGCAGTTCCAGTTCTCCACCAGCCACCTTTTTGATGTCGTCGCTCCATCTCGCCCAAGGGCGTCCCACGCTACTTTTGCCGAGACGCAAACGAAACGCAAAAAGAAAAACTATATGTGTGTCAAATTTCATTTAAATCCGTTCAGTCCGTTTTATTTAGTTTAGTTATTGTCCCACTGCTGGGCACAGCTCTCGTCACATACATACAGAGAAGGATTGAGCGTAATCACCACGCTTGCTCAATGCGGGTTGGCGATTTCAGACTTCTAAAGTCCAGGTTTCATCAAGATGTTTTCCTTAGCCTTTTTAATCAGTAATTGGTGTCCAAGATATACTTAGAAAGTACAAATAACTTTAGAAAAGTTACATTGGTACTTGCCTGACTTGGAATCGAACCCGCACACTTGAGAGGCTGATGTTTTAACCACTAGGCCACCGACTGTTTCGGCAAATTTTGCATTAGTGGGATATAAATAAATAAACTCATATGCTCCCGTAGGTGTCGTAAGAGGCGACTAAGGCAACTCACCGGGGAAGCGGGCTGCAGCGCTACTCCTGTGGAATATCAAATTTCTGCGATCCCCAACCCGCCTGCCAAGCGTGGGGGTTATGGCAATGCCTCCCAATGGAATGAAAGCCTTGGGGGAAGCCTTTGTTCAGCAGTGGACATTAATAGGCTGAGAAAAAGAAGCAGAAGAATCTCCCTTTGGAGCAGCATCGTTGGTCGTGTTGTTGGGTTTAACATTGCATCACCTCGCTCAACTGCCGTCTTCCTTCCTATTAGCTCAGTTTTTCTGAGTGAATAGGCTCTTAATAAACTAGCGCGCTTTACCATCAACGATCGCATCACTGCTTACCATCAGGCGGGATTGCGGTCAAGCGCTAGCTTATAACTATTTAAAAAAAAGACTAATTAATTAAATTAAAGATGTTTTAGTATTGAACTTGTGGCTAACCACAGCCGTATGGTCGATCCCCGAATTGCATTGCTAATCCATTGGTCCATAATTATGTTCGAAAAATGTGTCTGCGGAATAACGTAAGCAATGCAATGAATGTTGTTGAATTGCCAAAATGACACACCCATTGCTACTGATAGTGCGTTGCGCAACGACCCTGCTTTGTAGGTAGTTTTAGGCCGAAGGTACTTAATTTGTGTAAGTTAATTTATTACTGCCGCTCTCAAAACGGTAAAAGAAAATATCATGAGGAAACTGAGATGTCCTAGAAGCAAAACTTCATGTAACATCTGCCAACCGGCACTGGGCCCGTTGTGGTGGTACATATCCCTCACCTAGTAATATATTCGCACATCTGCAAAAAATGTGAAACTGACTTTATTACATATTTTTAATATTTATTGGCGTCTATACATAGTACCTCCAACCCGTTGAAAACAGCGTTTGGTTAATAGTATAAACATGAATCTGTAAAAATACTTTCGTAAAATTAACTCATAAGCCAATTTCAAATATTTGTAAGACCTTTGATCCTTGTTCTTTTTTAGGGTTCCGTAGCCAAATGCCAAAAAACGGAACCCTTATAGATTCGTCATGTCTGTCTGTCCGTCTGTCCGTCCGTATGTCACAGCCATTTTTTCCGAAACTATAAGAGCCATACTGTTGAAACTTGGTAGGTTTTGATGCAAAAATAAAAATATTATTATGAATATTGGGGGCTCTCCATCTTCAAACTGAAACTCAAAAATTTTTTTTTTCTTCAAACACATTCTTGTGGGTTATCTATGGATAGGTCTTCAAAAATGATATTGAGGTTTCAAAAATATTTTTTTTTTAGTTTGCGTGACAGACGCTTCCAAAGTAGAAAATAGTTGCCCCCCCCCCCTCTAACTTCTAAAATAAGAAAATGAAAAATCTAAAAAAAAACATATGATGTACAGTAAGGGGTCAAAAGTTGAGTACCACTTTTGAACTTTATTGCACTAACAATAAATGTCAAAAGTGGTACTCTACTTTTGACCCCTTACTGTACATTACTATTAATACCTCGTAAATCGTAAACTGCTTATTACCGCGTAATGTTTCATACAAATAAATCCTTTAATTTCATAAATCAATGGTACGGAACCCTATGTGCGTGAGTCTGACACGCACTTGGCCGGTTTTTATAATTGTAAACTAGTGCTTTAGTGATAAGCAGTGATGCAATCGCTCGTGGTAAAGCGCGCTAGTTTATTAAGAGCCTATACACTAAAAAAAAACTGAGTGAATAGGAAGGAAGACGGCAGTTGAGCGAGGTGATGCAATGTTTAACCAAACAACACGACCAACGATGCAGCGTCAGAGGGAGATTGATCTGGACACCCTCCATGACCAAACTCCCGACACAAAACATTTGGCACATCGTACCGGGCACACAGCCACACAACTGCTCAGACCTGTCCTCTGTACGGCTTCACTAGACATTATGCCGGAAAACGACGAATCTCTTGGTGGCAAGACTTTGTCTGATGAGTGGTAACTTCTGCCGGCAGCCGATGTTATGGCCTACCATCGAGAGAATTCATATCTGTATAAATTCTCTCAGTGAGCTTACTAGGTGAGCGATATGAACATATTATTATTATAACTATATAGCACAAAATAAACACAGAAATAAATATATGGTTTAAAAAACTAAAAAAACATGCTTTTAAAGAATATCAAACTAAAGAGTTAAAAATAATTTTAAACTTACTATATTTAATTTCAACTTTTTATTTCGATATTCTTTTTTTAAATTATATACGGATAACACGAATGCTCAAGTGGTGCTCATTTGTTTTTACCAAACTTTTCTTGATCTCCAAGAGACAGAATAGCAAGTGCTAAAATTCGTAATGATGCGTTACCCAAGTAACTAAATCTAAATCTAAACTAAAAAATACTTTGCCTGCATAAATTAAAGTAAGGTAAGGTTGAAAAAATTTTGAGTTAGAGACGGACAAACAAACAAGCAAACATACAAGTGATGCTAATAAAAAGCATGTATTAAAATAACATATAATAAACAACAGGTCAACATTACCGGTAATGAGCAACCCATTTATAACGGTCATTTAATAAATGACGACAGCGAAAATTCTTTCCCTAATTTAAAGAATCTCGTTAGATTTTTTAATGAACAATCGTATGATTTGAGTACCGCTAACCTTACAACAGTAGCCGTGCATTGCAGACGTCAATTAGATTATTTTACGTATTATTTGTTTAATTCTCATGCACGTCATGCAAAGGGCTTTAAAGCACCATTGCACGGAGCAGCTTGTTGTATGAAATTTACAAATATTGATTGGTTATATAACGTTTTTGCGGTGGTAGGCCATAACATCGGCCGCCGGCAGAAGTTACCACCCACCAGACAAAGCCTGCCGCCAAGCGATTTATCGTGTTCCGGCATGAGGTCTGGTGAAGCCGTACGGAGGACGGGTCTGAGCAGTTGTGTTGCGATGTGTGCCGGGTACGATGCACCTAATGTTGTTGTGTTGGGAGTTTGGTCGTGGAGGGTCTTCAGATCAATCTCCTTTTGGCGCAGTATCGTTGGTCATGTTGTTGGGTTTAACATTGCATCACCTCGCTCAACTGCCGTCTTCCTTCCTATTAGCTCAGTTTTCCTGAGTGAATAGGCTCTTAATAAACTAGCGCGCTTTACCATCAACGATCGCATCACTGCTTACCATCAGACGGGCTTGCGGTCAAGCGCTAGTTTATTAATATTAAAAAAAAAAAATTTGACTGTCAAAAATTCTTCGAATCAATACACATTGAATGTTTATTCATTGACGTCGCTTACATTAACTTCAGTATCATTTAATCATAATCAATCTGCTACTAATATAGATAGTAGCTTACCCATATCAAACTCTACAATTGAGACCGGCGAACATGCTTTACAATGAACACGAAATTTTGAACTACAATGATAATAGAGACTACCAGTATGCTTTGCAGTGTTAAGGAAACAGTGCCCGCTTTAGAAAATGTTGTTGATAGCAGTAATGCAGATTCAGTAACCGAGATGAGATTAGCCGAAATTAAGAGGAAAACCGCTCCATCGCTGCATTTGAAACGAGAGCGACGACTCTAAAAACTAGCTTGGTATTTTCTTTTCCCAGATGGTAAAAATGGAGTTCATGAGGAAAGAAATATACCTATTACCCCATTAGATTACTTACAGTGTCGAATAATGTCTAATGACAGACGTTTCCATAGAAAGAATTTATTTTACGATTTGTCAGTTGTTGAGTATTATCGAGCAAAGTCAAGCATTTCAGTGTCATGTAGAATGCGTCAAGCTCTGGGAGAACAATCTCCACAAGTGTTTGTTGATAATATTCACTTGACAATGAGAAATATAAGAGATCAAATTGGAGAAAATGTTGTTCGGAACTTATAGCGATGGTAAGGACTTTAGGTCCCCCTTCGCGGTTCTTAACTTTCTCGTGTGATGACTTACATTGGTCCGATATGATAAAGACGTTACTTATTGCAGATAATCGAGAAACTAATGAAATTGACCAACTAATTTTTGAAGTAAAACTTAATTTAGTTCAAAAATATCCAATAGCTGATGAATTACATCAAAAAGAATGATAACTGCTTAGGAGGTAAAGTAGTCGATTACAGGCACCGAATAGAATTTGAAAATCGAGGTAGCCCACATCTCCACATGTTGGTATGGTGTGAGGGTCTTCCTGGGTTTTCTACCTCAGAAGGCACTGCAGTTATTGATAGAGTGATTTCTTGTTCCTTAAATCCTGATAATCTTACCTTGAAAGCATTGGTAGGGAATGTTTTTAATTCATAATTCATAAGCACACTAGCACTTGCTATAAAAACCGCACTAATCTGTTCTGCCGATTTGGTTTTCCTAGGGCACCTAGTGATAATACTATTTCTTTAGGGCCCGACGAAGCTCTAGCTAATAATGGGTGATTTTGTAACCTTAGACGAACATTTGAGGAAGGTATGGTTACTAATAATAATGCAGATTTGTTACAACTGTGGGAAGGTAACATTGACGTACAACCTTGTGGCAATGTTACTGCAGTTTCTTATTACGTTGCTAAATACGTTAGCAAATGTGACAGTGGCGATGTAATACGCGAAACAATTACCAGGGCTAAGAGGCAAGGAGGCACAGTATGGCATCAGTTATTTACTATGGCTATGGCAATTTTGCCACAATGTCTGGTAAGCGCCCCTGAATGTGCTTATAGGTTATGCCATTTACCTCTTAAGATGAGTTCACGGAAAAGTGTGTTCGTTAACAGTTGCAAACCTAATGAAAGATTCCGGCTTTTACGAGTTGAATTACCTTTCCAATAGAAAACAGTATGTTTGCCATGGATCTTTTATTTCGAAGTCATATCATACGCGTTCTGGTGTAAGCCAGGGCTCAATATTGGGTCCCCTTCTTTTTCTTATTATGATTAACGATCTCATTAAAGTAGTAAAGTATGCGAAATGCCTTCTATATGCTGATGATTTAAAGTTAGTTCAAGTGATTGACAGAAATGTAACTCCAGAACTTCTTCAAAGTGATCCATAATTGGAGTAAAGACAACAAAATGACGTTTAATGGCAATAAATGTTACATCATGACCTTTAGCCGCTAGTTACGACCTACACATGCCGTGTATACCTTGGCAGACGTTGAAATAAAACTAGTGTCAACCATTAGAGATCTGGGCGTGACATTTGACTGCGGTTTGACATTCCATGCACATATGTCTGCCCTGACTTCTGAATCTTCTGAAACAAAACCTAAGCGTCTGCCTAGGTTTTATCCTGCGCAATGCCCGCAAGTTCAACAATCCTATAGTCATCAAATTATTGTTTAACTGTCTGGTTAGAAGTAAATTAGAATTTGCTGCAGCCGTCTGGAATCCCCATGAATCCACATATGAATTGTTGATTCAGAAAGTTCAGAAAGCTTTCCTGCGTTTTTTATATATTAAGATATACGGATATTATCCACTCGTGTATCCTACTCATTTCCTGCTGGAAATATTAGGGTATAATTCCCTTTCAATGCGTAGAGCTAGGGATCAGATCCGAATAGCAATCAAAGTCTTGAGGGGCATGGTGGATTCTCCAGAGCTACTTAACACTTTGTGGACACTATGTGCCTGACAACTACCTGCGTCACAGGCCTTCTCGACGACATCGACTGTTTGCCACATCCCATGTTTGCCGCACTGTGTCGCGTGCGCAATCTCCTTTGTGTCGCATGCTTGGTGCCCTAAACTCCATAATGGACGCAGTCCCGGAGTGTGATATTTTTAATGACACACTCAGGGCGATCAAGTCTGATTGTGTAATGTTGTGCGAAAGATATGTTTGTTTGATTTATATGTTGTAATAACTTTTTCTATTTTATTTTGGGTATTTTATTTTAATTTCCTAAGTTAAATATTTTGTCTGATCTCTAATTTGTTATTTTTTCTTGAATAATGTTTGCTCATGTAATATGTTTAATTTTATCGTTATTAGTTTTATGTTTATTTCTATGTGTGTATACCTTGATTACTGTCATTGGCGCAAGCCGTTGTAATTAATTAATTATAAATAAAAAAGGCAATGAGTTATCAATTTATAATCATTATTTTTGACCGCTACGTACAGAGACCCGATGATTTTGAAAACCTGAGCCTGGCTGAATTTGCTGTTCGTTATAAAACAGTATCACACTCGGCGTGGAATGAAGATGGTGACGAGGAGTTGAGAGAAACGCATAATGAGCCCCGACGTTTTATAAAATTATTCAATTCAATTCAATTCTTGATTAATGGCCTTTGTGGGAGAGACGCCACAATTTTGCCAATATCACGTGCGAACGATCAATAAACCATCAAACGTTGGAGAGTATTTAGCGCGAATTAAAATAATAATAATATATTTCTAGTTATGTTAAAAAAAAAATATTTCTTCGCAGATTGACAGATAGGCAGTAACATCACAGATTATGGATACGAAAATGACTATATCACGACGGATATAAAATTATACTTCTTCAAAAAGTACAATTTGACGTTTCATACTTTTCATGACGACACAAATATTTTGTACATGCGTAACTCAAAAATTGACATTTATTTCTTCCGTAAAACCACGTAATTTTAAAGTTATTTTTATTTTATCACAAACTGCACAATTCTTAATCACTTAATTTACATTCCTTTTTTTTTTCAAATAAAGCAATATAACCAATGTAGACAATAAATCGTATTTTTTCTAGACGTCATGTCAAAGTCACGTAGAGGTACTATACCGTGGTGTGGTGACTCTTCAAATTCACTTGTATACCAATAATCGTTAAAAATAACCGAATAATCGAACTTACTAATAACGATCGTTTTGAATGAAAGCTTCCTTTGTTATTTAATTACATTTTTGCTGATTTCTAAATGTCGACCAAAACGCATATTTAAAATTAAACATATAGTAATTATAATTTTAATAAGTGTTTGTAAGCAAATTCGCTCGTATTCAAATCTTGACAAAAAGCATATTTTTTTTTTATTTGGCAATACTGTCAAGTATAATCTAGTAGATTAGATTTTATTAGATTTTTATTAGAAATTAGATTATTACAGAGACTGCGTAGATTAAATCTACGCAGTCTCTCTCCATCATGGAAGCTGACCTTGCGCGTACTTTTCCGTTTGTGTGTTTTATATTAATTTGTGACTTGGCTATTACTTTTCTGGATTGATTCTTCTCTATACGTTTACCTTAGCAATACTGATACCGGATTCCGAACTAAGCAAGTGTTTAAAATGTCGAAAAGAGATCGTACTTTGAACACCCAGGCTCGCGAGTTGCTGGTGAAGTTCCACGAATATTTTGAGCGTGAATCTCAAAATGATGAACCTCTATTGCCATATTGAAAATACATAGTGATTAATTTAAATGACGACGATGACCATTCCTGCAGTAGCAGTAGTAGTAGTTATTAATAAACAAATTTTTATCCAATACTTTTCATTTATTTACCCTCAAAAGACTTATATATCGAACAGAGAACGAAAAATTTTATATTGTCATCTCTGTTTAAATGACGAAACTCAAAATTAATAATGTAAAAAGCAAAATTTATAATATTTAGCATTGTATGTAATACAATGTTGCTTAGGTTAGGATGGAACTAAAGATTTTGAGAATTTCCTTCATCTAAAATTCAGACATTTACAGTCATAAAATAAATAAATCTGTAACTTTAATCAATTAGAAATTACAAAGAAATGAAATCTACACCTAGTATAAATCGGATATTGTATTAATCGATTTTTTTAACCCAACCTCTATTCTTCAGTATGTCAGAAGTGTCAAATTGCACTTCTTATATTTGTAGGAGTATAAGAGATAATACTCAAATGCGTATGCGTAACAAGCACGTAGGTCTTTGCACAAGATAGTAGTATCTAATATCTAAACTTATAATAATAACTTTCTTGGTCACTATTCAAAGTGTAGACTTTGAATAGTGACCTAGAAAGTCATTATTATAGCTTACTCGTTTGTCATCTTCCTTTTCGAGATGAAACTAGCCTCTTGCTGGATAAAGAAACTGCAGAGTCTTGTTTTTTGAGACGGCGAACTGAACTACGACCTTTACAAGGTAATGTTCATACTGAAAAATTTGCTTACGCTGAGCAAATAATACAACAAGCATTAGCTCAAGCAACTGCTTTAAATGCTGCTACACAAACGCTTGCCGCTGACAATAAAGGGTTACTATGTGCAGATGAAGAAATTATTATTAACATAAACGACAACTGCAATGATAATGATGAAAGAATAAGGATGCCTAATAATGTATTTATCAATACTATACGTGGACTTAATATTCATCAGCAAAATTTGTTCCAAAAGGTTTATGTTGCGGTCGAAGCAAATTTAAATGGCGCCGAAGATCAATTGCTGCTTTTTATAATGGGAGATGCCGGCAGCGGCAAGTCGTACTTGTTAAAATTACTTATACAACACATCGTGCATGATTACGCCCCGACTGTTGACCCTCTGCTGAAACCCAAATTTGTAGAAGTAGCATCTTTAACAGGGGTCGCTGCCCGACAAATATTTGGTAAGATTCTGCATTCCGTATTTTTACTACCTATTGAGAAAGGCAATAGCCTATCCTATAAACGTTTAAGTGGAAATAATCTAAAACAAGAAAGACGTAGATGGCGCCATATCAATTGGCTCATAATTGAAATTTCTATGGTGTCATATGAAACTTATCCATCATACATTTACGTTTACATGAATACAAAAACAATAGTAAGCTATTTGGCGGAGTCAACTTACTACTGTCTGGTGATATAAAGCACCTGCCCCCTGTCAAAGGAAACTGGTGCTTATTGCAGCCATCGTGGTTTGCAGCCGAAATTAATTTATGGCACCAATTTTCGTTTTGCGAACTAAAAATAAACATGCGCCAACAAAATGATGCCTACCTAATTCATCGATTTGTTAAATAACTTGCGGTTCGGTGAATTAACTACGAATCAACTTAATTTCATGTGAACAACGCAGAATACCTTTGACAGGGGACTTCGCTGACGGAGTTGCTGTGCGTATTTTCTCAACTGTTAAACAAGTTGACGATTATAATGATTTAATGACAGCAGACAATTTTAAAGTACATAAAGTTTGTACTGTTACAGCTGTAGACTAGTCTCGTGAGGTTGCCACTTATGGAAAGCGGCCACCGCCGAACGTAATGCCGAAAGATCTAAATAACTGTGGAGGTTTATTATCAACGCTAAAGTTAGCTGAAGAATCTCGCGTTATGCTAAGGCGAAACATATCGGTTTCAGAGGGCCTTGTGAACGAAGCAATGGGTATAGTTAAACAATTTAAATGGCGTGATCTTCGGAGAGAATAGATTGAATAAGGAGAATTGCCGGAAAGTGTATTAGTTCAATTTGGTGATAATACGAATGGAAGTAGAATTAAAGATGAAAATGGCTCGGTACCCATTACTCCTACTGTTGCGACATTTCAGGTAACTAAAGGATTATGGAGATGCGAGTGTCGAATGTTACCTTTGATTTTAAGTTGGGCAGTTACGGTTCACAAGTTACAAGAAACGAGACTAGAGAAAGCTGTTACAGATGTAGGCAAGAGAAAGTTCGCCAAAGGGCAGGTGTATGTCGTTGAGGAATTCCCTCGACTGTCTATGGTCTCTATCATTAAATCTATCTCAGAACTTCATAATAACCCATATATGTGCAAAGTCCCGATCAATATAAATAAATTAAGTTCACAATCCATCTATATTCTCGCCAAGCTTCATAAAGAATAGAGGTAAACAAACCAATTTAGGGTTATCACAACTCACGTTATACAAATCTCCTGTTATTTACATGATTATCGACTTTTACATGCAAACTATATATTAACCATTCCTATTGCAGCATATTTCATTAGAATCACTAAAATAACATGCGCAATAACTTGGTATTTCGAAAAACCATTAAAAAGTCGACATTCATTTTACGTGATAGCCCTACAAAAAAAGAAAGATGGATGAAGGCCAGGTATGTGAAATTCAACCAATGAATAAAGTTGAGGCATTTGTCAATACAATTTTGCGTATTTTAATTACTTTCAAATCAACTGCATAACACATACTTTGTAATACTTTCAAATGTGGACTAAGTATGATATATATGTATCAAAAAATATAACCAATTAGGAAATTAGCTTACATGTGCGTCATATTTCATTCAAATCGGTTAAGTGTTCTATGCAAATCATAAATATCTAAACAAATAAACTGTTTACATTAGTAGGAAGTAGAATTATTATTTTTATGAAAATAATCTATCTAGGAAAAGTTGTTAACATCTGTCTTTTAGGCGTAAACTACTCTACTACTTTTTTTTTGTTTTGGCACCTCGTAGTTGACCTTGAGAGGTCGCGACTACTTAACCGGACTATCCTGTGGCTGCCTTAATGTTGAGGTCGTGCTTTTTAATCAAACGATTTCATGAGTGTAAAAGTATATTATCGGATAAAAAACAACAAAATTATTTATTAGACAAACGTAACTAAGGCAACCATACTCGTATATGTACATAGGTAAAATAAGAAAATTTTCAAAAAGAGTTCCTAGAACATTAACTCTAACATCCTCCCTTTTTGAATGTTTCTTTATTTTCTTAATCCCATATGCTTTGCCATAGAAACAATTTTAGGCTGGTGCAGAGGTTTCGTTAGTATATCCGCTAACTGAAACTCAGTTGGTATATACTGTACTGATAGTTCACCAGCAGTCACCAGTTCTCTGACATAGAAATGACGGATGGCAATATGCTTCGTTCTCCTATGTAACTCAGGATTGTGTGAGATCTTTATGGCTGCGTCATTATCAACCTTGAGCACAGGAATCTCCTTTAGATTTGATATCTCTGCAAAAAGCCTTTTGATCCAGACTATTTCTCTAGCCGCTTCACTAGCTGCAACTAGTTCAGCTTCCGTACTTGAAAGAGCAACACATGTTTGTCGTCGACTCGACCAGGATATTGCTCCTCCTGAGTGTATACACAATATGCCTGATGTTGACCTGCCAGTGGTTTTATCGCCGCCATGGTCGGAATCACTGTAACAGTCTAAAATACCACTATTGTTGTTTTTCTGATATGTGATTCCATAATCCAAAGTTCCTTTGATGTATCTTAAGACACGTTTCAGTCTTTGGATATCGTCTTTGTTTGGGTTTTCTAGTGATCTGGACACTACACTCATAGCATACGCCAAGTCTGGTCTGGTTCCAACTGTTAGATATGCTAGAGCACCAACAGCTTCTCTATATGGAAAGTTTACAGGCTCTACTGAATCTTTCACTTGATTTAGGTGTCCATCCTGCCCATCCTTTAGAATAGGAGTAGTTGCAGGTTTACACTCAGACATTCCAAAGCGATCCAACACTTTTTGTGCGTAATGCTTCTGTGTAACCGTGATATCACCACTCACATTCATAATTTCCAAACCCAAGAAATATGAGGCATCCTTACTTGTGATTTTAAATCTTCGCTTTAACTCAGATATAAATCTAACACATTCTTTTGGATTTGATGCAGCTATAAGACCGTCATCAACGTATAGCGCAAGAATAATCTTATCATTTGAACGATTTCGAATAAATAGACATGTATCTGTATCGCATTGTTTAAACCCAATGGTTTTCAAATAATCAACCATGCATTTATTCCAGCATCGAGGGGCTTGTTTAAGACCATATAAGCTTCTTTTCAATTTACACACCTTCTTAGATCCATCATTATAGCCATCAGGTTGATTCATATAAATTTCTTCATTTAACGAACCATAAAGAAATGCGGTCGAGACATCAAACTGGGCGAGTGTCAAGCCTTCATTTGCGGCAATGCTTAATAGCGTTCTAACCGTTGTCATTTTTGCGACAGGACTGAACGTTTCATCATAATCAACGCCTTTCTTTTGTGTATAGCCTCGAGCTACTAGTCGAGCTTTAAACTTATCAAGACTTCCATCAGCATTTGTCTTTACTTTGAAGACCCATTTGCTGGACACTGGTTTACGACCCTTGGGTAGGTCTACCAAAATCCAAGTTTTGTTTTCTGCCAGTGATTTAATCTCATTTTCCATAGCTTTCAGCCATTGTTCCTTTTGAGGACTATTAACAGCTTCTTTATAAGATCTAGGCTCAATAAACGTACTTATATAATCATACGCTGACATCGCATAGTCATGGAATCTTTGCGGAGGTTTCAGGTGACTTCTGTCTCGTAAAACCATTCTAGGACTATCATTTGCTAAGTCCTCTATGTCTTCTGGTGTGCCAGTATGATCATCACCGTCTTCGTCAGCTATAGCATCTTTATATCGAGGTGAGCTTAGTGGTGAAGCTTCTGGAAACTCTTGTAATGGTTCAGCAAAACCTTGAGATGTGGGAGGCACAGTTAAGCTTGGACTGTTGTCAGAGCTGTCTGCGTTACTTATATCCTCCCTTGCATCACACATCAAAGGTGTAGTAATTGGATAATGAACTTCAACTGAAGGATATTCTTAATTATCTTCAGGATCGTCAAAACCAATTGAGTTTAATGCTGACTCATTAAATACGACGTCTCTGGATCTTACAAGAGTAGGCTTACCATTTTTATTGAAGCTTAACAAGCGGTATCCGTCATCACCTTCATAACCAATCAATACACATTTTTGAGCCTTTTTTGACAGCTTAGTTGAGCTTAGCCTCCTCCCCCGGACCGCCGAGTGGTGTGGACGTGTGCTCACTCTGTATTTCTTTATTACAATATTAATTAATTAAAAATTCAACCAAGTTAAATACGAAGAAAAATTAGGAGTGCATAAACTTGAAGAACTACTGCAGACACACTGTGCTACCGCGACTACGTGACGCAAACCTCCACGCTACTTCTGGTATCCTGGTACCAACGATTAACTCGCAAACAGACAAGGTACGCATCACTCAGTATAATTGCGCGCGAGCAAGACAGTGCCATTGTAATATACCTGGACAGGTACGCACCAATCAATATACCAGAGCGCGAGCGAGACAGCACCATTGAGAAGCGCATAGCCCATCCTACTCACGCCTCTTTACCACTTATTATCTCCTGGTACTCGACGCGGCTTAATTTGTTGGACTCGCGAGGTCAACCCGCCTCTTCCCCTGGGTTGGAATAGAAGTTATTATCAAAAAGGAGTGAATGTACATTGTTGATACTCGTGCAAGTTAAAACCCTGCATACTATTATCTCCTGGTACTTGGCTGAGCTACATAACCCCAGCGAAGGACTGAGTGATTAATCCATTTAGGGAATAACTGTCCTGAGATTGCTCTAACCTACCACTGTACTGCTGTTATAATACCCTAGTACTAGAAATGGATCATTCACTTAATAAATCATTGTCCGAGTCTAACATCGCCATGTGTGTGGTTGATACTCAACTCACACCACCCAATTTCGTCACCCAGCGGAACAAGCGGCCGCGAGATCATGACTACGATTCGGACTTTGGTAAATTCAAAGAAGAAGTCAAAACACTCATATCATCATTAATCACCACTCAAAGCGAGGAAATAAAAAAAATCTCTTCTACACTGGTTGAAATTAAGACTACAAATACAAATATAGAAAATTCCATGGCCTTTCTCACCTCCCAAAACGAAGAACTAAGGAAGAAAATCGAGTTGATCGAAATAAAGGCGAAGAAAGATGAAGAGTATATAATTCTGCTTGAAGATAAAATCGAGGATCTCCAGCGGGGAAACCGGAGAACAACAATCGAGGTAAAAAATGTACCAAAAATGCAAAACGAAACCAGAAACGATTTAATAAAAATGGTTACTAATTTATCAAATGAGACCAAATGTCCTATCCAACAAAATGAGATAAAAGACATTTTCCGAATCTCAAATAAGCGTAGTGCCGCAAAAAACGGACCTATTGTCGTCGAGCTGGGGTCAGCCATAATAAAAACCGACTTCTTAAAATCGGCTCGCACCTATAACAGAACATACAAAGAAAAATTATGTGCAAAACATCTAGGATTCACAAATAATGAGTATACCCCCGTCTACGTATCTGAGCAACTGACCACTAAGGGGGCACGATTATATTATCTCGCCCGCGATTTGGCTAAGTCTAAAGCCTATAAATACTGCTGGACCTCTTTTGGCCAAGTCTGCGTCAAAAAAGATGATGACTCACCAAAAATAATAATCAAAAGCGAAATGCAGGTTCACAAACTTATGCAACAAATCTGACTAGTGCAAACTAATTGCTTTATCATAAGTATAAAATATAAGCATAGTAGCTCATATTACTGTTACTTGTTATATTATATTAGCCTTTGGATAACAACTAATAAGTTAAAACTGGAAAACATTGTATTGTTATTATTGAGTATATTTAGAAGCATACAGTCTCTTAAAACAACGCGCGCACACACACTGAACATACACACTAACAAACCTTCCTTATACACCCTAGCATACAAATTACATGCACAAACATACACTTACTATTTACCAAAAGACTATGAGTTATTGTACCGATGTCACGTAAGAAAAAAGGATGGATAGTACTCTGGAAACTATAACTGAAATAGATAAAACAGAAATAGCCCAAGTTTCAACCTTCTCCCTTCACAATTTCAGGGCAGCTATAAAAATTAATAGTACTGATTTTACGATAGTCTCACAGAATATCAGAAGTATATATTCCAATTTTAATGACTTACAATTAAACCTAACTGATCTAAATTGTAAAATTGACCTTGTAGTTTTAAGTGAATGCAGGCTAAATCCTAATAAGAATATACCTCAGTTAAATAACTACTCCTCCAGCCACACTACTAAACACCTGAACAAGGCTGACGGTGTCGTCGTCTTTGTTAATAATATACATAAATGTCAAATAAAAGAGATTGAATTAACTCATGCTTCTTGTTTACAGGTTAATATTAAACCAGATCTCACGGTTCTAGGTATTTATCGCTCACCATCTAAGACAAACGCGGACGACTTCATAAACTCTTTATCACTCCAACTAGCTACTGTCTCTTCAAATAAAAATGTAATAATAACTGGAGACATCAATATAAATTTAATCCACAGACAAGGAGAACAATCATACGAGAGATCAAATAGACTTAACTATTTAAACATGTTGGCAATGCACGGACTACTCCCTGGACATTCACATCCTACTAGAGACAAAAGCTGTCTAGACCACTTCATACTAAAACTTAAACCGAATAAAAAATCAGCATTCATAGCAATTATAGACACCACTATCACTGATCACTCTACGATTTTTCTAAAACTATCCGAATTAATTAATAAACATAAAACATTTAAAACGAAAACAACAATAAACTTATATCATACTCTTGAGCTCTTACAGGCTAACAACATTCACGACCTCATGAATATAAATAACCCTAACATTCTAACAAATAACCTAATAAGCTTACTACAAACATATCTCACCGCTAGTACTATTGTCTTAAAAATACCCCTCAAAAATAGATTGATTAAACCTTGGATGACTGTAGGCTTGCTACGCTGCATTCATAATCGTAACAATATGCAAAAAAGATTAAAACTAGACCCTTATAACGAGATACTGAAAATCACTTACAGGAGATACCGAAACTTCTGCAATAACATAATTAAAAAGCAAAAACGTAAACACGATCGCGAACAACTATATAAGACACACAAAAACCCTAAAAAGCTATGGCGTACTATTAACAATATTTCCCAACGGAAACCCCCTAAGACACAAAATATAGAATTACTAGAATCAGCCGCTACCCCTCTCGAGGCAGTAAATAAAGTAAATAAATACTTCTCCACTATTGGCAAACAATTGGCTGACGACATAATAAAAAACCCTGAAAGACAAACTAATCCTAATGTACGTATGAACGCTGCGCACCCACCAGTCTCATCCTTTGTACTACTCAATACCGACCCTGACGAAGTAGCATCTGTAATAATGAGCCTAAAATCCGACAGCGCTGCCGGCTGGGATAAAATCCCCATAAGTTTCTTAAAGGCTGCCAAGTCCATAATCTCACCAATAATTTCACACCTTGTTAACCTCTGTTTTGAGTTAGGAATTTTTCCTACTGCTCTGAAACAAGCTGTAATAACACCTGTGTTCAAGAGTGGAGACAGAACTGATCCATCTAACTATAGGCCGATCTCCGTCCTCCCGTCCTTGTCTAAAGTTGTCGAAAGATTAATAAATAAACGCCTATCTAGATATTTAACCAAAAACCACTTTATTTCACCCTCACAGTTTGGCTTTAGACAGGGAAAGTCAACGGAGGATGCAGTACTCGCCCTCTCATCTATAGTTACTGAAAAAGTGGACAGTCGAGCTAAGTGTATAGCGGTCTTTCTAGACCTCAAAAAAGCTTTCGATACAGTCTCTGTCCCCACACTTTTACACAGGTTAGAGGGCATTGGTATAAGAGGATTGCAACTTAATCTTTTCAAAGAATACCTGAGCGAGCGCAGGTACGTTGTAAAAGTGGGATCGGTGATTAGTTCCGAAGAAATAGTTACCTATGGAGTCGGACAAGGCAGCGTGCTCGGCCCAACGCTGTTTCTCATTTATATAAACAGCTTATGCAGCATGAATATCGAAGGTGCCCACATATTCTCATATGCTGATGATACGGCTATCGTTTTCTCGGGAGAAACTTGGGACAGCGTCGGTCGCCTCGCCGAACGTGGTCTGGCTACGGTAGCTACCTGGCTCGATCGCAACCTTTTAACTTTGAATATTTCAAAGACAAACTACATTTGTTTCTCCATAGACAACCGTACCCAACCATCACTAGATCTCCAGATTAAAATCCATACCTGCTCCGACCCCACTAACACCGGCTGCTCTTGTTTAAAAATCGAAAAAGTAAATAGTACTAAATACCTAGGAGTTATGCTTGATCAGAGGTTATCATGGCACTTGCACTTAGAACTAATAATGAACAGAGTTCGGAAATTAATCTGGACATTCAAATCTCTTCGACACATTACCACTAAGGATCTTATTAAGCAAATCTATGTCTCTTTGGGACAATCCATATTGATGTACTGTTTACCAATTTGGGGTGGAGCCACAAAAACAAAATTTTTAGAGCTAGAGAGGGCACAGAGGGCTTTATTAAAAGTTATGTTCTTTAGACCACTTAGATTCCCCACCGAAAGCTTATACGTAACTTCGCGCCTTTTGTCTGTAAGGAAACATATACTGCAGATAATATTGAAAAGACATAAATCCCTCCCCTTTGACACTTCCAGAACACAATCCAGAAGAAAAGATAACGTTGCTCCAGAACGCTCTGTCAAAACGACATTTGCTGCAAGGCAATACACTAAACAGTCTTGTCACTTATATAATGTTCTTAATAAAAAATGTAACATCTACTCTAAGACATACCGCGATTGCAAACAAATTCTGACAGAATGGCTGACCAGTAAAAGTTACGAAGAAATCGAGATTGTTCTACACACACCCACGTAAACTGAAAACCAAACCATTAAACAAATAATACAAACACTCACGCACACTTGCTTTTTTACTTCACACACACACACACACACACACACACACACGCACACACACACACACACACACACACACACACACACACACACACACACACACACACACACACACACACACACACACACACACACACACGCATTCTATCTCTAATAAATATTATATAGTATTATTATAATATATGTAATAATCTAGAAATTGTAAACTGGAGGAGCGGAATCACTTAACACAAGCAAACAATTTGCTTAAAAGGTGACTCCAAACATAACGTTGATATTATTTACATATGTGTTGAAAATAAACATTTTTAATGTTTTTTTAATTTTAATTAGTTCGCTTTTGCTTGGGGACATGGGCGTAACTTTTGCATCCAATTACTCTTAAATGTTTTATAGATGGTTTTCTATTTAACCAAAGTTCATAAGGTGACTTTCCATCTACGCTTGAAGGTCCTGTCCTATTTAGAACATATGCAGCTGTGTTCACTAATTCAGACCAGCAACTAACAGGTAATTCTTCATGAGAATGTATTAAACTGCGTGCAGCTTCAACTAACGTCCTATTTTCCCTTTCACTCGATCCGTTTTGTTGGGGAGTATAGGGCATAGTCATCCTTTGTTTTATGCCAGCTTCTTGCAAAACTTTCTTGATATTCGCATTATCGAACTCTCCACCGTTATCGCTTAAAAGTTCTTTTATAGTATGACCAGCTGTTTTACTTTCTTGAAGAACTTGTTTGAGTTTTTCACAAATTTCAGATTTATGTTTCAAGAAATAGACAAATTTGTATTTACTGAAGTCATCTTTGAAGAGAACAAAGTATCTGTACTTGCTAAAAGAATAGGGAAAAGGTCCACAAACATCAGCATGCAGTATTTCTCCAGGTTCTTTAGCCTGCACTCTTGTTCCAAATTTCTTTCTATGTGCCTTTCCATAGATGCACCCAGTACAAAATTCAGAATCGATTGGTACTTTAATACCAAGTTCATGTTCGATAACTTTCTTAACGTGTCGTTTATTCTGGTGAGCAAATCTCTCATGATAAAGTTGAAGGCTGGACTTGGACAATACGTCCACTTCTTCAGTGCTATTGCCAGTAACTGTTTTTGCATTGAGCTTATACAGCCCTCCATTTTTAGAGCGTTCTCCTATTAGGTAAACTTGTCCCTTCACTTTAAGTGAGCAAGTCTCTCTTTCAGAAGTAAAGACACTGTTATTCAGTTTATCTTGGGCAGCCAGAACTGAGAAAAGATTCTTTTTAATTGCAGGTACGTACCAAACTTCATTAAGCATTATGTCTTGCCTTTTATTGTTGACAAAAGAGATCAGATGTACAGTCCCCTTACCAAGAGCACCAACTGTGGCTCCATTTGCAGTAGTCAAAGTATTAGTGTTACAGCTTTCGAAAGTAGTGAAAAAATCTTTTCGATTCGTGACATGATTGGTCGCTCCATTATCAATGTACCAACTGTCCACATCATTTTCCGATACTGCATTCACTTCTTGCTTGTCTTCAACGTACATCAAGACAGTGTTTACTTTGGCTTCGTTACTGGAAGGTGTAGGTTTTGGTGGTCTACCATCTGACATCCATTTATGACATTTCTTAATCTTGTGACCTAGTTTCCCGCAATAGCTGCATTTCTTTTTATTAAACTTTACATTGCTGTTTTGTGTAGCAAAAGCTTCAGTTGACCCAGCCTGATTATGTTGATTTGTAAGAGACTTTTCAAAGTTGCATAATTGTACAGTCAAATTTTCGATATTGCGATCAGCTTTTGATAATAGTAACCAGCTTGACTTAAACGGGAAAAATGATTCGGGTAGTGTGTCGAGAATTTTGCAAATAAGTAAAACTTCTGGTAATTCACACTTGAACTCCTTCATCAGCTCAATTGTCAAGTTATGCCACAAATTCTTTAGTTTCGAAATATGTGTACCCATATCATGCTGCGGATCCTTGCAATAATGGAAAAAATCTAGTGAATAGGTATAAGTTTTGTCGTCTGTTGAACGATCAAACAATCGATGTAGCTGGTCCCATACTTCTCTAGACGTCTCTAGTCTCATAATCTTCTGTAGGGTCGTATCCGACATGTTTGCTGTTAGTAATAGCAAGGCTTTACTATCTGCTTCATTATACTTTTGTAATTTTTCCTTATATGATCCGATCTCTTGTGGGCTGGCTTCTTTGGGCAGGACAGACTTTTTTAGTCTGCCTTCTACTGCTTCCAGTGCCCCAACAGTGCCCCTGAGCAGTTGCAAAACTTTATATCGCCATGTCGGCCAATTTTCATTGCCTTCTAAATGGCCGATTTCAATCTTGAAACTTTGCATATTTAGGAATATACTTTTCTCAAATCGTTTGGTTAGTACTTACTCTAACAAAAATAAACGTTTAACCACGCTCTGCTACCATGTTGAGGTCGTGCTTTTTAATCAAACGATTTCATGAGTGTAAAAGTATATTATCGGATAAAAAACAACAAAATTATTTATTAGACAAACGTAACTAAGGCAACCATACTCGTATATGTACATAGATAAAATAAGAAAATTTTCAAAAAGAGTTCCTAGAACATTAACTCTAACACTTAAATGAATTTAAAGCCTCCAGCCAGGGCGACTAAAAACTAAACGACTACACGCTAAGGGCACCCCCTGTGGGGTACGAACCTCGGCTTAAGGCGTCGCTGGGGAGAACAGCAAGGGACGGCTGGATCAAATTTTTGTTTTAATTCGGTTTGATGACCGCGGCGTTTCCTAGTACTAGCTCTGAGAAGAAACGTCCGAAACAAACTCAGAGGTCATAGTTGGGAAATTATATTTACTGGCTCAGCGGCGGCGCGGGCTGGCCTTCATCGGACAAGGGACGGGGGAGGGGGCGGGTAGGCAGCGCCTTTTTTAGCGAGCTTTGGTTGGGGCGCCGGTTCTTCCTAACAGCTATTAATCGGTATTAATTGAGACGCAATTAGTGTCCTCAGCAGCGGGAACATTGGTGCCGAATCTCTTGTTCACATACTAATTTTAAGTTCAATGCATCTTTTTCATTCTTTTTCATTAAGAAAAAGGACAGAAGATAACATGTTAATTTAGTCCTGTCAAACTAAGATACGATTGATTGACATATTGAGACAAAAGCCCCTTAATAAAATCTATATTATAAAAAAAAGGAAAAAGATACTCCATAGACAGTTTAGACGTGACTAAAATTATGGCGACTAAAAATACATCAATTTACGTCAGACGAGTATTAATTTGAGAGGACTAAACTAATATTTATTATGAGTCCTTTTCATAATTAAATACAAAGAAAAAGAGAAACAAAGAAAGGACCGAGAGAGGAGAATGGAGGCCAATGTAGGTTGATCCTAAGTGTAGAAATATTTTTTTTTAATTATAAACTAGTGCTTGACCGCAATCTCGCCTGATGGTAAACAGTAATGCAATAGTTGATAATAATAATAAAATCATTTTAATTCAAGTATCACTGACTCATATAGAAATAATACACTCATACAAATACAACACTAAATCATACATTCATAAAAGTTAATACAAATAATACTAAATTCAACAAATTAAATCAACAAGTCATACATACTGCAACAATAATAATAAACGTAGTTACAATGTCAATTTAGTCGCATCAGTCCACCATATGCCGCTTACAACAGTGGAAGATGATGGGGCAATCAATCGTTAGCGCTGGCGCAGCATGCTGTTTGCGTTCCCCCGCACTCGCTGCACCAGCGATGCATTTCAATTGCGCATAGTGGCGTGGAAGCAATCCTCGCGTGCATCCGCAAACATAGCCGATGCCCTGCAATAGCGGCGGAGCGCCACATCATTCTGAACGCGTTGTTGAACTGTACACGAAGGGCACTGTAACACTTTTGCGCATAGTCAGTCCACAAGCTGCATGTGTATAGTGTAGTGCAGTATGTTCTAAAAAGCGTTATTTTAACATCTTTCGAGCACCAAGCAAACCTGCGGATAACCATTTTTGCCATGGGCGTACCCAGGTGGGGGCAGGTGGAGGCAGCTGCCCCCAGGAAATCTCGCAGAACTCCCCTAATTACTAAACAAGGTATAAACGAGGTCTTATCTCTAACTCTTAAATAAACTACGCAGTAGAAACTAACAAAATGTACGGTGAAGTTGCGAAAAAACCGCGTGCGGCTATAGCACACAAAGATTACTTACTCTAAAAAGGACTAGACTTGACTTGCCTTCCCCTAGGCTTGACTTGCCACGTCTCAGTTCCATAAGTCATCACTGGCAACCCACACTGGTCGTAGACTTTTATCTTGCGGTATTGCGGTATTTCGGACGAGAAGATTCTACGTAGCTTCCCGAAAGTAGCCCAGCCGAGGTGGACTCGACGATTGACCTCTTTTTCGAAGTTGGACCTACCTAACTGGATAGTTTGTCCCAGGTATACGTAACTGTCAACAATTTCGAGAATAGAGTCTCCAATCTTTTTAGGAGTGGGTACAAATACAAATACAAATATTTATTGGCACAAAAATACGTACCACAAGGGCATTAGATATAACTTTCGTCTTGTCCATGTTCATCCTAAGACCGACTCGCTCGGAGGCTCTACTGAGGTCTTCGAGCATTATATCAAGTCCTCCGCGGTCTCAGCCATAACTACGATATCATCAGCAAACCGAAAGTGTGTAATGTTCTCGCCATTGATGTTGATGCCCAGTACTTTCCAGTCCAAAACCTTGAAGACCAGAGCCTAGATGTACGCGGTATAAAAAACGAGGTGAAACGCAAGGCGTAGAATATCAAAGTAATCAAACTAGACAAATAATAAAAAAAATATATCAGTCATAATTACTCCCTACTTTGGGAAGAATAATCGTGACTGTTGGTTCTTTGTTATTTTGTTGCCAGAGTTAGATGTGTGCTCGTTCATAATATGAGAAGCCAGAATGACGTGCACTTTTTTATCATGAAGAATGCTGACACAGATACGGTAATTACGTTTTAATTTAATGTTGGAACTTTTATCTATTCATTACGGACACTTCCAAGGCTCTAAGTCGTTATCAAATATATAATTTTTAACATGAATAACGTAAACAATATTTTGTAAGGATATTATTTTGATTTAAAAGTGTCTCCATTGAGTGACCATTCTTCTCCATCCACCTTTATGTTTCTAGTTGACTGGACTGGCCGGGTCTGTCATGTGTTTTGTTTTAAATGAACAGATAGCTCTGCTGTTGGGGAGTTTGTTCCGCCACTTCTTCTTCCCAGCGAAAGCACTAAGAAGTGGCGAAGCGCGGGCCTTTTTGGGGGACTGTCTTATTTTTATATTGACGTTCAAAAAGTGCTGATTCTCAGCCTAATTTGAATAAATGCTTTTGATATATGTCGAAATATATAAAACGAATTTAAGATATATTTCAAACACCACAATATTTATACAACCTTTTTTAAAATTCAAATCGCAAACAAAATTGCGTACAATCGTCAATCGTTTGGATGTCTTAACTTAATTAAAACTAATCTCAAATTAAAATACAGGGTCGAAAAATTCATCTACATCACTGACGACTGGTAAAACTAAATAAGGTAGCAAAATCACCTTTCTCACCAGGGAAGCGGGCAGCAGCGCTTCTCCTGTGGAATATCAAATTACTGCGATCCCAACCCACCTACCAAGCGTGGGGATTATGGCCAAACCCCCCAAATGATGCACACGACACGCCAGATTATAAAAGAGAAATAAACATTTCTTCTGATTTGCACAAGTTGCGTACGGAGGACGGGTCTGAGCAGTTGTGTTGCGATGTGTGCCGGGTACGATGCGCCAAATGTTGTTGTGTTGGGAGTTTGGTCGTGGAAGGCCTTACCTTATTTACCTTCAAATCAATCTCCATTTGGCGCAGCATCGTTGGTCGTGTTGTTGGGTTTAACATTGCATCACCTCGCTCAACTGCCGTCTTCCTTCCTATTCGCTCAGTTTTTCTGAGTGAATAGGTTCTTACTAAACTAGTGCGCTTTACCATCAACGATCGCATCCCTGCTTAATATCAGGTGGAATTGCGGTCAAGCTCTAGTTTATAATAATTAAAAAAAAAGTTACTAAACAAATTCTCATTACTTTATCTCTCTCTCTCTCTCTCAATATCTCTCATCTGCTTAATCTCTTCCCGACTATGTTGCAGTTTGCGTAACACACTATCAGCAGTAGCAATGGGTTTTATTTTGACAGTTCAACGGCATTCATTGCGTTATTTACCCTGTTGAGCAGATACATTTTCGAACATAGGGAGCAATGGAATAGCAATAAGCTTCAAAGTTTTTCCAATTGATAGTAATGGTGTGTTACGCAATTAGGGTGTCGAATAATCAATTTTATTTTATTCGGATGGACTAAAAAAAATATCCTCGTGGACTTTTGTGTTATTGACAATAAACGTGTCAACATTAAGCAAATTGTTGATAATAAAACTTGAGCGAAAAAAAGTGGAATGTAGTACACGCGTGAACATTGTCACCACACATACTGTACGTTTCGGGACATTCCCAGAAATGAATTCCATTTCAATATTTTAGAATTAATTAATAAGGTACTTGATTGTTTTCAAATTTCAGGGAATAAAATATTAAAGCAGTATAAACGAAATTAGCATTTCACTAGTTTATAGTTTTTTAATGAATTGAATCGGTACTTTTAAGAAGTTGTTCCAAGTTTTATTGGATGACACTTGCACAGCAATATAATAACGTGCGAGCCAAGTAGCGAGTGGTCAGTGATGGACTACGACTTATAGTAATCACTTTAAAGTAGTTCAAAGACGAAAGTTACAAAAATTTTTAAAATTTTAGTAAAAGTGAACTGTACTGTGTAGAAATTAAAATTATTTTTCCATAAACACATACTCGTGTACATTTTAGATACAATATATATGTCGCAATATTATTAAAAACTAGCTGCGCCGGGTGCTTTCACCCGCGTTGGTTTCGATTTGTTTTTTATATGCTCCGCTGTTATTAGTCTCAGCGTGATTTTATATAGCCTAAATCCTTTTTGAATTAATAGGCTATCAAACGCATAAAGAATTTATCAAATCGGACCAGTGGTTCTTGAGATTAGCGCGTTCAAACAAACAAACCCTTCAGCTTTATATATTAGTATAGATAATTTTAATAATTTCAGGAAAATATTTACATTTCCTTCTACTTTAGGGCTGAAGTATCTGATAATTATTATCAAGTATAAAAAGTGTAACCAGCACCCTTCAACAATTCCATATTAATCATTAACAGGAAATTCCTCAAAACTTCTGAATAGATTGTTGACGTCAAGCTTTATCTCATTATCTATCATTCAGCTTTATATATCATTATCTATAAAAGTATAAATAGAGAATCACTCTTCCAACATAATCAGAATACATTCTTAAACTTCAACATGCTCACGATATTATTGCTCGCCGCGTTACCTCTGATCTTTTACGCGGTATACCTCATCTCCAAGCGAAAGTACCATTACTGGGAAAAAAAGAAAGTGCCATATTTACCACCAGTCACGATTTTCGGAAATTTCGCCGAATTCATTTTACAGAGAACATCTATGGGAGAACTCGTACAGAAAATATGCCAGAAATTCCCGAACGTGCCGTACATTGGCGCCTACTACGGCACCGAACCCGCCCTCATTGTACAAGATCCAGAAGTCATCAAGATTGTAATGACGAAGGATTATTATTTCTTCAACGGCCGTGAAATCTCCAACTACACTCACAGGGAGCGGTGGACGCAAAATCTGTTCTCCACCTATGGTGACAGGTGGAAGGTGCTACGTCAGAACTTGTCTCCACTGTTTTCCTCTGCCAAGATGAAGAACATGTTCCATTTGATCGAGAAGTGTTCTCACGTGTTCGAGAGGATACTGGACGAAGAAGTGCAGAAATGCAACGAGATAGAAGTGAGGATGCTGGTGGCGAGATACACGATGGATTGCATTGGAACCTGTGCCTTTGGTGTTGACACAAACACTATGGAGAAGAAAGAAAACAATCCTTTCACACGCATTGGCGGCGTTATCTTTGATACTCATAGATTTAGAGCATTTAAGAATGTTGCACGCGGTATCTGGCCAGCCATCTTCTACGCCCTGGGATTCCGAGCGATGCCGATTGAAGTAGATAATTTCTTCCATAACTTGTTGACAGGAATTTTCAAAGGGCGCAATTATACGCCGACGTCGAGAAACGACTTTGTAGATCTCGTGTTGAAACTGAAGACCAACCATTCGATGACAGGTGACAGTTTGAAGAACATGAAAACTGATGCGGGAGAGAAAGTTATCTTTGATGTGGACGACGATCTGCTGGTGTCTCAGTGCTTCTTGTTCTTTGCAGCAGGATACGAGACTTCGGCAACCACTATGAGTCACACTTTGTTTGAATTGGCAAAACATCCTGAAGTTCAAGAGCGACTGTTGGAAGAGGTAGACAACTACCTGCGTCGTCATAACAACACGTTGAAATACGAGTGCATATCAGAGACACCGTACTTGGAAGCTTGTATTGATGAAGCTCTTCGTCTGTATCCAGTGCTAGGTGTACTAACTCGCGAAGTGTTAGAAGACTACGAGTTCCCATCAGGACTGAAGCTGGAGAAGGGCGTTCGTGTACACCTCCCGGTGTATCACTTGCACCATAACTCAGAGTTCTTCCCGGAACCGGAACAGTACCGTCCAGAAAGGTTCCTGGGTGAAGAAAAGCAGAACATTAGACCGTACACTTACATTCCATTTGGTGATGGTCCTAGAATCTGTCTCGGTAAGTGCTACATTTAGTACTTTTCGGTCAACTTTAGGAAATGCTTGTACACTAATTATCCATACTAATATTATAAATGCGAAAGTAACTCTGTCTGTCTGTCTGCCTGTTACGTTTTCCCGCTTAAATTGCGCGATTTTGATGAAATTTGGCACAGACAATCTTTAGACCCTGAGAAAGAACATAGGCTGTCTTTTGTTAAAAAAAATGAAATTTCCGAGGGAAATCTAAACAGCGCGATATAACCGAATTTCACGCCGGTGAAGCCGCGGCCGGAAAGCTAGTGTAGAAATAAAGATAGCAGACACCATAATTATAATCAAACAACATACCCTTTTACCCCAACTAAGTTAGGGTCTGTCTGCTTCCTGCTGCAGCTTAATCCTTACATTCAGAGTCAAACTAAAAAGAAAGGTTCTTCAATAGCTTTAAGGGAGTCCACAGTATGTTACGTTCGTCTAAACATAATCAACAGAGTAATTGTTAACACATTATCAGAAGAATTTGATTTCGTTTTGATTGTTCAACAACAATTACTGTTTTATTTACATTGTTGAGGAGTTTTCGAACACATGGATCAACAATCATCATCATCATCATCTCAGCGTTAATCCCAGTCGCATCCGTAGCTTTTTCAGCTTTGGAGTCTGGGGTCCGCTCTACCAGTCCAACTGCTGATTTTGGCTAATCTGCTTTGGCTTCGATATTTTGCTTCGATATTTTCCGTGAAGCGACTGCCGTCTGCCCTCCACAACCCAAAGTCGATACCTAAGCATTGCAGTTTGACCAATTGTTTGAGGGCTCCAACAACACGTAAAGACTGCCACTAGATGTTCGTATGGCAACCGGGACCAACGGCTTAACATGCTTTCCGAGGCACGACCAGACCCATGCAGATATTCATATTCATGCATACAAATATTTGCACTGTGCGGGGATTGAACCCACGCCTACTTGCGCAACGGCCGCGTTCGCTACCGCTACGCCACAGAGGCTGTCAAAACAAACACATTGATCAATAATATACTACAAAATGATTCTAATTGATAATTCGTAAGTCTGTGTTTCGTAATCAGGGTGTAGTTGGTATCGGTCTGATTGAGTACATACAAACTCACATACAGTCCACCATTACGGTCAACCTTAGGAAATACTTGTACTCTGATTATGTAGAAATAAAGATAGGGAAACCGCTGGATGCGGGAGTAGCAGGACTAGTCGTCGCGGAGAGCCTTGGGGGAGGCCTATCTCCAGCAGTGGACGTCTTTCGGCTGAAATGATGATGATGAAAGATAGCAGACGCTATACAATCAAGCAACATACTAGCTAAGTTAGGGTAGCTAAATCCTTACAGTCGGAGTCAAACTAAAAAGAGAGGTTCTTCAATAGCTTTAAGGGAGTCCAATTAACAGTAGCATTTGTTTTCATTTCGACTGTTCAACAACATTCATTGTGTTATTTGCAATGTTGAGTAGACACATTTTTCGAACACATTGAGCAATGGATTAACAATATACTTCAAAATGATTCCAATTTTAAGTAATACTTACTGTGTTGCATAATTAGGGTGTAGTTGGTATCGATGTGATTGAGTAAATTCAAACTCACATAAGTATGTATACAACATGTAATGTAATTAATTACATTACACGTTTACACCCCAATTAGAATATTATGTTATAATCATAATACATACATTGAATTTTTTAATTCAACGTGTATATGCATTGTTATTTACTAAATAAGTTATACCAACTCTTGGAGAACGAAGACGTTAACGTTCTTGGAATAAGGTTTTTATTCTATATTTTATAATGAATTTTCAATTTGTATGAATACAAATAAAACTGCGATTTTAAAAGTCTAATATGACAATAATTTCCGTAGTTTTAATTATTTTTGTTTTGGCATAAAAAATACCTATATTAAAAATTATCTAAACCGATTCAGTAAACGTTTCTGAACAAACTATTTTCAGGAATTGCGTTAATTTAATTACATATTGTATGATAAGATAGCAGCGGTTATGATTCTCCAACATTGAAAATAATCATGTGAAAATCATAATATTTATTATCGCCAGTGGTAATGTGCAGATTACAGCATACCAAGATACAACTTTATCGCTAAAGCATTAAGACTCAAAGTTGATTGGTAATATTCGACAGTTTCGGGTAGCTTCACCTGCTGTCGTCCGTACCTAAAAGATTGTTGACATTACTGCATAGTATGCCAATGCTTAGGATAGGTCTGATGTTTTGAAATTCCCTTTTAAAGGCCATGAGTGCTCGGACTCCACAGCCCGAGGATATCATCCCAAAACGACTCGAATATACTACGCCATTATTATCAAATGTTTACTTCTTGATTAGACGGATGTCATCATTACAAAGCAACCTCTATCATTTTGAAACAAGTTGACTTTGATACCATTTAATAACGATGTTCTTTGATGCGTTCAACCATATCTCCCCCGAGATGCTGACGGCTACAGTGATGATGGTTTTGTTTGTGAATGCCAGATTCTTGTAATTAAAAGCTGTATGTTTGTAGAGACTCTAGATCAATTTTGGTATAAAGGCAACCCGCGAGTTACAAGTAATAGGTTGTAGATTCAAAGCCAAGGAAGCGCTTTACTTTGAGTAAATTATTTTAACACAACTGCTCATATACGGTGAAGGAAACTGTCATGAGGAAACTGGCATGTTTTGAAACCAAAAAACTAAGTGCAGCACTATATTAATAACGATTAATTTTTGTTTTAGGTATGAGATTCGCAAGAATGCAAATGGCGGCCGGTATGATAACAATACTGAAGAAATACCGTGTGGAGCTGGCTCCAGGCATGTCGAAACAAGTGACGTTTGAACCTAGATCTATAATAACGCAACCAATTGGAGGAATCAGACTGAAGTTTATTGAAAGAGAGGGTTGGGAGCAGAGGCTATTGAAGTCACCTTGAATTTTTAATAATTTTAGTTGTAAGCAATCATTGTTTCATCCCACCTACAAGTACCATCACACGGAGTGTATAGAGATGTAACTTTGACAGGAAATTTGACATAAAAATAATACAGATTGTTGCCGAACAGGCAAACACATATTACAGTAATATGTTTACTGTAGTAAATTTACTGTTAACGTTTGATTGCCCTTGATGGTAACGACACTTTTATTTCAAAGTCAAAGCCAATTTTAAACTTTAGTTTAGTTTCTCCCCTCTATCGCTCTTTGCCCCGTTTGTAGTTTGGTCTTTAAGCAGACATAAACTGAAGGATATATATTTTTTTTTTTTTCATTATCGAATTATCGAACACAATAATATTTTTCAAAGTAAATAGGGAGGTATATTAGGGGTAGTGACTATTTCATTTCATTTCATTTCACTGACGACTAAAACAAAAATTAAAAGTGTACTTCTCTATTCAGACTCACAAATCGTTTTAGCCTGGCTTAAAACTGATGTAACTAAATTAAAAGCTTATGTGGCTAATCATGTAAAGGCTATCCAGCTACTTACAAAAATGCTTACCTGGTTATATGTTAGCTCGCAAGAGAATCCAGCTGATTGTCTTAGTGACTGTGGGGTGACTCTATGAAGTGGCACCCCATGAGCTGATTGATCACCCTATATGGTGGAGGGGACCAGAGTTTGTTCATTTATATTCTTACCTTGAACATTGAGAAAACAAAATATTTGACCCTTTCAATCCGTACTTCATCACATTCGAGTCAAAATATAATCGCAGATAACTGTCCTCCTGTTGCTTTGCGCGCCTTTAGAACGCACAAAGACAATAAAAAATTTGGGCGTTATAATTGATGAAAATTTTAGCTTCAAAGTACACATTCAATTGATGAATAAAAGGATTCGTAAACTTACCTACATTTTTAAAACATTGAGACATTTAGTAGCGCAAAATAAATTTGTTTTAGGAATAACGGGGTCACGTTATTCCTAAAACAAATTTATTCTGCGCTTTGTCAGTCGCTGATTACAAACTGCATTTCGTCATGGGACGGTGCACCGAAAACCACTATAAAGCAACTGGAGGTTTCACAGAGAACCTTACTGAAACTCTGTACTTTTAAGCCTTTCCGTTAATCTACCACACTTCTGTATGAATACTATGAGTTACTGACTGTACGACAATTGTTTATCTGGAGTATCGTCTTAAAACACGCGCTATCTTACCGCACGGCCTACCTGTATGCAAGAGGTTATCTCACCTAAAAACGACTTTTATTCGAAGGTTTTACCCATCGTTTGGCCCTTATTTATATGACAAAATTGATAAAGTTCAGGAAATATACTTACTCGATGAATAAAATGACGATGAAAAAGTCGGTATCTCTGTGGCTTTGGAAGTTGACGTACGACCACACTGAGGATATACCGACTATCCTGAAATAGTGACGAAACAGTTTGTAAATTTCGCCTAAAGAATCTACTAGCTAAAATTACTTTATTTTTTAAACACCCTCTACACCATTTCACCTTTCACATTACACACCTAGAGGACATGAAACGTTCAATCGTACTTTTTTGTGTTATAATTATGTTCATAGCATGAAACTGTTTCCTTTTGTTACTAAGCTCATACTTGTATATCCAGTCTGAGGGCATGAGGCGCTGCGTGCTGAAACACAGGCTTTAAACCTAGTTCGGCAGCAGATGCTAATTGAACACAATTATTTTGATTGACTTACTCTTAAGCATAATTTTAAGTAGTTAAAACAAATTGTGTAACGGATTTACTTTTAAGTTTAATAAATATATTATTATTATTCCCTTTATTTTTCCATGTCTACATATCACTTTATATTTTTAAATATTTATATAACAAACATTTAAAAAAAATAGTGTTCCACCGATGACGGGAGTAGGGTCCAAGCTACCGATGGTTAGGGCTCCAGAGACAGGAGCCTCCACGCGATGCGGGCTCTATCGAGGAGTACTGCCTTTTGAATAAGGCCCTTAATCCAACTGCCTAACGAGAGCCTCAATAGATGTTGGTCGAGGCTCTTGGCTGTCAAACCATGGGCCGATACGACAATCGGTATAATGACAGCCGAGTTCACATTCCACATGTCAACAACCTCGTGCGCCAAGTCGAGATATTTAATTTGTTTCTCTTTCTCAGCTTTCCCGAGATTCCCGTCATATAAAATGGTAACATCAATAATCATTGCAAGGTGCGCTAATTGATCTATCACTACTATATCAGGCTTATTTGCAACAATAGTCCTGTCAGTAATGATAGACCGATCCCAGTACAACGTGATATGGTCATTTTCAAGAACTGGGAAGGGTAGATACTAATAATACGGTACCTCAGAATTCACAAATTTATATTTCAAAACTAGTTGCTGGTGGATAATCCTAGCTACTTGGTTAAGCCTGTGCCAATACTCGCTATTAACCAGACGAGAGCAATCAGAGATAATATGTCTGATGGACTCACCCGGATGGTGACATGCCCGACACACGTCAATCGTCCCGTCCTTCATAATATATCTCCGGTAGTTATTCCTCAAGATAACTTCGTCCATAATTGCACAGACGAAACCTTCAGTTTCCCCAGAAAGGTCACTGAATCGTAGCCAGGATACGGAAGCTAAGAAGTCTACATCGGGCTGATGAAGTGCCCGATAAAATCGCCCGTGAAGTTCCTTGCTTTGCCATTGGAACGGAACCCGAATTGTTCATCGGGGATGAGGCCCTTGTTTTCGGCATAGGCTCTGAGACGCTTATAAATAAGCCTCTCATAGATTTTGTAGAGAACTTTTAGCAAGCTAATAGGACGATAGCTCGAAGGCTCAGATTTTGCCTTGCCGGGCTTAGAAATGCCTATAACGATCGCTTCTTTCCGCGCTTGTGAATCACACAAAGCTCCTATACAATGTGTAACATGAACAACTATTCGAAAAATATGCCGATCTGGCACAACTACTCTTTTTGGGCATGGGCTGTACATTGGCAAGCTTTCAGGACTTGGGTACTATACCAGTCCTAATTGAGAGGCGATACAAACGCATCAACACAGAAGACAACTAAGGCGGGCGACATGCTTTAATAACAATCACTGATATACCATCTGGACCACTAGCCTTATTCACGTCCAGACGACACAGTACTCTCAGAACCTCCTTGTTCCTAATACGAACCTCAGGCATTGAAGTTCCGCAATGAGGTAAAATAGGTGGAGAAACACTGCCAGTGTCAAGATGCGAATTATGGGCAAGGAGAGATGCAAAGAGGCCTGCTTTCTCTCTCGCCGTATGAGCCAGTTCTCCATCAGGCCTAACCAGCGGAGGCAGTGTGGGCCGACAGAAGTTCGCCTCGATCGATTTGGCAAGGGACCAAAAAGATCTGCTACCGGATGGCTGCGTAAATAACTTGTTGCCAATATGGGTAATGCGGTCGAAGCGAGCCTTCTTAAGCGCCTTTTTGTAGGACTTGGCAGCATGGATAAAGGCTCTCTTCTTTGAATTTAGATCCGGAGCTCCGCGGTCACGAGCGTCAACCCAGGTGAGAAATGCCGTGTGCTTACGCTGTTCAGCTTGGACACAATCGGTATTGAGCCATGAGTGAGCATTGTCAGCAGCCTCACTGAGGTGGTCAAATAATCAAGTTGTCTCCTGATCACCGCTGTGCGTTCGGTAGACACAGGTGTAAATAATTTTGTCCACACCAGTGTCAATCAACAGCCATGGGGACGATAAGTGAGGGTCTTCGAGGTGACAGAGACGCCGGCAATAGATGTCATTCAGGACATACACAGACTCCGGCACGCTGTAGGAAATGATGCTCCAATGCGTATCCCGGGTAGCTGAGGTATGCCGCATCAGACAAATATCTGATCTGGGTCTCCGTCAAGAAAAGTAGATAGGGCTTTTCAGTCTCAAGGTGGTAATGTACTACAATGAGATTGGAGTGCAGACCTCAAATATTAGAGAGATGCACTTTGAATAAGAGGACGTGCGCGAATCCTGCGGTCCATGGCCCTGTATGGGGCCCCTGTGTGGGCGATGGACCTGACGGCCGGAACACTCGCCATTCTGCGCAAGCTGCAGAGTGTGATGGCCGTCAGGGTCGTCCGCGGGTATCGCACGATATCCTACGAGGCGGCTTGCGTCCTGGCCGGATTCCCGCCCTGGGATCTAGAGGCGAAAGTACTCGCGTCATTGTACCGATGACGCGAGGAAGAGCGGAAACGGGGCCCCAGTCCGGTGCAGCGGCAGATCGAGCTGCGCCGAGAGGAGCTCCGTCAGGTCCTGGTGGCGGACTGGCGGCAGAGGCTTATGCGCCCTACCGCCAGCCTCGCTACCGTCGAGGCGATCCGGCCAGTACTCGACGCCTGGCTCGGGAGGAGGCACGGCTCCCTGTCGCCGAGGCGACAAAGCGACCAGGCGACGAAGCCGAGGCGGGTCGCTAGTTATAAATAAATTTCAAAATAACATTTGCTACGCAGTTTACATATTTGAAAGTTGTTATGTAACAAAGACTCACATCTAAGAGACACATCTAGTAGTCAACAGAGAATATGGAAGTTGTTATCTAATAAACACTCATATCTAAGAGGTATGTACATGCAGCGATCACATATTCCATATTAATACAATAGGGAATATAAAAGTCATCGGAATTTTGCTACATAATATGTATTCAGGAAACCAAGAGTTTGAACATTTTATGTTAGAATAAAACTAGCTGTTCATACGTTTTGATCGTGAAGGTAATGGAATTTTACAAGAAAAATACAATTTAAAAATAAAGCAATGCAGGGTCTAAATCGTAAGCTGATTCCATGGAATTTCATGATGCCAGCGTGTATGAAGTCATCGTCTTATTGAAAGGTTTACCTTATTGTACAAAATGTTAGAGAACTCCTTGATGTTGTCAGATTTCGGGTAGAGTCCCGACATTCCACTGATGACGATTCTCTGAGACGAGAGGTGCGCTCTTATCCCCTCTTTGCTGTAGCTTCTTGTCGCACTAACCCGGGTGAGAGAGCGCCGCTTCGGAGATTAATGGAAAACTATAACCCTCATTTTGTCAAGGTAAGACATATTCGCCTTAAGTAAAAATAACTTTAAAAAACAAATTGTTCTGTGCCTCAAAGAGTTGACATAAACAAAGTTCGTAAACAAAACCTAAATTAAGTCTTAGATTAAGGTTGATTAAGATTGTATCTTTTCATGTATTATCTTTCCAACTTTATATTTTTAGTAACCTGTGGAAACGTAGTGGATTGTGCATTAGTTTAAAGCAATGTATACCTAAATTTATAATTTAATGTACAATTTATTGTTTGTTTTCCCCAACAAAATAAAATACTTAAAAATATTAAGAGATAGCTTAGAAAACGAATATATGTTTGTTATGTTCCAGTTGTAATGTGCTAGCAAGAGGGCAAATCCATTTTTTATGTATCATTTTAATTTTTATTTTTTTTGTTGGTTTGGGAAATCATCAAATGACTTCTCCCGCTCTGGGCGGAGCGGAGGGGGTGTCAGACTTTTACTGACTAAAACCCACCCGTGTTTCTTCACTTGCCTGTGCGACGGCCAGGGCCGCGGTTTCTTGTTTAACCAACCCGCAACCCTGACCCAGGAGGCATCGGTCTTCGTGGACCCCGTCACGATGTGCTGATATCTCTTTGAGGCGCGCGTGAAACGCGACGCGCCGTCGACTCGGACCTGGTCCTTACCGGGCGGCGAGCTGCCCACTGCTCACCACCCGCAGGCCCACGCCTACGGTGGCTGGGAGTTAGGTGTCGTCTCCCGACCAGGGTGTCTACAGTGGCGTGAGGGCGCTGGGATTCCCGTTGCCTCACGCGCTCCGCCTCCTCCTTTGCCAGCATCACTGCTTGAGTATTAATTTTTCAAATACTTTGCCGAATTCAGATAAGATAGAGATGGGTCTGAAATTGGCAACGTCGCTTGTATTACTCGATCATAATCTCAAGTTGTTTATCCTGTTTAACAGATTTACCAGTTCGATTATTAATAATTTTCGAAGTAGTTTTTACTTTATTATTGGAATTTTTTATTGTATCACTTAAAAATTTTGATTTAGCAAATACACTAATTGTTTCGAATATTTTTTTACATACTCTAGTATCAACCTGTATTTTTTCAAACTCATACAGTCTCGCTTTACTTTTATAAATACCCGGAGTAGCCCATTAGTTAAAGCCAACATACGATCCATTAATTTAAATGATTGTAATCTTGAAAACATTTTGGTATTCCTTTTACACAACACCAAAAAGGGCACCATACATAATTTTATGAGTTACATTATTTTTAAACATTTTGCAGCGACTGGCTGTATAAGGTCTGCATTGAAGTTTCTGCGGCTTTTTATGTAATGGCATGGAGAAGCTAGCTAATAAACTACAGTGATCGGATGTTAAATCAGTTAACACAAATTTACTATGGGAATTAATCAAGAAGAAGGTTGACAAAGATACCCTAATGCGAGTATTTTCAAAAAACAGATTGAAAAGTCTAATACTTGAAGGAGTAACATCTAAAATATTAATGTTGAAATCCTTATAGAGAGAGGAAGGTTCCTAATAGATTTAATGAGTTTGAGATGGATTTCTTAGCAGAGTGGCGCAGTGGAAGTTATAGATAGGGAGTTTGTTGGAAGTTATAGATAGGGAGTTTGTTGGAAGTTATAGATAGGGAGTTTGTTGAAGTTATAGATAGGGAGTTTGTTGAAGTTATAGATAGGGAGTTTGTTGAAGTTATAGATAGGGAGTTTGTTGAAGTTATAGATAGGGAGTTTGTTGAAGTTATAGATAGGGAGTTTGTTGAAGTTATAGATAGGAACTGGTTAGAAGCAATAGAGGAGGAAAAGTGTTCGTTAGAGAAGAATGGGACATGGGAATTAGTAGACGAAAAAGAAGCTTACGGAAGAAAATTAGTGACTTGTAAGTTAGGTTAGTTTAAGGGGGTGCACTTAAGTTTTGTGATAATCAAATATTTTTATTAGGGGAGGAGAAACACTGCGTTAGCACAGTGGAAGCGTGAGCATAATAATATTGGAATAGGTTTGTGAAACATTGGAAAAGGTTTGTGAACTCTTTTTTATGCGTTTATAGGTACGATTTATGGGATTATGTATATGTTTTTTTAGATTTATGTGGTTGGTTGTTGTTGGTTGTGGTTGGTTTGATTTGTAGTTTTTCTTTGTTAAGGTTGGTAGAGTGTTTAGTTTTTGTCTTATTGTTGTGAGGTTTAGGGTTAGTTTTGTGTTTGGGTTTGATTGTTTAGAAAGTTTTTGAGAAAATGGTGAGTTGTCCAAAGTGTTAAAAAAATTTTACAGTAAGGTTTTCGAGAATGTAGTTAAGATGTTTAAAGTGGTTCTGGATGTTTTTCTCTCCAAAGGGTTGAGATTAAGGGGGTGTGTTGGAAGTAATCTCAACTCCTTTGTGAGAATACTGGCCGAATCATGGATTGCGTGTTTTTAAATAGTGAATGTCAAAATAACTAGAAGGTTTGTACTGCGTCAAATTGACGCAGTTCACTATAAACCATATTGTCGTAAAGATGTCTAAATTGTAACATTATTTCTAGTAATATATATGAACAAAGGATGGCATATAATAAAGGGGTTTGAGTCCTAAATTTTATCTTTCATTTGTGAGCCCTGCAAGAGACCTGTAAGGTTCAACAGGTTATGGGCCCAGAACGCAGGAACGCGAAGAAAGTAATACGGTTGTAAGATGGAACAATTGAAGATGGAATAAATGAAGGGCGCACAAATGAAGGGCGCACAAATGAAGGGCGAACAAATGAAAGTGATTCAGAGAATGAAGAAATAAGTGAACAAATAAATGAGTGTATGGAACAAAACACAAGGATACAGTTGGACAACCAAAGGGAAACCAGTATTGGGAGAAATTTTGGAGATAGAGTTGAAGTAGAAGTTGAAATAAATCATGAGATTGATAATGAAGCTGATACAGAGGAGATGCGAGTCAAGAGATTATTGAAGAGAGAGTTAATGAGTGTGAAGAAGAATCTAGTGTACCCAGGAGGAATCCTTATAGAGAGAGGAAGGTTCCTAATAGATTTAATGAGTTTGAGATGGATTTCTTAGCAGAGTGGCGCAGTGGAAGTTATAGATAGGGAGTTTGTTGGAAGTTATAGATAGGGAGTTTGTTGGAAGTTATAGATAGGGAGTTTGTTGAAGTTATAGATAGGGAGTTTGTTGAAGTTATAGATAGGGAGTTTGTTGAAGTTATAGATAGGGAGTTTGTTGAAGTTATAGATAGGGAGTTTGTTGAAGTTATAGATAGGGAGTTTGTTGAAGTTATAGATAGGAACTGGTTAGAAGCAATAGAGGAGGAAAAGTGTTCGTTAGAGAAGAATGGGACATGGGAATTAGTAGACGAAAAAGAAGCTTACGGAAGAAAATTAGTGACTTGTAAGTTAGGCTAGTTTAAGGGGGTGCACTTAAGTTTTGTGATAATCAAATATTTTTATTAGGGGAGGAGAAACACTGCGTTAGCACAGTGGAAGCGTGAGCATAATAATATTGGAATAGGTTTGTGAAACATTGGAAAAGGTTTGTGAACTCTTTTTTATGCGTTTATAGGTACGATTTATGGGATTATGTATATGTTTTTTTAGATTTATGTGGTTGGTTGTTGTTGGTTGTGGTTGGTTTGATTTGTAGTTTTTCTTTGTTAAGGTTGGTAGAGTGTTTAGTTTTTGTCTTATTGTTGTGAGGTTTAGGGTTAGTTTTGTGTTTGGGTTTGATTGTTTAGAAAGTTTTTGAGAAAATGGTGAGTTGTCCAAAGTGTTAAAAAAATTTTACAGTAAGGTTTTCGAGAATGTAGTTAAGATGTTTAAAGTGGTTCTGGATGTTTTTCTCTCCAAAGGGTTGAGATTAAGGGGGTGTGTTGGAAGTAATCTCAACTCCTTTGTGAGAATACTGGCCGAATCATGGATTGCGTGTTTTTAAATAGTGAATGTCAAAATAACTAGAAGGTTTGTACTGCGTCAAATTGACGCAGTTCACTATAAACCATATTGTCGTAAAGATGTCTAAATTGTAACATTATTTCTAGTAATATATATGAACAAAGGATGGCATATAATAAAGGGGTTTGAGTCCTAAATTTTATCTTTCATTTGTGAGCCCTGCAAGAGACCTGTAAGGTTCAACAAATTATATCAAAAAAATAGTATAATGTCAAAATTAAATGAGTATCAATGTCAAATAATTTACAATTTATCATTAAGGAATTCCTGAATTGTATAATAGCGTTTCTCCAATAATAGATGTCTTAATTTGTTTTTAAATTGAATAATAATTTTAGGTCCTTCATCCCATTTGGTAATTTATTAAATATTTTTGGGGCCATACAAAGTATGTATTTGAGCATCAAGGCGGTCTTTGAAGGTCTACCGCATAGTTCATGTCTGTGTTTTTCTCTGATAATTTTATAGCAATTTTCAGATGCTTTTCTAAATAGATGAATGTTCTTTTTAACAAAAATAGCAGTCTCAAATATATACAAACAAGGCAAAGTCATTATTTTTAACAAAACAAAATAAAGCTTACAGCTGTCGGTTACTTTTATACCAGTAATAGCCCTGATGCATCTTTTTTGTGATTTGAACACCATATCTTTATTACAGGAGTTACCCTAAAACATGACTCCGTAGCGCAGTAGTGAATCGACATATCCATAGTATGTAGTTACTTCCGTAGTTTAATTGACTACTTTCTTCAGTTTAAACAAAGTAAAAGCAAACTAGCTAATTTTTTTAATTAATATTGAAGTGTGTTGTTTCCAATTAAGTTGATTGTCAACAGGTAGGCCTAAAAAAATTTATTCTCAACTTCTTCAATTTTTTCATCATTAAAGCTTACGTTTAATTTCGAATTGGCTACTCTTTGACGGAAGTTTATAATTTTAGTTTTCTTTAAATTTATAATTAAGTTGTTACGTTCTAACCAGTTAACGGCTTGCTGCAATGCATTAGTTATTTTAGTTTCAAAGTCATTATTATTTTTTTCAAGTTTAACAATGATAGTACTGTCGTCGGCAAACAATGTCATAGGATAGGGTATATTTTGAGGAAAGTCATTTATATATATAAGAAATAGCAAAGGCCCTAGCACACTGCCTTGGGGCACACCATAGTATATTTTCCGTTTTTTGGATATGTATTTTACAACTGTTTTGTTTGATTTACAAATTCGACTTATTTCGGTGTGTTTTGTTCTATTTTTTAGATAGGAATTTATGAGTGATAAGACATTACCCTTATCCCGTACGCGTTTAACATGCTCAGCAGTATATCATGGTTGACCAAGTCAAATGCCTTTGTCATATCCATGTATATTGCTGAAATAGGGATTCTTTCATTCATGTTAGGAATTATATCATTAAGAAAGTCATATATTGCCATATTGATTGAATGGTCTTTCCTAAAACCTTTTTGTTCCTTTACAAGTATGTTATTTCTATCGAAGAATGCATCTATAGATCTGTACATCCATTTTTCGAATATCTTCGATATTACCGGAATAAGAGCTATTGGCCTGTAGTTTTTAATGTCTCTCTCATCGTCCTTTTTAGGTAATGGTTTTATGATAGTAGGTTTAAGTTTATCAGGGTACGTCCCAGATTCAATACTTAAATTAATTATATAGCTGAGGGGCTGTAATATTATTTCGGAAACATACTTTACAACCTTTGTTGAAATATCGTCATAACCTACACTATTTTTACTTTTTAAATCTTTTATAATTTTATTTACGTCATGTGATAAGATAGGGGCAAAAAACATCGAGTGCGATGAGTAATCTATTTTATTGTTAGTAGTCAGAGGTGTCGAAACAGTGGAAAGTTTTTCTGCTTGGCTTATGAAGTAATCGTTGAACATGTTTGCTATGTCTTTGGGTGTAGTGTATTTAACTCCGTCATTAATTATTTCTTTTATATACTCTGGTGGAGAGTTGCTTCTATTTTCATTTATTATTTTCCATGTCATCATCGATTTATTATGTGCTGTTCTTATTTTATAGTTACTTTTTGCTAATTGGGTCAATTTTATTATTTTCTTAAGTCTGTTTGAATAGTTTCGAAGTTTAGTCACGTTTACATTAGATGAATTTAATCTATGGTGCCATAACAACTGTGTTTTTATTTGGCTACACCTTCTAATACCAGGTGTTAGTCAGTTTGGTTTTTTTATTAGTTTTCTTTTTTTTTAACAATTGGAAAACATAAATTATAAAACAATTGAAAAAGTTCGAAAAACTTGTTATATGCTATATTAGGGTCTTTACTGAGATAGACATCAGAGAAAGAAATTGATTTCAAACAGTCTTTGAATTTCAATAAGTTTTCACTACTATAGTCACGCACTTTTATATTCCAAGTTTTAATTAAATATGTCTTTTTCACCGGGAGCTTTAAAGTTTGTGCTGTATGATCCGACAAATGTAGATCAAGGACATTATGGGTAAATCTTCGTGAAATATTATGTGCAAAATTGTCAATTTCCAAAGATAGATTGTACTTCAATAGGAAACTAGTAAACTCGAGAGATACTCTATCCTGTTTTAAAATATTAATATTGAAATCGCCACATAGAATTACATACTTATTCGAGTTGTAACAGTATGTTGATAAAATAATATTTAATTTTGAATAGAACACTTCTAAATTGTTTAACTTAGGTACTCTGTATATACAAATAATGATTATGTTGTGTTGTATAAGTTCAATTGCGCAAACTTCAACAACGCCTTCAATAGACATTTTACCGATATTTATAAGTTCTTTATATTGGAGACCAAATTTTACCAAAATACCGGCTCCTCCTCTTTTTGTAGTTCTTGTATATGAAGTGGCTAATTTATAATTAGGTATTCAAAGGAGCTCCTAGTGTCCTCGCTCCACAAAGTGTTCCGTGACGCAAATTATGTCTACACAATTTCTTTGTTTGGCTAGTTCCTGTAGGTGCTGTGTTAGTTGATCCGTCTTGTTCATGAGTCCCGCGATGTTTTGATGCATGATAATCAGATAATTATAGAAAAAACATGCCTGAATCCCTAATATCTGAGGAAGAAGAATTAGATATTGTTACATCATTGTCAGCATCAATTTCAGTAACCATCCTCTGGAGATTGGAGAAAATATTCTTCATCCCTGTTCCATTTATGTGTCCTTATTGCGCAGAAAACATATCATAGCCCCATTTTAAATCTGCATTAGAGTCCAGTAAGTAGGCATATTCGTGAGTTAAGTTGTCCAGATACAAGAGATTGTTAAAAGTTTCTATTCTTGCATTATATATAGATGTATGATAGCCATATTTGTAGGTTGGAAGACAAATTATTACGTTGGTGTTCTTGATGTTTCCGATCGTTTCTCTAATAAAAAATATAATGTCGTGATAGTTTCCAGTCCGTATGAAGTCCATCTCTCCCATTATGAAAAATGAAAATAAACAATATTTTATTTAAAAACTAAGTTGGTACGAACAAAATTGAGGTTGACCTCTATTTTAAGTTTGAAAACACTTGTGCCAGGAGAGGCCGCTCTCCCTTAACATATTACATATTTCTTATCAACTTCATTAAATTGAAACCTTTAAATTAAGAAATACAGGTATGAACTAAATCTATGTGAGCGCAAACTAAAAGTAAGCATGTGTGTGTGCAAGCGTGAGTAAGTATTAGTGTGTATGGTGTGTCTGTATTTGTGTATTGGACTGTGTGTGTATGTGTGTGTGTGTAACAATTTATTTATTTATGTATTAATATACACATGGACATACCTATATTTTTGAATTTACTTTTGCTTTTATTTGTTTACTTTTCAATTATTATTATTATTTTTATTATATTTATATAACAAGCGTACACCTGACATATGAAATATTACTTCCTATTAATAACAACAAAACTAGCTAATAATATGGACAATCATATTTTCAGTATCTTCATAGTCTAAAGTTTTTAGCCATTCTGTCACCATCCGTTTACACTCCAAAGTAGTTTTTGTATATATTTTAAGAATTTTGTTAATAGAGTTATATAAATGCGAAGATTGATTTGAAAATTGGTGCTTAGCAAAGTAAGTTCTACATACACTTGTTTTAGTTACTTCGTAATTTCGTCTTTTTGTTAAAATAGTAGGATCAACTGTAAGGGACTTATGTTTCCTTAGAGTGGTATGCAGAATAATATACAATTTGCGTATACTTAAAAGGTTGGCTTCTGAATAAAGAGTGGCTGTAGGAATCTTAGTTTTTTAAAAAACATTACTTTTAAGAGTATTCTTTGAGCACGCTCCACCTCCAGGAATTTAATTTTTGATGCGCCGCCCCATACTGGAATGCAGTAGATCATGATCGACTGAGCCAAGGCAACATAGACCTTTTTAGTAGTTCAATGCTAGCCGAGTGTCCAAGGATTTTGAAAATCCATATCAAATTCCTAATTCTACCAACGATTGGATCAATCTGAGAATGCCAAGACAGTCTTTCGTCAATCATAATTCCCAAGTATTCTGTGGTATCCATTTTGTTTATTGTCACAACACACAATCACAGTTGTTGTTAATACTGTCGCAATCATGTATTTTAAGACTATAACCGGGGCGAGGTTGGGTTTTACCGTTAATTGCAAAACAAATTTTACATTAATATAAATTAAGAAAAGTGTTGGATAAAAATTTCATATCATTCCTCATCTTTTATATCGCGTTCATCAAAAAACTTAAATCATTTGCCAGCGGCGGTCTCTCCGTCTGACTACAATTTATGTAAAAAAGCTTGGGACTGACCTGCTCGCTCTGTGAAGCATTGTTATTAAGCAATATACGTAATTATAAGGTAAATTATTGTAAACATTCTCATTTTTAATGTCTGGACTTGAAAAAAAGACGATGATCCCTGAGTTTGTTTCGGCTATTTTTCTTCTCAGAAGTAGTCAGTTAGGAAATGCCGACTTCATCTAGTGAAAAAAAAAAAACATGACGTGTAAAAGTGATTGGTGATCCTACTTGCTTAATAAACGATTTCATTTCACCACCATCCATTTTTTTACCATCAACGATTGCATCACTGCTTATCATCAGGCGGGATTGCGTTCAAGGACTAGTTTATAATATTAAAAAATATATATAAACCTGTAACAAATTTTAACATGTTTTTGATGCCACGCAGGTCAACCCAATATCATCAGCTGGTCTCCGTTTCAAAAGCAAACATCCAGAAGTGGTGCAGCATGCGGGCTCCATTTCTGGTCTCAGCGAGTTCGACGCACAGTTCTTCAAGGTGCAATACCAACTAGCAAAAAGCATGGACCCCATGGCCCGCAAGCTCTTGGAGCAGACACACCAAGCCATCTATGACGCTGGTTAGTGAACAACCACTTCCTACTAGGGTTGTAACGGAGGTAGTTATATCGGTACCGGAACCGGAATCGGAGTTTTTAAATTTGATTTGAATTTAAAGTGGTGGTAGGAGAGAGATTTTTTTATTTAAACACAAAAAAGATTATTCAGTAAATTTTTTCATTGAAATTATTTATTGAAAAATTAAACACAAACAGTGAAAATAAAATTGGCATATTTCTAAATGAATAATTAATTAAATGATGTTAAGTAATTAAAACGCAAAGTAGCATATTATATGACATGAAATGAACAAAAGCTTTGAAACAAATTAAATCTAATGTTTTGACTCCAAAACTAGCGAAAAAAGCGATAGAGTAGACGTAGCAGGAGTCAGGAAATTCCCCGCGTGATATGTATGAACCTGCACCCCAATCGCGTAACGCACTATTACAATCAATTGGAACCATTTTGAAGCATATTTCTAGTCCATTTCTCCATATGTTCAATAAATGTGTGTGCTCAACAACATAAATAATGCAATGATTGTTGTTGAAATGAAACCCATTGCTACTGAGTGTGTTACGCAATTACCCTGCTGTTCATAACAGTCGACAGGCCGCCGCCGCTATGGTATGCTTTAATAACCTTCGATCAAAACCTCCGATTTAAAAGTATCGAACCGAAGGTATGATAATAATCGGAAGTTCCGACTTAACGGAGTTGGAGTCGAAGCTCCGTAACATCCCTGATTACTACGCCCGATAGTTCTTTTGGCATTTGTCAAAATCAGAAATAACATCACCATTTTGTTTTAAAATACAATTTCACTAAACAATTTCGAAAATAGTTATATTCATTTATTTATTTATTCTTTATTGTACTCCAATCAAGCATTGAACAAAATACATTCATCACAAAACATACAATGGGCGGCCTTATCGCTAATGCGATATCTTCCAGGCAACCAAAGAATGGACAGATTCTCCTGAACCACAAATGGGACTGTCGTTGGTGCAAACATCATTATTACATTATACTAAGGTAGATACAAAAATACAAACATATACATACATAAATTTATAGATACTGAATATAATAGGTAAGCAAGTAAATTAGCCAAAAAGTGATTGTAGAACAAGATCATAACGACAAGTAGTGTTCCCTCACAAGTCTCTTGAATTCCTGCAAAGATTGTGCGCGTTTAATTTCAATAGGCAATGCATTCCACAAACGAGGGGCCTGAACAGTGAAAGATTTATTACGGAACGCTGTGGAATACTTAGGCATTTTGAGCTTTAAGTTATCTGATGACCTTAACGATTTAGTATGTGTGTGTAATTTGTATGACTAATTAATTTTTTTTTTATTTTCAAGCGTTGTAGCTAGTGTGCCTACCCAGTAGCTCTCATTAATATGTAAAGTTGTATTAAAATGGTCGATGTCACCATTATATACGGGGTCTTTCTGACATCGTAACGCAAACTTCGCGAAAAAGCTAGACCGCATGCCACTAATAAAATTATGATAGTCATTTATGTCGTTAATGAGCGGTTACAGAAATCACAATGTTTAAAAAAAACGTGTCGACTCGGCTTTTGAACGTTGCAAGCGTGCCGCCGTGCGTGTTTCTAGGTATGACGTTGACCCCTGATGTGAACTCTATTAAATCAGCTGATAGAATAGTTTTTCGAGTTTTGTTCACATGGCGCTTTTATATCTAATTAGCGAATTAATTAATTTTTACTTTAAAATCTTATTGGGTTATAATGTGTAGCAATTATGAACGGTCTAAAGTGAAAAAAACTGCAATTTTTTTTATTAGGAAGAAGCCGACGAATAAATCCAATACTGGTGGTTCAGAATCATGTACTGGATCCATGGTACTCGTTTGTGCGTCGATGTCAGATACACCCTTTATAACGGAGTACCATGCTTATTGCAATTTTTAGAAACTGTGGAAACATTGTCTCCATCGCTAGGCTCAGATGTAGTAAAATGAATACCTACACCTAATTGTTTTGACGCACATTTTTATTCTTCTCGCTTAACAATGATCACAAACACAATAAAATAAGCCCAATAAGCCATCTCAATTAATAACAGAAATTGTACTCACAAGATATTTTAGTGAAAAACATCATTTTCACCAAATTCTCATTGATAAAATCTGTCTTCACAGCCGCTTGGCATTTCTTTTATGAAAAACGTAAGTAATGGCTTCATCGTCACAAGTCGTCACACCCAATTTGCAGGTAACAATAATATTAGAGTTCCAACTATAATTTGCTAATTTGTTTTACTATTTCTAAGACTCATTGCTTAAGACGTTTAAACATTTATTTAAAACGTGCGTCATGCTTTTTCGTTCTATCAACAGTAGGTCAAACGACTATTTCTATTAAACAAATATTTATTTATAAACTCATTTGCAAAAAAAAACAGGCACCTGAGCAGTGAACCTTTATAAATGTTAACATAGATAGTTATATATAGTTATAGGTAGTTTTTTTTTTAATATTTATAAACTAGCGGTTGACCGCAATTCCGCCTGATGGTAAGCAGTGATGCGATCGTTGGTGGTAAAGCGCGCTAGTTTATAAAGGGCCTACTCACTCAGAAAAACTGAGCAAATAGGAAGGAAGACGGCAGTTGAGCGAGGTAATGCAATGTTAAACCCAACAACACGACCAATGATGCTGCGCCAAAGGGAGATTGATCTGAAGACCATCCACGACCAAACTCCCAACACAACAACATTTGGCGCATCGTACCCGGCACACATCGCAACACAACTGCTCAAACCCGTCCTCCGTACGGCTTCACCAGACATCATGCCGGAACACGACAAATCGCTTGGCGGCAAGGCTTTGTCTGGTGGATGGTAACTTCTGCCGGCGGCCGATGTTATGGCCTACCACCGAGCAATTTATCCTCACAATTTGGTAAATTAATAAGAAAATAATCGTTTTCATCAGTATTTCATAAAATTTTCATACAATTTATGGCAAATAATTCTAAACCTCGCTAGTATATGTTTGCTAGTAGTGCATATGTTCATAAAATAAAGATTTTTTATTTGTTTTTCTTTAATAAAGTAAAAGCAGATAAATGTTTAGTATCGAGTGTGACCCCTCTAGCTAAAATCACTGCTTGAATTCGTCTGGGCATGCTAACGAGTATATCCCGGATACTTGCTTGCGGAATACGTTCCCAATCCGCAGTAATCACATTCTTCATTTCTTTGATGGTCTGTGGAGCCGGTTGTACTAATCTCACACGCCGTTTCAGAACGTCCCAGACATGCTCAATGGGATTGAGGTCGGGACTTCGAGCTTGCCAATCCAAACGACGATTGCCGACTTCTTGCATATACGCTTCAACATCGCAAGATCGGTGGGCGCGAGTATTGTCGTCCATAAAAATCGAGTCTTCGCCTAGAGCGGACAATGCGGGTTGAGTATGAGGAATTAGAACTTCGGTGGTATATCGATGCCCAGTCAATGAGCCGTTTTCAATGAAGACTAACTCTGTACGATCCATTGAGTTTATTCCTGCCTAAAACATAACAGAGCCCTCATCATAAGGTGTGATTACTTCGAAACATGCCTCTGCAAAGCGTTCTCCTTGTCTTCTTAGGACTCGCTGACGTCGATCTTCACCGAACAAAGATATCCTGGCTTCACCAGCCATTAAAATTAATACATGCTTAAGTGACAAAGAAACTGTGACGTACGGAGTTCCGCAGGGCAGCGTGCTTGGACCTGCACTTTTCAAAATCTATATAAACGACTTGTGCAAGCTGCCTCTAAATAAATCACGAATTTCACCTATGCTGATGACACCGCGATTGTGGTATACGGTAAAACTTGGAGCGAGGTAAAGAGCACTGCTGAACATTCCTTAAAAACAGTTATGAACTGGTTGCTACTTAACCTACTCATTCTAAACGTGGCAAAAACAAACTTCATCCCCTTTTTTATAGATTACAGAAATAAAGCTCCGCCAGAATATGTAATCACAGCACATACATGCTCTAATCCCAATTCCTGCTCATGTACGAAGCTTACTCATCTCAATTATACAAAGTACTTGGGTGTAGTGATCGACGATGGACTGAAATGGTATAACCAAATTGATAACACTGCATCAAAAGTCAGAAAACTCATCTATATTTTTAAATCTCTAAGACATTGCGCTGATATTAATACGTTAAAAATGGTTTATCTGGCACTCTGTCAGTCCGTTATCACCTACTGCATCCTGGTATGGGGAGGGGCAGCAAAAACCAAGTTCATTGTATTGGAGCGAGCACACAAAGCTGTACTCAAAGTGATGTATAGTAAATCATATAGATTCCCTACAATCGAAAAATGTGCCACGGGCCGAGCGGTGACTGTATATATTGGCAACGAGAAGCCTCCTTCTGAACGTCCATAGACTAATATGCACATTTCTTACTTCTTGGAGGTTGTTCTTAAGATCCACATACGAAGAATTGCGAATTCTCAATGCGTGACTCACAAGAAAACGATCATCCCGTAGTTGGGTACATGGTTTTCTTCCAGAACCAGGATTTCTCTCGACGGAACCAGTCTCCTGATATCGCTGCCTGGTCCTTTGGAGCGTCGTCCGACTAAAATTTAGCCTCCTAGCCATGGGGCATTAGCTGCAACCCTCTTCAAGCAGCGCGATAATTTTGGTAGCTTTTACCACTTTATTTACTACTAGCGGCCGCCCGCGGCTTCGCCCGCGTGGTTATCGTTTTTTCACAGAAAGTGTTTATCGCGCGTTATCCCTCGGGAACTACTGATTTTTTCAGGCTAGTCGCTGTCGCCATCGCCGTCCCCGTCCCCGTCCTCGTCCCCGTCGCCGGAGCTTGAATGAAGTAGGTATGTGAAAAACGATTTCCCCACTTTTCTGTTGAATTTTTCCTGAATTTTCTTTGCTATAAACCTCACGGAGCCCGAGACCTTTCCAACGAATGTAAAACCGTGGAAACCGGTTCGTGCGTTCTGGAGTTATAGCGTCAGGGAGGAAAACCGGACTTATTTTTATATAGTAGATATAATCCTTGGCATGGTAGGTAAAGGGAGCAAACTGAATATTTTTTATTAGTTTATAGAGGAAAGCTTTAAGCTGTATAACATTAGTCTGTAACCCATAGGAGCAGAAATACGGCGAAAAATGTGGAAAAAACGGGGAAAATTTAAGTCATGCTAGTCACTTTTTGTGACAAACGCAATACCACGCAGGCGAAGCCGCGGGCGACCGGTAGTCATACAACAAAAGTATTGCGTTTTAATCAGTAGAAAGTATTTATAGCTGTTGCCCGCGACTTCGTCCGCGTGGAATTTTGATTGTCCTAAGCTTTCTCTTCTCTTTTGTTGGTTAAAAATTGCTTTATGATATTCTGAATTTAGAACTTTTGGGAAACTACCTAAATTGGCAGGGCTTGAAGTATATTGAGTTTTATATTGAGTAAGTATACTTTTGCAACTTTTTTCACCTTTTTCATGGCTGGAAGAGCTCTTCATAGAGATAAAACTTACATCTAAAAACCGTTATTAGTTTTCCACTTGTTTATGATATATGCATAAAGTAAAAATGTTTTTTTTTAGTTTTTTTAATTACTTGTTTGAATTTAGCAAATTAAAAAAAAAGTTAAATAATGGAGATACTTTAAAGAATTTCTTTATAAACGACATTAACCGTTTTACCGCCTTGTGCTAGAATAAAAAGGTTGTCTGGGCTGCTTACTCGTGAGCAAGCCACATACAGTTGACCATGGGAAAAACAATCAGATCTTAAGTCGACACCAGCAGTCCTGAGAGTCTGACCTTGGGATTTGTTTATAGTCATGGCGAAGCAAACGGCTACTGGAAACTGTGTGCGCTTAAATTCAAATGGAAAGTTATTAGGGATGAGTGGGATTCGTGGAATAAATACAGTTTCCCCTGAGCCACATCCAGTAAGTAAGTCCAGTAATCTGAGCTTGGATTAAATTTCTTTGTAGAGCAGTTACTTTTAGTCGTGTACCATTGCATAATTTTGGAGGAGTAAGGTTACGCAGCAGCATTATTGGTACACCTATTTTAAGCACAATTATGTGCGCAGGAAGACCACTTGCAGAAAGCGAACTCAGAAACTCAACAGGTTAATGTGTAGCATCGTCGTGGTTGAGAACGCTATTATAATTGGCGCTCACGATCAGCAGTCAAACGAAGTTCCCGTTCTGTGAACGTCTCTGATGCGCGCGATACTGTATGGCGCTCACGATCAGCAGTCAAACGAAGTTCCCGTTCTGTGAAAGTCTCTGATGCGCGCGATACTGTATGGCGCTCACGATCAGCAGTCAAACGAAGTTCCTGTTCTGTGAACGTCTCTGATGCGCGCGATATTGTATGGCGTTCACGATCAGCAGTCAAACGAACTTCCCGTTCTGTGAACGTCTCTGATGCGCGAGATAACCTATGGCGCTCACGATCAGCACTTAATCTATATTCTGTTTGAGTGTAGGTTTCTGAGACGCGAGACAATCTATGGCGTTCAGAATCAGACGTCAATCGAGAATCCCTTTCAATAGGTGTTTCTGACGCGCGATGCAATGACATACGTTCACGACTTGCCCTAAGTCGTTCTTGCCTCTCTTCATTAGACTCTTGAGATCTAGTCATTCTCATTCTTTTCGATGCTCTGGTGTAGGTAGATAGATTAGACCTTTTTCGTGTCATTTTCTAAGTATTGTATTATTATTTTTAACAAAATAAAAATTTCGAAGAAGAAAGCCAAATAAAAACGTTAAACACAATCCTATTTATATCCTCTAAACCAAGTAATCCAAATCGCAAAGCAATCTCTAAATATCCGTATTCGTAGCAGGTAAGTTGTTATATTTAAATCCACAATCTAAATCCACACCAATAATTCTTTTCCTTTTTTAACTTTTAAGTACGTATGTCAGCCGCGATGTGATACTTAAGTAGACTGGCGAAAACATAACGATAGCGCTTTTTAAAATCGTGATAAAATCGTACAGTGACATCTATTGGATTTTATATGTACTAAAAAACATGAGCAGCGCACCTAATAGTTTCTTTTGTTTCTTTTTGTTACTTGAAATTTTCGATAATCAATAATTTTTTTTTGAGATTTTTTACCTATTAAAAAGCACAAATATAAAATTAATTTTGAAACTAAGTATATTTCGATTGATGGATACGAATTAGAAATGATAAGTGATCGTTAAAACTTTTTGCTTAAAACTTTATGTTGATGATAAAAATGCAATGAGGCCAGTTTTTGTTAGTTAGTTTGTTTGTTTGTTAGTAAATTCATATGTGCATTAAGTACTTATACTTAAACTGAGTTGATCGATAAGCAAATGGTAGTTAAGTGATTTTCCAAATATTGTTACCTAGATTGACTTTTTTGTCTGTTGTCCGATTTTGATGAAACAAAGCCTATACACTGCCCGGGAGTGTGCATTCTTCATTAGTGAAAACCGCATAAAAATCCATTCAGTAGTTACGAAGATGTGCTCGAACAAACAGACAGACAGACAGACAGACAGACAGACAAAAAATTCAAAAAAAAATTTTTTGAGTTTCATTGGTTTTCTTTTATCGCCCTGACTCCATTTTTGTCAATTATCTTCAATGTACAGACACACCGGGTCCTACTGTTTTATTATATGTATAGATAATTAGAAGCAGTTTACATATTTGTATACACGTGGAAATCAAAATCAGATTTATAAAACATATTATTTAAATATACATTTCAAGATAAAAAAATGAAACGAAACCTTACATCAAGAAACAGAAAACCAATGACATCTGACATGTCACCTCCACAGTCTTATATACTATGAAAATTACAATAGTTTGAAGATGTTGACACTATCAGCCACACGAAAAGCACGCCCACCACCTCCGGACTCGTCGCTCAGCTCCGCCTCGCCGCCGCCGGTCTCCAGCCCCACTGTGAATGCTGTGATGACACCGGCAGCGGTAGTTCCGTTGAGCTCGAGCGACGAGTATTTCTCTCCGCCGACGTCGCCAACACCTGTACGTCGGCAGGGGAGAGGCCGGCCGCCGACGAGCTTGGGACTTAGGGGCCATCCGACCCCGAGCCGGGTCCCCGCTGCCGGTGGTTGTGTGCAGCGCATGAGATGGTCTCAAACAATGAACAATGAATGAGAACGTCATGCGCGCATATTACTGGGCTACACAGAGGGGAACTAACCTCACTGCGTACCTTGAAAGGATGCTGTCTCTGTTTCAGGCACTGGAACCAACTATCAACGTCTCGGCCCAACGACTGTCGGATCAGGTGCGGGTCATCCAACGCAATCACAGGTTGGACGACATCGCACTTGATAGGCTGCGCTCAGAGGTACTGAGAACCAAATCGCCCCGACTCTGACACAGACCGCGGCACAAGCGTCAATTATTGATGCTGTTCCGCCGCGGTCCAATCGTGTTGAAGAAGAGGATGATAGGGTTGAAACAGTAAGTAGCCAGTATAACGATCGACTGAGGAACGCACTGGAGGATGCGTTCCGCGAATATAGATCCACTCCGACCCACATTAGACCCCGGTTACCACGGCTACCTATGCACAAAAAAATAGGGCGCTGGTGTGTCCTTTGGACTCGCAGCTCAAGAATTTCTTCGAGAGCAGCGAGGATCTCATTGATACACACTCGATCCTGTATTGCGCGGCTGTAGCTGCATGTCGATTAGCCAAAGTAAAGTTCCCAATTTGTGACGAAGCTACTCGACCAAAACCAGCCGTGCCAGCCTGGCAACGCAGAATCGAGCGTCGTATCGATGGGACCAGGGTACTCATCGGCAAACTATACTGCTTCAGGGAGGGCAATACTAGACCACGAGTGATGCGCTTCGTGAGACAGGCATTCTCGGGGACTGGTATCAGCCCTCGAGAATACATAAATAATGTCACAGAGCGCATCGACTTCCTGAAGCAGAAAGTTTGTGCATGGGCGAGCCGGATTCGGCGTTATAAGAAGCGAGTGGATCGATATACGCAGAATCGCATGTTCCAAAGCGATGAGAGGTGGGTATACAGAGCTTGGGAGCTACCTGAACAAAACGAGGCCGACGAGTGCCGCCCGAATGATGCCACCACAAGTGCATTCTGGCGCGGCATTTGGTCGGTATCCGTTTGTCACACTGAGGGTGACTGGATACAGGATGTCGAACAAGTGTGTGAAATTCTGCCAGAAATGGATAACATTTTAATAACACCGTCAGATGTAGCCACAGCAGTCCGTTCGTTACCGAACTGGAAATCACCGGGACCGGACGGGCTGCATAACTTTTGGTTAAAATGGCTAAGTAGTTCACACACTTGTTTGGCATCTCAATTCTAGTCATCCTTAGAGTTTGGTTCGCTACCCCAGTTCTTAACAACAGGAATTACCCACCTGCTCCATAAATCAGGAAGCACCGCGGAACCCAAAAATTATAGACCGATCACTTGTTTACCAACGGTCTATAAAGTTCTTACATCCATTTTGAAAGCTAAAACAAACAAACATCTTGACAGCAACACCATCATGTCTGTCTCTCAAAATGGATGTAGGAGCGGGTCCCGTGGTACTAAGGAGCTACTCCTCATAGACATGGCCATCAGCCAACAGGTTCATCGATCCCGCAAGGATCTCTCCACCTGCTGGATAGATTATAAGAAGGCCTACGATTCGGTACCACATACATGGCTTATGAGAGTGCTGGAGTTGTACAAGATAAATGCAACTCTACGCACTTTCCTTAAGTCGTGTATGAGGCAATGGAAGACAGTCCTTCGCTATCCAGGGAGTTGACAGATCCAGGGGAATGATGAACCTGTATGGATTAAGCGGGGAATATTCCAGGGCGACAGTCTGAGTCCACTATGGTTCTGCTTAGCTCTGAATCCTCTAAGCACACTGCTGGAGGATTCAGGTCTGGGTTATCGATTGAAGAGAGGCGGTCAGGTTATATCTCACCTTCTCTACATGGATGATTTGAAACTCATTTCCCCCAATAAATTGCATCTGATGAAGCTACTCTATGTAACAGAAACTATTAGTAGTGGCATCAAAATGGAATTTGGTGTGGATAAATGTGCAGTCGTGCATGTAAAGCGAGAGCAGATCATGGAATCCGAGGGAATTACACTCCCGGATTCCATACACCTTAGATCCCTCTCCTCATTCGAGAGCTATAAATATTTGGGTATGTCGGAAGCGTTAGGTATCAACGATGCTGACATGAAGCAATCGTTGAAGGAGCGCTTCTTTGGTCGCCTGAGGAAGGTATTAAATAGTCTTCTTTCGGGCGGAAATAAGGCGGGGTCATGCCGGTTTTGATGTACTCTTTCGGCATACTTAAATGGACTCAGACCGAACTCGATGCCCTGGATAGAAGGGTCCGTACACTGCTGACAGCAAACAGGATGCATCACCCACGATCATCGGTGATGAGACTGTATATTCCGCGGAAGTGCGGGGGTCGAGGCTTTTTAAATGCGAAGACCCTCCACAACCGAGAGGTATGCAGTCTCAGAGAACATTTTTTAAACATCGTAGGGGTATGCATCATGATGTGGTCACAGTAGACAAGGGGCTTACCCCGTTATCCATGGCGAAAGAGAACTGGCACAAGCCTATAATACTTACCACAGATGACCGCAAGATGGTATCGCAAAGCAAGGAGCTTCACGGGCGATTTTATCGGGCTCTTCATGAGCCCGATGTTGACTTTTTAGCTTTCGTATCCTGGCTACGATTCAGTGACCTTTTCGGGGAAACTGAAGGTTTCGTCTGTGCAATTATGGACGAAGTTATCTTAACGAATAACTACCGGAGATATATTATGAAGGACGGGACGATTGACGTGTGTCGGGCATGTCACCAGCCGGGTGAGTCCATCAGACACATCTCTGGTTGTTCTCGTTTAGCTAACGGCGAGTATTTGCACAGGCATAACCAAGTAGCTAGGATTATCCACCAGCAACTTGCTTTGAAATATAAACTTGTGGATTCTGAGGTACCGTATTATAAGTATGTGCCCGACCCAGTTCTTGAAAATGGCCATGTCACGTTATACTGGGATCGATCTATCATTACTGACAGGACTATTGTTGCCAATAAGCCTGATATAGTGGTGATAGATCGATTAGCGCGCCTCGCAATGATTGTCGATGTTACCATTCCACATGACGGGAATCTCGTGAAAGCTGAGAAAGAGAAACAAATTAAATATCTCGACTTGGCGCACGAGGTTGTTGACATGTGGAATGTGAACTCGGCAGTCATTGTACCGATTGTCGTATCGGCCAATGGTTTGATAGCCAAGAGCCTCGACCAACATCTATTGAGGCTCTCGTTAGGCAGTTGGATCAAAGGCCAGATTCAAAAGGCAGTACTCCTCGATACGGCCCGCATCGTGAGGAGGGTCCTGTCTCTGGAGCCCTAACCACCGGTAGCTTGGACCCCGCTTCCGCTATCGGTGGAACACTATTTTTTATATTTTTAAATGTTTTTGTATGTTTTTATATAAATATTTAAAAATGTAGAACAATATGTATGTATAAAGAAATAAAGGGAATAATAATAATAATAAAGCCTGTTTATTTCCAATCTACAATTATTTACATGCTTTTTTTATTCATTACAATTATATAATGTAAACACCAGTGCTAAGTTTTTTTATTATAAGTCTCTGTACGAGTATACTTATATATATTTATTTTCTTTTTTTTTCTCTTTTCCTTTTACTCGTTGTCATTGCTTTCTTCAGTACTATTGATCGGAACCCCTTCTCGGGTAAAGGCCTCCTCCAGCTTCTTCCACTTCTCTCTACCCATAGCCTTCTCTCTCCATTCACTTCCTGCTATCCCTTTTATATCATCTATCCACCTTTTTCGCGGGCGCCCTCTTTTTCTTTTCCCTGTTGGTCCCTTCCATGTAGTTGCCTCTAGGGTCCATCTCTTGTCTGTATATCTTGCTATATGTCCCGCCCACTGCCACTTCTGTTTTAGAACATATTGTAATACGTCTATGACCTTCGTTTTTTGTCTTATTTGTACGCTTTTTACTTTTTGTATTCTTCTTAATTTCAGTACGCTTTTTTCCATCGCCTTCTGGCACACTACTAATTTAGTTTTTATTTTGGTGTTATATGCCCACGTTTGACATCCATATGTAAGAGTAGGTAGGATACACGTGTCCAAGATAGTTTTCTTTAGGTGGAGAGGAAATTTCCCTTTTAAGATTTCCTTCAGGGACTAAAATTTTTTCCAGCTCATGTTGATACGCCGCTCTACCTCTATTTCTTCACCTTTGTCTTCGAATGACAATTGCTTTCCCAAATATACATAATTGCTCACATACTCCAGCGGCTTTCCGTTTAGGTTTATAGCATTTCTTTGGCTGTTTGTCATTATTTTGGTTTTATTCTCATTCATTTTGAGGCCCACTTTTTCACTTTCTTCATTTCCCACACTGCCTCCGCTGGTTAGGCCTGATGGAACGCTGGCTCATACGGCAAGAGAGAAAGCAGGTCTCTTTGCATCTCTCTTTACCCATAATTCGCGTCTTGATACTCCACCTATTTCACCCCACTGCGGTACTTCAATGCCTGAGGTCCGCATTCGGAACAGGGAGGTTCTGAGAGCACTGTGTCGTCTGGACGTGAATAAGGCTAGTGGTCCGAATGGTATACCAGCGATTGTTCTAAAAGCATGTGCGCCCGAGTTGTCCCCTGTATTGACACGCTTGTATCGCCTCTCATTTGGGACTGGTATAGTGCCCAAGTCCTGGGTACTATGCAAAATTATGGAGCGTGTATTGAACTCGCGCCTCTTGGCATACCTGGAAGGTAACGATCTCCTCAGTGGCCGACAGTACGGGTTTCGCCGCAATCGGTCAACTGGGGATCTACTAGTGTATGCCACTCACTTGTGGGGCGAGGCCCTCGAGAGAAATGGGGACGCGATTGCTGTCTCCCTTGATGTCTCGAAGGCCTTCGACCGGGTATGGCACGCTGGCCTTTTGAGTAAGCTTCCAGCGTACGGCATTTCCCTTAGCCTGACTGGCTGGGTAAAAGACTTCCTGACTGAACGGTCCCTCCGAGTTGTTGTCGACGGATGCTCATCTGAGCCCATGTCGACTAATGCTGGTGTTAATCAGGGGTTCTCTCTGCAGCTCTGTTTCTGCTGCATATTAACGATCTGCTGATGCCCGGTATCTATGGGTATGCAGATGACAGCACAGTTGTGGAGAGATACCTGCCGGATGCTCGGGCTAGTAGGGAATCAATCCGGACCGAAAGAGAGGCCATGGTAGAGCGAACGAGTGTTGCACTTCAGGCAGTCCCCGAATGGGGCAATACCAATCTTGTAGCATTCAATGCCGCCAAAACGCAGGCGTGTCTCTTCACCGCCAAAAGGAGCCCGTTCACCTTGGCTCCTACTTTTCGGAATGTATCCTTGGAGTGTACCGACCGCCTTCAGCTTTTGGGTGTTGAGATTTCCTCAAACCTAAACTTTGCGCGGTTCATTGAATCCAAGGCCAAGGTGGCTGCCAGAAAACTTGGCGTTATCGCAAAGTTCCGGCGGTACTTCACACCAGGGTAGCTTCTAATGTTGTACAAAGCACAGGTCCGTTCGTGTGTGGAGTACTGCAGCCACATATGGGCTGGTGCTGCTTAGTGTCACCTGGCCACTTTGGATTCAGTGGAGAGGCGTGGATTCAGTGAGTGGCGAGAGGCTGATTGGTGACCCTTTTTTTTTTTTTTTTTTTTTTTTTTTTTTTTTTAACGAGTGCAAATGCCTTTACGCACCATACCCGTCGCTAGCTAGGCGACGAGCGTGTGTGGGACTCGCCCGGCCGAAGCCGGGAATACCCACTAAAACCACCCGGTTACCGTCGGCCCCTGTGTTGAGAGTGTCACGGGGCCGACCCGAAGGCCAAGTACTCCGTGCCACTCTCAGGGCTTGCCGGCCCTCCCCTGTAGGGCCGGTTTCCGCGCCAAAGGGGGATTACCCGGTAACGGAATAATCCCCAGACGTGGTGACCGTTGTGCAATGCACGTGCGGGAGCTACCCGCACGCGCTGGTCACACCCTGGGGCTAAAGGAGACGGGGGTTCGTCCCCCGCCTTCTTCGCCCCACCCGTCTACGCCGGAGGGGAGCGGCAAGTACGTCCTCTTCCCGCTCCCTCTCCGCAGCCTCCTTCTGCAAGAGGACGGTCTCGCAGAAGGAGGCGGCAGCCTCCCATGCACTCTCCCTTTCAACCATGGCTCGCACCATGGTTGCCAGGGAGAGGCGTCCGCCTCCGAGCGCCGCAATGAGGTCGCGGCGCTCGTTTCGCCAGGCCGGGCACTCCACCAGGGTGTGCTCGGCCGTGTCGTCGGGGGAGTCGCAGTGATGACACCGCGGTGACTCCTCCCGACGGGCGACCCGGTGCAGGTAGTGACCGAAGCAGCCATGTCCGGTCAGTACCTGCACTAGGCGGAAGGTAAGGCTGCCATGCCGGCGACCAACCCATCCCTCCAACACCGGACGAATCGCTCCAATCGTCCGGTGGCCGGCAGCTGGGGAGCGGAGCGCCTCCCTCCACCGGCTCAGGGCCTCCCCCTGAGCCGCTAATCGGACCCGCCTTACTTCCTCGAAGGCGGTGATTGGTGACCCTGATTTAACTCGAGTTGGTCTCCAAAGTCTAGAGCACAGGCGTAGAATAGCCAGCCTTTCGGTGTTCTATAGTTTAGTTTAGTTTAGTTTAGTTTATTCATAAAAACAATTTACATTGTGTTGAATATCTACGTATGCGACCCACACACGACTACACACAATCTAAAGAACTAAGAATTATTCATTTACATACATTATAAGCGAAATTTATATATAGTGCCAAACAGTTTCAAGTATAATGTCCGCATGCAAAACAAAATCAAATACAATTATACAATTCAAAAACAGTTACTAATTGAATGTCAAAAATTATAAATATCCTATGTATTAATGTCTAAAATATAATGTCAAATAGTTTTCAAATGAATGTCAAAACAATTTACAATATAATGTCAAACAATTTTATGTCAATAATACTAAAAACAAAAAAAAATATTATTTATTATTTTGTGACATTAGTTCCGATACATTGTACAAACATTTTTCTATTAAAAAGGCTTTTAAATTTATTTTAAACAAGTGAGTGTTATAAATCAAGATCTTGAGCTCAGAAGGCAACGCATTAAATATTTCCACAGCCTGATACTTCCAGCAATGCTCTACTATATTAAATTTTGGTGCTATTTGTTGTTTGAAAGTTTTTCTTCGCGTCTTCTCTCTAATATTACGTTCTTCTAGTGATTCAAACTCATGTAGATATTTAGTAAAATAACTTAAGAGAACCAGTACGTATAAGCTAGGCACCGTTAAAATACCCAATTTTTTAAAATAGTCCCTGCATGATACAGGTTGTGAAATTTTTACTATTGTCCTTATGGCTCGTTTCTGTAGAATAAACGCTCTTTGCCAGTTATAATGTAGCTGTTTCCCCAGAGCGTGATGCTATACCTTATCCTAGACTCCACCAGCGCATAATGTATAACCTTTAGCTGTTCCAAGTTTAAATCATCCCTAAGGCTCCTGAGTGCGTAACATGCGGACGATATGGATGATTCAATAACAGCAAGCTCCGGTTTCCAATTTAAAAGGGAATCTATATTAATCCCTAAGAATTTAACATTGTCCACTAATTTAATCTTGTCTCCATTTATGTGTACATCTAAGTTGTCATTATGACGAGTCGTGGTCTTAAATAATACAAGGTTCGTCTTATCCGTATTTAGCAATAATTTGTTCGCTGTAAACCATTTGCAAAGCTTTTCTATAGTTATATTCGTATTTAATGTCAATTTTTCTATGTCTTTAGCCCCAACTATTATGTTTGTGTCATCTGCAAAAACAGTAAGTTTGTCGTTCGGCTGAGTTTTATTCATGAAGTTGAGTAAGTCATTTGTAAAAATTATATATAATATAGGTCCTAAAATTGAGCCCTGGGGTACACCACGTTTTGAATATACCATTTTAGACTTGTATATCACCTCGTATTTGCTCTCATCTAAGCTTTTGATTTCAACATACATTCGTCTGTTTTGTAAGTAGGATGTCATAAGTTGTAATGGCTTACCTCTTATACCATAATGTTCGAGTTTAGTAAGTAGGAGTTCATATTCTATGGTGTCAAAAGCGGAACTGAGGTCAACATACAATCCAGCTACTTTCATTTTTTCATTTAATTTACTAATGATATCACTTGTTAAAGTGTTCATAGCATCTAAGGTACCAACGCCCTTCTGATATCCAAATTGTCTTAGATTGATAATTTTGTTACTACCTAAATGTACCATTAGTCTAGCTTTAATAATTTGTTCAAAGAGTTTTGATAGGGTGGGTAATAAGGATATGGGGCGATAATTTTTCGGATCGGTCTTAATGCCTTTTTTGTGTATCGGAATCACTTTGGCCAACTTCAGCTGGTCAGGAAAAATTGCGACTTCCATACATTTATTGAAGAATTTAGAAAGAGGAAAAGCTAATATCTCTATATTCTCCTTTATAATAGAAATCGGCACATCGTCGAAGCCGCAAGAATGCTTATTAGCCATTTTACTAACCAACTTTGTAATTTCATTTGTTGTAGTTGCTTTGAAAATTATATCACTTTTAACTCTTTTTGTCGAATCCACCAGAAAAGACATTGCTTCATCTTTATCTTTACTTGCCATTGAAGATTTCAATATGAAACTGTCAATAAATGTATTTGCAATATCCTGAGGATCAGTGATTACTTTATTATCTACATTTAAGATTAGATTTTTACGTTGCTTGTTTTTCTTCTTTTTAGTATATTTATTCACTATTTTCCACGTTTCTTTCACAATATTTTTTGCTTTGTTTAAATAACGTGATATAGCTTGCTTTTTGGCTTGTCTAATTACTCTTCTAAGAATTCGAACGTACCTGACTTTGTATTCTTTAATGCTGACATTATTTAATGTTCCAGAGCACAGGACTCTTTTCATTTTACTTGACACCCTAATACCTTTTGTAACCCACTTTATGTTATTGTTATTTTGTGATTTTATTTTAATTGATTTTATAGGATAAGCATCTTGGAATATTTTGTTGAAATGGGTTAGAAACTGATTTATTCCCATATCAGATAATGTTTTGTTAAGAATGATTCGTTTGAAAACAGAATTATTCTTTGCATTGAATAATCTTTTAGTTATTGTTGTATACTCGAAGACCTTAGACTTTTTGTTGATTTCATCAAGAGTCACATAACAGAAAAGTCCACCATGACCATCAGCTAGGCCATTATGATCCACATAATACTTCTCTATGCAGTCCCTATCAACATTTGTGACAATGTTATCTAAACATGAGTGAGAGCTATTTCGGATAAAGGTCGGAGTTCTTAGAAGGCATCTAAAGTTATAACAAGCCAAGCTACTCAAAAACTCAGAAGTTTTTTTGTTTTCCACAAGTACGTCAACATTGAAGTCCCCACATATAATACAGTTTTTGTCAATAAAGTATTCCAACAATTTTTCTAAGCTAGAAATGAAGCTTTCGAAGTTATTATCATAGGTACTACGGTAACAACAACAAATGTACAAACCTGTAGCAACATCTTTTGCAGCACAAATTTCGAAACTCTCAGCTTTGTAAAACTTACCAATAGACTCAACATTTTCGCATTCTTTCAATTCATGTGCTAAAATAAGACTACCTCCCCTTTTCTTGTTTGCCCTTGTGTTATATGCGACTAAATTGTAATTAGACATAGAAAAAACACTGGCAGATTTCTCAGTCAAGAAATGTTCTGATATACATAAATAGTCTACGAAGATACTCGAAGTCTCTATATATAATTCAAGTTCAGTTTTTTTGTTGCTTATTCCACATACATTTTGATGAAAAATCTTCAAACAACTATTATATAATAAAGGGGTGCTATTACTTACGTCATCTAGTATTACATTTTTTCTCTCGAAAAAAATCACATTCATTCGTAATTGAGGGTGAAATATTTGTTTGTGTGGACGAATTCACATACACCCTAGATGTAGGTGTTTCACTAGCTTTGAGTATCGGATTAAAAGTAGTTTGTATAGAAACATTTTTAAATGTCCGCTTTGCCTTTTGATTTACATTATGAACATAATTCAGATAGTTGATCCTGTATTGTAACCTCAATATGTCCCTATAAATTAGTTTGCATGCCGTTAGCTTTTTAAGAAAGGGCCTTTTATAATAGTTCGGATCATTGTCATCTAGTGTAATAAAATTAGAATTTTCACAGTTATTGCATACAAGTTTAAAGATACGATTTACATTAGACACATTTAAATATTTATTTTTGTAAATTTTAATGACAAGGACGTTTGTGTTTTGTATACTTTGTAAAGTATGATGCAAAGAACTTAATATATTTAATGGATTTTTGTCGCTAATACCTCCAATTATCAAAACAAAGTCTGACTTTGTGAAGTCCTTACACATAGTTGCACATGTGCTTAGTATGTAACTAAGAGGTGCATTTGGTTTAATTACCGACGTTACACTAAAACTATCTCCCACCAATTTCTGTAGTAAGTCTCTAATTCCATATCCGGTCTGATCAGCGAAGATAGCGATTGTATGCTTAGGTGTCAGTACTTGTTGTGGTAGTTGTTTACAGGGTCTATTCTGTGTCAGGTTTTCTATGCTTACCTTCGTACCCATATTTTGTTTAGGTGTTGGCAGTGATATGTTTATCCCTGTTCCCTGTACTTCCCTGTCCGTCAATGATGTGGGTATGCCTCCATTTTCTTGTTCCTGCGCGCTGAATGTAGACGAGTGTTTGATAAAACTCACTTGTAGTTCCTTGTAACTGTTTGTAGGTGACAAGTTCTCTGTCCCGGTGGCTGAAGGCTTATCTATATTGTATGTTCTTGGCGACTTATGTATAGGTGCCTCGGTATTAGTACTGTTTTGATTCATTAAAGTTATGGCATGCATGGTAAATTCTCTAGAGGAGGTTCTGGGTAATCCTTTTTTCATAGTTAGTGCCTTAAATCGACGTTGATATTGAGGTGAATAGAACCTTATTGGTGTTGCCGCTGTATCAGAGGAAGTGCTCGAATCCTGTAATCCTACCGATTTAAACATTTTTATTTTGCTTTCATACTTCCTAATTTTGTCCTTTAGTGAATTATTTTCCAAGTTCAAAATATCAATTTCTGAGTTGGCAGACTGTAGCTCCAATTTAAGTTTGTTGATTTCATCATTCTTTGCGACAATTTCCATATTTTCAGCGTTATTATTGCTGGGTAAGCTTTGATATGAGATATCCATGTCGAATTCAAACTCACTTACATTTAAATTGTGTTGCATCTGTTTTCTTTGCGTGACATACATATTTTCATCCTCCATGTTTCAGAATAACTAGTTACAGTGACTGATAACAGTAACAGTACACAACAAATAATAAAAAAAAATATGAGGGTATGTCTAGATAATTCTTTGCTTTTTATGATACATTTATAGGATACATTTTGGGGAGTGTGCGAGGGAATTGCACGATTTAATTCCCCCATCTCCGTTCCACCATCGGACGACCCGTCGTACAGCGAGTTTCCACCCTTATGTTGTTAACACCTCTATGATCCGGACGAAGCGTTTCGCCTCCTCCTTTATACCGCGTACATCGAGGGACTGGAACAATTTGCCGGCGGCGGTGTTTCCGTCGGACTACAATTTGAGTGTCTTCAAGGCTAGAGTTAATAGGCTCTTAATAAACTAGTGCGCTTTACCATCAATGATTGCGTCACTGCTTACCATCAGGCGGGATTGCGGTCAAGCGCTGGTTTATAAATTTATAAAAATGAAAAACAGCCTTTGCTCGTTTCGGCAAATAAGACAATATCGTCCGCGAATCTGAGATGTGTAAGTCGATCTTGATTAACTCTAATCTCTTCTGACTGCCAGTTGAGCTTATCAAAAATGTTTAAGTGAAAGGGAAAGGGGGTCTCCTTGTCTCACTCCCCTGAGAATCGGTATATCAGGACCTCCTGCCTCTAGTTTGACTTGGCTTATGCTACCTTCGTAGATGTTTTTGAGTACTCTTGTATAGCTTTCGTTTATGTGGCATTTATTCAGCGCATCCCAAATAGCATCATGAGAGATCATGTCAAACGCTTTGGCGTAATCGATGAAGGCAATATATAGTGGCCTGTTGTATTCCATGTATTTCTCCATTACCTGTTGCAATACTTTTATGTGGTCCGTTGTAGAGAATCCGGAGCGAAACCCTGCTTGTTCAACTGGCTGATAGTTGTCAATCATCTGGCTTAGCTGGCTTTGCAGAATTGAAGTGAACAATTTGTAAACACTAGAAAGAAGACTAATCGGGTGGTAGTTAGAGATGTCTTGAGGGTCTCCTTTCTTGTAAAGCAGGATAATATCAGATTTTTTCCATTGCTCCGGTACCTGACCTGTGTTCAGAACCTTGTTGAACAAATACGTAAGTGGGTAAGATAGCAGGGTAGCACCAGCTTTTAATGCTTCATTTTGTATGCCATCTGGACTTCATTCTCATGTATTATTGGCAAATCATTTGCCTTTTGAGGACTTGTTTTTATTATATCATTTGTACTGGCACAAGAGATTTGTTTAGCATATAATTCCTTATAAAAATCTGTAGCGCAGTTCATGATATCTCTTCTGGTTTTTGTTTCTTCTGATTTTGATTTTAAATTTTCTATACTACTGGTACGTGTCGAAAAAATCTGTGGGATAGCCCATTAATCCAGGAAGGCTTTAGGCTATATATCATTATGCTGCGACCAATAGGAGCGGAGCGTAACTCGTTGGCGGCCGCTAGTGTTTAATATGAGACCAAAAAATGTAAGGTGTTTTGTCCTCACAGTACCTAACATAGTCATTATGACACGAAGTAGACAGTGTCCTACGTCTCTTGCTAAATAGTTTCACGTTAATTTCGTCTATGGATTTTGGTATTTTTTAAATCGCTTCAGGTATTTGATCTTTTCGCGTGTGATTCTAATAACATTACGAATTTACCAGGGAGAAAATTTATTATTTTTAATAGATGATATACGCATATACATTTCAATTGCTTCCTCGATTCTTAGAGATAATATCTCTACTAATTCATCGACGCTATGACTACAGTTAAGAGTTTTAGCCCACCTAGATATCTTATATGTATTCCTAATTTGCTTTACGGAAGTTACATCTAACACCATCCTTAGAAGGTTTCAATTTTGCGGTGACCTTTATAAATAAATAAAACTCTGTTGGAGGATGTAGTGAATCAATAGTAGTGAGGAATTTCCTAGTAAAACCAAATCTAAAATCCTTTCTTTACTGTTTTTAATTTTCTTACATTTCAAAGAGAGAGCCAATTTATTTAGAGATTTGAACATTACAGAGAGAAGAGTTGTGGTGGCCTAGTGGTTAAAACACCAGCCTCTCAAGTATGAGTGCGCGGGTTCGATTCCAGGTCAGCCAAGTACCAATGTAACTTTTCTAAAGTTATATGTACTTTCTAAGTAAATCTTGGACACCAATGACTGAAGGTAAAACAAGTATTTCTTAAAAAAACAAGTATTTCGAGAAGGTCAGACTTACTTGACTTATAAATAAAATAAATGATGAAATAATAATAATCATTTAATCGTCGTAACAAAATAATTATATATCAATATCAATCACACTTAACAATGTAATTAAAAATCTGTAGTATCCTGGGTTTCTCAAGAGTTACAACGTTTACATTCATTGAATATTATTGTTTTTGTCAAATTATTTCTAATTTTATCTGTAGTTTCGCATATTTGCTTCGTTATGTGGTGAATCCGAACCTTTAAAAACAATAAGCAAATTTGTTTTATCAATAAGTTTCTGTGATTGACATCAAAATCCTGTTCTAGTGAGTGTTCCCCTTAATTTAGTTAAAAATATTTGAAAAGTTACTTGTTTAAACGTTCCTAAACATTGAACACTAGATTTGGATTTCTGTTCTCTCATAATTTTCTCTGTAGTTTTACAAATTTTTGAATTATCTTTAGAAGGTTTAAGTAATCTTCCTTTATCTTTAACCGATATCAATGAGACTTTCCTTGAATATTATTGATCATTTAGACTTTATAGGCAAGTTACATATTTTAGAGTTTTGCGCAGTTTTCTAACGACAAAAGCGGCTATGTACTGCACAACATCAGTCGAATATTCACTCAATGATTGGAATGACGGTATATAATCATGATGATGCTCTAAATCGATATGACATAGTGATATTTTCGGACTTGATTCTTCTGTCTCATCGCATACCATACGAAGATTTCCACTACCTGGTTAATAGCATCAAGTGTTTTGCCAGAAATACAATTGAGGACAGTTACGCTCTCAAGCGGAACGCAGTTGCCGCTGGAACCGTCTTTGAACTGTGCGTGCACTAATAATTGCAATATGTATTCTTGAATAGAATACCTATCTGTATTCTATTCAAGAATACATAACAGAAATTAGATTAAAAAAGTATTATCATTTGTAGATACAGCAATTAAAAGATTGAAGCAGCTACCATAAATAAAAAAAAAAAAAAACGTAAAAAAGCCGGAACCGCTGCTTTTTTAAATTTTGTTAAAATTAGTTTAAACATAACTTACGAGACACCCTGTATTTAGGGATACCTCGTAAGATATTTTGCTTTTGCTTATTTTTTTTTTAAATAAAGTATCATACCAATTCATCTGTTTCATCCATAATGTTTATCGATACTATTAATTACATCACTACATAAGATCAAATAACGCACACGCGACTTTGTCAAATTGTTCAGTGAAAGAAACGTCAGTATTTGAATTTAAGCAGGTACTTACTTCTGAATTCGGAAGAGTAAATTAGAACCAATAGAACCAAATGACATTTTCTACCTTGTGAGTGGCAGGTTGAAGAGACACAAATAGCAAATAGATTTTACTTTTCCCATTCGTCTGTTTTCTCGTATGCTAGAACAGTACGAACTAATGTATTTTGTTGTTATTTTAGTACGGTTTCTATAGCTTTAGTTATTGTTCTGAGGTAATATTACACGAACCATAAAGTTTAGAGCCACTTTTGACCCCTCATAACTCAAAAATTATTATGTCCGTAAGGATTGAGGAGCCATATCAGATTTTTAAAATCTGATCTCACCATTATTTAGCAGCAATGTAGCTTATTTTGCAGCACAAAGTCTAGATTTAGCAGCAAAATATATCACTAGTTATTTTAATGCAAAAGTGGCTCCTCAATCTAAACGTCTGAATTGAGGAGCCACCTGGAACTCGTTTAAGTAATAGATGAATATTTATGAAAATGTTGTATCATTTAGTAGCAATTTTGCATATTACCGTCTAAAAATTTAGCTTCTGTAGCGCTAAAATGAAAGAAAATACAATACTTTTAATATGGCTCCTCAATCTAAACTCAAGAGGCGAATTTCTATTGGATGTGAGCGATCAATTAATATATTCGACATATTGATCATTTAGCAGGTGTTGTGTTTGTTTTTGCAGTATAGAAGTAAAATAGTAAAACAGAGTAAATTTAGTATATGAACGCATTTTCTTTGGCTCCTCAATCCTGACGTTCTAATTATATATGTTTGACTGTAGCCACCTGAGATCTCAACGGAATCTAAAGCCAGAAATCCTAACATTTAGCAGAAATGTCTGCTAAATATATCTGCACAGTTCAGCAATATATATATTTTGGATTCTGAAAAAACAATACTTAACTATTGTCTTGTAAATTCAGTGTGTAGGGTGGCCATATTTTGGGGGTATCTACAAATTTCACTTACGTTTTCAAGAAATATTAAACACATACTCAGAAGATTTAATCTCACAATATATTAAACTTCTATCAAATTCTGCTTCTACTGACGGTGGTATACACAAAATGAGAACCCAAATTGGCGTGCTGTATTTTGATACTACAGTAAATACTCGTAGTAGCCACTGTGAATTTGCTTGTAACGTGTCTTACATTTTTGAACACGTAGCCTTGAAGTAGGTATTGCTTTAGTGCCATTTTTATAAAAAAATGTACTAATGATTCGTGCCATTTTATCCCAGTATCCAGGCAGATCGCATTTTTGCCTTTGAATTTGAACATAATTTCTGTTTTTGGCATCCAAGGTTTAGAAGATGCAACTTTAATCGCTGATGAAAAAACCGACTGTACGTTTTGTAACAACCAAATAAATATACACTATCAAACACAGTTTCATATGAACTGAATGGTTGTGAAAAGTTTAGAGTGAGAGAAATGCCAGAATTTGTAATGTTTTCGAATAAATCATATCAGTTAGTAGGTGCTATAGAATTTATTCCTGCAATTAATGAAACTTGCATGGGCCACTACAAATGTCACTATCTTACACTGTTACGATGATTACGATTCTAAAATTTGTATAAGTACTAATCAGCCAATATTCATTCGTTCTATTACTTATAGCGAAATTGATTGCTAAATAACCAAATCGTAGGTACGATAGATATAATCTGTTATGAAAATATAAATTTAATAAATTACTTATCCTGGTTTCATTAATACGAGTATAATATGGTCACCTTGCACACTGAATTTACAAGAAAATAGTTAAATATTGTGTTTTCAGAATCCAAAATATATACATTGCTGAACTGTGCAGATATATTTAGCAGACATTTCTGCTAAATGTTAGTATCTCTGGCTTTAGATTCCGTTGAGATCTCAGGTGGCTACAGTCAAACATATATAATTAGAACGTCAGGATTGAGGAACCAAAGAAAATGCGTTCATATACAAAATTTACTCTGTTTTACTATTTTAATTCTATACTGCAAAAACAAACACAACACCTGCTAAATGATCAATATGTCGAATATATTAATTGATCGCTCACATCCAATAGAAATTCACCTCTTGAGTTTAGATTGAAGAGCCATATTAAAAGTATTGTATTTTCTTTCATTTTAGCGCTACAGAAGCTAAATTTTTAGACTATAATATGCAAAATTGCTACTAAATGATACAAAATTTTCATAAATATTCATCTATTACTTAACGAGTTCCAGGTGGCTCCTCAATTCAGACGTTTAGATTGAGGAGCCACTTTTGCATTAAAAAAACTAGTGATATATTTTGCTGCTAAATCTAGACTTCATGCTGCAAAATAAGCTACATTGCTGCTAAATAATGGTGAGATCAGATTTTAAAAATCTGATGTGGCTCCTCAATCCTTACGGACATAAATTATTTTGAAATTTGTCCAGTCAATTTCAAGTAACAGATGGCGAGCAGCACCTTATGTACTCATAATTTATTTCAAATAAACATGTCAAATTTGGCTCATATATTGAGACTTGCGAGATACATAATATGTACTCCAAATTTCATAGACATATCTCAAACGCTTATTTAAATATAATATTAACGTCCAAAACTCGTCATTTTTATCACTGACTCACCTATAGATCAAATTCTAACCCAGTTCCAAATGACCTAGAAACTTCAAATTTGACATGCAGAAAGGTAATTAGGTAAATATGTACAAAGAAATAAATCAAAAACTGGTTAATTTTTATTATTTTATTATAATTTAATATAATAATATATTTATATAAAATTAAATAATATATTTAATTTTATTATGATTCTGTTATATGTAATAATACTAAAAAAATCGATCTAAGGAAAACCAAGTTTACTGCGTCCGCCGCTAGATGGCGGCTAATATCTTACATCGCGCTATCGTTGTTTTTTAAGAAATTACGACCTCAGAGGCCTAATACTGTGAAATTGTATTTCATCAAAAACGTATATGTGAAATGAGCAAAGTTCAATATTATGATATTTTTACGGGCTAGGGGTACTAAAACGCCGGCTAAGGGTTTCGAAATTTATTGGCAACGAAGGTACAGTCGATTGTAGGCAATGACAAGTAGAATGTTGCTGATGTTGCACCGAAGTCTTCACTTACGTCCACGAAGTCCGTATTGTAAACACCCAATAACACTACAGATGTTACTTCACGTAGTACTCACAGTTCTCGTTACAGTTGTCGCAGTAGGTATTCTCAAAAATCGCTTCTTAAGTATCGCTGTTTTCGTCTCGGTAGTCAAGTGCAGACTGACTCGGCGCCGGCGTCACGGCGCTATATATAGGCCAGCTGATCGAACATTCCAGAATCGTCTAGACGTAATAATAATAGCGCATAACTTCGAGTACATTCAGTAGGTACCTACGGTAATTCCCGGAAACGGGTTTCTAGAACAAAATTGATAAAACCTTATCTATAGAGACATATCTTTCTCACTTCGAAAATCTACATAATACACTAGACATGTTAGGTTCCAGTAAATTTTATTTATTTGGCGACTATAATCTACCTAATATTGAATGGTTACCGATTGATAAGAACACATCTGAAGCACTGAACTGTAACGGTAACTCATCTATTTGTAGACACCTGGATAAATTTATGTCAGTACTCAATGCTTTTCAATTTAATAACTTGAAAAACGCTAAAGGACGTATTCTAGATTTAATAATTAGTAATGATGATTGCCATGTAGGCTCTCCATCCTCAATACTACTACCCATAGATAATTATCACCCTCCTTTAAGATGTACGTTTTGTTATAAATCTGATTTAACATTTACACGAGCAAAGATAACTAAATATAATTTTTACCAAGCTGAATACGAATTAATTAACCAGGACTTGAATAAAATAGATTGGGTCAGTGTTCTAAACCACATGTCAGCTGGCGATTCAGTAAATATTTTCTATGATATTATTTACCAAACTATAAAAGACCATACACCTAAAGCATCCATGCGCTCGTCAAAATTCCCCGTATGGTTCTCTAAGTCCTTATCACGTATTTTCAGGAACAAGAATAGAGCTTGGATTAAATGGAAGGTATATGGTAACATTTCAGACTATGAACAATTTTCTAAATTAAGGCAGAGATTTCAAGTAGAGTGTAAAAACTGTTACAATAGGTATATTGATTCAGTCGAAGAAAATATTACTAAAAATGTTAAATACTTATGGAGTTACATCTCTAATCGTAAAGCAGATACTAGCATACCTTCAACAATGTCTTATAAGAATCGTAGCTCGAGTAATTCCACTGAGATTTGTAATTTATTTTCAGAATTTTTTCACTCAGTTTACGAATGTTCTACCTTGAATGTAAATAATTGGTTACCTCCGCAAGAATTCAATGAAAATAGTATTCTCATTAACAGTGTTACCTTTAGTTATGATAAAATTCTTAAAGCATTAAAATCACTTGATACTACGAAGGGTTCAGGGCCTGATGGTATACATCCGCTTTATCTTACAAAAACGGCAGATTCTATATGTACACCCCTCCATATTATATATAATAAATGTATTTCAGAGGGTTCATTTCCTGAAATATGGAAAAGTGCTAATATTACGCCCGTTCATAAATCAGGTTCTAAACATAATATTGAGAACTACCGCCCTATCTCCATTTTGTCCGCTTTGTCGAAGCTCTTTGAAAGACTGGTTCACAACGAACTTTATCCTATTTTACACAACTTGATTATTAAGCAGCAGCATGGATTTGTTCAAAAAAGGTCCACTATAACAAATCTATTGGTTTTCACAGATTTTTTATTCAATAACATGGATCACCAAGTGCAAATAGATGCTGTTTATACAGACTTCCAGAAAGCTTTTGACAAGGTGGACCATGAGCTGCTTTTGACAAAAATAGCTTTCAATGGTATACGAGGTGATTTATTACGCTGGTTTGTATCATACGTTACTAATAGAACCCAGAAAGTGGTCATCAAAGGCTTCGAATCCACATCCATACATGTCACGTCCGGCGTGCCCCAAGGTTCAATTTTAGGCCCTCTCCTATTTGTTCTTTTCATTAATGACTTAAATCAATGTTTCAGATATTCAAAATTTTTACTGTATGCCGATGACCTTAAAATATTTAGAAAAATTCAAAATAAAAACGATTGTTCTTTATTCCAAGACGATTTGGATAGATTCTCGGCATATTGTATCAAAAATAAGCTAAAGTTAAACATCCTTAAATGCTCGTCTATAACATTCACCAAAAATAAAAATAGTGTAACTCACACATACAACCTAAATAACGCCTCATTGCATAGAGTTTCTGTAATCAGGGACCTTGGGGTACTTTTGGATAGTAAACTTCACCTGGACCAACACATTGATAACATTATTAGTAATGCGTTTCGCATGTATGGATTTGTGATGAGATGCATGACCGATTTTAAACGTACTCGCACGTACATTCATTTATACAAATCTTTAGTGAGATCACAGTTGGAGTATGCTGTAATGGTATGGAACCCCCTGTACAAAAAATACATAGACAACCTAGAAATCGTTCAACGTAAATTCCTTAAAGCCACACATTATCGTTGCTTCCGAAAAAAAACATCCTACGTTAATTTATTGAAATATTATAAATTAACTACTTTAAGTGATAGACGCACTTTTTTGGAAACTAAGTTTCTTTATGACCTGTGTAATAACAAGTATGATTGCTCAGATCTGACAAACAAATTGTGCTATATAGTACCTAGAACTGTTGTGCGGCGTGGGGTGCGTGGCTGCCCGTTATTTGCAATGTCTTCTTGTCGCACCAACGCGGGTGTCCGCGCACCTTTACGACGTTTAGCAAAAAATTATAATACTCTTTTTTCAGAATTAGATTTATTTTCATTGTCAGCTAATAAAATTCGCATTGAACTTCTTAAGATGATCGAGGGAGCGGATGATTAACCGTGTCCCGTATGTATATGTGTATGTATATATATATGTACATTAGTATTATAAGATTTGTTAATTTTTAAGTTTAATTAGTAATGTTGTACTCGTGCTCTTCTATTCGAATATGTATGTAATATGTGGATAACGTAGTTGGTTACGCACTGATATACCTATTTATAAGCCATTTTTCACTATGTAGTGTGTAATTGTTGGTTTTCCTTAATAAATAAAATAAAATAAAATAAAAAAATAAAACCTGTACCATCCGATAGGCCACCTTAAGTCTAGGAATGCGTTTTTATATTACACCTATACAATGTCTAGGTCTCGAGTTATAGGGCTTAAAAGTTACGCACTGCATGTCACGCGATATTGACCCTTATGCCCTCGACATAAGGTGCATTCGTAACAATATACTAGCGACACGTCCCACTTCGCACGGGCGCACTAAATACTTTACAGAAAAAATGTAAACGTATAAAAAACATAGCAACCCGCCGCCGCGGCGTCCGGTACCCCCACAAAGGCGACGCCCCGCAATTTTTAAATCTGTAATATCTTCAAAAATATACATTTAAATCATATGCTGTTAGGGGCGATATATATCTATATAAAAATCAGTAATGTATTTAAGGTATTAAAATCGGATAAAGATTAATGCTGTATTGGTTAAAATTGCTTCGAAAATTAACCAATATTTGTAGTAAAAAGTAAATGACAAAAAAAAATATATTGTGGGATATCCATAAGAAATAGACTTATACCATCGCGGACTTTTCTGTAGACCTATCCAATTTGTACTGCATTTCACTGCAAACGCGGAAAGAATGTAATTGTTTACTACATTACATTAGAAACCTCAAAAATAATAGTATTTCTCCAGTATATAATGGATTTTATTATACATATAAACCTTCCTCTGTTATCACTATACAGTATGTTACGAAAACCCTGTCCGACCCACAAGGATAATAAGGGTTAGGTAAACAAATGACCAAATAAAATATAAAATTTTGCATAATCATCATAGTAACAATACTAATGAATTTTGAAATAATCTTTTTTACCAGCGAATTTACTGTAACTTCCCCAAAATTCGGGAAATTTAAAAAAGTGTAAACACCATTTTAGACCTTGAAACTGTCGGCGGCGTCAGTGTGTCTAGCCGCCGACGCGCAAAGGAATAATTAGAGCTGTACTAGTTTTTACGTAATATCGTTTTGTTTTTGTCGATACTAACTGCTCGAATGATTTGTTGTAAAAACGCAGATTACCTAATGGTAAAAGTACTTTTTTTGATTATCGATTAATTATTCATAACAATATTGTAACACAAGTACCTATTATTAGTAAATAGGAACTAGAAAGGTCTTATGAAATACGATTTTAGGAGAATATTTTAAACAATTTAAAGCATTTAAGTTCACCTGATTTAAGTTATGTGAAAGTTCTAAAATCTAAAGAATGCCATGCGATGTTGAATCGATGCGTGAAATTCTGAAATACAAAATTGATACCAAAAATCGATACGAGAAATATTTTGAATACTTTCACACCTCTAGTCAAAGGGCACCGCCGTGCAGTTAGAGTACCTATTTTTATGAAATAAAAATCATTTTTATTTTAAATTTATTAGTTTCGCGTAGACATTGAGTCCGTGTAGACGTATCGTTTATTGTGTGATCATAATAGTTTTCTAACGTAATGTAACCTGCTGATGGAAGGTACCTAGTAAAAATGCAATTGTGTTGTGTTGTGATCAGGTGTTGAACGATTCGGATGTGACTACTTCTTGGTCAATGTGGTTCCAGCATGACGGTGCCCCATCATATTTTTGCCGACCTGTACGTGAGTACCTCCACTATCAGTTCGGCGAGCAGTGGATTGGTAGGAGTGGACTAACGTTGTGAAACACCGTGCTAATCTCGTGGGACGGTGCCGGTATCGTTCTTACTGAACGAAATATGGAACAACATTTCCGCCACAGCCATTGTGCTCATCGAATGAAATTCGAAGATACATTCGGAGGGTCAGACGACCTTCCTACTTAAAAAAAAGTTCTTTTCACGAGCTGCGTAAGTAGGTATCATTGTTTCTTTCTAGAGTCGATAAACGTGGTTAGACTACCAATACCTACATGCATGAGGTCAACTGAGGTCATGGCCTGTGCCTGTGTTGCCATGAAATTACTTATTTATTTTATTTAAGTTATTTATTTTTAAGGGGGTATTTTTTTTTTTTAGTTTAGCCAGGTTATGTACGCATTAGTAGAATCAGCTAACGATACCTAACAACACCTTCACGGGTCGGACAGGGTTTTTGTAACATACTGTATATAGTAAAAATGTTGTTTAGTTTCAGATATTAAGTAATGTATATTGTAACAATGATATTTGCACCAACGACAGTCCCATTTGTGGTTCAGGAGAATCTGTCCATTCTTTGGTTGCCTGGAAGAAATCGCATTAGCGATAAGGCCGCCCATTGTATGTTTTATGTTCAATGTATTTTGTTCGATGTTTGATTGGTGTACAATAAAGAATAAATAAATAAATAAACTCCCTATTTGCTTAGCATATGCTATTACTATCCACAAATAACAAGGCCTTAGCCTTGACAGTGCTCTTCTCGACATAGGCTCCTCTATTCTACTCTTCAGAGTTAAAATCCTAGCTATGAAGTACATCTTATCAATTTCGCTCCAAGTCAAATTAAGGCACAACAGAGCTCTATTGTAAAGTACAACCATCTGCGCACCTTATACCGCCCCGATTTGGCCAAAATAGGTATAAACAGATAACACGTAAAAAACTTCGGGATACTGAATGGGCAATTCATTCGAACATTTCAAAGGTACAAGAAAATTTAGAAAATAACACAAAAAGACAATCATACCCCGTACCGTGTATTCTAGGGCGAATTCATTGCAAAAATGAACTATCTACTTTTGTTTTTCTAGGTGTAAATCCGGAAGATCTTTCCGGTAAGAAGGTCGCAGTATATATCGGCTCATGTTTCTCTGAAACGGAAAAGGCTAACTTCTATGATGCCTCTGCTAGAACTACTATAGGTATAACTGGGTAAGTCAAGATTAAAAAAGTGTGAATAAAAAAAATATTTAAACTTTTGAAGGAGAGATTTGATAAATATTCGTAAAGCCTCATTATGTAATAACTAGAGTTCCATGAGCAACAGCTGAAATCGACTCAAGCTCATACCCTCTTCTCACGACTATATTATAATAACATAGCTACTTCAGTTAATTCATAATTTCAACGTAGATATTGTTGTTTTCTAAATAAGGAGCAGCAAAACTATGTTCGCCAACCGTATTTCCTACTGGTTGAACGCGAAGGGTACTTCGGTGGCGGTCGACCTGTCTTGTAGCAGTTCCACCGTGGCGCTGGAGCAGGCATACCTTGCTATTAGACGAGGCGATTGCGAAGCAGCCATCGTTGGAGGTGCATACCTGTGTCTACACCCACAGTCAGCCGTGCACTACGGAAGGTACCTACTATCAGGAAACAAAAACTTAAACATGAATATTTATTATTGGAACAACTTATCGTGCGCCGCATAATACAAAAAAGGATAAACATTTATAATAGGTATAATAGTACCGTACAATGATGGTCTTATCTTACAAGGAAAGTTGAAAGGAGATAGGTAATGATAATAGAGTCACGTTTGATTCTTTAGAACAAATCAGAATCATAAATCGGGTATTACAGGCTTATAGTGACTTCTTTCTAGAAGACGTCGATTTAACGCTGTGCCAATACTAAATTGGCTTGTATCCTAAAAAATAATTTAATGTCCGTCAGATAGCTTTATAAAAAATATGGAACACGTATTTTTTATTTTTTCTTTTATTCAAATACTTAGGAAGATATATTAATTTGAAATGTCACATGACGTCACGCCATGGTGCAAAATATAGAACGGCGTGACGTAATTAGCCCCCACTCTGTAACTTTAATACGCTATGTCTCAGTAATTTTTGTTAATTACGACAAAATAAAAAATACGGGTCTTAATTTTTTTTATTATCTGTAAGACGGACTAATTATTTTTTTGATTTTCATACCTTGGATACATCCCTATTGTTCCGCTATCCTTCCTATAGAAGCGTCTAGTCATGCTAGGAGTCCGTGTTATCTTCTTCATTCATCTGTTTAACCCTTACAACCCTGCAGTTTTCATCATCATCTTCAGCCTCTACTCGTCCACTGCTGGACATAGGCCTCCTTCATGGAACGTTAACAAGCTCGATCCTGAGCAGTTCTCCGTCAGCCACTACCAGCCACTTTTTTGATGTCGTTGCTCCATCTCGCCCAAGGGCATCCTACGCTACGTTTGCCGAGACGCGGTCTCCACTCGAAGACTCGTTTACCCCAACGGTTATCGGTCCTGCGGCATATGTGACCAGCCAATTGCCACTTCAGCTTGCCAATTCTCTCAGCTATGTCGGTCCTGCAGTTTTACTGTTTGGAAATATATGTATATCACTTTAACTTACTTCATATTTTCGACACAATTGATGCAATGGCTGATCGATCGACTTCTGCACTACGTGTCGCAGAGTCGATTCCCGCACAGAACAAATATTTGTATGGCCTACAATTAGTAGCTTTGGGTCTGGCTGTTTGCGTATGTGACTTTGTTTTGTAAACGCACCCATGATACAGGTTTTTTTATTAAAAAAAAGATAGAAAAAGATATTCGTCTTACAATATTTTTTTATTTTTCTTGTAAGATTTTTAAACCGGTCTCCCAAGATATGGTATTTCAAAAATAACTTCAATCATTTAGTATTAAGAAAATTATTATAAAAATTATGTACAAGTTGAGAAATAAACAATTTATTTATTTATGTTATTTATTTTATTTATTTATACTCAACAATCATACTCTTTTGCTACATACCTACATATTAGTGTAGAAAGGGGTTTGAGTAATAATAATCTCTGTTTACAGGGTCTTGAATTTTTGTCAGGATGGTAAAACTAAATCATTCGATGAACATGCTGATGGATGTGCTAAATCTGAAGCTATCAACGTTTTGTTCTTGCAAAAAGCAAAAGACGCGTTAAGGTAGATCTTTTAAGATTTATTTCAAACATATTTATTTTTCGTTATACAATAAATAATCATTTTTTTAACAATTTCAGGATCTATGCCGATGTGTTACATGTTAAAACAGAGTTTACGTCTCTATTGCCCGGAGAAACCGGCCCTGAATTTGGATTTCTCAGAGACATCAACAAATCAGTCAGTTTCATTAAAAACTTCTACGAGGAAGCAAGAATCTCGCCTCAAGCCATCGAATATGTAGAAGCTTGGGGCTGTGGTTAGTACTTACACATAAATTATAAATAACAACAAAATCAATACTTCTGGATGGATGGAAGGTTGTGCGGAGTATTACAAGAACATATTTTATTTCACATCAGCAAATAATAGACATCAAAGAAAAAGAAGTATTTCAAAATAATGTCAGGGCGGCTGTATTTAATCCAGCCGCTCCGTAACGTACTTCTAAAAGAATGCATTTAAACAATTTTAAGTAAATTGAAAAAAATATGTAATGATTAACCCAAATAATTAATTCGACAGCGTCACCAGAGGCTGATAAGGCGGAGTTGAAAGCTATAGAGGAGGCGTTCTGTAATGGCAAACGGGATCCTCTTCTGGTGGGGAGTGTTATGTCAAACATTGGTTATAATGAAGCTGCGTCTGGTATCACTGCTATTACAAAAGTAAGCTTCGCCTCAGAAGAATATATTATTTTTGGGCAAGACGATCTTAAACTTGTCTATTTCTTTACATTCAGAATTCAAGTTTACTTTAAAATGTAGCAAATTAGAAATAGGTTTAGGTACTAAATGTTATTTTTAATTACATCGCTACAGATAGTGCCATTCACAAAGGCTCGGTCACTCTTCTTCCTAACGCCTACAGTACCAGCGTCCAACATTCTACTAGAATTTTGCTTTGTAGGTACATTATAAGTACTTAATTTAGCGTAATTAATATGCATAGAAACTAAAACACTAGCGCACTTAACAATCGACTAGGAAGAAGAGTAGGTAAGGGTTAACAGTTTAACAATGGTACTCGAAAACCTATGTAAATATGATTTCATTTTAAATCATAAAAAGAAATGATTTCTTGCTACAGAAACAAGTGCGTAAAAAGATAGTTCGGCCATTGTAAAATAGAAAAGAAAAATCTTTATAAAAAATACCATAAAAATTACTGGATAAAATATTACTGAAATAAATATATAAAGATTTATAAAGGGTGACACAATAGGCAGTCTCATTACCAAGAGCGATGCTCTACTGGCAACCTTTGTCATTAGAAGCTACAGCACAATTTTCTTCTCTCTCGCAGGTATTACTTGGCTACCACACTGGTCAAATAGCTGCCAACTTGCACTGCGAAAATCCACGTCAAGATATAGTTGCTTTACGTGAGGGGCGCATGCGCATCGTGACTGATCACCAAACCTTCAGCCGCTCTTACGTGGGCGTCAACGGCATGTCCTTCACCGGCGTCAATACACACGTACTGCTGCATGGACACTATAAAACAAAGGTGAAAAAACATTACCTACTTTAGCCATTCATCTAGACTTAACTAATGTGTGGCCCACACAACGCTTCTTCCCATCCACATTTCAACCAAACGACTTTATAGATTCAGACCCTTTCTGCCCAAATTTCCTTCCTCACAATTCACCCAAGGCTTTTGTTTCTTTTTTTTTTTCTAAATCCATTGTAACTTTACTTTAAATATGTGCAGGAAAAAAAGAGAAAGTTTTTTATAACCGGAATGACTTTACCTTTCAGGACCTCAACCGCTACAAGTCGAGCATTCCTCACTTAGTGACTATTTCAGCAAGATATGAAGAAGCGGTTACGCATTGTCTTAACGAGTTGAAAACCAACCCTATAGACCCGGAACAGTTGAGGCTCTTGCACAACATATACCAGACAAATAGTGCCGGTCATTTGGGCAGAGGATTCGTCATTCTACGTAAACAAAAATTTATATTTTTTCATCAATTTGGTTTCGCATAATTTAAGTAATGGCCAGTGTGTTGTCTAGCCTAAATGGTAATAACGGGAGCTCTAGGTAAGATCTGGAAATGGTGACAATAAACGAATCGGAAAAAACCAAGGAACACACTAAAAACCTAAAATAACACCTAAGTTTTGCAAACTAGTTACTTCTTCTTCAGCCTATAGATGTCCACTGCTGGGCAAAGGCCCCAAAGCTTTCCACGACGACCGGTCTTGTGCTGCCCGCATCCATCGGCTTCCCGCGACCTTCACCAGGTCATCGGTCCACATTGTTGGGAGCCTCCCTACGCTGCGTCTTCCGTTATGTGCCCGCCACTCCAGAGCCTTACCGCCCCATTGGTCATCGGTTCTACGAGCAATGTGCCCTGCCCACTGTCACTTAAGTTTAGCGACTCGAAGAGCTATGTCGGTGACTTTGGTTCTTCATTTCTGATTCGATCACGCAGAGAAACTCCGAGCATAGCTCTTTCCATTGCCCTTTCTGTGACTCTGAGCCTTCGCATGAGGCCCATTGTGAGAGACCACGTTTCAGTACCGTAAGTCATCACTGGCAACAGACACTGGTCAAAGACTTTAGTCTTCAAATACTTTGGTATGTTGGACGACGAGAAAAGGTAGCATAGCTTCCCGAACGCTGCCCAGTCGAGCTGGATTCGACGAGACAACTCTTTCTCGAAGTTAGACCTACCTAGTTGGACTGTTTGTTCCAGGTATATATACTCGTCGACAATTGCGAGTGCAGAGCAACTAACTAGAATTGGAGTGGGTGCGACATGAGAGTTTGACATAATCTTCGTCTTATCCATGTTCATCTTTAGACCCACTTGTTCGGAAGCTCTTCTGAGGTTATTGAGCATTTTGCTCAAGTCTTCCAGGGTCTCCGCCATCACCACGATATCATCTGCAAAACGGAGATTAGTGATGTACTCGCCGTTGATTATAAGCCAAGTCCTTTCCAGTCCAGGAGCTTGAAGACATCGTCCAACGCCGCAGTGAACAATTTAGGAGATATGATATCTCCTTGTCTCACTCCACGCTGGAGTTGGATCGGTTGAAACACTTTATCACCTCAATGTATCGATGGTCAATTTGGCACCGCTGCGCTGGAAAGACTGTAGCACCCCCCCCCCCCCCCCCCCCGACGGGGAAGCCTGCTTGTTTGGGAGGCTGGAAGTCGTCGAACCTGCGAGCGAGACGATTCGTGATGACCCTAGAAAACAGCTTATAGACCTGGCTCAGGAGGAATATCGGTCAGTAGTTTTTCAGGAGGGTATTGTCACCTTTTTTGAAAAACAACACTACCAGGCTCTTGTGCCTTAAGCGTTTCAATTAAATAGCTTCTGAAGCGCTTTAAAAACCGGTTTGCCACCCGTTTTCAGAAGCTCAGCCGTAATTCCATCATCTCCAGTCTCTAGTTACTTAAACACCCTATTTTGTTACTTAAACATATTTTTATAGAAACGGACGAAGAACGAAGAACAGAAGACTGTATGCTTATCTGAGAAGTGCGAGTACTTCGACAACGCGCGGCGGCCGCTGTGGTTCGTATACAGTGGGATGGGCTCGCAGTGGACTGGCATGGGAGCTCAACTCATGCGCATACCAATATTCGCTGCTGCTATACAACGGTAGTTACTAACAAATATTACAAATTTTAGATAATTACAGTGAATAAGAAACATTTTAACCGATTATTTATTACCTAATTGCAGCTGCCACAAAGCTTTAGAGCCAAAAGGACTCAACATTGTTGATATAATAACATCACCCGATGAGACCTTTGACAACATTTTAGATTCATTTGTAGGAATAGCCGCTATACAAATTGGCCTGACTGACATTCTCAAAGAACTTGGACTTGTGCCTGATGGAATAATTGGTAAGAAATAAATTCAAAGATAAAGATCGCAGATCTTGCAAATCTAGTGAACTAGTAGTAGAATTTCGTAAAATATGGTTCAGCTACTCAATGACTGATGTTTGCATGCTATCAACAGGTCAACAGAAATCTGCAATGGCTCTTTTTTTCATGTGCCTCACAAAACTCCCTTGTTGCATTGTTAGACTGACGTAAAATCTTAATAACTATTATAATTTTTCGACTTTTAAAGAGACCATTAGTTTCGACATTTCTTCTCCGACATCGATACGCTATGAAATGTTTGCGCTATTTAATTTCATAGTATTACTTAAAAATTTATGTGTCTTTAAAGATTTACCAATATATACATAATTTCAATGAATTTCATAATTCCCTAATATTTCTCAAGGACTGAACTCCGATATCAGTAGAGGCAATTGAAAACTGAGTAATTTGGAAAATTAATAAATTAAGCACGGATAACAACAATCTCCTATAGGTCACAGTGTAGGAGAGCTAGGATGCGCATACGCTGACGATTGTTTGACGGCAGAGGAGATGATACTGTCAGCTTACAGTCGAGGCCGCGTATCGCTGGAGACTAAATTCATCCGCGGGTCCATGGCTGCCATAGGTCTAGGATATGAACAGGTAATTTAATTAATCATCTGATCAGCTAGATTTATTAAGGACACAGTTAATATAGACGGACGTTTTACTGAAGGATGAAAGTAGTCTACTCACCTGTTGAACGCTTCAAGAATTTTTATATGTAATGGTGATCTTTCAGATCCTACCATTGTGCCCACCTGAAATCGAAGTTGCTTGTCATAACGGGCCTGATTCTAGTACAATTTCGGGACCCGCTGAAGTCATGAAGAAGTTCGTCGAAGAGTTGACTGCGAAGGGTATTTTCGCTAAGGAAGTACCATGCTCCAACATTGCCTACCACTCGCGATACATTTCTGATGCTGGTAAGTTTTCTACCTTGTGAATGTTTAACAGTACCAGGTGGTTACCTTCCGCTATTTAATTTTTCGGAGCCATTTAATTTACGGTCCAAATATAGGTGGTCCTAGATGAAATCCCCAATTGTTGTTGTTTTACTGTTATTTTTTGAAGTTATTAATTACAATATAACACAGGACCTCAACTACTGAAGTATTTGTCGGAGGTAATAAAGGATCCGCAACCAAGAACCGAGCGTTGGCTTTCAACTTCTGTACCACAAGGAAAGTGGGACAATCCGGCTGCGAAGCTCTGTTCAGCTGAATATTACACCAATAACCTACTGGTAAGTAGTGGTTTTTCCGCGCTGATAAATTAAAACTAACAAGACTTATGACTTAGCAAGTTTCAGACCTTTCAGACTTTGAGACGTCCATTCTTTTAATGTCGGAATATGCTCCGCAACTGTTGTGAACACAAGGAAGTGTATCTCGATCGTTCATTGTTTCCTGGGAATAAATGTACGGGTATAATAAGTTACTCCGGAATGAAATCTATTTTTATTGACATTTATAATATGATTATTTATAATGAAAGTGTGAATACAAAAATTGAAATATGCAGAAATGACATAATACATCCAAATGACAACTCAAATGAGTTTAAGACAACACCTGTGATTACTACAGAGAGACAAAACTCGCAGTTTTCTCTATTATACCCTCAATATTTTACACCAAAATATTGCCGGTTTACTGAATAAATCGGACTTATTAACAATTAAATTAAATAACCTTGAAAACCAAGGAACAATTGTGGACATTCTCTGTATAACTGAACATTTTGTTACTTGTCATGAAAGTTTAATTATCTGCCTGGTTTCCATCCCGTTGCTATCTTATATCGCGAAACAAATCGTGGAGGGGCGTGTAGGTATACTATTTAGAACTGAGCATCAATGTAAAGAACTGCCAGATATTGCTAGGCTCTCTGTGGCAGGCGTTGTTGAAATTTGCGGTATTGAACTGTTAACTCATTCTATTAATGTAATTTGTGTTTTTAGAGTTCCTAAATATAATTATTTGACATTTTATGACTAGCTTGGCATCGTTTTGAGTAAGTTATGTTTATTAAATAGGAAAAAAAATGATTTATGTGGCGATTTAAATATTGATGTAATAAAAAGGAACAGAACTACTTTAGAATTAGATAATTTTCTACTGAGCTATAACTTGACATTAGAAATAAACCTACCTACTAGGCGTAGTGGTAACTCATGTATCGATAATTTCGCGCATAACATGCAAAGAGGCTACAAGGCTGAAATTATAGATCTCATCCTTTCTGATCACACATCGCAACTACTTTAGAGTTCCCATAAATAAGACATGTCGCTTTAAATTTTGGAAAATGGTTAAAAAAGACTACTCCACAGAGAATCTTAATAAATTCCGAGAACGCATTCGTAGCTACTTTTAAAGAATTGTATGAATCTAATGATGCTAATTTAGCCTACAAAATATTTTTTTAATTATTTTACTTGTTTTATAAAATCTGCTTCCCAGATAAAATAATAACCATTCACTCCAATAAAAACGCGGTGTAAAAATGTGTAGGTAATAAAAGACAAAGAAAATTGCTATGGACATACATACTTAACCCTATATTAAAGAATAAAACTGACTTTCAAAAATATTCTTTACGATACAGTACGGCCTCGTTAATCCGGAGAGGCAAAAACAAGACCCTTTTCGGATTATAGTATGCCACATTTAATGCGGCATGTTATACAGAAGTTCGAGGAGTATAACAAAGCACTATGCTTTGTGGACAATGAGAAGGCCTTCAATCAATCGAGGCTTGGGCGGTGCTACAGTCTCTCCAGCGGTGCCAAATTGACCATCGATACATTGAGGTGATTAAGTGTTTGTACCAAAACGCTACCATGTCAGTCCGTCTCCAGGATCAGGACTCGAAACCGATCCAACTATGAACTTTCGCCCGCCTCCTTTACAGAAAACAAAAATAATGCACTATCATCAAAGAACTGTAGCTCCAAAAGTAAATATCAGACATAGTAACTGTGAAATTGAAGAAGTTAAAGTAGCAAAATTCTTCGTTTTATTACTGGATGACTAACTAAACTGGAAGGCCCATATAGATGACCTAAGTAAAAAAGTGAATAGATCATCGTACGCACTTTTCCAAATTGCTAGAAAAATAAATATGGATGCGCTACTAGTTATATATCATGGCTTAGTATCCTCATTTTTGCGATATGGCTTTATTTTTTGGGGAAATTCTACTGATAAAGATCTCATATTTAAGGCACAAAAAAGATGCATAAGAGCGATGTGTGGTCTGAAAATTGACGATAGCTAGATAGAAAAGCATAACAGACAGAGAGTACCTTCACTTTTACAATATTAAGTATGGATAATATTGATAATATATATATATATAATCATTCCCACGACACAATCAACGATCGAAATACATTCCCACAAAATAATAAACGATCTAAATACATTCCCCCGAAATAATGAACAATCGAAATACATTCCCGCGAAATAATGAACGATCGAAATATATTCCCACGAAATAATGAACGATCAAAATACATTCACAATCAATATCAGTTTTATTTGTATAAATAGGTAGTGAATACAGTTCGTAAATTTGTTTATAGGTCGCTATATTATCCTAAGAAGCGTACAAATATACATATTTGCATGCAAAATATTAAAAATTTTAAGTCAATCATGCTAATCATGCTAAATGTAAAAAATAAATTACTTATTAATTATATAATGTCAAAATAAAATTAAATAATGACAAATAAATAAAAACAAAGCTACAAATGTGTTACGTATCGGTACCAACACATGCCCCACACCGTAACCAGCACCGTGTCACGAGGCCCAAATCAGCTGAATCAGGATATTATACCTATTTTCATGCAGCTGAAGCTGTACGGAGTATTACAAAATCCCGACGGCTGAGTCGTCTCCTCGTGTCGCCGCCTCGTGCCTAGCAGCGAATCGCTAAATCATCAATCACCTCATTAGATGTAACCTCGATAAAACCTATGGGACTTAGGTTAAGTAGATTTAAAAGTTATAGTTCTTGCAATTTACGAGCGCGCGTGACTCTTGCTTGTGGTATGTTGTGTACATGCACAATGCGTTAGTGTGTGTGCCTGACGGAGCGTTCAGTAGCGAGCGGTCGCCCGCTCAGGTCACTTGGGCTTATTGTTTTCACGTCGCTATCCGCCACGAAGTACCGTCAGCATGTCAAATACCAATAAAAAGCGAAAAATTATTCGTAGTGAGGTGAGTTATTTAAATATGCATTTATGGCGTTAATTTAATATTAAATTTTTTGAAGTGAAACTTCTTTAGGCACGCTTGACTTGGGGAGTAAACTAGCGAAAGCGTTACGAAAAATGATAGGAAAAAAAATGATGAAGGCGAACGGAAGCAGAGTATAGTCCTATTTCGTCTGTAATACAAACAAGGAGTTGGCTCATGAAAATATTGCATGACCTGTCGAGTATGAAGTTGTGAGTTCGCATCTCGCCGAAGCCAATATATATTTTTTGGATCTTTTTAAGATTTGTTAACAATTGAGTCGAGTATGAAGTTGTGAGTTCGCATCTCGCCGTAGGCAATATATATTTTTTGGATCTTTTTAAGATTTGTTAACAATTGATTACCTAAGAGCACAAATAAATTTATAAATTTCGTTCTGTTCTGGCCTTTATATTGTTTTATATATTTTTGCTGAACATTTCTGATATAATTGAAAGTATAGAAGCTTTAAGATATCGTCACAATACGATAATTGGACACAAAGTACAAATTGCTTTCGAGCCTCATAAGCTCAATTATTAAGCTAAGTACCTTGATTGATTAAGAACTATGAATTTCTTCGAGAACATGACGCTGCGAACACCCCCCGACCCCCCTCATTGATTACCTCACCCCCCCGTGGATTATCTCGGGAACCAGAGGTCGTGGACTACCCGAGTTTGGGGTCCCCTGAATCAGGAGGAGGAGCCCGACCTTTTGGCCCCGAGGGAATCCACTCCCCCCCTACCCCCCGCAACCCCACGAAATCTAACCCCCCCCCCCTTTAGTTACCTCACCCCCCCGTGGATTATCTCGGGAACCAGAGGTCGTGGACTACCCGAGTTTGGGGTCCCCTGAATCAGGAGGAGGAGCCCGACCTTTTGGCCCTGAGGGAATAAACTCCCCTCCTCTCCCCCTCCCCCTCCCCCCCCGCAACCCCACGAAACCTATCCCCCTCCCCTCCCCCCTTTAGTTACCTCACCCCCCCGTGGATTATCTCGGGAACCAGAGGTCGTGGACTACCCGAGTTTGGGGTCCCCTGATTCAGGAGGAAGAGCCCGACCTTTTGGCCCCGAGGGAATCCACTTTTTTTTTTTTTTTTAATTGGAGGTCTATGCAAAAATATTAATTTATAAATGAAAGCATGAATAAAATTTAAATATTTATAGAAAATTAATATATGTATATGTGTATACATGTATATATTGTACACACATATTATATATATATATATACATACAGATGGTGCAAAACAAGTTTCACTTCAGTCGTGTGGTCATAAGCACACTCGTTTTTTTTTGTATGGATCAACGATCATGAACATTGTATTATCTTTATTATTTGTAGGGTCGTGCAATTATCGCCCGAGTTTTTCATTTTCTTCAAGAAGAATATAATTTCATGAAAGCGAATAATAATGATAATTGTGATTTGAGTCCTTTGGCTAACGTAAGAAAACGAACCGACGAAGCAACAGGGGTCAGTGAACGTACTGTAACTTCTATTTTGAAAGAAGAAAAAGAGATGCCCTCTACATCTGCCAAGTTTCTATCACCAATGAAAAAACGTCGTAAAAGAAGTAGCAAATTTGATTTTGATAATTTCGACACTAATTTGATTCGAAGTATGTACAATTCAAAATTATCACATCGAACACAAGGAAATTCCAACTTTAAACAAAATTCGGTCAGTTCTCTGAGAAAAGATAGACTTTGACGGGTGTCTAAGCACTTTACGTTCATTGCTCATAAAAATTGGTTATAAATGGCGAAAGATTAGCAGTAACCGACGAGTATTACAAGAAAGGCATGATTTACAACTATGGCGTTTAAAATATTTGAAAAAGATTTCTCAGTGCCGTGCAGAAGGACGTCCTATTGTTTACACTGACGAAACATATGTTTTAACGTCACACATTCGACATGGGGACAATACATGGGGCATAAAGGATAAAGATACTCCATTTATGAAGAAATTAGGTACTGGGAGCCGGCTTATTATAGTGCACGCAGGTACTAAAGATGGATTCATTCCAAATGCCTCTTTGGTATATAAAGCATGCTCCACAACTGGAGATTATCACTCAAATATGAGTTTTGAAAATTATAAGAAGTGGCTAGAAGAGAAGCTTATGCCAAATTTGCCAGAAAGGGCAGTTATTGTGATGGATAACGCGTGCTATCATAACGCCCGCAGCAGTAAAATTCCTACGTCCAGTTCAAGGAAGAGCGATATGATAAAATGGCTAACTGATAACGGAATTTTATGTGACGAACGATTAAAAAAAATCGAACTCTATGATTTAATAAAAAACAATAAACATCGTTTCATAACATTCAAAATCGACGAAATAGTTCAAAGCAAGAATTTTGAAATATTACGTTTGCCGCCCTATCACCCTGAGTTGAACTGTATCGAAAATATCTGGGGAATTTTAAAAAATAAAATTGCAACTAAAAATATCGGGCAAAATATGACTATTTTACAAAATTTAATAAATGAGTGTATGAACGATATCGACAATGATACCTGGCGTAAAACTTGCAAGCATGTTGAAAAACTTGAAGAAGAATATAGAAAATATTTCGATTTGGACTTCGAGTTAATGATTAATGTAGAATCAACTGATAGCGACACTGAAGAGTTTGAAGATAGTGACACTTCTGAGGATGAATAATAATAAATTTTAATAAAACTTACTATTAAAATATTTGTTTTATTATCATTGTTGGTTTCAAAGAAAAAATAATTTTAACATTGATTATTTGTATGCTAACCGTAGCGCGTCTACGCTCACGCACACATTTACACGTATACAGATACGACTTCAACACAACTAAGAGCCACGCGCGTTCGTGAATTGCAAGAACTATACCATGTTTAACTATAATAAATGTACTATAAGTGATTATAGTTTCCATTTGCACCCTCCGTCGTGGCCGAAAATGTAATTAATGTCACAATACGGAGTAATTTCATTAGTCAAAATAAATAAAATAAGTCTACATTAATTTGTCATTTAGGAATTCATCTAATAAATGTTTTAATTTTGTCTTGAATTGTATAACATTCAATTTTTTATGCCAAGTGGTAATTTGTTGTAGATACGCGGTACCATTCCTAAAACACTCTTTTTTACTAGTGGAGTACTAAAACGCTGATTTTTTAAAGCATTTGCATATTGACTACGAATCGTAACGTTGACGCCGTTTGAAACAATCTTATGTTTGTCTTAACAGAAACAGAATTTTAATAGAACAAAACAAAAGATTATGGCTTATTTATTTATTTATTTTTATAGAAAAAAATATTCTTACAATTAATATATATATATATATTCTATAATAGTCTATAATATAACCCAAAGCCTCGCTTTGGTTTTATTTCTCTGGCCTAATTATTTTTTCAGGTTATTTACACTTATTTTATCTTGTATCTCGAAGTGAAGGCAATAGCTGATCGCAAAACATACATGAATCGTGTCTACTCATCAAGACGATATTAAAACATAAGTTCCGAACCAGGTTTCCTTTTGGAGACCGACCCGTCACAGTTATCCTGCTAAACCCTTTCTTAATATTAATTTTCACAGAACCCAGTGTTGTTTGAGGAAACGTCGAAGCTGATACCTGACAACGCTGTGCTTGTAGAGGTGGCGCCACACGGACTACTGCAGGCTATCCTCCATCGATCTTTACCTAGCACCTGCAAGAACATCGCACTGACCAGGAGGAAGCATCCTGATAATGCTTTATTGCTGCTTGAGGGTATTGGCAAGTAAGTAAAATGATAATCACAGTTATAATATAATTTTGATATCACTGATTTATAGAATAATTTAATAGCTTTTACCCGTTGCTGTGCGCACTTGCAGGATTGTTTTAGGCAGATTGCGTGCTGTACACCTGTGCCCCTTCAAATAATACGGGCGTGACATGAATGTTTGTGTTACTTCAAAACATCATTATTTTCAGGTTATTTATGGAAGGATACAATCTTAAAGTTCATGTTCTCTATCCGAAAGTTGAGTTTCCAATTTCTACGGGAACGCCATTCTTATCACATCTAGTCAAATGGGCTCATGTAGAAAAATGGTACGCACTATCTTTTTATTACTATTATATTTTAAACAAAATTACACAGTTTTTATTATCTTTATTTTCATACTTTGAGTATTACTGTTTTAGGTCAATTCCCGCGTATCGAAAAGCCAATAGAACATCAGCTGCCATCCTCGACTATAGCATCTCTGTGCATGATACAGAACACGCTTACTTGCGAGGGCACACGATAAGAGGTAATACGAACACCATATTCGAATGCCGCTTTAATACCTAGACCTTACAATAAAGTTTGAAAATATTTTGCTTTACCGCAATCCCGCCTAACGGTAAGCAGTAATGGAATCGTTGATAGTAAAATGCGCTAGTTTATTAAGAGCCTATTCACTCTAGCCTTGATGACACTTAAATTGTAGTAAGAAGGACTGTTCTAGGCTCTCGATACACTCGGTATAAAAGACAACAACATAAGGGTGAATACTCGCCCTGGGCACGCCACAATAGCGGCGGTAAGTCCCCTCGTTGAGAAGTGTCTAGAGAGGCGCCACGGCTCGCCTGACGCAGGTCCTCACCGGACACGGCTGTTTCAGTAGGTTCCTGTTCCGAATAAGGCGGGAAGAAACACCAGGGTTTCACCAATGTAGGGATCCCCTGAGGACACGGTGGAGTTCTGCCCGACTTGGGTAGAGCACCGCCGTGTTCTCGAGGCGGCGATCGGCGGCGATCCTAGCAAAGGGGGCGGCGGAGCGCGTGAGGGAGCGCGTGTAATCCCAGCACCCTCTGTCCTCTAGCCGCCGCAGAAAACACTCTGATCGGGAGACAACATTGACCTCCCGGTCACCGTAGGCGCGCGGGCTTACGGGTGGTGAGCAGTGGGCAGCTCGCCGCCCGCTAAGGACCAGGCGCAGCAACTCCTTTTTTTTTTCCGAGGTGGAAATCCTCATTGGATGCCCGCCGCCCTGGGGTGGGCGACGGGGTATGTCAGACTTTTACTGACTAAAACCACCCCGGTGTGTCTTCTATCACGAGCGCGCGTGGGGCCGCGGGAGTCTAAATTCTTCCACGGCCCCACACCCTCGTGCTGTCCCGGTCTGTCCGGGCCTCGTCTCCTGCACGGGGTAGTGGGGTGTTAAACTACCCCGTGCATCACCTCGAAAGGCGCGGGCCGACACTCGCGCGCGCCTCCGCCTCGGGGTCCATCAATGGGGGGCGGGGACTTCTCCATGTCCCTCGCCCCTGGACCCATTCATGGGGGGCGGAAGAGGGCATTATCCGCCCTTCCTCGGCGCCCGGTGCGTCTTCTGCGGCCCGGGAAGGGAGTTGATATCTCCCTCTCCCGTTCCGCAGCTTCCACCACCGCGTCCCACGTCTCTGAGCTGCCGACCATACTCCGCACTACTGCCGGCAGCGTCAGGTCGCCTCCTACTACACACTCGGAGAGCGTGTGCTGCGCCGTGTCCTCCCCGCATTGGACGCAGTGGTGGCACCGAGCGTCCGGCTCCCTGCCTAAGCGACGCAGGTACTTGCCGAAGCAGCCGTGCCCCGACAGTACCTGCGTCACCCTGAACGACAGGGAGCCGTGCCTCCTCCCGAGCCAATCGTCGAGTACTGGCCGGATCGCCTCTACGGTAGCGAGGCCGGCGGTAGGGCGCATAAGCCTCTGCCGCCAGTCCGCCACCAGGACCTGACGGAGCTCCCCTCGGCGCAGCTCGCTCTGCCGCTGCACCGGAGACCGATGCCTCCTGGGTCAGGTTTGCGGGTTGGTTAAAAAAGAAACCGTGGCCTTGGCCGTCGCACAGGCAAGGGAAGAAAGACGGGTGGGTTTTAGTCAGTAAAACGCCCTTCCGCTCCGCTCAGAGCGGGAGAAGTCATTTGCTGATTTCCCATCCCAACAAAAAAAGGTGGATACTCGCCATACGAAGGGTCGTCTGATGAAATCTCTCGCACACTCTCCAAAATGCTTCTTATAGAACACCGACAGGCTGGCTCCTACTCCGCTACAACCTCATAATTTGAATTATAATGTATATTTTAAACGTACCAAATATTATATTTGAAACACGCACTAATTATTACATACTAGTGTATATCAAAATTATCTCAACAATGCATGCTCGTCTCTGCTTATTGAAAAATAATATAATATTATCTACTTACTGAATAATACCAAGGATCTTCATCTTCAGGACACAACGTATACCCGTTTGCCGCCACACTAGCTCTGGTATGGGACACTTATGCAATGACGATGGGATTTCCAAAAAAACAAATATCTGTGGAGTTCAGGGATCTGCGTCTGTATGCGCAACCGATAATACATGATCAACGTCAGATTCGTTTTAACGTCGCTTTCCATAGAGTAAATGGGCATTTTGAGGTAAGTACTAAAATTTCCTTCAAAAAAGTCTTATTTAAGAATACACTATAGCATGCTTGTACCAAACAGTCATCAGTTTTACAGTTAGCAGTACCAGTCTATTATTATATCAGCTAACTATGCTTTAGGCCTGTTGGACAAATATAGTTCTCTCTGTTCTCAGCTCATTTCGGATTCTTAATACTTACAATTATGTTTCTTAAATTAAAACCAAGTATACATTACAGCATCAACAGGCCGCACCACCCGCAGAATAATGCAATTTTCATACAAAATATTGCGATAAAATCAATAGTAGATAAGTAACTAAGGGCTGTAAGGCATGCGATTGTCGCAACCCAGTGCTGGGCACGCCACAATAACGGCGGTAATTCCCCTCTTTGAGGAGTAGCTAGAGAGGCCCCATGGCGCCCTCACCTTCCGTCTGACGCAGGTCCTCACCGGACACAGTTGTTTCGGGAGGTTCCCATTGTGTAAAACTCTCTGAGGACACCTCTCCAGGCCTCTCCAACCCTGGTCCAGGCTATGGTCCGGACGACACCCTTGTCACTGCCCGGGGGAGCTCGCACAGGGAAGCGACGTTCATAGCCACGGCTGCGGTATCACAGGTGGTGGACCTCATCTGGCGCCTGGGCCTGGAGGTGGCTCTGGATAAGCCGGAGGCCATGGTTTTCCATGGCCCCCGGCATGCACAGGCGCCGGGATCACATATCGTGGTCAGTGGGGCCCGGATAACTGTCTATTCCACCATGAAGTATCTGGGATTGATACTCGACAGCAATGGGAATTCGGGCCCCACTTCCGGCGGCTGGCGCCCAAGCTGATGGGTGCAGCAGGCGCACTATCAACGTTGCTTCCCAACATGGGGGGCCCAAGCGCCGACTGTAGGCACGTACTGCACTGTACGTGAGAAAATGTGCGGTCCATGGCCCTGTACGGCCGGAACACTCGCCATTCTGCGCAAGCCACCGAAGGCGATAGCCGTCAGAGTAATCCGTGGTTGTCGCACGATTTCCTACGAGGCGACTTGCGTCCTGGCCGGATCCCCGCCCTGGGACCTAGAGGCGAAAGCACTCGCGTCATTGTACCGATGCCGCGAGGAAGAGCGGACACGGGGCTCCAGTCCGGTGCAGCGGCAGATCGAGCTGCGCCGAGAGGAGCTCCGTCAGGTCCTGGTGGCGGACTGGCGGCAGAGGCTTATGAGCCCTACCGCCGGCCTCGCTACCGTCGAGGCGATCCGGCCAGTACTCGACGACTGGCTCGGGAGATGGCACAGCTCCCTGTCGTTCAGGCTGACGCAGGTACTGTCGGGGCACGGCTGCTTCGGAAAGTACCTGCGTCGCTTAGGGAGGGAGGCGGACGCTCGGTGCCACCACTGCATCCAATGCGGGGAGGACATGGCGCAGCACACGCTCTCCGAGTGTGTAGCTTAGGAGGAGCAGCGCCGTGTCCTCACAAATGAAGAAGAACGGCGACCTGACGCTGCCGGCTGTAGTGCGGAGGATGGTCGCTAGCGGGGAGTCATGGGACGCGGGGGTGTCCTTTTGCGAGGACGTGATGTCGCAGACGGAAGCTGCGGAACGGGAGAGAGAGATCCCAACTCCCTTCCCGGGACACAGAAGACACACCGGGCGCCGAGGAAGGACGAATAACGCCCTCATCCGCCCCCCATGAATGGGTCCAGGGGGGAGGGACATGGGGAAGTCCCCGCCCCCTATCTGATGTACCCCGAAGTGCCCCGAAGAAGCGCGCGAGTGTCGGCGCGTGTCTCTGATGCGATGCACGGGGTAGTTTAACACCCCACTTCTCCGTACAGGAGACGAGGCCCGGACAGAGCAGGCCAGCACGGGGGTGTGGGGCGGGGAAGAATTTAGAGTGCATGGCAGGTTGTCACCTCCTTCTGCGAAGTAGTGATGCTGGCAAAGGAGGAGGCGGAGCGCGTGAGGGAGAGGGAAACCCAGCGCCCTCACGCCACTAGCCGACGCAGAAGACGCCCTGGTCGGGAGACAACATTAAACTTCCAGCCACCGTAGGCGCGGTCCTACGGGCGGTGAGGAGTGGGCAGCTCGCCGCCCGGTAAGGACCAGCCCCCTAATCGGCGAATACATTTTTGTCAAATGATCGCGACTTATTGGGATCGTTTGGACCAAACGGACCAATGGGCGGTCCGAACGATCCCAACTGATGCCAACTAGTTGCAATCATTTGACAAAAATGTGTTCGCCTATGAGGGGGCAGGCCCGAGTCGACGGCGCATTGTGTTTCACACGCGCCTCGAAGAGATGGCAGCACATCGTGACGGGGTCCACGAAGACCGATGCCTCCTGGATCAGGGTCGCAAAGGCAAGTGAAGAAACACGAGTGGTTTTGGTGAGAAGTCATTTGATGATTTCCCATCCCAAAAAAAAAGTTTTCTATTCCCGCCTTTTGTTCATCTTTTTTTTAATTCTTTTCTTAAGAACGAAATTGAGCTTCGCCGTTCTTGTAATGCCGGTTTTTTTTTCTACATACTTTACAGTCGAGATGTAAAGCAAAGTAGTTAGCTCGGGTGTAAGCATCAATTGCACCTTCGAACTATAGGCACCCTCGCTGCTATATATCTCTGGCTGCAATTGATGCCTTACAGCCTCTACAAAACTACTACACAAACTTGACTATAAATCTACTATTATTTCACATAAACCAACAGCGGCACTTTCGTAGTGTCCGAAGAAACCAATTAGAACGGTGCACCTGTTCCAATTGATCGTTTCCTATAGAGAAGAACCGGCAGGAATCCAAGGTTATTTTTTAGTAATATTTGGCTTTTACATTGTATTAAAATCACAGTGCGAGTTAGAGGATAACATAGGCCTGTCAAGAAGTACCAGGTGCTTGATAAAATAAAATATTAGTAAACTAGAGATTTAAAAACTACAAGGCCTACAACGGCCTCACATTTACAAAATAAAAGTCTATGAAAATCTAGTCGCAAGATTCAGATTCCAGCCACATAATTACCAAGACAAATAATTTAAAAAAAAATATGTCATGTAAAAAATAAACATTGTAATTCGAGAACTGTTAATAGACAGAATTTCACGTAATTATTAGTAAAGAAAATAATAACCTGGTTGTGGCTAAATCTTTGTTGATCTTTCTTTAATCTCTTTTTTTTTTTATTTTGAATCTAAAGCATATAGTTTTTTGTCATTATGTTTTAAATTTAGATCGCAATGAGATATGTACAAACGTAAAGTTAACATAATAACGTTTTGCATCGTTGACATGTAAGACGTATGAATCTTTCATGTCTATTTAAAAAGAGGAAAATGACATAAACTAATAAAATTAAATCCGATAAGTTATACAAAGTGCTGGTGACAGTACGACAATAAATTAAGCATCGTGTACCTCAACACATTTTCATTCAACCCATAAAAAAATCATATAAATATGTATTAAAAAAAAATATTTCCTATGACCAAACTAATGGAAGTTTGGTCATAGGACATATTTTTTTTTTACATTTTCCACATGATGTTCATGTTGATAAGGCAGCGCTTACAGGTTGATGACCGCCGTATCCAGCGGTACTAAACTTTAATAATAATGGCGCGTAAAAAGCAAGTCGATACAGGAACGCGCTGTCGCCGATCGGAGATCAGTATATTTCGTATTAAATTTTATGCGATTTAGTTTGTTTGAAATTTTCATTATTTATTTTTGATGCTTGGTTTTTCCTATGATTTAGGATTATTCCTGTGTAACAGCATTGACCTTTTTTTTTCATTTGCTGTCGTATTATCAGCACCACTCTGTAAATTACGGTAGCGGCCTGTGGTTTGCGTTAGATCATACAAAATGTACGAAAGTTATGATTTTCGCTATATCTTGAGTTGTAGAGCATTCACTTACGTTATATTAGGGCATCATCATCTCAGCGTTTTTTTTTTTTTTTTTTTTTTTATTCTACTTTTGTTTAGGGACATTTATAATCGCAATGCGTATGTCAGTCCCATCGTACCCTAAATACACATTTATCACGTTTGAGCCATAAACCTAAACAGACTCTTCGCATCGTCGCCATTTGGTTGGGCCAGGATTTTATGGAATGTGCCTATTTCAAGTCTGTTCAGCCTCAAGAATCTCAGCGTTAATCCCAGTCGCATCCGAAGCTTTTTTCAGCTTTGGAGTCTAGGGTCCGCTTTACCAGTCAACTGCTGATTTTGGCTAAACTTCGATATTTTCCGAGAAGCGAATATCGTCTGGCCTGCACAACCCGAAGGCGATATCGAAGCATTGCGGTTAGACCAATTGTTGAACTTTTGAGGGCTCCAACAACCCGTAACAGCTGCCATTAGATGTTCGTATGGCAACCTTTTTTTTCGGTGTGGAAATCCTCATAGGATGTCCGCCGCCCTGGGGTGGGCGACGGGGTCTGTCAGACTTTTACTGACTACAACCACCCCGGTGTCTCTTCTATCACGAGCGCGCATGGGGCCGCGGGTGTCTAAATTCTTCCACGCCCCTACACCCTCGTGCTGGCCCGGTCTTGCGAGCCTCTTCTCCTACACGGGGTAGTGGGGTGTTAAACTACCCCGTGCATCGCCTCAGAGGCGCGTGCCGACACTCAGCGCTCCGACACTCACTCGACAGCGCGGAAGAGGGCATTACCCGCCCTTCCTCGGCGCCCGGTGCGTCTTCTGCGGCCCGGGAAGGGAGTTGAGATATCCCTCTCCCGTTCCGCAGCTTCCTTCTGCGACATCACGTCCTTGCAGAAAGACACCACTGCGTCCCACGACTCTGCGCTGCCGACCATCCTCCGCACTACTGCCGGCAGCGTCAGGTCGCCTCCTACTTCATTTGTGAGGACACGGCGCTGCTCCTCGGACCAACAGCTTAACGTGCTTTCCGAGGCACGGCCAGACCAGTGAAAATATTTATATATTTTCTTTTAATATTTATTTTTATTTTTAATACTTACGTTATACTAGGTATGCTTACTTAATATTTTAATTCAGGTTTTCAATGAAGACTTTAAAGTCGCAACAGGTTTTATAAATAATTTGGAGGAGGTTGAAGATACAAAACAAAGAGAAATGAAATCAATATCTGAAACTAAAGTGAGCATAGACCTTACTGCTGAAGATATTTACCATTTATTTAGAGATAGGGATTACTCGTACAGGTAAGTTTTAAGTAACGGAAGAAATAATAAAAAGAGTGAGCATGTAACATATTCTTTTAATGATGACCGTTGTAATATATTTCAGCGGTGAGTTCCTTAGTATTGGGGGTGCTAATAAATCTCTGACGGAAGCTTCACTCATGTGGCGTGACAACTGGATCACGTTCATCGACAGTCTGCTGCAGCTGAACATGCTGCGCCATTCACATGATGGAGTATCACAAGTCTCGCACATAAGAAGTGTGAAGATCAACGTTAAATATCATAAAGAAGTTGTGAAATCTTCTTTCGTGTCGGATTACAAAGTTCTGTTGAAAGCAGTAGTATTAGATAATTCAGATATTGTCAGGTAAACATGATTTACTTTCTGATAAAACCGTAAATGTACGATCCGCGTACTGATATCATGAAATATGTGGGAAACTCGTGCTTTCCTACTTTTAACACCTAAAGCATCCGTTTTCGTTTTGGACTCCGGTCTTTTATTCTAAACCGTAAATAATATTCTGTTTGCATGTCGGTAAAATAAACCACTTGTTCTTTTTTTCAGGTGTGGAGGTGTTACAATAAGCAATGTAAAATTAGAAAATATACCTCCTTTGAGTAACAGAAATATGGCGTTAAATGCTTTAAAATTTGTTCCTTATTTCCTATCTATCATAGATGTAAGTACAACTTCCAGTTATAAGTAATGTCCTAACAACAAAGAAAGATTATAAAAAGCAGGATATTTTTAAACTCTTGCAGGTGTCGTCTTCACTTCAAGTTTTCCTACAATCAGTAGCGGAAAATGTGAACAAAACAAACTTGAATATTGTTGGGTTAGTTAATCAGCCTGGAAAGGGATACATTTTCTCGAAAATTGATAATGCTATCAGAAACACGTTTGGAGTAAGTATTACATACGAAGAAATTAGCCGCGAATCAGCGCTGAAGAAACAAAACAACTTCCTAAAAGATACTGATCTGCTGCTGGTTCAAAACTTGTCTACTGACGATAATGTAAGTAGAAAACGTTTAAAACAAATTTATTTTCAGTTTTTGTTCTATGGTTTTCATTACAATTTGGCCTTATAACAGATTTGCCAGCTACTGCATCGCTTCCTACAGAGAGACCAGTTTGTAGCGAGTGAGGAAGACCTCGCTTCTGGTGGTCGCTCGCGCTCCTCGTCACTTTACCGTGTGATTGCCGTACACTCCACTGTTAGCAATGGCAATAGGCAGCAATCTCAACTGCAGCTAATCCGGTGGGGTACGTTTGCGAACGTACCTACAACAACTATCACAATGCGAAGCAACTCTGATATCCCACACCTCATTACAACCCGTAATAACCTCTCTTTGGGACATCGGCTCCTAATTATTGCACCTCACTCTGCTCTGCCAGGTCTTAAAGAACTTGTTAGCGGCTGGCGTAGAGAAGCTAACCGTAACAAAATCCATCTAATCGTTGTCACTGAAGAAAACAACGATCGTTTTTATATCGACGATATGCCAAATGTTGACCTGGCGTTCAACGTAGTGAACAATGTAAGTGGATATCTTTGTATCGAAATAGATAGCTTATGTTTAAACCAAAAAAATCATGTAACTATTATTAATTTCTTAGGGTAAGTGGGGAGGAGAGTTTTACGTAACGCTGGAAGACTCTGCATTAATAAGCAACAATATATCCTTACAATGTAGCCAGTTTGGTGAATTGAATTCGCTCACGTGGGTGGAAGCGTCTGAGACATCCGAATCTGGAATACTTGTGAAGGTATACCTGGTTTATTTTAATTCCTTTGAAAATCAATCTCAGTTTTAGGCCATAATAATAAGATCATTGATTTTACATTATTATGATGAACACAAATGTCTAACATATTTCAATATCACCAGGTTCACTACGCTGGTATAAATTATAATGACGTCAAAAAGGCCAGCGGCTCCTTATTACATAAACAATACAATAAAAATATCTTTGGAATGGAATTCAGTGGTACCACCAGCAGGTACAGTATCTTTAAAGCTTCTGAATTAAGGATTCTTTTGATTCATCATACTATTCATATATACATATAACATTACAATTACTTTCTGTTAAGTGTTCTTATACCTGTTATTAAGTCCGTGCCTTTTAAGATGTTTTTTCTTGTTTGAGTTTGTATACCAAGATCTGTGTAACTTTCCAGTAGTGCTGTGTAATTCGCATATCTCGCTGTAGTAACTACATCAGCCTGCGTAACAACACCGTTCCTTGCGGTACTCTAGCAGTTATATTGCAGAATCGTGACGTCAGATCTACTTCGTTTGCTTTAAAATCCCCTCCGACTAGTAGGATATTATTAGTGAGTAGAGAGTACTTGTGAAGGTTGATTTTCATCTTGCAGGTAAAGCAGTCTCATCTATAAAACCAAATCAAAGGCCTTTTCAATGTCCAGAAACATTTAAAAGCAATATAGCACTTCTTCTAGGTATCCTCATCTTGTCGTAGAGTCGATTAACTTGTTCAGTAGTAGAATGCTCCTGCCTGAAGCTAAATGGGTGTTCTAGATGAATAGATATTCTGTCCATCCATAGCTTCTCAAGGACTTTAGAGAGAATTGGCAGAATGCTTAGGAAGTGTCATCATACAGATCCATAAGAAGTTCATCAAACTTTTGTATAAATATGATTTAGAACCGCTTCAGCGCCAGCAGATTGTACTGGATTCTCTAAATTGCTTTAGCGTAACTCAATAACTTGTCTGGGTAGATCTTTTTCGTGTGAGGAAATTCTACCCGGTAGCTTTCTTATTATGAAGCTTGTTATAAGTCACCAGAATTTAAAATGGATGGACATTACAAAACTATATGGGTTCCGAGACGTGAACTAAGGAATTCTATAAACAGATGGTTATTTGTTTATAGAATTCCTTAGTTCACATGGTTATGTAGACAGTGTATATTGCACATTTCTAAATCAACTTACTTCGCCATGCAGCGGTGAGCGCGTGATGGGGCTGGTGCGCGGCGGCGCGGCCGGCAGCGTAGTGCGTGCGCAGCCGGAGCTGCTATGGCCGGTGCCGGCGCACTGGAGCTTGGAGGACGCCGCCACCGTCCCGTTCGCCTACGCATATGCACTCTACTGTCTCGTGAGTTTACACACAACATACTTCAAAAATCATTTCACTATTTACTATTAAACTGATTCTACAATACCCCTTTTACTAGCAGACATGCAAACGTAATGCATGCTCTGATATTTACAGAAAAAAATCACTGTTACTGTTCATCATCATCATCATCAGCCTCTAGCAGACATGCAAACGTAATGCATGCTCTGATATTTACAGAAAAAAATCACTGTTACTGTTCATCATCATCATCATCAGCCTCTACTCATCCACTTCTGGCACCATCTCCATGGCACGCCAATAAGCTCGATCCTGAGCAGTTCTCCGCCAGCCACTACCAGCCACCTTTTTGATGTCGTCGCTCCATCTCGCCCAAGGGCGTCCTACACTACGTTTGCTGAGACGCGGTCTCCACTCGAAGACTCGTTTACCCCAACGGTTATCGGTCCTGCGGCATATGTGACCAGCCCATTGCCACTTCAGCTTGCTAATCCTCAGAGCTATGTCGTTGACTCTGGGCCTCTGTTGGATCACCTCATTTCTGATGCGGTCCTTCAGAGAGACGGCCAACATAGCCCGCTCCATAGCTCGCTGAGCGGCTTTAAACTTATGGACTAGTCTGACCGTTAGTGTCCACGTCTCGGCTCCGTAAGTCATGACGGGTAGGACGCACTGGTTGAAGATTTTAGTCATCAAATATTAGGGTATGGGCGACGATAATACCTGGCGAAGTTTATCAAATGCTGCCCATCCCAGCTGGATCCTTCTATTTGCCTCCTTCTCGAAGTTGTTTTTTCCTAATTACAACGTTTTCCCGAGGTATACATATTCTGAAACAACTTCGAGCGGCATTCCGTTTACGGCAATCGATCCCGGAGTGACCCGTTCATTGAACATAACATTTGGTCTTGTCTAAGTTCATCCGGAGACCGATGAGTTGGGAGGAATCAGTTAAGTTGCCCAGCATTTGTTCCAGCTCTTGATGCGTTTCCGCCATGATGACGATATCGTCCGCAAATCACAAGTGTGAGATGTACTCGCCATTGATGTTAATGCCCCGACCCTGCCAATCCAGCGTCTTAAACATATCCTCGAGGGCATTGAAGAACAATTTGGGGGAAATAATGTCCCCTTGTCTCACTCCTCGCTTAAGAGGGATATGTTTAGTCTGCTGGTTCTGGACATGGACGGACATAGTGGCGGCATCGTAAAGACATCTCATCACTTGGATATATCGCCAATCGACTTGGCGTCGCTGCAAAGATTCCAGAACAGACCAGGTCTCGATGGATTCAAAGGCCTTCTCATAGTCCACAAATGCTAGAAACAGTCATCATCATCATCTCAGCGTTTATCCCGGTTGCATCCGTGGCTTTCGCGTTGGAACCCGGGGTCCGCTTTCCTACTTAATTTCCTCCATTTCGCGCGATCTTTAGCATCCTGTGGTGTGAGATTGTTGGCACGCATGTCATCTCTCACAACGTCAAGCCAGCACCTCTTTGGTCTACCCCGCTTGTTCCGGCCCGGCGGAATACCAGAAACAGTGCCTGATTATACTCTTCGGTCTTCTGTATAATCTGCCTCACTGTGTGTATGTGGTCTATGGTACTAAATCCTCTTCGAAACCCGGCCAGCTGGTAGACATGGCTCAAAAGCGAAATGGGTCTATAGTTCTTCAGTGAGGTTTTATCACCTTTCTTGAAAAACAGAACCACTACGCTCTTGTTCCATGCCATTGGAGTTCTTCCCGAAAAAAGAGCAGAATTAAATATACGCTGAAGCTCTTTCAGCACAGGCGTACCTTCAGCTTTCAAAAGCTCCGAGGTAATCCCGTCTTCTCCCGGGGCCTTCCTATTTTTAAGCTGTCCAAAAGCCACCACGATCTCGGCTGGGCTGATCTCAGGGAGGTCTTCGGTGTAGTACCGTGTGAGAGCGGCCCTGGAATCTTCGGTGCGGGTACTGGTTTAGGCGCTTGCGAGGTATATAGCTGACTATAGAATGTTTCAACTTCCGCAAGTACCTCCGGCTTCAAAGTAAGGACTCTCCCATCCGATGTCGTCAACTTCGTCAGATGGTTCCTCCCAAGCTTTTGTACGAAGACTTTCGACCCCCGGTTTAGCTCTATCGCTTCCTCTATGGGACGTGTGTTGAAGCTCCGGAGCTCTCGCCTTACTGCTTTTGAGATATTCTAATTGAGGGCCCTGAGTTCTGACAAGGTTGATGGTGGGTTTTGTCGTCGATCCTTCATAAGCCGGAAAGTCTCTTGTGAAAGTTTAGACCCTCTGCCAGTTCGTTTCATACCGCTGAAATTGGCGCCTTCTTCTCGCAAGATTCTAACTACCCGATCGAGGTCTTGGTCAATGTCAACGTCGACTGTGGTTTCTAAGGCTGCGAATCGGTTCTCCAGTTTTAGCTGGAACGCTTCAGATTGAGGAATGGTTTGGTTCAGGTTAAGTTTCGACCCAACCTGAACCGAACCATTAGACGGAGACGTTCAAGCTTGTAGTTGAAATTCAGAGTACCTCGAACTAATCGGTGATCACTTCCGGTTTTAAACCTTTTTTCCGTCATGATGAAGTGGATCTCATTTTTCGTCATAGCGTCGGGGCTCTGCCACGTCCACTTTCGCTGGGGCCTTTTCTTGAAGAACGAATTCATCAAGAAAAGACCCTCTTTTTCGAGAATGTCAACAAGCATTTGCCCCCTATGATTTCTGATACCGAAACCATGTGATCCTACTACCGATTCGCCGCAAGTCTGTACTCCCACTTTAGCGTTGAAATCTCCCATGACAACGTTGAAGTGGGCCTTTGTGGTGTTGTGCAAGGCCTTGGATATCCATATGTCCTCATACATATCTTCTACTTCCTCATTAGAGTGTGTCGACGTTGGTGCGTACACTTGTATTACCTTTAGGGTATTCCTTTTGGTCAACTTCAGCACAAGGTACGCTACCCTCGTCGACACACTCGAGATATCGACAACGTTATCACAGATAGATTTGTTGACCAGAAAATCGATTCGTTGTGCCTGCCATGAAGTGTAATGGCCTACTACTACCACGCTGGCCAGACGGGTTGGTAGAGTGTTTTGTTTCGAGTTTTCTCGAGAGAGTCTCCCGCACAGATGTTAGGTGCATAAGTGTGCCTCTTAGTCGCCTCCTATGACATCCCGGGGAAGTATTGGAGAGGTGACAAAATGTATTCTAAGGCCTTCACCACACGGGCCTGTTACTGTTAAACTCACATTAATTCTTATTTATTTTAAGGTAATCTCAAATCCAAGCGATATGGAAATGGGGCCTAACACCTCTGTGCTAGTCCATGGAGGGGCTGGCGCTTTAGGTCAAGCTGTAATATCAATAGCCCTCGCTCTCGGCTACGAAATATTCACAACTGTTAGCGACATGCAGAAAAAACATTTCTTACAAAAATTATTCCCAGGATTAAAAGGTATTTTAATGATTGTTAGTTTCACTAAGATGAATATGACTTTTTTAAACATAGAACCGAATTCTCACTGTCCTGTGTTTCAGCTGAACACATCGGAAATTCCCGTGATCACACTTTTGCAGATATACACACATCAAAAGTGTCTAGGGATCAACATATATTTTTGCAATAACTTTTCTCCTGATTGATATTAATTAAAATTTTCTTTAAGGATTCATCAAATAAAGTGTTTTCGTTTGTCACAGTAACGATAAACCAAGTCACCTTTGCATTAATAAAGAAATTTGCCATTTTCCTAATAAAGGGATATTTGACATTTGAACCACTAACACAAAAGTTCGAAAAAAATACTGAAATAACAGTTTTCTCTAAAATTTTATTGGGTAACTTAAACAATTAATAATCCGTGTTTCTACCGCGAACACTAACAACACAAGAACATCGGTTTGGCATACTCAAAATGAGTTCATCCAAATCACGCTGTGGAATGGCCGCCCATGTTCGTTGCAACAACAAAAAAGGGGTTTCCTTCCGACTGGATACCCTCCATATTCGGCAGAGCTCTTCTCTGTAGCATATCCCATGCATGCTCAATCGGGTTCAAGTCTGGCGACTGAGCAGGCCAGGGCAGGACATTGATGTTAGCTGCGGCGAGAGTCTGTCTTACAACTCTTGCGGTGTGCGGTCGTGCATTATCATGCATTAACTGAAATAAGGGACCGATTTGCACTTGTAGAGGAACGATGACGTCTGATACAATCGTCTCAGCATAAATTTGAGCGTTGAGGTTGCCTCTGATCCAAATCAACTCAGTTCTTCCGCCGATCCATAAACCCGCCCATACCATGATGGTTCCACCACTATAAGGATGGACTTCCTGGCAGGATTTTAATCGCTGTTGGCGTCCAGGGGTTCTCCAGTGTCGTATACGTCTTGTATCCGGTCTTATACCAAAACGAGACTCATCAAAAAAGCACACGAAACGCCATTGTTCTTCTGCCCAATTTCTGTGTTCAAGAGCCCATTGATATCGAATCCTACGATTGTGCATTGCTATAGGTGGTACCCGTAGCGGTCTTCGGGAATGAAGGTTCACTTCATGCAAGCGGTTTCTGACTGTTTGGTCGCTAATTAAGTTCCCTGAAGAGTGATGAAGCCTCACGGCTAACATCATGGCGGTTATTGTTGGAGCTCTTCGAGTTAAGATTTGAATGTATCGGTCTTGTCTCCGTGTGGTACAGCGATACCGTCCTCCATGGCGCTCAGCCACGGTACCAGTGCTTCGGTAACGTGTCCAAAGTCGACTGATAACACTCTGACTTGTATTTAGAGCTAAAGCCACAGTACGTTGCCGGGAACCAGCTTCTATCATTCCCACGGCTCTGAGCATTTCTTCCCTGCTTAAATGACGTCGCCGCTCCATAATAACGTTGGTTTTAATCAGTAGTAGGGAAACAGTAGCACTAATAATGTCTTCAATGCGTTGTATGTTTTTATAGGGAAAATATTGACAGCTGATTTTCATCTTTTACTCGAATTTGATTCACAGTTCCTGATTCAAATTATGAAATGCACCAAAAAGGATCCATATAAATTTATAAAATCATAAATTTATTACAAAGCCACATCTCAATCTCAAGAAATCCGCATAAAATGCTTGATCCCTAGACACTTTTGATGTGTGTAGTTCGAAGCGCTACAAACGGAAAGGGTTGTACCTTAGTTATTAGCTGCCTTGGAGCAGACCTGAAGAAGGTATTGTCACCGTTATAATATATTGATATAGGTATATAAAAATATCAATATATTTAAACAAAATATTTTAACTAAAACAACTCTTTCTTTTTCAGGTTGGAGTTAATTGTATAAAACTCTCCGGTACATTTTTAGATATTTCACAGTTGCTCAATCAAGATGACTTCGCTTATCATATGTATAGCCTCACTAAGGGACGAAACTACGTTGCCCTTGATATTACTTCGATATTTGACTCTAAATTTATAGAAGATGCTAGGGTAAGTCTCATCATTATACCTGTATTAAATATATACTGATTTAGATTTTCTTTTGGTATTGAGGCGCATCGGGTTCAGGTGCAAAAAAAGTCACCAATAAGTGGGGTGTGTCCTAAAAAATAATTTAATGTCCATCAGATAGATTTATAAAAATATTGAACACGTATTTTTTATATTTTCTTTCATTAAAATACTTAGGAAGATATATTGATTTGAAATGACGGAACGTGACGGAATTATCCCCCACTTCGTAACTTTAATACGCTATATCTTAGTAGTTTTTGGTAATTTCGAAAAAATCAAAAATACGGGTCTTAATTTTTTTTTTATTATCTATAAGACGGACTAATTATTTTTTTTTTTTTATTTTCATACCTTGGATACATCCCTATTGCTATACAGCAAATAAAAATAATTTGCATCCTCCCTGGGGGGTGTAAAACAGATATTTTAATAAGGATCCAACTCTTATACTCTTAACTCTTATCAATTAATATAATTATAAACTCGTGCTTGACCGCAATCCCGCCTGATGGTAAGCAGTGATGCAATCATTGACCGTAAAGCGCGAGTTCATTAAGAGCCTATTCACTCTAGCATTGAAGACACTTAAATTGTAGTCAGACGGAAACACTGCCGCTGGCAAATTGTTGCAGTCCCTCTATATATACGGTATAAAAGGCGAGGCAAATCATTTCGTCCGGGTCGTAATGGTGTCAACAACGTAAGGGTGGATACTTGCCATACGACGGGTCGTCCGATGATGGAACGGAGATTGATGAATTAAATCATGCAATTCCCTCGCACTCTCTCCAAAATGCATCCTATAGAACAACGACAGGCTGGCTACTCTTCGCCTGTACTCCAGACTTGGCTTTGGACGTAATTTATGTCCAAAAGTTTATGTTGGAGGAAATTTCAACTCCCAAAAGCTGAAGGTGGAGTCAAGTTAAACGGGCTCCTTTTGGCAGTGAATAGACACGCTTGTATTTTTGATTACCGGTCAGTGAGTGAGTCAGTCAGTGCTAAGGTAAAACTTGGCCTGCCCACTACCGTGCGATTAGAACAGGTGATTTTTGCATTTTCGTAAATTATCAACCACGTTATTCGAATAAGGATTAAGACACTATACTACTCGTAATAATATTATTAAAATATTCATCTAATTTTATATTGTCGCAGGCTTTGCAGACGATGTTGAGCAAAGGCATTCGTCGCGGCTACGTGCGACCTCTGTCGCGCGTGACGTACGCACCGCGCGACGTCACGCGCGCCTTCCGACTGCTTGCGGCCAGCAGGCATCGCGGCAGAGTGCTGCTGAGGATACAAGACTCTACACTTGAGGTTCAGCCTAGGTATTACAAAATTCCGCATTTATGTCGGCCCCAGTAAGCTTCCGAAAATAGCTTAGTAACACTTAACTTTTAGGCTAATACGGAATGTTGTATTGACCAGGATCACATAATAATACGGTCGTTTTTCCTTCAAATATCATATTTTTTTTAATTTGTATTATTGGATATTAATTGATATGATTATTGTACAGGTTGACTTGCAAGGCTGATCGTACACATCTAATAGTCTGCAATGATGAAACCTTTGGACTACAGTTAGGTGACAGACTTGTGGAACGAGGTGCGAGGAAGCTTTGTCTACATTTCATGAGCCAATCCATGTGCTATCTTCAAATAAAAATACGGTACATAATTCAAATCGGTTCCATATAATCTGATTCCTCAAGGTACTCGACAAAATGATATGAACAATTTCGGACCAGCGCTGCGCTCTTCGCCACAAAAAGTCCCAAATATTAGTAAAATTCTTAATTCTGGGTGAGGAATATCATACAGCTCACCATATGTTGCCCTTCGAGTTTATTAATATTATTTTAAAGAGTTTTTGCCACATCTCCAAATCCTTGGATTCCAAACTCTGAGCCCCTTAGACAATTTTAGATGTTATGGAGGAATCTCTGTTGGTCCTCATCGTTGACCTATTTCAGCAGAGTTTACTCTCCCGGCACAAGCATAGAGTTCGGAGCACGCAAGCTCCATCACGAATTCAACGTGCAGTTATTATTTTATTTTATTTTTTTGCATTTATTAATCTTTTTTTTTTTGTAGATCATGGCAGCAATTAGGTGTCGAAGTAATGGTGTTTTCTGATGACTTATCAGAAGAAAAAGACGTCAATGCACTGTTACATACAGCAAGTCGTTTTGGTCTCATCGAAGGAGTGTATGTTACTGTGGGCGATAAGCAGCAGGATATCGCCGAAACTTTACTGCACATGTTGGATTTGGCATCAAGGAAATTGTGTACGGATATTAAGTAAGTGATCATAAACATGTATTCACAATATTTCACTATCAATATTGCATAGACCTATGTCTTAGAAGGCATTAATTACTTCTTCGAAAAAAAGCCATATTTATGTAATGTTCCCAACACCTAGTTTAGGAGTCCAGAGTATCTTTATATTGGAAGCTTTTAATAAGCCTCATAACATAAAATGTACGTCCTATATAACTAAATATAACTTTTAAAACTTTTGAGAAGGGAAAAATAAACATAATTATTTATTTCACATATTCGCCTCTAATGGTGCAAAAAAAGTTATGTTATACTAACATGCATATATATATAATTTTAAAAAAAATCGAACACTTTTTAACAACCACATAGGGTTTGCGTTTGGGGAGACTGGCTTATGTAATGTATACGTCCAAAAAGTGCTGATTCTTAGGCTACGCTGCCCCTCAAAAATGTGTGAAGATGCGTGGCTAATGTGTTTGTAGAGAACCAATAGAATCGTTTTATTTACTTCGCCTCGGTCAGAACGGCTCAGCGGAGTTAAACAAGCGAGGGACGTATGCCGGGGATATATACGAGGCATGTGTGTTGAAGAGGATGAGTTGCGAGGTTTGCGCATACTGCACCCTATTACATTTGAACCCCCACACATTTTTACAGCACAGCTAGATATCTCGCACGGGACATTTTCATCGCACATTTCTGGTGGAAAAGCTACCTCAGCCTAACTAGAATAAATGACTAAATGAATAAATATTTTTGAATTCAATCTGTATACCTACATTACGCCGTTTCTTTTCCAACCGTTTGTGTTTTCCAAATCGAATCTGAGATTGTTGTTTTGTTTGACAGATATTTTGCAGTACTGAACACTGGTGACAATACAATTGGGAAGGAAGTGTGTGTTCGCCGTTTACAAAACAAATTACCCGCAACAATATTGTCGTTGCCGGAACTCACTCAAGTAAGTTTTGTCTGTCAGCTGTATTAGATGCTTGAGCACACCATAATAGTGGCGGTAAGTCCCCTCTTTAGGCTACAGAGGCGCCACGGCGCCCTTACTTTCCGTCTGACGCAGGTCCTCATCGAACATGGCTGTTTCAGTAGGTTCCTGTTCCGAATAAGGTGGGAAGAAGCCACAGGGTTTCACCAATGTAGGGATCCCCTGAGGACACGGTGGAGGTCTGCCCCGACTAGGGTAGAACACCGCCGTGTCCTCGAGGCGGCGATTGGCGGCGATCTCTCCCGCCCGACCCTGGTCCAGGTCATGATTCGGAGCGAGAGTGCATGGCAGGCCGTCACCTCCTTCTGAAGCAGTGCTGCTAGCAAAGGAGGAGACGGAGCGCGTGAGAGAGAGGTAATCCCAGCACCCTCTGTCCTCTAGCCGCCGCAGAAAACGCCCTGATCGACTCGGCGAACTCCCGGCCACCGTAGGCGCACGGGTTTGCGGGCGGTGAGCAGTGGGCCCGCGTCGATGCCGCGTTGTGTTTCACGTCTCAAAGAGATGTCAGCACATCGTGACGGGGTCCACGAAGACCGATGCCTAGGTCAGGGTTGCGAGTAGGTCAAAAGAGCCACGGTGGCTCTTTTGACACCACACTGGCGCACAAGCAAGTGAAGAAACACGTGTGGGTTTTAGTCACTAAAAGTCTGACACACCTTTCCGCTCCATTGATGCGCCATTTGATGATTTCTCATCCACACCAAAAAGAATCCTGCTGAATAACTTAACCGACATAGGTCCATAAAAATGTGCACTATTACAAAAATATTTTAATACTTTTACTTCGGTTTAAAGACTAAAAAAAATGCTACGATTCATTACTATTGGAACTACCGATTATATTTATACTTATTTATATATTCCAATAACTCAAATAATCAATGCATGCTCACTTTTTGATCGCAGGCGTCGTCGAACATTGGTGCATGGTACCGTGGCGCAGTAGAGGTGACGGAGAAGGCGCTGCGAGGCGTTCACAACATAGTTCTCGCAAAAACGGTACCTGGTCAACAAACCTCGCTGCTGCAGAAAATAATGGCAATTGCTGGTAATACCATCAGTTTAATTCATTTGACAAATTCTTTCTTATAATTCCAGTTGATAGTATGTACTTCGTGGATATTGTCTGTATAATAGCGAAGGTATAATGAATGTCCAAAAATCTCCTCCCATGGTAAACACGGGATCGCAACTGGACCTTTCCAAGCTGCGTGACGTCGATTCTACAGCTGTCACTTTGAGAAAGAGGAAACAGCCCGAAAGGAACTGTAATCACTCAGAAATATTACTTGAGCTTCAAAATAAAATTATGAAGACTATTACATCCATTCTTGAAACTCAAAATCAAAGTATGAGGGCCACTTTGGAAGCATTGCGTCAGGATATAAATAGCTTTAGGTACGATTTGGGGATGGTGGATGCCAAAATAGACAAGTTATCCAAAGAACAGATATTTATTAATACAGCTACCAGTAGCAAAATACAGTTTGTATCACAGGATGCCGAAGTACTTATAGCGACCGTTGCAGACCTATCAGACCAGCTACGTCTCAAAGAACAGCAGGAAAGAATCAATAACCTAAAAATAGCTGGCATTCTCACCATAAAAGGTGAAAACTTAACTAACGTCATACATAACATAGCCAGAAAGATTAATTTCCCTATTACCACAACAGACATCGATTTTATCCACCGAGTTCAACGTTTCAACTGTAATAAATCAAGTGTGGGTAGTGGTGAGTCAGCTGCCAATAATGCTACATCCATCCCGAACATCATCGTCAAGGTCACCCAGAGGAAATGCAAAAATGATATGTTGGCTGCTGTCCGCTTACGACGGGGTCTGACAACAGCTGATGCTGGATTGGATGGGCGGGCGAAACCCATTTTTATAATTGATTACTTAACTCCACTAATTAAAAAATTATATAAGCGGACCCGTCTTCTTGCAAAAGAAAATGGCTATAAGTCTGTGTGATTGTCAGGGTGTAAATACTAAAGGTTAAAGAGCAGAGTCAGGATATAAAAACACCCTGAAAATCACATAGACTTATAGTTCTTGCTGCGTAAAAGGATAATAAGATACATAATTTTGGACGCATCACGTGTTCTTGGAAAAATATTTTAAAAATTAGTAACAACTCAGGTTTCACTCGCTCTTCGTAATCACATTTCTCAGTACCAGTATAGTCAAACATCGTAGCGTGAATAGTAATATGTTGAATTTTTCGGAATTTCTAGTGTAAGCCCTGGATAAAAATCAAAAAGTGGATGTCGTGTACACTGACTTTTCGAAGGCGTTCGATAAAATTAATCATGATATGTTTGCTTTTAGCGATAAGGCCGCCCATTGTGTCAACCTTTGTAAAATATTTTTATTTATGTTCTGTAATCTATATGGTGTACATAACAAAGAGTATTCCATCTATCTTATATAAAAAAAATCGAAGTCAGGCGATGTGCGTTAAAGGTTTCTCCTCTCAATTCCTCCCTGTTCCCTCTGGAGTTCTTCAAGGTTCCCATATTGGACCCTTGCTCTTTATTTAACCTTTAGATTTTTTTTAATAATTATAAACTAGTGCTTGACAGCAATTCCGCCTGATGGTAAACAGTGATAGATGCAATCATTGATGATAAAGCGCGCTGGCTTATTAAGTCTATTCACTCAAAAAAACTGAGTGAATAGGAAGGAAGGCGGCAGTTAAGCGAGATGATGCAATGTTAAATCCAACAACACGACCAACGATGCTGCGCCAGAGGGAGATCGACGACCAAACTCCCGACACAACATCATTTGGCGCATCGTACTTGGCACACATCGCAATAAAACTGCTCAGACCCGTCCTCCGTCTGATGATGACATAGGATCTATATTTGACCATAGTACCATTTACTTTACGCTGATGACACAAAAATATTCAGAGTGGTTGAATGTGTCGCAGATTGCGCTAAACTACAAAGTGATTTATTAAACTTGCGTAACTACTGTACAACAAACCAACTCTACCTCAACATAGATAAATGTTTCATAATGTCATATACACGGAAAACTCACCCTCTCAATTTCACACCATAAATGGCTCAATTCTTAAAAGAGTTTTCACCATTCGGGATCTAGGTCTCGTTATGGACTCCAAATTAACGTTTACTTATATGATTTAATCACATCTATCACATCGTCGGCTCCGCTTTTCGCAGCCTAGGTTTTATTTTGAGAATCGGTAAACCTTTCAAATATATTACGACTTTAAAAATGATTTGTTTATCTTTTGTCCGCTCTATTTTAGACTTTTGTAGCACTGTGTGGAGTCCATGTTTTCAAGTACACCTCGATAGAATAGAAAAGTCACAAAAAAAGTTTTTAAAATCACTAAATTATCGGAATAATATTTATGAGACTGCATACGAAGATGCATTGCGTAGGCACACACTGATAAACCATCGCAACAGACGTGATACATTCAACATTATTCAGTTGTTCAAAATTTTCACCTCGTTAACCGATTCACCGTCATTACTTGGTAAAATATCCCTAAAAGCACATGCTCGTTTACCCGTACGCCCCTCACGTACAAAACCATACAAAAATATACTCGTAACTCATTCTTATACCGTTCCACTAACAACTATAATATAGAACTGACAGACTTCTCTTAGATCTTTTTAACATATCCCTTAATAACCTAAAATTAAAGCTAAAAAGTAAATATATCACCTAATTTATACTTATCTTTTTTGCCATAATGTTTCACTGAAGTCATGTTTTGATGCAAAAATATTATGTACCTAAACATATTTATGTCTAACCATCGTCTTTCCTTATAAGAAGTTTTGCATTATTTTAACAATTATATAACATTGTCGACACTATGGGTCTATTATAAGAAACCAATTATATTTATAACTTATTGTTTGTATATGACTGTTTGATGCCAAAATAAAATAAAAATAAATTTACAGATGTAAACATAAAGGCAGATACGGACAAGAATACTACTTTGGCAGAATTGGGAATAGACAGTGATATAAGTCAACTTATTTATAATTTCCTACGAATTAATTATAATCTTGTAATTGAAGTGACGAAAATACCCTTGATTACTATTGACGCGTAAGTAAAGTCTCGAATTTTATCGGTATTCTTTGGGCCGTATTGTGTTTTTCTTCTTCTCTATGATCTAGTTATTGCTTTATCATTTACTCTTTGTCACTTTTTCTCTCTTCTTTTACATATAGTACTAAAGAGACCGTGGAATTTTAGTTGTCTTACAAAGATATCCCACTACATCTATCCAATGACTACTTAATATTAGAAAAAAATCGACTTTACATAATACCATGCATTATTATGACGTATGACGTAATTTGAAACATCCTATATGCGAACGCAGTCCAAGTCTTGAATTCCAAGCGCATACGGAATGGAGCGTAGACATCCATACCAAAGTTCATTCCACCTAGCTCTTCTTCTTCGCCTTCTTCTTAGCTTATAGAGGTCCACTGCTCGACAAAAGCCTCCCCCAAGGCTTCGATAATTGCATGATTCAACCTAGCTCATAAAATTAATAATACCTATTTTTTAAATAATTCATATTTTTTTCTTTACTAATGTTTAGTAAATATTCATAGGAGAGATTAATGGTGACTATGATCCAACGTTACATTAAACATTTAGAATTATCATTCTCTCAGCCACGGTGTTTTGTTTCATCAGTTTTTATCACATTCCCATATTAACACCAAGACTAAGGATTCTCGTTCAACTATGTATGTTAGCGGTGCCACTTACCACACATACACATATGCACATACATATATATGGAGCCTGGCATTTCTACTGTCTCGCCATTTTGCATAATAAAAGTAAAACCTGTGAATTGCATGATTCAACCATTAATATTGAACGTGAATGTGTTAATGTATTTTCAGTGTGCATCGATGTTAGCTATTGATTCATACAATCCGCCTTATTTATAAACGCTGCTTAAAGTTAACTAGTGATTAGCGATTCTTTAACAATACATTTTTGACCTTTTAACGTCACTTAACTTAACTCATCCTTTATGAATGAATACCACAGTGTTTAAGGGGTTTATCCATAAGCGATGATTAAAGTTAACAGACTTTAAAAGGTCAAAAATGTATGTTTATAGAATCACTAATCACTAGTTAACTTTAAGCAGCTTTTATGAATAAGGTGGAATATATGTATCATTTGGTGGCCACGCATGATACTTACATCGAGAGCAGCCCTGCGTCCCAACAATAGGAACATTATAGGCTGCTTATGTATGTTATGTAGTGTGACTTGGTTTATAAGAAATCGTTTAATTTTTTTTTAGGATACAAAAAATAGAAAGGTCTGTCATCAAAACAGATTTCCAGGATGTTAAGGGCTTGTCTACATTCTTCAACTTCGTAGACTCCGATGAACTGACTGCTACCACTGACTTCGTGTGTGTGCCGACGCTCGTTAATGATGCAGATCTGGTAAGTATTAAAAAGTTTTAGATCTCCGTAACAAAAAAGCTCCTCTCAATGAGGAGACCGGGTAGCCCGACGGTGACCCGGAGTTCGGGTCACGTCAGCCACCTGGAGTGGTGGCCGACCCGCCGCACGTGTGACCGCCGAAGCGGTCCCCACTTCTGGTTTTGGTCCGCGCAGGTAAACCGGTAACCCCCATATCTTGGGGCCGTTCCCCTATCCGCCACCTGGGGACGCGTCCGATGGCAGGCCAGAAACTGCACACGGATTGCGGATTATCCCAACTACGTTTAAGTCTCTATATGGTTTCATTGGTATATGCTCCAACTATATATTTTATTGAAGGTTTTTCCACCATAATTGCCCTAATTGGCAAGAGAAAGGGTCATGATCCAATAAGTTGGGATGATGCAGCCGAGCGGGCTTTTTCTGAGTTGATATGAGCGCTAATCGACACGCCCGTTAAGGCATGTCCTGATTTTTGAAGCCGTTCATTCTGCAGTGTAATGCATCTGCTATTGGACTTGGTTCAGTATTGCCACTCGAACATCCAATCGCCTATTATTTGCGACTATTTATACCGTATTCAGTTGAGAATTTCACAGATCATCTTCAGCTGATGATGCACTTAAATTTTACACATACTCTCAATCACTCCACAGACTCAAACATCCATAATACAATATACACTACAACAATAAATACACTTACATTATCACATGATTACATTATCAATTCACAAAATTTTATGCAAAAATAGGCAAAAAAGATCTTCCAATCAAAATTAATAACCTTTCAAATATTCCACAGTCACGGCGCATCTTGAGTGCTCATAATTTTAAAATATTTTTATTAGTTTGCAATATAACTATGTTCAGGTGAAATCTTGCAACTCAACTTTGAAGTAGATGTCTTTAACCGATTAAGCTGAAATGTAGACAAGTCCAGTTTAGATGACAATACATGGTTGACTAAATGATGCCTTTCTAAATCCAATATGGCGGCCATAAATTCAAGGCTATGAAATAAAAGGGCTAAAATAATGTGATATCATTCTTTATCCAGTACTAGCTGACCCGGCGAACTTTGTTCCGCCTTAAAGGCAATAAATATCACATGATCACATTTTTTACTTTTTCAATTAGGAACATTGTAAATAAAAAAAATAATATTATTATTTCTAATTGAAATCAGTTCCTAATTGAAAAAGTAAAAAATCCATGATTTTTTTGTCATTTATTTATTGTAGCACCATGTGAAAGAAATTATGGATTTCTACCTGTGCTTCGTAAATTATCTAGCTGTTGATCTCTGAGATGTCGTGGTGGCCTAGTGGTTAAAACACCAGCCTCTCTTGTATGAGTGCGCGGGTTCGATTCCAGATCAGGCAAGTATCGATGTAACTTTTGTAAAGTGATATGTACTTTAGAAAAGTAGTACTTTTTTTTTTGTTTTTTTAAGCTATTGCATAGCTTCTATCGCGGGCCTTGAGCGCGGGGACCGAATCCAGAAATTCCGTAACGAAAAAACCTCACGCTCCCCACTCCGACGGGCACGGAGGTGTGGCTTGAAGGCCGTACATCGTCTAACGTCGTTTCAGTTCGGCAGTCTTCGGCACGGTATGTTTGTGTGCGTGCGACTACATCGTTTGAAAACAATTTATAGATTTTCAAAAAGAGCATGCATATTGCAGGGCGCGAACTCAGTTCTACACACTTGCCATGTTACTGATAGTCGCGATGTGCTAAACTTCCGATTAATTTTCTCTCTGAAATAGGTCTTCTATAGAGATATGTCATAGACGTCATCGACGTTGTCATGGCTACCTTAAAAACTTTTCATATAATTAAGTACTTTTATTCAAATTAATTTAGTAGTGTTTTTATAAAATAGCTTTTAATTATTTATAGTGTTGTTTACTAAATAAAAGTGCGTGATTTTATAGAGTAAAAAGTGCTCACGCGGCCGTTTTTTTAACTGTTATTGGCGATATCCGCCATTATTGTGAAATATTTTTTTTAAAGAATTTCTATAATTTGTTACACGTGTTATTGGCAAAATTGTGGTATCTATCCACAGGGACCAGATCAAGAGTTGAAGTTGAAGTTTTTATTAAATAAAATATTACAGAAAGATGTCGGTGAACAATGTTAATACGAGTACATTTAAGTGTACGAGTTGTAATATTGTTATCTCCGAAACGAAACAACGAAAGTTTAATAAAAATATGCTCGTCGGCTTTTTCTGAGGAAGACATTGATGAGGCAAAAAAGTTATTGTTTGTTTCTACGAAGACAAGACAGAAACATGTATCGAGGCGTAGGAACAAAAAGCAGAAAGACCTAAAATATACGATTACGGTGTTTAAAATCACGGATCCCGAACAATCCCAGTTTTTGTGGCATATGACCTTCACAAATTGCCACCAGTTTGCTTTGACTACGTAGAACGTACGTAAAGAAGTTGATGAAGTATTTATTAATTCTACGGTCAGATGTTAACGCAATCAGAAGTGATTATGTTACTAAAGATCAGCTCGAAAATATTAAAAAAACCACTTACCAGATCTGCATCGGCGTCGGTGTCGAAATAATTCGACACCGACGCCGTTCATCATCAACAACCTTTTTATCGTCCCACTGCAGGGCACAGATCTCCTCTCATACAGAGAAGGATTGAGCGTAATCACCACGCTTGCTCAATGCGGGTTGGCGATTTCAAACTTATAAAGCCCAGGTTTCCTCAAGATGTTTTCCTTCGCCTTCAGTCATTGGTGTCCAAGATATACTTAGAAAGTACATATAACTTTAGAAAAGTTACATTGGTACTTGCCTGACCTGGAATCGAACCCGCGCACTCATACTTGAGAGGCTGGTGTTTTAACCACTAGGCCACCACGACAAAACAGTGGGGTATATTGAAAAAGAACCTCGGAGTCTTTGAGTATATTTCGTGGTGCTCCCTGTGCGCCGTTTCCGAGTCAACGAAATACCAGTTGGTGGAGTCATAAGGATACTATAGCTGTCTTGCCTGCCCCTCAGTGCCCGGCCGGTCTTGCGATTGCACCGAAACAGCACACAATGACAGAGATTATAAGTAATAGCATAGACAGACCTTACGGAGGAATTGCCCTATTGTAGAGGAAGTCCGCTTTCTCAAAGGTATCAGTGTTGTTGTGTAATAGTGATCGTTTAGTTCTCACACGGATCGTTCTATGTTAGTTTTCTCATTTTACATGCTTACTAACTCGAGTGATAAAATAATAGATTTCATGGGTTTTTTCTTTATTTCTTTATTTTTTGGCTTCGCACGGTTTGTGCATTTAGCCAATGCCACGTAATTATGAATTATTCATGTCGAAAAAGACGGCCGCGTGACCCGTCTTACGAGTGAGGTTTGGGACAAAGTCATGATGTGGCCACTATGCAGCGATATTTCACTGTTCTTTATGAACTATTTACTAAATGCACTTTTTACTACATAAATCACGCACTTTTATTTAGTAAACAACACTATAAATAATTTTAAAAGTCCAATGAAAAACGAGCGTGACACTCAGCTTGACTTTCCCGCCAAAACTCAGGGTGCTGATCACGAAAATGATTTCATTTTTGAAATCCAAGATGGCCGACATCATATTTCATGACATTCTGACATGGGTGTGATAACGAACATGACGTCATTTTTAAGCTATTGCTTAGCTTCTTTCTATGTCTTTATCAAAGTCGAACAGAAAACATTGAATATAGTTTAGTCGCTTAATCGTCACCATTTTTCGCACTCTTTTGATGACGTTGCTGGTAAAAAATAAATAAATTACAAAACAGAAAGAAAACTTGAATTGATATCAAAGAAAAAAAAAACAAAGGAAAAATTACTGTATAAATAAAATAAATAAATAATTATAATTGCAAGTTATAGTTGATAAAAAAGGCTATGCAATAGCTTTACCGCGGCAGTCTCCGAGTGCCACACGCCTTTTTTTTTTTTTTTCTACAAATCACACAGATTGAGCTAGCCCCCAAGTAAGTTCGAGACTTGTGTTATGGGATGCTAACTCAACGATACTATATTTTATAATAGATTCATATATAGATAAACATCCAAGACCCAGGCCAATCAGGAAAAGATCATTTTCCATCACGACCTGGCCGGGGATCGAACCCGGGGCCTCCACGTCACAGGCAGGCGTGTTGACCGCTGCGCCACGGAGACCGATCAGATTTATATTCTTTGCTTTAAACAATTGCTTTAACCGGTAAGACTTTTTTTTTAAATATGCTCAGCTGTCATTTGCTTTTCGTTATGCCATTTTTGGTATATGAATTGCTGAATTACATTTTGAATGAGTTGGGTTTGTTATGCCATGTCAGTTGCGTTTTGTTATACCACGTCTTATGTCACGTCACAGGGGAACGACGGGAACGGGTTCTTAGCTACCTCCCACCAATATTCAGCCAAATCGGTCCAGCCGTTCTTGAGTTTATATATAAATAGTGAATAAGCAACTGAATCGATTCCAGTAATTTTGACACCATGTTATATTTTGTCCCAAATACATTTAGAAATTGTTACAGTGTAGTTACCGAGTGCGTCACGCAGCTTACGATACATCATAGTATTGCGCGCGCGCAACAGCTGACGCTAGAGGTCAACGCACCGCGCTCGCTCGCCCGCGGATCTTTGACCATATATTATTTATGTTGGGACAACCAAGTAGAATAGCAAGCTTATAACTTTGTGGTTTTTCATTATATCTTTTTGAATTTTTTTACTTAAAAATACTGGACACGTGTTTCCTACTTTGTGGAGGTGCAAGGTACCAGGGTAGCATAAAAGTGTAGGAGAAGTTGAAACAATAAACCTCATTCATCATTATCAAATCATCATAATACATGAAAGAAGGTTTATTGTGCATAGATTGTTGACGTGCAAGGTACCAGGGTAGCACAAAAGTGTAGGAGAAGTCGAAACAATAAAAAAGCTCATTCATCATTATCAAATATCATCATAATACATGAAAGAGGTTTTATTGTGCATAGTTTGTGGACGTGCAATGTACCAGGGTAGCATAATAGTGTGGCAGAAGTCGAAACAAAGAAGCTCATTCATCATTAAATCAATGGAAGAAATTTTGTTTTGCCTAATTTGTGGAGGTGCAAGGTACCAGGGTCGCACAAAAGTGTAGAACTCGAAACAATTGTGAAAGAAATGATGTTGAATATACAACAATATTTTTGTTGTAAATAGATAAATACATGGAAGAACTTTTATTTTGCCTACTTTGTGGAGGTGCAAGGTACCAGGGTAGCATAAAAGTGTAGGAGAAGTTGAAACAATAAACCTCATTCATCATTATCAAATCATCATAATACATGAAAGAAGGTTTATTGTGCATAGATTGTTGATGTGCAAGGTACCAGGGTAGCACAAAAGTGTAGGAGAAGTCGAAACAATAAAAAAACTCATTCATCATTATCAAATATCATCATAATACATGAAAGAGGTTTTATTGTGCATAGTTTGTGGACGTGCAATGTACCAGGGTAGCATAAAAGTGTGGCAGAAGTCGAAACAAAGAAGCTCATTCATCATTAAATCAATGGAAGAAATTTTGTTTTGCCTAATTTGTGGAGGTGCAAGGTACCAGGGTCGCACAAAAGTGTAGAACTCGAAACAATTGTGAAAGAAATGATGTTGAATATACAACAATATTTTTGTTGTAAATAGATAATACATGGAAGAACTTTTATTTTGCCTACTTTATGGAGGTGCGAGGTACCAGGGTAGCACAAAAGTGTAGGAGAAGTTGAAACATTAAAGTTATTCATCATTACTAAAATCATATTATATGGATGAATTTTATTTCGCATACTTTGAGGAGGTGCAAGGTATCATCAGGTAAGCAAAAAAGCGTAGGAGAATTCGAAACAATGAAGCTCATTCATCATTAAAACAATGGAAGAAGTTTTGTTTTGCCTGTTTTGTGGAGGTGCAATGTACCAGGGTAGCATAAAAGTGTGGGAGAAGTCGAAACAAAGAGGCTCATTTATTCCCACAGGAACGACGGGGAGCGGCATAGAGCGGCATATATCCTATGTCCTTCTCCCAGTTCTTAGCTACCTCCTTACCAATTTTCAGCCAAATTGGTTCAGCCATTCTTGAGTTATAAATGATGTAACTAACACGACTTTCTTTTATATATATAGATGACGGACTTCTAAAGCTTAAAAACCAATTCTGAAGAGATATCTTTAACCAGAAAAACAGAAATTGACTGTGTGACGTCTTACTAAATCCTTTGAACCAGTCGTCTCGCAGGAGGAGGGAGGAAAGGAAGGGAGATATCGTCCACTCACTAACAAAAAACATAAAGAAAGGGTCTGGGACTCTATCCAACTATACAATTCTGCATTTTACTTAGTTCATTTCTACCACGACATCCATCTTATTTGTGCTCTGATTTTCTTATCAGTACTGTGGTTAATATTTATATTTAAAAAATGGTTTACAAAATTAAATAATGTCAAGTGATTGGATTGTTACAGAGAGACGATGAATTTGATGGGACCCAAACATACCTGTGTATCGTGCCCGGCATGGAAGGTCACTACGAGAGGTTCCGCTTACTGTGCGAGCGCCTGAAGCTACCTGCGCTGGTGTTGCAGCTGGGCCTTGATAACCCAAACGAAAAAATACAAGAAACAGCTGAGAGATTATCAGTGGTATGGGATTATTTTACAACTGCTTGTCATACCTACTTACCCTAAGAGTACGGTAGTCACTGGCTTCATCACAAACTTCTTTACCAGGGTGTCCACATTCTGGGAAGTCAGGGAAAATCAAGGAAAAGTCAGGGAAGCTCAAAGCAGTCAGGGAAAGTCAGTGAAATAGAGGGGTCACCTGAAAAGTCGGGAAAAATTAAGATTTTGACTCCCAATACACTGTTTGTCTCCCAAAATTTCCCAGTGATTGTAAAATGAGGGATATATTGGACTTGGAGGCTATCAAAGACTGGTCTGATAGTTTTGGGGTGTCAGTAAACCCCTTACAAGTGTCAGGCCATTCTTATTGGAGGCTCACGCATGATGAGTAGGTTAGCTCTTAGCTCTCTCCCTCCTATTCTTCAATGGTACTGTCATACCCATTACCCCTAATGTCAAAGATCTCGGTTTGTATATTGACTCGACGCTTAGCTGGCAACGTCAGGTCTCCTACGTTAGTCAAAGGGTCCACGGTACCCTACGTTCCCTGTATCGTCTGAGGAACTTTTTACCCGTTAAAATGAAAAAACCATGCTTGTGCAGGCTTTTATTTTCCCTATAATCGACTATGGTGATGTGTGCTACTTTGACCTGAATGCAGCTTTGCTGGATAAGCTTGATAGATTGCTCAACAATGGGATCCGGTTCATATTTAATCTAAAGAAATATGACCATTTTTTTTTTTTTTTTTTTTTTTTTGCCGGGGTGGAAATCCTCATAGGATGCCCGCCGCCCTGGGGAGGGCGACGGGGTATGTCAGACTTTTACTGACTAAAACCACCCCGGTGTGTCTTCTATCACGAGCGCGCGTGGGGCCGCGGGAGTCTAAATTCTTCCACGGCCCCACCCTCGTGCTGGCCCGGTCTGTCCGGGCCTCCTCTCCTGCACGGGGTAGTGGGGTGTTAAACTACCCCGTGCATCACCTCAAAGGCGCGCGCCGACACTCGCGCGCGCCTCCGCCTCGGGGTCCATCAATAGGGGGGCGGGGACTTCCCCATGTCCCTCGCCCCTGGACCCATTCATGGGGGGCGGAAGAGGGCGTTATCCGCCCTTCCTCGGCGCCCGGTGCGTCTTCTGCGGCCCGGGAAGGGAGTTGATATCTCCCTCTCCCGTTCCGCAGCTTCCTTCTGCGACATCACGTCCTCAAAGAAATATGACCATGTGTCAAGCTACAGGTCTGAACTAAAATGGATGCCCATTCATCAGAGAAGAAATTGGCGCGCCTTGACCATGCTTTTCGCCCTTCTTAAATCACCCACTCCTCCTTCTTATCTTGTGACTCACTTCCAATATTTATGTTCTTCTCACACTAAGAATCTGCGTTCTTCTAACAATCTCCTCTTACTCTGTCCTTCACATATGTCTGATTTCGTTCATTCTTCATTTCATATTCAATCCATTCTTCTGTGGAATGCGCTTCCTCTTGTCATCAGGATGGCCGCCACTCGGTTTGCATTTAAGCGGAAATTGCAGAGTTATTTTCACAACATTTAGGGTAAAGTTATTGCTACACCTCCCTTCCAAATTTAGTTATGTATGTATATATTATAAGTACATATTTTGGTAATACTATGTATGTATATTTAGCTTATTTAAGTATTTTTTTTTAATAGTGTTAAGAGGTTTTTTTTCTCTTTCTATCCATTTTTTTTAAAAAGCACCTACTATCTTATCTCTTCACCACCTGTGGTTGACTGGTAGAGAATGCCTAAGGCATTAAGTCCGCCTCTGTACATATCATGTGCGAAAGATTAAATAAATAAATATTTGCATTATAATAGCATTTTTTTTTCAGGTTTGGAGTGATCTACATTATGAGTTTGTTTTTAGTCATAATTAAATTACTCCTTTTTAGTTTTCTATCTAATACAGTGGAGTCATCTAAATTATGAAATAATGTTGTTCAGAATTAAGTTACTTTAGGAGGCTCTACTGAGGTCTTCGAGCATTGTACTCAGGTCCTCCGTGGTCTCAGCCATGACTACGATATCATCAGCAAACCAAAGGTGTGTAATGTACTCGCCATTGATGTTGATGCCCAGTCCTTTCCAGTCAGTGAACAGTTTCGGGGAGATAGCATCTCCCTGTCTGACACCACGCTGCAGAGGTATTGCTTTCGAGGTCTGGTACTGTATTCGGACTGACATGGTGGCGTTTTCGTACAAACCCTTCAGTGCTTCAATATACCGATAGTCTACTTGGCACCGCTGGAGAGACTGCAGTACAGCCCAGGTCTCGATCGAATCAGAGGCTTTTTCGTAGTCCACAAACGCCAACGCCACAACGCTGGCCTCTAACTTCTAAAATAAGAAAATGAAATATTTAAATAAAACATATGATGTACATTACTATAAAAACTACCAATGAAAATTATTTTGAACGAGATCTAGTTAGTAGTTTTTTTTAATACCTCGTAAATCGTAAACCGCTTATTACCGCATAATCTTTCATACAAATAACTACGGTACGGAACCCTTTGTGCGTGAGTCCGACATGTACTTGGCCGGTTTTTGAAGAAGGAGTTCATCACAAAGAGTCCCTCCTTCTCCATAAAGCCAGCCAACATATGGGCTCGATGGTTCCGATGCCCAAATCCAAAATTTCCCAGTCCGAACTCTTCACCGCTCCGTTTCCCAAATTTAGTGTTGAAGTCTTTCATTAAAAATATTGAGTTAAAAAAGGGCAACCTGACATTTCTTTCTTTTCGCTAAAGATTACCCAATCTGAGACTACAACTTCAACAACAGCATACAATTAACTCAAAGCACCAAAAGTGGTGATAATCAACCAAAAACCGAAGAACCAAGAAATATACAACACCATGCATACAATGATGATGATGTCTGATGAGATACTTTGAGCCTTACAAATTGTATTCGATAAAATGTCACTAAATTCCAACGGCAGAAGCACTATTGCCTTTAAAAGAATGTTTCCAGATAGCAAAATAGCCTAAATTTTTCATTGGCAAAAACAAAAGCATCATATGTGATTTATCACGGAATTGCTCCGTATTTTAGATCATGTTTGCAAACAGAACTTAAAGATTGTCTATTTTACGTTATTTCTTTTGATTAATCACTGAATAAAGTCTCACAAAAATGCCAAATGGACATAGTCATAAGATTTTTGAATAAGAATACCGAAAGAGATGAGACAAGATATTGAACAAGCATTTTTCTACAGAATTTAACTACCAATAATCTATTGGATGGTTTGTCAAATCTAGACCAAGACAAGTTATTACAAATTTCAATTGACGGACCGAACGTGAATCTTGGCTTTCTTCAAAAGTTGAAGACTGAACTCGCCACGGAAAATTCAAAAACTACATTAATACACATAAAAAAATATATATTGTATTTTATTTTTCTATAAAATGAATATTGATCGAAGAATTTTGAAAAATTTGTCAGGGAAGTCAGGGAAAAGTCAGGGATTTTTTCGAACATTAGCAGTGGACACCCTGTTTACGTTTACAATGTATTACGCAATGACTACTCAAGATCTTGTCTATGACCATTTATTTTTTATTCAGGTGTTCCTGAAGATGGCGGGGATGAATAAACATTTCTATCTCTTAGGATATGAAAGTGGAATTTACGTAGCTTTAGAAATGGCAGCTATCTTGGAAAGTCGTGGTAAGAAATTAATTTTATGTTATGATTTCCCTTTGTTGAACCTTACATGTCTCTTGCAGGGCTCACAAATGAAAGATGTAAATTTAAGACTCAAACCCCTTTATTACATGCCATCCTTTGTTCATATATATAACTAGAAATAATTGTTACAATTTAGACATCTTTACGACAACATGGTTTATAGTGAACTACGTCAATTTGACGCACAGTTCAAACCTTCTAGTTATTTTGACATTCACTATTTAAAAACACGCAATCCATGATTCGGCCAGTATTCTCACAAAGGAGTTGAGATTACTTCCAACACACCCCCTTAATCTCAACCCTTTGGAGAGAAAACATCCAGAACCACTTTAAACATCTTAACTACATTCTCGAAAACCTTACTGTAAAAATTTTTTAACACTTTGGACAACACACCATTTTCTCAAAAACTTTCTAAACAACCAAACCCAAACACAAAACTAACCCTAAACCTCACAACAATAAGACAAAAACTAAACACTCTACCAACCTTAACAAAGAAAAACTACAAATCATACACAACCACATAAATCTAAAAAACATATACATAATCCCATAAATCGTACCTATAAACCAAAAATTATTATAAAGAGAGGATCCAAAAAACGCATAAAAAAGAGTTCACAAACCTTTTCCAATGTTTCACAAACCTATTCCAATATTATTATGCTCACGCTTCCACTGTGCTAACGCAGTGTTTCTCCTCCCCTAATAAAAATCTTTGATTATCACAAAACTTAAGTGCACCCCTTAAACTAACCTAACTTACAATCTAATTATCCTACTATTCACTCAAATACCGCAAAACGTTTCAAGTTCACTTTCTTAAACCACACAACACAATTGTTCACGTAACCTTAAAAACTTCACACTCGTTAGACCTTTGGTAAGTAAATCTGCTAACTGTTTCTCTGTGGGACAGTACTCAACTTCGAAAAGGTGCTCATCTAATTTCTCCTTTAAAAAATGAAAGCGGACATCTATGTGTTTACTCCTTCTGTTTAGCACGCCATTCCTCATTAATGCAATTGCTGACTGATTATCTACTAACAAACGGGTCTTTGGTACAGTACTAATTAATTCTTTTAGTAAATTTTGAATATATAATAATTCTTTACAACATTCAGCTGCAGCAATATACTCTGCCTCTGTACTAGAAAGAGCTACTATTGGTTGCTTTCTAGACGCCCAAGCAATCGGACCACCTCCGTAGCAGATAACATATCCTGTAGTGCTTCTACGAGTATCCAAATCCCCTGCAAAGTCTGCATCGCAGTATGCCACCAGATCACCACTGCCATCCCTGGAGTACTCTATACCTACCTTTGGAGTACCTTTGATATATTTAAGGATTGACGAGATGTTATTTTTGTCATTTAAATTTGGACAATTTTGGTGTCTACTGCAATATCCAACCTGAAACGCAATATCCAGTCGCGTCTTATTCGCTAGATATAAAAGCGACCCCACAGCCTCTCTATACTCATCAGTTAAATGAGTATCTCCCACATTTGGATGTTCAGCAACTAAAATGGTGGGTGCTGTTCGACTATTTGCATCTTGCAGATTTAATTTATTAACTAATTTTTGGATATAACTCTCTTGATTGATCCTAACAACCTTCTCACTACAGTGTACATCTATCCCAACGTAATTGCATACCTTCTCACAAACCCTCATTTCAAATTCTTTACTTAATTCTTTCAAAATTTTATCTAACTCTACTAAGGAACTCCCTGCTATTAACCCATCATCAACATATATCGCACAACAACAACAATGATCTGACTTTAATTTTTCAAAACCCATTTTCTTTAAAAAATCTGTAAAACGGATATTCCACATGAGCGGAGCTTGTTTTAACCCATATAAACTCTTCTTTAACTTGCATACCTTGCCTTTGCTCACTGGATAACCTTTCGGAATTAGCATAAATATTGTTTCTGTTAAATTTCCATGTAAGAATGCTGTCTTGATGTCGAATTGCCGAAGTTTCAAACCCTTTTGTGCTGCTATTGAAAGTATAATCCTTAAAGAGACCGTGTTTACAACTGGACTATATGTTTCATCATAATCCAGCTTATATTTCTGCTCGAAGCCCCTTGCTACTAATCTTGCTTTGTACCTTCCATCTGCCTTTTTCGCAAAAACCCACTTACTAGTCAGTAATTTTCTTCCGTAAGCTTCTTTTTCGTCTACTAATTCCCATGTCCCATTCTTCTCTAACGAACACTTTTCCTCCTCTATTGCTTCTAACCATTTGTCTCTCTCACTTGACGCTATCGCTTTTTCATAAGAAAGCATTGCACACTCTGCTAAGAAATCCATCTCAAACTCATTAAATCTACTAGAAACCTTCCTCTCTCTATAAGGATTCCTCCTGGGTACACTAGATTCTTCTTCACACTCATTAACTCTCTCTTCAATAATCTCTTGACTCGCATCTAAAAATAGATCATCATCTACTATTTCCGCATTTACATCTTCTAAATTCTCAATATCTTCACTAGCTTCATCTATATTGGCCACATTTTCAGTTATCACCTCCTCTGTATCAGCTTCATTATCAATCTCATGATTTATTTCAACTTCTACTTCAACTCTATCTCCAAAATTTCTCCCAATACTGGTTTCCCTTTGGTTGTCCAACTGTATCCTTGTGTTTTGTTCCCTACACTCATTTATTTGTTCACTTATTTCTTCATTCTCTGAATCACTTTCATTTGTTCGCCCTTCATTTGTGCGCCCTTCATTTATTCCATCTTCAATTGTTCCATCTTCAATTGTTCCCGACTGTCGAATATTTTCCAAGAATGATCTAGACGTAAACTGATTTAAATTGTTTGAATTGAAAGAAAATTGTTTTGATATTTCCCGATAATCATTTATTTCTTCATCAAAAGCAACGTCTCTCGAGTAAAAAATATGTTTTCTAACAGGGTTCCAAATTATATATGAATTCAGACTGTAACCTACTAAAATACCAATTAAACAACGTTTTTCTAACTTACCTAAATTTTTATTTATTTTACAATATGCTTTCGCTCCAAAAACTCTTAAATTAGATACATCTGGTTTTCTGTTATGCCAATTTTCAAAAGGTGTTTTATGTTTTGTAGATGTTGATGTCCTATTGAGTAGGTACACTGCAGTGAAAAGACCCTCTCCCCATAGAAACTTAGGCATATTAGCATCAAACAGTAGAGCCCGAGTTTTCTCCAAAAGCGTCCTGTTTAACCTCTCAGCTTTTCCATTTAACTGAGGAGTATAAGAAACCGTATAATCTAACGTAATACCCCTATCCCTACACCAGTTCATTAGTTGGCTACTGCAGTATTCACCTCCATTGTCACATCGAATAATTTCTACTTTTTGATCGAAATGCCTTTCTGCCCATTGAACAAAATGTTTAATGCAATCTATTACTTCAGACTTATTACGCAGTAAATAAACCCGACTGTAGTGTGTAAAATCATCTAAAAAGGTTATAAAATATTTCCTACCATCCCAAGTTTCAGTTTCGATTTTACCACAAACATCTGTATGTACAATTTGTAAAGGTTTGGTGGCAAGAGTACGCACGGACGAAAATGGCAACCTAGTAAGCCTAGCTTGCGCACAAACTTCGCAAAGCTTGGATGGATATGTTTTATTTGTTAGGCTAATACCATCAACAATTTTTGCTGTGTCCTCAACATTACTAATGTGTGCCAGACGTCTATGCCCCGTATGGATATATGTAGCAAGAAATGCAGAAACTTCGGGCAATACGGCGTTCAATGTGATAATATTTAACCCATTATTATTTCTAGTAGCTTCCAAAATTGATCTACCACGGTGTTGGATTACTGCAAAATTTTCAAAAAATATTACTTTAATGTTTTGTTTACACAGAGCTCCAACTGATACAATATTCTTTGCTATTTCCGGAACATGCAAGACGTTATATAACGAAACAGTTTCAGTGAAGCAATCCCCAATACCAACTGCTTTAATGGATTGTTTGTCAGCACAAGCAATCGGCGTGCTAATTTGTTTTAAATTATATAAGAATCTGCTGTCACTAAACATGTGAGAAGAAGCCCCTGAGTCTAAAACGGCTTCGATGGTACTTACATTCTTGTTCTGGTTCTTTTTAAAGCACGTGTCTATTGTATGTCCTGTCCGCTTACAAAATTTACAGAATCGGTTATCAGGCATATACCTAGTATTGTACCTACATCTACAGCCACAATTGCCTCTGCTCGTAGATGGTTGAACCCTTTTTGGACAAAATCTCGCGATGTGTTCATTCGATTTGCAAATAAAGCATTCACGCTCGTTAGCTTTGAATGCGTCATCTGTTACGGACAACTTATCTTCTTTCAGTAGTCTGGCTACAAGCATATCCAAAGTTTTGTTTTCTGTTGGTGTGGAATCCCAAGCAAGCCGGAAAAATTTATATTGTTCGGGAAGCATAGCAATGATGCGCGTTGTCTGCTCAACTTCTGATACTATGTGTCCAAGACGTTTAAGTTTATTAACAATCTGTTCAAATTTAGCAATATCAGTCATCAACTTATTTGTTTTTAATTTAAATGTGTAAAATTCATTTAAAAGGCTGCTGATTTGAGTATCTCTATTGCACAGGAAAATTTTATTCAATTTTTCGATCATCTGTAACGTCGTTTCACAAGAAATCACAAAATTTTCAATGTTTTCATCTACGGAACTTAAAATTAGTGACTTGCCTGCTGCCTCGGAGACTGCGAGCTTACTCGCATCTGTTACCTTGCAATCCGGTATCTGCGACTTCGTGGTGGCCAATATGTCTCCATGTCCATGAGCCACGATCCTCAATTTTATTTTCTCTAGCCAGGAATTATAGTTGCCATCCTTAGATAGTACCGGCTTCACTGGTTTATCCATTTTTATTTATTTGCAAGTCACGTATTACTTTCTTCGCGTTTCTGGGCCCATAACCTGTTGAACCTTACAGGTCTCTTGCAGGGCTCACAAATGAAAGATGTAAATTTAAGACTCAAACCCCTTTATTACATGCCATCCTTTGTTCATATATATAACTAGAAATAATTGTTACAATTTAGACATCTTTACAACAACATGGTTTATAGTGAACTACGTCAATTTGACGCAGTACAAACCTTCTAGTTATTTTGACATTCACTATTTAAAAATACGCAATCCATGATTCGGCCAGTATTCTCACAAAGGAGTTGAGATTACTTCCAACACCCTTGACATTAAAACACAATTGTAACATAAAATGTATTTTAATAGGTATGACTGGCACAGTTTATTGTGTTGGATATGCACCGGACGAGTTAAACGTACACTTGGAAGACCACCTCGCTGAATTTGAGACACAAGAGCAGCTACAATATGGCGTAGCTCGTCACATGTTGACGTTGATGGCAGGAGGAGACACTACAGGTCTTGACAATGCTCTGCAGACTGCGACCACTTGGCCGCAGAAGGTAGACACTTGTGTGCGGACTCTATTGGGTTGCGTGCCATTCTCTTCGCAATACACACGTGCGCTTATTGAAACTACATTGAGGCGAGTGGAGCGTGCGCGTGGCTACGTGCCACGAGTGCACGCGCTGCGTTCTCAGCTGGTGTTACTGCGTGCCGCGTCCTCGCGCCCTGCGCCAGCACTGATCGCACTACAGCGCCACTCACAGCGCCCGGTCGTCGTCCATCAACTAAGCGCACCACTGGTACATGCACTCACAGATCTACAGTGTTCGGCCATCATCAACACATACTTAGACCCCTCACTACTTGAAGCTTTTGATAAAAAGAATATTTGCAATACATATCTTAAAAACAATTCTACGTACATGGGACATGATACACACAAAAGTACTTAGGAAGATATACAATATTCCAAGTTATTTTGTAATAACTAGTCATGTGCATAAAAAGGCAAAATCAACACTTAAATAATTTAAGAGCTTAAAAATTTAAATTCAAAACAACAGCACAAGAGCCTCCTGTTGAATAACCTTTTGATCGTTATTTTCATCATTTTTTTTTTAGTTATAGACGCATACAAAATCATTATATGGAGTCAAGAGTGTATAGGGGAGTGAATTTATATTACACATTTTAATTATTAATTGAATTATTACTTAACTATATTTCATATAATTATGTATTTAATTTATTTTTAATTTATCATTGCGGTGTTGGAATATGGTTTTTTTTTAACTTGGAATTTTTACCCCACACTAAGAATTTTCCCTTCTTTCAAACTCACAAAGGAAAACTTTAACAAAAGAATTACGTATTGTTGACGTAGAACACTGTCACCAGTATGAGGAACTTATTTTTTGTTGTATTTTATGCCCATGAAATAGGCACTCAATATTTATTTTTAATGCATTTCAATTTTATTATATTGGCAGTAGGTAAGACTTACTACTGGTTGATACCTATATTTTCAATTGGCAATACATATAAGTTAAAATAAATGTTTGTTTCATTTATAAATTTTGCTTTAGTTTTAAGCGTATCGGCAAGCCTAGGTAAGTCGATTAGTAATTAAGTAATTAAGATAAAATTAGTCAAACTGCCAGTAATCTATAAACTAAAATAAAATACAAAAAAATGCTAATACTTCGCGCTTGTCCGCAATTCCGCGTAATGGTAAGCAGTGATGCCGTCGTTGATGGTAAAGCGCACTAGTTTATAATAATCCCGACACAACAATATTTGGCGCATCATACCCGGCACACATCGCAACACAACACAACTGCTGGGACCCGTCCTCCTTACGGCTGTACTAGACATCATTCATCAGAACACGACGAATCGCTTGGCGGCCAGACATTTTTTATTTATTATTATGATTTATTATTATTATTATTATTGGCCCCGATTCCCTTGTAAAAAAACTAAACTAAATTTACGTTCAATTCATCTTTCTCTTTATATTTAATTCAGAAAAGGACAGAACATAATATGTTAGTTTAGACTTGTCAAATTAGTCCGCGCCTGATGTAAGTTGATGTATTTTTGGTCGTCATGTTTATAATCGCGTCTAAACTGTCTCCGGAATAATTATATATAATAATTTGACAGGATAAAACTAAAATGTCATCTTCTATCCTTTTCTTAATAAAATAGAAAGAAAAGGATGCACTTAAAAGAATCAACGCCATTGTCTGGTGGGTGGTAACTTCTAAGCCGGTAGCCGATGTTATAACCTAGGTACCCCTATTACTGGTCGTTTAGCACTACGCGTGTCACGTGTAGGGTGGTCATCATAATTCTATTATATCCTACGGACGCAAGCAGTTTCCGCGCCGCTGCCGCCCCCGCCCCGCTGCATGCAAAATTCGAGGCATAGGCCTTAGAAATATTAGTGATATCAGAAAGTAGTCAAAAGGTAATAGTTTCTCTAGCAGGTACCTAGAGAAACCTTACCTGATGGGTAGGTAAAATACACCCGTAAAATATAAAATACAAAACTTACCTAATTAATTTTACTAGATACCTGTATGGGTAGGTAAAAATACTCCTATAAAATATACCTAATCTTACTTATATTATAAATGCGAAAGTTTGTAAGCATGGATGGAAGGATGTTTCTAACTCTTTCACTCTAAAACTACTAAACGGATTTGGATGAAATTTGGCACAGAGATGACTTATAACCAGCATATAGGATAATTTTTATCTCAATATTTCGAAGAGATTGAAATTTAAGCGGGTGAAACTAACAACAACTAGCTTTAAACAGCTAGTTTAAATATATCTTAATACCAGCACCCTTCATCTTCTTCAGCCTGTAGAATAATGCCTGGACAAAGGTCTTTCTAAAGGCTTTCCACCAACACCCTTATTGGGTATCATTCTCAACCATTCTCAATCAATCTGATCTGAATGAGACAGATTCAGCTGAAAATTTTAATTGTTTTTTTACGTAATCAAATGAAGATAACCATCAAGGCTTAGTACCCTAAAGTACGTACGGACTACAGCAGATCAAGCCACCCGTAAGTGTCAAATATTCCCCGAGCTTTAATGCATTAGTGATAAAGTTGAAAATCGAATAAAGAAATTTCACAGGTTGTAGTAGCTTGTTGTGCTGTCGTCTGTACCTATAGGTCTCTCAAAGTGATAATGCGCATAGAAATCTTCGTCACAGTTTGGCAACGGTCGTATTCCCCGAGCGTTCGGAAGAAGACATGTATACAGGGTGCCAGGGAAACGCTTCCGAAAACGAAGACAGGTGATAAGGCTAGTGATTCTCGATACGATACCATCAAAAAATGAGGATTTTTTTTTACAATTTTACTTAAGCATTTTTCGTACACTATGCTGTGGGAACAGTTAAATGAGTTAAATGAAACCATTATTTGCGATTAAACATTTTTTTTTTCTTTACAACTCTAACAAGTAATGTATTCGTAAATAAATATAATCAGCTGACAGCTGACGCTCGCGCATAGACTCGAGTTCAAAGGCCGCGTGCGGTCACCGACATCGCGACGCGCGACGGGCGATGCGCCGGCTGACTTAGTGCGGCGGGCCCATGTGATCGGACTATCTTCCTAAACTACTAACCTTCACTCGATCGCTTGAAGCAAATGTCTTTTCAGTTCACTTCTACCTAGTTGTGGGATATCTGCTTACGGGTTCCATTCGTGCAAGGATCGTAATGATTTTCCCCTTGAACAGTGTTACAATTTTATTTTGATCTGAACGTTCAAATTTACAAATCAGAAAAATCCAGTTTACTTTGCTTAACCTTGAGGCCCATATCGAAGGTACTTAGATACCTACAGCCGGCAGTGTGGCTGAAAGGCCATAAAAATCCTTTGTAAAGCGCCGCTAAAATAAAGAAAAATAAACATTACAGAGGCGTCAACAGTTTTAATTGATTGATCGTGAATTTAATAACAGTTTTGTATTATGTCGATAATCGATAGTAAATGAAATAAAGCAAAAGATCGCTGACATCAGCTGTAATTGACTAAAATTTTTTCATCGCATGTGAATCAATTGAATTTGAACTTTATAATAATGTAATTAAAGTCACACGATGCGTGCTCGTTTATTGCAAGAACTGGATCCTTCATTTAGTAAGTAAACCTAATCAATTTAAAGTGAATAATTAAATTAATTGAATCTAAGAAACCAGTTAAATCTTATTTAAAAGTTAGAAAATGAAAACAGTTTGTAATAAAGCATAAGTACAATTTCCTAACAATTAAAATCAATTGATTTCTGATCTCGTAATTATTCTTTCGTTCACGCGGGGATGTCCCCAATGCGTTTGTCGACGTCCGCGCGGGCTTGTTTGACCTTCATAGTACTTCTTTAGTAAATAATTAATCAGTTCATTCCCGACTCGGTTCGTGAGCGGTTACGTTTTTAATCGATTATTTAATTATTGTTTTGTTAGTTTTAAATTTGTGTTTAGTTATTAGGTATTGTTACGTTTTTAGTGCTGTTTTATTCTTTTTAGTTATAACTTTTTGTTGTTTTAGACAATGCCTGAGGCATACGTGTACAGTGCTCGTGAATACGGCAACATGTTGATGTGTTTAGGAGAAGAATTCTAGGACCAGTGTTTCTACCGCAGCGTCTCAATGGATCAGCATATCTTAATTTTATAAATGGACATTTAAATGATATGCTAGAATGTGTCTGTGGCTGAATTTCGTCGAGCATGGTTCCAGCACGATGGAAGCATGCTCGTTACGCGTCCCGTCCGCGAGCGTCTCACTGAGCTTTTTAATGACTGCTGGATCGGAAGGCTGGGGCCGCACGCCTGGCCGTTCACCCGACTTAACGCCGTTGGACTTCTTTTTATGGGGGTATGTGAAAGAAAGAGTGTTTGATCGGGAATGTGACAGTGCTGATGAAATGCGGGGCAGAATAGTGAGTGTTTTTAATAAACTACGTGAAGAATGTGTTGAGGAATACTGATGCCTCGTGTTCACGGATCGACACAGCGACGGGCCCGGCTTTGTATTGAAATGAATGGAACTCAGTTCGAGCCAAACCTCATAAGGTCGCAAAGGATTTAGACAGGTACGTAAAATGCCTCTGTCAGCTTTTTACAATGGACTACAATTGCGATTTTGAAAGTGATGTTTGTAAATTGCGTATAAATCGGCTCTTTTCGGCGGCGGATAAGCGCGGACGCGGTAGTGCGACGTCACCTTGCGTGTCAGTGATCTCACGTTTCGTACACTATCCAATGCTTGTTTACGAAATATGAAGTCTTGAAAATAATCAATTTAAAGCGAAAGGTTATTGGTATCCGTTTGCATTTAGGTTGTATATAATCTACGTTCTGGCTTCGGAAGCGTTCTCCTTACACCCTGTATAGAGTGATGCACTTAACCACTCTTTATGCACTTAACCACTCTATATACATATCTTCTTCCGAACGCTCGGGGAATACGACCGTTGCCGAACAGTGACGAAGATTTCTATGCGCATTATCACTTTGGGAGACCTGTAGGTACACACGAATGGAATGAGGAAATTTAATTTGATTTACTTTCAGCTACAGACAATAACAATGTGCTGTTAAAAGATCAGCTTGTAAGATCATTAACACACGTTAGTGCAATGTTGGTTGATATGGAAAATAAAATAGAATCTGAAAGGAGGGCACTGTCGCTGTTGGATAATAACTTGAATGGAACACAGCCGCGCCCTGTACCTATCAAGGACTACGATCACGTAACAGACATTTGGTGGAACTCGGCCAATTCAACTGGACACATGAACGGTGCGGATAATATTAACTATCACCACCAAAAACCTTTTTATCGTCCCATTGCTGGGCACAGGTCTCCTCTCATACAGAGAAGGATTGAGCGTAATCACCACGCTTGCTCAATGCGGGTTGGCGATTTCAGACTTATAAAGTACAGGTTTCCTCAAGATGTTTTCCTTCGCCTTCAGTCATTGGTGTCCAAGATATACTTAGAAAGTACATTTAACTTTAGAAAAGTTACATTGGTACTTGCCTGACCTGGAATCGTACCCGCGCACTCATACTTGAGAGACTGGTGTTTTAACCACTAGGCCACCACGCCCAATTCGATAAAGTATAGAGGTAAACAAACCGTTGCTTATACCTAAAAGGTAGATGTTAACAACATTTTCTAGATAGACGTTTTTCATACATGTAATGATCCTACTTCCTTAATGTAAACAGTTTATCTATGTTTAGATATTTATGATTTGCATAGAACACTTAACCGCTTTGAATGAAATATTACACATACGTAAGCTAATTTCCTAATAAGTTAAATTTTTGATTACATGACATATAATATGTACTTACTTCATACTCGAAAGTATTATAATGAATGTGTTATGCAGTTGATTTGAAAAGTAGTAAAATACGCAAAATTGTATTGACAAATGGCTCAACTTTATTTATTTAGTCTGAATTCCACAAAATGTGTTTAATACCTGGATTTCATCCATGTTTCTTTTTTGTCACGTAAAATTAATGTCGACTTTTTAATGACTTTTCAAAATAGCAAGTTAATATATTATTTTAGTCATTCTGTAGAAATATGCCGTACCTACTTAAGTATTGTGTATTCGCATTAAAAATTGTTAATAAATAGTTAGCATGTAAAAGTCATAATCATGTAAATAATAGGAGCTTTGTAAAACATGAGTTAACCCTAAATGAATAACCCTAAATTGGTTTGTTTACCTGTTTTCTTTATCGAGATTGGCACAATTACGTTTTGTTTGGGCGGAGTACCGCCATGTTTTGGTGGCGGCGATCAGCGGCGATCTCTCGCGCCCAGCCACGGTCCGGAGCGAGACTGTATGGCAGGCTGTCACCTCTTCCTACAAAGCAGTGATGTTGGTAAAGGACGAGCTTTGGAGCTTTTGGAGCTTTGCTAGACTTGCCTTACAATTCATTTAAAGCACAAATGAAATCCAACCTTCGTTCAAATACATATTATTCCGCAAACGACTATTTAAATGATAAGAATAGCTAGTCGCTCTGATCAACTCAACACAATGTTTGTGCTCCTTCCCCAGAATTAGCTTATTGACACGTCATATAAGTCTTTTTTTACAACGCATAAATATGTGAACTGTCACGCTCTTTATATCTTTATTTAGGTAATAAGTTTTTACTTATTTACATTTCCATTTAATTTTTTTTTTTTTGCTGTGTGGTTTGTTTGACGTGGCTAGCTGGCATAATATGGTAGATAATTTCATTGTTGGTTTGTTTACTTGTGTTCATTACTGTACCTACATAGTATTGTATAAAATCATGTTTTTTTTTTTAAGAACAGACAGCTGTGCTGATGGAGAGTTTGTTCTGCCACTTCTTCTTACCAGCGAATGCACTAGGAAGTGACGAAGGGCGGCCGTTATGAAGGGACTGTCTTATGTAATATTGGCGTTCAAAAAGTGCTGATTCTCAGCCTAATTTGAATAAATGACTTTTGATTTTTCACTTAAAAAAAACATGCATGCTATACGTCGCTTAACTTTCATTCAAATTGTAATAGTTATTCAGTAACTAATATGAATATTACATTACTTATCGCAGCCACTGCAGGATATACACCAGGAAAATATGGCAATGTCACAATTACGATTAAAACTACTCCAACATTGTTTCCAAGGCCAACGCAGCTTACTTATGCAACACGTCCATCGAACTGGCTATCACCCCGTAAGTGCCTTACACAATATAGGCTTTCCAGAATTAACAGCGAGGAGTTTAGGACCAATACCTGAAGGGTTCTCAACTCCTCTTTGCGATTTTTTGGCGTACCAATAAGCAGTAAATTTTAAGACGTTCATGTCAACCATATAGATCGACGGATCTGCAAGATTTGCCTATGCTTACCGAGATTAAGCAATAGATGGGTGGCACACCCATCTATGGTTTTATTGGTTTTGGTTTTATTGATTTATCTATGGGTTTATTCATAAACGATGATTAAAGTTAAGTGACGTGCAGACGTCTTAAAAATAAGGGGGATTTATTATGAAAGCTAAAACCAATAATAGAAAGTCAACGTATTATGTAAATATCAAGCGTTCTTTACCAACAGATCCCTTTGTTTTTCACAGATACGGATAGTCCCTTCATAGAAAATTTGAAGCAAACTATGGCATTAAACCGGCACGGTTATTTCACAGCCTTTTTGGAACGATTTATGGAATTGATATATACAAAGGATACGGCTGACACATATCCTGTGGTTTATCATATTGTGTTCCTAATAAAGCAGTGAGTGAGACTATTCTTGATCCAGCACCCTAATTGCTTAAAGACTTTCAATCACAATCGGTGGCCGTTGAAGGATATTTCCTAACCTCGAAAATAACGTAATTAACGTGCCTGAACTGTCAAAATAGAAGAAAATGGGATTAATTGCCATTTTATGTATTTTACGCAATAATTTAGACGTTCAGCCTTTGCGGAGATGTAATTTTATGAGACAGCATGGCTTTTGGTTGAGATGAAGACATAGGCTACTTGGTGAATCACATTGAAAAACAGGGACGCGCTGTTGGTAAACATTTGTGTGTTTTTGAAAACATATTGGAAAAACAAGATGGAATTACTAACTTCCCAACTCGCCAAAAATTAAGTGTGTATGACGATAGATCGTAGGGTCCGTGCTCATTAATACAATCATAAAAAATGCATATAATAAGTATAGTATTTCATGGTTATTTTATAACATAAAAATGCTTTTAATAACTTAACTGGTACCTAATTACCTATACATACTTTTAGATATATATTTTATTTACTTATAGATTTATATTTATTTTCATTGTCAGCTAATAAAATTCGCATTGAACTTCTTAAGATGATCGAGGGAGCGGAAGATTAACCGTGTCCCGTATATATATATATGTATGTATATATATATATATATATATGTAGGTACATTAGTATTATATTAGTATTATAAGATTTATTCATTTTTAAGTTTAGTTATTAGTAATGTTGTACTCGTGCTCTTCTATTCGAATATGTAATATGTGGTTACGCATTGATATACCTAATTATAAGCCATTTTTAACTATGTAGTGTGTAATTGTTGGCATTCCTTAATAAATAAAATATAGTTAACTCACCGCGAACTTTTTTATATTTTTTCTAGTCTGACAATTCCATATTTTAAGTATTAACTTGTACATCAAGCTACGAGCTCACCTAAAGCGATCATCGTACCGCGATGGACGTGCTCTGTCTCATGATTATGAACTCAAACCAATGGGTAAATGGGACCAATATTAAGTTCCATACACAATTTTCAACATTTAGATGGCATTAGAGCCAGAATTTTCAAAATTTTTTATGCTTAACCTTTCAAAAATTATAAATATCAAAATGAGTTGTTTTTTTTTAACATTATAAACTAGTGCTTGACTGCAAACCCGCTTGATGGTAAGCAATAATGCAATCGTTGATGGTAAAGCGCGCTAGTTAATTAAGCCTATTCACTTAAAAAAACTTAGTGAATAGGAAGGAAGACGGCAGTTGAGCGTGGTGATGCAATGCTAAACCCAACAGCACAACCAACGATGCTGCGCCAGAGGGAGACTGATCTGGAAACCCTCCACGGCCAAACTCCCGACTCAATAACATTTGGTGCATCGTACCCGGCACACATCGCAACACAATTGCTCAGACTCGTCCTCCGTACGGCTTCACCAGACATCATGCCGGAACACGACGAATCGCTTGGCGGCAAGACTTTGTCTGATGGGTGGTAACTTCTGCCGGCAGCCAATATTATGGCCTACCACCAAGTAAACCGGTTTCTTTCGCTTTCACGTCTAACCTACTAAACGGATTTTTATCCCAATATTCCCACAGAACCGAAACTTACGTGGTTAAATCCGCGGGGCGCATTGTAGTAATAAATATAGAAGTTAATCTTTCTGTCACAAATCACAATTTTAACGTTATCTACAGACTTGCACTAAACGGAACATTGGATAGTTTGGGTCCGGAATTACTCAACGGACTTGCACAGAAATTGACTTGGTTTCATAGCCTGACGCCAGACCGAGTAAAGGGTAAGTTGAATATTACATTCAACTAGTAAACTGACTTCACGATGATTGTATGCCTTAATGCTGCTACCGAGACCTTAATGTCATTATTTACTTCGAATGCTCGACTGCTATCTATACCCCTTGCATTTCCATAGCTACAGCTGTCTACAGATCTATCACTGTATGCACCCGGCGAAGTGAATTGATGACCCAGTAAAAGTCGTGGATCATAATGGTTCTTCTTCAAAATATTCTTCAGTTTTATATAGATTTTATTTAGTGTAATATGTAGTGTAGTGATTGTATGTAGCGAACGCGGCCACTGCGCAAGGAGGCACTGTTTCAATCCCAGCGCAATGCAAATATTTGTATGCATGAATATGAATATTTGCACTGGTCTGGTCGTGCCTCGGAAAGCACGTTAAGCCGTTGGTCCCGGTTGCCATACGAACATCTAATGGCAGTCATTACGGGTTGTTGGAGCCCACAAAAGGTCTCAACTGGTCTAACTGCAAAGCTTCGATATCGCCTTCGGGTTGTGGAGGTTAGACGGCAGTCGCTTCATGGAAAATATCGAAGTTTAGCCGAAATTATCAGTTAGACTGGTAAAGCGGACCCTAGACTCCAAAGCTGAAAAGCTTCGGATACGATTAGGATTAACGCTGAGATGAAGAAGAAGAGGATAGTCTAATATGTTTAGTACCTATTGGTATTAATGGAGAGGTGTATGAAGAGGCTAATTGGTGAGCCAAAATAGTACGTTAATAGCACACATTTTTAAAATATAGCTCCAGTTTAATAAAAAAAATTTGAAATCCACGAAATATGACACTATAATGCGACGTTGCCAGTTGTGCGCAATAAACGAGAATTTTTGAAGTGAAACTTCTTTACGCACGCTTGACTTGGGGAGTGAGCTAGCGAACACGTGACGTAAGCGTTACGAAAAGTGATCGGGCAAGGCGAACGGAAGTTAAGTGGGGGATATAAGCACAGAGGTGCCCGTGGCGCGAGCTTGGTACTACAAGGTCTACAACGAGTTTTTTCCTTTTTTTTTTTTTCTTTTAATAAAAATAGAAGATCTATGCAAAAATATTAATTTACCAATGAAACTATGAAATAAATTTAAATATTTACAGAAAATTAATATATGTGTATGTGTATACATGTATATATTGTACACACATATATATATATATGGTGGAGCATATATATATATATACTAGCTGACCCGGCGAACTTTGTTCCGCCTTAAAGGCAATAAATATCACATGATCACATTTTTTACTTTTTAAATTAGGAACACTGTAAATAAAAAAAAAAAAAGTATTCCATGATTTTTTTATTTGTCATTTATTTAGTGTAGCACCATGTGAAAGAAATGAATTTCTACTTGTGCTTCGTAAATTACCTAGCTATTGATCTCTGAGACGTCGTGGTGGCCTAGTGGTTAAAACACCAGCCTCTCTTGTCTGATTACGCGGGTTCGATTCCAGGTCAGGCAAGTATCGATGTAACTTTTCTAAAGTGATATGTACTCTCTAAGTACAATATCTAGGACACCAATGACTGAACGTGAAAGAAAAAATCTTGAGGAAACCTGGACTTTATAAGTCTGTAATCGCCACCCCGCATTGAGCAAGTGTGGTGATTACACTCAATCCTTCTCTGCATGAGAGGAGACCTGTCTCCAGCAGTGGGACGATAAAAAGATTGATGATGATGATGATGATCTCTGAGGTTTGTTCGCCGATTTCGCATTGTCAACGGAACAGTTTCACGGACTGCCGCCTCCCTTTGCTCTTGTGTTGTTGTGAGTGTTGATCAGAATGTTTCGATTTACTCTTGCATTACCGCTTTGTCGAGAAAGATTTGATGGTCTTGGTCACGGCATGATATTTTTATTGATGATAAATGGCACAGCAATACAATATTAGAAATTTTGAAGTTGAAGTTGGCTTTGTGGTTTTTTATTAGAAACTTTAAACCAGCAGAGAGTATTTATATTCTTTGCTTTAAACGATTGCTTCAACCGGTTAGACTTTTTTTTAAATATGCTCAGCTGTCATTTGCTTTTTGTTATACCATTTTTGGTATATGAATTGCTGACTTACATTTTGAATGAGTTGGACTATGTCTTATGTCACGTCACACGGGAACGACGGGGACGGGTTCTTAACTACCTCCCACCAATATTCAGCTAAATCGGTTCAGCTGTTCTTGAGTTATATATAAATAGTGAATAAGCAACTGAATCGATTCCAATAATTTTTACACCATGTTATATTTTGTCCCAAATACATTTAGAAATTGTTACAGTGTAGTTACCGAGTGCGTCACGCAGCTTACGATACATCATCATAGTATTGTGCGCGCGCAACAGCTGACGCTAGAGGTCAATGCACCGCGCTTGCTCGCCCGCGGATCTTTGACCATATTTATGTTGGGACAACGAAGTAGAATACACGTAGCAAGCTTATTATAACTTTGTGGTTTTTCATTATATCTTTTTGAAATTTTGTACATAATATTATCAACTTAAAAATACTGGACACGTATTTCCTACTTTGTGGAGGTGCAGGGTACCAGGGTAGCACAAAAGTTTAGGAGAAGTCGAAACAATAAACCTCATTCATTCATCATTATCAAATAATCGTAATACATGAAAGAAGGTGTATTGTGCATATTTTTTGACGTGCAAGGTACCAGGGTAGCATAAAAGTGTAGGAGAAATCGAAACAATAAAAAAGCTCATTCATCATTATCAAATCGCCATAATACATGAAAGAGGTTTTATTGTGCATATTTTTTTGACGTGGAAGGTACCAGGGTGGAAGGTACCAGGGTATCACAAAACTGTAGGAGAAGTCGAAACAATAAACGTCATTCATTCATCATTATCAAATAATCATAATACATGAAAGAAGGTTTATTGTGCATATTTTTTTGACGTTCAAGGTACCAGGGTAGCATAAAAGCGTGGGAGAAGTCGAAACAATAAACGTCATTCATTCATCATTATCAAATAATCATAATTACATGAAAGAAGGTTTATTGTGCATATTTTTTTTTGACGTGGAAGGTACCAGGGTATCACAAAACTGTAGGAGAAGTCGAAACAATAAACGTCATTCATTCATCATTATCAAATAATCATAATACATGAAAGAAGGTTTATTGTGCATATTTTTTTGACGTTCAAGGTACCAGGGTAGCATAAAAGCGTGGGAGAAGTCGAAACAAAGAAGCTCATTTATTCCCACAGGAACGACGGGGAGCGGCATAGAAAGTATCCTATGTCCTTCTCCCAGTTCTTAGCTATCTCCTTACCAATTTTTAGCCAAATTGGTATAGCCGTTCTTCAGTTATAAATGATGTAACTAACACGACTTTCTTTTATATATATAGATATGCTCCATCTCTATGTATATATATATATACATACAGATGGAGCGAAAGAAGTTTCACTTCAGTCGTGTGGTCATAAGCACACTCTTTTTTTTTTTTAATTAGTATTATTATTATTAATTACCTGCTAAAGGTGATGATCGGGAAACCACATAAGATACGCCACAGCAAAGCTCTATTCTGACTGCAAAGTTCTGACGGTACGTCAGCTGTTTGTTTTGCGATCTGTTCTCAGAGTCCATGGCTCTCTACTTCCACCTGACCCTAGAAAGCGTACATATATTGCCTCAAGTGTAAAACACAAAACCTCTTTTGCAAAACATCATTACTACGTGTTAAGTTCTCACGTATACAAAATTGTAGATAAAAATCTAAATATGATAAACCTAAATAAATTCGATTTGAAATCTAAAATTAAGGACTGGCTCTTTCAGCAGGACCACAATAACACTGAATCCCTATTGGCATACATCGGTTAACAATTACCATATAACAAAACATTATTCAATTTGGAACTCAAACTATACATATAAACAATCAACTCATAACACACAACACATACACTGTCCAATAAAACTTACATTACCTACACTTACGAACACACATAGGTACTCTCTCCTCTACTCCATACCCAAATAATCTGGAACTGAATGTTTATACCTATTTTTGTATTTTTGTAAAACATATAATAACTTAAATAACTTTAATTTATATTTTTATTTTTCTATATATACAGTACCTATGTTAAGAAAACCCTGTCCGACCCGTGAAGGTGTTGTTAGGTATCGATAACTGATTCTACTAATGCACACAAAACCGGGCTAAACTTAAAAAAAAAAATGGAGCCGTCACGGGACGCCTGGTAGATGTGAAACATCGACGTTATTTCGTAAAAGTAGTATGCAGAAAAGAACAGATTGTGGTAGGAACTAAAAATGTCAATAAAATAAAATAAAAAAAAATATAACGATTTTTTTTCTAGATAACGATGATTTTTTATTAAATAAACATTCATTTTCATTAAATACAAAAATTTACATATTTATTTTAAATCGAAACTACTCAATTAGTTTAATCAGTGACTTCGGTAATAGTTACATTCGATGTTGCCTCTGAGAACGGTATTACTGTGACAATTGGTCGATGGTAACTGAAGTACGATACGAAAGTATTGGACATAACATTATTAAGATATCTAATAAATACAGCATCTATTGTTGTTCCGTATCTGGTGGTAGGTTCTCTTGGATTGTTAATTATTTAATTAATAATAAAATTAATTAAAATTAATTTATTTTATTTATTAATTGTTATTTATTTACTGGCGCTCAATACACACCAAATATACGCGTGCTAAATGCACAGATAAATGCATACTTTAATTATAAAAATAAAATTAACTTACTGATGACTTGATAACTCTCTAAATTATCACGGTCAGACATTTTATTATCAGAACAGAAAAATGATTTATTTACCAGAAAAACACAGGTTATGAGTACTGTAATAAACAGAGTATACACTATAGGTATCCGAGCTCAGTGGAGCGAAAGAGATGGCTTAACGCCGGATCGAGTGAGAGAGAAACGCACAGTCGATTCCGAGCTCAGTGGAGCGAAAGAGATGGCTTAACGCCGGATCGAGTGAGAGAGAAACGCACAGTCGATTGCGCGTGGCGACGCGTCGCCACGCCAGAAATCGGTCTCACGTGCGCCTATAGATGTTTCACATCAAAATCCCCCTAAAAAAATAAACATTATTTCGCAAAAAGAGGTAACTTAATAAATGTGCGTTAACCACCCTTCCACGGGCGGCGGGTGGCAGGGCACGCGGCACGTGGTCGCATCGCTATTCACTCATAATAATACCGGTGTTGTCACTTTTTTAAAAATTACCAAATTACGGGGAAGTTGCAATTAATTCGCGGGAAAAAAAAAGATTATTTCAAAATTTATTTGTATTGGTACTATGATGATTATGTAAAATTTTATATTATAATTGGTCATGTGTTTACCTAACCTTTATTATCCTTATGGGTCGGACAGGGTTTTCTTAACACACTGTATATATTTGTTAACATAGGATTGGATGTAACACCGATACTCGAAACCAAAGGCCCAACATGTATATACAGTTCAACTCAATCATTTCGAATTACTGTCTCCTTAGATACAGGTATTCCCTAGTTTAGGAGGCAGGATTTATTGTTTTGTGGCATAGAAAATTACTGTATTCTATTCTCTCTTCTTGCATCTATTGTTAGTTTTTTTTAAGGCATATACCTGCAAACTTTATCTATGTATGTTTTGCTCAATAAAGTAATTATTATTATTATTATAAACTAGTGCTTGGCCGCAAGCCCGCCTGATGGTAAGCAGTGATGCAATCGCTGATCATAAAGCGCGCTATTTTATTAAGAGCCTATTCACTCTAGCCTTTAAGACACTTAAGTTGTAGTCAGACAGAAACATCGCCTCTGGCAAGTTGTTCCAGTCCTTCGGTGTACGTACGTACTTAATACTCTTTCTAATTAAATTCATATTAATGTGGTTTCAATTTATACAGAACAAGCAGGAGTGGTACACGTGATGCTCAAAGTTATAGAACAAACGATGAATAGTGAAATCAAGTCTCTTTTGGCCTTTTGTGATAATAATTTCTACTCAAAAGAGGAGGAAGAAGAACTATTTGAATCTCTGGAACCTTTTTACATTCATCCTGAAGGTAAAAACGATTTACTGTAATGCATTATTTAATATTTTTTTTTAATAATTATAAATCCAACTCGGCTGGGCTACTTTCGGGAAGCCACGTAGAATCTTCTCGTCCGGAATACCGCAGTGTCTCAAGACAAAAGTCTTCGACCAGTGTGTGTTGCCAGTGATGACTTATGGAATTGAGACTTGGTCGCTAACATTGGGCCTTATAAGAAGGCTCAAAGTCACTGACGAGACTGAGTCACTGTCGGAGAGGGCTATGCTTGGGGTTTCACTGCGCGATCGAATCAGGAATGAGGAGATCCGCAGAAGAACGAGAGTAACCGACATAGCCCGAAGAATTGCAACACTAAAGTGGCAGTGGGCTGGACACATTGCCCGTAGGACCGATGCCCGATGGGGCCGACGGGTTCTCGAGTGGCGAGCACGCACCGGAAGACGTAGCGTGGGTAGGCCCCCGACAAGGTGGACCGACGACCTGGTGAAGGTCGCGGGAAACCGCTGGATGCGGGAGGCGCAGGACCGGTCGTCGTGGAGAACCTTGGGGGAGGCCTATGTCCAGCAGTGGACATCTTTCGGCTGAAATGATGATGATGAATTATAAACTAGTGCTTGACTGCAATCAGGCCTGATAGTAAGCAGTGATGCAATCGTTGATGGAAGAGCGCGCTAGTTTATTAAGAGCCTATCCACTTAACAAAACTGAGTGAATAGGAAGGAAGACGGCAGTTGAGCGAGGTGATGCTACGTCAAACCCAACAACACAAACAACGATGCTGAGCCAGAGGGAGATTGATCTGGAGACCCTTTTTTTTTTTAATATTTATAAACTAGCGCTTGACCGCAATCCCGCCTGATGGTAAGCAGTGATGCGATCGTTGATGGTAAAGCGCTCTAGTTTATTAAGAGCCTATACACTCAGAAAAACCGAGCGAATAGGAAGGAAGACGGCAGTTGAGCGAGGTGATGCAATGTTAAACCCAACAACACGACCAATGATGCTGCGCCAAAGGGAGATTGATGTAAAGACCCTCCACGACCAAACTCCCAACACAACAACATTAGGCGCATCGTACTCGGCACACATCGCAACACAACTGCTCAGACCCGTCCTCAGTACGGCATCACCAGACATCATGCCACGATAAATAAATATATACGGACAAATCACATAGATTGAGCTAGCCCCAAAGTAAATTCGAGTCTTGTGTTATGGGATACTAACTCAACGATACTATATTTATAATAGATACATATATAGATAAACATCCAAGACCCAGGCCAATCAGGAAAAGATAGTTTTCCATCATGAGCTGGCCGGGGATCGAACCGGGGCCTCCATGTCGCAGGCAGGCGTGATGACCGCTGCGCCACGGAGGACGATGTCTAGTGCTTAACCGCAATACTTTTCTATACTTATATAACCCAAAAACATTTTAAAGTAAAAATTAATTAATTCGTTAATTACACAAAAAAGCGCAATGAAAACAAAACTCGAAAACTATCTTATCAGCTGATTTAATAGAGTTCACATCAGGGATCAACGTCATACCTACAAACCCGCACGGCGGCACGCTTGTAACGTTCAAAGGTCGTTCCGACACATTTTTTGAAACACTGTGAATTCTGTTACCGTTCATTAACGACATAAATGACTATCATAGTTTTATTAGAGGCATGGGGTGTAGCCTTTTCGCGAAGTTTGCGTTACGATGTCAGATACATCCTGTACCTATAAGATAACAAGCCCATAACTTTGTGGTTTTTCATGATATCTTTTTGAAATTTGATACACAGATTCTTTACTTAAAAATACTGGACACTTGTTTCGGGTTACGCATAATTATGCAAAAAATAACTTTGTACCTACATACAGTATGTTAAAAAAAAACCCTGTCCGACCCGTGAAGGTGTTGTTAGGTATCGATAACTGAGTCTACTAATGCATACAAAACCGGGCTAAACTTAAAAAAAAATCCCCAAAAATGTGCGTTAAGCACCATTCCGCGGGCGGCGGGCGGCAGGGCACGCAGCACGTGGTCGCATCGCTATTCGCTCATAATAATACCGGTGTTGTCACTTTTTTAAAAATTGCCAAATTTCGGGGAAGTTGGAATTAAATCGCGGGAAAAAAAGATTATTTCAGAATTCATTTGTATTGGTACTATTATGATTACGTAAAATTTTATATTATACTAGCTGACCCGGCAAACGTTGTTTTGCCATATAAATAATAAAAAAAATTTAAGGGTGGACTACCCCTAACATTTAGGGGGATGAAAAATAGATGTTGGCCGATTCTCATAGATACCGGATAAGCACAAAAAATTTCATCAAAATCGGTCGAGCCGTTTCGGAGGAGTTTAAGTTCGAACACCGTGACACGAGAATTTTATATATTAGATTTGGTCATGTGTTTACCTAACCTTTATTATCCTTATGGGTCGGACAGGGTTTTCTTAACATACTGTATATGTTAAAGCGTGTGTGTCTGTTTGTTTGCCCGTCTTTTACGGCATAACGGGGCGACATAATGGCGCCGATTCTGTTGTTCCCTTTTCTATGGAGGATGAGTGAACTTTACTCCCTGTTCCTCATACCTCCACAGTAATATTAGGTACTGTTAAGGTGGACTGTGTGTCAATGTTGAATGGAAGGTCGAAGTGTCTAGCACGCTTTATTTCGCGGTAGAATCAGTACCGCAGGCCCAGTCTATTATGCAATTAGGGTGAATCTCTTTAAACTAATATTTTAACATTTGTTCCACCGTATCCTTACTTCCTTATCTTTACTAATATTATAAATGGGAAAGTGAGTTTGCTTTGAAATTTTGCAGACATAAAGTTACAAATCTGGATTAAATAATAAGGTACTTTAATCCCGAAAAAAATTGATATTCCCGAGGGAAATCTAAAAAGCGCGGTATAACCGAACTCTACGTGGGCGGAAAGCTAGTATTCAATAACTTGAAGCTTCCAATATCTCTTTAACATCGATTTTCTATTTCCAGGAAACGTAACTGCTCCATCAATAGCAGAAAGAATTCTTAGCGCGATTATAGCTCCGTACATTAGATTAGAAGGCACAAGAAAACAAAAAAGGCTCATTCAGCAAATGCTTACGGCTACGCATAGCATAGATCCTCATTTTCGAGTAAATACAATGATAACGCTATCAATATCCAAACATGGTGCCAATGCGAATCACTCAATTGAAGGTAATTATTTTTGCTTATTTCAATTTATTTATTTGTTAACTATGGACAACTTACAGCTAAAACAAACAGAATAATAAAAATGTATGTCAGACTGACAGCCAATTATAAGTCATCACTTATAAAAAACCGATTGTACAGAGATAGTGTGGACAACACAACACAGCTACCTAGGGTATAAAAATTAAAAAAAAAAACAGACACTACCAAAAAAAAAACTAAAATTAAAAAACAAGCAATATAACATTCCAGCTTAAGTTACATTCAAAGATAACAATGATATTTAAAAAAATCATAACATACGTAAAAGTCTCAACCAAAAAAGCTACGGCTCATGCACTTTCTGGCTGATATGACCAAAATCCAATTAGGTACTAGATGACACGGAAATAATACTATTTGTGTTATTTTTTATGTATATTTGCATTATACACTACCCTGTCTATCACTCATAATAATCCTAAACCATAGAAAAAAACTTGGCATCAAAAATAAAAAAAATAAAAAATTTCAAACAAACTAAATCGCATAAAATTGCAAACGGAATAGAACATCCTTTAAAAATATTGGTTCACTGACCTCCGATTGGCGACAGCGCGATCCTGTATCGACTTGATTTTTTCGCGCCATTATTATTAAAGTTTGGTACCTCAGGATGCGGCGGTCATTAACCTGTAAACGCTTTCTTATCAACATGTACATCATGTAGAAAATGTGAAAAATGAAAAATAATTTCCTGTGACTAAACTAATGGACATATTTATATATATATTTTTATGGGTACACTGAGAATGTGTTGAGGTACACGATGTTTAATTTATTGTTGTATTGTCAGCACCACTCTGTATAAAGGCAATTCTAATTCTTGGGCCAAAAAACGAACCAGCCTTCTATCGATGGATGCTGCAAAAAGTGCACCCAAAAACGTTAGATAATGTGAAGTGTTAGGTACTTAGACTGAGCTATCAACAGCATCAATCTCTAGTAATAGTTAAAATGGTTCCGGAATCACATTGGTGGTCAGACAGCGACAGATTTCGTGGAAACGAAGAAACGTGTTTTTACCACACATAATAAGTTCAAGAACTACCCTTACATAATCAGCCTTCGTGTTCTTAGTAGGAAACAGGTTTACTCTCAGTGAGAGGGACACAATTAAAGAGAGCGGTTCCTATAAATGCCACAAATAACACAACGCGTCATACTGACGTCACAAGCATTCCGCATCTCGCAAGTTACCGTGTGAGTTTACCGTGCAATTAGCATATATACAACTTCCCAACAACAACCATTGGGCAAGTGCCCGCCGGACATAACGCCGGTTTGGTTCGAGGATCTCAAGCTTCCACAAAGGGTTTATCATGGTGGGTACTGTTGCGCTAGCACAACCCGCCCTGTCGTGCTAGGAACATAATAATGGCCCAACGGTGTCGAGACAGGTTGCACCCCACAACAGAGGCCTATCTATATTCCTATCAAGTCAAGAACGTTATGCCACTTGAGCTTATATCTTCACCAGTCCTCTCCATCTTCATAAGTATCTTCATCTCCAATTTGTATGCAACTGATAACTAGAAGTAACATATCTTCTTTCCGTAACACTTTGTATATGAACTAAATTCATTTCATCTTAATTTTTTTTAACATCACTTGTTTAGTTTTTAGGATTTTTCTTGTCGCTATACAACATACCAGATGAGGCGACAAACTGTTTTATGACTTTTTTTGCAGATCATAATCAAGCAGCTTCACCAAACAGAAGAAGTATGAACTACAAAAAAATTGTTAAACATTTTATAATAAAGCATCCTAAATTATTTAAAAAAATAAAACATCAATATAAATATGACAAAAAATGTAAACATCATTGCTTCACTCATACGTGGAAGCGTCATCACAGCTATCGTAAAAGCAGTGGTAAAAATCAAAGACGTGAACATTTAACCGGTAGGGAGCAAGCAAGACAAAGGTCTTATATGGAAAGTAGCTATGAACCAGAAAATGAGGAAGGTAACACAGACTCTGGCGATACTGGTGCATATTATCGTCAAAACTCTAAATCTCATCAACAAAGAAACACACAAAAACTACAAGGTGCACAACAAAGTAATGAAATACGACTTGATAAACTAAAACAGCATACTCAAAATCAACATTATACACAACAAACACAATGGAATCTTCTCAAAGGACCAAGATTAACTACTAAACCTTACCAAGATGATCCACAATACTTGAAGCAGCTTGCAATTCGTTTCTTAACAAAAAATCAACAAAGGCTAAAGTTTTATGAAAACAGACGATTTAATATCCCATCTTCAGAAGAAGAAATTTGCAATCATTCTCTTAACTTTGAAGATTCTGTGAAAAATAATATGTTTCATAAAATAAGAGAAGCTTCCAGCTATAGTGATGAAGAAGGTCATTTGAGAAATAATTTGTACGATGCGTTAAGACATGGTAACAGGACATTCGGTCCGTTTAGAAAGGCAGGTGGTGACATAAATATCAAACAAATACTCAGAGCCGTATCTAGCGAAACTGATGAAGAATGGGTTTTAAAAAACAAAATTTACAAGGTTTTTGAACAAGAATATAAATAGTTGGTAATTCTTATTAAAGAGGAGAGGGTTAACACAAATCATTGATACAACAACAATAATACACTCACATTTTATCTATAATCGATAGATTTTTTCAAGCACTACCAATTGAAGCTAAGACGAATGTCGTAACTTCTCCGAGTCAAAATTTATAATAAATAGAAATTTCAAATCGTAGCACAATATGCGCCAAACTCTTGCGCTTCTTCCTCGACCCCACGCGATGATTGACCATCACGTCATTACAGAGCGCTATACATTCTTTAATTCTTTAGCTACCCAGTGGTGTAATTGAATTTTTGATAGCAGTATACAGACGAATCTGCAACACTGAACTGTATCCTCCGCTTTTGTTACCATTTGTTTTTTTTTTAATATTGTCAAAAATATAAACCGTAAATTAATACTGACTATAATTTAACGAGAAGTATTTTAAAATTCATTAAAATATACTTTGCCCTTGGCTACAAAATAAGAGGCAACTACAAATTTAGGCCCACTGTCTGCTAACGCAATAGTTCAGTTCGTTATGGTGACATAATCATTGTACGCTCGGCTGACGCCTGTTTTTCAAGGATTGTAGACATTTTGCAAAATGGCTTACAGGAGTATATATATAATATAGTAATATTTGCAGGAGCAATAAGCCTTCGGTGTATATTTTAAAGTCGAATCGGTTGCAGTAACTAACCCCGACCAATTGATTTAGGTTAGGTTAGCAAACAATCGTGACGGCGGACACCAGCGATGTATGTCTCGCGGTGTTCCACAGGGTTCAGCCCTAGGCCCGCTCCTGTAGAAAATCGGGTACGACTGAGTGCTGAGAGGCGAGCTCAGACCGGGGGTAGACCTGACGTATTATGCGGACGACACGGTGGTCATCGCCCGGAGGAGCTCGCACAGAAAAGCAACGTTGCTGGCGAAGGCTGCGGTATCACAGGTGGTGGGCCGCATACGTCACCTAGGCTTGACGGTGGCCCTCAACAAGTCGGAGGATGGTGTTTCATGGTCTCCGCCACCCAGCTCACACATTGCGGTCGGGAGGGGTTCGGATCGCTGTCAAGTCCACCATGAAGTACCTGGGATTGGTGCTCGAGAGTCGGTGGGATTACCGCCCCCATTTTCGAGGGCTGGGGCCCAAGTATAGGGCGCGGCTGGGGCGCTTTCATCATTACTTCCCAATCTGGTGGCCCCAACTGCCGCCTGCAGGCGACTCTACATAGGAATCGTGCGATTGGCTGACGGCCAGCAGAGTCATTTGTGGGTATGCCACGATCCCTTATGAGGCGGTCTGCCTACTGGCTGGATCTCTGAATCTGGATCTGCTGGATCTGAATCAAATCGTTCATTCTATTAGATACCATGACATAGAAAGTATTAAAATAAATAGTAGTAATCAGTGTTTAGGTACTTTCTGTTTTCAGCTAAATTTATAATTTTTTTCATAATGCATTTCTGTCACAGAAACCGGGTACTTGAACTAATAAATGATGTTTTCTTCTTCTTCTTCTTCAAACTATAGATGTCCACTGCTGGACAAAGGGCTCCCCCAAGGCTTTCTACGATAACCGGTCTTGTGCTGCCCGCATTAATCGGCTTCCCGCGACCTTCACCAGCCTCCCTACACTGCGTCTTTCAGTACGTAGACGCCACTCCAGAACCTGAAAGATGTTTTAACATCTAGAAAATAAAATAAATACATTGACCCAGATTCACCTGTTCACCTAAATTAAATTTAAATTCAATGCAACTTTTTCCTTGACCTGATTTAGACCTGACAAATTCGTCCGCTCCTGAGGTAAATTGACGTAATTTGGTTGAGGAAACCTGAACTTGAAGTCTGAAATCGCCAACCCGCATTGAGCAAGCGTGGTGATTACGCTCAATCCTTATCTGTATGAGAAGAAATTTAATCGCAAGATTGGATCCCGTGTGAATATCAAGATAAAAATTACTAAATCTAATCTGTTTTGTTAATCTTGGTTTTAATCAAGATATCTGTGTGTCTGTACTGTAACTTTAGCCTGAATGATGGACAACCAACCATGCATAAATATTTTCGCGTTCATATTAATTAGTGGGATTGGGATTGGAAGGTTCGAGACAGTTGATTCACTTCGCATTACACACTACTATGTACGGACGACAGCAGGTCAAGCTAGGTACCCGAAACTGTCAAATATTCCCAATCAACCTTGAACCTTAATGTTTTTGAGATAAAGTTGAAAATCGAATAAAGAAATCTGACAGATTGAAGTAGCTTAATGTGCTGTCGTCTGTACATCGAGAGCTTCGTTTGAATAAAAATACAACTCTTAATCGAGATATAATTTATTTTAATTTAAATAACACACTGATGTTGTGATCAATATTAATTATTATTGATCACTATGAGCAATCATAAAAGTATAAGGATTAAGTAGATAATCATCACAAATATTTTTCTCTTCATATGCTTTTAAAATCTCTTGACTTAAGTACTCATTAATCACAGACGCACAGCGCATGTCATTAGTCGCGTGTGCTAGTGGTGCGGTTAGTTGGTGTATGCCGACCGGTCGCTGTGAGTGAAGTTGCAGCGCTTCCGCGGTTGACGTCACGTGCGTAGTCGCAGGTCGTAGCAGCACCACTTGGGAGCGCAGCGCACGCACCGGCGCCACGTAGCCACGAGCGCGCTCGATACGTGCCAGTGCGGCATCTATGAGCGAGCGTGAGTACTGCGCCGAGTGAGGCACACGACCCAACAAAATCCGCACACATGCATCCACTTTCTGTGACCACGAATCTCCCTCTTTAAGTAATCCCTCGATATCCACAACGTTGTCACCCACCATCAACTTAAACATATGTCTGATTACTCCATTTTGAAGTTGCTCTTTTGTTTTATATTCTGCGATATTTTCTTCAATCACAGTTGGAACTTCATTCGGTGCACATCCTAGGCAATATACTGTACCGGTTAATCCTGAAAAATTCAAAATCACCATTAGTTTTGCTGAAAAGGTTCTTTTTAGGTAACTAAAAAAACACGGTTGTTAACTAATATTTCTAACCATAATCCTCCAGGATAGCTGCCATTTCTAACGCCACATGAACGCCAGTTTCATAACCCAATAAGTAGAAGATTTTCTTCAATCCAGTCTTGCTTCGCAGAACCTTAAAATGTGAGAAAGTAAGATTAGATAAAGTTGTAATTGTTACATATAAAATATTCATAATTTTTAATTTTGTCGGCTCATACATCAACGTATCTCTGTGCAGTCTCCCGCTCGGTCTCCTTCGGGCGGTCGAGTCCCGGTTGCAGCACCAGCGCCGGTATTTTAAGGCGCTCACACAGAACGCGGAACCTTTCGTGGTGACCCTCGATACCCGGTACTATGCACAAATACGTTAAGCTCGCGTCAAATTCGTCTTCACGCTGAAATATTTAAAAATCTTTTAGAACACAACGAATCGAGTGTACGATATAAGCAGTTAGAAAATGAATATCAAAGATAATGGCATGTAGATTTTTTTTTTTTTTTTTAATATCCGTACACCTCGGACAGCGATATTAATACATCTAATAGATTTATTTAACCTGTTTATTTCAAATTATCAATCGATTAAAAAAAAATCTCAGTGTTTAAAATATGATTTGTATATATATTTACCAATACGCTGCCACTGACGACTGTATGCATGCGTACTAATTCTGAAGTAGCAAGAAGTTCGTCCGTGTCCACATACGATATGAAAGTCGCTAAGCCTTTGACATCTTCAAATGCATTTTCTGTATTGTCCAAATTCAGTATTCTGGCGGACAAATAAATACATTAATCATTTTTGTAAGAATTTTTAAATACAGCACATTTAATTTTCTATCAGAACTTACGTTTCAACGGTTAACTGTGGTATCTCGTGTTCGGAGAACTCGACGTTATGGTTAATTCTCAAATAACTAGCAACCAGTAGTAGTTTATCATCTTTAATTCCAAGTTCTTCTAAGGTAGTTGTTTTTGGAGTGTTCTTTTCCAACTTTATATCTGGAAAAACAGATATTATTTATTTAATTTCAAAATAAGTTTACAATATGCAAATAACAAATTGTTTAGGTATAATCCAAATGAAAGAGGAAGCCAACAGTTACATAAAAGAACATAAGCAAAAAATATTATAAACTAGTGCTTGTCCGCGATTGCGCCTAATGGATTAGAAGGGAAGACCGACTCAGCCAAATTGTTCCCGTCCCTCTACATTAATGGATTTTAGACCAAGATCACAATACTAACCGGCCAATTGCGCTAGTTGTTTCAGCAGACTGGATTGTTGTACATGGGTTCTTTGTGCAACAATCAAGGTATTTACTCCACAAAGAGCGCGTTCCACAGCATCCACTGCATCACCAGCACTCGACCCCTGAATGAAAGGATAATAATGTAGTTGTTGATGTCGTTTTAGAATTGTCGAAGAAGAATATTCGATGATCTGTTATCCTACTACTTACGTTCTTCTGTTGAGGTAGAATTATCAGTTTAGCTGGTAATCCATTTTCAACACGGGAAAGACACGTCGATTTTCCAAGCATAGTATCACCAACGTTTATCACCGCAAAGTACCTGAAAAATGTATTAAAATAATAACCAAGAAGATTTACCAACAAAATATTATCATTGTTGTAATCTTTTAAAGGAATGAATGTAAAAGGCTGTGGGGTGTTTTACCTTAAATCTGGGCAAAATTTTCTTGATGCTGCATCTAGATGAGCAAAGATTGATTCTTGAAACATTTGATCATCATTGGTAGTGGTAAATATGCTTTGAATGGAGCCCAATTTTGAAGCATCCTTAAGTAACTCTATAACATCATTTTCATTATTTAATTCCTGAGATGATATTTGGATTTGCACGCCGATATTCTGCCAATTCCTGAACAGATTAATAGAAAATTACTTTCTAATTAGGTTATTAGGTGAAGAAAAGAAATAGCATCATCATCATTATAAGCAAAATTGATTTTAACCATTTGCTTACCTTAACTTAAATTGGAATTTTGCAGTTGTGTGGGCCTTACTGTGAATGTGCAGTTTCCTCGCACCTCGAGCAACTAACTTGTCAACTATTTGTAGTCCAAAACTTTCTTCATTCAATACTACAACTTGGCTCTGATTTGGGTTGCAAGAGATTCTGAAATCAAAATACGAGTATTAATAGTGTTAATTGCTATAAAATATAATGAAACAGTCAAAGCTAACAACTCTGTCAGCGAGAGGAGGTTGGAGTCATAAATAGGATAGTATATATTATATCCCTATTATAATCATGTAAGTAGGCAAAGGCTTGGGGGGCTGAGAAGAAGTATTCAAAGCTAAATCTCGTTCCTACAAAATTGCTAAACAGAAAGAGGTGCTCTCTTCACCTAGGCTCGGCTTGTGTCGAATAGTCTTGCATGTTAAGAAGCACTCTGCCGCGGTGCCTGCTGGCTGCAAGTAGGCGGAATGCGCGCGCGGCCTCGTGCGGCGCGTACGTCACTCGCGACAGAGGACGCACGTAGCCGCGACGAATACCATCGCTCAAGGTAGTATGCAAGACCTGTGAATAAAGACAAAAGTTACAATGAGATAACTGATTCATTTTACAAAACTATGGACACCTAAGTGCCTAACAGACAATTCGCAGCTCATCAATGGTTTTAACATATAAAAAAATATCCAGCAGCTGAATTTGTTCATGAAAAAAGTTCAGCGAACTCTTGTGTTTCTATTCCTGTAATAACTCTTTTTCTATCTTATTTAAGATTACGTAATTTGTATTTGTGTTTTGACTGTTTTACTTATAGTACTTACTTTCATTTCATCGGCCGATTCAAATATTGTTGAGAAATCCACAGAAACATACGACCTTTCTTTAGTGAGGTTGAACATTGGATATTTAAAATCATCATCTTTATCGTGAAGTTGAGAAACGTCATAAACTACCCCCATCTCACCAGCACATTGAAGTATAGTCTGCAAAATGTAGAAAACAAGTTTAGTTGCTATATTTAATAACATATAGTACTTAATTACAAATTAAAAAATACAAAATTCTACCCACTTTCTTCAAGCTGCCTTTTGCTGAACTTATAACAATGTCACAACCCAACCCTTTTCTGGCACTAAGAATCATATCAAGGAAACTTTGATCCCGAGAATTGGCAATATGGTCAGCTGAAAATAAATGAAGAAATTAAAAATTGCACTCGAAATTAACATTACTTATTTGATAAAACGTACGTCACATGTAGGTTACCTTTCAAATCTGGGAATAATTGAAGTAAGAAACGTTTCTTCCGGATGTCACTAACACTTGTGTACACTTTACAGCCGTGAGCAAGGACTATTGATAACAAAGCTTGGCCCAAAGCTCCAGCCCCTCCATGAATATACACAGATATATCAGGCGTCAGCTTCTTGCCATATTTGATTCCCTAAAACAAAATAAATTTATTAATATTCGTCTTTTTAGCTGACAGATTATATTATCGGTAGTAGTCGTTAAAAACATAGTCACTGGTGACTGACTACACTTTGACTGTACGGAGACAAATTATAACTACAAATGGATAAGAAATGCTGAGTACCACTGGCAAATTTTACACATGTGCTGAAGGCAGATTGCGTTACTTTCTATCATACGTCCGGTAATAAAAGGGACAAAATGAGATCAATTTAACAGTAAAATGACTGTAAAGTATCTATTGTGTAAGCTCACGAGACAATAGAGTGCGTGTGCGTAGGCGAGCGGCACAGTAGCGGCGTCTTCCAGACTCCAGTGCGCCGGCACCGGCCACAGCAGCTCCGGCTGCGCGTGCACCACGCTGCCGGCCGCGCCGCCGCGCACCAGCCCCATCACACGCTCACCGCTGTAACATTATACATCTAAAGGTTCTTTCCACTTCTTCCCAGCGAAAGCAATAAAAAGTGATGAAAGGCGTCCGTTTTATGGGACTGTCTTTCATAATTTTGAAAAGTGCTGATTCTCAGCCTAATTTCAAAACATGACTTTTGATTGTGACTTAAATTCTTTATAGCTCTTTTATATTGGATCTAACTGTTATTCTTGTCACATAAGCATTGGAGGCTCTCATATTGCGCCAGCAAACTGACTTTTGGCCAAATATAACATTTAAACTTTGCCAAAAACTTTCTTACTTCCCGCAGATTAGAATAAAAATAGATTCACTGTAACCTGTATTAAACATTTCATTACCTTTCTGTTATGCCACTGAAATCCATTCCATAATTGTTTTCTCCATCATATTTGGATGTTATATTTCCAATTGCTTTTTTAACGTCAGTTTTGGACAATCCGGCATAATGGACCTGAAAATTCAAAAATTTGTTGCTAATTTCATATCAAACAACTCAGGTCTGAACACACTTATTGTCTTTTTCAAGGTCTAAAATTGAAAAAAAAAATAAAGAAATTATAATTTATTTTATCATTTACCAACAACTAAATCTACGTACCTTCACTGGTATTCCAGAACCACATGCCTCAGCAGCATCGACCCACTCCAAAGAATTTAAATCTCCTACTTGAGCGCTTCGTAAACTCACATTGCTGCTCATTTTTGCACTATCCTGTATTGGCACGTAATACTCTCCTCCCCATTTACCCTAAAATTAAACGTAATTGTAATCCAATGAATTGAAACTAAAGTTCAGCTAGTAAGGCACATCGATTTCTAGAGAGAAACTCTCAAACACGAACATTACACAGATAAAGTTATTGTTCTACAAAGTCGAACTTATCTGCACAACTTCATTTGCCAAATTATGCCATATTACTGTACACATTGGTCTATTTGAATATCAAAAAATTTTGACACTTACATGATCCAAAACTGTAAAAGCTAGATCAACATCCGGTAAATCCTCCAAAAAGAAATTGTTGCCTTCTTCATCATTGATAGTTATAAGCTGAACATTATTACGATGGACGTCCTTCCTCCAACATTGTACTAATTGTTTGAGGGCAGAGGGAGCTGGGTAGGGCGCTATAACCAGTAGGCGGTGCTGGGGAGTGAGATTGGCGCGGGCAGCGGTGAGCATGGAGAAGTCGACATGCGCGCGAACAGTAATGGCTGTAGTGGGCATGGCCACCTTAGTCGGCCGCCAGCGTACCAGGTCCAAACGCGAGCTGGCATTGCTGTGAGCTAACAGTTGACGATACAGAGATTTTGGTCGAACGCGACCTATGTACAAATCTTCTTCTTCGGTCACTATGAACGAGTCTCGTTGTAACGCAAAATGAAGCAACTGACACATCTGTGGAATACGAAATTAAAATTAATCCCTGTAATCAAATTAACAAAGATTTAATTGTACTTTTTAAACTGTCTTACTTCATCATCGGTGGAAAGATTACGGACGATAGCAACGTCTGCGCTCTTAATAGCGTGGCCACTATTCTCTGTTAAGTTCAAATCAGCCAGATTCAATTCTTCATAACTAATGTTAACACCGTTGACAGTAGCTCCAATGTTTTTCATTTCTTCAAAGACAGATCCTTTCAAGTGGTTGTTTGTGATACCAACAACTTTGATAGAGTCTTTGTTGACATTTTCGGCCACTATTTGCAAGAAAACTTGTAGTGAAGATGAAACCTGGTAATCAAATACGATATTTCATTAATAAATACTGTATTCATAATTTTATTTCAATGATTATCATGCAAATCTTATTGAAATAAGATATTTCATTAATAAATAGTATATTCATAATTTTATTCCAATCATTATCATCCTATTCTTATTCTACCGAGGTTCGCTCAGTAGTCACACCTTTACCAGCTATATCATCTTTATGCATTATACAATTTTAGGAATTTCATTTACATAAATTAAAAGTCTTACTCATTTATTTATTTATATTTATTTATGCTACTTACTTGCTGGTCTACTTGGAAATGAGAAACGAACTTCAGTGTCTGTAACGCCATATTCATTTTATTAATAGCTGGCAAATTGCGATATCTTATATTCTCCATCATTAGCCCCCCGCATCTGAATAAAGCCAAAAAATTAAAAAGTAAGTACCACACTTAAGTACAATAATATGTTGTTTATAAAATAGTCATATGTAAGCAAATGTTTTGGTTTACCTAACGAAATCATGTTCTTCAAAAAATTCAGCTTTATATAAATCTGAATTATCTTTCGTGGTTATTTTCTCCATCGTGGGGTGTTTGTTCACGTCGACAGATATTTTCCTGATGTATGTGGGCAGGGTGACTCCATTGTGTGGTTGTCGTAGCATATTGAACTGCAGTAAGCCGTCGATGAACGTGGCCCATTTGTTGCGCCACACCAGCAAAGCTTCATTCAGAGAGGCACTTGCTGCTTCGATAGTGCGGAATTCACCACTGAAGAGAAAATTGACATTTGATTTATCTTTCTGATTTCGATGGTACAAGACCCAAATAACTTATATATACTTGACTCCTATTCAGAAGCAGTTGACATTTTTATTTCTCTTATTAACCTTTCTTTTTAACGCACTTCAAAAAGGAGAAGATTACTCAATTCGATCGTATACGAGAATATGCTTTTTTTGTTATGTTTGTTCGCGATAACTTCGTCGTTTTACAGATCACATTCGTACCAATGTAATTCACAACGTGAAAGAAGTATTGAAAATTCTGATTTATCATGGAATTTGGTCCTTGATTTCACCTTCATCGTATTTAACTTGATTCAAATTCTGTCTCCCTACTTCTTCTCTAACATGGTTCGTTTTATCGCACAATACTTTACTCTAAACTCAAATAATTATTTAAGGAAGCTAATATATAATTATCATAACATATCTTCTTACCTATACAAATAGTCTCGTTCCCGCAACAAGTCATAAATATCATCAGCATTGAGGCTCATATCTTGGGATTCTTCAAGTATTATTTCATATTTTTTGGAGTTCGGCTTAAGAGCAGCAATCACGCCTGTTGCTACTTTAATTTTATCCTCAAATACCTGTAAAATTTAATTATTTAGTAACAGTAATAAGTAAATAGACTCGTCATTGCAATATCAGCCCCGTGATGGTTAGTGATGACCGTCTATGCAAATTAGCAATAAGGCATAGTATATCCATTGTCATATCTCATGTGATTGATATACATAATACTTTTACAGTTTGGAGCAAGAAAGGGTTTAGATAGATTAAGTAAATTCGCAGTTCAGTAATACCTCAAAACATCCAGTTCCTCTTTGTAATGCTACTCTAAGTTTCAATTGACTTTGTATGTTCATAACGGGTTGTGCGTACAGGTGGATGTCACTGAACTCCACTGAAAGTTCCTTTGTCGGTACACCCAGGGTCATGGCCAGGGTATCCCAAACAGCCACCAGAGATGATGCGAACGGATACACCGTTTTTCCTAGAGAAACCATGACAAATTAATCACCACTGACCATTACAAAAAGTACAAGGGTCGTTTAGTATGCATTATTAAAACATTATTTATCTAGAGATAAAGCTGTACAAGATAAATAACATCAACCTATTTTGCAATAGGGCATTAATAAGACTGAGGTACCTCTAATAACATGTCCTGTTAGATATTCATGCTCCTTATCATACAATGATATGGTATATGTGCAGCTCGCACCCTTCCTCCTGCTGGCAGTATGGTAGAGAGGCAATGCCCTGGAAAAAAAACAAAAATATTGTTATGTTAAACAAATAAAACACTCAACAGACTTAATATATTATTACGGTCTGTGTCATTAAGAAGGCATAACAACTTACATTATGAATAAAGAAGCAATCACAAAAATCAAGTGAGACCATTTTATGCAAACATTCATTCATTGCTCACGCCGCGGGGGAGGGGGGTGCGAGTCAACGACAAATTGCACATAATGAAATCTGAATTTTATGCGAACAATTATAGACGACGTACTATAAAACCTGTAAGCACTATTATTCCTTGTTCATGAAAAGTAATATCACTCACCACTTCTCTCCATGGGCCCATTCGATCAGATGGGAAAGGAATGGCGTACCAGTGGATACTGGCATCTCTATTTTAGGGTAGAGAACGTTGACTTTTGGGTGGTACCCTTCCATGTATAATCTGTGAATAAGGAAAGTAAGAGCTTTAATGACCAATGAAAATAACTAGGAAATAATTTGTTTCGTTACTTGTTTATTTCGGATGTGCCAGACTAGTGTCGAATACTTTATGTGGAATTCCGAATAATATGAAAGCCCTCTGGTAAATAAACCAAATTAAATCTCAAAGAAACTCTGCTAAGCTACTGCTCATATGTTTGAAAATTTCATCTGCTCGAAATCGTTAATCACGCAATGAATTACTGAATTGTCGAAATGAAAATCATTGTCATTGAGGTGTTACACGCAACTATGTACCACGCAGACATAATCATGTCGGTTGAAAAGTCATAACTGTGTTATCGTATACGTACTTGCCAACCGCCTCGAGCAACAGATATGTGTTGTCGGGATGTGCGCGCCTAGTAAGCGCTATGTTTCTACAGTCTTCGGGAAGAGAGCGCTTCAGGATGGCCTGCAGTAGACCGTGTGGAGCCACTTCCACCAGGACTGCGTTCGTGGGTATATGTTTTAACGTCTCCTCGAACAGAACCGGGTTCTAAAAAGCAAAAGAAAATCAATACCTACGACATACACGTATTGGAAGAATAAAAGCTTTTATAAATATTTTCGGTACAACTACAGTGGCAACTATAATTAAAATTATAAAAAAACAAAAGATGTAATCAATCTTGGGGAAAACGAAAAAATAGAGAAATATAAACATCAACTTTTGTGAAACACTCCTCTACTGATCAGAATTCAGAGAACATTTTACTAGGCGTAATAGAACATAATAATGGTTCATAGTATCAACGAGGAAAGAAAAGACTTAGGTCATGATTGTAATATAGGCATATATGGCAAATTACCATTTAACCCCTTAACATTTAAAATGAAGAAAGAAAGAATTGCCTGCAATCGGTTTATTTGAAATAAAAACTTTAAGGTTGAATCAAATCCTTGAATTTGTTATATGAGTGGTTCAAATTTTATATAACATGTAAGTATAATTATACAGATATTGAGAGTTACCAAAAGGTTGTTAGTGTGGTACTCAGCCGATGAGTACTTCGCCAGGGGCTCCTCCCATCTGTCTTCTGGTACCGAAGTCGAAACCCAGCGTTCACTCCGAGCCCTTGGGGTCTTAATTACTTCGCTCAAATACTTTAGCAAACCTGGACCTGTTTTTAAACATTATAATGAATAAAATCCAAATGATATAAAACACGGAAAGCCGATGGATGCGGGCAGCACAAGACCGGTCATAGTGGAAAGGCTTGGAGAGGCCTTTATCCAGCAGTGGACCTCTATAGACTTAAGAAGAAAAAGATATAAAACTCTCTTTGTTTATATATTAATATTGATAATTAATTACCAGCATCAGCAATATAACGTGAATGGTAGGCGATGTTGGAGCATGGAACTTCCTTAGCGAATACGCCCTTAGCAGTCAACTTTGCGACAAACTCTTTCATGATATCAGCAGGTCCCGAAATGGTACTAGATTCAGGCCCATTGTGACAAGCCACTTCAATTTCAGGAGGACACATTGTTGAAATCTGTGAACAAAAATACGATATGAATGTCGGGCAACAATTACCGAGAAATGTGCTAGACAAAAAGAGGAGTCTTAAACTGGGTAACTATGCAATTGAATAGGTTAGCATTTTTGTATGAATAATAAAAAGCGTAAATATCAAGTCATGAGGTCTTCTCTTTTGCCCTGAATTGGGACAATAATAATTTGACCTAGTAGGTACTTTCTTAATTGAAATAATATGGCTTACAAAAAACTCTTACCTGCTCATAACCTAGACCAATAGCAGCCATGGATCCTCTAATAAATGGAGTCTGCAGTGACACCAGGCCGCGGCTATACGCAGCCAGAATCATCTCCTCTGCCGTCAAACAACCGTCGGCGTAGGCGCATCCCAGCTCGCCTACACTGTGACCTGTCGACAAAAAGAATAGATAATTTTTGGCATCAACCTGAAGTGTGGCACCACCTGATTAATTAATATAGCCTTTATAAAGCTTGCGAGAAACGCATTGTGCGTATTTTGGACAGTCAGCCCCACTATACATTGATAATTGGCTAAATAGTTATTTGAATTAATAGGAGTGGTGGCCTTTTTTTTTTTTTTTTTTTTTTTTTTTTTTTTTTGACGCTGTGGGAATGCATTTACGCACCATACCCCGAAGGGCGTGTGTGGGACTCGCCCAGCTCTGTAGCCAGGAATACCCACTAAACCCAACAGCGGCACACCGACATCGCCTTAGTGGCGGGGTCATGGGATGTAGCAAGCCTGCCGTCCACAACCCCGCCGGCGATTCCTGCCCGAAGGCAGGCCCACAGTGGGCCCTCCATAGGGAGGGGCCCGGCTGGTCACGTCTCCGTGTGCGAGAAGACGCAGCAGCCACGGGTTTTTTAGCGAGGTGTCCTTCCTCTTAGCCCCACTCGTTTGCCCGAAGGCAAACGGGGCCCCCAGCTCCTCTCAGTGAGGAGACCGGGTTGCCCGACGGTGACCCGGAGTCCAGGTCACGTCAGCCACCTGGAGTGGTGGCCGACCCGCCGCGCGTGACCGCCGAAGCGGTCCCCACTTCTGGTTTTGGTCCGCGCCGGTAAACCGGTAACCCCCATATCTGGGGGCCGTTCCCCTATCCGCCACCTGGGGACGCGTCCGATGGCAGGTCCAGAAACTGCGCACGGAAGGAGTGGTGGCCTAGCCCAACTTTGAGTCGAGACCAACCCCAGATTTAACTTTGTGTATTTAATTTCGACATCACTGCTCTCAAAACGGTGAAGAAAAACAACTTGAGGAAACATGTCCTAACAACGAAAATTTGACTTCCATTATGACCCTTCCGTCTCATAGAGATGAGACTGTGTCCCGGCAATGGTGACATTATAAACAATATCTATAACTATTAATTATACTATAAATAATTATTTACTTATTGATTTAAACATAACGTACAACTAAGATTAAATATTCTCTAAAAGCGACCTTAACGGCTGAGGCATTTCTTAACAATTTGGCAGGAGTAACATAAAAGATAGATATGTAGCTCAGAAATAGATAAATACAAATAAAGAAAATAGATGTTGTCAAGAGAATTATGAATCAATAATTGGATTCGTAAACTTATGTTATAAGAAGAAGATTTACTTCAATATGTGTAACAAAAATGTTAGTATTACCAATAATGCCATCAGGCACAAATCCAAGTTCCCGAAGCACATCAGTGAGTCCTATTTGGATAGCAGCTATTCCAACAAACGAATGGAGAATGTTGTCAAATATAGTCTTATCGGGCGATGTGATGATGTGCACAATGTCGATTCCTTTTGGTTCCAAAGCTTGACGGCAGCTGGAATTATGAGATATATGTTATTGATATTATATTCATTTAACAAACAGAAACAAAATACATATGGAAGGACGAAAGAAAAATCTACTTTTAAAAATACAATCAGTTAATCGTCAGTTTAAAAACTCAAAACTCGTTTACCGTTCTATCGCAGCAGCAAAGATTGGTATGCGCATGAGTTGCACACCCATACCAGCCCACTGTGAGCCCATCCCGCTGTACACGAACCAAAGGGGACGCCGAGCGTCATCGAAGTACTCAGCCTTCTCGCATAGACTCACTGTTTTTTGGTCTTCGTCCGTCTCTAGAAATATGAAGCATTACAGATTTTAGTTATCACCAACACAGTTGAAAGAAATTAGTTGCAATAAACAAGTGTAAGAGGCAATGGGCCAGTCGTATTTCTTGATCGCAACTCTTCGTAACAAGATGCCCTGAGACTAGGTAAAACGCTTATAACGCTTATATTATGTCTACTCGTGAGTGGCAAAGATTCGGTTCAGTGGCGTGCAATTGGTGTTGCCTAAGTCAATGGGCTGCTATTAAAACCTTCTGGTAGCGAAGATGAAGATAGTATCATAAGATTATCACCAAACATACTTAAAATGATAAATCCTCTGCCCAAATGTCCTGGGATGCTCGTCTGGTGAATGTTGTGCAACAAAGCCAACTCCTCAGGGTCTATCGGGCGTGACTTTAAGTTTTCAAATATTTTCTGTACAGTAGACTCTTGTCTTGCAGATATAGTCACGAGGTGTGCAATACTGCTATTGTAGCGTGACAGATCCTGAAACAAATGCAAAATGTTTCAGGGTAAGAGATAAGTTACAGTAAAAGGGTATGAAAGGCTAAATGGAAGTAGGGGTCAAACAGACCCGTCCAGTCGGAAAATAATAATTGTATAGAACATTGTCGGTTACTTGTCGTTGTGATCTTGTTCAACAAACACTTTTCGCTAATTTATTTGTTTACTTGTTACGTTCAGTATCTATGTATTTATTTATGTATATGTATGTATTTGTGTATGTACCTAAGTATATTGTAGTAATAATATTTGCACCTAAATTAAATTTTGCAAGACAGTCCCAATTGTGGTTCTGTCAATTGTTTGGTTGCCGGGAAGAGATCGCATTAGCGATAAAGCCGTCCATTGTATGTTTTTTTGTGTTGAATGTTTTTGTTCGATGTTTGAATGGTGTACAATAAAGAATATATAAATAAATAAGAACGGTCGATGTAAAATTTTGAAGACTAACAGAAACAAAAGCCTAAAATGATAATGAACAGAAACGGTAATTCTTACATTATGTACCGTTATTTGTACCTTAGGTTTATAGTGTCCATGCAGAAGCACGTGTGAGTTGACGCCACTGACGGACATGCCGTTGACGGCAACGTATGAGCGACGGAAACTCTGGTGCTCAGTGACAATACGCATACGACCCTCACGCATTGCTACTACGTCCTGCCGCGGATTGTTGCAGTGCAGGTTAGCTGCTATCTCACCGCAATGGTAACCAAGCAACACCTGTTGATATTGAGAAGTAACAGATTCTGACTTAATCTGAAAGAATCAATACACACTCCACGAATCCACAACGAATGAACTACTTTGTTCTTAAAGACTTCATTGCAAAATGATTGATCGCCTGAACTATTCACTTTTTTTAATTATATATATATTTGGATGATTCTAATGTTGACCCTCTCAGCGAGAGGTGGTCTGTATCCCAACAGTGGGAATATTATAGGCTGATTATGATGATGAATATTGACCCAAATAAAAAGGTTACCTTGGTTATAGCGGATATACCCGATGCAGCTTCTCCATAGCCAATGTTGGAAATGACGCTACCAACTAATAGAGTGTCTTCTTTCCCCTTACAAAACACCCTTCCAATCGCTTCCAATTCCGCTTTATCAGCATCAGGCGTACCTATAATGAAATGATATAACTATTTGTTATTTTTATGAAATATTGTAAAAATATACCCTTTGGTTGAGCAATAGTTCGACAGCTGATCGTGATTGTGTATGCCTGGACAAAATTTGGTTCAATGGGATAGTTTATTTAATGTCTCAAGTTTCGGTCTAAAGGCTGGGATTTATTGCAGCTATTTAAAGAGCCAGAGATAAAAGGAAAATTCTAAATATCTGGAAAACTCTTCGCTAATTTACCACTTTGTTTTTCCGTGCAATATCAACTCAAAAATAAAAACAATTAAAATTAATACCTGAACCAAAAGCTTCGACGTATTCCACAGCATGCGGTGGAACCCTAGCTTCCTCATAGAATTTGTTCAAAAAGTCAACAGTCTTCTCGGGATTCCTAAAGTACCCATACCGAGGTCCCGTTTCTTCCGTTAACAAGCCAGAATATTCTGTCTTCGCATGCAATAAATCTGCGTAGATCCTGTAAATTGTGAAAAAAGTGACAGTTATCTAAATAGAAAACAAATAAGTTTTTTGAGGTTGGTGCGAGAAGGGTGTGTAACACTTTTACTGACTAACACCCACTCGTGTTCCTTCACATGCGTGTTCGCCAAGAGCCACGGTATGTCTTTCAAATAACCCGTGGCCCTGGCAGAGGCTGGAGGTAGTTTAAACTTTAGGCTTTACTTTTTAAAGTTATAATTTGTTAGGTCTGTTATCTGTCATAGTTTCCTTTCATCAAAAACTGGTTTCTTGGTCATGAGTTACCGTCTCTAACAAAAGTATTCACATTCAACATAATCTGCTCGAAGTGATCCATTAAACTTACCTCAGAGCGTCTTTAGCCTTCTGCAGAAACAAAACGTTAACAGCTTCCGATTTGACGCAGCCATTGGCATTCTGATCAAATGACTTCGTTTTACCATCCGTCGCCTGGTTTATCAGCCTGGACATAAAAAACACGATTACTTACATTCATTTTATTACTGTGATATTGGATTTGAACTGTTATGGAGAAAATTATAGTCTATTTTTTCTGTTTTATCAAGAGTCACAATTTCTTTACTCGTTTACTTTTTAAGCTGATAGAATTTTTGACATCCATGTCCAAATTCAGGATATAAATATTTACCATATTTACAAATTATATGACAATTACAAAATATTGTGATCACCTTCCATAGTGCACAGAAGACTGTGGATGCAGACATATATAGCAACCACCTACGACGGCTGCCTCGCATTCCCCTCGACTCATAGCGAGGTAAGCCTGCTCCAGCGCTGCGGAAGAACTGCAGCAAGACTCGTCAATCGCCATTGAAGGACCCTTCGCGTTTAGCCAGTAGGAAATGCGATTGGCGAACATGGACTTGCAGCATCTATAAGTAAAACGTATTTTGAGGTCAAGTAATATACTAAACAATCGACTAATCATATATTAGGAGTACTCCATTGTTCTATCTTTGGCTCACAAAAAATGATATTAGGTTTTCATTTCAGGAATCTCGAATTATAATGTGGAGTGTTTTTTTTTTGTTATATATCTATATAAAATTCGAAACAAAAATCTAATTTCGTAACAAAACTGATATTGGCAAAGCCTTTTTTGACTGTTCAACAATAGATACGTTCGAGCAATAGATAGAAATATCATGCAAAATCCTTCGGATTGTGATATATGGCATACTGAGTTTTGCCCACAGCGAATAACGCTAAAGACAATCATTTTCTTTTTCTTTTTTTGGATTGTGTTTAGTTTAATTTTAAGATCTTCTAGTACAAGAGTCACAACAAATACTTTTTCTTTATAAATTCAGAGAATTATTTCTTACCCAGTTACACCCAAGCCTGATTTAGAGGCAGCATCATAGAACGACGCCTTTTCAGCTTCAGAGAAACAGGTTCCGACGAATACACCTACTTTTCTACCAGATAAGGTCTCGGGATTCACTCCTACGGACAACAAAAATATTAATACAAATAATTCATTTAATGAAACATGATTGGTACTCACCCGCATAAGTGTTGATTTCATGGGTATATAGTGATGAAGAATATCCTATGTGTTATCCTAATACATAAACTACTTTAATAACTTTTTATAAATCAATAATAAATATATATATATTAATACGGACAAATCACACAGATTAAGCTAGCCCCAAAATAAGTTCGAGATTTGTGTTATGGGATACTAACTCAACGATACTATATTTATAAAAGTCTGTTGGACCCAGTTGCCTTCCGAACATCTAATAGCAGTCGTTACTGGGTGTAGAAGCCCTCAAAAGTCCAACATTTGGTCTAACTGCAATACTTCGATATCGCCTTTGGGTTGTGGAGGTTTAGTCAACATCAGCAGTTAGACTGTTAAAGCGAACTCCAGACTACAACGCTGAAAAGCTTTGGATGCGACTGGAATTAACGCTGAGATGATGATGATGACATATAGTTAAACATCCAAGACCCAGGCCAATCAGAAAAAGATCGTTTTTCATCATGACCTGGCTGGATAATGGAACCCGGGGACTCCACGTCGCAGGCAGGCGTGTTGACCTCTGTGCCACGGAGGACGTCAAATATGTGTAAGTATGTATGTATGTTAAATAAGTAACTTTTCCTTTAATTTTATAAGTAGTATAGTATTATTTCAATAAGAAATTAACTGCAATCCGCTGTTCAGTTAGCCAACATACGTAGATATTTTAAAATTGTGTTTACTAGTGTTTGTTACAAATATTTAAGACCATCGTTAAAAATATAGTAATATAAGGATATTTATAAGGATATAACCGTACTACATTGTAAAAGGAACTATTAATTATTATAATTATTATTACTATTTTGCGTGAAACAGTAACATACAGCTATTCATAATCACAAAATTTCGCGTTTATAATATTTGTAGAAAACCAAAGAACAGAGTACACAAGTATAGTAGTAGGTAGCGCCCTGTAATTTCTGCTTACCCCCTTAAGACAAAGAAGTAAATTTTTGTGTGTGCATTTAAAATGACCCTGTGGTATGATTCACAATCTCATGTAAAGTAACCACTTCATTACATATCTAATTCAAACTGAAAAACGATGATCTTACCAATCTAATTACAGGCCTTAATATAAATTTATATCTATCTTATTAAGTTTCTTTGGAAAACAGTAAAATAGTATTATATGACATTTGAAAGTTCCTCACACATACATCCGGCGCGCTCTGAGAAGTTTGCCAATATTTTTATTGGTACTTTTTGAGTTTAACTTTCAATCCAAGAATTGACACGAAATACAGTTAAACCAGCTACATCAATTTAAGATATGATAATTTTCTTACCCGCATCATAAATAGCATTGTAAGACTGTTCGAGAACTTTACGAGACACGGGATCCATGCTGTTGCCGAGACGGTAGTGCACCTTGAAGAATTGGGCATCAAACCGCTCCAGGTCTGGTACCGAGCCCATATGTTGTGCCGCTTCAGGGTGGCTGACTTTCCAGCGCACACTCTCTGCAGTCACTGGGTTCACCTGAGGGATAAGTGTTATTGGGTTTTTGTTCAACTGGATAATTTTTACGGTGATATTGCCAAGCCTGGCATCATTTGGACTTTAGTAATCAGTCTTCAAGGAATTCGTTATACATTAAGCTTACTTCTATACCTAACAGCTAAAGAACTGATACAAAGTAAAACTTTACTTAGCAAAATGCTTAACTTAAGGAACGGAATGAAATGAAATCGTTTATAAAGCAAGTAGGATCACTGATCACTTTTACACGTCATTTTTTTTTTTTACTAGATGGGGTGGCATTTTCTAACAGAGTACCTCTGAGAAGAAATAGTCGAAACAAACTCAGGTATCAACGTCTTTTTTCAAGTACAGACATAAAAAATGAAAACGTTTACAATCATTTACGTGACTTTTAAAAAAGCAGAGTTTAAAATAATTAGGCATATTGCTTAATAACAATGCTTAGCAGAGCGAGCAACTCAGTCCCAAGCTTTAGCTAAGAGTAAGTAAATCCTATGGGAACATCCAGTTAGCTAACAAATTCCAAAACACTCACCTTATTGTACAAAATGTCACATAAGTCCTTAACGTGGTGCGATGAGGGAAAGATTCCCGACATGCCAGAGATGACTACTCTCTCGCCATCAGCGACCGGCATCGGCGTCGACGCAGCCCCACCCTCCGATTCAGGGCGGGATTGATATTGGGCGAGCTCTTGCGGGGTCGGAGTCATGATTGCGAGTAGTGACTATAATAGTATAGAGTTGGTTTAAAAAGTGAATTTTTAATAACTTACGTAATTATGGAGTAGAAGAAGTCAAACTCTGGATGATGATCATAAATATAAGCTATTGGTAAACCACATACCTAACTTTGTTATTGATCAAAAATATAGAACATAAGTGGATTATTCAGAAGGTATAAATGGATAATTAAGACAAAGAACACTCCAAAATAGACAATACAAATAAATATTAATAAAGTCTATTAATCTACATGAAAACAAGACGAAAAATTATTAGTGTCCAGAAAGATTTAAATGTATTATTTGAACACTTAGATTGATACTCACGTTTCTATTAAACACAGTACAACTAATATTGATAGCAGTCCACACCAAACTCCAGCGGTAGTTCGGTGAGAATGATTCTAAATCTAAATTTCTTCCATTTATATAATTTGGAAGACCGGAAGAAATGCTTTGATAAGTAAATACCGCGTTTGAACTCCGCCCGAGTTACGCTGAACCATATTTGGGTGCTCAATGGCGACGCATACATTTATTCATTAAGTGTAACGTACCCTATTAGTTACTATTCGGTAGTGTGGAAGTCATTCACTCTATCTTCTCTACGAGTAGGTTAGCCAGCGCGTCTTTTCCCGTATAGTAAAAAGAATAGGAAGATCGTCATCAGCATCGTATGTGATCAGCAGGGTAATTGCGTAACACATCGTCAGTAGCAATGGGTTTTATTTTAACAGTTTAACAACATTCATTACGTTATTTATGTTGTTAAGTAGATATATTTTTCGAACTTGTGGAGCAATGGATTAAGAACATGCTTCGAAATTATTCAAATTGATAGTAATGATAATACGGAGGACGGGTCTGAGCAGTTGTGTTGCGATGTGTATCGGGTACGATGCGCCAAATGTTGTTGTGTTGGGAGTTTGGTCGTGGAGGGTCTTCAGATCAATCTCCCTTTGGCGCAGCATCGTTGGTCGTGTTGTTAGATTTAACATCGCATCACCTCGCTCAACTGCCGTCTTCCTTCCTATTCGCTCAGTTTTTCTGAGTGAATAGGCTCTTAATAAACTAGCGCGTTTTACCATCTACGATCGCATTACTGCTTACCATCAGGCGGGATTGCGGTCAAGCGCTAGTTTATAATTATGAAAAAATAAATAAAAGTCATAGTAGTAATTGATAGAGATGACTTACGTAATGGGTGCAGAGCATCAAATTCCGTCCAACTGCAGTTAAAATTGTGTGGGTTTCATAGCATAATATAATAACATAGCATTAAAATACACCTGTACCTATTATATTCTTCAAAAGAGAGGGAGGTCAGTGTCCTCCGCCTATTCATAATGCATAGAGTACCATAAGTCTCATAGTATAACATAGTGTACCTAACACTGACCTTTAAGAACTTAGAACCAATAACACAATACTGGGTAAAACATTAATTTAACCATACAGATATACTAACCATACACCATTGTATAGTTATTAACTAAAGGTAAACAAAAAAATGCTTTGCACCAATGACTGTTTAAAAAGGTGAAGGAAAACATCTCGAGGAAACTTTGACTTTAAAGGCTGAAATCGCCAACCCGCATCGGGTAAGCGTGGTGATTACGCTCAATCCTTCTCTGTATGAGAGGAGACCTGTGCCCAGCAGTGGGACGATAAAAAGTTGATGATGGTGTTGATGACATAATCAGCCTATATTATTCCCACTGTTGGAACACAGGCCTCCTTTCGATGAGAGAGAGTAGGCCATAATCTACCACGATGGCCTATTGTGGTTTGGTAGATGTCACATGTCTTCGAAGATTTTGCCTCTAGGACATGCTGGTTTCTTTACGATATTTTCCTTCACCATTTTGGGAGCAGTGGTGATGAAATAATTTACATAAAGAAAAGCGTCTGATAGTGTTCGAACCTACGAACTTACAACTTGTGAGTCGCGATAGATACCACTAGGCTACTACTGCTTACGTTGGAATATAGATCATCATCATCATCATCAACCTTTTTACTGTCCCACTGCTGGGCACAGGTCTCCTCTCATACAGAGAAGGATTGAGCGTAATCACCACGCTTGCTCAATGCGGGTTGGCGATTCCAGACTTAAAGTCCAGGTTTCCTCAACATGTTTTCCTTCACCTTCAGTCATTGGTGTCCAAAATATACTTAGAAAGTACATATAACTTTAGAAAAGTTACATTAATAATAATAATAATAGTTTATTGAACACTCCAAGAATTACAATTTTCCCTTATTCTATATACAAAATCATGGTAGTTATATATTCCTTATTTATAAGAGATAACGTTGACGACTATACTAGTATGAACTGTGTCACAGTCGTCACATTGGTACTTGCCTGACCTGGAATCGAACCCGCGCACTCATACTTGAGAGGCTGGTGTTTTAAACACTAGGCCACCACGACTATATGTATTGTTTGTAACTCTCTATGTTCTATCCCGTCTTTTACCATTGATTAGTTATTTAATATAATTAATTTAATCCTTTAGTTCTCGGTGGTAGGCCATAACATCGGCCGCCGGCAGAAGTTACCACCCACTAGACAAAGTCTTGCCGCCAATCGATTTGTCGTGTTCCGGCATGATGTCTGGTGAAGCCGTACGGAGGACGGATCTGAGCAGTTGTATTGCGATGTGTGCCGGGTACGATGCGCCTAATGTTGTTGTGTTGGGAGTTTGGTCGTGGAGGGTCTTCATATCAATCTCCCTTTAGCACAGCATCGTTGGTCGTGTTGTTGGGTTTAAGATTGCATCACCTCGCTCAACTGCCGTCATCCTTCATATTCGCTCAGTTTTTCTGAGTGAATAGGCTCTTAATAAACTAGCGCGCTTTACCATCAACGATCGCATCACTGCTTACCATCAGGCGGGATTGCGGTCAAGCGCTAGTTTATAATTATCAAAAAAAAAGGAATTATTCCAGCAGAAAAATCCACTGCTGGACATTGGGATCTCTGAAGAAACGCTATTACGATATTGGCTCTACACTCCCACACATACACAGTTACATCTTGTCTAGCAATGGTCCTTCTAGTTCGCGTCACTCATTGAAAATTCGTTCCATCCCGTCTTTTACTATTGATTAGTTATTTATATTAATTAATTTAATCCTTACATAAACTACATCTATCCATAAGGAAATAACTAATCGTGGGTAACCATGAGTGCATAAAATTGTAGAATCCTGAGAACAAACGTTATAACTTATAATCAATGCAGAAGAAACGCTGGCACGACTACTTGGATTATATTTTTTACTTATGAGCCGTAAAAGGATATAGATAAATATTAAATAGCAAATTATGCCCAGCAGTGGGCTCAACAACAGGTTTAGGCTTCAGCAGGGTAATTGCTTAACAAACTATTAGTACCAATGTGTGCCATTTTGACAGTTCAACAACATTCATTGCGTTATTTACACCGTTGAGCAGACACATTTTTCGAACATATGGAGCATTGGATTAGCAATATTCTTCGAAATGATTCAAAGTTAGAGTAATAGTGTGCTAAGCAATCAGGGTGCATGTATATATAGATAACAAAAAAAATGGTGCAAGTATTTTCAATTGCGCCAGCTGAGTGCTGTAACAGACAAAACCTCGATAATACTTTTTTAATACTCAATCATTCATTTAGACTTACAGTAAGGGTCAAAAGTGGTACTCCACTTTTGACACTTATTGTTAGTGCAATAAAATTCAAAAGTGATAATGCACTTTTGACCCTTAATGTAACTAGCTCGCTCGAAAAAGTCAGATTTTTCATCAAATTCCAAAAGGGCACTTGGACTGTCTATGTAAAATTGAATAATCCATTGACAGTGTCTACTATTTTGGTCACGCTTATTAATGTATTCTCGTGGTATCAATGCCCTTTCTTTTGATTATTTATTTACCTACCTACAACACAATGAAATAAATACATACATATGCTTCCGTTAGTTTTTTCTGTTGTTTGTTTATTAGATGAGTATGACTTTTGACTTAATTAATTAGAAATCAGTTCATTCACCTACACATGAGTAATTTATTTTTATTTATGGCAAGTGATGCCGATGTCGACAATCTCAAAAGTGGAAACAAGAAGTATATAATGTCAGCAGTTTATTTAAAAACGTTACATAAAATTAAAAGACGTTTATACACCATCGATTTCTAGCTAAACAGTCATTAATGTGTTCTTCTCCAAGCGGAATCAGCCCTCTTATGACCCCGCTCGGCAATCTTTTGCTAGGCCACTATTATAGCCCAGAAAGAGGTTGTCTAATGAGTTCTCAGCCAACATAGACCTAACGGTCAAATCCCGCCCAACACGCTGTGCAGAATCCATGCAGCCTCCATAAAGGTAGCAAATTGCCTTGGCATCTCACCCGATCTGGTTCAGGTACTATAAATCATTGCAGCATACGATTCCGGTCAGAACGTAAGTGAGCTTATAATAGATTTCATTCAGGCTTCTAAGGACAACAGAATATTTTCGACAATGAGCGTATGTGACTATTGCAGATAATCACGCGACCGCCGTCCCTGCCGCCTCAGCTGAACGAAAACATCAATAAACATGCTGTTCGAAAAGAATGCGGTGTCCCAGGTGTGGAAATAAATTACTGTGTAAGAATCTCGAAAAGCTTGGGAGGCTTAGACAAGGAGGATAGAATAGAAATAGGTCCATAATTTTCTATATTGGCTTTATCGCTACCTTACGCTACTAACAAAGACTCTTTTCCATCTGCGTGAAAATACCCCACTTAACACGAAAACGCCACCTTGATTTTTGAGTTTTTCTGTTCTGGGCCATGGAATGGCATGCCATTGTTCCGTTAGGGCTACGGGGGACACCATGTGTCCGCGAGCTAGGGGCGACTTTAAGCGTGTCGTTTGAGCCATCAGGCATAAATTTGAATTTAATATGTATTAAACGTGACCCCCACGGCCCTGTAGACAAATTATTTGCACTTGGTTTTAGAAAAATATATTATCATATAATGTCACACCATGTAATGGGACAAGAATTTCAATGTGAGATTGTGTATCATTATTTCATAATTTTATTTAAATAATGTGATACTTATTAAGGTTTTCAAACATTACTAGCCAAAATATTCAGGTTCTACTATAAATTAGTAGAATACAGTAATATATTAATAAGTAATTTTACTCATTCGGGGGTAGTTTGCTAAGTGAAACCGCATGTGGAAATAAAAACCAGCCAAGTGCGTGTCCTGGTGTCAAAAAAGTCATGGTGGCCTATTGGTTTAAACACCAGCCTCTTAACTTTGAGTGCGCGGTTTCGATTCCAGGTCAGGCAACCACCAATATAACTTTTCTAAAGGTATATGTACTTTCTAAGTATATCTTGGACACCAATGACTGAAGGTGAAGGAAAACATTTTGAGGAAACCTGAACTTTATTAAGTCTGAAATCGCCAACCCGCATTGAGCAAGCATGGTGATTACGCTCAATCCTTCTCTGTATGAGGGGAGACCTGTGCCCAGCAGTGGGACGATAAAAAGGTTGTTGATGAAGTGCGTGTCTGACTCACGCACAAAGGGTACCGTACCATTGATTTGTGAAATTAAAAGATTTAAGTTTTGTTGTATGAAAGATTACGCGGTAATAAGCGGTTTACGAGGTATTAAACAAAAACTACGTACTAGATCTCGTTCAAAACAATTTTCATTGGTAGTTTTTATAGTAATGTACCTCATATACTTTTTTTTAGATTTTTCATTTTCTTATTTTAGAAGTTAGAGGGGGGGGACCAACTTTTTTCCACTTTGGAAGCGTCTGTCACGCAAACTATTCGGTTTAGAAAAAAAATATTTTAGAAACCTCAATATCATTTTTGAAGACCTATCTATACAATATGTAATAAAAACCCTGTTGTTCCTTCAACCTACGTTTTAAGAATCGGCACACGGACGTAATACAGCAAGTTATAAAAATTGTTCAACAAAAATAATTAAAATAAATGTTTAATTATTAATATTTATAATCTGTAACTGATTTCTTAGCTCTGCAATTCTGCATGAAGACACTAGACATAAGTAGATCGTTCCCGCCAATTTATTTAACTTATAAAATCAGATATTCTAAAAAAAAATCGAATTTGCCGATTCTAATAGTTATTTGATTGTGACCCCACGACTAGACAATGATTACTGTTTTCTAATTATGACTTCATTAATGATGTGCTTGTAGGTAAAATTATATGTCCCTGAAAGGAACAACAAGATTTTTGTTACATAATGTAGATATCCCACACGTACGTGTCTGATGAAAAAAAAAATTGAGTTTCAGTTCTGAGTATGGGAAGCCCCCAATATTTATTATTATTTTTTTTATTTTTGCATCAAAATCTTAATTCATAGAATACATCTACCTACCAAGTTTCAACAGTGTAGCTCGTAGAAGTTTCGGAAAAAAATGGCTGTGACATACGGACGGACAGACGGACAGACAGACATGACGAATCTATAAGGGTTCGGTTTTTTGCCATTTGGCTACGGAACCCTAAACACGTGGCTATTTATTTAAAGTTATTAAAAATTAGAAAACAATTAAATCAGACTACAGATTGAAATCAATGGTATCTTAGCAAATAAACTGTTCAATGAATTTTAGGGAAACACTGAAAACAAAGAAATGGTTTATTAGGACAGTTTTCTATTCCACGTTTTTAGTCTTGTTTTTGGCTAGAACTCGCCCCCTTATCTTTTGTATTTTCTTTATAGCACTGCTGACATGTTCGCCGATTATTTTTTGTTGGTGCCGTCTTTGTAAGTTTATATTTATTTTTTCTTGACCTTGAAATCTCGATTCAGGTTTATGACTTCTCGTCAACAATCCCTTCAACACCTGTCTCCTAAACTCAACTATTTGATTTTTTTTCCCGTTATTGTCTGTCTCTTTATCTACATTTGTCGAATAGGATATGGTGCGGAACACAGATTTCTTGGGCCACGTGCATAAAGAATTTAGGTGGGAGACTACATAATCCTCTCTCCTGCATATCTTCTTTCTCTAGCATCCACTGCGTGGGCTAGCTCAAGAATATTTGCTAGTTTTTTTTTTTTTTTTATTAAAGTATAAACCAGCGCTTGACCGCAATCCCGCCTGATGGTAAGCAGTGACGCAATCGTTGATGGTAGAGCGCACTAGTTTATTAAGAGCCTATTCACTCTAGCCTTGAAGACACTCAAATTGTAGTCCGACGGAAACACCTCCGCCGGCAGATTATTCCAGTCCCTCGATGTACGCGGTATAAAGGAGGAGGCGAAATGCTTCGTCCGGATCGTAAAGGTGTTAACAACATAAGGGTGGAAACTCGCCGTACGACGGGTCGTCCGATGGTGGAACGGAGATGGGGGAATTAAATCGTGCAATTCCCTCGCACACTCCCCAAAATGTATCCTATAGAACACCGAAAGGCTGGCTACTCTACGCCTGTGCTCTAATGCATGAAAATTGCAGCATGAAAATTGAAGGAGTTATGGTCCAAACACTTATCATATTTTCTTCTACTTAGTAACTGAAAATTTCGGAGTGTGAATATTTGGAGCAATGTAATGTACGCAGTGTAATAAAGACCCACAACTATTGTAATGTGTATATATATAAATACATAATATGGTTCATATATTTTGGAAACGTAGGCGTTAAAATTCAGAGAGGTGGACATTGTGACTGTAGCTTCACAGTATATATTTGAAAATCTTATGTATGTACATAAAATATATCGGATTTTAAGAAAATAAGCGATATTCATTATATAAATACTAGGAACAAACACAATCTTGCTGTACATCACACTCGTCTCCACAGAGTAGGCAACTCGTTCATGGGTCAATGTATACACTTTTACAACAAGCTTCCCATGGACATTCGAAACTTATCCATTAAACGATAAGGCCAAACTTTGCAAAAAGGGGTATAATAAAATCACAGATTATTTAGAAGACATAAAAGCTTGGGACTGAGCTGCTCGCTCTGTTAAGCATTGTTTTTAAGCAATATGCGTAATTATAACGTAAATTATTGTAAACATTTTCATTTTTAATATCTGGACTTGAAAAAAGACGATGATCCCTGAGTTTGTTTCGGTTATTTCTTCTCAGAGGTAGTCAGTTAGGAAATCCGGCTTCATATGTAGTTAAAAAAAAAAACAAAAAAACATATGACGTGTAAAATTGATCAGTGATCGAACGAATAAACGATTTCATTTCATTTCATATATTTACTGTTTTAATTTAGGGGTAGTTTTAAGGTTGGGTTGCGTCCTCCTTGGCGCAGCAGTGAACACGCCTGACTGCGATGTGGAGGCCCTGGGTTCGATCCCCGGCTAGGTCATGATGGAAAACGATCTTTTCCTGATTGGCCTAAGTCTTGGATGTTTATCTATATATGTATCTATTATAAATATAGTATCTTTGAGTGAGTATCCCATAACACAAGTCTCGAACTTACTTTGGGGCTAGCTCAATCTGTATGATCTATATGTCTGTGTGTGTGAAGGGTAGAAAAGCTTAAGAATATGATAATCATTTTCGAGAGTATGGAATAATATTTAAATCCTTTTCATTTAATCAAAAAAACACCAATTTTAACGATTTTTATCAAGGGGTAGTTTTCCAAGGGTTGAAAGGGAGTTAAAATTTGATAATTATTATAGAGAATATAAAATATTACTTACATCTTTTTATGTCATACCAAAGTATTTTTGTGTTTTTTTTCAATTTAGGGGTTGTTTGCAAAAGTGTTGGAAGATTTTCAAGGGGTTGAAAATAATTTTAATATGAGGTAATTATGTTAGAAAATACTTTACAATGTCGCCACTTATTATTAGACATGTTTTCTAGCGATAAAATGGCTCAATGTCAATTTTTTCATTATGGGGTTGTTTACGCCCCTTAAAAATAATAGGCGGAGTTCAGATCATTTTCACTTTTGAAGTTAAGGGTAAGATGAGCCTAATTCCAAAATTTCATGCAAATCGGTTCACAGTTCAAAAATTCGGAGGTAAGACCGTATTTTTTGCTTGAATGACTGCACTAATTGTAATTTTGAGTCTAATTCATCATCATCATCATCATCATCATTTCAGCCGAAAGACGTCCACTGCTGGACATAGGCCTCCCCCAAGGTTCTCCACGACGACCGGTTCTGCGCCTCCCGCATCCAGCGGTTTCCCGTGACCTTCACCAGGTCGTCGGTCCACCTTATCGGGGGCCTACCCACGCTACGTCTTCCGGTGCGTGGTCGCCACTCGAGAACCCGTCGGCCCCATCGGGCATCGGTCCTACGGGCAATGCGTCCAGCCCACTGCCACTTTAGCGTTGCAATTCTTCGGGCTATGTCGGCTACTCTCGTTCTTCTGCGGATCTCCTCATTCCTTATTCGATCGCGCAGTGAAACCCCAAGCATAGCCCTCTCCATTGCCCTTTGAGTGACTTTGAGCCTTCTCATAAGGCCCATTGTTAGCGACCACGTCTTAATTCCATAAGTCATCACTGGCAACACACACTGGTCGAAAACTTTTGTCTTGAGACACTGCGGTATTTCGGACGAGAAGATTCTTCGTAGCTTCCCGAAAGCAGCCCAGCCGAGTTGGATTAGACGATTAACCTCTTTCTCGAAGTTGGACCTTCCTAACTGGATAGTTTGTCCCAGGTACAAGTAACTGTCAACAACGAGTCTAGTTACAGTTACCTTATTAACAGTTAATTTATTGTCATCAAGTTTTAGATTTAGATCCACTTGAGGTACGGTTAAGCTACCTGTAAATGTCAAATGAGTATTCCCAATCAACCTAGGGCCTTTATGTTTTAGCGATAAAGTTGCAAATCTAATAAAGAAATTTGACAGATTGTAGTAGCTTGATATGTACCTATAATTGATATACTGTCGTCTGTACAATGGCCCCTCCATTGCTATTGACACACACAGGGCTGTCATTTCTCATACTTTACTATGTCGATGCTTTACGTAAGCGTCGTTCCAAGAAGTACGACAGATGACACGTTTAACACTTTCTGTTTGTTAATTCTGCAAATGAATATTATTCAAAACCATATTCATTTTAAATAACTTCAAAATAAACCAAAATTAATTTGGTTAAAGTTTTTCAATAGATATATATAAAAATAAAACTGACTAATAATAAATAAATTTGTCACTGGACTAGTACTGTCACGCCAAAAATAATTTATAAAATATTGGCTGCTTTGGTCCGTATACATACTTATACAACATTTGGTATCAGTTGCAAAAAATTTAAAAAAACATAACATCGGCCGCCGACAGAAGTTACCACCCACCAGACAAAGCCTTGCCGCAAAGCATTAGTTTATAATTATTAAAAAAAAAATATATATATATACAGCGTGGAATTTTAATGGTTGTTTTCCCGCAGCGAAACGGTTTTGTCTGAGTAATACAATCGTTTCATCAATAAATAAAATATTAGAAACATAAAATGGCAGATTTAACATAGTGATTAAAAAAAACTCGAAAGTGAGCACGAACCAATAGTAAACTTCTGATAATCTACAGCTGAAAGGCGTGGGGCCATTGACCCGCGTGCTTCAACTATTATCCATTCATTCTTTTACGGGCTTAGGATTTTCATAAATACTTTTTAAAAGCTGCAATTTACTGAACACGAAAATTATTATCTAAGATAATTATTTGTAATTTTTGCGCGCAGACTTTATGTCGTATCACTAGAGTCGAGGGCTTATTTTACTTTGAAAATTTATAAAGAGGCAACGCCTTTGAACGGTCATTTTTTTGAATGCTAGTTTGAGCGGTAATTTTTTTGTATTGGTACATTTAAGTTATTTTGCACATGACAGATTTTTTTGGTTTGAACATTTTTTTTCTTTTGTCGGCCTGGCTGTGAATTTTCACATTGTTGCCTATAAGCTGTTTTATACCCTATCACTGCGCGCGGGAGCTTATTATGGTTTGAACATTAAATGCATTTATTTCCATTGAGGCGGTTTCATGCCCATTCAGTAGTACTTATAGGTAGCGTAACTAACTTTTTTCACTTTTTCGAGTTGATGATTTTTTTTTAAATTATTTTTTATTATTTTATAGCACAAATATTTTTATTTTTGTCTTTTACTCTATTCATCGAAAGTACTCCTTAAAGCAAATCGTTCTGCCGCGGGAAAACAACCATTAAAATTCCAGCGTGTATATACAAATACAACATTGGACAAACGGAGAATAACTGAACATATACATGCAGGGTTCCTATGTGGTATGTATACAGGCGTAGTTTACTTCGACATAGCGAAAGCGTTTGACAAAGTCTGGCACAACGGCTTAATCTATAAGCTGTACCAACTCGGAGTGCCTAACCTGACCAGCTCGTCCTCATCCTACGGGACTTTTTGTCAAACCGCACCTTTCGCTATAAAATCGAAGGAGCGCTGTCCGCCGAGGTGCCGCGAAGTAAGCAGGACCGTGAGTGGGTTCTGTGACGCGCCTACAGAAAAACACATAGCAACCACTTACACAGACGTGCGCAACTCACGCACGTACTATTACATTACCGACAGGCCCTTGTTGCCGACATGACGAGGGGCCCGTAGTTACGGGCCAACAGCCCGATTTCGCGGCCGGGGGGCATAGCCCTGGCACCGCTCGCCACGCCCCCTAACGGGGCGTCACGACTTCCACAATCGTTTACGTATTTATAAAAAAATAATGCGCACGCTGCGACGCTCGACAACCGCCCGGCCGCGTTTGAGCGCGAAATAGTGATTGGTCAAGAATCAACTAGTGCGAGACGGGAATGCGGCAAATACAATTTGTTTCTCCTTAATTTTCATTGCTAAGGTAATACTTTTTTACTAAGTGACCTACTGTTAATGTAAGTACCTATTTAAAATAAAAAATTTGATTTAATTAACCATAAATTTCCATTTTTTCTATATCTACTTTCACCTCCGCCTCCGCCTCCGCTAACAAGGCCTCCGTTAGAACCCTAAACAGAACCATGTTGCTTCGTTACCTATTTTAAGTTACTCTAGGAACCACAGAGTACATCTAGGAACGTTGCCAATGGCCAGGGAAATACAGACACATCAAAGCATCTGCATCTGTCAGTCACTGTCAAATTGTCAATATCAACGAAATAGATTAAATGTTACCAAATAAAACTTTATGTCCCATGAATGTGGGTTTTTAGCATTACAATTTTTCAAATACTGAAAATTAGTACCTATGGATGCTACAATACTTATATATTTTTTGATTCATTTATTAGATGTGTACTATGCGTAAGCGAGTCTCCGGTTAAAATGACTGTATGTTAATCGTATTAACGGGTTTGCCTCGCCATCAGACAATTGTGTAACACACTATTAGCAATACTTTTCATTTTAATAGTTCAACAAGATTTTACTCGCTATTTGCGTTCTTGAGCAGAACAAATACATTAAGCGATCATTTTGAAAGATATTGCTAGTCAACATCTTTCAAAATGATTCAATACACAGAATTAAAAATGCAAGAAAATAAACTTTTTTGATAATAATTTTGGGAAAATACACTTAACAATAGCAACCCTGAAATCTTGCGCATGTGTAGTTTACCTATTTGGATGTACCGGTGACGTGAAAGAAGTTTCATCAGATTCGTTAAAGTGGTTCTTAAGTGCAGACAAAATTAGTTCTCTAAATTTAAATCAATATCATAATCAGCTTTAGTTCGACGTGAGTTACAAATAGTGAAAATGGAGAACCTATCAATAGGTGAGTCTTATTTGAGCTTTATCCTTATTTGTATCCTAACCTCTACGCGCACGTATGTAACATATTCTTTTACTTTTTAGGTGAGATATACACGTCGGATAAAAACGGTAGTGATGAGACTGGCGATGGAACTGAAGCGAAGCCGTTTAAGACTGTATTACAGGCTATGCGCCATGCAGGCAAGGAACCTTTCCCCACGATCTACGTTGATGCTAAGGACGACACGAAAGTGTTCGAAGTTGCAGCAAAATCGCAGCTGAAGAAAATTCACAAGATCTGGGTGAGGGAAAGCCATAAAGCAGCAGACAAGGCGAAAGCTGAAGAGGAGAGCAACGACAAGAGACAACAGAACCTTGAAGAAGCAAAAAAAGTTGTCATCAAAGAAGATCCTAGCTTGCCTAAGGCTACCATCGTGAAAATATCAGAAAGTGAGTACTTATTATTTGTTTATTTACAGTTTACACTACATATAATTTTTCTGCCCTTGTTCTAATTTATCTGGTTGGAGTAACATCTCTCCTTTATTTAAACACTTAAACAACTTAAGACAAAAAGGTTAAATTATATCATTAAAACCAGTGTAGGTAAAATGAGCAATCTTATTGGATAAGGCAAATTCACAAAATAAATAAAATTATTTACTAGAACACAGATATACAAAAAAGGCAGTAAAAAATTCAAGTTAAGCCATACATTCTGTCCAATATTTAACAAGCAAAATTTAAATGAATCAATATGGTTGATGATGAATATGATGCTATAATATGAAGATTAATGTCATTATTAACAGTAAACTGAACAGATACAATCAATATAATTTCAGTCACAATGCACTTAATAATGAATTAATCTCATTAATCAGATTACAATGTTTTCAAATCTTGAGTGAATAGGTTCATAATAATCTAGTATACTTAATGCCAACAATTGCATCACTGCTTACCATCAGATGAAACTGCTGTCAAAAACAGACGACAGCACATCAAGTTACTACGATGTCAGATTTCTTTGATTTTCAACTTTATCCGTAAAGCATTAAAGCTCAATTTCATTGGGAATATTTGGCAGTTTAGGGTAGCTTAACCTACTGTCTCCATACTAGTTTTAAAAAAATATATATTTTGCAACACATTGTAGAATCCCATAAGCATATTGCCTAAATCATGATTTTTCAATGAAAATGATGTAATAAACTGCAGTTTTGCAGTATGACTCACTGTGCTAACTATTCTTCTAATAAGAAATATTCTGTTCTTGTTGCCATAACAACTCAATTCTATGAATGTTATAAATGCCATTCAAATTTATAGTAAGGATTTTTGAGGAGGAATGGATGGATGTTTGTTAGTTAGTTACTGTTTGACTCAAAAATCATTAAAATATGAATGTAGCTGAAAATTGGCAAAGAGATAATGTATAAACCAGGATTTAGTATGTATTAAATTTTTATCCCAAGATTCTCATGGGATTTGAACTTATTCTAATGAAACCTTGGATTCAACTAATGTGTATAAACAAGAAAAGACAAAATAAAATATAGTAAGTAATTTAACATTATCAGTAACAATACACTATCAATTTAATATTAAATTTAGAAATGTACAGTTCTGAAATTGTATTCTTATGTGTTTTTAATTTACATTCACATTTTTTTATGCGGGTTTGCAACCATTTCTCTGTTCTGTAACTTGTATTATTACTTTTTCTTCAAATTCCTTTGCCACAGTAAAGATTATAATTATTATTGTTATTAATTATTTTTTTTATATTAGCATAGAAATGTCTGTCTGTAAAAGATCCCATTAATACAGGTGTTGCGAACATTGACACACAAATTGTAACCCAACTGAATTTATCAGTAGATATTTTTTTTTTTTTTTTTATTCTAAATTTTTGCGAGGCTTCAGTACACATGGAGTGACTATGCCAGCTTCATGGGGAACCTCCAGTACTAAAAGAAATCATCTTTCCCTCATTATCTCTCTCCACAAGTGAAATACGGCCCTTGCCGCATGTGAACATGGATTGCTTAACGCAATGTTCAGCAAACCATCCCGCAGCGGCACCCCAGCTAAAAACCTATCCCGTAGAGTAGCATATTGACCACATTCCAGCAACACATGTATCAAGTCTTCCTCTGCACCACAATAAGTACACAAATTAGTTTGAGTTACACGCATTAGTGAAAGGAACTTATTTACTGGAACATGGCCAGATCTAATTCTAAATGCACAGACAAGAAGTTCCCTACTGAAGCCGGCACTGCCAAACCAGGGCACCAGCGCAGGTGAGTCTTGGACTGTCCTATACCAAATCCCTTTTGTCTCCGAGCACTTCAAAATATTCCTTCCATTTATCTATGCTATACGTTTTAATTCTAGGTAATAGCTCGGAGGCATAAGGCAGGCACAAGACCTCCCGATCCCCCCCCCACTGCTTGTCTTGCTACTAAGTCTGCCACTTCATTACCTCGAATACCGACGTGGGATGGCACCCACTGCAACTTGATATTTTGTTGAGTGTTTAGTACCATTCCCAGTATTTCATAGGCTATCGGCATACCTCGGCTGTCCGAGGTACACCGAGCCAAGTGTTGCAGAGCGCTTCTTGCATCTGTAAGGATTACAATATTTGTAGATGTTAAATCTGCAGCATATTTTAAGGCTTCTGCAATGGCAACTAGTTCCGCTCTCATGATGCATATCTTTCCACTCAAACGCCATATCTTGGTGGTTCCCGACTGAGGGTCGTAGAAAGCAGCACCAGCTCCATTGCTCTCCTTTGATGCATCTGTGTATATTTTGTAATATTCACAATATTCTTTTTCGAGGTGATAATGTGTCAGATTTTTCAGCACATCAACATTGGTATCCTTTTTTGATCTATTTATGCCATTAACATTTATTGATAAAAAAGATGTATCCGCAGCTGACAACATTACATCAAAGGAATACACTTCTAGGATGCCACCACTCCTGTACAGGTCCATGTTATGGAACTTACGATGTACATCTGTCAATAAAGGTCTTATCAGTAGATACAACATACATTGTAGGTACGGAATCACCCTATGGTATAACAATTACGTACTTATTAAAAAAAAATAGTATAAACCCAATTCATTTCTTATCAAATTGTTCACAGTTAAATATGTTGCAATCAAAGATAAATAATGCCAATTATCACTACAAACACAAAATGGGATTTCCCCTAGACTAGGGAAAATCTTAAGTATTTGTTCAGACTTATCACCAACGTAACACTCATATTATTACTTCCAGCAACTGAAAACCGTGGCAAGCGGATATGCGTACGTGGTTGGGTGCACCGCTTGCGTCGCCAGGGGCGTGCGCTCGCCTTCCTAACCTTGCGTGACGGCACCGGCTACTTGCAGTGCGTGCTACATGGCCTGCTGTGTCAGACATACAATGCACTCGTGCTCTCCACCGAATCCTCCATCGTCATCTATGGACAACTAGAGGTTGTGCCTGAAGGAAAAATTGTAAGTAACTTGAAAATCAGAAATAATATGAACTATATTTTGTATTAAATTAGGCATTTTGTAAATTGGATCAAAAATAACACATTGCAAGCACATAGTGGGTGGTTTTGGTAGATCTTTTTACATCTGTATAAAGGGTGTATCTGACATCGACGCACAAACGAGTAACCAGTGGTGGAATTTTTCATTTATCATGATTTAAATAAAAATATTTGTAGTTTTTTTCACTTTAGACCGATCATAATTGCTATACTTTTATAACCCAATAAGATTTTAAAGTAAAAATTAATTACTTCGCTAATTACACAAAAAAAGCGCAATGAAAACAAAACTCGAGAAACTTTTTATCAGCTGATTTTATAGAGTTCACATTAGGGATCAACGTCATACCTACATACCCGCACGGCGGCAAGCTTGCAACGTTCAAAGGCCGTTCCAAACATTTTATGAAACACTGTGAATTCTGTAACCATTCATTAACGACATAAGTGACTATCATAGTTTTATTAGAGGCATGGGGTGTAGCCTTTTCGCGAAGTTTGCGTTACGATGTCAGATACACCCTGTATGTATGACATAATTCCATGGACAGAAGTATAATGGGAAAAAGACTATCCAATAGAATAAGAATTGACACCATATGGTAGCACACCAAAACAAAAGATGTCACAACAACAATAAAAAAGTTAAAATGGAAATGCAGGCCACACAATCAGAGGAAAGGAGAAATGGTCGAAAGCTATAATGAACTGGTTCACAAGCTACAAGAAAAAGAATAAAGGAAGGCCACCTAGAAGATAGGTTGATGATATAAAAGCCATATCAGGGGGGACATGGACCAGAACTGCCAAAGACAAAAAAGAAGGGAAAAGATTTGCCTTATTGGCAAAGGCCTCCCTTTGCCAATAAGTGGCACACAGACAGAGTTGTTGATGTAAACAACCAGATACTAAAATAAAAGAAATTAATGTTAGATTGAATTAAGATTGTATTAGAAAAAGAAAAAAAGAACATGATAATGTAATGAAATACTGTCTGAAATAAAGGCTATTATTATTATTATTATATGTATGACAGAATGGTTAGTGCAGTGGTTAAGCGATTGACTGCTGCACTGCATGTAGCAGATTCGATTCCTGCATGAACAAATATTTTTATGACCTAGAAGTGTTTGTTTGGCTATTTGTGAAATTCCTATTGTGGGACCATTTTTTTTTAATCATTATATCAGTTTTCATTCTGTAGATGACTAGTTCGGCAGCAGATGCTAATAATTAGACACAATTGTAACTAATTTTAAGTAACTTACACAAATTGTGTAACATGTTTATATTTTTGGTCTAACAAATATTACACATTTAGTTGTGGAATAAAAGTTTACATTTAAATATTTTTACCAAATATATACCATAATGAAATGTAGTAACAAGTAATTTGAGTCTTATGGATAACTACCAGTCTTCTTAAATAAAACTAAAATTATTTTAAAAGCATTCGAAAAGTAGATACCTGTGAAGGGGCTTCCCATGAAATAGATAATTATGAACCCACTATTATTATATCTTTTTTTTTTATAATGGGTTTCTATTATAAAAATCTTTTTTTACAATATTGTTATAGAAATCTAAGCATTATATCTCTTGACTAGCTGCGGTTTCACCCGCGTAGGTTTCGATGTTTTTTTTTATACGCTCCGCTCCTATTGTTCGCAGCGTGATGTTATATAGCCTGTAGCCTACCTGAATTAATGGGCTATCCAACGTAAAAATATTTTTTTAAATCGGATCAGTAGTTCCTGAGATTAGCTCGTTCAAACAAACTCTTCAGCTTTATAATATTAGTATAGATTTAATGCTTAGATTTCAATAACAAGCTAACCATGCTTATTCTCTATTTATTGACATCCAGAAACAGCTTCCCACTTTGGGAATAATTTTTTGTTATGTATGTAGGGTAAACTGATGTCAGACTTTTGACCTTCTGACAAGTAACAACTGTCAAATGATCCATGAATGGCATCCAGGACCAATGGCTTAAGCCACAGCCACATTACTGTGTCGTGACTTGGGTGGGATCAAACCAATCAAAATAATATGTTCAGCCTCCTAATCGGCGAACACATTTTTGTCAAATGATTGTGACTAGTTGGGATCGTTCTGACCGCCCATTGGTCCGTTCGGTCCAAACGATGCATTCTGGCGAGTGTGCAAAGGAATTGCATGATTTAATTCCCTCATCTCCGTTCCACCATCGGATGACCCGTCGTACGGCAACTTTCAACCCTTACGACACCACTACGATCCGGACGAAGCCTGTCGCTTCTTCCTTTATACCGCGTACATCGAGGGACTGGAACAAATTGCCGGCGGTGGTGTTTCCAGTCACACTACAATTTGAGTGCCTTCAAGGCTAGAGTGATTAGGCTCTTAATAAACTAGCGCGCTTTACCATCAACGATCACATCACTGCTTACCATCAGGCGGGATTGCGGTCAAGCGCTAATTTATTATGATCCCAACTAGTCGCAATCACTTGACAAAAATATGTTCGCCGATTAGGGGGCTGGTCTACATCAAATACAAAAGAGTTCAAATCAAATCATTTTATTTGTTAACACAGGTAAATATTTACAGATCTTACATAGAATAACGCGCTGTGTTATGCCAGTAGGCGTACAAAAATATAGTGGCTCATTATAACAAAATTTTAAGCACTACGACTAATGTGGCTATAACTTTTACAAACTTTCTACTTCGTACAGGATGTCCACTACGCAGTGAATGCAACAATGAAGTATATTTTTTTTTTGCTCCTTTAGTGTAATTTGCTGTATGAAATTCCAGTAGGAAATGAATTATCGGCTGCTGATCCAACTGCCAAATTACAATCTTCAACCGTACTTTTTGATTATGCTCCTTGTTTAAACAATATGCTTCATTGTGTAGGCGCCAGGCGGTCACGAGTTGACAGCTGACTACTGGGAGCTGATTGGACTCGCGCCTCCAGGTGGTGCTGACGCCATCCTCAACGAAGAAGCCCTGCCTGACGTACAACTGGACAACAGGTAATGGCCACGACCTGCAGTGCATTAAACTAATGCCGCTGATTTATTTACTTGCCTTCTAATCTCTTAACGTGTTGATAGTCAATATACAGTGGAATGTGAGCAACCAAAATAATAAAAAATGCTAGACGGAGATTTGCTTTTATTTAGGCTCCACTAATAACTATACAGTATGTTAAGAAAACACTGCCCTACCCGTGAAGGTGTTGTTAGGTATCGATAACTGATTCTACTAATGCATACAAAACCGGGCTAAACTTTAAAAAAAAAATCCCCCTAAAAATATAAATATTTTTTCGCAAAAAGAGGTAACTTAATAAATGTGCGTTAACCACCCTTCCGCGGCGGCGGGTGGCAGGGCACGCGGCACGTGGTCGCATCGCTATTCGCTCATAGTAATTCCGGTGTTGTCACTGTTTTAAAAATTACCAAATTTCGGTGAAGTTGGAATTAATTCGCGGGAAAAAAAGATTATTTCAAAATTCATTTGTATCGGTACTATGATGATTACGTAAAATTTTATATTATATTTGGTCATGTGTTTACCTAACCTTTATTATCCTTATGGGTCGGACAGGGTTTTCTTAACATACTGTATACAGTATGTCAGGCGCGTGCGCTCCATAGAAGCAGATAAGCATTGCATACCCTAATACTTTTCTAAAAAAATAAATATTATAACTACATTAAAATAATTTAAATACTACAAACTTAAAACAGAAAGACTATTGATAACACTGCCATCTATTGGGGCTAATGCAAACTACTAACACACATTACAATGCTGTCCGCGCAACTCAACTTCGTCGCGACGCTCGCGCCACTTCGCGTAGCGGCATAAGCAGTTACTAATGTGCCTCTTCCATACGCGTCTGTGAATAAAATTATTTGCTTGTGTGCATAATCTTTGCGTACGTGGGCGTGTAATTTCATTCAAATTTTTAGGCCGAACAAGCACAGCTTCTAATAATGCGGCGAATTTAAGAAGTTCACAAATATAGCATGATTGTTGTTCGTTCAAATACCTTTTTATTTTATCAGCTTATGTTGTTTCGTTATTGGTGTATTTGGTTAAATATGTACATAATATATTGATTGTTTTAAGCGGAATTGATTATTCATTTATTTTAGAGTTTTTGGTTTGAACTCAAAAGAAAGGTTGTCTTAATAAAAAGTATTATGTTAATTATATGTAGTAGCAGGCTGTGTAGTGTGTACAAATAAATTGTTTTGTTTCTCGTGTAGGTATATTATTTTAAAACGCGGCATTGACAGTTCGTCGTTATAAAAACTTAAAAGATCATAAGTTTTTCAACCTACTTGCTTTTGAATTTCAATACTATACTTTATATTGTAATAATTTTCCTGATGTTTACAAATTAGCAAAATTTAATAGTTATGATTCCATCACGCATATTTATGAAACACACAGGGCGAAAGTAGACTCATAGATATGTCTATATTTCCATTGAAAAAGAATTTTTAGCGATTTTAAAACTATCTTATATAGGTATATTTAATTTTTACAGAGTTATTTAAAAAACTAGGCGCGTTTGTTTTAATTTATAGATAGTAAAATATTTTTTTTAGTTTTTTGAGAAATAAATTATTACTTATTTACAGTTGAGTTAGTAATAACATTTCATTGTATTTTGACAGCCTCCGTGGCGTAGCGGTAGCTAACGCGGCCGCTGCGCAAGGAGGCGCGGGTTCGATCCTCGCGCAGTGCAAATATTTGTATGCATGAATATGAATATTTGCACTGGTCTAGTCTTGCCTCGGAAAGCACGTTAAGCCGTTGGTCCCGGTTGCTATACGAACATGTAGTGGCAGTCGTTACGAGTTGTCGGAGCCCACAAAAGTCCAACAATTGGTTTAACTGCAATGCTTCGATATCGCCTTCGGGTCGTGGAGGTCAGACGGCAGTCGCTTCACGGAAAACATCAATTCAATGTTGACGTTACGTTTTTTTTAAGTTTTACCATATACAATATGTAAAGAAAACCCTGTCCGACCCATAAGGATAATAAAGGTTAGGTAAACACTTGACCAAATATAATATAAAATTTTACGTAATCATCATAGTAACAATATTAATGTATTTTGAAATAATCTTTTTTTCCCGCGAATTAATTTCAACTTTCCCGAAAATCGGCAATTTGTAAAAAGTGACAACACTATTTTGACGGTATTATTATAAGCGATGCGACCACATGCCGCGTGCCCTGCCTCCCGCCGCCCGCGTCAGGGTTGCATACCGCACATGTATTACGTTAACTCTTTATGCGAAATAATATTTATTTTTTTAGGGGTATTTTTTTTAAGTTTAGCCCGGATTTGTATCCATTCGTAGAATCAGTTATCGATACCTAACAATACATTCACGGATCGGACAGGGTTTTCTTTACATATTGTATAAGCACAGATATTAGGGTAGTGTATGTATGCCTACCCTCAAGAAAATCTCTGTGCACGCCCCTGCAGTATGTTACGAAAACCCTGTCCGACCCGTGAAGGTGTTGTTAGGTATCGATAACTGATTCTACTAATGCATACAAAACCGGGCTTTACTTAAAAAAAAAATCCCCCTAAAAAAAATAAATATTATTTCGCAAAAGGAGGTAACTTATTAAATGTGCGTTGACCACCCTTCGCCTGCCGACCGCGGGGGGCGGGCGGCAGGACACGCGACACGTGGTCGCATCGCTATTCGCTCATAATAATACCGGTGTTGTCACTTTTTAAAAATTACCAAATTTCGGGGAAATTGGAATTAATTCGTTGGAAAAAAAGATTATTTCAAAATTCATTTGTATTGGTACTATGATGAATACGTAAAATTTTATATTATATTTGGTCATGTGTTTACCTAACCTCTATTATCCTTATGGGTCGGACAGGGTTTTCGTAACATACTGTATATTACGAGTATGTAATCGATACAAATATTACTTAATTGTTAAATCTGTATTATAAGGTACGGACGACAGCAGGTCAAGCTACCCCAAACTGTCAGATATTCCCAATGAACATTGAGCCTTAATGCTTTAGAGTTAAAGTTGAAAATGTAAAAAAAGAAATTGACAGATTATGGTAGCTTGCTTGTGGTGCTGTAGTCTGTACAAAGGTTACACTAATCAACTGTTTGAAGCGAGCGGCCCTAAAGGCGAATGCAGAAATTATGGTGTTACGCATTTGGGAGCGTTCAAGTATTATGTAACGCAATTTGGGGGGGGAGGGGGTCTCATAAAACGTTACGATGCGTTACAGGGAGAGAGTCTTTCTAACAACACATTACGTAACATTGTTTCTAAAAATTTGGGAATTAAAACTCTGAAACGGGCAACCCTTTTCATTTACGTACGGAGAATCTACATACATTTAAAATGGATGAAAACTATACAAAGTGTAAAAACTATTACATAACTTTTTACGACTTTATGATAAAATTGGTCACTTGAGTGTTATGTAACGTTTAGAGAAGGGGTGGAGGGTACAGAAAAACGTTACGATGCGTTACAAGGGCGGGAACGGACGTCAAAAATCTTCAAAAATTGCGTTCCATAATACTTGAACGCTCCCTTTTTGACATTCACATGAAATTTAAATGGCACTGTTTTTTTTCCCCCAGGCATATAATGATCCGCGGTGAGAACACATCAAAGGTGCTCCGCGCTCGTGCCGCGGTAACGCGCGCCTTCCGCGATCACTTCGCAGCTCGTCGCTACACGGAGGTGACTCCGCCCACACTTGTGCAGACTCAGTGCGAAGGCGGCAGTACGCTCTTCAAGTTCAGCTATTTTGGGTAAGTTGTATTTTGTTGACTAATTCAAATTATACGTTTTAACGTCACTTAACTATAATCATCCTTTATGAATAAACACCATAGTGTTTAAGGAGTTTATTTTACATCAAAAATGTATGGTTAAACAGTCGCTAATCACTAGTTAACTTTAAGCAATGTTTATGAATAAATAGGATAATGTACAGATGACAGCACATCAAGCTACAATCTGTCAAATTCTTTGATTAGATTTTCAACTTTATTGCTAAAGCATTAATGCTCAGGGTTGATTGGGAAAATTTGATAGTTTCGGGTAGCTTGACCTGTTGTCAGCTGTACCTACAGGCAGCAGCATAACAAGCTACTACAATCTGTCCTTTAATAGATTTTCAACCAGGGTTGATATGATTTAAATCACTTGATTTAAATCAGTGATTTTAATTACTTGATTTAAATCAGTGATTCTTTTTTTAAAATCAATGATTTAAATCATTACATTTTTACTGCAACCAAGTCGGCCAAAAATTGTCTAGCTAGGGACATCCTTCGACATATATTACGGCGCGCACACGAGTAACTGCTGAGTACAGTTGCTTCTTTGGCTGGGGTTGAAAGAATATTTTCGGCATTCAATTTAGTGCACAGCAAAATAAGAAGGCACCAGAAGGCAGCCGAAATAGTTTTCCTTTTGAAGGAACTCAATACTAAATCAAATTAATCGGATTATTTTGATTTTTTTTTTAAAACATGATTTTTATCAACCCTGTTTTCAACTGTATTGCTAAAACAAGTTCCCAGTTAACTAGCAAAATTAGACTAGTTCTCATCTGTACTTTCAGAAGTTTATCTAGGACATTATTTGCGGACTTCAGAGAAGGAAAACATCTGTCGAAACTTGGATTTTAGATGATACAGAATCAAATGCGCCTAAAACACTTGTATTTTTAAATGGTCTTGTTATATTTTCCACAGTGAGGAAGCATACCTGACTCAAAGCTCGCAGCTGTACCTAGAAACCTGCCTGGCCACACTGGGGGACGTGTACTGCATCGCACAGTCTTACCGCGCCGAGCAGTCACGCACGCGCAGGCATCTTGCTGAGTACGTCATCAATCTCCTGCCGTGATCCCAATTTTTTTTTTACACTAGATACACAGTCTCGAACAAAACTCATCAAAAATGCCGAGAAGTATTAAGCAGTCTAAAGTAGTCAAAATAAATATACATTAATTTAAAATCAACATTAAGTCCAGTGTATAAAGTTCTTAGCACAAAGCAGTACAAAAAGTCATTATTTTTTACGACCGAGTCTGACATCAAACCAAATTCAACCTTACACGCATGCAAGTCAGAATTATAAAGTAAGTACAATAAAAGAAGCACCCAAGTGCTGCATTGTGCGCTTGGTCCGTTTTTTTTTTTTATAATTATAAACTACTGCTTGACTGCAATGCCCGCCTGATGGTAAGCAGTGATGTCTTGGCTGTTACTTTATAAATTAATACTAAACGAAAGAGATATGTTGCGCCGAACCCATCGATCACTTATACACTAGATTCACAATTAGCGTAAAAAAATGGTTGAACTGACATCGGCTGCCGGCAGAAGTTACCACCCACCAGACAAAGTCTTGCCGCCAAGGGATTCGTCGTGTTCCAGCATGATGTCTGGTGAAGCCGTACGGAGGACGGGTCTGAGCAGTTGCGTTGCGATGTGTGCCGGGTACGATGCGCCAAGTGTTGTTGTGTTGGGAGTTTGGTCGTGGAGGGTCTCCACATCAATCTCCCTCTGGCGCATCGTTGGTCGTGTTGTTGGGTTTAACATTGCACCACCTCGCTCAACTGCTGTCTTCCTTCCTATTCACTCAGTTTTTTTAAGTGAATAGGTTTAATAAACTAGCGCGCTTTACAATCTACGATTGCATCACTGCTTACCATCAGGCGGGATTGCGGTCAAGCGCTAGTTTATAGTTATTCTTCCAAATCCGTTTGGTATTTACTTCAGGTATCCATTGTCTGTTCACATTGTCCGTCTCATTTAAAATCTGTTGCTAACATATATCTTGTGTATAAACAGGTACAGTCATGTAGAGGCAGAGTGTCCATTCATCACGTTTGATGACCTACTGTCCCGACTCGAGGACTTGGTTGTGGACGTCGTGGACAGAGTCCTCGCCTCGCCTGACGCGCACCTTGTGTATGAGCTCAACCCTAACTTCAAGGTAACTAGTTGTTTGTACTATCACATAGTGTCCGAACATCTATCTATTTGGTTAATAAACAACACACAACACATACACCCTTCCAACAAAACTTACACAAACATACATACACTCTCAAATCCATATGCAAATAAATTGTAATCGAAAGTTTATATTTATTTTGTAGATTAAAATTATAATAACTTTATAAGTCAAATTTATATTTTATTTGGTTTTGTTTAGGAATAACATCGACACTCGAAACCAAGGGCCCAACATGAATGTATGTAAAGTCGTGGTGGCCTGGTGGTTAAAACACCAGCCTCTCAAATATGAGTGCGCGGGTTCGATTCCAGGTCAGGCAAGTACCAATGTAACTTTTCTAAAGTTATATGTACTTTCTAAGTATACCTTGGACACCAATGACTGAAGGTCATCATCTTGAGGAAACCTGGACTTTATAAGTCTGAAATCGCCAACCCGCATTGAACAAGCGTGGTGATTACGCTCAATCCTTCTTTGTATGAGAGGAGACCTGTGCCCAGCAGTGGGACAATAAAAAGGTTGATTATGATGATGATGATGGTCGACATCAGGTCAAGCTGCCCCAAACTCAGATATTCCCAATGAACCTTGAGCCTTAATGCTTTAGAGTAAAAATATAAAATATAATACGAAAATCTGACAGATTGCAGAAGCTTGATGTGGTGTTGTCTGTACAGTTCCGCTCAATCGGACCGAATCACCGTCTCCTAAGATACAAGTATTTCCTAGTTTAGAAGGCAGGATTTATTATTTTATTACATAGACAATTACTTTTATTCTTTTCTCTCTTCTTGTGTCTATTATTAGTTGTGGCATGTGGTAAAAAATAAAAAAAAAATATTTTAAATAATTAACATGTAGGTACATAATATTTTTAAATATTAAAATAAAAATATATAAAATTGAACCCCACCAGTATCGAGAACGGGGTCCAAGCCACTGGCCGGTTTCATATAACTCAGTAGGTAGGTGGGTTGTGGAGTTCTGATAGTTTCTCCATATAAAATAATGCCACTCAACTGTATTCAGTTACTATTATTGTCTCGTTCTGAACCTCAAACTAACCTGCTATGATTCTAATTGGAACTCGTTATTAATCTATACTTACATTATAAAAAGGTGAAATAAATTTGTATGTGGGGGCTTATCTTCAAAACTATTTACCAGAAGGTCTGCTCTGGAGTGACACTTTATTTATTTTGTTTCTTTAATTGTTATAAACTAGTGCTTGACCGCGATATCGCCTGACATTAAGCAGTGATGCAATCGTTGATAGTACAGCGTATACGCACACTAGAGCCTGTTCACTCTAGCGTTGAAGACTTTTCAATCAGACGGGATCAACGCAATCAAATTGTTCCTGCCCTTCGATGTACACGGTATAAAAGATAAGGCGAAGCGCTTCGTCCGGGTTGTAGTGGTGTCAACAACTTAGGTGAGGATTCTCGCCCTACTACCTCCGATTATGGAACTGATGAATCCTATAGAATACCCAATGGATACCCTACGCCTATGCCCCAAGGATGGGACATCGGATTCATTTTAAGAAAATATAAAACACAAATAAATTAAAATAATTTATTAAATTTGATACAGCAAATATTAACTTGGCCCATACGATTTTACCACTTCGGAGTAGACCCCTTGAGCTCGGACGATAAATTCGCAATATAAACACTCGGCTACTGTTGTCATAGTTAAAATTAAAAAATGGTTAAAAATTATTAAAATGTATAATATAATTAAATAAATATATTTATCTTGTTCCAGAGACCCAAGAAGCCATTCAGGCGCATGGAGTACACGGAAGCAATCGAATACTTGCGCGCTAACAACATTACCAAAGAAGACGGCTCTTTCTATGAGTTTGGAGAGGTACCTAAGTTGATTTTTCGATTTATCGAATTATAAAAATGATATTAATTTTAAACGGACAAAATCTAGTAACAGTCTTTAGTCAGTTTTCAGCAACAAACAAAATGTCAAAATGTAGAGAAATTAGAAGTAGTTTTTGTCAGATTGACACAGATCAGCCTGTGAATGTTTTTTTAATTACGAGTATAGGCTATTTGACAGATTTATAATTTCAATCTTGAATTACTTGGTTGCGGTTAAGAAGTTCACTGAAAATGCGTATAAATACGTATTTCGTAAGAAACATGCAAATAAAAATTCAAAATTCAAATAAGCCGCCGAAACGCTTTATTCAGCAATATGGCGTCGCGCCTTGTAAGTGACGTCACAAGCATACAGTATGTTACGAAAACCCTGTCCGACCCGTGAAGGTGTTGTTAGGTATCGATAACTGATTCTACTAATGCATACAAAACCGAGCTTTACTTAAAAAAAAAAATCCCCCTAAAAAAAATAAATATTATTTCGCAAAAGGAGGTAACTTATTAAATGTGCGTTGACCACCCTTCGCCTGCCGACCGCGGGGGGCGGGCGGCAGGACACGCGGCACGTGGTCGCATCGCTATTCGCTCATAATAATACCGGTGTTGTCACTTTTTAAAAATTACCAAATTTCGGGGAAATTGGAATTAATTCGTTGGAAAAAAAGATTATTTCAAAATTCATTTGTATTGGTACTATGATGAATACGTAAAATTTTATATTATATTTGGTCATGTGTTTACCTAACCTCTATTATCCTTATGGGTCGGACAGGGTTTTCGTAACATACTGTATAAACGATTTTCGGTTCCGCAGTGGTGTTTGTATTTATGTGTTATTTGTTGTTGTTTATCTAATAAAATGGTTTACAAGTGGTGCTGTACCGGGTTGTACAAATACATCGATAAAACACCTGAGAACACATAGAACAACAACAAGTGCTGATGCGCGTATGACGTCATCGTGACATTAGCCAATCCGAATCGTTTCACAATATGTGGCGCGAGATACAAAAAGTCAAATATATTTTTGTGTTTTTGGATATATTAATTGTTTTTAATAAAACTCATGTTAATGACATAAAGAACCCTGATTTTATGCATTTAAAGCAAATAATCCCAAAAAAAAATCATACTGTCAAATAGCCTATTCTTGGAGAACAAAGACCTTGACGTTCTTGGAATAAGCTTTATTTTTCTTTATTTTGTATTGAATGATTACATTTGTATGAATACAAGTAAAACTGCGATTTTAATAGTCTGTACAATAGTAGGACAATAATTTCTGTAGTTTTAATTATTTTTGGGAAAAAAATTACCTATATTAAAAATTATATAAACCGATTCAGTAAATTAATGTACGTGTTGTACGCACGACAGCAGATCAAGTTACCCGAAACTGTAAAAAAATCCCAATCAACCGTAAGCCTTAATGCTTTATAGACAAAGTTGAAAATGTAATAAACAAATCTGACAGATTGTAGTATCTTAATGTGCTGTCGTCTGTACATAAAGAAATAAATCTTGGCTACTGTTTAGAATACGTGGACACCGTGGATTAATCGGTTAAATAACATAGTTGGTAGTTATAAATAATAGTAATATTTATTCAAAACTTCTTATAATAAAGGGTATAATCTGACATCGACGCACAAACGGGTACCATAGATCCAGTATATGATTCTGAAACCCCAGTGGTGGAATTTTTCGTCGGTTTTTTTCCTGATTAAAAAAAAAGTGGTTTTTTTTTCACTTTACACCGTTTATAATTGCTATACTTTTATGACCCAATAAGATTTTAAAGTAAAAATTAATTCGCTAATTACACAAAAAAGAGCAATGAGATCAAAACTCGAAAAACTATCCTATCAGCTGATTTAATAGAATTCACATCAGGGGTCAACGTCATACCCACAAACACGCGCGGCGGCACGCTTGCAACGTTCAAAGGCCGAGCCGACACGTTTTCTTAAACACTGTTATTTCTGTAACCGCTCGCTCATTAACGATATAAATGACGTATCATAATTTTATTAGTGGCATGCGGTCTAGCCTTCTCGCGAAGTTTGCGTCACGATGTCAGTAGGCCTAGTATGAGTTATCATTACGAAACGCGATCGTAGATATCGAGCGCGTTTGGCGCTCTCATTGGTTGAGAGTTCTTACGACCTTGAAGCGGGCCAATCAATGAGTCAAACGCGGTCGATACCGACGATCGAGTTTCGTAATGAAATTCATACTAGGCCTACAGATACACCCTGTGTATTCTATATTTACTATAGAACCATTTAGAAAAAGCCATTGCTGTCTTGCGTGTATAGGTATACATTAATTCTTGAAATCTAGTAAGGACAAGATAGATTATATTTTTTAATCTGTTGACTAAATAATAAATAAATATATATGGACAAATCACACAGATTGAGCTAGCCCCAAAGTAAGTTCGAGACTTGTGTTATGGGATACTAACTCAACGATACTATATTTTACAATAGATACCAGTGGCGAAGGGTGAAATTTTGACAAAGGGAAGCCGGTCCAAAAAATAAACACTTAAACACTTACCTACTGCAGGATATCTTGGAGGAGGTCTTCAGATAAGAATAATATGAAAAGCCCCACCTTCACCATACAAAAAAGGACTGATGATTTGATAACAGTGTCTTTCAAGTATGATAAAAGCGGCTTTGTGAAAAGCCTTTTTCGACGTGCATCTCTATACCACACATGCATGCTTGTTAGTAAGTACTAAGTTAAGTACCTATTGTTAGGGAATAAGAGTCAAGAAAAAATAAAATAAAAAATTACAAAAATAACAAAGTGTTAAAAACCGAACCACACAAACACCGATCCAAAACCAACAAAAATATTAAGCAAAAATAAAGCAAATTATACACAATCACAACGTTATTTATATTCAAATGCAATGAGTCTGTTTTTTTTTTTAACAAAATGAGCTAAAATGTTGTTATAAAAATTGGGATTACTTTTCATTTTATTAAGCAAATTATTTGATGGCTGTTTTTTGTTTTTTTTTTTGTGTTTTTTGGCTGAGTTAGACAAATTATTAATATCCGTAAAATCCGTACTGCTCCAAACAGATTTCGAATCAGAAAATAACAAACACGGAAAACAAACAGCAGTTGAACAGCACTCTATATGAATTAAAGCCATAATAACAAACAAAATCCACAGTATTTAACCAAATCTGCTATTAAATTACCTTACAGAATCCGTCACTGTTTAAATAACACAAATATTAAAAACAAACGAAAAACTCACGCATCAGTAGGTTAAGTAGTATAGAGAAACACATATTGACGGTGAACTCAAACGCTCGTAGTGGCGTGGTTAATTTGTCTCTTTCTAATAGAGTAGAGGAGAGTACTATAAGCCGCCCGCGAGTAGCCTCATATTTATCAAGTTTTACCGACGGTTAGCGAGAATTAGAAAGAGATGGTCTGACACGCTCTCTCTTTTCGCCGCATAGTAAAACGTTGACCGAGGTAAGCCGTGATTCCTCGAGTTGCCTTCAATGTAAAGTACGAAAAATTGAAGCGCTGATTAATTTACGACTATAAAATGAAATGTGATACTTAGGGTATTGCTAAGAATTACTATTGCTATTGTAAATCGCGCAGGCGTTTGATTAATAATACTTTGTTAATGAAATAGAATGTAAATACTTTTGTATGAATATGGAACTGATTTTTGAAAGGTAACCCGGTGGGAATCGGCTTGTGTGGACTCTTCGCCACTGATAGATACATATATAGATAAACATCCAAGACCCGGGCCAATCAGGAAAAGATCGTTTTCTATCATGACCGGGCCGGGGATCGAACCCGGGGCCTACACGTCGCAGGCAGGCGTGTTGACCGCTGCGCCACGGAGACCGACTAAAATTTCATGTATTATCTTTTCGCAGGACATACCCGAAATGCCAGAGCGTAAGATGACTGACGCCATCGGCGAGCCGATCCTCCTGTGCAAGTTCCCCGCCGAGATCAAGTCGTTCTATATGCAGCGTTGTCCAGAAGATAGGCGGCTTACCGAGTCCGTTGATGTGCTGATGCCCGGCGTCGGGGAGATCGTCGGAGGATCTATGAGGACATGGGATTATGACGAGCTATTGGAAGGTAACTAACAAGGTGTTATAAAATGATAAGAAGGAAATAATAATAAGTTACACGACCTGGCCTAGTGGTTAAAACACCCGCCTCTCAAGTGCGCGGGTCCGATTCCAGGTCAGGCAAGTACCAATGTAACTTTTCTAAAAGTTATATGTACTTTCTAAGTATATCTTGGACACCAATGTCTGAAGGTGAAGGAAAACATCTTGAGGAAACCTGGACTTTAAGTCTGAAATCGCCAACCCGCATTGAGCAAGCGTGGTGATTACGCTCAATCCTTCTCTGTATGAGAGGAGACCTGTGCCCAGCAGTGGGACGATAAAAAGATTGATAATGATGATGATGACACGATTAGCGCAGTGGTTAAGTTATTGATTGCTGCGCTGCGTGTTGCGGGATCGATTCCCGCACGGAACAAATATTCGTATGACCTACAAGTAGTTGTTCCAAGGTTGGCTGTTTCTGTATTTTTTTTTTTCAATTTATGTTTGTAAACACACCCACGATACACGAGAAATTCCTAGTTTGGAGCAACTTTTTTTTTTAATGTTTTCGGTGCCTCATTTTGTAGCTTTTGACGTTCATAAAGCTAATTTTAAGTGCACAGTGCTGTTAAGTATTTTAAACATAACCCATTGTAACTTTAAGAACGTAACTAACTATTCTATTTAATTCACAGGTTACAAGCGTGAGGGCATCGACCCCTCCCCCTACTACTGGTACACAGACCAGCGCAAGTTCGGCTCGGTCCCGCACGGCGGGTACGGTCTGGGCCTGGAGCGCTTCTTGTGCTGGCTGCTCGACAGATACCACATCCGCGAGGTCTGTCTGTACCCGCGCTTCCTTGATCGTTGCACACCTTAAGTTGAAGATATGCGAAGTTGTGATGGAGTTGGAAATAGCAGTGTTCGTCTATCATTTTATCGGCATTTATTAAATGTGTCTTCCATCTGTCCATTGACTACTGAACATTAGTAAATGAAAATCAAATTTTGATTAATTAAAAACATGTACATTTTAATAATTCATTATCATGACGCATTATATACTTTAAACTGCACGGTTACCGCAGTGGTTAAGCTATTGACTGCTGCGCTGCGTGTTGTGGGTGCGATTCCCGCACGGAATAAATATTTGTTTGACCTACAAGTTGTTGTTCCGGGTCTGGCTCTGGCTCTTTGTGTGTGTGAGTTTACATATATGGTTGTAAACGCACCCACGATACAGAAGAAATTCCTACTGTAGGGCAACATTTATACAGTATGTTAAGAAAACCCTGTCCGACCCATAAGGATAATAAAGGTTAGGTAAACACATGACCTAATATAATATAAAATTTTACGTAATCATCATAGTACCAATACAAATGAATTTTGAAATAATCTTTATTCCCGCGAATTGATTCCAACTTCCCCGAAATTTAGTAATTTTTAAAAAAGTGACAACACCGTTATTATTATGAGCGAATAGCGATGCGACCACGTGCCACGTGCCATGCCGCTCGCCGCCCGCGGAAGGGTGGTTAACGCACATTTATTGAGTTACCTCTTTTTGCGAAATAATATTTATTTTCTTATGGGGATTTTTTTTTTTAAGTTTAGCCCAGTTTCGTATGCATTAGTAGAATCAGTTATCGATACCTAACAACACCTTCACGGGTCGGACAGGGTTTTCTTAACATACTGTATGAAAGGAAAAAAACTTTTAAAACATCCTATATGCAAGCGTAGTCAGTCTTGCGTTGCAATGGCACGCGGAATGGAGCGACGACGTCTTTACCAGAGTTCAGTCACCCTGGCCAAATATAACATTTAATGTGTTTTTTAATTATTAAAAACTCGTTGTTTTTTATACTAATGTTTAGTAATCAATGGATAGATGAAGTGCCTTTTAAATTCGACAAAAAATTCCCTGTATTTAGATATGCTTGAGAAATATAGCCCTGATTTTCCTGCCAGTTGTACAAAAAACAAATAAGTTAGTCGACAAAGTAGTATACATTTTTGGACAACCACTTGAATAGACTATTATAATAGCTATTAGTGTCCACTGCTATTTCTAATTACATTGTGTGTCTAAAACTACTTGCTATAATACAAGCTCACACGTCGGCGCTTAATATGGATGTCAGCAGATCAAGTTATCCGAAACTGTCAAATATTCTCATTCAACCTTGAACCTTAATGTGATAAAGTTAAGAATTTAATACCCATTAAACGATATAAAGACCAAACTTTGCAAAAAGGGGTATTATAAAATCTCAGATTATTTAGAAGACAAAAAAGCTTGGGACTGAGCTGCTCGCTCTGTTAAGCATTGTTATTAAGCAATATGTGTAATTATAACGTAAATTATTGTAAACATTTTCATTTTTAATGTCTGGACTTGAAAAAAGACGATGATCCCTGATTTTGTTTCCGCTATTTCTTCTCAGAGGTAGTCAGTTAGGAAATGCCAGCTTGATCTAGTTTAAAAAAAAAACATATGACGTGTAAAAGTGATCAGTGATCCTACTTGCTTAATAAACGATTTCATTTCATTTCAATAAATAAATTGATTTCCT